>JAWQUS010000025.1:2500000-5000000 GCA_036365455.1 Macrosoma leucophasiata
TACACATCAATCAGTGACGTGTATTTACACGTGCACCTGTGTGCATAGCACGTAGAGAATACCAAACGTCTCCCATAAGAGGGGATGAGGTTGGGTGAGGCGGAGGGGGATATCGGGCGGGACGTCGAAGTGTCCATTCTATATGTAGTATTATTACATATTCTCTGCTATGGTAAAACGGTTACACCATAGAGGTTCGTTATAGAATTCAAACTTGGTTATATTTTATGCCTATCTATGAATTCCGGTCGAATTTCGATCAATGGACAATCACTAGTACTTTTTAAGTACGTGTTTCAATCTGATTTCGTATTGTTCCTTTACATATTTGTGTACAAAAATCTGACACGTCTGTCAACGTATTTTAATTATCAAGATAGGGATGCCAGATGTAGATGTATATATCTTTTATCAATTAATTAAAAATTGACTGTAAGGTGATGCCGTGATAATGGACTTTAAATTATTTTTTTAATGTAGGTATGAGGTACCTATTCCATTAGTGTCATACTACAACCATAAAAAGAGTTTAATTGCTGCATTAAAGTAATGGCCATGATGTCGGACAGACGAATAGAAATACGTATGGTCAAACAGATAAGCTAAATAAAAGTATTGTATTAGGCTACCGAACCCTAAACATAAAAACCTACCCCTGACATACATACCATTATTTTTGGCCAGAGAATACATACCGCGATCGTACATCTTGCATGCACCAGTCATATTTTTCCGAGAATTGCTTAGTCGGAAGATTGCCAAACCACCGGTAATAAATGTATGCTTTTGTTAACCGCAAGGATAATTTGTTGTTACTAGTGTTTCACTTGCAACATCTTGCAAGGTAAGATGGTTTGGGAACAAACGGTCATCATTATTTAGGTATAGCAATAAAAAAAAATATTTTTTTTTAGGTTTGAATATGAATCTGACCAACGTCAGACTGATTATAATGGGTAACTGGTGAATCATGGGACATATTACAAGACATAATAATGCAGGATCATATACAAATTATAGAAATCTTCAATTTCTCGTCAAGTCACGTGACTTTTTAGCGACCTTTTTCATCCAGTCGACCGTTGTAGAGTAAACGAGGCCAAGTTTTTGTACGTAATAACACTCATACTTATCGCCGCATGCTGACAGTATGTTGTAGATGTTCGAAATATTATAATGGTAACATCAAATAAATAATAAGTTAAGTACTATGGATAACTTGTTGTCTGTGGACAAATGGTCTATAGTTTTTCATGTATATGAATAAATGCTGTCAGTTATTAACTTTCATAAAAAACGTCGTTTCATTCTTATTTCATCAGTAGAGCGTGCGCGTGAGAATATATTTATGTTCTCAATTTCGCAGGAAAATTTGTTATACATTTTCATAGAGCAACACTGGAGGGGAGTAGCCATATGCAGGCTTTCCCCTCTGTCAAGGTACAAGCCCAAATGGGCCTATATCTGTCGCCTATATCTGTCGCCTAGCATATATCTGTTTAAATGTGGACGTGAAATTGTTTTTGTATTTTGTTAAAGTCAAGGTGTGAGTTTCGTAGTAATAGACGATTTTTGTAGTGTGGGTGTGTGTCGCACGCATTTCCCGCCGAAAAAAATGACAGACTGTTCTGCATCGGTAATAAACGCTGTGGCTACTCCCCTCCGGTCCGCCGCGGCCGGTGGCCCGTATTGCTCTATGTATATTTTGAACGACAATACAGTACTTTTTATTATTCTGTATTAATATGTTTCCTGATTTACCAGTCACCTTGTAATAGTCCAGGCGGCAGCTGGGCTCCAAACCACTTCGGCCCCTGCTAGGGGTCTAACTTACAGCATAGGCCCCAAACCTACTGTCCAGTATTAGGCCCCGCGCGTGTGAGGAGCCACCGAGCCACCCGGGCCCTACCAGCCTAGTCCCAACATGAATCAAACAATATGTGAATGAAATCTACCTGCTGTTGAATGGTCATTAAGTTAATACGGGGCCGTACATTACCGTCTTACCGGAACACGATAGTGCTGAACATTACCATTTAGCGGCAGATGATTAGGTAATGCGGTGGTGCCTACGCCCTCGGGCTCCTACACTGGAAGTCTACCACCAGAAAAAAAATACCAGTACCTTCTAGATGTTATCGGAACAATGCAATGTAAAATGGCTGAGTCATAGCACCCGCATCTCGTTATAGCTCTAAAATGTGAATTTAATTGAGTCTACAATTTAAGGTTTACTGTAGGTAGGTACACATTGAAAAAGTACCTCGGGCTTAAAATTGAAATTTAATTTTGCCTGTATAGAAGAGCACTTGAGTAAATTACATTTCAACGTAACGTGCTCATATTTTATATTCAATCACATTCCCTTAATGTGTAAAATATTCGCTAATAATGTGTACAAAATATTTGGGTTTCTAATCAGAAGTAGGTATTTACAATGTGTACCAACCTACATTTTGTTTATTATTTGTAAACCTTTCTGGAAAGAGGAGTTTTTACCATAAATTCTTTATGGGAACATTTTAAGGCATTAACGGAAACGGTATCGTATTGGAAATGTTGACTCCACCTACTTCCCTATAAAACAATGTGAGAGGGTTTTCGAAATTCCATCTCCAAAAATTTATTGATGGTTTGCAATAATGTTTACAATTAAATGTGTTTCCGTCCGATTTGCATTAATAAAAACGATTTTTTATATCCCAATTGAGTCTCGGAAAAGTCTCCATATCAATGATTCCTCGTATCAGCATTTTCATCCATATAGGTACAATAAGGCTTGTTAACGTTAAAATACATACAATTCGTGAATCAACAAATCATAAAATTAGTCGCAATCTATTAACAATTTCTATTTTGCAAACAACAAACACACTACTTATATGATAAAAATGCAACTTAGATAATAAAATAAATATACCAAAAAAATAAAGAATCGAGATGAGGTCTTTATGCAAGACTAGCTGTGCCTGCAACTTCGTTCGCGTGGAATAGTGGCTTTGGGCAGCATTTTTGGATATAACTTTTGGTTAATTTTGGATCATACAAAAACAACACGCTGGGCGTCGGGACGCTGGGCGTCGAGACGCTCGATGTAAGGACGCTGGGCGTCGAGACGCTCGATGTCGGGACGCTGGGCGTCGGGAGGGTGGGTGTCGAGACGCTGGGCGTCGAGCCGCTGGGCGTCAGGACGCTGGGCGTCGGGACGCAGGGCGTCGGAATGCACAACGTCAGGACGCTGGCCGTCGGGACGCTGGCCGTCGGGACGCTGGGCGTCGGGACGCTGGGCGTCGGGACGCTGAGCGTCGGAACGCAGGGCGTCGGAATGCACGACGTCAGGACGCTGAGCCTCGGGACGCTTGGCGTCGGGACGCTTGGCGTCGGGACGCTGGACGTCGGGACGCTTGACGTCGGAACGCTCGACGTCGGGACGCTAGGCTTTGAGACGCTGGGCGTCGGGACGCTCGACGTCGGGACGCTGGGCGTCGGGACGCTGGGCGTCGGGACGCTGGGCGTCGGGACGCTGGGCGTCGGGACGCTGGGCGTCGGGACGCTGGGCGTCGGGACGTCGAGCGTCCCGACGCCCAGCGTCTCAAAGCCTAGCGTCCCGACGTCGAGCGTTCCGACGTCAAGCGTCCCGACGTCCAGCGTCCCGACGCCAAGCGTCCCGACGCCAAGCGTCCCGAGGCTCAGCGTCCTGACGTCGTGCATTCCGACGCCCTGCGTTCCGACGCTCAGCGTCCCGACGCCCAGCGTCCCGACGCCCAGCGTCCCGACGGCCAGCGTCCCGACGGCCAGCGTCCTGACGTTGTGCATTCCGACGCCCTGCGTCCCGACGCCCAGCGTCGGGACGCAGGTTTTATGAGATACAGCTTGGTGACAGACAGACGGATGGACGGACAGACAGACAGAGAGCTGTGGATTAGTAATCCGTAGGGTCCGTTTTTACCTTTTAGGTACGAACCCCCTAGAAGATAGAACTAAGATACAAATAGCTTAAAATACGATTTTTGAAATGACATTACCTCTTTCATTTCTGAACCGATTCACATGAAACAAACACCAAATATTAAGTGAAACTTACCACAATATATTAGTGAAAACTGCAGATCGAATAAGCCGTTTCTGAAATTAGCGTGCACAAACACACAGACAAACAGACATTTTCCGGGATAAAAAGTACCCAGTGTTGTGCGCCAAAGGTTCAAATATAATCATACCAATTTTCATTGAAATCGGACCGGTAGTTTTTATGTGATGCTTGAACAAACAGACAGACAGACAGACAGACAAAAATTTTTCTAATCACTTATTTGGGTTCGGTATCGATCTAGTGACATCCCCTGGTATTTATTTTTTCAATATTTTTAATGTACAGAATTTATACTTCTACAGTTTTATTAACGTAACTTCACGCCTGTAATCCCCGAAGGGGTAGGCAGAGGTAAATGCATGCATTCAATCATACATGCAAACACCCACGACTCGCCGGTTACGTTTTGGCCCATGTAACAGGTGGCGAACCTGTTGCCATCTCCGGGCACATTACCAAACTCCGGGGTACTGGGAAACTTCCAGAAAATGGAAAAATCCCAATAGAAGCAGAGATAAAGGATTTTAAACCGTTATCTCTGATAGTCCCCGACCCGGGAATCGAACCCAGGACCTCCAGCGTAATAGTAGTGGCCTGCTACCACTACGCTACAGAGGAGTTTTATTATAAGTATAGAAGATAAGACATTGTATTTTGTTACACTTTTCATTTGAATTATTTGTATGAATGAATATATATCTCCACGCCACGCCGCGTAGGCAATTTCAATTACGTGGTATGAATAAAGAAATTGTGAAAATTAACAAAATATAAATGAGTTTATAAAGCCTTCGTAACTGTCGCGAATTTCTGCAGCGTTTTAATATTACATAGAGATAGACGACACCTGTGCGCTGACCACACAGAATCGTGTTCTGAATATATGAATAAGGACATGGACTTTCTGTCGCATTATTTCGTGCTTGAAGATTACTCTGGTGAGCTTTTTTTAATATTACTAATACATTTCTTCAATATTCAAGACTTCAGGGTGGTACCACATGTGCATCTAGGACATCATCGTCACCCTGAAGTGACAGCCGGTTTTTGTGTGATGTCTTTAGGCTGCAATTATTAGCCACCATCAAAATTATAAAAAAAAAAAGTTTCAATAATAAGCATATACAAAAAGACTGCTTTAACATCAGCTGTTACAAAGTTAATTCAGTGTTGCAATTCTAATACATTATTTCAACGTAAGTATTTAATTTAAAGTATCCCCTGTTTTCCTCGAAAGGATAATTGTTACAGGGTAAGACAGTATTTATTAATTAGATGTAATTAAAATTCGTACCTAATTGAAACACAAACACAATATATTTGGTAATCTGTAGGCGCCATACAAACAGTTGTCCCGGTGCGGGGATCGAACCCGCGACCCTTCGAATCGAACGGTCATCTCATACCGCTGGACTAACTGTTAAGTGATAACTGCGGCCTAAAGACATCTACCCAAAAACCAGAGGTCGAATTGCGGAAGCATTACCACCCCTGAGACCTAAGATGTCTCTTTGATCGTGCTGAACATTACGATTCAACACGATAGTGCTGAACATTACTATTTGGCGGCAAATAGATTAGGTAACGCGGTGTTAATGATGATAATTTATTTTGGGTGTTTGTGTATGTGTTGTATATGTACAACGGCACCCACGACACAGGTTTATACTGTAGGGCTGTGAGTGTACGCATATTTCATTTTTATTTATTTTATTTATGTGAACTGCTTGTTTGCTATCTTCATTACATACAAAAATATATTAACTAGGTAAAAATGTAAATAAGATTATTCTAAAAACATTTCAAATATAGCTTAATTTAAGTTCATTGTGATTTTTCTATTCAACGGGTGTAATCTTATTTAGACTTATGATTTTGATTTTGAAGCTTTTACTATAAATCAGTCGCGAACACAGATAATCTGAAATTCTATTAGTCGCCGTGCAATCAATTCAGATTCGACTCGTTCAGCCGACTATGGTGGATGTTTTTCATTGGGCACCATTTCAACGATGATAAACACGAAAAGGATAAATAAGAAAACATTTTATGGCTGAAAAACATATCTCTGTGTTCGCGACTGATTAGCACAAAGCAAATCTTTTAAGAGTATTATAAGTCTAAATAAGATTACACCCGTTGAATAGAAAAATCACAATATAACTTTACTATAATTATAGTGGCAATCAAACATACAGTTCATAACATGGTATTAGAAATAGATTTAGAGTTACTTTCACATTTATAATATTAGTCTTAATTTGTATTAATCCACCGCAAAATGGTAGTGTTCAGCACTATCGTTTTCCGGTTCTCAGGGCTGGCAACGCATTGCCACCCCTGAGCCTTTGACCTTAGTTGTTATATCTCTGTGATAGTTGTTACGGAACTATACATTTACCATCAATGTGAAATGTGTACGCTTTTTTTTTTATGTTACGGAAGTGGCAAACAAGCATGCAGTTCACATTGATGTTAAGTGATGACTGCAGCCTATAGACACCCACACAAAGACCGAGGTCAAAATGCAGACCACTCCTGAGGCCTAAGGTGTTATGCCTCTGTGCCGGAAATTACAGGGCCGTACATTACCACCTGACCGGAACACGTTAGTGCTGAACACTACCATTAAGCGGCAAGTATATTAGGTAATGCGGTGGTGCCTACGCCTGCGAGCTCCGTCACTAGGGCTCTACCACCAGTAAAAAGCTTGTTTGCCACCATTATAAAGTAGGTAAGTGAATATAAATAACTGGTTAACAGCTGGTTTTCCAGTGATATGTATTTACTTGGATGTTTATGTATGTATCTTCACGCCAGGTCCCAAACGGGGTAGGCAAAGAGTGTGGAGCGCCAGATATTCCGGTCCTGACACTCCGGAACCGTGCCTCATCTACCTTCATCATGATGAAGGTAGATGAGGTGATGATAGATCATATACTGAAATGATAAACGGGCATTTTAAAAAAATACGTGTTCAATAACTTGGATAGTGGTAATTATTAACGATTTGCATCTAATATTGAGTACCGATTGCTTACATTGGTCCCGATTTTATGTATTGCAGATTTCAATAGTCCACTGGTGTCAATGAAGGTACTACTAACCCCTAATTTATAAATATTATCGCTACCAAATCATTGTTGCAACCTACGGGAATCTTATTGTATTTACCTACTTACCTATGTGCTGAAACAATATGACGATCTGTAAAGCTCTGTCAATGAAACCAAATTGTACCATGTTTAATACAATTTGCATTCTAATTTGTGACACCCCACAATTTGCATAAATCACGCGATTGTTCTAAGTTATGTTAATCTTATTCTCAAACATACGTGTAAGTAGCAGAATATAATTATTCAGGGCGACATTAGCCACATCCGTAGTATTTATTATATAAATTATCAAGTTTGCAATGGTATACCCACAGGGTTTGCACCTGTAATCCATCCATCTATTTTGTCGATCCTTTTATATACCTAGATATAAATCTACATAAAGGAGAATGATACTGTTCCAGAGCGAGCAGCCTGACGAGGCATTTGCCGCGCGAGGCAGCTCGCTCTGTGTGGACGCGCCTATCGACTATAAAATAAATCATTTGAAATTAAAGTATATTTTGAATTGCCAGTAATTGAAGTATATATGATCAAGTAAAAGTTAGGTTAGATTGCTAATTGTTAACTATATTGCAAAATGTACTGTATAATGGGTTCACCAGTAATGATTTTGCAGACCTAAAATTACCCATCTCCTTTTTGCAATAACCATAGAGATCTGCAAATTTCACAATAAATAAATAAATACAATGTAGGTACCTACTGTATTACGGGCTAAAAGTACAAGTGCATAGAATTCGTTCCTTCTTGTAGGTACCTACTTAGTGTCTTAACAAACCTCTGCACATTATCTGCCTCTGCAAATCAAAGTACATTTATTACACTTTGAAATCAGAATGCGTTAGAACAGTGCGCGCTCTTTGAAACGATTGCACATTTTCATACAGCTATAATCATGTTTCATGTTGTTAGTGGCTTGGTGAACCTGAAAGACGACGTTCCAAAATGTATGGAGCTTGGGCCCGCCCGCACCATTTACACTATATTGAGAGATGAAGCATAAAATACTCAATCATATTCAGCTATTCAAATCGTTTTTTAAACCTACAATTAATTGTCGTAAGTATATTTCGAAACAAGAATGTCATAGTAGCGATATGGCAACATATTCCTGTCATACAAAAAAAATCGTAAAATAAATATTTCCGACAAAAAAACAACGATTCAAATTATTTTTTGAGTATTTTTCCATGATTCTGCGTATTTTTCTCTAACTTTGGCCCAACGTGGAACTTCTCATTTAGAAGTAGAAATTCATAGGGCAAATTGAGGTGGAGAAAATGAAGAAGGGTTGGTTGTTTTCTTAGACTTACTCGTGGGAATAATATATTATATCTTTGTAAATAAACCGGCACCCGCGCAACATCTAAAAATAATAATTTATGCTAAACAAGTTTTTGTTTTACGACTTTACTTATATTATACATTTTACATTTTTCCAAAAATAGGGTGGATAGTTATTCTGGACATATAAGAAAGAAAGAAAGAAAAACATTTATTCGGCGCAGGGCCCAAGACACAACAGAACATAGTTAAAAATAGTAATAATAATAAAAAAAATTAAAAAAAACAGTTACACATAATGCACAAAGACAAAAAAAAAAAAAAGCACCGTATAAAAATATTTAAAAAAATGCTACAAAAAATATTAAATAATAATAACCTATTTTTATGAGTAATAAGTAGTTGTGTCACACGGCCGCGCCAAAAAGGTACCCAGTTCAGCATGGTGTCAGGTAGATAACCTGACGCTGGTTTTCAACTGGTACCTACCCGAGTTGATTCACGGATGTCAAACATTTAATAATTGTAATTCAATAAAATAATGATTATATAAATAAGAATAAATAATGTGTGCGTAACTAAATAGATACTTTAATTTAATATATAAATGGTTAATAATATTATAGTCCAAAAAAAATTAAATAAAAATTTAAATAAACAACAAGACACAAGTAATATGTTTCAACTTTTATTTCGATAATTTCGAATTATAGAGAACGAATAATTTCATCAGTCGCTTACCATCACAAGCTGAAAAGGTATTATGTATAGGTACATGCATATTATATGATTATGTTTTATTGATTAGTATTTTTTATTTAAATAAATGACATATTATTATTTGAGATCAAATTAGGATACTCCCGCTGTCGCTCTAATAGGTATTCTTTTATTTTTATTTTAAAAGTATTTAAAGCGATAACCTGTCTTAACGGTGGTGGAATGTTGTTCCATATCTTTGAAGCAGCGTAGCGGAAAGTGCCTTTAAAAGAGTTTGTTTTATGAGGCTGTATAGATAGTTTTCGGGAACACTCTCGAGTGCTCCGCACCCAGCTCAATTTAGCAAATAGGTATTGGGGTTCCTTAAATTTTATTACCCCAAACAGTAGGCATGCCAAGTGGTATTTTCGTCTGGATTTCATTTTTAACATTGAATTCCCGTTAAGAAATGGCGTCACGTGACTCCTAGTAGGTATAGCGAAGCAGAACCGTGCACAGGCATTTTGTATGCGCTGTATTAGGCATTCGGTTCTAGCTAACAGCCGGGGCCCGTAAACCGTATCCGCGTAGTTTAGTTGTTATATCTCTGTGATAGTTGTTACGGAACTATACATTTACCATCAATGTGAAATGTGTACGCTTTTTTTTTATGTTACGGAAGTGGCAAACAAGCATGCAGTTCACATTGATGTTAAGTGATAACTGCAGCCTATAGACACCCACACAAAGACCGAGGTCAAAATGCAGATGCGTTACCACTCCTGAGGCCTAAGGTGTTATGCCTCTGTGCCGGAAATTACAGGGCCGTACATTACCACCTGACCGGAACACGTTAGTGCTGAACACTACCATTTAGCGGCAAGTATATTAGGTAATGCGGTGGTGCCTACGCCTGCGAGCTCCGTCACTAGGGCTCTACCACCAGTAAAAAGCTTGTTTGCCACCATTATAAAGTAGGTAAGTGAATATAAATAACTGGTTAACAGCTGGTTTTCCAGTGATATGTATTTACTTGGATGTTTATGTATGTATCTTCACGCCAGGTCCCAAACGGGGTAGGCAAAGAGTGTGGAGCGCCAGATATTCCGGTCCTGACACACCGGAACCGTGCCTCATCTACCTTCATCATGATGAAGGTAGATGAGGTGATGATAGATCATCTACTGAAATGATAAACGGGCATTTTAAAAAAAATACGTGTTCAATAACTTGGATAGTGGTAATTATTAATGATTTGCATCTAATATTGAGTACCGAATGCTTACAATGGTCCCAATTTTATGTATTGCAGATTTCAATAGTCCACTGGTGTCAATGTAGGTACTACTAATCCCTAATTTATAAATATTATCGCTACCAAATCATTGTTGCAACCTACGGGAATCTTATTGTATTTACCTACTTACCTATGTGCTGAAACAATATGACGATCTGTAAAGCTCTGTCAATGAAACCAAATTGTACCATGTTTAATACAATTTGCATTCTAATTTGTGACACCCCACAATTTGCATAAATCACGCGATTGTTCTAAGTTATGTTAATCTTATTCTCAAACATACGTGTAAGTAGCAGAATATAATTATTCAGGGCGACATTAGCCACATCCGTAGTATTTATTATATAAATTATCAAGTTTGCAATGGTATACCCACAGGGTTTGCACCTGTAATCCATCCATCTATTTTGTCGATCCTTTTATATACCTAGATATAAATCTACATAAAGGAGAATGATACTGTTCCAGAGCGAGCAGCCTGGCGAGGCACTTGCCGCGCGAGGCAGTTCGCTATGTGTGGACGCGCCTATCGACTATAAAATAAATCATTTGAAATTAAAGTATATTTTGAATTGCCAGTAATTGAAGTATATATGATCAAGTAAAAGTTAGGTTAGATTGCTAATTGTTAACTATATTGCAAAATGTACTGTATAATGGGTTCACCAGTAATGATTTTGCAGACCTAAAAACCCATCTCCTTTTTGCAATAACCATAGAGATCTGCAAATTTCACAATAAATAAATAAATACAATGTAGGTACCTACTGTACGGGCTTAAAGTACAAGTGCATAGAATTCGTTCCTTCTTGTAGGTACCTACTTAGTGTCTTAACAAACCTCTGCACATTATCTGCCTCTGCAAATCAAAGTACATTTATTACACTTTGAAATCAGAATGCTACCCAGTGTTGTGCGCCAAAGGTTTAAGTATAAATATACCAAGTTTCATCGTAATCGAACTGGTAGATTTTGTGTGATGCTTGAACAAACAAACAGACAGACAGACAGACAAAAAATTTTCTAATCACATATTTGTGTTCGGTATCGATCTAGTAACATCCCCTGGTATTTATTTTTTCAATATTTTCAATGTACAGAATTTGAACTTCTACAGTTTTATTATAAGTATAGATTATACTCGCTTTTAATGCCATATTTTTCTTATTAATTAAAAGTTCCTCTTAATATTTTTAAACTGAATAAAGTAGCAAACAATCTAAGTAATAGCTATCTAATTAGTTAATCCAGCAACCCCTACTAAATATGATCCAGTAATTCTAATATAGTTTGTACTTTAATATTTATTGAACTCGAAGGCTAAGGCACTACCGGACCACCGCGGCACCGTAGAGATTTCGATGCCACGATTTTTAGATTCACCTTATACGAGTATGTATTTGTAATATTTTTATTCTTCGCAATAACATAAACGAGTGAATTTAGAAGTTTTAAAAATGTTAATTGAAAAACACTGTCTATCCGAAGCCCGGGGTTTCGGTAGCTTAGTGGTAAATCAGCTGGACTAGTTATCCTGAGGTTACAGGTTAAATCCCTGCCCGAACTGGCCCGAAGCTCCCCTAGACTGCATAACAGAATACATTGACCTATATGTACCGACTAAAGTACCAGACTGAACATTCCCCTTGATAGCATGGTTCCAGTTTTTTGCTTAGAAAAGATCCGGACGAAGAAAACCGCCTCCTTTTTTGCAGTCGGTTAAAAATTACCTGTACTTTCCCATATTTATAAAACAGATGACTTGAAAACGTCATACAAAATATCTGTCAAATCAATTTATAAAAGGAACCGGCTGCTTGTTCCAATGTCTACTCTATACATAGATTTATTATCTACTTTAAATCTATGACTCTATACATAATTTAATGACCTCATTGACAGAATACTATTTTCCTCATTCAACAATTCGAAAATGATTGTACTGACGCATCGACTATGGAACGAAGAGAAGAAGAAGGAAGGCTGATTGGTCTGTGTACTGACGGCAACAAAATAAAAACGGTCTTTATGTGTATTAGTCGTCCTTAATTTTTCAACCCATACTTTGCGCGCGTAATATTCTCTCCAAGTTATTTAAATTTATACAATGTCGTGCAATTATGGAAAAATTAGGCGCGTCATAATGAAAAGAGAATCGTCTAGTTATGCACGAAATGTAAATTAGACGTTGTTACTCACGGCCGTCTATACGTTTAATAAGTCGAAGCCGAAGCAGTAGGCCCAGGTAGGTACTCTGCAAATTTATTTGCAAATGGTGATAAGTTTGAAATATTTTTACATTACCATTAACCTTTACCTTTACCTTTCCGGATCACGATAGCGCTGAACGCTATCATTTGGTGAAAATACGGTGCCTACGCCCTGGAGCTCCGTCACTCGAGCTCTACAACCAGTAAACTATTACTATTAGTACTAATTTACTAACAGTGCTCGGTTCATTGCCGTTTTCATGTAACGTGATAATCACTATCCAGCAATGAACTAACTGCAAAAAGCTCAAGAAATTGATGTTACTCATTAATATTATTATTATGCCCTCTGATGGCATATGAATCAATCAGGCCGGTCTGAACTACGGGTACTTAGTCTGAACGGACCAAAAAGTGCAGCGGCCCGGTCAGTCTAACGCCCCAACTCCCTTACTACCGGGCAGTGTAATAGCATTTAGGGAGTTAGGGCGCCCAGTTTACGCGGTTGCCGCCACGCGAGCAGAGTGAACAGACGTCCGTATCGTATGGAACAAACTGTGAAAATTTTCACGATGTTGTTAATAAAGAAAAGGAAATTCTGAATAACATTATAGTATTGTTATATTTTAATTTTGCGCAATAATACATACGAGTGAACTCAAAAATCAAAGAAGAAATGGAAATAAAAATTTGACTTCAGGCAGGAATCGAATAAATAAGAAATACGTTTGTGGGTACGTATACGAGTATAATAATATGTCTTTTTTTTAGTTACCAATGGATATCGTTCACCGACCCTAAATCAGAAAGGGAAAGAAAAATTGGATGAACATTTTAGGGAATTCGGTAGCTTAGTGGTAAAGCCGCTGGACTGGATATCCTGAGGTCGCAGGTTTGATTCCTGTCTAAAGACAATTTCATCTTTTCATTTTAGATAATTTAGGTGCCATTATTTTTTTTTATTTATTTAATACTTTATTGCCACAATATAAAACATGTTGACAAATGGCGAACTTAACGCTAAAAGCGCTCTTTTCCAGTTAACCATCGGGAGTCTAGAGAGCTATCTGAGCGGCATAATAGTTAAAGAACAGAAAAGAAAAACTTATTGAAATTATCATAGACAAGATTCATGGATTGAAAACAAAAGTATTACATATAATAAAATAAATACACATTATAAATAAATATGTCACTATATATAATACTAGCTTTTGCCCGCGACTTCGTTCGCGTGGACTTCAGGTTCGTCCCGTCTAGTCTAGTAATAAGTAAGAAATACGGTAACTAAGCACTGCAGAGCCCTAATTTGTACGTGTAACTCCTAACCAAAAAGAAATCGCTAGTGCCTTGAAAATTCGCAAAACGGACACAACCGTCAACGACGTCTGCCCTCACGCGTCTGCCCGCGTTCGGGTCGCGCACTCAGCGATGAGCCACTTCTTCCCCACCGCACCTACCCCGCTCCCCCCACGCCCCGTTCGCCTGGCGCCGCTGCCGGTATTTATCACCGAAACGGTATTTATCGCCGAAATTGCTATGACTCTGCATTTTAAATCTGTGATATCTTCGAAAATATTTATTTAATTTACATGCTGTAAAAAGCCATATTGATCTTTATTAAATGCACAATGTATTTAAGATACTTAATTGGATAAGGATTAATACTGTATTGCTTAAAATCGCTTCGTAAATAAGCCATTATTTCTCGTACAAAGTAAAGGATAAAAAATGGTTATTGTGGGTTATTCCTAAGAGATAAACATATACCATCACGGACTTTTTTGTAGACCTTTTTAAGTTATACAATACTGTAGTAAATTGTTTTGATCTATCTTGTAGGATTCAGTCAGCGTTTGCAATGTAAGCGCAAAAAATGTGTTTTTTCTACGACCTCACATTAAAAACCTCAAAAATTGTAGCCTATGTGTTATTCTGATGTATAAGCTATAGCCTATGTGTTATTCTAATGTATAAGCTATATTGTGGTAAAGTTTCATTCAAATCCATTCAGTAGTTTTTACGTGAAAGAGTAACAAACATCCATACATCCATACATACAAACTTTCGCCTTTATAATAGTAGTAGGATAAACATACATATTATTAAGTAGTAAAAAATATACTTACACACCAATAAAATAAACATTAACGATGATGAATTCAGTTAGGGATTTCCATTTAGGGTTCACATAGATTGATTCAACTATTGCAAAAAATGTTTCTTTAAATTATTTTTTAATGTCAGTTTCGAACAAGATCTTTGGAGAACATCGGGCAGCGCATTCCACAAGCGAGCTGCCTGAACAATGAAAGAGTTAGAAACGAAACCAGATCTATGAAGGGGTATAGAAAGGGTGAGAGATTCATTAGAGCGGAGATGTAGAGAGTGGGAAGAGCAGAGAAACTGGAATTTATTTTTTAAATAAGTAGGAGAAAAATCGTCAAATAGGATTGAAAAAAGTAAACACAAAATTCTTGATTGTCTTCGTTGGCGGATGGTTAGCCATTTAAGGTCATTACGAAAAGTGGACACATGGTCAAACTTACGAAGACGGAAGATGAACCGGATTGCATTATTGATCACTCGATCTAGTTTATCAAGACCTGCTTCATTTAAGTCCAGATAACATGCATCAGCGTAATCTATTAAAGGGAAAATAAGTGCTTGTATAAGACGAATTTTTGTCTGAGTGGGTAGGAAGTTTCTTAGTCTATTTAGAGAGCTTAATGAGGCATAGGCAGAACGACAAACTTCACTGACTTGCACGTTCCAGCTGAGAGTGGCGTCTATATATAGTCCTAGGTCCTTGACTGATGGGCAAAATGTAATTTTCTAGCCCTCTAAAGTGACAGGTGCTACGGAACTGAGATCTAATTTGGCTAGTTGCTTTTGGCTACCAACTACAATGGCTTGACACTTCTTAGGATTCACTTTGATGCCGAACTTATGAGACCATATGCTAATAGTTTGTAAATTCGAGTCAATCTTGTTGATACAGTTACTAATATTATTAATATCAGATTGAACGTATATTTGTAAATCGTCAGCATAAAAGTGGTAGGAGCAATCAAGTAGGTGACACAACAAATTGATAAAGATGGTGAACAGCAAGGGCGATAGTATACCACCCTGCGGCACACCAGTAATCAAATCACTCCAATCAGACAGATTTTTATTTAGACGAACTGCTTGTTGTCTGTTGCTGAGGTATGCGTATGTAATCTAAAACGGTTGTAGAGAATCGGAGATGTTTTAATAAAGCAAGGAGGATATCGTGGTCAACCATGTTATAGTAAGCGTGCAAGACGTGTAAGTCGTGTGACCGTCGCTACTCAACTGAGTTAGGGCGCTGTCGACCGGATAGTGTAATAAGCGGCAACCCGGTGTGAGGCCACGCCCACGATTGCTATCGGACCCTGAATACCCTGTCGTGTAATAACCGTATAAAGTCGGAATATTACAGATAGGTACCAAACCAACCCAACTTCTTGAGTTTTGGCGGGAACCTTGAAAGAGGCGTTTGGTGCTCTGATTTTATTTCATTTTCTTGGTGTATTTTTATGTTATATTGAATATAGTCTATACGCACCAACTTTCTAATCTCACATGAATGACCCCTTTTTATATTATTTATAAATAAAGTAAATAATATGAATAGAGTTGGTGGCAATTTGTTTGATATAGGTTTATTACAGTGCCCGTGTATAGTCAAATAGAATAAAGGCGTTTCATATATACAATGTACTCTGTGGCGTGGCCCAACCAAGACGCATGCTGTGCACGCTGCGCATTTTAGCTCCGTGTATTAATTTGTTTGACAACGTGGGTCAACGTTTCCACTGGAGTACATAAAGACCCACGATAATGTATAGCGTGGCGTGATACGGCGCATGGAGACTACGCACATCGCATTGCAATCCAAGGATAGATAAGCGAGCTGTACCTACATAGTCGTGGGCCATATTCGTGTCCTCCCAGTGGAAACGTAGACCCACGTTGATAGCGTTGAGCTATGTAACCGCCTATTCGAGCTAGCCACGCATGTGTCAATGACGTCAATTCATGTGTAGCCTTTTCGTGGGTTGCAGTGGACACTCCACATACAATTTCATATAAAGCGAAGCTTAATACACGTGCGCAGCCTCTCCATGCGTTGCGGTGGGCCCGCGCCTTTACAGTGCGAAAACACGACCTTTCAGGTCTCCAAAACTTCATTCTAAACGTTCTGGTAAATTAGCCATCGCTTTACTCGAAACTGACTGTAACTCACTTGACTTTTATGTTCGCCCGACATTTTATTAGCAAATCTACGATACTATCGAGACTGACACACGACAATCAATACAATTATACAAATTAGAAATGTCAAAGTGTAATAAATTATCGACTGACTGACTTAAGTATGTCCTTAATAAATTATCGACTGACTGACTAAATATTATACTAACTTTTACGCTGCCTAAATAAATATGAATACGAAATATCGTTTTACTTGACACTGGCAATATGCGTAATAGCGATGCCATAAACTAAAAAAAAAATCAACTTCTTCGAAATTTTGACATTTCTAATTTGTATAATTGTATTGATTGTCGTGTGTCAGTCTCGATAGTATCGTAGATTTGCTAATAAAATGTCGGGCGAACATAAAACATTGATAAAAGGGAGTCCATCTCAATATGTGAAATTAAATGTGGGAGGCACGTTATTCTACACAACCATTGGGACCCTAACGAAAAGTGACAACATGCTAAGAACGATGTTCAGTGGTAGAATGGAGGTGCTCACCGATTCAGAAGGTAAGACCAATCCGAAGCATTCGGCTATTATGGTTCGATCTAGAAAAATAATAACTCAATTTATAACAATACCCTTCTCCACTTTCTAGGTTGGATACTAATAGACCGATGCGGCAAGCATTTTGGTACAATTTTAAATTACCTTCGTGATGGTACAGTAGCCCTGCCGGATAGCTATCGTGAGATTATGGAACTCTTAGCTGAAGCCAAATACTTCCTTATTGAAGAATTGACAGAGTCCTGTCAGCAGGCATTGACGAAAAAGGAGAGGGAGGCTGAACCTATATGTAGAGTGCCATTGATCACTTCACATAAGGAGGAACAACTGTTGATTGTGTCAACATCTAAGGTAAGAGTTATAAGTGATCTAAGTAGGTTATATTGGTTTAAGGGATCAATTACAGCTGTGAAATATGAATAATCAAGTAAAATAATAGGTAAACTATTCTGTCAAAAAACAAAAGTTAAGTCTTTTAGTTATTTATACTCAAATGTCTATTACGTTCATCATGATGAATTTGTTCAATAGAAACTGCAAGTTTTTATTTTTATCATAACCTTCCAACAGTCCAATTCTAAGTGATTGAATGAAGTCCTGGATTTTTTTTCCAATTTTGAGAGATTAAATAGATACAAAGGAGATGTTCCAAAATTTATGGAGCTTGGACCTGCACCTTGTACGCTATATTGAGAGAAGAAGCATAAAATACTAAATCATTTTCAGCTACCTATTCAAATTGTTTATTATACCTTCAATAATTATTTGTCGTAAGTATATTTCAAGAACAAAAATGTCATAGTACCTAGCAAAATGGTGACATATTGTTGTCATGCAAAAATAACATAAAATAAATATTAATCTGACAAAAAATATACTGGCCGAATTGAGAAACTTCTCGTTTTTGAACTTGGTTAAAAAAGCAATGATTTAAATGATTTTTGGAGTATTTTTACATGATTCAATGTATTTTTCTCTATATTTTGATATTAGTGTACAGGGCGCGGGCCCAACATGGAACTTGTTCTTTTAATATTTTCCCCGCACTGAGTTGTGAATTTAATAGACATTATTGGTACAGATTTAATTTAACGTAAAATATAACATTTAAAATATTTGTTACAGTTTTAGGTTTTTCTTTTATTTATATTAGGTTGGGGAAAAAGTTACTTCGCATTTTTTAAGATAATTCAAAACATTTTTTAATATAGTTTATTTAAATTTACCTAAAGTATGTATGTACCATTTTGTTCGATAACCTTTTGCCATCTTGTAGGTAGGGACATGATCCCCTTTGCTATAAAAATTTTGGGACTTCTCATCAAAATACCGCGGCAAGTGGATTTGGCAGTCCTCTCGTGATGTTAACCTAACATTGCATAAAAAATTCTGAAGAGACCGAAACAGGTGGAAATCTGAAGGTGCAAGGTCAGGACTATACGGCGGATGCATTAACACCTCCCAGCCAAACTCTCTTAATTTTTGCTGAGTGGCTATAGATGTGTGAGGTCTAGCGTTATCATAATGAAACACCACACCCCTTCTGTTGATCAATTCCGGCCGCTTTCTCTCAACTTCTTGATTTAATCTCATCAGTTGTTCGGAGTAGAGTTCAGAATCGATAGTCCTGCCTGGTGAGAATAGCTCATAATGAATAATGCCCTTCCAATCCCACCACACACACAACATCACCTTATTGCGAGTTAACCCAGGTTTCGCCACAGTCTGTGAAGCCTGACCCGCCTTTGACCACGACCTTTTTCGCACGTTCTTGTCGTACGTGATCCACTTTTCATCACCAGTTATCAGCTTCTTCAAAAATGATTCGGTTTCATTACGTCGTAATAAAAAATCACAAATGAGTACACGGTTCATTAGGTTTCTTTCAGTGAGCTCGTGAGGTACCCAAATATCGAGCTTTTTTTTGTACCCAGCTTTTTCCAAATGCGCCAAAACTGTTTTGTGATCAATTCTCAGTTCTTCAGCTACGTCGTAACTACTGATACGTCGATCTTGCTCCACTTTTTCAAAAATTGCATCCATTTTATCCGTAATAGGGCGACCAGAGCGAGGTGCATCTTTGACATCAAAATTTCCGGATTGAAAACGCTTAAACCAAATTTGTGCTACTCTCACAGACACTGCACTAGGTCCATAAACATCGCAAATTTTTTCGCGGCTTGCGTTGCATTTCTACCTTTTTTGTAGTAAAATTTTAAAATATCGAATTATTTCATTAGATTCACTCATCTTGACAGTACGAAAAACAAATGAAAATCACACATTTGCCTAATTTGAATTTGGAATTATGTTTTTTAAAATTTTAACTTTCAATGATACCAAAACCAGCCAGATACAAATACTACAGCCAAAGAGATTTTATTACAAGTTCATACATACTATAATGCGAAAAGACTTTTTCCCCAACCTATTATTTAAAAAAAACAAACATTGTTCATTTCTAAGATATTGTTCAGTTCTCAAGTCTAGTGGTAATGACCTGCTGCCACTACGTTTCAAAGGCGAACATGCCTTGCTATTATATGCTGTAACAAATAAATGAAGTGATGCCTTCGTCTTCTTCGTCATTTTTTAAAGTGTAATAACTAAATTGATTGGTGTAATAGTTCACCTACAGTATTTAAAAATACAATGACTAGGTTGTGGTTTGAATGTGGTTCAGTAGATAATACCATTTTCACTGAGAGCCTAAGATCTTATATATATTGATCTATATTTATATGAAAAAACATATTATTATAATTGATATTTAGTTTTTAATTAAGCATTTATTTAGACAATCACTGTTTGTTTTCCTTGAAAAATAAAATGATATTGGCAAACAATCATGCATATAAAGATGGTAAGTGAATACTGCAGTCCACAGATATTTACACAAACCCATAGCACACCACGGACACTCCGCCAAAATTCCATACAAACGCTTGATTTGGACTCTTACACAGACATCAATCAGTGACGTGTATTTACACGTGCACTTGTGTGCGTAGCACGTAGAAAATACCAACTGTCGCCCATAAGAGGGGAGAAGATTGGGTGAGGCGAGGAAATCGGGCGGGACGTCGAAGTGTCCATTATATACATAGTATTATTACATATTCTCTGCCCATAGTTCAAAATGCAGATGTGTTGACCACCCATGGGGCCTAAGTTGTTTTGTATCTGTGATTGTTGTTATAGGACTACAAATTACAATCAGTATTGATCTTGGTAATCACTTATTTGTTTTGTATTTCAGCCAGTTGTAAAACTGTTAATAAACAGACACAACAATAAATATTCCTACACGTGCACATCAGATGACAATTTACTAAAGAACATTGAACTATTCGACAAGCTCTCTTTGCGGTTCAGTGGACGGGTACTCTTCATAAAAGATGTTATTGGGTCCAATGAAATTTGTTGTTGGTCCTTTTTTGGGCACGGAAAAAAATGTGCTGAAGTGTGTTGCACATCCATTGTATACGCTACTGATAAGAAGCACACAAAGGTAGAGTTTCCTGAGGCAAGGATTTATGAAGAGACTCTGGGTATATTGCTGTATGAAAGCAGAAATGGTCCAGATCAAGATTTGATCCAGGCAACATCATCCCGAGGTGCCGTCGGTGGGCTGTCCTGCACAAGTGATGAGGAAGAAGAGAGGTCAGGACTTGCACGACTCAGATCAAATAAACAGAATAATCAATCTTAGCGGTTACAGTCTGGCTTGGCCCGCCTTCGTAGCTCTAAAAGGACAAATGTTTGATACCAAGCTGGCATACTCTTACCATTCTGTTGGCCATGTTTTGGAATTTTCAAACTTGTCTGAGCTGTAGACTTTCTTGTGAGTCTGTCCTGTTTGTTCCTTGCGGAATGTAGGAGTGGTTATAAATGCAGGTATGGAGCTGATTGTGGATGAAAATAATGCACAATGGACAATTTCTTATGTGTCGACATATCTGTAGGAAACATACTTCATGTCCCAAAACCATTATGTAGATAAGATTTATCAGTATATTCATAGTGCAAATGACAGTACATATCCCATGTGCAATTTATAATTCTCCCTAAAGAATTTTATTACAGAGAAGTGACAATCTAACGGATTATGTGAAAATGTTTAGAATTTAAAATTTTTGTGTCAGTATTCACAGATTAACTAGTACTAATTTCAATGCTGTTGTTAATCAACTTTTGCAGTATTTTTGTTCTTCATTATTGCATGTAATAATACTACTGTATTGTGATTGTAACCAATGCTTTCAAAATATATTATGTAATGTAAAATAGACTGTTATTGTAAAAAGTATCTAGTCTACTGGAATTAAATAAGCTCATGTATATTGTACAAGCTTAATAAACAGTACATACATAACTAATTTATATAGTAGCTTGTATATTATTAAGATAAATAAAATTGTCTCATAATATGAATAGCTCAATTAAATTGCCAAATCTATAATTTTCTAGATACTATTGTATTTAATTGTACTTATTGGCACATTGTATTGGCACGCAGTTGGTACAGGGGGGTAAGGGACTCAATCCCCACTTATCCTGAAAAATGAATTAACAAGAAAAATTCAGTTGAACCATGATAAATTATATTTACCTAGAGTTCTTACCTCAATAAAGTATACCTCCAGCAATAAGAACCTTGAACCCTTTGGAAACAATAATTTTGGATATGCTATGGTTTGCTTGAATTTATTAGTCTTGTAAATTGTGTATTATAGTATTTAAACTTCACTCCAGAAAGTCAGTCTAATTTATTTTCTGTTTCATTTAACTTATTTGATGAACTGAATATAGTATGCTATTTTTGGATTTACTCGAGCATGTCAGATTAAGATTTGGGAGATTCCTTGAACCCTGCTGGATACCTCCACTAAATCTATAGTTTGTATGTAGGGACGCGCCCCAAAGGTTAAGGGTAAGGGTGAAAAAAATCCAAAGGTCGCTACGATCTTACTCCTCTTCCGAATCGTCTGAATTTTGGATTTGCATTGTTTGGACACATTTTACATACTACTACTACATATACTCTCAAAATATCTGACACGCTCTTGACCCTAGACGTTGATGCCGCGCCCTTATCAAAAACATTTGAATCTTTCAAAAATGAAAGTGAAGGCTGATGATTGTCAGTTACTCAAGATGTAAAGTGAACCCAATCAAAGATTCCCATTTACAATTCTGACGATTTGGATGCGAGGCAAGCTCGTGGCGGAAGCCCTAAGGCATCGGCCCTTTATACAAATTTTAGATTTGGTGGAGGTGCTGAACAGGGTGCAAGGTATCTCCCATAATGTTATGTATGTAATTGTAATAATACTCTGGTTGTTTATTTAATGGCGTTTATTAACACAGTAATCTTTAACCATTACAATAGAGTTAAATCAACGAGTACATTGTATACATGGAGTTAGTCATTCACATCGAGGGAGGAGTAGTGGCACAGATTATAAATTAGTCAGTCAAGTAAGTAATGTCTAACACATAATTATCTTAATTTGACGCGAAGTTAATTCAAAAATCCCCTCTACTACTATTAGGGCCATAATTATTGCCATTATGAAGTTAAGCATATGATGATTGACAAATGAGTTGAAGAATATGTATTATTATCTACAACCTTTAAGGACAGGACAGGAGCAGGGGGTATCTTTTAAAACGACGTAATAAAACTCAAATTCATGCAGACACCGTCTGTGAGACACCCACGTCGGTACATAAAGATCTAAATGATCATTGAAAATTATTATTTATCAAAGTACTTAGAAGTTGATATTTAATTTCATATCTTCTGCATACCTACATAATAGGTTGGGGAAAAAGTCTATGCAATGTTAGGTTAACATCACGAGAGGACTGCCAAATCCACTTGTCGCGGTATTTTGATGAGAAGTCCCAAAATTTTTATAGCAATGGGATCATGTCCCTACCAACAAGATGGCAAAAGGTTATCGAACAAAATGGTACATACATACTTTAGTAAAATTTAAATAAACTATATTAAAAAATGTTTTGAATTATCTTAAAAAATGCGAAGAAACTTTTTCCCCAACCTAATATAATATTCACACTCCAAAACGGTGATAATTGTGAAGATGATATGAGCTTATTCTTGCATAGTGTAATAAGTACTTATATATCTTTTGTGAAATTAGTCAAATACTAAAATATTATAATTGGTACTAGCGGCCTACACCGGCTTCGCACGGATGCAACAGATAGGTACTATATTAGTACCTAAATATTCATAGTGTCTGTTCGAGATGGTGCTATTGAAAGATAATGTCGCGTTTTTATAATTTTAAATGACTTGTCGCAGTGACACTCAAAACGGGATTGAGAGACAGGGCGAAATATGGTCAAGTCCGCATATTAGAGGCACGCGGCACGGTTCCATCCACTTCTGACTTCGTCTGTTTTACTGTTCTGTGTAGTTAACGATGTAAAGTTGTTAATGCATCAATAACAATAAGTATATTAATGATACTTCCTACAATAAAATCGTCAACCATTGGTATACAAATAATTTATGATTGTAAGCTACTGCTGGTAGGAAGCCATTTCTGTCATCAAGTTAACATTACGATAGCCACTTTGGAGTATATTGCTGTTCTGACGTAACTTGATATATTTATTTTGTTTAAGAAAACCGCAATGTAATTGTAATAAGTGGCTTTCAAATTGATTTTGTATTTAATGGCATCGTTATTACGCATATTGCCAGTGTCAAGTAAAACGATATTTCGTATTCGTAATAAGCAGCGTAAAAGCACTAAAGTCAGTCAGTCAGTCAAGAGTCCAGTCAGTAATTCGAGTAAAGCGATGGCTACTTTACCAGAACATTTACAATGAAGTTTTGGAGGCAACTTAAAAGGACGTGTTTTCGCACTGTTATTTTATTTCACTATACACAGGCACTGTAATAAACCAATATCAATCAAAATGCCACCTACTTTCTTTAATATAACTCAAAAATGCACCGAGAAAATGAAATAAACTAAGAGCACGACACTCTTCCTTCAAGGTTCCCGCCAAAACTCCATATAAAGACTTACTCCTTCAATAAGAAGTTTTAGGATTATAATTTATATTAATGACAAACTTCAAAGAATATCAGAAAATGCTAAGCCGGTGTAGGTACCTAATTTACAGATTTTCCTTGATTTTAATTGCTTACCAGTCTCCTTTGTCTTTGGTTCCTTTATTATCCTGATGTATATACTTGTTTATTATAACATGTTTGTTTGGTTGTTAAAGTTGGAACTTACCGAGTAAGTATTTCACATTACAGGAGATAGCACTGTCTGCTGCCATAACCCACTGTGAAAAATATAGGTACCCGTTGTATAGGATTACTAGGATTTACATCATTTATCCTCCTGTGCGACCTTACCCTAAAAAGGGACGAGACTCGTGCCCAGCAGTGGGCCGTATAATGGGTTGCCATTATTATTATTATTCTCCTGTACGTAAGAAGTTGCTTACTTGTACTCATTTTATTTGTGTGTGGGTGCCCATAGGACCGAATGTTTACGTTTTGCCGAGAGTGCCTTTCCTCCCTTCCGCAAAAAATAGTTTGTATCGGATTTCAAGCGCATAGCTTCTTCAATTATTCAAATACCTCAAGCGTTGGAATGGTCTGTATTTTAAAATGATTAAGTAGTCGATCTATGATGGCTGAGATATTTACAAAAAGATGGAGACAACATTGAATACCTATTTGAAGCGAGGTAAAACATACGTAAGGTACGTTATACCAGTCAGTGTGATGTGTGGTTCCACTTTCTCTTTCTAATGTTTTGTAAAAATAGAAGATAACGATACCACAGAAAGAGGTCCAACGACCAATGTAGGTATTTAACTCCTGTTGTTCGTAGTGCTGGCTCCATCTTTACTACCTTAATACTTATGTCTGGTCTCTAAGTATAGGTAAGCTGATTAATCTAGATATTCCCTATTCCCTGGTATAGTTCGTTTGCCGATTGTGCATATGTATGGTAAAATTCGAGGCTAATAAATACATCTTAACGATGTCTATGTTCTATGAATATTATTAGTAGCTAAAAAATGTAATATAATAATTAAGTACACTAGATCAAGGATGTAAAGTAAAATTAAATTAATTTTATTACAAAATTTTAGATGTACTACATTACATTCTAATTTTCTAGTGTATATTATGTACAGTAAGCAGCAAGATATATTGCACGACGACCTTAGGAGAGAGACTTTGAGTTATTTCGGTTCTGTACAGCGTTATCTCTTTCGCACACAACCTATGTGACGTTTGTCGACGATGTTGATCTAGTTTTGACCAATAACGGCCTATTAAGTGCTAACGTAGGCAGTGCGCAACAGAGATAACGCTCTACGAACTCGAAACTAGCCGATTGTCTCTTTCCTAAACTCGATGTGCAATATTTCTTGACGGGTACATACCACTGTATTTTATTTACATTGTCTAGTGAGATTGGTCTATGTGAACTATTCAACATCTAAATCTAAAATCATGAAGAATACATAACATAATTTAACTCTCAATAAATATATATGATCACTCATTAGTTGTCAATTGTTTTTAATTTTCTTTATAGGTATAAGTAAGTATATTATTTTATTAGGTAAAAAAAATTGAAGTAGAAGACAAAAGAAAGAAGAAATAGGTATGTAATGTCAATGTCTGTCACGCACAGGGTTCGCATCATCATTTCATGCCAATAACGTCCACTGCTGGATTAAAGCCTCACCCAAAAATTACCACAATGAACGGTCCTAGGCCGTCCTGTATTAGCCGCCCGCGACCTTCGCCAGGTCGTCCTCATGTAGGGGGTGGTTCTATGGTTCTAAATCGCAGGAGGGGAGAAATACCGATATTTTGCGTGACGTAATTTATGAATAGCCTCTTTGTGAGTATGATTTATCATAATATGTATATGTAAAATAACAGCTTTCTAGTTCAAGAATTTGAGTCAGGCAGCGAACAGATGGATGGACGAGGAACAAATAAAAGAAGAAAATATACATATTTTTTTAATTGCAATGGAAGTGGCAATCAAGCATGCAGTTCACTGCAGCTTATAGACACACACAAAGACCAAGGTCAAAACGCAGATGCGTTACCACTCCGAAGGCCTATTATGGTGTTATGCCTCTGCCGGAAATTACAGGCCCGTACATGTGCCGGACCGGAACACGATAGCAGAGAATATGTAATAATACTACATATAGAATGGACATTTCGACGTCCCGTCCGATTTCCCCGCATCACCCAACCTCCTCCCCTCTTATGGGCGACGGTGGCATTTTCTACATGCTACGCACACAGGTTCACTGATTGATGTCTTTGTAATAGAGACCAAATTAAGCGTTTGCATGGAATTTGGCGGTTTGACGATAGTGCTGACCACACTACCATTTGTCCAAGTAGGTATATAGGTAATGCGGTGGTGCCTACGCCCGCGAGCACTGTCACTGGAGCTCTACCACCAGCTACATAATAAAAATACAAGTAATTATTGTACTTTTAATGTGCTTTGATTTAATTTATAACAATCTATACTACACAGAGGAACACCAGTCTTTGAACAATTGTATTTTTTTATGTTTTCACACCCACCCACACCACATGTTACCGGTTTAGGAGCTTCTATCGGAGGTTTATTTTCTAATGGAAATGGTATGCCCAGAGGTAATGACAATGATATTTCATTATTATTATTTTTGTAAACAATCATGGGTTCAAGTTTCCTTAAAGGTTTTCCCTTTTGTGTATTCTTTAAGTTCTTGGATTCCTGTTTTTTTAAAAGTCTGTCCATTGTTTTCTTTTTATCCTTTTCTCGTTTTTCATCAGCTAGTTGTTTTCTTTTTTGAGACTTTAACGCCGCTTTCTGTATTGCCTCTGCTGTCATAACTTTCTCTTTGTAGCCCGAGGGAAGAGCAAGCAGAACTTCTCCACCTGGACTTGTTTCTTTGTCTGTGCCCCTTTCATACATTGCTCTTTGTCTTGCTGTCATCATTTTTGGATCTTTCGGCTTAATTTTCTTTAATTCTTCATCAACCTGGACAGACAAAATAAAATATATGTATACAAATTATTTTTAATAGACTGCAAAAAAAGTTGCATGTATAGCGCCATAATTCCAGGGACAGAGGCATAATAGCTTAGGTCTTTGGAGAGGCTACACATTTACACTGAAATCTGCTGGCACCTTATATTTTTTGTCCTTAGTGCTTTTGTCCTTAGCTGGAAATTACTGTTGCACCTGAGATGTTATGTATATTTGATAGATATTATAACTAAAAAAACCGGTGTGTAGGGCCACCTGCAGTGTAGGGTTTCGTAGTTTTTAGGTTTAAATAATGTAATAAAAAAATATATATATATTTTCTATTGAGTTGTTCAAATTTTTCGAGTAAAATACATTTGGTTGACTATTACTCACAAACCTGTAAAGCCAACTTAAGTGTGATAGTTCCTCTTTTAATTTCGTTATATGTAGCTACTATTGCCGTAATGTTTGAATGTCTAAGATCAACCATTAAGTTGGTAGAGAGGGGAGGTAAAGCTTTATAAGTCACAAACAGTTAAGTAAATCGAAAAATTATATAAGAACATCAGTAACTTTTTGGAAAAACCTATTAAACAAGATCCCAAATTATTAATAGTTTCAATGCTAAACCGTGAATGGACGGAAAGACAGACAGATAGACAGACGGACATGGTGAAACTACAAGGGTTCCTTGTTTACTACACCTAACCTAACAAACAATATCCAAAACATTTTTTTTTTTTTATGTAATGGAAGTGGTAAACAAGCATGCAGTTCACATTGATGTTAAGTGATGACTGCAGCGTATAGACACCCACACAAAGACCAAGGTCAAAATGCAGATGCGTTACCACTCCTGGGGCCTAAGGTGTTATGCCTCTGTGCCGGAAATTACAGGGCAGTACATTACCACCTGACCGGAACACGATAGTGTTGAACACTACCATTTAGCAGCAAGTATATTAGGTAATGCAGTGGTGCCTACGCCCGCGAGCTCCGTCACTGGAGCTCTACCACCAGTAAAAAACATAACCCATAAGTACAATAAAGTTGTTACAAAATTAAATTTAATTACAAATTATGTTGTTTGTGGACCAGTAAAAAATAAGTTGTAATTTTTTGCTCTTTAGGCTTTCATTACACATGCTAGTTTACCCACCTCTTCAAGTTTGCCAGACTTGATGGCATCTAGCCATCTCTCCTCTTCACTCGAAGTCCCACTATCTTTACCTTTTGCCTTCTTCTTCTTGGCAACCTTTGGTGGAGTGCTGGAGGACGAACCTGGTATCGATTTCCTAGACTCCGATGATGACTTCAAAGTTTGAGCTTTCAACATATCCGCGGCCGAAGTTCCAGGTGTTTCCTTTTTGGTTTTCATCTTGAATGGTTTATCCAACACATCTTCGTAAGACACGTCGATTGACGTGTCACTGTTGTACTCGTCAAGCTTTTTCTTCTTGTGCTTTTTGTGTTTATGACGTTTATGTTTCTTTTGCGGCGGATTTTCTGTAAAAGATGAAATGTGATTGCATGTTTTCATATTAACATGTTGTGATCAGACGTTCATTAACTTACCTATTACGATCTCGTCATCAGTACTACTTTGTTCGCGTATCCTCCGCACCATTTTAACGAGTTAAAAACGCTATTTTATTAAATTCTTAGGTCTGTTTATTAAATAATTGCTTTTAAAATCTAAAAGTTTTAACCAAAATCCAAAACATATTAATAAATTATGTTATGACATTTGTGTTTGTGACAGATAGTTTTTTTTTTAATAATTTGTTTTACGGCTGTTGATTCAAGTCTTGCAGGCAAAATTTCTTTTTAATGCATGATATAGGCACAAGAAAAACGAACGTGTTAATTACCAACAGTCATCCGAACGTATAATGATAGAGCAATCATGCGGCAAAGAGTAAACAAATACTTCATGCGGTGCGTGCGACGCGAGAGACTTGGTATACCATGAAGCACACGTAGCATTTGTATACTCTTTGTGAAGCACCATGAAGTAGTATAAATAAATCTATGCTTGGTACTTAGCGATAAGGATGCGAGATTTAAAATTTCTGTTACTAAGTTTTTGGAAAGAAGATATTGAAAAATTTGATCAGAATCAGAAACTCATTTATTCATTTAGGGTGACAGGCACCTCTTATGACACGTCAAAAACAAACAAAATAAATTAAAGCGAATAACAATTGATATACATGTCAAACAAGATAAAAAATATATGTAAAGTCAAGAATATCACTAAGATAAAACTAAATGTCATAAACTAATGTAAAAAGTATATCAGTAAAATGTCTTTTTTCCCCTTTACAATGATCTAAAATACCCTTGATATCTTTATTGTTAAAATTTATTCTAATAATATTTATTAATAATGTCTGTTTTATTTTTTACTTTATGTACATAACTACTCCACTTAAATCGAAAAAATATTTTAAGAAAAACTCTGAATGTTTTTTTTTTGGTTGGATGTAGGTAGGTATGTATTTGATATTGGGATTATATTGGATGGGGGTAAAAACGAATGGATGAATATTAAAATAACATACAATAGAAATTTTAGAATGCTGCCATACTGATAGACCGCCCAACTGGAAAACTGGTAGATTGATAATAGACTGGTAAATTGAGATTACCAGATTTCAGGAAAATCTGTTGATAGGTGGAGACATTCATGGTTTGATAGATTTTTCCGTTTTCTGGAAGCTTCCCAGTACATCGAAGTTTAATAATGTGCCTGGAGATGTCAACAGGCTCGCCTCCTGTTAGGTACATGGCCTAAACGTAACCGGCGAATCGAGGATGTATGGTGTGCATGTAAGAGTGCATGTATACATTTACCTCTACCTACCCCTTCGGGGATTACAGGCGTGATTTTTAGGATTTTTTTAGGATTTTTATATAAGTTCAACGTGAACTGACGCGTTACAAACAACGTAAATAAAAAACCAAAAACGTGACAACCTTAATGAATTTACGTTTTTAGGGGTGAAGGCGGCTTCGATAAACTACTGTATGTACTTATACTGTATGTACTTATTATGACCTATATCAATAGGTCATAGGTATGTAAATGAAACACAATTTACATAAAACACAAGATTTATTGATTTAAAATCATCTATTTCAGATGATCAGTAAAAAATATCAAAACATTTCATTCTATATTTTTAAAGTTATGAAGAAACTGGCTGCATTTTTTGCCCGTACAAGCAAAGTTAAGAAAAGTCCATTCGTAGTATTTGAGTCCATTGATGATGATGACATGATGACTATTGGGCCCATCGACGACACAACGCAGATTCTCTCCCTAGTTCTATTGTCGATGATTGGGCCAGACATAGATTTATTATACTATTGGGCCGAATGCCCATGTAATAAGTCCATGGCCGTAAATGCCGTAGTATAAAAGTGTCCTTCATTGGTAACTAAATACTTATTTATTATCTTACGAAGTGGAAGATCAAGGAGTAGGTATACAAATACTATGGAAAATATCCATCATAGGCACAATTTGAATCATCACAACTTGTTTTTTAAAGCTTTTGTTAAACAGTAGGTAACTAGGTTTTGCTCGCGACACATTTACAAATTGTAGCCTATACCATGCATAAACCTATGTTATTCCAATTTTTAACCTACATTACTGTAAAGTTTCATCCAAATCCGTCGAGTAGTTTATCGTGAAAGAGTAACAAACATCCATAGGTACTCACAAACTTTTGCATTTATGCTCACAATATTTTACTGGTGGAAGAGCTCCAGTGACGGAGCTCGCGGGCTTAGGCACCACCGCATTACCTAATATACTTGCCGCTAAATGGTAGTGTTCAGCACTACCGTGTTCCGGTCAGGTGGTAATGTACGGCCCTGTAATTTCCGGCACAGAGGCATAACACCTTAGGCCTCAGGAGTGGCAACGCATCTGCATTTTGACCTTGGTCTTTGTGTGGGTGTCTATAGGCTGCAGTCATCACTTAACATCAATGTGAACTGCATGCTTGTTTGCCACTTCCATAACATAAAAAAAAAAAAAAAAAAAAATTATAATATAGACTAGCTGTTGCCCGCATATGTCGCTTTTGGCGTTTTCCTCTTGAACTTAAAGTCAGATAAATAGGGCGCAACGCTGCACTGCATTTGTTGAGTAGACCGACAGCAGACACCAGCAAATCGCACCAGTCTGTCAAATTCTGGGCAATGCGTACAGCCTTCGTGGTCGTCACCGAAGATATTACTATGAATAATACCACTGAAGAAAACCAATTCTGGACTAGGGTCGAGGCACCGATTTTCGTTAGAAGGGGGTTAGAAAAATCTAGGCATAAAACACCTCACATCTTCAACAAACATTGTGTAGATTTAGGTAATGCGGTCACATTGCTAAATATGAAATAAATAAATATTAAAATAAAAAAATATAAATAAAAATTTTGTAAAAAAATATTGTTCTTGAGGATGAAACTACTTAACTAAAAGAGTGTTCTACAACTTCTAGAATCTTAGACACAAAATGGGAGGAAATAAATAGGTCTGAGACAGTCTGAAATGGTTAAAATAACAGGGAGAAGAAACTTTAAGAAGAAGAAGGCTTTGCTCTAAAAAGAAGGAATTTTTCTAATCTGTTTGAACTATGTGGAAAAGATATAATGTAGTAGAAGTAGCATATTTCTGCTAACTCTATCGCATCCAACAGAGTTTTACTGAACACTCACTAAGGTCGTCATTAGAAAGAAGAGAAAAAGAAAATACAGTAGTCGAGCAAAATAGCAAAGAAGCAAGATAAGGAATAAATTGAATCTTAATATTTCGACCAAGTGACTTCTAGTCCGTTTAGAAAGTGCCCAGTTCCCATTGTGCGGTATCTTGCCTGCATGACATATTGATTCAGAATTCATATATTTTGCAAATCTTCATCTTTCTTGGATTTTACTAACACTTTAAGTGGCAATCCAGTGTATTTTTGGGCATGTCTACCGAATGTTTTTGCATCTTCTAAACTTTCAGGTAATTTAGCGTTCAAAGTTTCGGGTAATAAAATAAAACTAACTGCACCAACTATACAGCTTACTGTTAAAATGATTCCTGGTAAACGCGAATCCAAACGCCGCCCCTGTAACAAAATTATTAGGTTAAAATAATTGAAAAGTTGTAGAATAAGCTGCTCAAATTTTTTATTTACCCGACTGCGGAACTCGGAGGTGGGTAATGTGTTAATCAGTCAATATAATGCTAACGAGTCAACGAACGGCTTTGGTCTTAGAAAACCTGTTTAAAAGACATTTACACGTTTACACCTCGTAAAAAACCGGTTGGGCCACCCGCAACGATTCCCCAAATACATAGTGACCTGCTGCCACTAAGCTACTGAGGCAGTTACCACTGCTATACCTTATCTATTTGCCGCAAAATGGTAGTGTTCAGTGTTCAGCGCTATCGTGTTCCAGTCAGATGGTAATGTCCCATACATTGCCATCTTCCTACTTCCCTTAATTTCAAGGAGCACGTGCTACATAAACCCAATGGACCCGCAGCCATGGCTGTTAGGATTCCAAGAGGCGTAGCTTACATTGTAAATATTGATCACTATTTTATCTTCCTTGTGTCTCGCGAGCTCAATACCGATAGATTAACATCATCATGAAAAGAGTTCGGGTTCTAAACCACAACAAAGGCAAGTACTTACTATGTACACGATATATGGTCCAAATGATGATGATGCACTTGCATATATATTTGCCAAAGCCATTCCAGATTGTCGAAGGCAAGTGGGATATAATTCCATGCACAATAGATTAATTATGTAGTAAGCGACAGAGTTAGTTAATCTTGTAGCTGAATTTAATAAACTGCCCATCCACTTGTTTTCAAACCATCCGTAGGAACCTAAAATTTTAATACTTCGTAAGTAAAAGTTCATCTGATCCAATAACATAAAATTTTGTGTTTAATGTGAGATAGGTAGGTACACTTCATCTTAATAACATATAGTATGTAATGCGATATATATATGCGATGCGTACACTATCTTGTTTCATATACAAAGTTTTCTTTTTAGCCTTCTCCCGCGACAGGAAATATGTTAGGTACTCGTTGATAAAGTAGCTTATAGTAATCATAGGTGAGAAATACTTTTGTTTGTTCATTTATCTCAAAAGGTACAAGAAAATCTTTCTTGTTAAAGGGTTCTCGATTAAAGGTAAAAAGACCTGTTGAAGGTCCCAATAATCGCTGAATGACGAAGGCCCAGCTGTGGACGACTTTCGGTTGAAATTATGATGATGATAGCAATCGCCGTTAATAGCAATAACGCTACGAGTGCCCAAGTGTAGCAAAAGTTTTATTTTTTTTTAATTTATAATATTGCGCGTTAATCTTCTCTTCGTCAGGGGACCGACCGCCTAACTCAAATACTTTCGTTTAGCTTTCGATTTATGAGAACATCTTATCAGTTTCACACCACCTAACTTTTTCCTGCAACTGTTTTCGTCCGCAGTTACCAATAAATATACTTAAGTGCAAAATGTTGTAATAGGCGATACGAAACGGTCAATATAACGTCCTAAACGAAAGCATTTCAGTCGGTCGGCCCCCAGTGGCCCGACAGCCTAACTCTAATGTTTTCGTGCTGCGTTCGATTATGACGCCATGCGGTCAACCTCGTACCGCCTAACTTTTGCCTGGAAATGTTTTCGTCAGGTATATACTTTAGAGCAAAATGCTTTAATAGGCGACAAACTGAGAAGACGTCGCCATAAACAAAAACATTAGAGTTTAGCGGTCAGTCCCCAGGGGGCCGACCGGAAAGGAAAATGTTAGGCGGTACGAAACTGACAAGATGATGTCATAATCGAAAGCTAAACGAAAGCATTAGATTTAGGCGGTCAGCCCCCAGGTGTATTTTAACCAAATACAACAGATTTATTATTTTTAGAGACCATTTTTTTTTGCTCGCGCGTATAATTTATCGACATGACATTACGTCGATTCAGCAAAAATTAATACTCGATTTTGATTTCCTTAAGTGGGTGCCACCATATTCTCGCCCGGGGTGGCACACAACAGCACTGATTGTAGGTACATTATAAGTTACAACTTGCTTATTCTAAATAGAGAATCCGCTAGTTATTATGACCTCCGTTTGCCTACGATGTCATTAAAGATGACTATGAGTTTTTGTTGTGTTTGTTAGTAGTATTATCACATAATACAGACTGTTTATATACCTACCTACTTAAATACACCTCTCTTTACTGTAATAAATACTTTTTAGCAATAAGCAAATTAAATAATCCCCAACTCAGACTCTGATAACGACGACGTTTTCACCTCCATAAATTTTAATGTATAATTATGATATTATTATCTACATAACAAGAAAACCTGTTAGATAACGATATTTATTATTTAAACTTGTGAGCGACTGAGGCAGTCCTAGAGGAAGATAATAGTAGGGGCTCAAAATCACGATAAGTTGAGAATCCAAGTCACAAGTATATGCTACTTCTTAAGCGACATCCACGCGGGCGAATCCGTGGCAACAGCTATATATGTCACACACTTATAAAATACAGCTGTTGCCACGGCTTCGCCCGCGTGGATGTCGTTTAAGAAGTAGCCTATATTCTTTCTCAAAGTCAACTCTATCTCCGTACCAAATTTCATTAAAATCGGTTCAGTCGTTTGGACGTGAAAAGGTAATAGACAGACAGACAGAGTTACTTTTGCATAAAATTTATAATATTAGTAGGGATATGCAAGTCATGACCCTTTTTTACTCTTTGTTTGCGATCCATGACCATAATAACCACCCTAAACTCATTATGAGCATCAATAGGAGATCGCTTTTATCCTGATTTACGACTTACATTCTTTTGTTCTTTGGTATTATCTATGAGAGCAATAGCTTCTACTCTATTGTACCTATACGTATGAGAATAAAAGCGGTTAAGTTATGCGGTGATGGAACGTTTAAAAACTTACTATTTTCTCTAATAGCAATAGATATCCAAAGTGCTGACATGATGAGAAAAGATCCCGCACCGGAGTACCGACGGCCGAAACGATCAGCTAATTTGGCTCCAATGTAACAAGATGGTATTTCAACGATGGCTTGCATAGCGAATTCCAAAAATGGATTGCCATCGGATTTCTGTCCTGAATTTATTAGTAATACAGAATAACTGAAGCATATCGGTCCCCTGTGAAAGAAAACGCTCAAGAATAAATAAAAATAGTACCAATTGGCAGATGTGATATTTTGGAGTCAGTAGGTAAGTTTAATCTTAAACAAATAGCTGTATTAAAATAAGTACATGTATTTATTTTGGAGTAACTAAATAAGATAATTTAATGAAAGTCTGTTCACATGACATCCTAAACAAATAAATGTGTACTATTAGTGTATAGGTACTATTCTGTACCTACTACCAAAATATTTCTTTGATTGGTACTACTTCGGTAGAACTAGTAGGTAAGAACTTAACAATTTCTGAATTAAAAAAAAAACTTCACGCCTTTACGTATTTCCTGAAGGCAGAGGTAAATGCATGCATTCATGCATACATGCAAACACCCTCGATTCTCCGGTTACGTTTTGGGTCATGTAGCAGGTGGCGAGTACCAAAATCCGAGGTACTAGTAATTCCAGAAAATAGAAAAGTCCCACTAGAACCAGAGATAAAGGATTTTACATCGTTAACTCTGATAGCCCCCAACCTGGGAATCTAACCTAGGACCCCAGCATAGTAGTAGTGGCCTACTACCACTGGCTACTGAAGCCTGAGGCTCATTCTGAGGTATGAACTGTATTCTGTTTTTTTTTCTGTTTATTATAACTATTTTACTGGTAGTAGAACTCCAGTGACGGAGCTCGCGGGCGTAGGCACCACCGCATTACCTTATTACTTGCCGCTAAATGGTAGTGTTCAGCCCTATCGTGTTCCGGTCAGGTGGTAATGTATGGCTCTGTAATTTCCGGCACAGAGGCATAACACCTTAGGCCTCAGGAGTGGTAGCGCATCTGCATTTTGACTTTGGTCTTGGTGTGGGTGTCTATAGGCTGCAGTCATCACTTAACATCAATGTAAACTGCAAGCTTGTTTGCCGCTTACATTACATTAAAAAAAAATCTCGGGCTCGGAAGCAAGCTGCCATTGGGGAGATCGTATGTATCGATCGTATGTACTTAAGCTTTTCTGTAACCCTGCCACTGATAACGGACGAGTCAAAACACCGCGGGGTTTTAGCATGTTTTCGTGAGTACGAATCTCACGCTACCAACCGTCTGTTCCTCTGGAGGGATGGGGAGCCCATGAGAGTTTCTCACGTAAAAAAAGGGAATTACCAGATTAATAGTTGTAAAATTGCGTGTTTTATCAAGATCCAACTGGAAAATAAAGCTGCAAGTCCAAACACTGGGCCACTTGTATTTGATTGTGTGCTAAGCAATTCTTTTTCGGTTGCAATTTGTAGCTCGGTATTATTCGTGTTCGCCATTTGTTTTAGTACTTTCAGGCATTCTTTAGATCTTCCTTTGATAAATAGCCATTGTGGAGACTCGATCAGGAGAAACCTAATACAAATACAATATAATTAAATACAATACAATTAACAATTATATAAAAAATCTAAATAAGGATTAGTCTAATTCGATCAAATTCAAAAACCTGAATCAATGTTAATAATTTTAAAAAGAAGTAAGTATTATAATATTTGTAGTGCGTATGGCCCCGCGGCTGGTGTAGATCATAAGCGATCTACTCGGTGAAGCACTACGGGCGCGGTCGGGTAGTGTGATGGGTGACCGCTAGTGGCAAATTAAATGCGCGTTTCCGTGCTTCGGAGGGCACGTTAAGCCGTCGGTCCCGGTTGCTATCGATAGATAGTAGTCGTTAAACCTTGTCGGAAGGCCTTATGGACGGTTTGAAAACATCCGACAGTGGGTTGGCCACTAACCCACCTCCACCAATAAAAGGGGGTGAGACTCGTGTCCAGCAGTGGGACGTATAATTGGTTGCCATTGTTTTTATTGATATGTTCTTAGGTTTTCGCGAGCTACACTCATTGAAATAAAACTATTTTTACGGATTTATCTCGCGTAGGTATATTAAACTAAAATTATTTTTAAAATCAACCCGACGTTTCGGTCGCTTTTCAGCTTCCGTGGTCCCGGGCAGACTGAGGTGATAGTTGTCTGTCAGAAGTTCGAAAAAATTATATGTAGCTACCTCCATCGATTTCGTAAACGCCTTGCGTAGCGTTCAGGATTAACACAATAATTACATGGTATCTTGAGGTCTTGCAGACTGCTGCGGCTGGGATTTAATCTTGCTAAGTATGGGATCCCATGATGTTGATAATCGCCATCCATCTTCTCTATTGAAATTTGGGTGTTTTTTAATTTCAATAGCCTCGCGTACCATTCGTTGAATGGGTTTGTGTTCTCTAGCGAGTATTTGAATTTTATCAAACCGGATGTAAAGGTTCGGCTTATCCGCTATGTGTTCACAGACTGCAGACCTCCCTGTTCTTCGGTTTTTGACATCAGCAAAGTGCTCTTTAACGCGGTGGATACAACTCACTTCGTTTGACCAATATATGAGAGTCCACAATCACAATCTAATTTATAAATGCCAGAATTTTGTAATGGAATATTACTTTTAATGGGTCTTAAATACTGATGAATCTTTTTATATGATTTGAAAACTGTTTTAATGGAATTCTTTTTTAAAATGTTGCTGATTTTATCTGTGACACCCTTAACGTAAGGTAGTATAGCTGGTTGTCGTTCTACTATAGGTGGTTTCACGCGGCCTCTGTGACGGACAGGTGGTACATGGAGCTTGTTGTTATGTAGCACCTGGCGTAGGTGCTTCAGCTCCTCCTGAAGATGGTGGTCGTCACAGATGCCTCGTGCTCTCTGAAATAGAGATGAACCAACGGCAGATAAATGTGCCGGGTGATGGTGTGATTCACCATTAAGGTACCTATCAGTATGGGTAGACTTCCTAAATACAGTGTGACTGAGTGTGTTATTGGTGTTTCTAATTAATAAAGTATCTAAGAAGGCTAATTTATTGTCCTGTTCCAATTCCTTGGATTAACTGGCAAGACAATATCAGCAACTCGTACGCCAGGGGTTGCAAAATTAAGTAAAAATCATTTTTACCAAAAAATTGGCGAGAAATGGAGAAAATGTGTAGGTTGCTATGAAAAGTTACGTGTAACAATGAGCAGCCGAGAAGCAAACAAAAAAGTAAAACAAAAATCTTACTGTACTAATTGCAAGAAACCAAAGTGCCTAAAATGTTTCGATGATAGTCATTTTAATGTAAAGGTAAAATAAACATCACTTTGATTTGTGTTTTTGCGTTTTTTTTTTCTTGTGCCCATCACTAGCTCATCTCAATTCTTTACCCTTAATTCTGTGGTATACGAGCTCAATGTGCCTCGTAGATATTTTCGTTTATATACTAACATTACGTTATCAGATCAGCGAGCGAACAAAGATTAAGAAGAAGAGAACCTTTTGGAATAGCTTAACCATAGATTCTTTTACATTTTCGTTATTTTCGCTGAAAAAAATGCATTCAAAGTAAATATTTCTGTAGGAGGTTGATAAACCTTCATCGCACTTGTAAAAAGTTACTATTAAGGCTTATCGACCTCCTACAGCACTAGATGATTGGAAGTGTAAAATTTCCTCGCAGTGAACGTGTTAAAAGTAATATTCCATTACAAAATTCTGGCATTTATAAATTAGATTGTGATTGTGGACTCTCATATATTGGTCAAACGAAGTGAGTTGTATCCACCGCGTTAAAGAGCACATTGCTGATGTCAAAAACCGAAGAACAGGGAGGTCTGCAGTCTGTGAACACATAGCGGATAAGCCGAACCTTTACATCCGGTTTGATAAAATTCAAATACTCGCTAGAGAACACAAACCCATTACACGAATGGTACGCGAGGCTATTGAAATTAAAAAACCCCCAAATTTCAATGGAGAAGATGGATGGCGATTATCAACATCATGGGAGCCCATACTTAGCAAAATTAAATCCCAGCCGCAGCACACTGCAAGACCTCAAGATACCATAAGTAATTATTGTTCCACTTATTTTTTTTTCCCCATTAAATAATTTTTTACATATATAAATTGTATAATTATTGTTATTATTATTTATTATTATATTATAATATTTAGCCTGGCAGGTTTTGTAGTGTAAACGTAATACGATAATACATATACTTATGTATAAATATGCTCACCAAGCAAGTATCAAACAAGGAACCAGCGGCACTGTTGTAACAAGGAAAAATAACTGCCAATCCTTTAGCCACCAATAGATCAAAGGCATTACAACTGTACCCAAACTACACCCTGTAAGTCGTAGACTTGTAGAGAATGTACGACGTTCTGGAGATGATATTTCTATAGATATTGATCCACTGCCTTGTTGGGCAGACCAAGATGGTGTAGCTGCAATCACGCATCCAATTACGAATAACAAATAAGACCCACCAGCAAATAACGACATTGATCGACCCATAATTATGAGCGTTAGTGAAATCATGAACAGTGGACGGCGTCCGTATCTGCAACAGAGAAAAAAAAGGATATATTAACCCACGATTGACGTTTTGTGTTATGAAAGAAGTGGCAAGCCGGCGAGCTACAAGAGCAAGTTGACTTTGGCACATAATTCTAATATCTCTAACTTGCCCACGAGTTTCCGATCCAAAGATCGTAGCCAAGACTCCTGAAGAAGTGGACTGCTACCGCTAGAGTACTGATGCATTTAATAATTTACTATAGGTTACTTACTTTTGCATTAAAGCGCTCATGACCCCGCGGCTGGTGTAGATCGTAAACACGGTTAAGAGATACGGGCGCGGTTGGGTGTGTGATGAGTGACCGCTAGTGGCAAATTAAAAATGCGCGTTTCGTGCTTCCGAGGCACTTCCGAGGGCACATTAAGCCGTCGCCCCCGGTTGCTATCGGAGACATTATGGGCGGTTTGAAAAACTTCCAACCGCGAGTTGGTTACTAACCCGTATCTCCACCAACCCGCATTGGAGCAGCGTGGTGGCGTGAGCGTAAGCTCTAGGCGTCCTCCCAAAAAGGGGAGAGACTCGTGCCCAGTAGTAAGACGTATAATGGGTTACCATTATTATATATTATTATGATTACTTTTGTATTGAGGAAACACTATGGAACATATTAACACATAATAATATTTTAAATTACGTTCGCTACGTACCTATCACCAAACCATCCAAATATTAAAGATCCAAATAATTCAGCCATCCTACATATTGATAAAATATTCGCTGAGTATATTTCTTTGTCACATACCCAATCATATTCAGACGGCACAGTAGAATTATACCAAGTTTTGTCGTAGCTATATGTTTCACAAGCTGAAAATAGATTTATAAAGTAACTTGATCAATTACATTCCTGCGATTCTTATGATATCTAAGTATAGTATATTTCAATGTAATATATTCTTTTATAAAACACGCTTTCGTATTTATTTACTCGTATGTTCACAACTGCTCTGTTTTTACAACTTTTAAAGAAATCTAGCCATACGTAATGCTGTTGGTACCTACTAACGCTGGATGCATATGAAAGAGAGAGCTGGGTAGTCGTATGCCGGAAAGAGCATGAAAGTAAATTTAGAGCATGAAGTTAGATTATACGCGGTCGATATGAGATCTTTATTGTGCAATATTTGCGGTGTAGGTATCTCGCACCGATTGCGTTCATAATGAAGATGTAAGAAAGAGGCTTTGTGTGAATGAGAGTATCGGTGTAAGAATGAAAAAAGGTATACTGCGATGGCTCGGGCATATAGAAAGAATGTCGAATGAGCAAATGACTAAACAGATACCTACCTATACAATGCGAATGTGGATGGTTGCAGAGGCCCAGGAAAACCAACACTGACCTACCATGACCAAATAGGCCGAGTAGGTACTTACTGTCTGAGGGTAGGGTCAAGTCTTAGGAATCGGCGTGCATGTATGAAAAGAATTATGAATGTCGAAGAAGCACGGGAGGTGTGTCAGAACCGGGATATCAGGCGCTCCACACTCTACCCTACCTCGTAAGGGACTTGGCGGGAAAATATATACGTACATAGAAATATGCATTAAAGAAACCAAGATTATTACTTAATTTGTCAATATTATGAGGTAGATTTTTTGTTTTTATTCTAGATAAATATTATGTTTGTAAATCTATTTTAGCAGTTTGAACGTTATCTAATTGTTATTGTAGCCATGGACAGGCATTCAATAAAAAAAAATAACTAAGTAACTATTTATTATTGCATACCTATTCACTATATTTATTTATAGGTATTTATGTTAAAAGTTAATAATATACAAGTGCTATGGTTATAGGTAATCTACTTTGAAAATATTGCGCGTAGCCAGTTTTTGAAGATTATTTTCATCGATATTTTATAAGTATACAATAAGTAGGTAGGTACATATATTATTCATGCCTATGATCAGTTTTGTTTTTTTTTTCACTTTACCAAACAGGACTTAACATATTAATAATGTAATTATTTACCTACATTAGACAGACACGGTAATATCAGTTGAACAATCATTATAGAGGTATATTGTAAATATTATATTAAACAATAGGTGACATGCGTTGCTTAAACTTATGTATGTCGTTATCTTATCCAATAGAAAGTAGGTACCTATGTATATTTTAATTGATGTTGGGTCGGAAGTTTTCAAAATCAGCATTATTCAACTTAGAAAACGAACTTACGCTTAGTATCGTTGCTTACGCTGGGATCAACATAAATTAAACAGCTCTCGAATTGTTTTTTCTCCAAGACTTCTTTATTTCTGTAATAGGAATTCGAATGTTATTTTATTTAATGCGAGTGAAAAGTATGTAACATTTTTAGTTATGTAGATAGGTATTCAATATATTAGGAACCCTTAAAATACGGGTAGGTAGATAATACGTAAAAAGTATTATTCTCTCGCCAGCACCGGGATAATTTGAACCACAGGTACAGATAGGTACCTATAGGTCCGACACATAGAAACCATTTCGAGAATTCCGATCTAAACTGTAATGGGGACTATAATAATATGGTTGGAATATGGAATGAGATCCGGAATCTATATTCTCACATTATTGAAATCTACTTCGGGCAGATGGCGACTCGCCACTCCTCCTTATTAAAGATTAGATGTGCCCGCGACTTCGTTCGCGTGGAATAGTGACTATGGGCAGCATTTTTTTGGATACGACTTTTGGTTAATTTTGGATCATACGAATACACTTATGGATAGCTAAAAATCTGGTTTACTTTAATACTTCTCCGTACACGATGTAAGATTATGCCACCAAAGCCACCAACCACCAATACCACCAACGCCACCAACTCTACCAACTCTACCAACTCTACCAACTCCACCAACGCCACCAACACCACCAACGCCACTAATGTCACCAACGCCACTAACGCTACCACCACCACCAACGCCACCAATGTCACCAATCTCACCAATGCCACTAACGCCACAAACGCCATCAACGACTCTAACGCCACCAACACCAGTAACGCCACAAACGTCACTAACGCCTATGTGAACCGCATTCAAAAGCTGTTGAGTAAATTCTAAGTTATAAACTTATAACGGACCAGACAGACAGACAAAACTTCCAAAAACTTTTTTTTTGTTTCTGTTACTCTTTTCGCTTTCTATCAGTTTTTTGGAAAAATATGTAATGTAGGTACAGACACTCGACTTTTACTGTTGTATTATAGTAGATAGAGATAAGATTATTAAACAAAATCAATTATTATTCATTAAATCATGCTGTTTTCGCCTACATCAGTTTACATTACACAGAGATTGAAAAGATTTTCATAATTTTCGATACGCGAGTGCTAGACACGCACTGCGTTTAATTTCAAGCACCGAGGAATAGCGCGGTTTTTAGCCTCGAAATGAATTTGCTAAGCTTCTTCGATGGTCCTCCGAAACACTCCAAATCGAAGCGTGTGTCGTTCGTTGCGAGACGTGCGGTATGCGTTGCAACAGTTGGAAGGCGTGCACGGCGCGTGCAGCGTAATGTCTAGATCTACCTTTAGGATAAAGGCGCGACCCCCCGCGACGCATGGAGAGGCTACACATGAATTGACGTCATTGATACATGCGTGGCTAGCTTGAATAGGCGGTTACATAGCTCAACGCTATCAACGTGGGTCTACGTTTCTACTGGGAGTACACGAATATGCCCCACAACTATGTGCAGCTCGATAACTCAGCGCAGTTTTTAGTTATACACCTTGTGGAACGTACGCGTTTTGTTTCTCTTATATTGATCCACGTTATCAAGCAAATTAATACACGCAGCTAACACAGCATGGGTCGAGGTGAGCCCGCGCCTTAATACTTAGTAAAATGTGCACTTACATTGGTATGTACTTTAGCTTCCAATCAAATTCACTGATATTTGGCGGTTTATCTGGCAATGCACACGTATGTGGAGTAACGGCTAATGCCATTATTATATTAAAGTAGCACATTACCCAAAAAAATCCAATGAAAAAATTATAAACAATATCAAATATTGTCTGATATTTTCCGTCATCATTTACTTCTAAGAGAGCACGCTCATAAACAGAAGTCATTTTGAATATTTTTAGACTTTGTACCTAATTACTTATTTTGTAACAAAAAAAACGTTACAACCGTTAGAAAAGTGGCAACGTTTTGATGCGATTCTTGTGTTATCAATTACTCTTGTGTAGTATCTAATATTTATACAAGATTTATCAAGTACTCCAGTACAAATTTGCTCAATAGTATTATTTGTTTAAATTTGTTTCTTTAATGTATTATGCAGATATTTACCTAAAGCTACCTAGTATTATGTTTTATTCTTTAAATTTATTCCTCATTCCACGTGAAATGCATACCATCATTAATGGTTAGAACGATGTCACATAAGTATAATTTATATAAGGCGGTCAACCGTCCCAGATTCGGAAATGCTGGATGGATGTAATCCCGCTTTGTAAGAATTAATAAAATAGCCTCGCAAAACGTGGGATGCATCCTGCACGTCCCGCATTCGATGCATTGACGTACCATGCCAATTTTTTTTCAAGCTACTTTAAAATTACACAGTCACACACATACATCAAACATACACTACACTACACTTACACACGCATGCAAACAAAAGCGTAGCATCTACATATACTACGTATATCAACACGCATTGTGTGAATTCAATTGAAAATTGTTTGCGTGTGTGTGTATGTGATCGCTTTGTTCCATTTTGAATTCTTTAAAAAAGTGTCGCTCTAGTGATATAAACAATTTTAAAAATAAATGAATTCAGTACGTGAGTTTTGTGTTTTTATATAATTTTGCTACGTATACCTACTTACTGACAAAACTTCATACTTCGCATTCACCATACCCTATCTATTCACAAAAAGGCCCGCATGCTATTTTCAGAAAAATGGCTGCCTTAGATTTATAACTATTTAGGGCACACTTCTAGATCTACTCGTTCTTAAAATAATATAGCGTAATATAGCGTAGGTAGGTAGGTAGGTATAAGGAAAGATCGATCAACTGATAAAGCAAAAAATATGAACTAATAATCAGGTAGTGCATTATAGATATACTGTGGTAACGTAATGTGTTTTTTTTTATTATTATACCTACTCTTTTTGGCGCGATTGGAAAAATTATGAGAGTAAATTTTTTAAGCGTGCACACACCTTCAGATAAAAGCGACAGTCTGAAGTAAGTTGCTAAACAGATAAAAGCAACAAACGGTCTGAAGTTAGTTGCTAAACTTTTTTGTCGTTTCATTTTATTTCTGGCATATTGCATTGTTACGCTAAAGAAGTATAACTTCTTAAGTGCGTACATAGGAAACTGGTTTTTATTTTTCAAAAAGGTAATTACAAAACTTCCTCTTTTCGAAGTCGGCTATCCTTTTCATCTCGAAACCTAGCCTAGACCACGCTTCATTATTCCCCAAAAACCGGACTGGCGTGAACAGGGTTGTTATGTTTCCATAAATACCATAGACTTCTTATACCAGAGTTTTCTTGCCCCAACGGCTATCGATTCTTATAAATAAAGGTAGGCAGCGGTAAATGCATGCCTGCAAACACCCACAATTAGCCGGTTACGTTTTGGCCCATGTAACAGGTGGCGTGCCTGTTGACATCTCCGGGCACATTACCAATTTCCGAGGTACCGGGAAACTTCCAGGAAATAGAACCAGAAAAGTCCCAATAGAACCAGAGATAAAGGATTCTATACCGTTATCTCTGATTCCCCGACCCGGAAATCGAACTCAGGACCCTAGCTTGTAGTACCTAGTGACCTACTACCACATATGCTTCCAAATACTCAAACGTCACTCAAATCTAAGCGGAACTTAAAAGGCTATAAAAAACACGTTCAAACGATAGAGATAGCGCACATTTTAGGGTTGCTTAATTACAATTGAGTGACGTTTGTTTTAGAGGCAACCCGAAAGGACGTGTTTTGCACTATTATTCACAATACACGGACACTGTATTAAGCCTATATCAAACAAAATACCACCAATTTTATTTCATGTAACTTAAAAATACAACAAGAAAATGAAATAAAATAAGATCACTACACGCCTCTTTCATGGTTCCCACCAAAACTCCAATACCCCTCTATGGGCTTTCAAGGTTCCCGCCAAAACTCTTTTTTTTTAATAATTTGTTTTACATGGATTTAAGTCTTTCACAGCCAATCTTCAATAACTTTCATATTCTTCATTTATTATGTTAATGAATATCTATATGGAAGATGACGATGCTAGATGATTCTCTAAGGAATATTATGATGAGATGGCTCCAGTAAAGTAATGGGGCCTTTATTGGGATTTTTACTAAGTTTTGGAGGCAACACGAAAAAATCGATTTTCCGATTAATCGGTCTCTGGTCGTCTCATCCCTAGTTCTTATCACAGAGTGTCCATCTCCCCCTCTATCATATAGCAACACGGACCATCGGCCGCGGCTAACCGGAGGGTAGCTGCAGGCTTTGCCTCTCTGTCAATGTACAAGCCCAAGTGGTCTTATGCGTATAATAAAAGTAGTTGCAGACGGATAGCTCATTAGACTAAATCTAGTTGTGCGACTGAACTGACGTCCTAAAAAATGCCGATTTACTCTGTTTTTTTGGTGTAAAACAAGATCTGCCACATCAAATTTACAGAAAGATGGCGTTACCTTTCCTACCTAATTTTAAATCACAAAATTATTATTTAATTCTTAAAAACTCAAAAATGCTATAATGTCGGTCGTGTTGTTTCGGACTGATTTAAACAATACAGTCGAGCGGACTGATTGGTATGGTATACCTTGCAATGGATGGAACGAATGTTTCGGATTTTTTTTTCCGAGAAGCCGCTTTCGCCGCCGCCGAGATGTTTAAATGTGTGAGTGGAATTGTTTATGTATTTTGTTAAAAGTCAAGGTGTGAGTTTCGTAGTAACAGACAATTTTTCGACAATTCGAGTCCAACCTTGAGAAAAGAAGAGTTGAAATCACTTCTAACATTCAAAATAAATATTTTTTCTAATAAATTATCATTAAGAATGTCTATCACCGATGTAAAACTACAGACTGTTGCTTTTATCTGTTTAGCAAATAGCTTCAGACTGTTTTATCTGTCGGTGTGCGCGCGAGTCGTAAAAATACACTCTCATCATTTTTCCAATCACACTAGAAAAAGTATAACTTCAACAATAATAACAGAATATCAGCTTTATAATATGCAGCAACCATTTAATGGTATTAAATTTATGTGTAAGCAATTAGCAAGATGAAAATAAAATATTGACACTGACACATTGACACCGGTCACCTTTGAAAATTCCATTCTTCAATTTTCTCAGCACGTCAAGAACTTATGATTGAATTCTGATAATTGGCTAGTTGAAAAAAAAAAATTTTGCCGATAAATAGAAAGATTACATGTTTAAACCTAAGTTTTATATCAAAACTATTTTTTTTGCAATAATTCATAAGTTATATCAAAATAAAAATTAGTTTTTGAATCCAGTACCGAAGACACGCCGACAGCTCCCGAACAAACCCGAGTGCATGTGACGTCATAATGTTAGTTTCCACTCATAGCAATTGATACAGAGACAATACGTACAGTGTTTTGATCTAATTAATTCTGTTGACATTGATATAAAAACACAAATTTATATTGAAAATGTCGAATCTTAAAAGTTATCGTTCTTGTTTTGTACCATTATGTACGAATACTACAAAAACTAATGTTTTTAAATGTTCCCCACGATGAAAAACGTCGAAATAAATGGTTTCAAGCAGTGCACCGTGATAATCCAAAAACAAAATCGATTTTTTTTTGTTGTGAAGATAATTTCGATGTAAGTACGAGTATTTCATAACATTATTTTTATTACTTACTAGCTGTGCCCGCGACTTCGTCCACGTGAGAAAAAATATGATTGTTCAGTATTTACCCGGATGAAGTCGTGGCCGCTACGCTAGTATAAAAGTAGCCTAAATTACTCCTTATTACATCAGCTATCTGCCAGTGAAAGTCTCGTCAAAGTTGGATACACTCCAATTCTACTTATTTGTATGTAGGTATGTATTTATGTATGGATGTATGGAGATAAAAGTAACCTAAGTTACTCCTTATCGCATCAGCTATCTGCCAGTGAAAGTCTGGTCAAAATCGGTCCAGCCGTTCCATAGATTAGCCTCGCCAAACAGGCAGACAGACAGACAGACAAAAATTGTAAAAAAATGTTGTTTTGGTATATGTACCGTGTATACATACATATGCGTTTAGTAAAAAGCGGTTATTTTAATATTACAAACAGACACTCCATTCTTATTTATTTGTATAGATGTATAGATTAAACTTACTTACTTTCGAACTTAAGCAGAATTGAACCGAACATCATTTGTCAAAAATTGGTGGTCATAAATATTGATATCAACATCAGGAATATTATCAGACCGTGCGTTTATAAATCCTTTGTCACACATACCTACACGGAATCAACTAACAATTTTTTTAGCAATTTCGATATTAATGTCAAGTCACATGTAGGTTATTGCCGTAAACGCTGTACTATTCTTGAATAGCTATAACATTATGACGTCACAATTAGGGGTAACCAATCGTGGCGCGTTCATAGTCATGTGATTTTTATTTAAATCTTTATCAACTTTTAATTGCTGATAAATAGTTGATAAAAAAAAATTTCAGGTTTTCGCATGACACATCAATATAATTAATAACGAAGTTTTATAAAACATAAAAAAAATCAATACATTGTTTATTTTCAAATTCCCAATTGCCTAAAATGGAATAAGCAGGTTATGTCGATTAGCCATAGCTCCATTGCTACTTTGCGATCTTTATATCGGTATAATTTTTTTTTGCCGTCTAGTACAAAAACTCTCTTAGTACAATCTCTCGTTGTCCCTATCATTGATTATGCAGATGTCTGTTGTTCGGATATATCAGAACCACTTCTAAACAAGTTGGATCGTCTTCCTAATAATTGTATTCGGTTCATCTGTGGCTTGCGCAAATTGGACCATATATCCCAGTATCGTTCTAAGCTTAAATGGTTCCCTATCCGACAAAGAAGACATGTAAGATCTCTTTGCTTACTTTTTTCCATCATCAACGATCCATATTCCCCCAGCTATCTTAAAAACAAATTTCAATTTCTAGGTGACACTCACAATTTCGCTCTACGTTCATCTGAAAATTTAACTCTTGCAATTCCTTCACACCGTTCAGGTTTCTTGTCAAACTCCTTTGCCATCTCGACAATAAAGCCCTGGAACACGCTATCCATTCACATTCGGAAATCTCCCAGTAAATCAGCTTTCAAGTTCATGCTAAAGAAATACTTCTTGAGTCAGTTGTTTCTTATTTCATATGTTAGCCATCATAATAATTTATGTATCTATATATATATAAACTTATATTAATTTATTTATAAATAATTTCTTATATTTTGTATTTATTTATCTTGATATTTTAAGTACATTTAAATTAAATATATCAACTATGTATTTATGTATTTATTGATGTCATCCCCTATTTAATTAGTAAGTACCTACATCAATAGATATATGTTTTTTTTTGTACTTGTTATCATACATAAATAATACTTTTTGTAAATTTTTTTTTTGCTCCCGCACCCTAGACAGTTTGTCCCATAACCCCATGGTTGACTGTCAGAGAATGCCTAGTGGCATTAAGTCCGCCATATGTATAATGTGCATTAAAGTATATATAAATAAATAAATATTGTTTGCCCATAGCTGCGTAGATAGGTAAATACAGTGCTCATCAAGAAATATTACACATAGAGTCTACGAAAGAGACAATAGACATCGTAGAGCGGCACACGGTTTACGTAATCACTGATAGTTCAGTATTGGATAGAACTTGATCAAAATGGTCGACAAACGTCATATAAGTGACGTACGAAAGAGGTAACGCTCTACAGACCCGAAATGAGCCGAAGTCTTAGGAAAGAGACTTCGGTTCTCGATGTGCATTATTTCTTGTTGGATTACTTTTGTATTGTTTGCCTTCACTATAAATCCGGACCTACTTTACCACTTGAATGGAACACGATAGAGCTCAATGCTAATATTTAGCGGCAACTAGATCTTAGCGATCGTTTAAATAAATGTTCTTTTCTGGTCCAAGTAATCGATTTTCCGATTAATCGATCTCAAGTCGCATCCCTAGTCCCTCACAGAGTCACAGACTGATGTACAAGAAGCTTGAAGGTAAAAATGGAGTCCAAACTCCAAACAAAAGTTTGAGTCAAATACCTACATATCTCTATCCTCCTCTTGGGGGGCCGACCTCTTTTTTTAGTGTGATCTGTGGTATTGCTATCTTTTTATTTATATCTCCTACGAAACTTTGTAAAAGAAACACCACAGTTACAGAATTACATGATAAACATTACTACATAATTTATTTACAACATAATTATTAAATATATTCATTTAACTGTTTTAAAAATTATAAATAATGTATGTGAGATACATTGACTATTTTGAGTTAGTGTATCAGTTGAAATTATACACCGACTTCTATGGACTGTACGGAAATACATAGCACGGCAACATTGAATCTGCTTATCAGTAATGTCAAAACCAGATCGGTCTAACATGGCGGATGTTCACTATTTAGTTTCTATGTTTTCGTTGTGTTTTCGATTGTAATTCTTTAAAGTTTGTAGCAATGGTAAATAATTGCATAGTTGGAGGTTGTGCTAGCTTATGGCATCCAGGAAGCGACCAAAGATTTCACGTGAACAAGTGTTTGAATCGTAATTTTTGTGTCGAATCACTGTAGACATATTCTTGTTGTATTTGCGCTTAATATCTTGCATAAATTATAAGTCAGTGTTTTAAACAAATTAATGAATGTTAACTTAAGTAATTTCTAATAGTCTCACATTGAATTACATTGATTTATGCAATTTAAAATAGGTTCGTTTCTATCCGTTATCAGTAGTGTTGAAGTAGTGTGACAATAAAATTTTATTAATTGAGAATGTCTTAAAGAATCGAGTTTCTTTAAAAATACGAACTAACATATATTATTTTCAATCAAACTAAATAAACTATGCCCGGGTAGGTATATAGTTTCTGAGGGTATATAATTTTCTCGTTGCTTGAGAGGCTTACCCGAGCGTGAAGTTACAAGTTGTATTTCATCCATAGATTTAAGTAGATAATAAATCTATGATTTCATCCACGAAATTGTAGAACAATAACTTTAAGTAGTATGTATTAATAATTCAATAATGCAAGACATTTGCAGAAAAAAATATTTTTTTTATTGATTATGTTGATATCAACATCAGGAAACTTAACTTATATTGTAAACCACTAAAAACTTTGTTAATAAATTGATTATGGCTGTAAGTCCATTTTATTTTATTCCTATTTTCCTTAAGCTTGATTTAAAATCATGGACTCGTAGCTGTCTGTGGAACTCATTTCGCTATGGATTTCTGCAAAACTAATCAACTAGAAAATAGAATCATCGCCACACCCATATAGTATCTACACATAGTATGATACCATGGAATATTTCAAATTTAATGTTAAATTATTTTAAGTTTAATGTACGGCTCCTTAATTGCCAGGATCAGAGGTATAACATCTTAGGCCTCAGGCCTTAGTCATCACTTAACATCAATGTGAACTGCAAGCTTGTTTGCCACTTCCATTGCATAAAAAAATGCGATTTACCACAATTCTATATATATATCGGCACGGACGTATTATTAGTTTCATCGTCCGACATAGTGGGCGTATAAAGTGGGTAGTCGAACAACGAAACAACGAATTACACAATTAATTACACTCACAAGTCACTGTACACAACCACAACACAATATCAGACCGAAACCACAGAAACAGTTCCTAGCTTGTAGGAGAACTTATCACGAGAACGATCAAATGGTAAGTGAGCCTTGATCCGACCTCCCTCCAACGGCTAGGCTCTGTTGTAGCACGAAGTTAATTGCAACATGGCGACGGTGGCGCCCTTTACCGGCACTCGAGCTTTGTCAGTTATCGGTCCGTACTAGTGACCGTCTCCGACAGATATAATCTGTGAGAGACGGTCTATGTATCTATATATAATAAACTTTTAAACACTCTTAAATTCATAATTTTTACTTCATTCAATGTCTTGTGTACCACAAGAGATTTCGTCTTAAAGTTATTATTATTATTAATTTATTTCCTTGTCACATGGTTATAAGGTCTTACAATTAAATATTTTGTAGTTTGGGATTCATTGATAAATGCTTCATTATCGACAAGATTTTCATTCATTTCCTATGCTCGGTTTCAATAAATTACTAACGTAGGTAGGCTTACATAGCTTACTATCCGTTATAATTTGACATTTCATCCATACATTAACTCTCACAGTCAACCGTTCCTAAATATACGTACGGAATAGTACGGATGTTGGTAAGTTTTTTTTTTTTTGTTATTATGGCATCGCTATTATGCATATTGCCAGTGTCAAGTAAAAACGTTGTAAGTTATTGGAACCCGGCTCTAGTAATGTCATCTAACCAGAAAAAAGAAGGTTTTAACAGACTGTTATAATGGAGATGTTCGTATCAACTGAGATCTTCGAAATCCTTAACTACCACAGAGGCAGATCATCTTAAGCCTTAGGGGTGGCAACGCATCTGCACATTTACCACTGGTATTTGTGTAGATGTCTTTAGACTGCAGTCGTAAATAAACATCGTTCTGCGTGTTTAAAAAAAATATATATGTGTAGTTATGTTTTATGTGTCAAATATGTGGGATTTTTATCATAAAGCAATCGATAGCGTGCACGGGTGTAGAAAAGTTTTTTCGTGCTCCTCCGAGACTTCATAAGAAGGTCCTACTTCCCATTAGTTCACAGGACATCCCATCAACTTCCATATGGAACCATCTCATCACTGCGATCGTCATCCTCCATAAATATATTCATTCACTATGTTAGAGGTTTATGAAATGAGCAGTTGTATGTAATTATAATATTACTTGATCAATGGCGTTATAGTCTATAGCCGTCTCTTTGCCAAACGAGAAGAAAAATTAGAACATTTTGTCATCTTAAATAAAAATCAGTCATGTCCCAGGAAAATTGTAACTTTATGGTCTATACTTAGAAAGAGACGGCCTGGCCCCGGAGAGGGAGATAGCTATATTTAGGTTTGCTTCAAATAGAGGATTGTGTGGTCTCCATTTTTACCTTCAAGCTTCTTGCTTCTTGCTGATGCAGCACAGAATGCCATAGATTTTTTTTTAATATAGTAATGGCATCGCTATTACGCATATTGCCAGTGTCAAGTTAGATCAGATATTTCGTATTCGTCATGCAGCGTAAAAGTCAGAGTCAGTCGGTCAATTATCAGTCATCAGTCAAAGTCACAGTCAGTAATTCGGGTAAAGCGATGGCTACTTTACCAAAATATTTACAAGAAAGTGTTTTCGCACTGTTATTCTATTTCACTATACACCAGCACTGTAATAAGCCTATAACAAACAAAATGCCACCAACTTTATTTAATATAACTCAAAAATACACCAAGAAAATGAAATAAAATAAGAGCACCACACGCATCTTTCAAGGTTCCCGCCAAAACTCCATGCCATAGATTGTGTAATATCTCAATGTCCTTCTCGCCCTCTCTAGTCTCTACTCTATTAAATTTGTGTTATTTGTGTCGAATGTGTCGTTTTTTATCTGTGTGATTCGGCCTAGCTTGCCGCTTGCGCGATTTTTTGGGGGAATTTCGCGCGTCAATTATTTTACGGTTCTATTTCATGTGCATAATTTGTCAAAATGGGTGCGTATTTATCGGAACCAGTTACTGAAAAAATGTCCAACGATGAATCTAACGACAAATTAGAATGCGCCGCAAGTTCCATGCAGGGATGGCGTGTCAATCAAGAGGTACGGTATTGTTTCGTCTACAGTATTGACTTCAATCTCCCAACGCACATACATAATTACTTACTGCTATTTGAATACTTTAGATTTCTTTCGAGCTATGTGTAAAGCCGATCCTGTTTCGTCGTCCTTACATTTCTCCGTACTCTTACTAATTGCACTTTCAAAAACGTAACCAGCGGTCTCTTGTCGAAGTACGGTGCTACCGTTTGAAGTCCTTACAACAGTAGAACAATAGTAATAACGTGCTATCTTTTCACTGATACAGTCATTTATTCATTTAATGTTGCTTTATAGGATGCACATAACACAATTTTGGACTTTGATATCAATACATCACTATTTGCTGTATACGACGGACACGGCGGCGCTGAAGTGGCCACATATTGCTCTCAGAATTTGCCAGATTTTATCAAAAAGACAGATGCATACAAGAATGGGGATTTCGTGAAAGCTCTTACCGATGCTTTCTTAGAATTTGATGCTAGTATTGCCACTAAAGAGGTTATGGACATTTTGAAAGAGTTAGCAGGTAAGTAGACTCAGTAATAATTGTGGTTTACATTTTTATGTTGAATAAACTGCTTTTTTGATATCTTAACATGTGTTTGATGATAAAGCAAATAAAATAAATTATAATTTACCAATATATATAAAAACAGGTCACACAATATGAAGTTAACGGGTAGAGCTATAAAACAAACATTGAATTTTAAATTATTCTTTTTCAAAATAAACAACAGACTTGACTATGAGAATATCTTTTTACTTACTGACTATTGTTGATTCAAACACCAGTGTTACATTTTTTCCCAAACATATCAAAATGCTATTGTATGATAATGTAAAAAAAATATTAGGTATTGACTCAAAAAAAAAAATATTCCGAGCAATAGACATAACATTTCAAAGAAAGGAAATATGAACATGTTTCATTAGACAGTCAAGCTGTTACAGTTGACTGTAAAAATATTTAATTTTGAGTATTCTTATAGTCGTAACACACATCCAGATATGGTTCGGAATGAACCATATCTGGCCGTGTGTAGCGACAGCAGATTTGGTCTGAAGCAGTCAGCACGCGCGGGACTAAAGCCAGTTGTATGTTACTACTATTAAATTGTAACTTTGGGGACATCCATAAAATTGGTCACACTAAAATAAGCCTTTTCTGACCCCCTCCCCCTCTATAGTCATGCTGTGTCACATTATCTGTCACTCCCTAAATATATTAAGTTACAAAAATTATGACCCTTTGAAATTGTCATAATTTTTAATCCAGAATTGTCTTAGAAAATATTCATTTAAAAAAAATTCAATGCGAACCTGCAACCTCGGGATAACCAGTCCAGCTGCTTTACCACTAAGTTACCGAAGACCTTAACCTGAGGTCCAATTTTTCTGTCCCTTTCTGATTAAGGGTCGGTGAACGACATTAATTGATAACTAAGAAATAGCTATATATACCTAATATTATACCCTTAATAATAATAATTGTGATGTTTTTATTTATTCAATTCCTGCCTAAAGTCAAATTTTTATATCTATTTTTTCTTTTATTTCTAAGTTCACTTGCATGTGATTGCATAAAATAAAAATATTACAATCCTTTACTTCTATAGAATTACTTATTCATAGCAAGGCACTGTCAGTCGAAGTCGATGTTTAAAAATACCACTGACACTTGATATGTGATTTCACTTCTTCCCAATTACTTATTTATAGCAATCAAGCATTATTTTTGTTGGTAAATTAATATTGTAGCCTGTAAACATCTACAAATCTACATAGGAATCAGAGATGCCTGCTTAGTAAATTGTTAAAATCCATGTCCTTATTATCATCACTGCAAAGAAGAAGCATGGAGGCTGTATAGACTGGGACTATCTAGCACTCCACACTCTCTGCCTACCCCGTAAAGGACTCGGCGTAAACATACATATAACAAAACACACATATATCATTCACACATTTTACCATATGACTATAGATAGTATTTTGTTAAAGGTGAAATAAATCCTCCGGGCCCAAGTGATAATGAAGAGTCTGAAGATGAGAATGTTAGTAATTTGTACCAAGAGGCAAGACTGCCTTTGCAGGTAATATCATGCATATTAACTATACGTCCATGTTTCAGTCATAAGTAGCTATTATATAGTATAATAACAAAATTGTATAGACAATTTGATATTAATCACTTTATCTGGATAATTATTATCTAGAATAGTGGGTCAAACTTAGCCAAAATAAAAGTATGGTTCAACTGACTTGTTACAATCAATCTCTCATTTTGGTTGGGCGTGATGGAGACCATGGGCGCCCCCGATTTAGCCAGGTTAGGTCGAAGGGCGCATGTTAGGTTTTTTTCCTGACAGTAAAATTACTATCAATAACATTGTTATTATAATTCTCTTGCTCAAAAATTCAAAATTCAAATCATTTATTTCAAATTGGTCATTATTGGTCTACAAGGACACTTGCATTGTCGGGTTATAAGCTACCTAGAGAGAATGACTTATAATAATAATGCAATATGTATTAATAAATACCAATCTAATAATAATATTTAACCAATACGTGAATCATCAAATTTTTCAATTCCTTCATAGAAGAAAATGAAGAATCTGTTCGTCATAATCATAATAAAAACATAAATAAACATTATAATTTTTATGTATTACTATTAATTGAATAACAGTATAATATTGCTACACATATTAGTTAGGCATACTTATGGCAAATTGAAATATAGTTTTATACTTAATTTATTACTTTATCCAAGTCTTAGAAGATATTATTTAAAATTGCTAGTGTGATTAATTCTGTGTCAATTATCTTTGTCTAAATTGAGTAGACATTATAAATAATGGCTGGATGGTATATATAATATGCGGATTTCTTACTTTGGCTGTAACATAATAATATACATTATATCTCAAGTTCATTAAAGGTCAATATTAAGATAGGGAAGTGTAGAAGAAATATTGACTATGAATGTATAGAAAATAGCCTGAATCACTGATTGCCTAACCACTCTTTTATTATAACTTGTCCTGTTTTCCTCCAATAATGAAATATTCATGTTTTAGAGTTTCATTACATTTTAAAGTGGGACTTATGAAAAGATTTATAGCATTTCCATATTAATACCAAAATTAAGTGGTTTTTGTTTGTCATAGTTAAATTTTGATTTTGAGGTTCTGGAAATTCTGTCCTGTTGTTTAAATATAAAATAACCATAGGTATTAAGATGTACCTATTAAATTATTGCATATTTTAGACTATTAATAAAATTAATCTTTACTCTCATAACACAGAGTAAACTCTGTAAAAAAATGTAAATTCTTCTTAAATTTTTGTTGATACTGTACCTGTAACTGTATCGTACTGTATGAAAACTTATTAATAATATAAATTTATTTTTTCAGGAAGTATTAGCAAAGTATGATAACAAGCTAAGCACACTGCATCGAGCGAGGCTTGGAGACACAGCCACACCACTCTCTCCGTGTCTTCGAGCTAAGAAGAACAATGATGAAGCTGGTGGCTCTGGTAATATTATATTACAGTTAAATGTTAATAAATAAATAAGTATCTGAGGACAATTTGATCAATATTGACCAAAATTGAAATTCATTTTTGATTGAAATATAGAATACATATATTAATTTCAAGGACTTACAGTTTCGAGAAAAACATGTTTGCTGTCATTTGTACTGTGTACATTACTTTTAATTGTTTCGAGTTGTATGTCAGTCTGATAAAATTTGCTGTCGTTTAGAATCCCTAAGCTTGGTTTGCACCACAATATTTGTAAAAGTTATTGTAACAGATTTCTTTAAGTGAGAAAAGGATGTGAAATGTAACAATAACTAACAAATATTGTGGTCAACCCAGGCTAAGAGTCACTGCCGATGGACGGAGTGGCTGCATAGACCACTTTAGTACCAATTTAAATGCAACTTAAAATGTCTTGTTATTAGGCTATTGGCACAACTAAACAAAATATATAGTCTCAAAACGTAGTCGCGAGAAGCCGTTTGGAGTATCACTATATAACATCACGCTAAGATGAATAGGAGAGGGTAGGTAACATTGCATCCGTGCGAAGCCGGGGCTAGTCGTGTATATAATAGCTTAGACATCCTTTCTATTTGTTAAGGCCGATTTACTTGGATAATTACAGTAGCGAGGTAACTTGCAAACCTAGTGAACGTAATAGAAAATCTCGTTTGAACGGTAATCGGCGAGTTAACTGTAGTAACAACTGTAGCAACTTAACAATTAAGTTTAAGGGGATAACCGGCCGGTCTATTTATCGGTGAGTTTGAAGTAGAGAGTGCGGGAGCGGGAGACACGCGGGAGGGCTCCCGAGTGTCTCCCGCCACCCACTAATGTGAACGAGCGAGTTCAGTTCAGTGCATAACAACCATTAATAAACTAACTCGCCATGAAGACATTTGAATGTTACTGCCTACTTAACCGTTTAGTGTCAACTGCCCTGTAACTAAACTCGCTATTGCACTTGACCAAGTGTAAATCGGCCTTTAGTCATGTAATGAACTTGTGCAGGTATAGGAGCCTCTAGTTCCAGTGCAGAAATAACATTTGCTGCCGGCTCAAGCTCAGAACAAGCCGGTGATGGAGCATCGTCTAGTAAAAATGGAATATTAGTGGATGATGAAGAAAAAATTAACAACACAGATGATGATATGGGTGGTGTCTCTTCAACAAATTCTAATGAAGAAGATAAAGAGTTGAATGGAGAGGTAATCCTCTTTAATTAATATTAGGTACACTAGTTTAGGTATCAGGGAGTCAACTTTCTTACAAAACAAGGAAAGCAATTCATCAATAATTCTCAGAAAAGTTTATATTTTTTTCACATGAATAGTTATTTCTATTGAATATCCATCTCCATCCCCTGATGTTTCTTTGTGTATAAAAGGAAACAAATGAATGTCTATTTTACTACTATCAATCTTATTGTAGGTTTCCACAAGTGATCCTTTAGAAAAAACAAAGGATCTTAAAGCAGATGATAAATTAAATTCCACGGCACCTGACAGCTCAGAAGATAATTGTGACCACCCCGAACAAAGTGAAAATGCTAGGGTCTCCACTGCTACTGGTAATGGTGTTAGTGAATTGTGCAATGGAGAAGTCACCGAGTCAAAGCAAGGTGAACGTGAGGAGAACAATATAAGCTCATCAAATGGTTCTACTACACCAATCAAAGTAGAAGCTATTAAAGGTATGCATGCCTCTTTTCTTAGTAAAACAATAATAATAATGGCAACCCTTGATACGTCCCACTGCTGGGCCCAAGTCTCCCCTTCTTGGAGCGAGGCCTGGAGCTTACTCCACCATGCTGCTCCAATGTGGGTCAGTGGTCAACCCCCTGTCGGATGTATAAGGCCTCCGACAAGGTTTATCTATCTGTCTGACTGCTGTGAATCGATAGATAATCGGGACCGACGGCTTAACGTGCCCTCCGAAGCACGGAAATGCGCATTTTAATTTGCCACTAGCGGTCACCCATGACACCCGGCCGCGCCCGTATCGCTTAACCGAGTTGATCGCTTCCTATCTACATCAGCCGCGGAGCCGCGCGCGCTTCATAAAATGTTATGTGATAAATATAACACTCCAATAGGGAATCCAATATAAATTTTTCCTGCATAGAACATAGTTTCTCAGAATTATCAGAGAACAAATGTAAACAAACAGATTGCACTGAGTGGCTTCTCTGTAGTTCCGAGGCTTGAAGCTAATTACACATTTAAATTTTATGTAACTACATGAAAATTGGCATTTACAGTTAAGTACATTTTTGTGATTTTATGCCATACAAACTGCATGATATTAATTTACTTATAGATCTTAAATTAAATGTGCCATCCATTATTACATATTTCTTAATTTTAAAAATCTAGCATCTCATAGACTAAGAAACTAATAGGCTTTACATTAAAATCTTTATTTAACTAACAGGATGTGTAAAAACACGATGTTCACAAATTTAATGGCGTTGGGACATGTAAACCGACCGCCATTGTTCGTTTGAGTGGGCTCAACTGAACAATGGCGGTCAAACCGTTCAAATATGGGGTGGTAGTAAAATACAATGTCGGTTGCTATCGATAGATAGCAGTCGTTAAACATTGTCGGAGGCCTTATGGGCGGTTTCAAAACATCCGACAGCGGGTTGGCCACTAACTCGTATCTCCAGGGGTTTTATCTGCATTGGAGCAGCGTGGTGGAGTAAGCTCCAGGCCTCCCTCCAAAGAGGGGAGAGACTCGTGCCCAGCATTGGGACGTATAATGGGTTGCCATTATTATTATTGATTTAAATACAATAACGCGGGATAGGCAGCAGCGTCCTGCAATGTATGAATATAACACTTAAAAAAAAAAAAGACCAGATCTCTATTACCTATATATGATATATCTATTTTTCTATGATATAAAATTCTTTCTCAGTGTCCAGTTCGGATAAAACAATACCAGAAAGGCCGAAGAAATCCAAACTACGTCGAGCTGCTGCTGCCGTGTACGAGACGCTTTTGCGACAGGCCACTGAGGAAGATGACGATGAAAGCGATTCCAATGATGAAACTTTTGAGGGCGGAGAAGTGGAATCTTCTGAAGAAGAAAATGTCAATGGAGTGGAGGAGTCATCCAATGATGGTAAATTATTCTATATAATGTTACTGTAAAAGCCTGAACTGTGGTAAAGATCTGCCAACTCTGTATGGTAAATGTCGGAACAGTCCTTTAATTTTTAATTTGACGAACCGGTTAGGTCAGTGGTGTGAGACGACCGCTTGATTCGAAGGGTCGCGGGTGCGATCCCCGCCCCGGGACAAATATTTGTTTCGAGTCTGGGTGTTTGTGTTAGTGTATGTGTGCAACGGCACCCACGATACAAGTTTATACCTACTGTGGGGCTGTGAGTGTAAGCGTATTTTATTTTCCGTGGAGATAGTCACAAGTCTGAGAAGAAGGCGATTTTATCATTTAGAAGTGTCACGCGAGGATAAAAATAGTGCAGTAGTTCGCTTCCATCAGGCCAACATTGAATCTAGCTGTCTTTCTCGTCTGTATCATTGTCGCGAGCTAAGAGACTGGCTTGCGCCAACGGTTCGCAGCCAACTTCACTTGGTGGCATTTAGTATACTGTACCAGTGTCAATCAGTCAGTCAGAACATGTTATATGTGCATCAGGTGATGGTGAGGAGGAAGAAGAAGAGGAGTATGAGGCGGAATCAAGTGATGATGATGGTGAGGAAGATATAAGCATGGCAGAGGAACCAGGCAATGACAGTGGTTGTACAGCTGTGGTCGCTTTACTCAAAGGTATTATTTCATAATATTATTATATAATATTGACCTGTGACCTGTGATCATCTACCATTTATGTCTCAAGATGTGCAATAATATTTTCTATATTTTTTTAAATATGACAGACAAAGGATCGTGACAAGGTTTATTTAAAGTATTATGAAAAACAAGGTCTTCCCTTGTTGTGGGCATTTTATCCAGTGGACATCTTATGGCTAAAGTGGTTGTGATGATATTGAAAGAAAATTGTTCATTGTTTAATTTTTTAATGTCATTAAGACGGCAAACAAGCATGTCGTTCACAAAGATGGTAATTGAATACTGCAGCCTATAGCCATCTACACAAAACCAATAGCGCAAAATGCGGATGCATTGCCACCCCTGAGGTCTAAGTTGTTTTGCATCTGTGATAGTTATTACGGATCCATCTAATACACGATAGTGATGAATCTCTGATTTGATGACAGATAGATAATGCGTGAGGCCTATGTTCTCCGACAACTCTGCCAGTAGTATATAGTAAAAAGTTTAAAATTAAACTTAAATGTTGAATAATAATATTAATAAATTCTTGATGTTCTAAAGATAATATTGTACAGCATTTTAACCTTGTTCTTTTTCCCCCTTATTTAATTTATGTGTATTCTTTGTTTCCATAATATACCAAGTTACAAAACATATTCAATAACTTTATTGTTGCAGGCAGTGAATTGTTTGTGGCTAATGCTGGTGATTCTCGGTGCATAATTTGTAGAGAAGGCAAAGCCATTGATATGTCAATAGATCACAAACCGGAAGATGTTCCAGAACTAGAACGGATCACAAAAGCCGGGGGTAAAGTCTCGAATGATGGACGTATCAATGGTGGTCTTAACTTATCTCGTGCTATTGGCGATCATTCGTACAAACAAAATAAAGATTTAGATGCTAAACAGCAAATGATCACCGCATTGCCTGATGTGAAAACACTTACTATAGATCCAATTAAGGACCAGTTTATGGTGCTAGCTTGCGATGGTATTTGGAATTTTATGTCTAGTCAAGATGTATGCGACTTCATTCTTCCAAGATTGGCAGAAGGCAGAGACAGGTTATCTCAGATCTGCGAAGAGGTATGTATTACAAAATCTATATATATAAAAATGCAACCCGTTTTCCTTGGTCACGGCATCACGCGTGAATGGCCCCGGAGAGATATAATAACTAAGGTCTCAGGGGGTGGCAATGCTTCTGCATTTTGACCTCTGGTCTTTGTGGGTGTCTATAGGCTGCAGTCATCACTTAACATCAACGTGAACTGCATGTCTGTTTGCCTCCTTCATTACATAAAAAATACGCGTATTCAATCGCGAGTGCCCGCTTTTACTCGTATTAGACCAATCTGACTAAACTCAATAACTTATTAAAGAAAATAGTTCTCTTAATATTTTGAATCCTACCAGTCGATATGAAATACTTGATTAATTTAAGAAAATAACTTTTGCGTTTTCGCAGATGTTCGATCACTGCTTGGCGCCTAGCACGATGGGCGACGGCACAGGCTGTGATAATATGACAGCTATCATAGTGAGGTTCAAAGATGGTGCCATATTGGACGTTGGTAAACACTCGAGCACCGAGGCACCAAAAAAGCGAGCCGCGGAGGACGAGCCCAGCGGGGACGACCAACAGGACTCCAAAAGGCAAAAGTTTGACGATTCCTTATCAAGTTCAGTAGTGACTTCAAGTGTTTAGGCCTTTATAGAATAAGTATGAATAAGTGTTCAAGCCACACATAGTATTGCGAAAAATATTGGTGGAGACTTTAAATTATGAATCATTACATTTAGGATGTCATTTTTATAAACAAGTTATTAAGTAGTGGTAAAAGACTCATTTGTAAGCTGTGTTTCATTAAATGAGTGACACTCGAGTATTGACTCTCCCTCCGCCTATCTATTTAAAACAACAGAGCCTAATGCTAATGATTAATGTAAGCGGAAGCTCGACAGTGGAAAGATAGAAAATGTAGACAGCTCACTTTTATAGACTGTTGGGGCTCAGATTAGAGCGATTTCAGCCTATCGATTTTTTTCTGCGTTGTTAAAACGGTAGTGATCGAATGAAAGTGTCTCTCGCGGCTCGCGCTTAGATATACAGGCTCTAGTTTATAAGCGCGTCAACGCTCGTATGGATTGCGCAAAAGGCGCGCCTATACGCCGCTACACGCGCTTCCATAAACGAATTAATACGCGCGCATAAAACGCTATTCTGAAATCGCTCTTAAATATTGGTACTAATAAATCATATGATCTAGAGTACATTAACAGGATAGAAGTTTCACACAATTTTATAAATTACATGATTGTGCTAAATAAATGCAAGCAATTATTGTAGTGTATACATACTTCATAATACTACAACATAAGTTATATGTGTGCTCACTATTTTAGATGTTAACATATTCAATACCTCTTGAGCTGCAGTTAAAATATGACAATTGATTTCATATTGTACGTGGACGATATCGGCCAAGCGCAGCTCAACTTAGGGGCCGTTCAAGTATTACGTAAGCAGATTTATTACAATTCTTTACCCCCCCATCCCCCTTGTCAGCAAAAGTAAGCAAACCTCTTACCCCCTCCCCCCATGCTTACGTAAACATTTTTCAATTAATGTATTGTTTTTTATTAATGTTATAATTATAATTTTTAAAATAAGAAAATAGATTTAGGATAGAGATTAGATTTTACTGATGTAATAAGTAAATAACTACCGATGACGTAATCATCATCTAGACTCCCCTACCCCCATGTCATCGAAAATAAGCAGAGCAAAGACCCCCCCGCTCCTCCATAGTGCTCACGTAATACTTGAACGGCCCCTTATTACATAATGTTTTTTCAATTAAACGCAAATAATATGATCGAATAAAATAAGCTTAATCAAGGTAACCCAATTAAGCTTATTTTTTGTATTGGTATATTTTACCAAGATCTGGATAGATATTTTTTAAGTCTAATAATAATTGAACAAGAAAATTATATATGTACTACATTTTCCATCAATCTCTTCGGAATAAAAACAGAATAAATATTTGAATATGATCGATTGTATTGAAAGTACCTACATTACAATACATGTAATAGTGAGCACTAATATATAGGGAGACAAAAGATAATTTGAATGAAAAAAAAAAACAATTGATCTACATTGTTGATGATAGTAAATACATAGTTTATAAGCTATTACTTAAGACCCACTTTTGATATTCTTTAGAGTGGAAAAGGACTCCAAATATTACTGTTATTTTATTTTCTGGAGGAGACACATTTAATTTTGAAAACTTTTCTCTTATTTGGCATTAAACAATACATTTCTTATTTTTATATATTTTTCTAGAACACAACTAATTTAGCTGAGTTATAAACATTGTGTTTGACGTATTTTTTTTACAGTAATAAGTATAAAATTGTTTGACTTAGGCGGTGCCTGTAATGTTTTGATTATGGCCACAGTCATTGTGCTGTGAAATGTTATTTCCAATAATGATAATAAATGTAATTGTGTTTAAAATTGTTTTCCAAACTTAGTTTTGGGTATTCGGTATGGTAGTTACGACATTGGGATGTTCCTAATTATAATTATTCTAAATTGAAAATGTGAATATAGGGATATAACATATACTTATTTCAATTCAATTACATAATATGTATTTTATTCCGTAAAAGTAAGTAGTTTATATTTTTGTAATCACACACTATTTAAATAAACCCATATTTATGTTATGGTTTGATATAAATAATAATCTGAATATTGCTTTGTCACAGTAAAATTTTGTTAATGATGACCTACTGATTGTTCTAATAATCCCAACATGCTGAGATTGACTATATGAACAGTTTTCATCTCATATTTTTCAATGAAAATTACATTTTTACTGAGTGTGACATCGTATTATTTATTTGTTTTACATCCCACCAACAAAGCATAAAGGTTAAACTATAGGTATTATACATTTCTGAAAATATGAGAGGATTGCTTATTGCTACAGAAATAGATGTTGAAATTTATCTACCGTAGTTGTGTTAAATATTCAATAGTTTCCATTTGTGTTGCCTCCAAAATTTGTAGAGCATCGTATTCACTATCTAATTGTTCCAAAAGTATGGTCTTATCACTTATCTCTGCCTGAAATTAAAAATTCATGCTAGATCATTAAACGCTCTTTTGAACTCCGCGTCCAAGACGTTAGACTTATGCCTGTTTAGTTAAATTGCAGCTAACACTCCGTTCCGACTAACTAAAAGCCTCGACCACCTGAATTGATTGAAAGCAAGAAAGAAAATATTTTTATTTCGAACTAGCTGTGCTCGCAACTTTGTTTGCGTGGAATAGTGGCTTTGGGACTTTAGGCAGCGATTATGGATATACATTTTGGTTAATTTTGGATCATAAACACTTTTGGGTAGGTAAAAAAATCTATTTTGCAGTAATGCTTCTCTGTACACGATATAAGACGTATGACCATCGGGGATAAAAGCACACAGGCTGCTAAGATTGCGAAAAATTGCTAATTAAGTGTTTAAACGCGCATCCATCCTATGCTGAACGGTATTTTCGAAAAGGCCATTTAAAATTTCTATGCATAATATTTTTTTATAGAAGATTATTGTAAACTTTTGTAAACTTTCAGTCAATTTTAAAACATAAAAGATATATCTATGTATAATATAAGCACTCCGTAAGAGCCGGCAGAAGAGAAAAATCGAATATTAACGTTGTGTATTTTTACCCACTAATGCCACCAACGCTACCACCACCACTACCAATGTCATCACTACCACCACCACCACCGCCACCACTACAATCGCCACCAACGCCATCAACGCCATCACCATCACCAAACACCTACGCCACCAATGCCACCACTGATACAAACGCCAAAAGTCTCCGCTGGACAAAGGCTTTCCCGAAGCTGCTCCTAAAAGTGTTGTGCGTCATAAGGAAAGAATATGCCATAATTGCCACGCATGGAAAGAATATGCCATAATTGCATGCTGAATGGTGATCATAGCGGAGATTGTTTTATGCCGGGACGCTATGCGGTATGCTTATTGTTACTAACAGAGAAAATACCGGCCAAGTGCGAGTCGAACTCGGGCACGAAGGGTTCCGTACAAATAATGCCATAAAAAATTCGTTTGTTGGAAGGTAATATACAACATAAGACCTAAAAATTCTGTGAAAATTTTAACCTCCTAAGACCCAGCTTTAAAAAAATATTATTGTCCTTTAAACCCAGTGTACAAAATTATGTACATAATAAATATTTGCTGTCAGACCCACGCATGTTTTGCCTTGTAGACTAGAAATTCGAGTTTTATGCATTATATAATTTGTAGGTGTAAAGACTATATATAAAAAAACTATCAATTGGAAGAGCGGCTGGACTAGATTCCCAGTAGGTCGCGAGTTCGAGCCTCGCCTGAAGTCAAATTTTTCTTTCCATTTTTCTTTAAAAATAAAAAAGACTATATGTAAGGTATATGATAACACAAATAAAATAACTCCATCTTTTGTTCCAAAAAATGTACATTGGGCCTGAGTATAATATTTTCTTTTAATATAAATTTAGGAAAAACAATAGTTCAACCAATAAAAGTAATAGTATTTTTTATAAGACTATCAAAAAGTTATTTTTCATTTTAACATTGTATTTATAATCAAATTTTCGACTCTTTCCTACTATGACTAACTATGACTAATCCTCGACAATCTGCCCCTTCCGCGACTGTTCCCAGTGCGGTTGTTTATACCTCGACTACCTCTTCCTACTGCCTCACTACAACTTCTACCACTACTACCCAGCTGTTGAAGTGATGTTGAAGCAGCAAATCATTTTCCGACGATAAATGAAGTATCCGAAGTTGACACTTATTTCTCATCTTCTCGATTATTGGCCAAATAGTCGTCATCGATACCATGTTCTTGCAATTCCAACTCGTCATCTTCAATTTCGGAGTCATTTACATAGGCTAGAATGTGACTGTCATGGAGTCTTAAAATAATATTTTGAATAAAAATAAAAAGTATATTTGTTGTTGAGACCCAATGTGCAAAAAAATGTACAAAATCATATTTCGGTTTGCAATTCGGCTGTATTATAAACAATCGTTAAAATAATTTATTTATGTAATGATTCGGTCTTTTCTATTCTGATTTACACTAAAGTATACTATGTGAAACTTAAAATTTACAAGATTAAAGAAGATTTAACATAGCTCTACGTCGCCAATACGCCATCGTCTTAACATCAAAGCTCGTGGATTTGACAGTTTTATATTTTTTCTGTAGTTACCAACACACAAAAAAATAAAAACATTCGTGAACACTATGACTTGTCAAATATGCCCGGGAAGATTTAAAATAGGCACGCGGCCCACTTTAATATTATGTACAAAAAAATGTACAATGGGCGTTTAGTACTATTAGATGTATAATTTAGCTGGGCCTGACAAGTGAACTTTATTTTGTACAAGGGGTCTTAGGAGGTTAAGTGTCTACTTGATACCGTTATTGATATCGAGCAAAAAATACACGAAAAAAACCACGTTTATTATATGCTCCCTTGGACCCCTTAATATTTTCATTTTCTTATTTATAGTATTCAATTTTGTCGCTATAGCGGTAACAGATATACATAATTTGTGAAAATTGTAGCTTTCTAGCTATCACTGTTTATGAGATACAGCCTGGGGACAGACAGACAGCGGAGGATGAGTAATAGGGTCCGCTTTTACCTTTTAGATACGGAACCCTAAAAAAGATAGATTCAGAATAGTTTAAAAATATTCCATATGATTCTTTAAATTGTCGTAACTTTTTTTTTCTGAACCGATTGACATGTAAAAAACACTAAATTTTAAGTGAAACTTACCACAATATATATGTAAATACTGAAAATCGGATAAGCCATTTCTGAATATAGCGTGCACAAACACAGACAAACATACACTTTTCCGGGATAAAAAGTACCCAGTATTGTGCGCCAAAGGTTAAAGTATTAATATACCAAGTTTCATCGTAATCGGACCGGTAGATTTTGTGTGATGCTTGAACAAACAGACAGACAGATAAAAATTTTTCTAATCACATATTTGGGTTCGGTATCGATCTAGTAACATCCCCTGGTATTTATTTTTTTACACTTCTACAGTTTTATTATAAGTATAGATAAATCTTTACAGACCCTTTCGAAACGTCATTAGGAATTAAGACTGGGCTTTATAGAGTGAATAATTACTACATAAATTAGAAAAAAACATGTATACAGTGCTCATCAACAAATAATGCACATCGAACCTATGAAAGAGACAATCGGCTAGTTTCGGTTTCATAGAGCGTTATCTCTGCTGCACACTGCCTACGTAAGCCTTGCATCCGTAGTCCGGTATTGGTCAAATCTTGATCAAAATGGTCGACAAACGTCAAATAGGTAAGGTGCGAAAGAGATAACACTCTACAGATCCGAAATAAGCCGACGTCTCTTCCTGAGGTCGATGTGCAATAATGTGCATTATGTCATCGACGACGCAACGCAGATTCTCATCGTCGATGGATACGTACATAGTAAATAAAGTTTAAGAATAAAGTTGCTTCAAATCTTTCGCCATTTTTGACATTTTGTAGATCCTATGAATGCAATAATGCTATCATTATTATTGCTATTATTACTATCGCGCCATTAGCGATTTCTTAGTACATATACGCCAAAACAATCATGTCAGTCAGTTGAATCCTTCGTATAGGAATTTCGATCATGACAATGTGATAGATGTACATAGTTTTAATTTAATTTTTACATTCATGTGGAAAGTGGCAAAAAGTTTCGCAGACCTCAATCGAAACGGATTTTTGATAAATGATATGATCGAGTAGTATGCTTTCTCAAAGCTAACTCTGATGAAGTACGTCAACGAGACGCTAGCTTAACATATCAGAGTAGAAATGTTCCTTACTTGCAATTTAGCTTGTTCGCTCTCCCTTTCTTTAGTGATCGATTTAAGCAAATTGATTGAACCTATTGCAGCCATTTTCTGTCTCTCAACATTGTCGCCGAGATTTTTCAACATATTTAATAAGGAATCGATGATCTTGCCAAAATCTTGCACTTCTGGAATTGAGCAACAGTAAAATTAATTTTAAACAAAATAAGACCACCGTAAATAAAAAAAAAAACATTTCATAAGCTATCTGCTGTAGAATATGAAAGTTATCTGCTGTAGAATCTCAGTATTTACCTTCAGGACTACGCTTGACGGTTTGTGGTAAATTTGGATTGAGAAGTGCAGCAGAATCGCGATTATCCGGATCAATTAAAACCAGAGATATGACATGTAATCGAAAAGCCGGATTGATTGGATTTCAAAGTCTAATAAAAAGAAATAGGTTTTGCATATATGATGTCGTTTAAATATATAACACGATATATGTTTCAGAAAAAAAGAATGAAAGAGAATTCCGACGGATTGTTGTGATATACACAGGGTGGTTTCAGAACTGGAAGGGGATGTATGGATCAAGTTTTCTCCCTCCGCATCATCGTAGAGAAGCATCTGGCTGTGAGCCAGGTTTTTTGCGGTTTTGTGGATTTAGAGAAAGCGTTTAATAGAGTATTACGAGAGAAGCTGTGGGACATTTTGCCAGAGTATGGTATTGACGGCAGTCTGCTTTGTACAATACAGTCCACGTATGAGGACTGTCAAGCATGTGTGCGGGTAAATGGGAACATGGCACCCTAGTTTGATGTGTCAGACAGGCTGCTTATCATATATCATATCGCTGACCGCCGCCGCAATTGCCGCCCAATTCCGTCATATTATGCTCCGGGATTGATCCCGAAGAATTACACGGGATCTCGCGAGATCGGGATTGCATTCCCTACTGTAAAGTGCATCTACAGAGCACGATGTTAAGTTCATATTGGTATCCTCATACTTTGGTTCGGTGGGAGCGGTGTCGTGTAAGTGGGCTACGACATTATATATGACCGTAGCTAGCCAGAGGTCCCGGATAATTCGATTCTCGATTTAAGGTACCCAATTGATAAGTGTATTGTATATACTGTTTATTATACGTATTCACGACATGTACGATTAGGAAGACACTGTAGCCTGTAACATAGCTATGCTAGCACAGGCTACAGGGCTTCTTGGAATTTTTGTGCCACTAAGTACGATCAATAACAAACTTATTTTTTTTGTATTTTGTATTGAGGAATTTATGAAGATTTCCAGTTCTAAGTCGCTCTCGGTGTTTCATAATGTAGGTACCACCTTAACATTATTACTTATTCTGTGACCATAGTTACTAGTTCAATACGCACGCTAATAAATAAGAAATTACAAGCAGTAGAGCTCGAGGGCTAGGCACCAAGTGATGCAACAAATGTAGCCTGTAATCTTTACAAAAACATCTTACGCGCACAGTTAAAGTATACTGCTCATATTCTTCATATCGCTCATCTAGTTCTGCAGTCATAATGACAAAATTTTCAAAATCAAGGTAAAAACGTCTTTCAAGGATCGTAAGGCCACCGGCGCCCAGACACAATTGAATTTCAATTGTCATATTTTTCTCGTGTCTGGAGGGATTAATGTTCGAAAGTCTATTCCACGCCTGGTAAAGTCAAATCGTTATTTTACATAGACGACGCTAATTGGCGTGGCATGTTCCGACCTTTAATTGGCTCTCCTGTAAAATTTGCATTTTGCCAAAAAATTATGTCTTTGTAAAACTAGATGAGCGATTTGTATTCAGTGGCTTAGGCCTTAAAAGTAACCACGCATTCAAACCTCTAATAAAAATACATAGGTAGTCTCATTAGTCCCACTAGATCCATGTTCCTGTGTAGTTTAATTGTATTTTCTCAGCTCAGTCTGCCTGTGTCGTGGGTGCCGTTCTAAACGCAACACATAACTACATTGATCTGGTGCGGGGATCGAGCCCGCGACTCAATGCAACAACAAAAACGTAACTCCCGCCTGTATTCCCCGAAGGGGTTAGCATAGAGATTAGGTGAATGGAAAACTTCGACGGTGGCACTGGGAAACTTCCAGAAAATAGAAAATTCCCAATATTAGAGATAAAGGATGCACCTTTATCTTTGATAACTCCCGATCCAGAAAATCGAACCCTGGACCCAGCATAGCAGTTGTGGCTACAACGCCTCCAACTAAACTACTGAGGCAGTTCAAAAACATTGCAAATTAAACTTTATACTTTTAAAATGAAAAGCATTTTAGTTTACGACTTGGTTGATCAGTTTACAGCTTTCTAATGGTGACAACCCAAGCATTTAAGATTCTTCGAGCTCTGCTGGGAATAGATGGACGATCCGACACGACGGACATAGCGTAACTACGTAATATCCTTGTAGGCTACGGAACTCTAAAAAATATGAATATGTAATTCATAATAATTATGAATGGGAAACAGGATGGAAGTAAAAACTTACTGGTTTCATATTCTTTGCTTGCATTTTTCAGATCATCAGTTTCTTTACGGATTGTGTTATCCAATACTCTTATTTTATTTATATCGTCGTAGTATAAATGCACCTTTTGTAATTCATCAGCCATGCTGAAAAAGAATTGAAATCACAAAATTGGCCTACTTAGTATAAATTGTTGCTAGTCTTACGTTGTATTTGTATGCACTTTGGTTGCTGGGTAACGAAAGTAGCGTGTGATTGTGATTTCTAGGAGCACAGATCACTATACTAGTCTACGAGCTGCGTTGTGTTATCGATGTTTCTAGGTTTTCTAGGTAGACAGAATAAAAATATGTCTTAACCCTTAGCTGCTCTTCTGGCGTCCGCAACGTTCTTGGCTCTGATGATAGCCGGAGCCACCGGACACAACCACAAAACGCCGCCACTAGCGTATTTCCTGTACATAGTTTTCATACATTTTATATGGACTCGCCGCACACGGTTGACGCCGGTGGCCGCCAAACGCTACAAATCGTCGTTACTCTTGTAGCCCGCACCGGCCACCGGCCACTAAGCACCGATATAAAACGCCGCCACACGCCACTCGCTCGCGCGATTCCGCAACCCCCTTCTCTCTCCCTTACCTCACTTTACCTCAGTAAACCTGTTCAAGTCGAAAGCAACGCACGTAAGTACCTACTTATGTAGTCTGTTTGGTTGATTGAAATAATGGTTATAGAAATATATCAGAGATTCAATCCCAAAAAAATAACATCCACTGACGGCAAATGTCGCCCACCGGCCACAGTGACTGTTGCGCGCTTCAGCTACCTTTGTAGCACAGAGTACATTGTTTATGCTTTGTAGCCGCTTTGAGCTTCTCGTGGCGTCGCGTGTGGCCCGTTTGCGGCGACCCTGACAGTCTTGATTTTGTTTAACGGGACTGAGTTACTTATACTATGGTCTTTTTAATAATAACTAGTAAACGTAATATAATAACATAATTGTTGCCTTAATGCTAGTTAACATCAAACCTACAAGATTTTGCTAGTCTGGTTACTCCACGCTACTCCAATGCGGTTTGGTGGAGATAAGGGATAGTAGACAACCCGTTGTCCGACCGCGCTCGTATCGCATCGCTTCCGATCTACACCAGCCGCTGGTACTTGGAACGATTTGGATGCGAGGCAGGCTCGTGGCGGAAGCCCTAAGGGTTCGGCCCTTTATGGAAATCTTAGATTTGGTGGCGGTACTGAACGGGGTACAAGGTATCTCACAATTACCTACATATCTTAATCTGACGCGCTGGAGTAAATTCAAAAAACCTCTTGGGCTCCCCTACTAATAAATAATTGACTGACTGACTAATACCACAGTCTAAAGAAAATGAACGTGTTGAAACTGTGCTAATCATTGATTTATTATCTACTACTAACCAAATAAAACTTTTACGCTGTTTATAAGGTTTAAAATGTGGTTTAAAATACGAATACGAATTAAAGTTTTACTTGACACTGGCAATACGCGTACCAGCGATGCCATATTAATTTTAAAAAAATGAAATTATGACTTGTGACTTTGTGACAGTGACATGACACCTGTGACACTGTCATTTTTTCTGTGATTCCAGATTTCGTGAAACGTTAATGAATTGAAAGTGAATAAATTGGAATACATTCTTACAAAAATTTGCTGAAGTGTATTCAGGTGTAATAAATCCAAGAAAATAAACACGGGTGCATTGTGCATCCGCATTTAAGTTTTGTGGTAATATTAAAGTACAAGCAGTTCATTTAAGTTCAATATTGTTGACAAACAAAAAATAATCTTACATTGTATAAATAAAATTGTTTTAATTTGCAGCCGTGTTGATAGAGTTGTGATTTAACAGTGTTTACTATGAGTGTTCTTGTATAATTTGTTACAATTTTACAATGGAAGGTTTAACTCAAAATGAGAAGATAATTTGGAACTCTTGGGAGGAAAAGTCTCCCAGAGATATGGTAAGGGAGGCGGCTGCGAAAGGTACTCACATCAACTTGGCAATTAAGTACCTTATGAACAAAAACAGCTGGACTGAATCAGTAGCCAAGGATTGGTTTATTGCTGAGGTAAAATTATTATTAACTTTGTTTTAGAATGTTATTGCTGTTCCAATATAATGTGACTTTTAATGTAACATGGTGGCAAATATGCGTGCAGTTTGTATCCCACATATCCAAACTAAACTATTGCTATTCTTGAGGTTTTAGTTGTTGTGCCTCTGTGTTAGTTATTATGGGCCATAATTAGGCAGGTGATTAAGTGGGTAAGCATATTTGAAGCTGTATGTGAATTACCAAAGTTGAAGATTTATTTTCAAAAAATTTAAATGATTCCTATGTTATGAAAAGTCATTTGCAAATATGCACTTTATATTGATAGTAAGTATAAGTGTAAATTATATGTAGTAGTATCTCCACAATTAATTATACACTTAATTAGTCGAGTAGCAGAACAGCTGCCGATGGATGGATGCAGCAGGTACCCAAGATAATTATCATTGTGAATGGATAAATAACATTGAAAAATACTTTTTAGGTAAAAGCATGGACTGTTCAACTGCTGATGAGAAAACAAATATTTAAGGTTCTTCATATCCTTAACAAAGTCAATATCAACCCAGAAGAACATCTTATGACCTTGGCGCAAGCATCTGCTCAGATTGAATATAGAGATTTCATTGTAGATCATTTAGAAAAAATGTCAAAAGATATGAAAAGTGAAAATCATGAAAAGTGGCAAAACTTCAAAAAACATTGGAATCTGCTTCAATATCTTGAGAAATCCTTTGAGGTTGATGGAAAATTTAAACAAAATAAAGTTTTTGGCTTAGGCACTGACAGAATATTTGTAAATGAAACTGAAATAAAGGGATTGACTATTGAAAAGATTGAAAAATACCCAGAAAATTGGAAAAGCAAAATTGCTACTGCATTGTTTTTTGATTCATTTGGTAAGTCAATTGCATTTTGTTTAAAGACTGGCTGTGCTCAGCTGTATTTTGTGTAATGCAAGTGGAAAACAAGTGTGCAGTTCACATTGATGTTAAGTGATGACTGCAGCCTATAGACACTTACACAAACACCAAGTTCAAAATGCAGATGCGTTACCACTCCTGAAGCCTAAAGTGTTATGCCTCTGTCCCGGAAATTACAGGGCTGTACATTACCACCTGACCGGAACATGATAGTGCTGAACACTACCATTTAGTGGCAAGTATATTAGGTAATGCGGTGGTGCCTACGCCCGCGAGCTCTGTCACTGGAGCTCTACCACCAGTAAAAACTGTATTAAACTGTTTTATGTCAGTAATGTCTGATTTGATTATGTTGTTCTTTAAGTTGTGACATGATAAAAGCTTCAATAACAAGTTCAATGAAATAAAAAAAAAGTCTAATAATTCATAGTTTCTGAGATTAACATACACAAAGGAACTTCTAATGAGCTTCATAATATGAGCATGGGTAGTTACAAAGTTGCATGTTATTACTGGTTAATGCATATTTATTATCTCTGATCAATAAACATAATATTATTATGAGTATGGAGTGCAGTTGCTTGGGAGTGGCAGTCTATAACATGCAAGTTGTTAACTTCCTTTACTGCATGTTAAGCCAGTTTAGCTTAAGGGAAAGTTAGGTGCTCTATAATGGTACCAATAAATATTATTGGGATAAGTTACACATTTTATCATAAATTATGTTTACATTTTGTTTAGTCATAGGACACATTTTGCTAGGAAATGGAACAGTATTAACTGGCCTACAAGAGATGCTGATGAAATTAAGCAGGATTGGCAGCAGTGTCCCGAGATAAAACTACCACCTGCTTCGCTGGCGGTAGAGTTCCAATGTAGGAGCTCAAGGGCGTAGGCACCACCGCATTTTCTAATTTATTGCGATTGCAAACCTGTGTATAACAAGTGTGAGGATAATGGCATATTCCTAAAATGATATGCAACCGAACAAAATGGCTCCCAGTCCCTGGCAGCCTGGCTATTCCTGATTCTGGTGGTACAGGCCGCCGTACAGGTCATGTTATCGGCAGTGCAGAAGGTACTAAGAATCTGCGACAGATACCACGGTACCAGTATTTCCGGGAGGGCGAACAACTGCCTGATATTTAGTTCACCTTCCACAAATCCCTTGTGTTAAGATCGAGAGTTTGTCGTCGAGAATGGCGTATCTTATACTTAGAATGTTGTAAGTACCAAAATGTTCAGGGTCATACAGGTCACACGCCCCGACCTCCGCACACTCCGGATATGTAGAAACTATATATATATTCCCGATGGATGAAGCACTTATGAACCGCCGTCAAGAAAACCCCATAGAACATCAAATCCGATCAATCCATCCATCCATCCCCTCGTGGTGGTCCCGCCTACGCTTCGTCTTCCGGTACGCGGTCACCACTCAAGAAGTCTTCAACCCTAATGGCCGTCAGTTTTTCTATACTATGTACCATCAAATCGATAATAATCGAGTTACATACAGGTCTACTGGTTGCTGCATAAATTTTATCATCCCTTATGAAAGATTAGATTGGGTAATTTAGAAAATTCAAAAAATTCAAATCATTTATTTCAAATTGGTCTACAAGGACACTTTTGTATTGTCGGGTTATAAGCTACCTAGAGAGAATGACTTATAATAATAATCCAATAGGTATAAATAAATACCAATTTAATAATAAAATTTAACCGATACGTGAATCAAATTTTTCAATTCCTTCGTAGAAGAAAAGAAAAATCTGTTTGTCATAATCATAGTCATTTACTTAGCAGAGATCCAAGTGCAGGCACTACTGAGAAGAACTCCGCTACCCAACAAACTCAGCGTGTTGCTCTTTTGTCAAAACCATAGATTTAATACAAATATTATTACATAGAATAAAGATAATGTGAACGTCCATGGCATATAAGTATTTGCATATAAATGAAGATGTAAGACTGAATTTGTAACAAGTTTGATTGCTTTTTCATCCACCATGAAACATCAAATAATGTTATTAGACAAGTACATAATATATAAATAATATACTACATACTTACTACTATACAATATACTTAATTTGAAAATTTCAGAATTTTGTCTGCTGGACTTCTCATCACCATTAGAAATGTGGAACCATCTGTTAGAATACAATAAAGCCATGATTTTGATCCGTTGGATAAATATTCAGATGTCAGAAGTAGTTAGGGATATGAATGCTCGCTACAATTTTTTCAATAATGAATCTTTTGTCAATAACCTTTTAAACATAGATACCAAAGGATTCCAACGTGCGTTTCTTGAAAAATTAGATGAAATTTTCCGGAATTGGGGCATTACTGCAGAAATGATAGACATTGTTTCAAAGAGCAATTGTTTTGTCTTTACCAAAATGTGTATTTATGATACATTGTGCTCCTACGGTATAGTAAAAGAAGATGAGAACAGAGACTTGTATCGATTAATCGCAAGATTGGCCCGTACACAAAATCTTAAATTAATAGATGAGATATTCACTGAATCATGTTCAACTATAAATAAACAAGATTTTTATCTGGAATTGGCAAAGTATTGTGTCAAAAACAGATTGTACAAAGTGCTAACTATGTGTGTTGAAGGTTCTGTTCTGAAAACAGACTTATCGGATGTAGAACAAGAAGCAAAGGACTGTATTGAACTATGGTTATTGTTTAAAAGCATTGAACAAACATCTGATAGACAAAGTCATGTTGTGCCTGTTTACAAAACTTGTCAACAAATAGCGGAAGAAAATATTGATAGTTATATTTTGTCTAATCCTCAGTTGGTACTGGGTATGATTCTTCTCGATGACAACACAAATATTTTTGACATATTCAATAACAAAGAATTTTTGGAGTTCAAAGATTTCAAATTGCCGAATAAAGGATATGTGAACAAACTGCCTCATTTACACAATGTGTATAAAAAATATTCAAATGGGAACCAAGCATTTGATTCTAAAGATGTAAATGTCTATCAATTGCTTTCGGGCTATCGAGGGTTGGACGTGTCGAAAATATTTGAATTTCAGTTGGTGAATGTAAATACAAATAATATCATTACTGAAAAATCAGACAGACGAAGTTTAGGAAGTCTTTTATCCAACGATGTTGACGTACGTGCCGGTATAAAAATTTTATCACAAAGATCAATAGATATGCCTGATTTTGAAAATGAAAAACTCATGAAGAGGTACGGTTACGTCGCTAAATTAAACCACATTTATTATTTGAAGCAATTTCGTCCTTGCAATGCTAGTCAGGCATTTGTTGCACAACAATATCAGACATATAATCGCCTGCAGGAAAGGAGCGTCAAAAGTGCATGTTGTGAAGCCCATGCTTTAGCGTTACAGAACTGGTTTGATCCAGCCATGTCAGCTTGCGCAATATCATTTGTCGCGATGATCGGTTGCAATCCTACGCGTTGCAGAGTTCATATGTCAGCAGCAAATATGATAAAACATCATTTCATGGTCCGTAAAGGCATGTCGGAAGATAAAGCACATAAAATTATAAACGATTTCATGGCGAAACTTATTCAAAGTAACGATGATGCAGCAAAGGAAATTTTGCGGCATCTAGAGGAAATAACAATATGTAAATTAAAAGAAATTCAAACAGACGATGGAAAAATCGATATGGCGTCAGTGATATACGAATCACAAGTAGTTATCAAGTTTGCTATGTTACATAATTTACCGCTTCCCGAAACACTGATGCGAGAATTCATAAAAAATAACTCTTGGTTTAACTTCCTTCTCTTCGGTGATGTGTTTCGATATCCACTGCCTCAGATGTTGCAACTATCGCAAGAATTTGAGAATAAGTCTTATGCGGAACATCTAAAACATATCATGTTGCATAGAAGTGCAGAAGACGAACGTGATAACAAGTCGCATTCGAATAATGGACAAAGGAGAATTTCTAGATTGAATTCTGCAGATGTAGTAAGTTTAATAAAATTAATGGTATATTTAGATGGATGAATGGGCAATTTATATGTTAATCATTGTCACCAGAGTCCAACTCAGAGTTTGGTGTTTGAATTTCCGGCGAGTGCTTACATGGGACGTGAGCTGTGGGAAGTAGCAGCGGCGTGCCATGGCCCCGAAGATCCGCCAGCTGCGTTACTTCGTGCTGCAGACATCTGTCGCGAACCAATCCTTGTTCTCATTGCCAGTTGCTATGAGGTAGGTGCAGCGTTCGATTAAAGAGTTGATATGTAATATAATTCTTTCCTTTGACAAAGTTTTAATCTTGCCACAATATTATTTTTTAGCCAAACGCAGTTGATGTTCTATGGATGAACTGGATTCTATCGTCATTGAATATAGACACAGACGTAAGACAAACACTGCAGTCACAGATAGCCCAGCTTACTCCAGCGCATCAGTTCCAGCGCATTGCTGAATTTTGTCTACTTGAAGGCTATATTACCACTTTATATGAGTCTATACTAATATTTATGCCAGTAAGTGCAATATCTACAATATAATATATAGTTTTTATGAGTGTAGCCTTTTCGTTTTATATATTTATTCCTTTCATATAAAAATGGTGTATATTTTTAGGAGAGTCCACTTGCACTGTTTATTTTGTTTCTGTATCGTTGCATACGATTTCGAACCTTCGATTCTGAAACAAATAAGGCTCTTGGAAACTTTTTACATCAGTGTCACCGCAAATATAGTGTGGACGCGAGCGGTATATCGTGGCAGCTGTCCAAGGAATCACTGCAAGCAACTGCTGTTGCGCTGGTCAAAATTGCACTTTGCCACAGTTTCGACAGTGCATTCCATCAAAAGGAATTCCTTAAATGTTTAGCAGAATTCCAGTTTGAAAAAGGATTTCTAGGTAAGACCATTATTTCCTTGTAATATTAAATATCTCTATGGTCCACAACTTGACTGTTATTATTTTGTGTTCAGTGCCATCGCCGAATTTCGTAACATTATACGAGATATTTCAAATATCTATGGAGACTTCACTGGCAGTTAATATGTCGAAAATGTTGGATGATGATCAAGTCGAAAACTACCTATCCGAATGCCTAGACACATATATTGAAAATCGGCAATATGATATAGCTCTCAAAATAGCCAAACTTTCGAGTTTGTCTGTAAATAATATCTTAATAGCAGAGTGGAATCATAAGTATGATTTGCTGATATCAACAGAAGACGTAGTTTTGGAAGACAAAGACTTAACACTGTTCATCACAGAATGCAGCGAGGCCTTCAAAACAGCTGTAGTAACATTCAACGATGCCACAAACTTCCTCGTCAGCCATATCAAACATGTGACTGATAGTATCCAAAAATTTTATTGTTATAGAATTACCATGAGCTGGTTTGAGGAAAATCTCCAGTATGGTCCTAAAAGGGAGGACATTGAACATCTAATGTGGAATGCGTATTTCCAAAGCGAATGTCAAGATGATATATTCCTCAACAGTTACAAAAGTACTTTGGATTTTATTCTAAATGGTCAGAAAGATATGTCTTGTTCAAGAAAGTTGACCGCGCAAGCCGAAAAACCATTCGCTGTCATGTTGCACGAGATTGAAGTGGAATCTGATGTTGGCAATATAGAAAACGTGGTAATGTTGGAAGATCCAGAGGCGATCGATAACTGGCGGAAAGTGGTAATGCAACTCTTAGAATTGAGGTTGCTCGTGGAAGCTTTCCGCCTTTCTGCTTTATTCACAGCACCCATAGAGTATAGATATAGACCCCCGGCTTGTCCCGTTCAAATCATCAAGACTTGTTTGAAATTGGCCGAAGGAACTTGTTCACCCTATGAGTTGCCACAAGAGCTTCGATTGGTTATCACGTCGCCTTCACTACAAAATAAATTATCTAGTGAGTTACTTTGTATATTTTTGCTCAATATCAATAAAACATGAATGCATACTTAAATCAAACGAATTTAGCTTCAGAAACATCGGACGCGAGTTTTGAAGAGTTAGTGGTGATCCAAGAACGGCAAGATAATGACAGTGTTCCACACTTAGCAGTACGCGAGGAGGCAGATCGATTATCCGCGTTAGATGCTCTTGCAGTGCGCAGTGGACTGTCAATCGCCAAACAGGTACTTATACTATACCCTGCATCTGTGATAGCGAAATTGATCACACGTTGATGACAAAATAATTTCCTTATTATTTTTGAGTTGAGAACCTACTTCAATAGTTCTAGTACATATTGAAAGAAAATAGTACATAATTCTAGTGCACTTTGCTTTGGACACAGTTTAAGCTAATCTTCTTAGTGCAGAAATAAGCCAATTATGAATATAGTAGACAGTGATGATATTGTTTGTTTGTTTCAGGTAGCGAGTTACTTCCGTATCGCTCTTCAAATTGGATGGGATTACACGTCAGTTCTTAAATACCAAAATCGATCATTGGATTTCATTAATCTCGTGAGCGGGCGAGCCCGAATGTCACTAGCAAACCTTGTCTTTAGAACGTTCAACATTCCTTCTAAAGAGGTAAATTAGGTGATTTGCTTTTACAGTTATGAAGAATCTGCCAATAAAACTAATTGAATGATTTTATTTTAGATTGCAGAATACTTGTGCTGCGAAATGGTGGCAGCTATTATTTCGCCGCATTTGGTGAAAATGCCCGCTTTCCGTCAAAAGGAACACTTTCATTACACACTATGGGGTTACGTGCTCGATTCGGACATCGAAATGTTCTTGAACATGCGACCAGACGCGTGCAGCCACATAGGGAGGTTTATTCTGGATCATTTAATGGCTTTCCAAAAGATCTATAAAGCCACCACATCGCATAAAATACCGGAAAACGTATTTGATGATAGTTGTCTAGATGTGGAAACATTGATCGACGAGGAATATCAGAATGTGGAGGGGGAAGAAGTGGAGTCCATAATGACGGAGGAAGGCACGTTGATGTCGGCAGAGACTGAATCGGTATTCTCGGTGTCAACTGTGTACACTGTCGGCAACAAAGTGTCGCGGGAGTCTCGGAGGAACTTATTTGACGCGATAACGCGAAGCAACGTTCATATTCGTTACGAAGTGAAGTCTAATATAAGAAAGATAACTAAGGGCGCCAAGTTATCTACGAAACAGGTAATAAACGCTCCTCTCTTATCTTCGCTCAATGCGGAACGTTATTAGTTCGTAATCGTAATTTACAAATACGTGAACTATTACGATGCAAATATGCATCATGCATAACATCCGTGCTTCGTTAGGTGTGTTTTTTTAGATCCATGTAATAGGTTTTATTGTGAGGTTTTTTATGCAATGAAAATGGAAATTGGTGATGCAAGCTTACATTACATTATAAATCGTAGACAGTGAGGCGTCAAATATTTAAAATATGTATTTAATGATGCACAGGATTTTTGGAATAATTAAAAAAATTAATCTAGGTGAACATAATCTGTATCGAGCTGCTGGTAGTGGCTCACGAGTGTTTTTCGTGCGCGTGCGACACGGAGGGCGTGGCGGTGGTGCTGCGGTCTGCGCAGGCGCTGGCGGCGCGCCTGCTGGCCGCGCGCTCCTGGCGCCTCATGGTGCGCCTGCTCACGGGCTTGGCGCGGTACACCGAGTGCGCCTACGTCTTCCAGGTACAGTAAATATGACACTTATCTACTTATGATAGACGTCGAATGCACTTAGGTCTTATGGGAAAGCCTCTGAACGGGCCCGAAAAGTATCGGTTTAACATAATAAACAAGATTGATAACGGTTCCGCATAAACGTTTCGTACATGACGAAAACTGAAGTCATTTCGTTCTTATAACCGAAATAAACTACCGATCTCCATCTAATACACATACGTCTTCCAAATACATTTGATACGAGTACATTGAGGTCTTTGGTGAACTGATGTCTACAGGCTTCAGTAAAAACGTGTCATCTTTATGGACGTGACGTGAATACTCGCCCGATATGATATATGATCAGCATAAACTACAGTGGTGTTTACGTGACGACATCACCGACCACTATTGGAGAAGCATAGTTTCCCTAGTGCAGTCGATCTACCGGAGAATGAGGGTCAATCCATTGCAATAGGCGTCAGTAACCGGCAATAACGCAGGATAGGCAGCAGCATCTCACAATGAAACTGTCATCACTGTGATCGCGAATCCGCATGCCATACCATGTGTGGTGATTAGTGCATATTGTCCTGTAACATCTGTTCGTTGGCATCGTTGGGAAGGCTTTTGTCTAGCAGTGAACGTCTTTCGGCTGAAGTGATAATGATGATGATGCTGATAAGCTACCATGTTGCTTGTAAAAACAAAATGTTATATTAAAAAAATATATTTGATTTTTAAAATAATAATTCTAAGTTATTCATATTTTTTTAGTATTATTTCAAATTTCGCGATGAACTCGTGAATAACGATTCGATTATGTTATAATTTTATTATAGGCTTTAAGAGACAACCATCAATTTGAGTTTCTGCTCGGCCAGTTTGATTATATGCTCGGCCAAAAACAAGACAAGATTGCCGAATTCAAGCACGGATTACTGGATTTCTTGAAAACACACTGTCCCGGCGACACTGACTCTTATATCATGGTCGCCCTGCATTTCAATATGTACGCCGAAGCCGCTAATGTCAAAAAGAAACAAGCGATGGATCTCATTGAAGATTTGGAGAGAATGGCGGTGAATGCATTGAAGGGCACCTCAAAAAAGATGCCCCAAGCTGTGTGGTTGCAGATTCACGATAATCCTCCAACTCGATCGTTATTGGAGACTGCATTGAATCATTGCACGGATGCCGCAGAGTTGTACCTTCAGGGGGGATGTACGGGATTCGCCGGAGAAATGGCAATACTAGCTCAGCAAATAGCGCTGCAGATCTCATTACTCAACGCGTCACCAACGCGACTCATCGTCAACAGGAGCACGGAACAGATGTATACTCTTGTCAGTGAATACTTAAGGTTAGTAAATTACTTTACTCTTTATCTGTGATTAAAATATTATGGTTATTCGGTCATCCCGTAGACACAGAAAACTACATTTTAAACGGCAGAAATCCATCATCATAAGGATATTAGCAGCATGTCTGACTGGTGCTAACATCCTTAGGGTTCCACCTAATGCTTTCGCAGCTACTATGTAATTTCTCGAGAGGTTAAAGAAGTAATTTAAGGATTGAATACCTTTGTTTGACAACTGCATACTGAAATCTTGTTGGAGAGGACACTATATTGAAATAAAATTAGTTTTTGAATTTACCTCGCGTATATTATACTGAAATGATTATTTAAAGTCGACTCGACGTTTCGGTCGCTTTTCAGCTGCCGTGGTCTCGGGCAGTTTTTAATAACGTGTGCCCTTCACTCCTACACATTGCGTGTAATATCCACAGCTTCATGGAGGGGCTGGTGCTGGTGTCGGGGCGCGGCGGCGAGGCGTGGCGCGAGCTGGCCTACCGCCGCGCGCTCAACAACGATCAAGCCTACCTGCGCGATATGGCCGCCTACCGCCCAGACGTCGCGTATGATTTCATTAACAGGTACCGCTTTATCTTGGATATTAGTAAGATAGTACCAAGCAAGATAGCACATCGAGCTTAGGAAACAGACAATCGGCTATTTTCAAAATTTGATCAAAATTCGTCACGTAGGTAGTGTGCGAAAGATATAAATACAGAGATAACACACAGAGCCGAAATTAGTCTCTTATCTAAAGTCGATGTGCAATATTTCTTGTTGAGACCTGTACATTAGTTGTGTTGAATGTTTCGGACACTAATCATAGGACCTGTGTACCTTTGTTATTTATAATTAGATATATTTATTTTGTTATTTTATCTATCATACGGTTCATATTGATGGGAAGTGAATACTGTATCCTATAGACATCTATTTAAAAATAGATATGTAGATGCGTTGCTCCTGAGACCTACGCCTCTTATGTCGAAAATGACTGGGCTGTATTATAAGAGTACCTCTAACTGAATGTTTGATGACCCAGCTGGTTGAGTGATGTGCGTCGACTTATAATAATAATAGCAACCCATTTTACGTCCCACTGCTGGGCACGAGTCTCTCCCCATTTTGGGGGGAAGCCTGGAGCTTACTCCACCACGCTGCTCCAATGCGGATTGGTGGACGTGGGTGGGTTAGTGGCCAACCCACTGTCGGATGTTTTCAAACCGCCCATAAGGCCTCCGACAAGGTTTAACGACTGCTATCCATCGATAGCAACCGGGACCGACGGCTTAACGTGCCCTCCGAAGCACGGAAACGCGCATTTAATTTGCCACTAGCGGTCACCCATCACACTACCCGACCGCGCCCGTAGTGCTTAACCGAGCAGATCGCTTACGATCTACACCAGCCGCTGGGCCATGCGCGCTTCTTGCGTGCGTCGACTTATCCCACAACAACTCCGACAAGACCCTCAGTCTTGGCTTCGATCACAATAATGTTGGTATGGACAACATAAGTTTAATATGGTTTTAATCAAAATGAGATAATAAAATAACATGTTTATTAGCCCATTTTTTCCAATAAAATTACATTTTTTACTGGTGGTGGAGCTCTAGTGATGGAGGAGCTCGCGGGCGTAGGCACCACTGCATTACCTAATATACTTGCCGCTAAATGGTAGTGTTCAGCACTACCGTGTTCCAGTCAGGTGGTAATGTACGGCCCTGTCATTTCCGGCACAGAGGCATAACACCTTAGGCCTCAGGAGTGGTAACGCATCTGCATTTTGACCTTGGTCTTTGCGTGGGTGTCTATAGGCTGCAGTCATCACTTAACCCATTCCATGTCCCATGTACCCACATGTGTCCATTTGCATGTTTTAACTATTGTATCTGCTTGAGGACAGTAAACGTGTTAACATCAATGTGAACTGCAAACTTGTTTGCCACTTCCATTACATAAAAAAAATATACAGCATCAATATTTTGACCTTAAAGTAAACAAAAAGAACCTGAAATCTGCAATGCCTATAGATAGAGCAAAAAAATGTTATTCACTACTATGTGTGTCCAAATTGAGTGAATAAACTTTATTTTTATAATCAACAAAGGACTGTTGACTCAGGTTGTGCTGTAATTGTTCCGTGTCAATTTGTCGCAGGTACAAGACAGAGAGGAACAAAACACCCGTGTCGCAAGCCGCCATGACGGAACTTCGTAATCTTGTTAGGTGATATACACTAAAAACCCTTTAATATTGCGATCTCAGTGTAACAATGCTCATTTCATTACGGTGTTGTGTTCTGAAATCATTTGTTCTATTATATGCCAAAAATATTCTATTAACTAACTTAGTGTATAAAATTGTCTTTTGGTTAAATTTTAAACAAATATTTGACTGTTATTTTAAGTACATTGCTGTGATATTATTCTGAATTGACTGATGAAATATATTTTTGTAGCTTGTTATAATAAATGTGAACATCTATTTATCCATTACACGTGTATTATTTATTTATCAAAGGAGATGTTGCGAGCTCTGCTCTTGTTCGTACACGACCTCAAAAAATGGGTAAATTAAAGAAGAATCCGAAAAAAATACAATTAATTTATTCAAGAATATATTTTAGAGTTACGACCACATTTAATTCAAACGATTTTATCATTTTCAACTATGTTCAACATGGCGGCGATACAGCCGACGCTTGGGATCAATCGATTTCGACAGTATTTAGAAAATATTACTTTTTTCTCCAAGTACTATATAATCAAAATACAATTTAAAAAATGAAAATGTCAAAATCGCCCATCAAACATCGCCCGCCATATTCGCCATGTTAGTTTTGAGTTGCAATTCTAACTGCAAATAAAGTTTTGTAACTGCAAACAAAGCTAAATAAGTGAAAATATGCAGTAAAAAACGTTATTATATTGATTTTGCCTGTTTAATGATATTGTGTACAATACATGGCCGGAGGTCCATACATTTTTGCAACATCTCCTTTATCAATTCGGTTAACGTAAGCCATCGACAATAGCTGCATTGTGTCGTCGATGACGTAAGCACACAGCCATCTCCTTCGTCACGGATTTCAAGATCGGTCCTGGTATTAGTTGTTTGGTTGTGTTGTGTATATGTTGTATGTTTGTGTTGAATGCATCCTTTCCTTGTATACAAGAGAAAATTAAAAGATTCAAAGGCATTACTTAAAATAGATTTTATTATAAATTAACATAAAACCCAACACATGATATTGGCTATATCCTAATACGTAAAGTGAGAGAATATAAAGCCCTAATTTAGGGTACAAGTGAAAAGAACCTCAGTCCTTCTAATACTCGAGCCTACCCGCATTCCAGCACCAACTACGACCTTAAAAAATACGACGAAAAAGTTATTTTAATTCGATAAAATACTATTTAGGCTAGTTGGTACTGAAAGCTTAGTCAGTTTTATACAAATACTGGAGAAAAATATTATATAAGTATCTCATAACAAATCTTTCCAAAACAACAAGTAATCATTGAGATTCATAAGTATAATAACAGGATAAAGATTCATTAAATTAAAAAATAGTAAAAACAACCTAGTATGTAGTCTATTAATTTCATTTTTAACAACTATCAATTCTTACATTCTTTAGGCAACATGCTCGAAATAAATGGTCATATCTGATAATCATTCCAATGAAAAATGTGTTGTAAATATATTTTGTAATAATGTGTATACCGTATCCCTTTTATATTGATGTGACCACTTCCTAAAATATTGTAATTAACCTCGGAATGTAGCTCAAACATCTGTTTTCATCGAGACATCTCTTACATTCCTTAGCATGCGTAATATAATAATAAACAATTATTTTGTTGTCGACAATTACTTAGCAGTACTAAGATGTACGTGCTTCTATATCTAGTGTAAAACATTGAAGGTTGACAATAGATATTTATATTCATATGGTGTTATATATTACTCAATGGAGAAATTTGTAAATAATTGAGGCTTTCCATATTATACAAAATTGTTCAGTGTCTATTTAATTTATTATGTGTTTTTGATTATTATTAGTGGTTATTCATTCTAGGTTAGTTTAAAAAAAATGACGATGTAAAAGTGCTCTCCAGGAGCCTAATTATATGAAATAAATGAATAAACTGAATTGATAATTTTGAGGATTATTTTACATTATCATGCCTCTTTTCCGTCTGTGCTAAGAGGATGTAGGTATGTTCTGTGCTGTAGCGACACCAATTTAATTTTTATTATACGCTCAAATAGTATATTAATGATTTCGAATCAAAGATGGGTATCGATTACAATAACTGTTAGGACATGACTTGTATAATGAATAACAACAAGACCATTGAAAAAAAAACCCTACAATTTATACAGGTACTTGATTAGGTATTTGTTTAAATAAAGTCAGCAACCTAAAGAACTTTTAAAACCATCAAGGCACCACACATTTATACATTTTATTTACTAATGAAATATACCTAATACAGGAGACTGGACTGAGGATGAATTTCAAATAGAAATTGGAATGTATTATTTAAGGTAAATGCTCAATATGCACATAAACTTTAATACTTATAAACATGTTACCGTTTCTAATATCCATAAATCAAGTCACTTTTAGTTTGATCCCGAAGTTTGTAGAAAATGAATGTTCTTACGTAGAAAGATCAAAAATTTACGGTAGTAACTAATGTTAACATTATGTGTCCATTTGGGCGATATCGTCTACGCCTGGTTGACTTATATTCGCTTTTTATTCTTGAAAAGATTGTGTATGAAGAATGTAGTATCTTTTTGATTTAAATGTATTTATTATTAAAAGTGAATACAATGTGTATGGTACAAACTGTTATAATCATCTGGACTCTGAGGGAAAAATACCGAATATGGCATATAGCAAATACTAACATATTTAATTTTAATTAAGAGAATTAACTTCATTCACAGATTATGACAAGTTTACATATTGTTGTATTATTTCTTATTCCTTCAGTCTGAGAGTAGGTATTATGTTATTTACCTACTTACGCCTTACGCCTCAGCCTAATACTATTTATATTCACAGCATTTGCCTTCCGTGCCCTACATGTTTTCTCTATACACAGTTTACAAATGGACACACAATTTGGATAAAATTTCAAAACCCTATAGTTTTATTTAATATATTCCATATTTTTTAATTAGTTAAATATTATAACAATGGTGTTTACAAATATAGCGATATGCTGTAAGTTGACTGATAGCAATAAGTTACTATAAAATTAATAGCACGTATCATATTACATATTTACAGTATGTTGGTAAAATATTTTGTATTTTCTACATAATTGACTTCGGTAACACTCTACCCTACTCTAACATCTAATTATTGTACTTAGTGGTAGCTTTGCAGGTCTTTATTTGTATACTATTAAAAGCCTTTTCGGAGATAAAAGTAGATAGGCCTTTGTTACGGATTTCAACGAATATTTATCCATTTAAGGCAAGGAAAGAGTATTTTAATAATATCATTCAATATTTAGGGACATTCAATAAAAAAGCTATTTACTTAATTAATAATACAAAACAAATAAATTGCTTTCATTTTTGAGCAAATTAAGAAACGAGTTTCAAAAACTCGGCTTGAAATATAAGATAAAATATAGTGTATGAGAATCACAAACCGATCGTTATTACACAAAGTACTTAAAATAGGCTGGAAATAGTTTCTGCTAAATACCTACCTTTTTCCTTATATCTAAAACAGTATTTACATATGCAAAATTGTCAACCACTATGAGTATGGCTTACAACAATCACTCCTAGACAGTTCAATATCATTTTTACAATATTCATACTAAAACAGCATCACAGTCTTCTCACTTTAATCCTACACAATGTTGGCCTTAAATTTTATTACTAAGTAGTTTATAATTTATCGAGCTATTTACAATTTGTTACCGAAATTCTGGATAAGCTATTTACAAAAGTATTTAGTACGTAAATAGGTACGCAAAGGTTGTACTCTGATCAACATAATTCTGTCCATGGTAAATAATCATGGCAAGTTCCATACATTGATTTCTACAGAAAAATATAAAAAAGGTACACGGTACAACCGCTTTGAAATATTATGGAGAGAACCTATAGAACATTTCCTGATAGGTAGTAATAATATGATTACTACACTGGAATGAATTATTAATATGGAATAAATGGTCTTTCCTACCAACATTAACTCAAACTTTTTATTTCAGAGGGTGAAAATGTTCTTTAGCATTGGATAGGTTCTCAAAATAATGTTTCAAATTTGTGCCACGTTGTACCGGTTTTTCTTTTTTTATGTACAGTCCTTGCCCTGATCCTTTTCAACTTAAGTTTACATTTAGTGTCGCTTTTCATCCAATGGTGATATTTGTATATATTCACATACCCTATAAAATTACACTAACGTTGAGAAAATTGTGAACACGGCAAGAGAGACAGGGTTTGATTTAGGACTTCTGTTAAAAAAAATCTAATTTCATCAACTTACTTCTTTGTGAATCGTTAATAGTAAAGTGAGTTCATTACATTTCAAATGTAATAATACTATTAATCTATTCTTTTGATTATAATTGTATAGTATTAATGAAATTTTACGTTTATACAACAAGTTAAACTTATTGGCAAGATTCACAAATACATAAGTTTATTTATACAATTTGTTTGTTACTCAAAGAAAGAGATTCGATACGTCATAAACGGAATATATTTTTTCCGCGCATCTTGAACTTACTTTTGTGTCACCTATGTTATTTACAGGTGTTCGTTATACTCTAACGAGAAGTTAAATGCCACTGAACTTTAATTAAAATATCGTTATTTACTAGCGGCAGAAAAATATTATTAAACATTCAGGAGTTTTATCAAAAGACTTAATTGATTATGTATAATTATCTGATAAAAAATATTAATATTATGAAATAACCAGTGGTGTCTATATATGTATATAGTTCAGTTTTACTGTTTACGAACATTGAGTAGAACTGCGTTTAATAGGATTGAACCTACTCACAGTTATCCTAAACGATATATTAAAAAAGATTTATTTTACTTTTAATAAAAATCAGTGTTATAAGTATCGGCACGGATCTTGAGCGTTAGATGACAGAGAAGGGACATATGACAAAAAAAAGTGTAAATGAATGTACCTATGTAAGTAATAAATGTCTCAGTAAGTGGTAGAGAGACGCGTTCAATGAGAGCAAAAAACGAATCACGACTAGCGGTTAGTGCGGTCATGACGCGTCTACGCATGTCGCGCCTACGCGCCTCACTTCATACTACCAAAGAAACTTAGTAATTTACTTCTGTGCTAAAGACCCGTGCCGGTTATATTCATACAAGGTTACCTATAAAAGTTATTGCTATTTTCAAACTATTATAAATGCTTTAAGAGCACATTGTACCTGTCATGAGTGTTTAAACAAGAATTCACAAAAAAAAACCTGCTCCTCCGTACAAAATATTCAGTTGGCGCCATAGTAAAAGTTGTTCATACTGATGAGTACAATCATTTCAACTGAAAGATGTTCAGTGCTGGACCAAAGCCTCCCCGTAAGGGGGATAATCGCCACGCTTGGCATGCGGATTGGCGATTAAGTTGGCGGTAGTTTTATCGCAGGACGCAGGATCAGTACCTACAATAACCTTTTAAATTATTTGTAAGTTTGAAAATAATCTTGTAGGTATAGTATTTAGTTTTGCAGTTCACGAAAACAAAATGAAACGAGCCAGTAGGATTATAGAGCGTTATCCTAAACGATATGAGTGAGTCGATACGTGTGTTTCTCCTCGATGACGGTCTGTATGGTGCGGTGCACGTTCTCGGGCAGGTGGTCGAGCAGCATGCGCGGCATCACCTGCAGCTCCATGAAGTCCTCCGCACACGCCCACCGCATCTCGAACGTCGGCTCTTGCGTGCGCACTTTTCTGAACATAATATCACTAGGTCAGAAATCACTACTCATTTTTACGGCTTCGTACTTATAGGAAAATAATTACAGAATCTCTGTGTGGTCCACAGACCTGTGTGGACAACAGTCTCTTTAAAACTATTGGCAAGAGGTAGATTGAATGAAGGGTTTCGCCATTTTACATAATATCATAAACTGAATCATAGATAATAATTTTAAACATAACATAATAAAGTTCTTGGAGGAGGCTTTTACCCGTAGAGGGGTCCATGCAAAATATCTGTACTTGTAGAATTGACAAAAAATTTAATATATATGCTATGTGAATGTCAAAAAGATGTTATTGATAATTAATTTTGTGTGGAATTAAATAAAGCTTTATTATTATTATTAGATTGAATGATGGTAAATGAGTAAGTCATTTGTTTAGAAAATTGAGGGCTTAATCAATGTATATTGTCACCACGGCAGAGAATATGTATTAAAACTACGTACCACGGTAAGATTCTCAGACCGCACTACGAATTTACTGTGAGTAAAGTTTTACATTCACTTTAATAAAAAGGGCTTGACGTAGGTACAAAGGCACAAAGATGAAATTCGGCAGGGAAATAGTATAAATATAGGTAGGTAGCAGACGTCCGCTAAGAACGGATTTCATAGCTAGCTCAACTTGATGGTCGTGTTGTTGCACAGAATAAGCTTCACTTTAAAAAAGTACACAGAAGTTGAATAGAAACTTCTAATTACCTACCACGTAATCACTCTGTAGAAAAAACTCGTACGTAATAGGTTTACTTACAAAAAAAAAACAAAACATTACCTTTCTTCATCATTTTCACTATTGTTCAGTCATGTATGGAAAATTTGTGTATAAAAATTTAAGAAATTATTCACTTACGTCTAGTCTCTAAGGAAGCGAGATAAGCCCTTATAAATTGATTTATTCACATGAATAACAAATAAGAATACATTTATAACTAACAGCAGATCCCAAATTTATTCTAGTGCGGGGTTTGCTCTCTCTAGCCAGCTAACCCAGCTCAAGCTAGACTTTATGAAGGAGAAATTACTAAGTTTGATTTAGGTACTGGATTTGTAAGATTTTTGAGATGGCTTTGTCTCTTTGTCCGTATGTATCCGCTACTGATAATCTTCAATTATATGTAGCAAATCCCAATCACTACTAATATAAAAGAAAGTAACTCTGTCTGTCTGTCTGTTACCTTTTCACGTCCAAACGACTGAACCGATTTTAATGAAATTTGATACAGAGATAGAGTTGACTTTGAGAAAGAACATAGGCTACTTTTTAAACGACATCCACGCGGGCGAAGCCGCAGCAACAACTAGTATTTAATAAACTAATTTCTATTTAACAGAATGATTTTCTATGGGTGCTCCAGTCCAAGTCTTTACATACAGAGCGAGAGAGGCGTATTATTTTAATTAGAAGCCATTTTACCGTAGCCAAGTTTTAAATAAGGGGTTGGTTGATGACTAATAATTGACTCACTTTTCAATGCCCATGCGCTTGCGTCGCGCTATGTGCAGGATGCGGCCGGGGGTGAAGAGGCGCGCGGAGGAGAACCGTCGCGCGAACACGTTTCGCGACACTAGCGCCGCCTCCTGGAATACGTCACAAGTACCTATGATTAATGAATAAGCTTAAATCTATAGCAATAATAGAGCTAGAGTTTTTTACGTAAGAAGGTACAGTGCTTATCAAGAAATAATGCACATCGAGCCTATGAAAGTGACAATCGGCTAGTTTCGGCTTTATAGAACGTTATCTCTGCTGCACACTGCCTACGTCATCTGTAGTTCGGTATTGGTCAAAACTTGATCAAAATGGTCGACAAACGTCAAATAAGTATGATTGTGGTGCCACTATAATTCACAATTATAATTTATATTATAGATACCTATTTACGATATTTATTGGTATCTCAAACCAATAAATATCGTATTACAAGAATGAACGGATGTCGAAGAGAATATTCTACAGTTAACAGAGATTAAAAATAAAAAAAAATTACAGCAAATTGTAAAACTGATTGTACTGTACATAACCTGACCCCTAGGTAGTGATGTCGGCTATCGACGCTTGTAAGAATGTAATAATAACATTGTAATCATGCCTATAACTTTTAACAAAAAGTGTAAGGGTGAGATTTACAGACCGCACTATGACTTTACTTTCACTGCGACTTTACTTTGAGCAAAGTATGCTTACTGTGAGATTCACAGACATCACTGCGACTTTACTTTGAGCAAAGTATGCTTAGAATTGTCAGTACAGTATGGGTTTTGACAGTTCTAAGCGTACTTTGCTGGATGTAAAGTCGTAGTGCGGTATGTGAATCACACCCGCAGAGATAAAGAAATCATCTACTTAAAAGTTTATAGGTAAAGTTCAAATCAAATTAAACTCTCAAAAGAAATAAAATATAAAGTTATTTTAAAACAAACGTAACTTCACGCCTGTAATCCCCGAAGGGGTAGGCAGAGGTAAATGCCGGTTACGTTTTGGCCCATGTAACAGGTGGCGAGCCTGTTGACATCTAACTTTTCTTAAAACAAATTAGTCAAAAATGTTCTTGTTAAGTAAAGTTAAAATGATGGATTATATACACATACATACAGGTAAAAAAAAAATCAATGACATTTTCGTCGATACATGAGATGTGCTTTTTACAAACAAGTTGTTAAATAAAAACTACTTACCTTTTCCTTAATAATTATTAGAAGTATGGGCACTTACCTAATTTATTAAACGACGTAGATTTTACAACACACACATTCTAGATAATTTAAATATTATAAATAATGTTATTAGGTACACCCAACTTCGCACGATGTTTTGTCACAAAATTCCTAGGATTGTTAAGGTGCCTACCTGATGGCTCAAGGTTCAAGGTCACTAGATATATCGGGACTCGCGTGGTCGAATGGTGCTTTATATTATTACAGAGTGAGGTCTGTTTGTATTGTAATAGCAAGCAAGCGTACAACAAGCAAGAATGAAGAATAATTAACTCAAATTCTATTCTATTGTAAGTAGGTACCTACCTACTTACTTATAGTTTTCAATTGATTCATTATTATTTATCCCACCAAACAAATGTATAATGCGGTGTAACAGAATCAGAGCAACTTACGAAATTATCAAACGTTGTTTGGAATAAATCGCACCTTTTGCGATAACATCGTTTTTTGCACTTATTGCTCTTATTGCTCTCTTTTCGATAAATTATACTATATTTTTTTTGGTGAACAAATGAAGTGTATCTATTTTTCTAATGACCACTGAAGCTGAAAAGCGATCGAAACGTCGGAATGATTTTATACAATTTTTTTTTCTAAAAATATTGTCATGTGAGTCTTTTGGAGACGCGATGAAATAAAGGTTGGAAAATCTACCTTAGACCACAGTCTAAAGAAAACGAACATATTAATTACAAATCAAGTTAAGTTGTTAGCAGTCCCTCAGGCCGTTAGAAAAATACGACAATTGATTTCATAATGTTCTTGGACCATATAGGGTCCATCTGCTTAAGTAACCTTTTCAAAGGTATCATTATTACTGTATTCAGTGACAGTGTCAGTGTTAATTATTATTTTATGCGAAGGCGAAAATCACGCGGTGAACTACAGGGTTCACAATGAATAAATATCTGGACGGATGATTTTCCACCCTACCCCGAAGTACCCCTATACGCAGGTTGATAGTTACCGGTGCAGTTTTAATAGAGGGTATCGTTGGGAAGGGGGCTATCGGAGAACTACCACACTGTCAAAAAAGCAAAGACTTCAAAATTTTAATAATGCAGGCGAAAGTGAACAGCACACAAAGCCTCACACGGCACACGAACACCTGTTACAAAACAGTTAACGTATGAAACCTGAAGCTTTAGATAAATCTTGGTAACCACTTTCGAACAACAATTTGATTTCACATTACTTGTTGTACCTCTCTTTTATATCAATGCTACTTATCTCATTGTAGATAGAATTCACATCGGTCATAGCGATATCTGAGTATTGCTTCAATTATATTCGAAGCATGGCTTCCAATTTTATCTCAAGCTTCTTGATATCGAGTGTAGAAGTAAGGAGAGTCGCCTCAACGTATCAAAAACTGTTCATAGAAAGGTAATAAGACTGGCTCCTCTATAGTTAGATGGTGAATTTATAAAAAAAAAAATCTTTATCGTCCGACAAAGGGTCAGGTATCACGATACCATTGAACGAGCGTGACTCTACTTCGACCCTCCGAAATTAAAAAAAAAAGAAAAGATTAAATAACAATGCAAATTAAAAACCAAATGCAGATTAAAAACAACAAATGCAGGCGTCAACGGAACAGCAACAGCAACAGCACACAAAGCCTCGAAGGGCTAGTAGAAAATGGTCAACTGACAGCACTCACGGTGGAGACGGTCTGCACGAGCAGCGCGTCGGTGGAGTCGTCGGAGTGCTGCGCCTCCAGGTCCTCGGGCCGCCGCCACGTCGACTCCAGGTCGCGCGCCGGCACCCCGAACAGCGCGTACCCGAAACCGTTCAACATTATACGATACTGAAATGGACATTTAAAAAAACGATTAACACCTAAACACACTAGCGATTTTGTATGTTTTCCCGATAAAATTCAAAATTTAATATCTACAAGTTATCAAGTCAGAAAAGTGGGTCGTACCCAAGGTATTACATATTCTCTGCCCAAGGTGCTATAACGTCTAACTTTGATATGAATAAATCTCATTTTAATTAAATAATTAATAATAATTTTCAATAAACCTCATTTTAATTAAATAATTAATAATAATTTTCAATAAACCTCATTTTAAATAAATAATTATTAATAATTTTCAATAAACTCATTCAACATTCATTCCTATTAACAGACATTAAATAAGCAGGTTAGTATTCATTTGTTAGAATGATGTTTAGGTACTCAATAACTACTAAATAATAAATAACTTTTTTATAGGATAGTTGCTATGTTTGTGCAATGGTTATTTATAGTTTACAAAACGTGGCTACGAATCATTTAAGACTCACTTTAGGCAGTTTGGTGGCGTGTATGGTCTGTATGACCTTTGTCCGCAGGTTCTCTATGCTGTGGACGCTGAGCCTCATCACCAGGTCGTCGCCCACACCGATGGTCAGCACGAAGCTCTCCGTGTACCGAGCTGCCTCCCGACTTATTAAACCCGCTGTAATGAAGATATAAGAATACATATTTATTTTGAGTCATGAAGTGGTTAACAAACGTACGGTTCACATTGATAGTTAGTGAATACTGTACTCTATAAATATCAACATAAAAACCAGACATTTCAATATAGATGTCACTTCATAAATAACGGGGCCGTACATTGCACTTTAGCGTCAAGTAGATGATGCGGTGGTGGCTACGTCCTGACTCCCTATCATTGGAACTCTACCACCAGTAAAATACCAGGGTATGTAGGTAGAGTACCATGCTAGAGTTCGAAGGTTTTTTTTATTATGTAATAAAAGTGGCAAACAAACGTACAGTTCACATTGATGTTAAGTTATGACTGCAGCCTATAGACCAAGCATGCAGCTCACATTAATGTAAGCTGCATGATTGTTTGTCACTTTCATAACATAAAAAAAAATTGTATGTAAAACTGGTTTTATAACTACTAAAAATGTTATGCCTCAGTAAATAGGTTACACATGTGGTACCCACGTAGGGTCAAAAATATGAATATATACAAAAATAGGTTTAAGTCACTAACCTGGAGTTGAAAAGGCGAATACTTTTAGGTGTGGATACCTAGGTCTCAATTTTAAAGCTACTAATACTGCTACACCAGCGCCCAGACTGTGACCTGCAATAACACAACAAGTTATAGATATAAATAAATTATTAAATTTCGAAATGCTAGTACCTACTAAAATCCATTTATCCATTGAAAGTTTCATACATTGATTTCTACCAAAATAATGAAAACAAGGTCCAAGGCTGTAGAATATTTTGAGAACATTTCCCGACATTTATAATATTTTTTATTCACCTCGATAAAAATGTCATCGCCTGCAAACAGTGGTAGCAATCTATATTAAACTTTAAAACAAACAAATTCCAGTGAAAAATATTTTAACCATGGGAAAATACAAATAAATAAAATTGTGTCTGTTTGTAATAATAACAATAACCGCTTTTTACTGAATGCATATGTATACACGGTACCAAAACATTTTTTTTTTACAATTTTTGTCTGTCTGTCTGTTTGTCCTCGCTAATCTCGGGAACGGCTGGACCGATTTGACGGTACTTTCACTGGCAGATAGCTTATGTAATAAGGAGGAGAGGAGGAGGAGGTAACTAAGGCTACTTTTATACTAGCTGCGCCCACGACTTAGTCCGGGTAGATACTGAACAATCATAAATTCTCACACGGACGAAGACGCGGGCACAGCTAGTTCCTAATATTAATTAACTTAGTGATATTGAATACTGACCAGTAAGCACGAGGTCGTAGTGCGGGAACTGCTGGAAGGCGCGGTCGAGCACCGGCATCAGCCGCCGCAGCATCTTGGCCGCGCCCATCGACATGCCCTTGTGCGCCGCAGTGTCTTCCGGCAGACCTGCCATATTTGACGACCCGGTTAGTCCAGCGCTATGAGATGACCGTTTGATTCGAAGGGTCGCGGGTTCGATCCACCGGACAAATATTTGTATGGCCTACAGATATTTGTTTCGGGTCTGGGTGTTTGTGTATGTGTTGTATGTCTAAAACGGCACCCACGACACAGGTTTATACCTACTGTTAGGCTGTGAGTGTAAGCGTATTTTTTACTGGTGATAGAGCCCTAGTGACGGAGCTTGCGAATTACCTTATATTCTTGGCGCTAAATGTTCAGCACCATCGTGCTCCCGTCAGCTGGTAGGTAATGTACGGCCCTGTAATTTCCGGCACAGAGCCATAGCATCTTAGGCCTCAGAAGTGGTAACGCATTTGCAATTTGGCCTTTGATCTTTGTGTAAGTGTCTATAGGCTGCAGTCATCACTTAATATCAATGTGAACTGCATGCTTGTTTGCCACTGTAATTACTTAAAAAAGGTGCAAAAGCCTTCTCCAAAGATGTCTTATTGAGTCATATGGGGGGATATGACGTAATCGCCATGCTTGACTGCCTCGGTAGCCTAGTGGTAGCAGGCCACTACTACTTACTACGCCGAGGTCCTGGGTTCGATGCTAGGGTTAAAAAAAAAAAAAGATTTGTTGTGGATATTAAATGCGTGTCAAAAATACAACAGGCACCACACAAATATCTGATGATTTATGTTGACTATTCAAATACTAATTCAGGTTTCAGAAACGAAGAAAAGGTTGACCTCATGTCAACTCTTCGATGGACACTAAGGTTTAAGTATGAACAAGTCAATTTTAATTAAAATACATTAACAAGGATAGATAATTACCATCAGCCTCAAATTTTTCAGAGCCCGCAGTGAAGTCTGTGAAAATATCTCTCAATGAGATAGAACCGCGTACTGCCACCACTATGCTCTCGCGGTCGTGGTCTGCTATCACGCAGAATGGTAACTGAAAATGGTATTAAGAATTATTTAAGAAAAATCTGAGGAAATGATGGACATTAGGTATCCCTTAATAATGTTAATATTTTATTGTTTATCACAATAGAATGCGAGTGAAACAAAGTTAGAACTTTTAAAGAATAAATTGACTTCAGGCGGGATTTGAACACGCGACTACTGTTGTTATCACTAACTCTAACTCTGCAAATAGGACAGTATTTGCGGAGAATTTACGCGATGATGGATATTTTTCCTGTCTAAGTTATTTGTTAGCACACTTAATTAGGTACTAACAAAAAAATCATACGATTCAACAAAAAACCAAACCAATTTCAATAGCATAATTTAATAGATTTGTTATGTAAAAAAGTGGTTAAGAAAAACTTAATATAATTATTTTATTTTTAAAGAAAAATGGAAAGAAAAAATTGACTTCAGGCGAGACAATTTTTCCTTTCCATTTCAATTCAATTTTTTCTTTCCATTTTTCTTTAAAAATAAAATATATTTCACAAGCATATGTTAATGCGAAATAATATAAAACAATTAATATAATTATGTATAATATATACAACGTGTAACAGGATTAAATGCACAACTCGATACTAGTTTAATCAGAATCGATAACCGAATCGATTTCAGGTATTTTTGATGTAGGATATATTTTGTCCCAAAATTAATTACTATTAAGGAAATTATCGTCACCCATTTGGAGACGTAACGTCTATCCATAATAAAATGCTAGTCTCAACAACTTTATTAGAACTTGTTAAGACTTGCTATTTATTATAAATTATAATTTAAGAAATAAAATATCGGAAACTAATTTTATTACTAGCGAGTGTTAAATAAGCAGGCAGGGTACGCAGGTTACGCTAGATCACATTGCAACAGTGTGCGCATAGATTATACAGTATATAGAGTAAGTGTGCGTGTGTGAGTAGGTTCATGTTTTATGTGCGGCCATAGATAGAGGTAGAGTAAGTATGCAAAGGGTGTGCATACTGTTCGTACAAATTGAGGACAAATTATTTCATTAAAAAAAAATTAAATACACATTTTTAGTTAATTTGCATTATTCCCGTTACATGTTGTTTAACATATGTAAGTACCTATACATTGTTGATAAGCGAAGAGTGGCGAGAGCCATGATGTTTTACTGCTACGCCAGAAATTACGGAATTGTACCACCAATTCCAAACAATATGAGTAAAGTTACTTTTACTACATAATATGTATTGCGGTAGCGGAGTCTTTTACCTCCAGAGTTAAAATTACTAAAAAAAGGTCGATAATCACAGTTAAGCACCCGATGTTTTTTTCGCTAAACGAAACTCCAGTTATAATTAATGGCGGTCAGATGACGTGCTCGGAATAGTATAAATATCCAGTCTAAACAGAACGCTGAAACATGTTAAAATAAACTCACTTCAAAGACGCGATTGTTGAAGGAAGCGAAAATGATGTCATCGGCCGACAGCTTGGACATATATTTGACTCCAGCGAAATGGCACAGGCAGCAATTGTCGTCAGTCACTATGGAATTCTTTGGTCTGAAAAGCAATTTTTAATGTCATGAAGTGGCAAACTAGCATACAGATCACATTGATGGTAAGTGAATACTATAACGTATAAACATCTACTTAAAAAAAAAACAAAGATTTTAAAGTAGACGCCTGGCCACTTCTAAGCTGATATGTCTTTGTGCCGGAAATTACAATGCCATACATCACCACTTACCACCCGACCGGAATACGATAACGCTGAACACTATAATTTAGCGACAAGTAGGTAATGCAGTGGTGCCAACGCTCACGAGCTCTGTCACTGGAACTCTACCACCAGTAAAAAATTAATAACAGACTTATCGGTTAAGTGATTACTCTATATTAACTTACTTTATATTACTTCCGGAATATAGAAAAAGCTAATGGATTTCAAAGTTATTAACCATGATAGAATTTGGCACCATTTGTCGGATATCACAAATTTTAAGAATGCGGATTTAAATAATTCAATGTCGAATGAGGAATACTTTGGTTTTTCCTCTTTCCTCCTAATTATTTTAAATGATTACCTGTTTATAATAATAATTACTTAAGTTTATATAAACTTATATCATTAATCGGCCGAAACGTAACTTTAAAAAAGAAATAGACTTTAATTATATGTAAGAGATAGACAACTCATTAATTTTGGGTGACAATATTGGTAAATCCAATTCTAATGCAATGCAATCATGAACTCAATCGAAGACCTTGTAGGTTATGAAAGAATTTCTCCAAAAATATCTCACATTTGTACATTTATTTGTTTTACACTTATGTATGTGTTGTACCTATTCTTAACTAATAGGGGGCCCAAGAGGAGAGTCTTTTTGCACCCCGTTGAGTATCTCCATCAAATGTTAGGTTTCTATATAGGGCCGAACCCTTAGGGCTCCGCCACGAGCTTGCCTCACATTGAAATCGTCAGAATTTTAGGCGAGAGCTTTGATTGGGTTCACTTAACATCCTTCCTCAGTACTTGGCATTATTGGGTATTTCAACACCTCCAATTTTAAAATAATCAAATCTTTTCGGAAAGGTCACGGCATCAACCATTAGGTATGGGGTCAAAGTCGCGTCAGATATTCTGAAAGGATGCAAAATGTGCCCAAACAAATCTTCTATCCAAAAATGCGATATTTATAATAGTATTTAGAGTAGGGACTAAAAATACTATTATAAATACCTATCGTATTTTTAATCATTTACTCGCAAGCTGTTATAAAACATGCAAAGTATACTTTTTACTGGTGGTCGAGCTCCATTGACTTAGCCTCAAGAGTGGTAATGCATCTGCATTTTGACCTTGGTCTTTGTGTAGGTGTCTATAGGCTGCAGTCATCACTTAACATCAATGTGAGCTGCATGCTTGTTTACCACTTACATTACATAAAAAAAATGGTGGTCCTTATTTTGATATCTAAGAGGGTCACAAAATATTGCTTTCTATTAATGGGATCACGTTGCCATTTGTAAACAATGGATGGATTACGCCATCCACGCTTAATATGAAATAATTAATTACTTTGCTGCCTTGGCAATTGATGGGAGGGGCAGTGTCTAGCATTACACGAGCTTTGACATGATTACCAATTTCGACGAAGTTAAAATGAACGTACCGACAGCAACAGCAGGTTAAATGGCGTGCTAGTTTACAAAATCCGGTGAAGCAATGTCGATATAACACGTAAGGCCATCCATAAGCCGCTATAGAGAGCCTCAGGTAATGCAACGCGTCATCCAAATTCATCCACGGCGGGGTTTCAGAGAACACTTTGTTCACGTCTGTCGTGTATATAGGCTCCTCGTCATTCAACATTTGTATCCTGCGCATTTCCCTCGTTTCTCTTTTCTGGCGTACTCTGAGTAGTACACAGCCAGCCACCACGTCTGAAGGCACCAAATCTGTAGACCTGAACAACGCACTAAGAAGCGCTAAAAAAAGAATTACATTTTACAATGTGTTTTAAAAATTGTGATCGAATCTTTTATCGATTTTGTACGGGCAATAACAAGAGCTATAGTAGTATCTAAATATATTATCCTTTTAGTAAAAGTTTATTTCAAAATAGCAAAAATCAAAGTAGGAAAGAAGATATTACAAAAAATAACCCGACAATACAAAAGTAAACTATGAAATCTGCTTCACTTAAACACAGAAAACTTTGTGTTAACGTCAACGGGATTTCGTGTGGGCGAACGGGCCACTTGACCGTTGGTTGGTCGAAGGCCCGCGTTCGTATTGTCGGTTTCTTTAAAAAAAAGCATTTATTGATTGATTATTATCCACGCAAATAGCATAAAGAGCTTCATGGCATGAATGAAAATGACATAGAATCTTTCTTTTTTTTGTTAAATGATTACCTGCAACTTGCTGGAATGCTTCCTTTCCATGTTCGTCTCGCTTCAACCAGCAAAATGCCCACCTAAAGCGCCTCGACCATAGCCCCGTGACTTTCCGATGATGCCGCACTTGGTTTGGGGTGTCTTGCATGTCCCCATAGTTTACTGAACCGAGGGGATCGAACACCATGAACAGGCCGAAAACAGTTAGACCGAGTTGGACCCAGTTAAATAATACTATACCTGAAAGATTAATGTTTACGTTAGGAAAAGTACTCACGCAGCTGCATTTAAAGGCTAACATTAATAAGTTGAGCTACGCGTGGACGATATCGTCCACGAACAATATGAAATCAATGTCATATTTTACTGCAGCTCAAGAGTTTAATGAGAAATGTATTTATTCATTTAGGATGACAAGCACCAGTTATGAAAAGTCAAAACCTAGTCTAGTCTAGCCGACTTTTAGATAAATCTGGAGGGCAATGCAAGGGCATCCCCCTTGCATTACGCTCCGGAGAGAGGTTGTAGTCAACTTCCTACTTTGAACCTGATCAACTATATTGTGCCACAATGTGCTTCACCCATAAGGCCACATTGGTAATAATATACACAGTGCTGAAGCCCGTGAGGAATGTCCCTCTCTTATGCGATAGGTGGTACAAACCGCGTATCTCGGAATCAGCATAACACGGGGTAGCGTAAGTCGGGGTATTACTGTATGTACTTTAGTTACACTTAGATAATTTATGCTCCAGTTTGTTTATAAACTGGTACCTACCATCGAAGACATATTGGTGCTATATTGTGTAGTTATGAAGTCTAATTTCCAATGTTTTTGCATTACCGGAAACTTCTTCGATGGTACCTACCACGGAATAGATACATAAGGATGGAAAGGCCTTTGCTTTAATTTAGTATTAGAACCAGTGTTGCCGCTTTTCTCCCACCATGCAATTTCTTACACAAATGTAACACCATCTCGACAAACACCCACACATTAATCTCAGGGCAGCTATTCGTTTGCGTAAGTTTGCATACTAAGATGAGCAAGTAGATAGATGATAAGCCCGTAGACAATAAACACTCGCACGCACACAGTAATATACTTACCAATAAACTAGTCGAAGTGTAGGGAACGCATTACATGCTGTACATTGCCAGCGGAGACAGTAATAGCGTTAATTGAGCGAGTGCTTAACGAGCAATGTATTCGCTAGCAGTAACGTTTAAATAATGCAGTTTAAGTTCGAATATTCATATTCCTTTGTATATTTATATAAGGTTGGGGAAAAAGTTTCTTCGCATTTTTTAAGATAATTCAAAACATTTTTTAATATAGTTTATTTAAATTTAACTAAAGTATGTATGTACCATTTTGTTCGATAACCTTTTGCCATCTTGTAGGTAGGGACATGATCCCATTGCTATAAACATTTTGGGACTTCTCATCAAAATACCGTGACAAGTGGATTTGGTAGTCCTCTCGTGATGTTAACCTAACATTGCATAAAGAATTCTGAAGAGACCGAAACAGGTGGAAATCTGAAGGTGCAAGGTCAGGACTATACGGCGGATGCATTAACACCTCCCAGCCAAACTCTCTTAATTTTTGCTGAGTGGCTATAGATGTGTGAGGTCTAGCGTTATCATGATGAAACACCACACCACTTCTGTTGATCAATTCCGGCCGCTTTCTCTCAACTTCCTGCTTTAATCTCATCAGTTGTTCGCAGTAGAGTTCAGAATCGATAGTCCTGCCTGGTGGTAATAGCTCATAATGAATAATGCCCTTCCAATCCCACCACACACACAACATCACAACATCACCTTATTGCGAGTTAACCCGGGTTTCGCCAGTCTGTGAAGCCTGACCGGCCTTTGAGACCACGACCTTTTTCGCACGTTCTTGTCATACGTGATCCATTTTTCATCACCAGCTTCTTCAAAAATGATTCGGTTTCATTACGTCGTAATAAAGAATCACAAATGAGTACACGGTTCATTAGGTTTCTTTCAGTGAGCTCGTGAGGTACCCAAATATCGAGCTTTTTTTTGTACCCAGCTTTTTTCAAATGCGCCAAAACTGTTTTGTGATCAATTCTCAGATCTTCAGCTACGTCGTAACTACTGATAGGTCGATCTTGCTCCACTTTTTTAAAAATGGCATCCATTTTATCCGTAATAGGACGACCAGAGCGAGGTGCATCTTTGAAATCAAAATTTCCGGATTGATTCACAGACACTGCACTAGGTCCATACACATAGCAATTTTTTTTCGAGGCTTGCGTTGCATTTTTACCTTTTTTGTAGTAAAATTTTAAAATGTATCGAATTTCTTCATTAGATTCACTCATCTTGACAGTACGGAAAACAAATGAAAATCACACATTTGCCAAATTTTAATTTGGAATTATGTTCTTTAAAATTTTAACTTTCAATGATACCAAAACCAGCCAGATACAAATACTACAGCCAAAGAGATTTTATTACAAGTTCATACATACTATAATGCGAAAAGACTTTTTCCCCAACCTATTATGTTTTTTACAAGTGTGGAGGAACGGGTGGAAGTGTTCCTCCGACGAAAAGGGAGGATCCTCCGACCAGGCGAGGTGGTAGCGCCTGGCGGGCCGCGGCTCAACGATTGACGTTGGGAAGTTGTATATATGCCAATTCTTGAGAAATCTTCGTATGTGCTATGTAATTTGAATGCACGCCATCTATCGTACTAGACAAGTACTGTAAGGTTTTCATTGTATTCCACTAGTTGGCGCCTTAATGTAGTAGACGCTACATCACTCCCCTCCAAGACCGGAGGTTGATATGATCGAGACAGCTGTCAGAGCTTCTCGCGGAGCTGTGCCAATGCCATGTAGTCCCATGCCGCAAGTCCCAGTGAGTCGGGTGCGAAGGTCCTCAGTGAGTCGAGGTAGTCGCTGCTGCGGTGATGCGAAAGTCCCCTTTGAATCGAGGTAGTCGCTGCGTAGTAGCTACTGCGGGACGGCGCAGTGTGCTGACGCTGATGTGGCTGCAGGGTAATCCAGGCATGCGCGATCGCTGCAGGTGTGTGGAGTATCCCTGATGAAGCCGAGGGTGCTGGCTGGCGTGACTTAGTTACCGCTCGATTAGGTGCTGGTGATGTGAGGGATGACGTCGTCGAAGGTGCTGCAGAGAGTGGCTGGTAAGAAGGTTACTTCCAATCACGTCGGGGGTCACCACTGTGGAGGAACGGGTGGAAGTGTTCCTCCGACGAAAAGGGAGGATCCTCCGACCAGGCGAGGTGGTAGCGCCTGGCGGGCCGCGGCTCAACGATTGACGTTGGGAAGTTGTATATATGCCAATTCTTGAGAAATCTTCGTATGTGCTATGTAATTTGAATGCACGCCATCTATCGTACTAGACAAGTACTGTAAGGTTTTCATTGTATTCCACTAGTTGGCGCCTTAATGTAGTAGACGCTACACAAGTATTATAACAATAAATGTTATTTGTGACTTACCGATCAAAAGATATACCTCCTCGCTTTATACTTGAGGTCTGACATTTCATATTATATGTTAAAATTGGCACTATATGGTATTTTACCAAGAGATGCGTCATTCGAAGCAGTCTACACGACACTACGAGCGGCGAACAAATGGTTCTACCGAACTGTGTGTGTTCACGCATAGTTGTCGCGCGCTTGCCACGCCCACATTACCATTCCATCTTTATTTATCTATTCCGTGGTACCTACGGACGGATATTGTAACGTATACTCACTTTGAATTACTATACTAGAGAATTTGTCATTTACAGAACACTCTATCACTTCACAGAACATCCACATGGTCCCCATCGCGTTCAAACCCACTTCAGGCAGGACTAGTAATACTCTGTAAAATTACAACATTATTTAATTTAATGAGCTCAATTTGTTATTGTAATTTTCAATTTAAATCACATTTTTGCATAGCATTAATTATTTAAATTAAAATTATGATAAATATTATAATTATTTACATAATATATTTTATGTATTGTTGCACTGACATACACATTTAAAAATAATTTAATTGAGGTTATTGCAATATTTATGTGCAAAAATAACACCAGACATATGTGTTGCTGAAATAACAGCTTAGAACTACTTAGAAGTGGGTCTAGTATCATTTGGTCCGACGATTTCCTATCTAGTAGCAATTTGTCTAACAATTTTCGTGAGACAATTCTCACAATGCATACCTACACGAGATTCGACAAAAATCGTCAAGCAGAAATAAATGTTTTAGGCGGCTTAGAAAATTCTAACCATATATTGGATTCTAGCTATCTTGTTTCCCTCAAAATTCAATAGGCCAACGTTGTATCCTCCCAGTCACCCATAACTTTGGTACGTTGTGCGTTACTAAAGTAGATTACCTATAGCATAATCGCCACGTTTGGTAAACGGATTGACGATCACGATTTTCTAACAGGACCGGATTAAGATAATGAATCGGCAGGCAATACATATTTTTCAAAGCAAAAACGACATCCATGCGAAGCTGCGTCATAGGCGATTTATAAAATAAAAAAATATATGTATAAATTAGTATTGTAATGAAATAATTACTTGACCGTCATTTGCTGCCATGGGTCATCACCGTAAAACTTTCAACTAACCGCATTACCTAATCTACTTGCCGTTTAGTGCTAGGGTTCAACGCTATCGTGTTGCGGTCAGGTGGTTATGTACGGCCCTGTAATTTCCCGAACAGAGGCGTAACACCTAAGGTCTCAGGAGTGGCTACGCATCTACATTTTGAGCTTCGGTTTTTAAGTAGATGCCTATTGAACTACTCGAAAAATGCTCTACGGCAGCATTCAATTTCGAGACCAGCTGGCAATGAAAAAATAATAAAAAAATAAACACTAGTAAATTTACTTACTTTAATAGGAGTAAAGGTGATACCATCTTCCTTGCGTCTGTGTCTGTTATAGTGCCGCGGGCTGATTGCTGTGCGAGTGCCGCCAGGAGGAGCAGCAACGTGGCTTGCAGAGCCAAAGTGCCGCACAGATAGAGCCGCACAAAAGACCCCCCGTGCCACCCATCGCTCTGACACTGCCATGTTATTGGATAGAGCACCTCTACCACAAGCGCTATCAACACCAACCTGTTAAATAAATATTTATAATCTTTACTATCCAAATTATCAACTGGATTATTTAGAACTCTGCCAGTATTCACTGGACAAGTCTGGACAAGTTTGGACAAAGAAAAATAAAAGAAAAAAGGTGGCATTCTACTGATATACTTTATACTTCAACTGTCTTATCATATGTACCTACCTAGTTTTATTGTTTGTTGATCGACACAAGAAATTTAAAAAATGAATTAAATGAACATTGAATTTAGTTGAAAAAAAAAAACATTTAATGTAAAGCCCTCCTTTAACACCCACATTTATTTGTGTTTCGGCCGAAAATTCGGTAAGAATGCTGATTGAATTACAAATTTTTGTAAGGCCTTAATTCTGTTAACCAGGCCCGGCAATGTCTGTGACCAAATGAAGTAGCCTCTACAAAAGTATAAAACATGAAAATCTTAAACCATCGATGTCAATTATAGTCCATAGTAGTCAAGTCAATACATTTACAGTATTTACACTGCTGACCTTACTGAAATTCTATCAATATTGCATAGGTATCGATTTAATATAATTGGATGCCGAACTATATCCAAACGTTGTATGTATATAATAGTATATATGTCTAATATGAATCCATGAACAATGTCGGTTCTGCAAAAGGAGAGTTTAGGAGAGCAGTTTAGATGTGTTTTGATGATAAAAAAATAGTAAATAATATCTTTGTTAGTCGTTATAACAAACTTTGAACTGCTGTACTTAAACAAAACTCCTTTTGCAGAACTCACATTCATTTTTAATTGGACCGTCGTAGGTACGTAGGTAACGCAAAAATAAGCTTATAATTCTACTCAAAAGAGCAATTACACAACGCCTTTAGATTTATAACGTGAGAGTTATTAATGAGTCATTCAAAATTATTGTAAGCATTCACAAATTGACTTGAGACTGTAATGTTTATTTATAGTCACATAATATTTACTGTGAAAATACCCGAAGGTCAAAGACTGATCTTTGACCTTCGGGCATTGGATCGCCGCACCGTTAGGATAAATAAATAAATAAATAAAAAATAATTAAGTTAGGGGTGTAATGTTTTCAATCATGTAGTTATTAAAAATATTCCGCTCCATCATTTAATTGAATATAATCTATAATTTATATTTGAAACTTGGTTCGATAAACTGATGCGAGTCACTCACTCTCATCCGAGTTGGAGTGGGAAGAGAAGGAACAGACGAGAGAGGGGAGAGGGAAGAGAGAGAGAGGGAGGGAGAGGGAGAGAGAGAGAGAATTTTAATGTAATGTATTGTCATGTTTGTGTACGATAGCGCAATAAATGGGTATTTTACGACAAAAATGACAGTACTTTTATACTGGAAATGAAAGCAATTTGTGAAATTATTCCCTAACCAATCAAAAATGCAGTTTTCACTTCATCCGACAGTCCCAGAGTGCAACCCGTTGCGTTATTTTAAAACTTTAATTGTTTAAAAGTCACGTGTTTCACGTGTACCAATATATATTTTTATAAACAATAATTAATAAATAGACACCTTATTACAAAAAAAAGAAGTACCTATCATTAAAAATAATTTCACAATTCATTCGATCAAAGAAAAGTGAGTGTCTCGGTCGCTTTGCTAATATGTTACCGAGGTCGCTTTAAATTTCTCTTTCCATTAGAACTGCCTTAACATTGACGACATCTATTGGTAAATATTCAACTGGTTTAATAAAATAGTATGATAGTAGTATCATCGTTTTTTAGTGGTGGTAGAGCTCCAGTGACGGAGCTCGCGGGCGTAGGCACTACCGCATTACCTAATATACTTGCCGCTAAATGGTACTGTTCAGCACTATCGTGTTCCGGTCAGGTGGTAATGTAATTTCCGGCACAGAGGCATAACACCGTAAGCCTCAGGAGTGGTAACGCATCTGCATTTTGACCTTGGTCTTTGTGTGGGTGTCTATAGGCTGCAGTCATCACTTAACATCAATGTGAACTGCATGCTTGTTTACAACTTCCATTACATAAAAAAAAAGTAATACATGGGTTTATACGATGATATTTTTTTATTAGTGGCAGATCTTACCTGAAATTGTTATAAAACCCCGTGTAAAAATATGTCATTTGGGGCTGTCCATAAAATAGGTACGTCACGCTTAAATAAGCCTGACCTCCATCCTCCCCTCAACCCCTATTGTCACGCTATGTCACACTATCTGTGACCCCCATAAAAATTGCGTCACAAGAACGAAGTATGCCATGAATATGACATTTTTTAAAATCAGGAATAGTCTAACGAAATATTCATCTTCTAATCTGTATCTATATAGACTCGTACATATATAAAAATCAATTGCTGTTCGTTAGTCTCGCTAAAACTTGAGAACGCCTGGACCAATTTGGTTAATTTTAGTTTCGAATTATTTCTGGAAGCCCAGGGAAGGTTTAAGAGGTAAAAAATATTAAGAAATTGAAGGGGAATAGCAAAAAAACACAATTTTATTTTCCCATACATATAGTCCGTATCTATCAAACCTTTGACACATTATTTCATTCTGAGGCAATACGAAGTTTGCTGGGTCAGCTAGTTTAAAATATTTTAATGAACTGCGAACGTCACGTTGCCTTGGACCCCCCGTTTCCCCCTGTCACATTTTGTCACGCTCAGCGAGACTCGCTCCCTCACTGTATGCGAACTATTGCGAACATACCTATTTTATGGATGGCCTCTGTGGAAACCAAAATCTCATTTTGTCGCTTTTCATAAACTATTGAGTAGATGCGTACTGTTTCAATTTAATGATTCAAACAACATAGACGAGTATAACAAGTGGATCAACCAATGCACTGTATTTGTATAACCTAATGCACAAACATACAAAACTTTTTCATTATTATCTAAGCAACTTGCAGACAGCAGACAGGCGAAACTACTGAGTAATTTTAAGGGAGTGTAGGAGTGAACATGGAGGAGAGCAGAGGAATATTTTCCAAAACAATTACGGGAACACGGAAAAAAGCAGGTTTTCACACCATATACAGATACTTGACATTATATACTCGCCGCTAAATGGTAGTGTTAGCACTATCGTGTTGCGACCCTGTAATTTCCGGCACAGAGGCCTAACCTTAGGCCTCAGGAGTGGTAACGCATCTGCATTATGACATTGGTCTTTGTGTTAGTGTCTATGGGCTGCAGTCATCACTTAACATCAATGTGAACTGCATGCTTGTTTGCCACTTTCATTACATAAAAAAGTATAGAAGGTTTCTTTGAAAACGTCAAGCTGTACACGTACTCCGAAAGACTGCCGTTATATACCTACCTACTGCATTTTATCATAAATAATCATTAGCAACTCATTATGTGATTATGACGTAGAGACATTAACAATGATTTATGCTTCATTAGATAGATTAAGTACTTAGCTAAGAAAAAAACAATAATAGATATTTCAATTTTAGTATCTAAGTACGTGCTATTCTAACTTAAACTCTAACTTAAATAATAAAGAATTCGAAAAGTAGGTTAACGGAAGAACTTTCCTGACAAAGTTGTAAGCTCAATTCCGACACAATATGGCAGATAGAATACTTGTTTGGAAGAACATTTTTTTTGTTGCAATAGAAATCTTCATACTCACAAATGACCGGGAAGGCAGGAGATATTAATACCACATAAAATGCATTATCTCATAGTTGTGTGCAACTACCGGACCTCAATTTGTATCCGTTTAAAAAAAACACCATAACATTTCCATGTAAATGTTGGCGAGACGAGATTATACGGTTGTCATGTAGAACTAATTTTTTTAAGTGATCCAAATATCTCTCCAATTACCTAACTCTACATGGTCTAGTACCTACCTAGTTCACAAACTACATCTTACACCTTACTCAAAAAGGTCGGCAGTACCTACTCTTGTGTTTCGCTTGGCTTGACTTAAGGCCGAATACTCAAACGTCACTCAATTTTAAGCAACCCTCAAATGTGCGCTATATCTATCGTTTGAACGCGTTTTGTTAAGAGAAAAGACTTTTAAGTCCCACTTAGATTTGAGTGACGTTTGAGTTTTTGGCCGTTAGCAAACCTTATTTTTCTTATTGCTTTTAATGCTTATAAAATGCAGCAAAAATTGTTAGTATTTTTAATTTTTATGTTAACGTATATGAACAGGCGAGTAAAATCAACATTCAGAACTTTCCAACTGAATTTTGCAATATTTAGGTTAAATGAAGGAAAGATCTAGGGATCCTAGCCTAGACTAATTTAAACGAATAAGTATTTTATATACTGCCTCGGTAGCCTAGTGGTAGCAGGCCACTACTACTACGCTGAGGTCCTGGGTTCGATTCCCGGGTAGGGGGTTATTAGAGATAATGGTGTAAAGTCCTTTATCTCTGGTTCTATTGGGATTTTTCCATTTTCTGGAAATTGCCCAGTACCTCGAATTTTGGTAATGTGCCCGGAGATGTCAACAGGCTTGCCACCTGTTACATGGTCCAAAACGTAACCGGCGAATCGTGGGTGTTTGCATGTCTGCTTGAATGCATGCATTTACCTCTGCCTACCCCTTCGGGAATTACAGGCGTGAAGTTACGTTTTATTTTATATATACGGTTTATCTAATTATGTTAAAAAACACTGTCTCTATAAGGAAAGTTAGATCAGATCGATAAGCAACATGACGTATGCTAATTATCAACAAAATTGAATAATATGACATCAGATGGCCATAGTTAATGAAATGTCCGGCCATAAAATGGTTAAGCGGCCGCAACGAGTGTCGTCAAATAAAGCCAATCAAAACGATGTCGCGACAATTTAAAATCCATTATGAAGCAATCAGACATAAGAGCTAAAAGGTCACAGTATGAACGACAACAGAAAGCGAGAGCTTCTCTATATTAAGGCTTCGGTACCACTGGCAGAGAATCTACATACCTACCTATATACTTTATAAGGTTAAAAACTGAAAAAAAAAATTTGTTTGAATGCCCTTCAACTAACAACTTCTGAAACTTCCAATCGTAGTAGAAATATTATCTTTCTTCTTTCTTCTAATATATATAAATCTCGTGTCACAATGTTTGTCCTCAATGGACTCCTAAACCACTTAACCGATTATAATAAAATTCGCACACCATGTGCAGTTCGATCCAACTTGAGAGATAGGATAGCTTACATTACGCTATGACTTATAGGAGCAGAGCAGCGCGGGCGAAGCCGGGGCGAGCCGCTAGTTTTTATATATAAGAAAACACGATTTTACTGGTGGTAGATTTCCAGTCTACACTGGAAGCTCCTGGGCGTACCACCGCATTACCTAATTTATCTGCCGCTAAATGGTACGGTTCCGTACTATCTTGTTCCGGTTAGGTTGTAATATATGGCCCCATAATAACTATCACAGAGACAAAATAACTAAGGTCTCAGGGGTGGCAACACGTCTGCATTTTGACCTCTGGTCTTTGTGTAAGTGTATATAGGTTGCAGTCATCACTTAAGATCAATGTGAACTGCATGCTTATTTGCCACCTTCATTAGGGGGCGTCCATAAATTACGTAAGGTGTTTTTTTTTAATTTTCTGTCATTCCCTCCCCCCTGGTGAAATGTTGTGAGATTTTATTCAAACCCCTCCCCCGACCGGCCATTTTTGAAATATTTCTCGTGGTATTGGGGACGCCCCAATACGTGAGATTTTTCAAAATGTGGGTATGTAATCGCGTTGGATTTTTATTGAAAAAGAAAAAAAAACATGACTAGTAATTAATATTGCTGATAAGCTATAAGTGTGATAAAGATTAAACAATAGAGTACTAAAATCGAAACTATTGCGATTAAAAAAAATAATATCTACTCCATTTCGGCCCGCGCGAAAATAGTACCTAAGTATATTTTTTTGTTTCAATCAGAAAAAAATTGCGTGATATTTTCCGCGACCCCTTCTCTCCCCCGTAAACATCTCAGAAAGAAGATGTTGCGAGCTCGGCTTTGGTTCGTACACTACCTCAAAAACTGGGTAAATTAAAGAAGAATCCGAAAAAAATACACTTAATTTCATCAAGAAAATATTTTAGAGTTACAACCACATTTTATCATTTTCAACCATGTTCAACATGGCGGCGATACAACCTACGCTGGGGATAGTACCTATGTAGATAAAACAAAACTAATGCTATCTGTATCTTACTAGTGTATCACATATAAATTTACAAAAAAACGATGTATCGAATCAATCAATTTAAAGAAGTTCCGATTAATTTCTTTAAATTGGCAATCGATTAGTATCAATTGGTCCTATAGCGGAGACGGGGAGACAGCCCGCTTATTCGAGCACATCCAACAGGTGGTCGACACAGTGCTTGTGCAGTATCCTTCTGCGGAGTTGGTGATTCTTGGTGACTTTAACGCACACCATACGGAGTGGTTGAGTTCCCGGATCACGGACTTCGCTGGAAGATCTGCACACGATTTCGCGTTGGCTAATGGACTCTCACAAGTTGTAACCGGGTTTACCCGGATACCAGATGTCGAGGGTCACACTGCCTCTTTGCTGGATCTTCTGCTGACCTCACATCCTGCCAACTATCAGGTGGTGGTCGAGGCTCCCTTAGGATCCTCGGACCACTGTCTGGTACGCACAAAAACCTCATTGTCGGTTCGAGCGCCGCTGCGGCCCTCGGCAACTCGACAAGTGTGGCATTACAGGTCGGCAGACTGGGATGGACTGAGGGAGTTCCTGACGTCCTACCCATGGAGGCAGCTTTGTTTCTCGTCGGAAGATCCGAGCACGTGTGCCGATGCTGTAACCGATGTGATACACCAGGGAATGGAATGTTACATTCCGTACTCTGTGGTATCCATTGGCGGATAGTACCAGCCCTGGTTCGATAAATCCTGTGCTGTGGCTTCTAGTCACAAGCAGGAGGCTTACAGAACCTGGACTGCGGCTCACGCTTGTAAGGATCCTAATGCCTCCGGCCTTAAGAGAGCACTCAACGCTGCATCCAGGTCCACTAAGCGGCGCATGGCCAAAGCGAAGTCGAAGCACATCGGTAGAGTTGGCAGGAAACTAATGAGGCACCCTCCCGGGAGCCGTGCCTATTGGTCTCTTGCCAAAGCTATCGAAGGGAATTTTTGTCGGTCATCTTTCCCACCACTGCGTAAAATTGACGATAGCCTGGCCCACACGGCAAAAGAGAAAGCTGACCTTCTGGGCAGCCTCTTTGCCTCAAACTCGACTCTTGACGACATGGGTATCACAGCGCCTACCATTCCGCGCTGTGAAAGCTCTATGCCTGACGTCAAATTCACTCAGAAGAACGTCAGGCGAGCTCTTTTATCCCTTGACGTCAAGAAGTCGAGTGGGCCGGACTCCGTCCCTGCGGTGGTGTTGAAGATGTGCGCTCCCGAGCTGACCCCCGTTCTGACGCGCCTGTTCTCGCTTTCCTACGATCAAAAAACCGTACCGTCTGCGTGGAAGACCGCCCTCGTGCACCCGATACCCAAAAAAGGGGATCGCAGTGACCCGGCCAATTATAGGCCCATAGCAATAACCTCCCTACTCTGTAAAGTCATGGAGCGTGTGATCAATACTCAACTGCTGCAGTATCTAGAGGATCATCAGCTGATCAGTGACCGCCAATATGGATTTCGTCATGGCAGATCTGCTGGTGATCTTCTAGTATATCTCACACACCATTGGTCCCACGCCTTGGACAAGAGTGGGGAGGCATTGGCTGTAAGCCTGGACATTGCTAAGGCCTTTGACCGGGTCTGGCACAGGGCACTCCTCGCGAAACTTCCATCCTACGGTCTTCCCGAGAGGCTATGCAACTGGACAGCCAGCTTTCTGTCTGAGCGTTATATACAAGTCTTAGTTGACGGTCAGCGCTCAGACAGACTACCTATCAACGCTGGTGTGCCGCAAGGCTCTGTCTTATCTCCCACGCTTTTTCTTCTGCATATCAATGAAATATTGGAGCAAAACTCCAATTTTCATTGCTATGCCGATGATAGTACGGGAGATGCACACTACACTAGCCGTGCAAATGCCTCTCGGACACTAATCGAGGAAAGCAGGACTAGACTTGTGTCTGAAATCGAGCACTCTCTGGAGCGGGTCTCGGATTGGGGTCGACTTAATTTAGTACAGTTTAACCCCTCGAAGACACAAGTCTGCGCGTTCACCGCAAAAAAAACCCCATTCATTGTAGCACCACAGTTCCAGGGCATTCCGCTCGCCGTTGATAAGAGTATCGGTATCCTGGGCGTTGACATATCGAACGAAGTGCAATTCGGGAGTCACATTGAGTGTAAGACCAAGTTGGCATCCAAAAAGTTGGGGGTGCTTAACAAAGCGAGGCAGTATTTCACATCGGGGCAGCTACTACAGCTTTATAAGGCCCAAGTGCGGCCCCATCTGGAATACAGCTCTCATTTGTGGGCGGGAGCCCCCAAATACCAGCTTGGTCCACTTGACTCCCTACAAAGACGCGCCGTTCGTATTGTTAACGATCCAGGACTTACCGACAGGCTCGAACATCTGAGCCTGCGCAGAGACATTGGGAGTCTGTGCGTGTTGTACCGTCTCTACAATGGTGAGTGCTCTGCGGAACTGTTTGACATGGTGCCACCGTCTCTTTTCCTACACCGTACTACCCGCCGAAGAGAGAAGTTCCACCCACACCGACTGGACACCTGGCAGTGCTCAACGGTGCGGTTTTCACGTTCGTTCCTGCCCAGAACGTGTAAATTGTGGAACGAACTTCCCTCTGAGGTGTTCCCTAGGTGCTACAATATGGGGTTCTTCAAAAATGGCGTCAAAAGAGTCCTTCAGGGCTGGCAGCGCGTTGGCAAATCCCCTGGTGTTGCAAATGTTCATAGGCGACGGTGACCACTTTCCATCAGGTGGCCCGTTTGCTTGTCTGTCAATCTTCAGACATAAAAAAAAAAAAAAAAAAAAAAAACAATTATTTGTGGAATTTGTCAAAATGACATCGCCCGCCATATTCGCCATGTTGGTTTTGAGTTGCAATTCTAACTGCAAATTATGTTTTGTAACTGCAAACAAAGCTAAATAAGTGAAAATATGCAGTAAAAAACGTTTTTATGTTGATTTTACCTGTTAATGATATTGTGCACAATACATGGCCGGAGGTCCATACATTTTTGCAACATCTCCTTTATGGACGCCGCCTTTTATTAAAAAAAAAGTAGTGGCATGCCTGAGCAACAGATTAAAGTATCTCTTCATCCAAAACACAGTCCGGACCGGATTACAGTTCAATAAGATGTCTAATGCTCGAGCTCCTCCACTCGCGCAGAAGGTATGTTTTGCTAAGATTTTGGCTGTCCTTTGCTTCAGGATTTAGCATCGGAAAGCATTTTTCTTTACGTAATGATGGTGGCAATGTGAAGCTAGCATGCAGTTTACATTTTAGTTTACTTTTTCTTTTCTTATTAACCGACTTTGAAAAAAGGAGAAGGTTCTCAATTCGTCCGGATCTTTTTTTTACTCTTTGTTATCAGTTTGTAAAGGGGAAATGAGACATTCTACTGATATACTTTTTACATTAGTTTATTACATTTAGTTTTATCTTAGTGATATTCTTAACTTTACATATATTTTTCATCTTGTTTGACATGTATATCAATTGTTATTCACTTCAATTTATTTTGTTTGTTTTTGACGTGTCATAAGAGGTGCCTGTCACCCTAAATGAATAAATGAGTTTCTGATTCTGATTCTGACATACCTATAGACATTTACATAAAAACCAGAGGTCAAACTGCAGATAATAATAATAATAATAATGGCAACCCATTAAACGTCCCACTGCTGGGCACGAGTCTCTCCCCTTTTTCGGCGGGAGGCCTGGAGCTTACTCCACCACGCTGCTCCAATGCGGATTGGTGGAGGTGGGTGGGTTAGTGGCCAACCCACTAACGGATGCTTTCAAACCGCCCATAAGGCCTCCGACAAGGTCTAACGACTGCTATCTATCGATAGCAACCGGGACCGACGGCTTAACGTGCCCTCCGAAGCACGGAAACGCGCATTTAATTTGCCACTAGCGGTCACCCATCACACTACCCGACCGCGCCCGTAGTGCTTAACCGAGTAGATCGCTTATGATCTTACACCAGCCGCCGGACCACGCGCGCTTCCTGCAGATGGCACCCTTGAAATTTGAAAAGTTTCAATTTGTAATCTATAGTTATATCGGATATTTATAGACCTTTAATTGATCACTATCTACAATATGGGCTCACACGGCAAACATCTAAATGTTTGCCTAGATAGTGGACCCACAGCCAAACGAGGGAAAGTCTATTCATTTTAATGCCAGCAACAAGTAACCTAGACTGGGGAAAGATAAATGTATCTAATGGAATGGATTGTTTATTTATGTAACAAGAGTAGAGTTGCTGAGTTTCTGCGGAACATATTACCTACTGTGTGTACAATATCCGTTTCATTTGCCAACTAGTGTTAACAGATTTTCACGTTATTTATGATTCGATTACACATTTAGGTAGACAATATAAAATATGTAGTAATTTTTAACTGTTTTATCAAACACATAAATAATCATAATGAGTGAAAAATAGATATTTTGTATAAAATTAATGTTATATTAAAGCATTATAATAAGTATGGTACTTTGTTTTGAAAAAAAGCTATATACATGTGTGTAATTAGTAACTGTACAGTTTTAGCTCGTTGGATGAGTCCAAAAATACACTGCACACATATGTATTTAACAGCACTTACCCATGTTAAAGGTAAAAGTGCTATTGAGATTTTCCCATTTTTCGCGGTAGTTTCTCTGAGATATTCATAATAGGCTTACTGCACAGATAGAACTAACCAAGTGAATCGTGGATGTTTACATGTATGCATGAATAGGTACATGCATTTACCTCTGCCCATCGCTTAAGGATTTTTTTTATTGTCTGAAGGTTGACAGACAAGCAAACGGGCCACCTGATGGAAAGTGGTAACCGTCGCCTATGAACATATGCAACACCAGGGGCGTTTTTTTTTTTTTTTTTAGTATAATCGCATTGCTATTACGCATATTGCCAGTGTCAAGTAATATGATATTTCGTATTCGCAAGCAGCGTAAAAGTAAGAGTCAGTCGGTCAATTATAAGTCAGTCAGTCAGAGTCACAGTCAGTAATTCGAGTAAAGCGATGGCTACTTTACCAGAACATTTCAAATGAAGTTTTGGAGGAAAACTGAAAAGCCGTGTTTTCGCACTGTTATTCTATTTTATTATACACGGGCACTGTAATAAGCCTATATCAAACAAAATGCCACCAACTTTATTTAATATAACTCAAAAATACACTAAGAAAATGAAATAAAATAAGAGCACCACACGCCTCTTTCAAGGTTCCCGCCAAAAAAAAACACCAGGGGAGTTTCCAACGCGCTGCCAGCCCTGAAGGACTCTTTTGACGCTATTTTTGAAGAACCCCATATTGTAGCACCTAGGGTACACCTCAGAGGGAAGTTCGTTCCACAATTTACACGTTCTGGGCAGGAACGAACGTGAAAATCGCACCGTTGAGCACTGCCAGGTGTCCAGTCGGTGTGGGTGGAACTTCTCTCTTCGGCGGGTAGTACGGTGTAGGAAAAGAGATGGTGGCACCATGTCAAACAGTTCAGCAGAGCACTCATCATTGTAGAGACGGTACAACACGCACATACTCCTAATGTCTCTGCGCAAGTTCACATTTTCGAGCCTATGAGTAAGTCCTAGATCGTTAACAATACGAACGGCGCGTTTTTGTAGGTAGTCAAGTGGACCAATCTGGTATTCGGAGGCTCCTGCCCACAATTGAGAGCAGTATTCCAGATGGGGCCGCACTTGGGCCTTATAAAGCTGTAGTAGCTGCCCCGATGTGAAATACTGCCTCGCTTTGTTAAGCACCCTCAACTTTTTGGATGCCAACACTCAATGTGACTCCCGAATTGCACTTCGTTCGATATGTCAACGCCCAGGATACCGATATTCTTATCAACGGCGAGCGGAATGCCCTGGAACTGTGGTGCTACAATGAATGGGTTTTTTTTAGCGGTGAACGCGCAGACTTGTGTTTTCGAGGGGTTAAACTGTACTAAATTAAGTCGACCCCAATCCGAGACCCGCTCCAGAGAGTGCTCGATTTCAGACACAAGTCTAGTCCTGCTTTCCTCGATAAGTGTCCGAGAGGCATTTGCACGGCTAGTGTGCATCTCCCGTACTATCATCGGCATAGCAATGAAAATTGGAGTTTTGCTCCAATATTTCATTGATATGCAGAACAAAAAGCGTGGTAGATAGCACAGAGCCCAGAGCCTTGCGGCATACCAGCGTTGATAGGTAGTCTGTCTAAGCGCTGACCGTCAACTAAGACTTGTATATAACGGTCAGACAGAAAGCTGGCTGTCCAGTTGCATAGCCTCTCGGGAAGACCGTAGGATGGAAGTTTCGCGAGGAGTGCCCTGTGCCAGACCCGGTCAAAGGCCTTAGCAATGTCCAGGCTTACAGCCAATGCCCCCCACTCTTGTCCAAGGCGTGGGACCAATGGTGCGTGAGATATACTAGAAGATCACCAGCAGATCTGCCATGACGAAATCCATATTGGTGGTCACTGACCAGCTGATGATCCACTAGAGACTGCAACAGTTGAGTATTGATCACACGCTTCATGACTTTGCAGAGTGGGAGGTTATTGCTATGGGCCTATAATTGGCCGGGTCACTGCGATCCCCTTTTTTGGGTATCGGGTACACAAGGGCGGTCTTCCACGCAGACGGTACGATTCTTTGATCATAGGAAAGCGAGAACAGGCGCGTCAGAACGGGGGTCACCTCGGGAGCGCACGTCTTCAACACCACCGCAGGGACGGAGTCCGGCCCACTCGACTTCTAGACGTCAAGGGATAAAAGAGCTCGTCTGACGTTCTTCTGAGTGAATTTGACGTCAGGCATAGAGCTTTCACAGCGCGGGATGGTAGGCACTGTGATACCCATGTCATCAAGAGTCGAGTTTGAGGCAAAGAGGCTGCCCAGAAGGTCAGGCTTTCTCTTTTGCCGTGTAGGCCAGGCTATCGTCAATTTTACGCAGTGGTGGGAAAGATGACCGACAAAAATTCCCTTCGATAGCTTTGGCAAGAGACCAATAGGCACGGCTCCCGCGATTGTGCCTCATTAGTTTCTTGCCAACTCTACCGATGTGCTTGGACTTCGCTTTGGCCATGCGCCGCTTTGTGGACCTGGATGCAGTGTTGAGTGCTCTCTTAAGGTCGGAGGCATTAGGATCCTTACAAGCGTGAGCCGCAGTCCACGTTCTGTAAGCCTTCTGCTTGTGACTAGAAGCCACAGCACAGGACTTATCGAACCAGGGCTGGTACTGTCCGCCAATGGATACCACAGAGTACGGGATGGAACATTCCATTCCCTGGTGTATCACATCGGTTACAGCATCGGCACACGTGCTCGGATCTTCTGACGAGAAACAAAGCTGCCTCCATTGTTAGGACGTCAGGAACTCCCTCAGTCCATCCCAGTCTGCCGACCTGTAATGCCACACTTGTCGAGTTGCCGAGGGCCGCAGCGGCGCCCGAACCGACAATGAGGTTTTTGAGCGTACCAGACAGTGGTCCGAGGATCCTAAGGGAGCCTCGACCACCACCTGATAGTTGGCAGGATGTGAGGTCAGCAGAAGATCCAGCAAAGAGGCAGTGTGACCCTCGACATCTGGTATCCGGGTAAACCCGGTTACAACTTGTGAGAGTCTATTAGCCAACGCGAAATCCTATAAAAGTGAACCGGATCCAACTGGCACTATTCTGTGTAGGTAGGTCAAAACTTGTGGGTCAGAAAGGTCCGAAGCCGTATATAGAGCTCTATTGCTGGTATAGAAAGAATGATTTAGGTCATTCCTTCCTTCACACTGACCAGTACTACTTACCGATAAAGGATAAAGTAGGTATACGAGTACAAATATTTTATTTTTTGTGGGTTATACGTGATTATGCTTAAACGAATTCTCTTCACTACCCAAAGATTGACAGGTAGATAATGTTTTTAACATTATATCCGCCTCATATACCATCCGTGCCACCTACATTTTGTACCATCTAATTAAATTAATAAATTATGAGCATTATAACATTAAAACATGAATTTCATAAAACACGAAAACGTTGGTATGGTATTGATAGCAGTCTGCTCCGTGCAATACAGTCCACGTACGTGGTCTGTCAAGCATGTGTGCGGGTAGATGGTAACATGTCACCCTGGTTTGATGTTAACATCGGTGTCAGACAGGGTTGCGTGCTTTCGTCTAGGCTGTTAATCATTAAGGTTGGGGAAAAAGTTTCTTCGCATTTTTTAAGATAATTCAAAACATTTTTTAATATAGTTTATTTAAATTTAACTAAAGTATGTATGTACCATTTTGCTCGATAACCTTTTGCCATCTTGTAGGTAGGGACATGATCCCATTGCTATAAAAAATTTGGGACTTCTCATCAAAATACCGTGACAAGTGGATTTGGCAGTCCTCTCGTGATGTTAACCTAACATTGCATAAAGAATTCTGAAGAGACCGAAACAGGTGGAAATCTGAAGGTGCAAGGTCAGGACTATTCGGCGGATGGATGCATTAACACCTCCCAGCCAAACTCTCTTAATTTTTGCTGAGTGGCTATAGATGTGTGAGGTCTAGCGTTTTCATGATGAAACACCACACCCCTTCTGTTGATCAATTCTGGCCGCTTTCTCTCAACTTCTTGCTTTAATCTCATCAGTTGTTCGCAGTAGAGTTCAGAATCGATAGTCCTGCCTGGTGGTAATAGCTCATAATGAATAATGCCCTTCTAATCCCACCACACACACAACATCACCTTATTGCGAGTTAACCCGGGTTTCGCCACAGTCTGTGAAGCCTGACCGGCCTTTGACCACGACCTTTTTCGCTCGTTCTTGTCGTACGTGATCCACTTTTCATCACCAGTTATCAGCTTCTTCAAAAATGATTCGGTTTCAATTACGTCGTAATAAAGAATCACAAATGAGTACACGGTTCATTAGGTTTCTTTCAGTGAGCTCGTGAGGTGCACAAATATCGAGCTTTTTTTTGTACCCAGCTTTTTTCAAATGCGCCAAAACTGTTTTGTGATCAATTCTCAGTTCTTCAGTTACGTCGTAACTACTGGTATGTCGATCTTGCTCCACTTTTTCAAAAATGGCTTCCATTTTATCCGTAATAGGGCGACCAGAGCGAGGTGCATCTTTGACATCAAAATTTCCGGATTGAAAACGCTTAAACCTAATTTGTGCTACTCTCACAGATACTGCACTAGGTCCATAAACATGGCAATTTTTTTTCGCGGCTTGCGTTGCATTTTTACCTTTTTTGTAGTAAAATTTTAAAATGTATCGAATTCCTTCATTAGATTCACTCATCTTGACAGTACGAAAAACAAATAAAAATCACACATTTGCCTAATTTGAATTTGGAATTATGTTCTTTAAAATTTTAACTTTCAATGATACGAAAACCAGCCAGATACTCGTACAAATACTACAGCCAAAGAGATTTTATTACAAGTTCATACATACTATAATGCGAAAAGACTTTTTCCCCAACCAATTATATCTGAACAAATGCCTCCAGATGGTGAAGTTGATGGATGTGGGAGTGCGTATGGGTGACTTAGTGGTGAACTGTCTGCTTTACGCAGATGATGCGGTAATTGTTAGCTCTACACCATCTGGGCTACAAGCACTAGTCACAGTCATGAAAGAGGATTGTATGGAGAAAAGCTTACAATTGAATGTGGATAAATGCAAGGGTAGTAGTAGATGATGCAGTGTTAGAACAGGTGGATGAAATTGTTTATCTTTAATGTGCTTTTAGCAAGGATGGTAGGTACACCACTGACATAGAAAGAAGAGTGCTTACCGGGAATTGCGTGAATGGAGCGTTGGGTAAGCTGCTAGAATCTAAACATCTCAGCCAGCGGGCGTGAATAGCCGTACATAATGCTGTACTTATTACTCCAACGCTTTTATATGGAAGCGAGAGCTGGGTATGCAGGAAAGAGCATGAAAGTAAGTTGAACGCGGTCGAGATGATATCATTGCGCACGATCTGCGGTGTATCACTCACCGATCGCGTTCGTAATGAAGATGTAAGAAAGAGGCTTTGTGTGAATGATAGTATCGGTGTAAAAATGAAAAAAGGCATGCTCCGATGGTTCGGGCATATAGAAAGAATGAGCGAATGACTAAACAGATATATAATGCGAATGTGGATGGTTGCAGAGGCCCAGGAAGACCAAGACTGACCTAACATGACCAAATAGATCGAGTTCTGTCTGATGGTGGGATCAAGTCTTAGGAATCGGCGTGCATGTATGAAGAGAATGATGAAGGTAGACGAGGCACGAGAGGTTTGTCAGAACCGGGATATCTGGCGCTCTACACTCTCTGCCTACCCCGTTAGGGACCTGGCGTGAAAATACATTCTGTTTGATTATGAAATTATAGTAGGTATGTGAAGTGGTGCATTACTTGGGAAATTACTCTAATAATAAACGAGTATCGACGTTGACTGGGACTGTCGCCTTGACCTCTGCGATAGCCACACGCAAGGACAGAATATTGTAGCCTTCGATATTACCGACAGCTGATTCATTGAAATTAAAACAAAGATATGCAATAGTACACAATTACTTATTATAAAACCTTCATTTATCAATTGGATTCTTTTCAATGCTACACAAAATGAATTTTATTATGATATTATTGCCTAGGTTCAGCAGTGGGCGTCTACAGGCTGATGATAATGATGATATTATTACCTACTTTTAAGATTTCGTGCCTCAAAAGGAAAAACGAAACCCTTATAAGATTTCTCGTGCTTTTTAGTTAGGTATACGAGTAAGTTACTTACAGACGCCCGGTTTCGCACGCGTGTAAAATAACCTACATATTTGTAAAAATAATCTAGTTAGAAAAACGAATCTATACTTTTTACTAAAGTTCGAACAATAAATAACTTATTGAAGCTACTAACGTAAAAGTTAGGTGTTGTCAGACAATATACACTAACACATATTATATAACCTTTATTATAAATATTGTATAACCTTTATTATATACCTTTAAAATAAGACACAGGATCATTTAAATGTATACCACATTTAAATGATCCTGTGTTGGTACATTGGTGCTCGTGTACCTATGCGTAGAAGTTTTCAACGTAGGGCAACAAACAGCTTTTCTAATATGGCAAGTAGTGTGGCAGTAAGAACGCAATCGCGCGCCGCCCGGATCTGTATAAGTCAATGAAGGCGAGATTCCGTAAATTATTATAAAGAACTTAAAAATTATTGAATTTTGTCACTATGATAACTATCAACAAAGCCACAACAACTTGGGTCTTAGGGATGGCAATGTATTTGCATGGTTTATACTGAATTCTCAGTTACCTTCCATGTAAACTGCATGCTTGTTGCATTACATAATTTTTTTAAAGCTTTGATCTCTATCAAACTAAAGCAAAAACAAGCCAAAAAATCCTACATTGCGTGTGGCCCGACTAAACTTGGCTGGTTTTTATTTTTTGTAGAGTTCCGTTATTCAAGTAAGCGACTATGTATACGGGAGGTACCCGTGAAGTAGTCTAGAGTCTACTTAGCTAGTTTTTCTTTCCAATTAATTTCTTCTCCTTGCTTCCTTTCAAAGTCAAGTGTTCTCTCCCTTATGTCAGCTTAAACGGTGGTATTTAAACGTATGAAAAAAATCATGGTGATAGTACATTAAAGGATTTCGACTCCAATGATAAGGTCATACATGATCCCTACTAATAATATTATAAATGCGAAAGTAACTCTGTCTGTCTGTCTGTCTGTCTGTTACCTTTTCACGTCCAAACGACTGAACCGATTTGAATGAAATTTGGTACAGAAATAGAGCTAGACTTTGAGAAAAAACATAGGCTATTTTTCGACATCCACGCGGGCGAAGACGCAGGAAACAGCTAGTGAAATATAAAACACAATTATAGGACCTACACAATTAATAATTGAAATATAATTGTGGTGTGTTGAATTGGTGGACAGATGGACAAAGTGATTTAGCTCAAAAATACTTTAGAGAAAAAATGCGAAATGATCACTGACTGAAACATTGTTTTTTCATATCTCACGGGATCCGCATCAACGCAGATATATTATTATTCTATTCTAATTTTTTTTAAGCTATTGCATAGCTACTATCGAGGGCTTTGAGCGCGGGGACCGAATTCAGAAATTCCGTAACGAAAAAACCTCACGCTATATGTATTGTAAAATAATAAAAATATTTCAAACAATTATTAACTTTTTTCTAAACTAATATTATAAAGAGGTAATATTTTTTAATACAACTACTGGACCGATTTTAGAGACCGAGGAGAGGAGAGGAGAGGAGAGGAGAGGAGAGAGATATCCTGCATTTCATTATAAAATCCTGCGAGTGTAGGCGTATTTTATTTTAAACCTTGGACACATTATTTCTTTGTGAGGCAATACGAAGTTTGCCGGGACAGCTAGTCAAATATAAAAGGGTCACCTTTGAATAAGGAACGTTTGAATAAAGAACTCGAAAAGAAACTAGGTCGTTAAAAGTATTAATAAGTACCTATGTACGCGGTAATAACGCTGCAATAAGTACCTACTTCAATTATTTCCATCAATTATAAAGTTGAGCTTAACCTCGATAATCTGAACTAGGTTTAGCTTGTACACTGTTTATAAACAAGGTCAATTAGTCACAGTCATAAGAACAAACACTAATGTTATTGCTGTAATCATGTCGTACACTGACCGAAACAAAACTCATAATTATAATTGAAATGAGGAAAATGTTTGTAAAAATTATGATTGTAGTACAAGTGATGTAGTATGTTGTACTTTATGTCATAAACTATAACATGAGTAAGTATGTGTCGCATACAGTTAACATAGATGGTAAGTTATAATGTTATAGTTTATGTCATAAAGTCGCAAACAAGCATACAGTTTACATAGATGGTAAGTAATACTGTCAACCTATCAACACCTACAAGGATATCAGAGATTTCAATGTAGATGCGTTGCCACTGAAATTATCCGTCATTTTATCCCCGACTGTTAGTGAGTCAATAAGTGCTGATTAATTTACATTTTAATTAATCAAAGTACATATATCTTACTTATTAACCCAAAATAAAACTAAACACGTGACAAAGCATTTGTGTCAAGATTTTTAATCTATATCTATCTATATCTTTAAAAAAATCAATTGCTGTTCGTTAGTCTCGCTAAAACTCGAGAACGGTTCTACCGATTTGACTAATTTTGGTTTTAAATGATTTTTGGAAGTCCAGGGAAGGTTTAAAAGGAGATAAGAAAATATGTGGAAATTGAAGGGAAATAGTAAAATCCACAATTTCGTTTTTCCATACAAATAGTCCCGTATCTATAAAATCTTACACAGTTCTGAATTAGTTGCTTTAAGAATACGTACCAAACAAATCGAAAGAGGAGTTCGAAGATGCTGGGGAACACAAGATCGTCGGAGGCTGCCAGCCATTTGCGCCCCAGCAGCCGGAGCGCCGGCATCCTGCAAATCAAAATCAACTTTAAGCACGTCACTTTAAAGTTTATTTAACTACCAATACGTAATTGGTAATAAGAGTAATCAGTCGTGACAAGTGGCTGGACCATGACTTTGACAGATGACGATACCTAATCGTCAAACGTTGTTTGCAATGCTCAGTGCCGTGCCAGTGTCATTTGTACGCTGTGTGAATCAGGGTTAAAAAGCTCAAAAAAATGTGTATGAAGCCTCTCAGCGAGTTTCCCTGAGTGCCAGCATCTCTCATTAAGGACCACGCCCCCGACGCCTCGGGGGCAGATAGGCCCGGGGAGGGAGGACATTCCTCTCCCCCCCCTTCTGTTGCGCTTGACGCACGGAGGGAGGGATGACTCTTAGGGGCGAGACTCGAGGGGTTACTCTTTCTTGTACAATTATCACGATACAGAAATGTTCGATAAAATTATTTAAATGTGTTCTAACGTTTTAAAAAAGTTAAGTATGTTTGTTTAATAAAATCTATTCACTATCATATTTATCAGGAAGCAATATGGTACCTTTACGTTTTATTTTTCGGGCGAAACCGGCAATGGGATCTGGTAGTAGTTAATAGTGACAAAGTAGCATATACCTCGCCACTGAACTACTATATACTCGTATGTATTACATTTAAGTATGCCGTTTCTAACTGCTCTTTCTTTTAACTGCCTCGGTAGCCTAGTGGTAGCAGGCCACTACTACTACGCTGAGGTCCTGGGTTCGATTCCCGGGTAGGGGGGTTATCAGAGATAATGGTGAAAAAGCCTTTATCTCTGGTTCTATTGGGATTTTTCCATTTTCTGGAAATTTCCCAGTACCTCAAAGTTTGGTAATGTGCCCGGAGATGTCAACAGGCTCGCCACTTGTTACATGGGCCAAAACGTAACCGGCAAATCGTGGGTGTTTGCATGTATGCTTGAATGCATGCATTTACCTCTGCCTACCCCTTCGGGGATTACAGGCGTGAAGTTACGTTTCTAACTATCACCGGAATATGGTAGCTATATGAATATGATTTAGGCTAAACAGTTTATAATAATCTGAACATTACCAAGCCGCGGAAAATAGATAATTTGCCATGGTACCTACTTCACCTCGTCATTCAAACTATACTGCAGGAAAATGTAACCCTTCCTTCGAAATATCGAAATATTGTGGTTAAAAAAAATGTCAGTGTTCGTATGTATCCAAAAGTAGATAGTAATAAACAGTAGTTCTCTGATTAGACTGCGGTTCCAGCTTATCTGAGGACAACAGTCTTATCTGAGGAGAAGACTATTTTGAAATAATAAAAATGAGAGAGTCACGTGATCGCTATTTTAACTGACACGGCAAGTAGACGAGAGGCAATAGGGCGAAAAACTAAAATTGAGAAGTGTTTTAATAATGGAGTCCTTGGAAATTAAGCTTCATTTCAGAGGGATCCGACTGGAAAAGGTTAGGCAATGCTGATGTAGGTCATACTCTCCTCCACGCTGACCAGTACTACTTACCGATAAAGGCTACAAGCATATTTTTTTTGTCAGTTGTGCGTGATTATGCAGAAATGATGAGCGAACTGGCTAAGGAAATTCCAGTTAAGTTTTGTAATCAGATATTTGCACATATTTACGTAAGACCTCAATTCGGCGTATGCGGTATTCTCTGTTTTCTTACCTTTAAAACGTGCAGTGTCGTCATGAAATTTTTATGAAATGATTTGTCATACATATGCTGGCCATTATATACAGAAGAATTTTAACAGACGAAGAAAATTCAAGTTCGAGAAAACATCTGAGAGGAAGAATTTAGTAAAATAAAGTTGGAATTAATCAGTGATTTAACTTTGGCCAGGAACCTCTAACCTTCTAGGTTATGACATACCTATAACTCACTTCACGAAGTAAAAACTGTTTTCACACCTACTTATCAAATGGCACGTGTATTTGATAAAATAGATATGTTATTTTAAAAACATTTATTTGGCGGAATTTCCTACTACTTGTGTTATATAATAACTTGCACCATGAGATTAATAACCTGTGGGGCCATATCAGCAAAGGTCGAGGTCAGGGATCGACTCCTCCGACGCCGATTTTTTCCTTAACATGGTATTAACTCAAAAAAAACTGATAAATTGAGAATATCTCTTTTTTTTAAAAAAAGGAGGAAAATATTAGACTTGTAATTTTCAACAGTTTCTTATTTTTTATAGTGATTGACTTTATCAATGTAATGTTCACTCATTGGCCATAAAATATGATTGATATCTTAATAAATGAGACGCTGACGATCGTAAATTATTTTGATGCAGTTGCAGCATTGTGAGTTTCATATTGCAAGTGCAGTTATGAAACTGTTAGCTATAATTTAACGATAATGTGCAATTAATTAGTTAGAAGCAGGATCTTAATTCTTAACCATTTTTCAACGTTCAAATTTTGTAATATCAGTAAAATATGGCTTCTGACATGGACTGAAATATTACTTTGGGTTCAGCATTCTAAAAGTATGACCCAGTAATAACTGTCACAGAGATATAAGCATTAAGGTCTCAGGGGTAGGAAAGCATTTGCATTTTAGGTAACTACCTCTGGTTTTTGTCTGTAGGCTGCAATCACCACTTACCATCCTATGGAACTGCATGCTTCTTTGCCACCATCATTACATAAAAAAAGGTAATGTAGACCTCTTCATATTTTTTATTTATTTTCATTTTTATATAAAAATCATAAAGCGGTTCAGAGAATACCTACATGTACCTACCGGGTTTTACAGACCTAGGTATGAGGTTTTAATAGCTTCGAAGTAAAGTGGCCGTGACATTGGCACGGACGGACAGACAGACATTCATAGGTATCATATCTTAACATTAAGATGTGATAAGTATGGTTGTGTAAAATTTGTCCAATCTGCGTGACGTTATTCAATGGTCCAGTTGTGAGTGCACTGAACCCGGGCTGACCGCGATATTTCCGACGAAATTCTTGCTCCCATTTAATTCACTCGTGTTTACTGAAATTCATCACGACGAGTTTCTTAGTTTCGGTCAGTGGGTGAATTCGTAACGTTCTATAAATTTTACATTGAAAAGATGTTACGAACTAGCCGAATAACAAATTGTGAGATGACACGCGTTTCTAAAATGCATTTATTTATAGATTTTTATTTATTGGAACGTAGTACAGAGTAAACCATAGTTTCATCGCTTTTAATTTTGTTTTTTATTTATTGTTTTCTGTTGCCATATATATCTTTAAAAGAAGGATCACGGCTATTAACCAAAACAAGTAGGTTCGTAAATCAATGTTATGTTACCTATAAGATAAGGTTACTTTCAATGTGTCTATTCTAATCAGTATGAAATAAGAGACAGACATCAGCATCTTCCTGCAACAATCATCAGGTAATTCATGAATGGACAATAAAAATCAGCGGCGAGGCCGTTGGTTCCAGGTATTATTTTATTTCAACTTTAATAAAATTGTGTTGATTTATTGTGCCAAGACAAGGCATACCAAAATAATCCTTTCATCATCATCATCATTTCAGCCAAAAGACGTCCACTGCTGAACAAAGGCCTCCCCCAAAGAATGCCACAACGAACGGTCCTGGGCCGCCCTCATCCAGCGATTGCCCGCGAGCTTCACGAGGTCGTCGGTCCATCTTGTGGGAGGCCTGCCCACACTTCGCTTTCCGGTACGCGGTCGCCACTCGAGAACTGTTCTGGCCCAACGGCCGTCAGTTCGTCGAGCTATGTGCTCTGCCCACTGCCACTTGAGTCTCGCTATTCGGTGAGCTATGTCGGTAACTTTGGTTCTCATACGGATCTCCTCATTTCTGATTCGATCTCGCAGAGAAACTCCAAGCATAGCTCTCTCCATTGCTCTCTGAGTGACCTTGAGCCTTCGTATGAGGCCCATAGTGAGCGACCACGTTTCTGTTCCATAAGTTATCACTGGCAACACACACTGGTCAAAGACCTTTTTCTTGAGACACTGCGGTAAGTCGGACGAGAAGATGTACCGTAGCTTCCCGAATGCTGCCCAACCGAGTTGGATTCGGCGATTGACCTCTTTCTCGAAGTTGGACCGACCTAACTGGACCGTTTGTCCCAGGTATACATAATTGTCAACAACTTCGAGTGTAGTACCCTCGACCATAACAGGAGTGGGTGTAACATGGACATTTGACATGATCTTCGTCGTGTCCATGTTCATTTTAAGGCCCACTCGTTGGGAGGCCCTACTGAGGTCATTGAGCATTGTGCTAAGGTCTTCCAGGGTCTCAGCTATGACAACGATATCATCTGCAAATCGGAGGTGGGAGATGTACTCGCCGTTAACATTGATGCCGAGTCCTTTCCAGTTCAGAAGCTTGAAGACATCTTCCAATGCAGCGGTGAACAGTTTCGGAGATATAACATCTCCCTGTCTCACACCTCGCTGCAGTTGGATAGGTTTCGAGTTCTGATCCTGAAGCCGGACCGACATAGTGGCGTTTACATACAAGCTCCTCTGCACCTCGATGTATCGGTAGTTGGTACCTCTGGAGTGACTGTAGCACTGCCCAAATCTCGACCGAATCGAAGGCTTTCTCATAGTCCACGAACGCTAGACATATATAACGCTAGTACTAGCTTGTTCGGGAGGCTGGAAGTCGTCGAGTCTGCGAGATAGACGGTTCGTGATCACTCTCGAAAACAGCTTATAGACGTGACTTAGAAGTGCGATGGGCCTATAGTTTTTAAGAAAGGTATTATCGCCTTTCTTGAAGAACAGTACCACTACACTTCTGTGCCACGCCTGTTGCGTTTTGCCCTCGGATATGACGGAATTGAACATCGACTGAAGAGCTTCTAATACTGGCCTTCCGCCGGCTTGTTCGGGAGGCTGGAAGTCGTCGAGTCTGCGAGATAGACGGTTCGTGATCACTCTCGAAAACAGCTTATAGACGTGACTTAGAAGTGCGATGGGCCTATAGTTTTTAAGAAAGGTATTATCGCCTTTCTTGAAGAACAGTACCACTACACTTCTGTGCCACGCCTGTGGCGTTTTGCCCTCGGATATGACGGAATTGGACATCGACTGAAGAGCTTCTAATACTGGCCTTCCGCCTGCTTTCAGGAGTTCAGCAGTGATTCCGTCATCACCCGGCGCCCTGTTGTTTTTGAGCTGTTTGAGAGCCGTACTAATCTCGTCTAGACTGACGTCCGGGATATCTTCGGTGTAGAGTCGGGTCAGTCCGGCTCTAGGATCTGCTACCGGACTGTTAACAGGTGGTCGTGCTGACGTGTATAACTGTCCGTAAAACCGTTCGATCTCCTCTGCAAGCTCAGGCTTCGACGATACGATTCTGTCGTCCTCTGTCTTCAGCTTAGTGAGACGGCTTTGCCCTAAGGACAGATCTTTGGCGGACACTTTAGAGCCCTGGTTCCGCTCTATGGCTGTTTTAATACTATCGGTATTAAAACGCCGAAGGTCGCGAGTCAACTCGAAGTCGAAGACTTGGAGATCTGTCTGTTAAGCCGCCTGTACAATAAAGCATCTTCAGAGGACTTCAGAACCACACCGCGCCTCTCCTCTATGAGCTTCCTTATGATTTAAGAATCCTTTACTCTAACAAAATTCCTACACTTACTTACTGCACAAAATTTTATGAATATGTTTATTTAAAATAGCTTCGATATCAAAAGTTAGAGGCAAGGAAAGTTTTCGAAAAAAAAAAACACCTATTTTCCTCACTATTCTTCAACTAGGAAACCTTCCTCAGACTATATCTAACATTTTGTTTGGGCCACCTTTTTTCATCTGCAATCGGCTATTCAGCCATAATCAGAGTTTTTGGCTTAATTTGTGTTGTCTAGAGAGGGTATTTCAGCAAATGCTCTCCTCTCAGCCTCAGAATACTCCACTCCTGAATCAGTGTCTCTGGTCTAATTGCAATATTTGCCATCGTTTTAGCTTTGTGGGTTCAGCATTATTATGAACCAGGTTCCTGGCAAATTGGTTTGTATGCTTTTGGAGTCTTTCTTTATACTTTGTAGCATATTTATTAACCTTTTTTAATAGTTGACATGTTTAGGTATTTGTGAATTTCTGCTATTCTTGTAAACTTTAACTAACATTGAAAAATAATTTACTGACTTGGTGCAGGCGTTCTTGAGTTCTGCGCTGAAATCTCTATTCCATGTCTCTAAATCACTGTAATTTATGAGAAATTGTTCTGAGACACGTTAGGCTATTAGATTTATTTTTTCAAAGTGGAGATTGTGAGCTGCATGTTGGGTATCTGCTACTTGTATCACGTAAGTTTACGTTCCTTGTATATTTTCCGCTGCAAAGAATAACCAAGTACGAGGATAATTGAAATACCAAGAAAATGACACGATAAAGATCGACAAAGCATGCGTAAAATATCTATGTATCTTGCAATTGCAATTCTTGCATCTAGAGGGTATATAAGGAAGGTTATTATTATTATTAATGGTTATTATTTTAAACACTAAGATAATCATTTTATTAGTACAGCTCTTATATTCTATTGTGTTTAAATCTATCAATTCTTAAAAGTTACATATTTAAGTCTGGAAAATCCATGTTTGTCAATGATGGAATCAGCGTTAATGTCAATTGGTAAGTTAGTTAACCGCAAGGTCGTCATTGCCATGACGTTTTGTGGTTTTGGTTTCGGTGCTAAATTCTTAGCCTCGTATTATTGGCCTAAGATCACATCATAGGAACACCCAAAGGAGCTCATGTAACGACAACAAAAATAATATTATGAGTCAAATCTTTCTTGAAAAAAACTAGTTTTCGGAATCATCTCGCGTATATTAAACTAAAAAACTAACTAACTAAAAACTTTTTAAATAATCATTTTAGTTTAATATAAGCGAGACAAGTCTTTCTTGTTTGAATTTTTTTTCAAGATTACTGTCAAGTTTGTTATATATGCAGGTACCAACTTATATAATTTTTTATGATGAAATAATAAATGAAAAAAATAATATACAGTATAGGTACGTGTTCTATGTACGAGTATCTACCTACTACTATATTGAATGCATGCATTGAGTACCTAAATGATGCAGAAATTACCTAAATAATGAAAAAAAATAAGACGATTTTTTGTTTTTTTTTTTTTATAATGTTGATTAAAACAAAATTAAGTATGTACGTTTGTTACATTCATAATACTTCCTATCATGAGGAGGCATTGATCCTACTCGACTTTATGAGGTACGATGGTACGAAATCAAAGCCAAAGAATAATTAACTCTTCTATTGCATTGAGGTTTAATTTTTTATCTTCATATGCATTTACTGTCAACAGCAATTGTATGCAAATATGCTATTGTACAAATCAAGTGGAAACTCTACCACAACTTTTTTGTTTCCTATGAATCAACGAAAATGAGGATATTTTTAGCAAATGTCTAAATTAATGTCTACTTAATGTGGTTAAATTTGTAATTTACATTGCCCAGCCATCTAAATAGAGACGATGTTTACAAGATTCTGCCGACCATGACGTCATTAATATTTAATACCCGCGTTTGTCAAACGTCTGTAGGCGTAATGCACACTAAGGGGCAGGGAGGACATAAAAAACCTGGGTTGCACCTCGATATTCGTTAAAAGGTAAAGTTATTGTAACATTTCACATCCTTCTCTAACTTAAAGAAGTTAGAGAAGGATGTAAAACGTTACAATAACCGTAACTTTCACAAATATCGTGGTGCAACCCAGGCTAATGGTTAGTGTTCAATCTCGTATTTTCAGCTTTTGAAGAATTTAATTTCCGTTGACATTACCGCCTACTCCGATAATATAAGATTAAAAATAAAAACTGTAAAAATCTGTATATACTTGCCGCTAAATGGTTTTTGTCTTTGTGTGGGTGTCTATAGGCTGCAGTCATCACTTAACATCAATGTGAACTCCATACTTGTTTGCCACTTCCATTACAATAAAAAAAATTGTAGATGTACTAATATTTAGCAGTACTTGGAACTCACAATCAATATCACGATATTTATATCAAATTCAACAAAGCTATTTTTAATTAAGTATTACTCTGATATTCGTTTTTGTATATTCGTATATTCACTACAGAACTCTAACGATTATTAATATACATAATATACAATATAATATTATACACGAATACGAGGCTACAGAATTAAAAAACATCCAAATTTCAGTAAAAAAGATAAATGACGATTATCAACATTATGAGACCCTCGTCAGTTATATTAGATCTCAACCGCAACCGTCCGTGAGACCTCAAGATACAGTTGTTTAGTAATTCTAGTGTTAATCCTGAACGCTACGCGAAATGTTTTCGTAACGGATGGCGGTAGCACTATATTATTATCATTTTTCATTGCTGTCAATCAAATGTTAGTCACCATCACAGACACACCTTAAACTATGTCGTTTTGTAAACAAGTTTCTATCGTAATTTATTGTAAGTACCTACTTCTAGTAGGTAATTGTCGAGAAGAGACGCGTCGGTACATTTAAGTGGTAGTAAATGAAACCTGAAAATAACACGAAGATAGTAGTCTCCATATCTATAGCAGATAATGATTCCTGAAGTTCACGCTTTCTACGTATTGACCCGACTGTCAATAAAGTAATAAATTACAGTACCTACATATTACAAACCTAAGCCACTCACACCGAAGCTTCACTTTGGTTGTAGAGTTTCAGTGAGGAGCTGGTAGAAACCTTACGCTACAAATTGTATTTAAAGCAACTGTTCGAACGCGTTATTTGTGTCATGTATGTGGCTTTAATAACAGGTACTACATAATGATTGAGTGTGTTTGAGTTATTGTGACTTAATATGGTAAGTGAATCTTGCCCCTAGGCATCTCCTTAAAGAGGAGCTCCTTAAGTTCAAATCTCAGGAAGTCCACAAAGCGACTCAGATTAGGTTCGTAATAGGGTATAGCAGCTCTTTCATTTAGCGGCAAATAAATTAAGTTACCCGGTGGTCTGACTCTACCAAAAGCAGAACTCTACCACAAGTGAAAGCGTATCTACATCGCTTGATGAGACCTATTGTTTTGGAGTTATGTATCATGTTCTGGAGTAACGAAATTATCGTCATTATAGGTAAATTACAAGTTCGTTTGCTATTACACATAAAATAATTTTTCCAGGCGATTAAAGGTGAACAATAAGTTGTCTATAAGACAGTAGAGTCGTTAGCCATAAACGTATTCAATTAGTATAAATGGGTTCATCAAATAGTTTTCGTGCCTGACTCCCGTAAAGTTTCGTAGCTGGGAAACAGTTATTCTCTCGGGAAATACGAGAAATATCTATTTCCCTAACGAAGACTGATGTTCGATGAAACGTGATCCTCGGAGATATTTCAACGCTCGGATACCTACTTGCTGGAGCTTCAGTGCCTTTATGAAAAGTTGTTTGTTCACTGAATATAACAAGTAGTCTGTTTTATTTAAATGCATAAACAATAACTGTATTCTAGGAATAACCTCTAGTAAGAGACGATGTTTATTACATTTACGCATTTATAATTTTTCGATTTAATTAGTGATTTTAAAACAAAAACAAGCGCGCGCTTACACCATTTCCGCGTTGTTAGTAGGTATCATGCGACTCTTATGTGCATTTGTGCACAAACCTAATAAACTCCTGGCCTTAAATTAAACAAACCTTTTAGGGTATTCTGAGACCGGAAGATTATACTAATGCATCCCATGTCTAAAAACTAATGAAAAATATTGACCAAAATTACTTAATTAGATAATTAGTCATCGCCGCATTTATTCGTCCACGTGATACCATACCAACCTATCTAAACTGTCTAATGCCTACTATCTAAACTGCAAAATTTTAGTCAGGGCGTCTCATTATTATATTCTGCAAACACCTTCTATGCGCCTGAATTCATATCTCTCGTAAAATTGACAATGTTATGTTGTCGAATTTTATTTAACTATTCGTATGTACTTAGATTATTCTACTCTATTCTATTTTATTTCTCCAAGCGCTTATGGTGTCTTTTAATAATTTCTATTTTAAGATTAATTCATCCTTGAAGTTGTGTAAACAGTCTGAGGTGGTATTCGCGCATGCCCAGTAATCCTTTGTAATCCATGCGCCCTTCAGTCACGTACCCATTTCGTAGGTACATACGTACAGTACAGACAGTACATATGATCAGAATACGACACTAGCTAGATAAACTTTACACTAATTACAAAACCGCTAACCGCTCTGTAATACTGGTAGGGTTGTAGCATGATTATGTGGCTCCAGAAAATTGTTCAGAAGTACAGATATAGGTACATTCGAATAAGATTGGTTTACTGTTTAGGCTCCTTGTGCATGATAATGATGCAATGATGGAAATTGATGAAATGATAAATTAACTTCCAGTGGTAATGTACGGCCCTGTAATTTCCGGCACAGAGGTATAACACCTTAGGCCTCAGGAGTGGTAACGCATCTGCATTTCAACCTTGGTCTTTGTGTGGGTGTCTATAGGCTGCAGTCAACACTTAACATCAATGTGAACTGCCATTACATAAAAAAAGTGAAAGTTCACCGACAATCATAAACTGTAACGATTGCTAGCCTATGACGAGAATAACTAACATGTTTACACTGTCAAGGTGCACAAACTCAATGAAACAGCCTCTGTGGTTACGTAAACGAAACACGGTACACAATTGAGTTTAGGTACAAATTGAATTAGTGCGCTCCCTGTCTGATCAGTTTATTCAGAACACGAATCAATGTCTGTTCGCTAAATACCTACATCATTCACAAACATTATGAATATGAACCGATTGATAAGGAATGAAACTTGTCTTTTGTGCTTGGATCGTCTGTATTGAGAAAAAAAAAACACGTGATTTTATAAAAACTCGCACAAATAATTTGCAGCATAAAATACTCTGGATGAAGATCGTATCTACATAACATTAAGCTTTTGATCACTTCATTATGTAAATTACAATAGAGGTGTAGGCGCCAAGTGTAGAAAAAAATGAAAGAAAATAAATGGTTCCTATAACGATTGAAAATGGTTTTGTGTATAAATATGGCTTCACTAATAATAGGATGGGGAAAAAGTCTTTTCGCATTATAGTATGTATGAACTTGTAATAAAATCTCTTTGGCTGTAGTATTCGTATCTGGCTGGTTTTGGTATCATTGAAAGTTAAAATTTTAAAGAACATAATTCCGAATTCAAATTAGGCAAATGTGTGATTTTCATTTGTTTTTCGTACTGTCAAGATGAGTGAATCTAATGAAGAAATTCGATACATTTTAAAATTTTACTACAAAAAAGGTAAAAATGCAAAGCAAGCCGCGAAAAAAAATTGCGATGTTTATGGACCTAGTGCAGTGTCTGTGAGAGTAGCACAAAATTGGATTAAGCGTTTTCAATCCGGAAATTTTGATGTCAAAGATGCACCTCGCTCTGCTCGCCCTATTACGGATAAAATGCTTTTTCTAAAAATAAACTTTTTCCCCAACCTATAAGACCTCTTGATGTCCTGGAGCTAACTTTACCCACAACTTCGTACGCGCTTAACAGCAATTCCCGTGGAAATTTCGGGCAATCTTAGTGCTCCCCTACACTTTCTAAGGAACTTACATGTAAAATTACAGTTTTCTTCGACCAGCAGTTTCTACTGTGCATTGTCTGTTCATCAGTCAGTTAGAATATTGCAAGAGTAAAATATAGGTAGTTATAGTCAATAATGGAAGTGTTAGAATGAATATTGTTTTATTTGTGTGCTATTTTTCGCATAGACAAGTTAGTAGTCAGAAAATAGTATGAGGAAGACAAAATTATTACAGTACATTAATAAAAAATTGTAAGGAAAACATGAATTACGTCACTGGTAGAGCTACCACCAGTATGTAAAAATAAATGTTAACCTTAAAAAGTTTTATCCACAATTATTTATTTTTACCAAATGCAAATAGCATATAAGTTATCAGATACATAGGACGTACCTATTTAACACTTAATATTTCTAATCTTAATTTAACTAGGTAGTTGTATAATTTGATGGTCTGATGAGATTTTTTACAGATTAGCTTATGGATTCACCTTTTTAAGTAGTTAACATAAATTAATTAATCATACTATCAAACTACGTATGTATGTATAGTATGAGTAAACAAAACATAATTAATAAATGTGCTATCAAATTACGTATGTAATATAAGTACTAGGTACATAATTTTAATATAATAATATACACATTTTTAGTATAGGTAGGTACTTAATTTAATTCTTAACTAGGGCATAACATTCTGTAAAATTGAAACGAAGTCGAGAGAGAAAATAATGGAAAACAAAAGACTGAACTGATCGCTCCGTTGTTCTTTGTGTAAAACCACAATATTGAATATTTTCAGAGTTTTAAAAATATATGATTCAAGTACATATTGTCTAATTAATGAGGTAATATTGTTGAAATGTTAATTGCCAAGCTTGCATCAAATTGAGGTGAGGTCCGGTGGCATTGTTTGCTAGAAAAATATAATGAAGGTTGAAAATAGTTGCGTACAATGGTAGGATAACTGGTACAATTCGCACAATTAAGTTAGTTAGTGCACCGACAAAGCCATCACTACGAATATCTTCTAATCGTGTTCAATATATTTATTCTGGGCTGTTGTGATTTGTATTTAGAATTGTGCAAGTGACGTTTCGACATACCAAGGGGTTGGTTAGAAGTAAGTACTCGAAAGTCAAGTGGCGTGGTGAACGGCATTAGTGACTGGGCGTTACCCAACATTTTGCTCAGTTTCCAAACACAATATTGAGATTTAATTGTCGTGTAATTGCCATTTCGGTCCATATCAATCTTCTATATACCTTTATAAAAATCAATTGCTGTTAGTTAGTCTCGCTAAAATTCGAGAACGACTGGACCGATTTGGCAAATGTTGGTTTTGAAAGATTTTTGGACGTCCAGGGAAGGGTTGTTTAAAAGGTAAGAAAATATGAAGAAATTGAAGGGAAATAGTAAAAACCACAATTTCATTTTCCCATACTAATAGTCCGGATATATATCAAACCTTTGACACATTATTTCATTCTGAGGCAAAACGAAGTTTGCCGGGTCAGCTAGTGATCAATAAATATAGGTATCAGTCCGTATCAATGATACATAAATATCAAAGTACCTACATGTACAAAATTGATTTTTTATTTATTGCTCAAAGTTCAACATTCGTTTTCAATCCAAGGACGGATTATTTTTTCGTTTATAGGAATGAATTGGACATTTTGATTTATTGCCACTATTGCCTGCGATGACTAGTTTTCGTAGTTTTATGAACTTGGCCGGCAACCAACAACAAAGTATCACTCATATGTTCTTGCGAACTAACTTTACTCAGTTGGAGGTCAAAAGGGCACAGCTGAACTATTAAATTTTATATGAAACTAGCGGCCCGTACCGGCTTCGCACGGTTGCAATTTAGGTACTTACATAATATTACGACTTTGAATTGAGATTTAAACTGTCCTATCTCTCAAGTTGGATAGAACTGCACATGGTGTGCGAATTTTATTATAATCGGTTAAGTGGTTTAGGAGTCCATTGAGGACAAACATTGTGACATGAGATTTATATATATTACTAGCGGCCCGCCCCGGCTTCGCCCGCGCTGCTCTGCTCCTATTAGTCATAGCGTAATGTAAGCTATCCTATCTCTCAAGTTGGATCGAACTGCACATGGTGTGCGACTTTTATTATAATCGGTTAAGTGGTTTAGGAGTCCATTGAGGACAAACATTGTGACACGAGATTTATATATATTAAGATTAAGATTTATACCTGCTTACTGAAACGCTATTATTTTTAAGTTGTAACTGTTGTAAATGAAGTGTTAGTGCATTCATCAAATCCAGTAATTAACAAAGTTGGTGTCTTGTTAGACGCATAAGTAAACAATATCTTATAATCATAATACAGCGCAAACAAACTCTCTCGTGCTTAAATCGCAAGTAGGCTGTTGAATATATTCAAATGGATCCTAAATCGAGTTAACGGTCAACTTGCCGTGAACCGAATGAATACTTTGTGAATACCATAAAAGTTAAAGCAAAAGCAAGTGAGTTGCCGAGTAAAATTCATTACGTAGCGTTGTTAATAAAATATTGCAGCGTCAAGTTGCCTTGCGTTAACCAAGTAATCTGATTATTGTGCATATTGCACGAGGCCGGCTCTGCCTCGACCCGAAATGCAAACAACTTACGTGTAGTGATAGTTTACTCTACATCTACTAAAAATGTATGGCTCAACAATTGTTTAGTATTATTATTTCCTTGCATTTATGTATCCTCATACGTATTCAGAACAGAAATGTTTTATTTAACAAACCAATGAGGTCATGTAATATATTAACTTGATTTTTTTTTATATTATGAAAGTGGCAAACAAGCATGCAGCTTACATTGATGTTAAGTGATGACTGCAGCCTATAGACACTTACAGATAAATCAGAGGTCAAAATGCAGATGCGTTACCACTACTGAGGTGTTATGCCTCTGTGCCGGGAATTACAGGGCCGTACATTAGGGATCTGGCGTGAAGATACATACATTGTTAAGTCATGTTTACCACCTAACCGGAACACGATAGTGCTGAACACTACCATTTAGCGGCAAGTATATTAGGTAATGCGGTGGTGGTTACGCCCGCGAGCTCCGTCACTGGAGCTCTACCACCAATAATATCGAACAACCATTAAACTCCGGTTTTCACATTTGGGTTAAAAGGAGATCTCAATTTTAATGGTAAATAGATATTTTATTGTACCTAATGGACCCCGTGCTGACGAGAGACATAATATAATAATAATAATGGCAACCCTTGATACGTCCCACTGCTGGGCACGAGTCTCTTCCCTTTTTGGGCCTAATGGACTTCAGCAAAATGAAACTGTTATTATTCATTCAAAACAATCACATAAGAATTATTTTATGTATGTAAGTATAGGTAACAATAACCATGCTAACACAACATCGGAGAAATCAGTTACCTATGTCTATTTTGCTTTGTTACATCTATTTTTTTCAACGAGGTAATCCAGAAGTGATATCTATATCAAATAAGTCCTGTTCTCGTTCAGTTCACAATAATTTACCTATGTAACCTATGTATTATTTATATGTCAAAAGATTGACAGACGAGTGGTCACCGTCACCTATAAACATTTGTAACACCAGTGAAATTGTCAACATGTTGCCAACCCTGGAGGACTCTTGTTGACGCCCGTTTTAAAGAATACCTTAGTGTAGCGCCATTCTGTGGTAGCGCCGATATAAGTTTGAGAGGAGCATTATGGAAAGCATCGAAATCTCTCTATCAGGCAATAACAAGCACGGCTGCGTCGCAGACTAGGTATCGAATCTCTATAGGTATATTTATTCTTCGGCGACATCGGGATGGGATGTCAGAAAACGTAGATACCGCATTAGGTACCTAAAGCACATCTTGTTACTATGCATGGCAAGATTATGCGTTAAATAATGCAGAATGTAGACAAAGCTTTCCAAGTTGTAGTTTCGTTGAATATTTGACGAGAACTCGGCTGCACCGCAAGTTTGAAAGCTCTTATAAAAACCCATCTCTTTCACAAGCGTCGTAATGTCCGCCTCGCGCGTCGTTGCGTCTCTATAATCGCAAATAATGTGACGGTCTGAGCTGTGACTACCCGACACGACGGTGACAAGCGCTGTTTTCATTCATGTTAATATTTTATCATCGTCTCGTCAAACCGGTTTAACCCTCGGTCAAATAGGTTACTAGGTTGCATCAGCAAATTTTACAGCATGTTTAACTTATGCTTCAAGTGAAGCAGTAAAAAATATAACGTCACGTTTTATGCGCGTCTGTAAGATATAGATTTAAGACTCTATAAACTCTACATTACATTTTTTTCAGTACTAGTTATTCTTTATATTATTTTAATTGTATTGTGTGAAAAATGTAAGAATGTAAGAATATAGATAAATACGTTATTGAATTCCATAAATTTTATTGATAAATAACTACTATTGGATATTATGTGTAGGAATGCAGCTATATAAATAATAATGAAGCAATAAATAGTATGTATCAGTAGCAACAGTATAGCGACAATTTTAGGTATATTATTTATATACTAAATACCTATATATGGAATGCATGTTACAAAAAAATATAAACTATTGTTATTATATCTCATGTACAAGTGAATTGACGGAATACCTACATAAATCTGTAATGTGATCGTGACACGCGGAATGTAGGTACGTACCTAGTGCAGCGTAGAGGCCAGGAGAGTTAGAAGAAGTCAAATAAAGACAGATTACCTGAATCAAATTTCGCATACCTATTTTCTTTATAGGTACGATTCAAAATTTTACAAAAAGTAATCGTTACAAATTTAATTTACTGTAGAAATAAATTCTCCCAGATACCGTTTTACAGTTGAATTTGAAGTCTTAAACTAAGATTTCGCAAATAATACAGTTATTTATCACTTGCCTATTTAAGCCTATAATCCTATCACAATTGCTGTGGGTAAGTGCCATTTACAACTTTTAATCTACGCTCACTTTTGCATGACTCTTTGTTGTCTGAAAGCGTCGATATCTATTGTCGCGGACAAGTTATTCAATAAAGGCAGCCAAACCCGATTGGATATTCATCGAGCGATATACCCTGAATGGCGTTCGCTTCACTTCACCCATTGATGTCCTGTGAAAAGCTGTGAACAAGTAAGGGCAGGAGTAAGGTTCAAAGACGGATGTTATAAACTTTGTGTTGCGTGAACCTTATAGGTATATCTGAGCTAAACCTTGCAACTTAAATATAGCTTACGAAGTGATAATAGGATTACGAAACTTAACGTCTGTATTCCATCAAAGAGTTTCCTTTAGAAAATGCAGAAATTCCTTCAGAAGCTTATTCGTGTATTTGTGCATGCATAAAAACATGTTTCATCTAGCGTCTACGTAGTCTTCTCAGTTCAGATTTATAGCATTTTATTAATTGGAGGTAGGTCAATACTACAGCCTATAGATATCTTTCATCTACTTTTACTGCTGGTAGAGTTGTAGTGTGCCCCACTGCATTGCCTAAGGTTAACTCACTGATAGCGTATGATTGACTACAATCTGGCATGAATATAAACAAAGACGATCTGTTTAATATTTTCCATTTCTTTAGAAAGTTATTTATATAACAGCAGTCTTAAAAAGTAGTGTCAGGGAGAAATTGAAGCAATGTCAGACAGTGTGGTGTAAGGTGTAGGTGTTATGATACTAGTATCACGAGTTAACGGTGTAATATATGCTTTAAGTATCATAATGTAAAGTACAACTAAGGAAAGATAAGGGTAATGAGAAGGAAGTGTGACATTGCGTGTGCATTTAATATTCATAATCTCTTCCCCTGAGATGAGTCGTTTCGTGACGATACTGCGTGTGTTTAGGTACCTAAGGGTTGATACACTCATAACCGGCCCGGTCATAATTGGCACATTAGCGATTTTAGTAGAATTTATTTGCAACTTATGCTCGAGAAAAACTCTCGCCTTGTTTATGTAGTATACATACATGACTACATGTGCAAGACAAGATACGTACATTATAGAGTTTGCCAAAGAACCTATTGCTAATTTGTACCTACTTTTGATTATCAATATATTAGTTCAGTACCTAGTGCTAACAATGTTTGACGCAGATGGCTCGTCTTGAAACGAGTTAATTTATAAGGAGTGTTAAAAATTAACTCGATAGTGTCTTTGTTTTATCGTTTTGCGATTCGATCGTAGGATATAATTAAACGTGTTAATATAAAATAAACACGCGTCTATTCTAGAAGAAGTCTCAGTCAGTTTATCAGAAGTCTGATCTGTGTAAATTGAATTGTGCTAAATGGAAACCTTTGGAATGGATTTCACAAGCGAAACTAGTCGAACAAATCCAAATAACTGTGGAGTTACAAATTATCTTCGTAGTTACAAATTAGTGCCAAACCAAATATCTGCTCAGATTATGTGTACAGCGACCTTAAGGGTGTTAATTTACAAAATAACTTAATATAAGTGATGATATATACGATATACCTATGAATGTTTCACACGTCCAAGCGTTAATAAATTTCCTGTAAAATGCCGGTGACGGATAGGACGAGATTATTAAGATTTAGCTTTCTAGCGTTTTAGCTGATTGGCAACGACGGAAATCTTTCGATAGAACTTGAGCTTAAATGAAAAAAAATAGATACAATACAATGTAGATGGTTGCACAGGCCTAGGAAAACCAAGACTGACCTACCTTGACCAAATAGGGTCTAGTACTGTCCGAAAAATAATTTTATGTTAAAGTAACCGATGAATTATTCTGAAGTTACGAGATTTGGTGTGTGGTTCAGTATATTTTTTATGGAACGATTTCGAAGACATTTTTTTTATATTGACACTATAACCGTACTTATCGGTCAAGTCATCTGGAAGACCTCGGCGATAATCGGAACAAATAAAGAACTACATAAAAAACAAGATGCCGACAGTTTGATAAACTTTTAGAATTCAGTTAAAAAGGAAAGGCATCAAACAAAAAAAAATATACTTTGGTATGTAATACAACGAAGAAGAGACAGTATTTATAATTTATGTGCAATTAGCTCACTAAGTTTATTAAAAACACACATTGAATAGCCTTAACTGTCAGTTTATTGCGTAAAGCGCCCAGATTTAAAATAATGGGCATCCTGCCGATAATAGATTGTAGGATATCTACATAGCGAGGTGATGATAAAATAAAAGCTTGATGGTTTGATAGTGCTCTCGTACAATATCTCATAAAATAGAGTGACAAAAGACCAGCTATAACGGACGCAGCTAGCGCGAGAAAAATGATAAATATAATATTATAAACTATACTATACTACAAACATTATACTATACTGTAAACATTAATTCTTTGTGCATGTGCAATTTAGCGGCGTTTTAACATTGCAAAGGATTTCGAGATAAAGATATCTACTTTGAATTTCAGATACAACATTGTCTATTCAAATAAATAACTAAATGTATATTAATAACTACACACACAAAGTGTACCGACTATCTATCAAAAAATCTATTTAAGTAGGTACATTAATTTACAAAATCTATAATAAATAAATAATAAATTACACCTCTACATTGCTCTCCTCTTCTGGTAACCCAAAGGACTGGCCGCATTGCCACTATTACTAAGCTGAAGAGTTTTTTGTTTGCTTGAACGCGCTAAGCTCAGGAACTACTGGTACGATTTGAAAAATTATTTCAATGTTAGATAGAACATTACGCTAAGATGAAGGAGAGGGTAACATTTCACCCGCGCCAAGCTGGGGCGGGCCGCTAGTAATAATACACCTATAGTAATAGTACAAGCGGCCCGCACTGCACACCACACTTTGTGCGGGTGCAATTTAAGTAGGTACTAACATAATACTGAGAGAGCTTTTTAGTAGGTTTTAATGTAAGGCCCTGTAATTTCCGGCACAGAGGCATAACACCTTAGGCCTCAGGAGTGGTAACGCATCTGGATTTTGACCTCGGTCTTTGTGTGGGTGTCTATAGGCTGCAGACATCACTTAACATCAATGTGAACTGCATGCTTGTTTGCCACGTCAATTACATAAAAAAAAAAAATGTCTGTAATGATGGAGAGAGGTAGAAAGAAACGCCAAAGAATAAAGTATAGTACGAACTGAATATACTGTAGATTTTTAATATTTTTATATTTTATGTAAATTTTTTATTTTTATACATAGGCTGCAGTGCTCCCTTACCACTATTGTGAATTGTTTTCTACTTTCATTAGGAACGCCAAAAACGTCTCAAAAATTTTTTTTCTTTACAAATCACCGCAAACGTGTCGAGGTAAGAATGTTTGAATATAAGATGTTCTGCCAGTTATATACCACATGGTGACGATAAAGGCGTGATGGTTACATAGTCAGCTCGGACAATGCTGACTGCCTGTTTCTATACAGTCTAGAACAGAGCGACAATACAACGGCCCCATTTGCCGGGCATTGCTGGCGAGAAAAATGGACGCGTGGGACGCACTTGGTGTCTGCAATTTAGCTACAAATTAGCATTGCAAAGACATCGAAATAAAAAGTTTTTGCATTAGGGGTATTTTAAATATTTTACTTAAAAGTAAATACTTTTTGTTGAAATTCCCAGAAAAAGATGCTTCTTATTGAAGAATCTATCTTCATCAATAGTAAATATGCAACAAGCCATAGACATCAAGCTTCTATATCTTTAATTTGCGGACATCACGGTGTGAATGTTTTAATACTTACAGAACAGCCGTAGAAACCACAAGAAAGAATAGCATTTAGTGTTACATTACACAAATTACCCATTTCATAAAACTAATAGCTTTGTAATCACAATCGCAATGCGTGTTTTAAGAACACGATTAACACAATGTCTTAAGAATCTTATGATGCGTTGTGTACATCCTCATGTTGGGCGAAATTTGGTAGATGTAGGTTAATAGGTAAGTAGTAATAAGAAGTTGATTTTCAGTTAAAATATTGAAAAGCATTCCCATCGGAGCATGCCCATGCGGCTTCCACTTACTTATAATGAAATGGGACAACCATGGTAGGTATCTTTAACTCAAGGACTTTACTTTACGTACAGTACCTACTCAGCAAGAAAAAAAACGAGACAATAAACAAATTTCGACTTCGTAGAGCGTTATCTCTGCTGCATACTGCTTAGTGCGTTACGTAAGCACTGATAATTCGACATTGGTCAAAACTTGATCAAAATGGCCAACGTCACATAGGTAAGATGCAAAAGAGATAACGCTTTACAGACCCGAAATAAGCCGAAGTCCCTTTCCTAAGATAGATGTGCAACATTTCTTGTTGGATGCTTTTACTTAATTTTATATCAAGTGTAAAACTTAGCTAAATCGTTAATCTGCAAGTTAATCAACATTTTGCTTTTGATTTAGACGGGCGTAGCTTAAATGTTATCTAAATAATGTTTACTGAATTAAGTTATGCGATTGTTTTGAGCACGCATCTAACACTCAGCTGATGTATTGATGAATCATGGCCGCATATAACGTGATAACCCCATTTATAAGATTAATCTGTAATTATGTTTTTTAATAAGTCAGTCAGCATTTTATTACATTTATGATTGAATTTTTTCCTTACGGTGAAAATTGAAGACAAAATTAAGAAGGCTTAATTTTATTACATTTGGCGATTAAAGAACCGCAAAAAATGCCAAAGTGTTTATGAAAAGAAACTGAAAGATGCCGGAATGCCGGGTAATGGAAAGAAAAAAAAAAGGCGCTTTGTCCATTTGTTTGGATAAAAAAGACATCGTTCCAGATGCGGTCATTGTAATTCAACTTTTTATCCAGGGACTTTGTCGCGGATTGCAAGTGAATTTTAACACCAAAAGTTTGTTAAATTCGTGCTTATTATTTAATATCGGAAATCTAATATAAAAGATTTCATCCGGAAGCTTTTGAAAAACCCTTCCGCCTACACATCGACCTCCGAACGCCCTTCAACCTACGACAAATCCGGGAAAATCCTTTGTATAACATGCAGCGTGTCTATGCATAACATGCATAATGCATGTTGGTTACTGACAATGACTCAGTAATTGTAAATATAATTAATTTCAATAGGCATACATTTTATTACAATATATCTAGAATGACTAATAGGTAAGGTACAAATAATGGCACCACATTGTTATAGAATAGAATAGAAAAGTTAAAGTTATTGTAACATTTCATCTTTCTCTAATTTTAATTTAAAGTCAAAATAGGATGTGAAATGTTACAATAACTTTAACTTTAACAAATATTGTAGTGCAACCCAGGCTAACTTGTTAATTGTTCTTAGCTAAAGTAGGTACTCGTATTTATTACCTTTTAGCTCATTTTACCACTGACTCATATATTTTTCGGATTTTTCTCACGATAGCCTAAGTTGAACTCAGATAATAATTTTAGACGAGATATTTAACAAAGGCACAAATAGGTATTAGGTTTTGGTTTGATTAGGCTTCTAAATTGAGACTTTGTATAACTTGGTCATAGAGGTATAACGCTGGTATTCATTATATATATCAATTTTACGAGTTTTGAAATTAAAGTTATTCACAGAACATTTCAAAGAATTACAGTAAACTAAGGCAGCCAATTTTTTGAAAACTGTGCGTAGGTAGGTACATTGAGGTATTTTAAAGGTGAGCTGGGGAGGGGGCGATGGGGGTAGAGTTGTCTTCTATCTAGTAGGAACTTTATGGTGTTTGCCGTTTGTCAACGATGCAGTACGGCGCTATGTCAGTCCGACATCGTCAAGAATGTGGAACATTGCAGGACCCATCAAACGTTTTACGGGACATTGTGGGATAGGTACATACCTACTGCTCAAAAATCCGCGACTGTTCCGAAGGCCAGTACAGTAAAGTTACAGTAAAATCTAAGGATATATGTATCCTGGAAGTTGTTGAGTTAGCTTTAATTATTTATTTTTCAAATTATCGATTAAAAAGGTATTCATTTTCTGTGATATACCTACTAAAGTACCTAGTCAATTCTCATTTAATTATCATTTCTTAAGATTTGATTGACGTACCTAATAGGTAATAACAGGCAATAACAACTTATTTCTATAAGGTATTAGAATAGATAATTAAAATAGGTGTTGAAAGAAAATATCTGATCCATGGAAGGATTAAAATGCAAGATACCTACTTAGCACTGTTAATGAATAGGCATGACATGATGTAAGCAAATAAAAGTTGTAACGATTGTCGTCAGCAAATATTTACAACAGTGAGCATAATGGGTGCATTATATCGATGTCGCAATGAAAAGTTAAATAAAGATAGATCTCTAATTCCATTTATTGATTCTTCATCAGAGCAACGACGGCTTTGTTCTCGTTTTAAACTGATTATGGGTATATTTTAGAATTTCAAGTGTTCCAACAGTACTCAAACTCAGATGTTTAATTTCAAATTGGACTTCAATGGCAGTTTCGTGCGATTAACTTACAATAACAATGGAATGGATATTAATAATGATCAGAAATAAAATTCACCAATAAATCTGTTTTTTTTTTTCAATTCCTTCATAGTAGAAAAAGAATAACTTGCTGTCTTTGTTATTATACAATGTTTGTAACGGTATGATCTCATCTCGGCCACAAATAGATATAAATTCACGTATGTATGTAGGTACTTTAATGTTTATGAACTCAAGAGTTTTATACAACAAAAAAGCACATAACTTTGCATTAATTATTACATAATAAGAACCATAAAACATATTTTTTTAAATCGTGTTATTTAGATGTAAAATATGCAAAAAACGTAATGTAGGTAGGTACGTTGGGTAGGTTTCTTGTCACGTTATCAAATACGATGTTATGATTTATGATAAAATAAGTACTTTTTTCGTGTACTTGTCTGCCTAATGTTCACAAAATAGTAGAATATCATAAATATGTAAATGACAGATTTTTTGGTTCGTGAATGTACGAGTAGAAAGAATGTCGAATGAGGGAATAACTAAACAGTTATAGAACGTGAATGTCTTGACCAAACAGATCGAGTATTGTCTCAGAGTGCGGTCCAAAATCTTATGAACCGCCATATAACTTTCTACACTAGTAATGGTTTAACTGGTAGAGAACGCTCTTAGCGTTAAGTTCGCCATTTGTAACAATATTGTATGTGTATTGTGACAATAAAGACTTAATAAATAAATACATGTATGAAGGGATCATTCCCTGAATGGAATGGAGAACAAGCACGGGAGATGCGTCAGGACCGGGATATCTGGCGCTCACTCGCTGCCTACCTCGTAATGGACTTGGCGTGATGATACATAAATACATAAATACCTGTGTATGTATGTATATTGTATATACATATGTATAAAAAAAATATAAGACAAGGCATTTAGCGTCAAAATTAAAAAAAAAAAGTTATGTGGTGGTGATAATTAAAGCTGGGGATATAATTTCCTAAACCTAATGTTATGTGTGAGTGCTTTCAAATTTTCCTAAGATAGTAAAGGATTTAATTAAAATATTCAAAAACTTAATTTTTTACTGTGACATACCTATATACTTACACTTTCGCAATTTGTAGTGTGTAGCACATTCAAATCAATTGCTGTTCGTTAGACTTGCTAAAACTCAAAAACGGGTGAACCGATTTGGCTAATTTTGGTTTTTAATGATTTTTGGAAGTCCAAGGAAGGTTTAAAGATAAGAAAATATGAAAAAATTGAAGGGAAATAGTAAAAACCACAATTTTATATTTACATACAAATAGTCCGTATCTATCAAACCTTTGACACCATATTTCATTGTGAGGCAATACGAAGTTTGCCGGGTCAGCTAGTAATAAATAACAAATGAATAAATTCATTACAAATCTACGTAGATAGAGCGAGTGTGCAATATCTTTTACGGGTAGGTAGGAACCTTAGTACTTAGTACCTACTTAGTACACATGAGTCCTGTGCATGGGTCGCAGTGTCGCACACGTATGTAATGTGCAGATATTATACATATTGTAGAGTTGCTTTATTGCTCGTCGGATATTACTAACAAAACGAGAGGAATTTAATCTGGATCCATATTACATGGTTTCGTCTTACAAATGTTACCCTTATTGCGTTTCCAACGTTATATGGGCTGTAATAAGATTTTTCGGAAAAACTACTAAAATACAGTACCTACATTAAGTAGGTACGTAAAATATATCACATGGAAAGGTTTATAATTCTTATCACGTTCTCCTTATATTAAGCAAATCTATATCTATTAATTATCTTTTCTATACATACTTATTATAAAACAAAATCCCTCGGCGCGTCTAGCTGTCTGTCTGTTCGCGAAACTCAAAGCCTAGTTTCACGGTTTTAAATGCGGGTTTCACTGATATACCTATAGAGTGATATGAATCCCTAATCAGGAAGGCTTGTGTATATAATTTCTTAGAAAAAAAATAACTTAATTCAAACGCGTTGCTCACATCGACGATGGAAGATGGGGCTCGCCTGACTTTTCTTCATTTTTTTCTGTGGCTATGGTTTTAACATTTGGCCATAACAATCGGAGAAGGCAAAGGGCTCTTCGCTTAAATAAATTTACCCAACCGCCTAAGGGCTCCCAACACATAACTGCGAATTCGCATCGCATCGCAGTTTTGTGTGGCCGTCCTAAGGGAGACCCTTGAGGGACCGGCTTAGGGCGTTGCGGGAAGGTACATAAGACAAGCGATTTTGGGCTGTGCAACTTGCGCTCTAATCATCAGTGGTAATCAGAATAACGACACGCGGGTCGTGGCTGTAGGTTCGGTGTTTGTACATGTACCTATTTTTTACTGTGACATACATAGGTACAATGTTGTAGAAGTGATCGTTCAATTTGGTCTCATCGTCGGAGTCTTTTACGAATTCAAATCAATATGGAGATAATTAGTTTCAAAGATTGTTAGCCCACGAAGACAATGACATAAGTAAAAATAAAATACAAAGTATAAAAGCGAAGGATAGCTAGCGGTTAGTAAGAGGAAAAAACTTGAAAAACAGACAGAATGTAGATACTTTTTAACAAGATCGAGCAGCGAGCAACAAAAGATGCTTTAGTTATGTTTGTACTTTAGTCCACTAAGCTTGCAATTTGCCGTATAATTATAGCATACAATGTCGTGTCTACTAAGTTTCTAAAGCTACAAAGGAATTCCACTAAATCCAGCGGTCTTTGAAACGCCAGGGGCTTTACGATAACCCTCAACTATTTTCACATATCACGAAACTTACGCCAAACGACTTGTTAAACATTTGATATTAGTTAGTAGGTACGTATTTGGTCAAAGGAAATTAAATATCAAATCTTATCTATCTTATCTATATATTTAAAAATAAATTGCTGTTCGTTAGTCTCGCTAAAACTCGAGAACGGCTGGACCGATTTGACTAATTTTGGTTTTGAATAATTTTTGGAAGTCCAGGGAAGGTTTAGAAGGTTCGAAATAGAAAATATGAAGGAAATGTTATGACGCAAAGTAATGACGTGCAATACAATACAATGCAAGCTTATACCTATATTTTTACTTTTCTTGGCCGTCTTTTTACATTCAACACATTAATAAAACAAACGATGAAAAAAGAGGATGTGATAAAATTAAGACCTTCCATCTTTTGATGATAACTGATTGCAGTTAATTGCCAATATACGAGGTTTTTCATCATATCCATACCTATATATATATATAAAAATCAATTGCTGTTCGTAAGTCGCGCTAAAACTTGAGAACGGCTAGACCGATTTTGCAAAATTTGTGATTTTTGGAAGTCCAGGGAAGGTTTAAAAGGTAAGAAAATATGAAGAAATTAAAGAGGAATAGTAAAAAACACAATTTAATTTTCCTATACAAATAGTCCGTATATATCAAACCTTTGACACATTATTTTACTCTCGGGCAATACGAAGTTTTCCGGGACAGCTAGTATTTTATATAATAATATGACAGTTATATTTATATAAAGACAATATGTAGTATAAGTACGTTTCCACATTGATGAAAATATTAAATACAATGCACTAAATTAAAATAAAATCCTCCTAAGGTATTTAATAATTTATTTCTACAATCATGAAGATACCATGACATTATTTAATTCATATCCACTTAATTTATTTTTATCTCACTTGATGTTTGTATAAGGAAGTAGGACTTTGATTAACAAATTTTGATTTACAATAAAATATTTGAATAATTGTTATGTTTTAAACATAATATCTTAAATATTAACGGCTTCCTCTGACGTTATTATTTTAATTAAATAAATTTTAATCTGAAAAACATTACCAGATTAATTTTGACTGTGTAGTTAGTACGTAAAAACAATTATAGCGAATACTTTACTTAGTATAAGAGTATATAAAAATATTTAACAACCTGAAATACCTAGGTAGTACAGTAAAGCAAAAAGTTATTTCATTTTATGTAGCGTCGCTTTGCCGTTCGTATTTTATTTCTGAAATCCACTTGACTTGCGTCGAATCACGGAGTTCAATAAGATCCTTGGGATTTATTACGGCTTATAAGTTGTTGTTCAACACAAATCCAAGAATTTAATATACCTATCAGCTCTCCGCCTTTGTATTTTAAATCTTTCTGATTAGTAAATTGTTATATCTTCGTGCAATTTGTTATAGTTTTTCAAACTTAGTGTATGTAAATAGATTACTGAGAATAGAATATCCAACAACTTCGATGAATATTTTTTTCAGTACTTTTTTTTTTCTTAAGATAACACGAATACGTGTAGACCAAAGCATTACTTTAACTTTTGCATCGTTTTTGCTCTACGTTACGTTAGCCGCTCCTAATAGGTTAAGATCCCACTGCAGAATCATTTCGTTTATCCAGATATGATGTAAACCTAATTTTTACGCAACTTTATAATCTAGAGAATATAATATCCACTAGGTTGCCTATCAAAATTTGGCCGCATGTATTTTTTACAAAATTATTTTATCTTTAACAGCCAGCAACTCTTATTTGCGGCCGATTTAATTTGGCTCCCGTATACCACAATAATGAGAAATAAAAATAGCTTTAATTTGATTTATAAATAATACATGTAGGTACGTCATGGACGTAAAAATTTATCGGGGCGGAACGAAAATACGTAGGGGCGGACAAGCACGCAACGGCAGACGTGATTTTTAAGTCTTTATACATATTGCCATGAAGTGGACGATATTTTATTGAAAAAACAAATAAAAAAATGTCTTTCCCAAAAAAAAATAAAAAAATACTTGCGGCCATTTTTTGATGGGCAACGAATAAGGATAAAAGGATATACAAGGTGTAATGGCAAGGTCCAACAATATTCAAAGGTGTTCATCTATATCAAGTTTCAAATGATTTAACGTAAACAGTAACAATTAAATCACTTCTTTTTTTTTCATACAAAGTTATAAATTAGTTGTTTTATTTGACAACCCTAACAAGTAGTCAATGAAAACGCTCAGCATCATTCACGCACACACGCGTAGCGTTCGCCTTCGACTGATATATGCTGTCAGCTGTTGTTGTCAGGGTTGAAACACATTAAATTTGAATCAAAGTTGGACTCGTAATAACTGATGATTTTACATTATCAGGACAAAAAGACCTTGGGAAATGAAGTCAACATCAGTACAGGCATGGACTGTTGAAATATTGTTGGACCTTGTGGTTACACCTTGTATATTCTCTAGATTATAAATATGCGTAAAAAATAGGTTTGCAGCATACCTGAATGAACGAAATGATTCTGCAGTGCGATCTTAACATATAAGGCTGTGCTCTATTCTATACATGCTACAAGTCACATGGTAACATGTACCAATTGCCGGCTATGAATCCGCACGAGCGGCAGCAAATTCAAAAACTAAATTGATGTTATGTTTTTTTTAGTTCAAAGGTTGCATGCACTTGTGGCTGCAGACATGTTGATAAATCAGGTACCTACTTACGTAATAACGAATATTGAAACTAACTTAGCTCATCTACAACTTGACAATGCATGAATGAGGTGAACAGTAGAAAAACCGGTCAAGTGCATGTCGGGCCACAGGCAGTGTAGGGTTCCGTAGTTTTTAGATTTGATTAATGCAATGAAAAAAGAATCAATGGAATTTTTCAAAAATTTCGAGTACCATTTGGTCGACTATTGCTTGCAAACTAGTATATCCAACTTAAGTGTGATAGTTTTCCTTTTATTTCGTTATATGTAGCTACTATTTCCGTAACGTTTGAATTTCTAACAACAACCGTTTAGTTGGTAGAGGCGGGAGACACATGACTCTAAAGAAAATTGGCACTTTAAGCATAATAAGTCACGAACAGTTTACTAAATCGAAAAATAATAAAATTTTTGAAAGATCTATCCAATAATTTCCCACATCATATAGAAAACGAAAAATAAAAAAATATCCGCGCGTTACATGTAGCGGAGGTACCCTAAATCATTTTAATTTTCTTGGTGTTGTTCTACCACTTTGTCGGCGTGATTAAGGTGTATACTTGTGTCAAATTTCAAGTCACCAGTTCTTGCGCTAAACCGCGGACGGACAGACAGACAGACAGACAGACGGACATGGCGAAACTATAAGGGTTCCTTGTTTACTACGGAACTCTAAAAGGACGGATATAAATAGGCTAAATGACTTTACATAAATATAATTTTCAAAGGGATATAATAGGCTCAAAATACTAAATCCATAAGAGCATTTAAGCACTAAATAGATATAACGACGGCGCTCACGCCCGGCTCCAGTAATATTGATTCTGTTTTGTAGTGAGTAAATACAATATTTACTGTGCTCTCGCTTTGATTCGAGCGCGTGGGCGGCCTCCATACGATTTACGCAGCGTAATTGGAAATACTTCACTCGTTAGACACCAAATGGAAATATTGTTTTTTAAAGTCCCAAGCAACTTTACCATTTTAAATCCTCAACACTTAATTTTAAAATTGAAATTTATAAAAATATAGGTAACTAGCTGTTGCCCACGGCTTCGCCCGCGTGGATGTCGTTTTATAAATATTTTTTCCTAAATTTCTGCTATAAACCTCACGGAGCCCGAGACCTTTCCAACGAATGCAAAACCGTGGAAATAGGTACGTGCGTTCTGGAGTTATAGCGTCAGGAAGGAAAACCCGACTTATTTTTATATTATAGACTAGCTGATGCCCGCGGCTTCGCCCGCGTGGATGTCGTTTTATAAAGATTTTTTCCTGAATTTTCTTTGCTATAAACCTCACGGAGCCCGAGACCTTTCCATCGAATGTAAAACTGTGGAAATCGGTTCGTGCGTTCTGGAGTTATAGCGTCAGGAAGGAAAACCCAACTTATTTTTATATTATAGATTACTTAATATATAAATAATAATAATAATGGCAACCCATTATACGTCCCACTGCTGGGCACGAGTCTCTCCCCTTTTTGGGGGGAGGCCTGGAGCTTACTCCACCACGCTGCTTCAATGCGGATTGGTGGAGGTGGGTGGGTTAGTGGCCAACCCACTGTCGGATGTTTTTTCAAACCACCCATAAGGCCTCCGACAAGGTTTAACGACTGCTATCCATCGATAGCAACCGGGACCGACGGCTTAACGTGCCCTCCGAAGCACGGAAACGCGCATTTAATTTGCCACTAGCGGTCACCCATCACACTACCCGACCGCGCCCGTAATATTTTGCATTTATTAACCGAGTTCAAAAAACGACAAGGTTCTCAATTCGGCCGGTATTTTTTTTTATTTTTTTTTATGGATGTACGCGAATTTCGCCGAGATTTCTGAACCGTTTTACGTTATTCTTATTTTGTTTGATGCGGAATAGTTTCGAATTGTAATCCCCTATAAATTTGATTCAGATAGGCCCATCAGTTTTTATTTAATGAGCATTTTTCTACTGACTTTCACCTCAGACTAAAGGAATAAGAATAGACGGCGAGTTGTCATACAGTGCGTTGAATGCACTGACGTCCTAGATAGTCCTAATGCGCATGACAACAAGATGACAACAAGTGACAATGACACATTTACTCATCGACGACACAACACAGCTTATTTACTCCTTCGTGGATAACATTTTTTCATTGATTTCGTATAGTCGTGTAATAATTTTGTATCGACACACCTGATTAGGTGTGTCGACTTAAATTAGGTAAGTATCTACTTAATTATCACGAAGCTAAAAGAGTCAGATTTCACAAATTTAACAGATGTGAACATTAATCTAATTGGTAATGCAGCAATAAACTAAAAAGTATTAAATAAATATAACTACGTTAAGAAAAACCGACTTCAAAACTGATAAGTTAAAAATAATAAAGATTTAATTGTAACTATGTACTACCTATTATTTATATGTGCTATTTACTAATAGGTTTGAAGTCGGTGCCAAGCCAAAATCACTAAAGTAGGCATTTCATTGTATTAAAACGTAACTTCACGCCTGTAATCCCCGAAGGGGTAGGCAGAGGTAAATGCATGAATTCAAGCATACATACAAACACCCTCGATTCGCCGGTTACGTTTTGTTCAGTGTATCAATTCGCTCATATTCATATTTAAGTGATTAAAATATAATTATTTGTTTTAGGCTTGGCACCGACTTCAAACCTATTAGTAAATAGCGCATATAAATAATAGGTAGTATATAATTACAATTAAATCTTTATTATTTTTAACTTTTCAGTTTTGAAGTCGGTTTTTCTTAACGTAGTTATATTTATTTTCTAAGTATAAGTCTTGTACCTACCTAATACTTAGATTAAAGCAGACGTCTAGATCTTTTGAAATGTATACTTGTTAAAATTAGAAGTATTATCTTAGAGTTGAACATTATTTATATTCTATTGTAAGATTAAGTATTTCAAAAAAAAGGTAGGTAGGTATATCGTTATGAAAAGAAACACATAATAATAAACATACCTTTACTTAATAATTATCTACCATATTTTCTTGATGAATCGGTCACAATCGATTGATTGGTATTCCTTATATCGATTAGGTACCGTTAATAAACGCATATTTAGATTTTATGAAGGTTACAATACTAACTTAATTGGATGCAAATTTGCTTCATTTGCCTTTTGATAACTTTTTTATTATTTTATTTCATAGTTTTATTGTTGTAATGGTTAATTATTGTGTGATAGGTTGACATTCTCACCTGAAAATTTTCGGTTTTATGGGTTAAATATCTTACAAACGTAAAAATTGTACAAACTTCCTGAACAAAAATACCTACGACTTTGTCTTTCGACTAACATTTAGAAAAACTTTTTTAACTTTTTATAATCCAGAATAACCGTACGTTAGACATTCACTGAAACTCAAACTAAAAAATTCATTTAATCACTTGGAAATAATAGAATTTGCTTGTGATAGGTCAAATTACAAATTTAAAATTAAAGCTAATAACAACTGATACGTTGATTAATATGTCAAAATAAACAAAATAAAATAAATAATAGTCCAAAAATACTTAATAATAAAAATAGGTATCAACAGAATGTTCCATACCTACTCTCTTTTACAAACGGCAAGATAAGACTAAACAAAAAAATTTCTATCATTATCGTACGCCCCCATAATTATTGTACAGGTTGGTAAGTAACACTGCCTGGCAAGTACCTACCTACTAAACTGACGTGGTGAGACTAGCAAAAAAACCGTTACCCGCAGAACCGATTGAAAAAAGGTATCGTGATGTTAGATATTATTGATGAGGATTGAGTTTTAGGAGTGGGTTAATCCCAAGAAACTACGACCAAACATGTGTTGACACATTATGTTTATGTACATTCGTTATTTTGTTTTTAAGAATGTAGGTAGGTATTTGTTTTTTTAACGATTTTCAAATATTTGTACCAATGCTGCACCTACTTTCATTCTTATCTTAACTTAACAAAGGTTGACTGGTAGAAAATGCCTAGTGGCGTTATGTCCGCCTTATGTATAATTTTTGTGCATTAAAGATTATATAAATAAATAAAACAAATGCATATATACTTACATGGTTACTAGAAACAATTTCAAAACTTATATGAATCCGTAATATCCGTATGCAAGAAGCTACATAATAAAAACAAAAAAAATAGCTCAATGATTTGTATCTGTCAGAATCGCATTATTGCATCGTAATATAACCTTCACAGCATCGATCTGTCTGCTCTAATCGATATTACCATTTGTGACCGATCAATCGATATCATACACAAGAATATTGTGCCTGGCACATGGTTCTCGTGTACATAGTACTTGTTTATTCAGGTCATGGATTCCGCACACGCCAATCACATAATAAGCAATTTAAACAACCGGTCAAGAGAGCCACGCATGGACAATGTTTTTTTTTAGAATATCAATTTGATGACACGGATTTTCTTCACATGACTAGGTAAATTGTTAAATTGTAGGTACCTAAGTGATTAGTCCTACAGTCTATAGACATGTATGAAAATAATGAAAATAACCGAGACCTTGAAGAGAATGCTAACTTAACTATCAGAATCTAAGATTTTGTGATAACGAGACAGATTAATAATTTTATACGGCACAGTTGCAGATGTTCAAAAAAAAAAAGGGAGCCCCGTAGAAAGAGATTAAGAACTCTTTCTATAAAACGCTGATGACATAATAATTAACCACTAGAACAATAAAACTATGAAATAAAATAATAAAAAAGTCATCAAAAGGCAAATGAAGCATATTTGCATCCCATTAAGTAGGTATTGCAACCTTCATAAAATCTAAATATGCGTTTATTAACGGTAATCGATATTAGGAATACCAATCAATCGATGCTGGGGTCGTGGGTTCGATTCCCGGGTCCCGACCCGCGAATGGAACTAACAGAGATAACGGTGTAAAATCCTTTATAACTGGTTCTATTAGGCTTTTTCCATTTTCTGGAAATTTCCCATTACCTCGGAGTTTAATAAAATGTCCGGTGATATCAACGGGCTCGCCACGTGGGACAACGCTACATGGGCAAAAACGTAACCGGCGAATCGTGGGTATTTGCATGTATGCTTGAATGCATGCATTGGCCTCTGCCTACTCCTTCGGGCATTACAGTCGTGAAGTTAGTTTTTTTTTACAAAATTCTCGAGAGGTTGACAAGTTCCAAAAAAACCGAGAGATGCAAATTGCTGGTTTCAGAGTTCCGAAATTGAACTGATCAGTTGAGATTCTCATAAACGTCTTGTATTCCAATGGATCATCGCGGCATCGGTTTCTAGCTCCTGCAACAGTTAAACCGAACAGCTACTATTCTCTCTGTGTACCAACCACTGTCTTGACCACAAACGTGTTTTTATTTCTTTTTCTTCAAGTTTCATAATCAGAATCAGAATCGGAAACTCATATATTCATTTAGGGTGACAGGCTCCTCTTATGACACGTCAAAAACAAACATAATACATTAAAATGAATAACAATTGATATACCTACATGTCAAACAATATAAAAAATATATGTATAGTCAAGAATATCACTTAGATAAAACTAAATGTAATATACTAATGTAAAAAGCATATCAGTAGAATGTCTCATTTCCTCTTTACAAACTGATAACAAAGAAAAAAAGAAAGAAAATTCTTTGCGGCGGCGGCGGCGCTGGTGGCGGTCCATTTCGATTGGATGTCGAGTCACTATTAGTCACTAATACCTTCTGCGTGTAGACGACACTTCTCACTTGTCACTTAGCTGATAGTACCTAACTAAGTGACAAGCACTAAGTGCTTAGTTTAGTACTAAGCCCGTGTAAACCTTGCATGAATCAATGACTCTAGGCGACAAGATACCTACGAATACATTTTTATGATATGTAACATAGAACACAGTGACACAGATTAGCGCATTCGATTAAGCAAAAAAACGGACAATCTCTTCGTATTTTTAAACTGTAAAGTACTGACAACACTGATATCCAAGTCAAAATGCTCACAATTTCCACCCATTTACATTAAACGCAACATTAATTAATAAATTATACAGAAGGATAAAGAGTTAAATTAACATAATCATACCTATTATGTAGTTAAGTTTTATAGTTTGCACGTCTATATCTATAACGTTCAACCGTAACCGAGATAAAGTTCAACTGCCGATCTGTTTGATACAGTGGGTTATGAAGGTATTATTATATTATTATCAATAAACCTAATAAAGGAAAAATATGGACTAGTGTTTTATCCTACTGATAGAAGAACTAATGAAAGAAAGAACGAGTTCAGGGAACTAATCTCAGCAACTGTTTTTTTTATCTAAGAGAGAGTATCAATGCATAGGTATTATTATAAAACAAAATCCCCCGCCCCACGAGAGACAGACGTCTCTCTGTCTATTCGTGATAAACTCAAAGAAACAAGAAAAAGAAAAGTGAAAAATATAGGTAACTCAAATTTAACAAAGCAATGTATGGTGGATACAAAAATGTCCCCGAGGACATTTATCTTTTAAGGATAGGTTACTACACCCTTCATAGGTATCTCACAATAATTGGTAACTTCAATGCGGTAATTGGAAAGCTATTTAGACAAATACAATATTAAATAAATCCTTATAAAATTAAATAGTACTTTCCATACGCATTTCATTCAGCTAGTGTAATATAAATATACACATATTACCCATAAGTGTATCGTGAGTTTATGTGATGATCTACGATACATTATCACGTAAACTCACGTTACACAACACTACACCTATGATGTCGACGTTACGTGTGTCCAATGAGCATGAGACATACAACATCATTGCCTACATCTGTTCATTTCTAGATTGTGTTCGTTAAGCCAATTAGCCGCGTCTTGTCAAAATTTAGGGTAGGTAGGTACCTACCTATCTTATCTTCGCTAATACCGGTTTCTCATTCTTGTGCGCGCTTAACGTATAGGTACCAAATTAACTTTAAAACACGATGTTACTATATATAATCTGACGGCGTTTCTGCTTATTCACGTAAGATATCTATACCTACCTTATTTTAAATTGATAAAAATATTCTAGATTATCGAGATAAAATGTTATTTATTAGCTACAAATTTGTTGTTGCTATAGAATTTCGATAAGTAGGTACTGTTTATCCGCACACATTACACCTACTTATTTTATCCAGTGCTCAAAGTCTGATAATCCAATTTTCTGTTTGTTTTATTGTATGAACAACTAAAAGGCAAATATTATTTAAGTGTATTAGGTACGTTATAGTTATAACCTATGAACATCAATAAAAACCAGAAATTTCAATGATAATGCCTTGTCACACCTCAGTTGTTGCACCTCTGTGCCAGCAATTACAGATTACTAATAATCATCATCCCTCCCTCCCTACGTGAAGCGTAACAGAGGAAAGGAATGGTTTGGGGTCGAGGTGGACGTGGTCGGGTTAGGGCGGGGGGGGGGGTACGCAGGCCAACTAGCAGAGGGGGGCCATCCATTTTTGTCAATTTTTTGCTGCTTTTTATTAATTTTTGCTGTCATATCAGCCTTCATAGGTTTTGTAACCGGATTTTGGTCCGGAGCAGCAGTCGTGATTGCAATACCGGGCCCAGCATCGAGCGCGCGGCAGCCGTCTACTGCACTACGTGATTCACAGTGCACCACAGACCATGCGCAACGTACGGTCGATGCAACACCCCAGATATTTAACCGAAGACTGCCAGGCTATGTCCTGGCCTCGCAGCCGAAGCGGCTGTGGCATGCGGCGGACCCGTGTTACTATTGGGGCCATCTTGTCAACGTTGACGGCCATCCGCCACTTATCTAGCCGCTTCGGCAGCAGGTCCAGCAGGTGTTGCATTTTAGCGATTGCCAATTGCAGCCGAGACGATGTCGCTATATAGGCGCTGTCGTCGGCAAACAAGGATAGCCTGACGTCCCTCTCCCCTTCAAGCAGTTGGTCGCGCAGGGTGGGAACGTCGTCTGTGTACGCCGCACGGCGACAGATAGCTGCCTTGTAGTACTCCGACAGCTGCCTTGTAGTAATTGGCATTGAATTCGTGCGCGGTTTTCTTGTTCAAAGTATTGAAATAACAACTGTATTTTGCTGAAACACATATGCACTTATGGAAAATAGTCAGAGGAGTGTGAATAGTGTATAGGTTGTGAAAAGGGGTACATGTTTCGGGCGCAAAATATAATTTAAAATTGTGAAACTCGAGGTAGTGACAATGTCTGTCATTTGACACGTTCTTTTTCTATATCTCTATCTATACTCTTTGTATACAAATACTCTATAAGGACCAACATAGACCACCTCACTGACAAATAGAAACTGACTGCTGACAACAAGAAACTAATTGTTACTTACGCAAATGAAATAGATGAGATCTGCAGAGATATTACTGCTACTGCAGATATTAGTCTTCAACTACAATTAATGCAATCAAGTTTAGAAAAAACCATACAAACTGAAATAGATAAATTAAATACAGCTCAAGATTTACTAACCAAATCCTACGCTTCAGCTGCCTCCAATCTACCAAAACCCAATCCTCAACCCAAACCTAAATTTACACAATCTCTAATTATCTCACCAGCTATAGATACAATGAACCGCCAACATGTCATAGAGTCATGGAAACGCAACATCTCCTTCAGAAATTGTAATTACGCGCCATCAGCCATGAAACCCATAGCGAAAAACAAACTATTAGTGGACTTCGAATCTTCAACTCAACGTGATGAAACTTTATCCCGTATCGAAAAAGTTAAAGATCTTAAAGAAGAATTGACGAAAAAGCTGAAACCAATGTTTCAAATAAAAGGCATCGCCAAGGATGTGTCCCTATCAGAGATTGTTGACATCATAATAAAACAAAATGAACAACTTTCTAAGACCGCTTGCATAGACGATATTCAATTGAAGTTCACCAGGATAAACAAGAATGAAAAACTGTATAATGCCATATTTTTGACCACCCCGCCTTTATGGAGAATCATTATAAACACAGGCCGTTTAAATGTGGATCACCAACGTGTACATGTAGAGGATTACGTGCCACTTCTCCAGTGCTACAAGTGTCTCCAATTTGGCCACACGAGAAAATTTTGCAACAACGACGTGCAACGATGCTCACACTGCGCTGCGGAAACACACATATTTGCCGATTGTCCTCACAAAAAAAACGATAGTACGCTTACCTGTTATAACTGCGCCACGCTCGGCCTAATGGTACTATCAGACATTCGATAATCGACTTAACGTTAGTTTCAGACAATCTTGCGTCAAAAATCGATAACTGGGATGTAAATCATGACGCATGCCCATCTTCAGACCACAACGCCATATATTTCAATTTAAGCTTCAATCCGAATAATATCACTAGAATCAAAACAATGTCAACTCGCCGATATAATACTAAGCAGGTCTGCTGGTCAACATTCAAAGATAAATTAAAAACAGAATTAAGCACATTAAACTTCATAGATGTTAATAATTTAAACACATTAGATATAGAAAGATTCATAGTTACAACTGCAAAAAAAAATCAAAACGTATGTAAGAAATACATACCAAAAAATAATAAACTAACAAATAAAACGCTATAGTGGAATGATGATCTAGAAAAGCTAAAAAAAGATGTCATAAAAATGCATCACCTTATTTCCGACCTAAAAAAGGGGAATAAACTCACAGATAAAGTACTTGAAGAACGAAAAATAATCAAAGATAAATATGCAGAAGCCAGCAGAAATCAGCATTTCCGTGACTTTAGCAATAAACAGGACAAAGAGAATGTATGGTCCCTCACAAACCGTCTCATCAAAACTACACGCGCGAATAAGTCCCCAAGTACGCTAAAAATCAATAATGCTTACACGAATAACAGTCTTGAAACATGTATAGCTTTGATAAATAAATTCTTCCCAGACGATACACCCGATCATTTAAACATTCATAAACAAATTCGTGCTTAAGGGAATTATATAATCGACGCGCCAAATGATGCACAATTTACTCAAGACGAAGTTTTAATTTGTATCAAATCAATGAACCCTAACAAGGCCCTAGGTCCGGATCATCTTACTTCGGACATCTGCTTGGCTTTCACTGAAGTATTCACTGTCCCTAAGACCAAGCTACTTAATCGATGTTTGATGCTGGCATAATTCCCTGAAATCTGGAAACAGGCCTTCATAATCTTCCAGAAATATTTAAGAAAGTATTTCCATGGTTTCCTAATTTGTTAAATTTGATATTTTCTCAATGATAATGAACAAGGATCGTTGATTTTGCTGGCGTAATGTAGACTTGCCTAATATATGACGTGACCTTGAATCATTGAGATTCATAATTCTGTCGGCAATATATGTTGAAACAATACATAATGACATACGTACAAACTTGCTGAAAAAAATTTTTTTTTGTTAATCACTTTTGTTATATGACTTTAAATAGGTACTCTACCACTTTTAACAATAGGTATACAAACAATACATTTACATTATAATATTGGCGTCTTTTCAATAGAAACCTGACAATTAGAAACACACAATTTACAAACAACTGTTTTGTTGGAAAACAATTATTATTTATCACGAAAGTAAGATTTAAGGGTCACAATAACTGTATTCAGAATACCCGCTGAGTTATAATTCGTGAAAACGGATAAGTGCTTATGGTCCAAGAGATACTGAACCCTCCGAGCACCGTTGGTCCTGTAAGGCTGGAAATTCTTGTAGGATAATTCTTGGCGTGTTATGTATAAATCATAACACGCCAAGTACAAAAACCATCGCCTGGCAAGGATCAGCCAGTCACGTCACCAACCTCACATTTTTGAAAATGTAAAAAAAAATTAAAAAATAAACTTGAACCTGTAAGGTTGAATTTTTTATAAAATTTAGTTCATATATAGTGAAGTTTAAAAAAAAATTGACAGGCGATTTCGATGAGCACAAGTGCCTGCCAGGCGAACCGAAAGGTGTGCTATATGTCTGAATTAAAATAAACTTTCTTCTGTAAAGTTGAAATTTATATAGGTGTTTGTCTAAGATATTTGAAGTAAGTAGGTTCAATAACAGGCGGTTCTGGATAGCATAAAAAAATCGGCCAACTGCGAGTCGGACTCGCGCACAAAGTGTTCCGTACAAAAAATTGCTTAAAAAATACGTTTGTTGTATCCCATACAACAAAGTAAGTAAGTAGTAAGTCACCCTTTGATGTTTACTCTATTTGTATTTAGTTATTAATTATGAAAGTTAATATACAAATCAATATTCTGTGAATATTTTAAGAGTCTACCTGCTACTGTTATTAATATTGAGCAAAAATACGAAAGAAACACGTTTTTTGTATGGGGGTCCCCATAACCCCCCGAACCCCTGAATATTTTTATTTTTGTAATTTTTATTATTTGCTGTTATAGCGGCAATGAAAATACATAACTAGTGAAAATTTCTGCTTTTTAGCTATCACGGTGTATGTGATACAGTCTGATGACAGACAGAAATCTGATTTTCAGCGTCACTTGACTCATTTCTCACGTTGTATATGAACTAAATTATATAAAAAATTCAACCTTACAGGTTCAAGTTAATTTTTTATTTTTTTTTACATTTTCAAAAATGTGGTGTTGTTGACGTGACTGGCTGATCCTTGCCAGGCGATGGTTTTTGTACTTGGCGTGTTATGATTTATCCCTACAAAAATTTCCAGCCTTATAGGACCAACGGTGCTCGGAGGGTTCAGTATCTCTCAGTCTATTACAATTTAATGGAAAATCACGGCTTTTTATGGACTTACGTAGGCGGCTTGTCTTGAGACGGCACTAGTTTACTTCACCAAGCAATTCGCGAGCACAAAGGGCTTTTTAAACCTAAATAAATTTACACTACTGCCTAAGGGAGACAGACCCCTGCGGGTCCGATTTTCGGCTGAGGGCGTTGTTGGAGCACACATAAGACATATGCGATTAGTTGCAACTTTCGATCTAGACATCAGTTGGTAGTAACTACTGGCAGAGAATATGTAATCTATGGTAAACGGCCTACACACGACCCTAAAATCAGTGGCGATATCGGAACAGTGGTGGTGGGGGATAGTAATAATAATAAGCAGTACTCCTCGGCACGGCACGCATAGTGACGAGGTTCCTGTCTCTGTGTCCCTAACCATCGGCAGCTTGGACCCTTCTCCCGCTGTCGGCGGCACACTATTTTTTAATTTTTTATATATATTTGTTTATTTTTATACTTATATTAGGTTGGGGAAAAAGTTTCTTCGCATTTTTTAAGATAATTCAATACATTTTATAATATAGTTTATTTAAATTTAACTAAAGTATGTATGTACCATTTTGTTCGATAACCTTTTACCATCTTGTAGGTAGGGACATGATCCCATTGCTATAAAAATTTTGGGACTTCTCATCAAAATACCGCGACAAGTGGATTTGGCAGTCCTCTCGTGATGTTAACCTAACATTGCATAAAGAATTCTGAAGAGACCGAAACAGGTGGAAATCTGAAGGTGCAAGGTCAGGACTATACGGCGGATGCATTAACACCTCCCAGCCAAACTCTCTTAATTTTTGCTGAGTGGCTATAGATGTGTGAGGTCTAGCGTTATTACGATGAAACACCACACCCCTTCTGTTGATCAATTCCGGCCGCTTTCTCTCAACTTCTTGCTTTAATCTCATCAGTTGTTCGCAGTAGAGTTCAGAATCGATAGTCCTGCCTGGTGGTAATAGCTCATAATGAATAATGCCCTTCCAATCCCACCACACACACAACATCACCTTATTGCGAGTTAACCCGGGTTTCGCCACAGTCTGTGAAGCCTGACCGGCCTTTGACCACGACCTTTTTCGCACGTTCTTGTCGTACGTGATCCACTTTTCATCACCAGTTATCAGCTTCTTCAAAAATGATTCGGTTTCATTACGTCGTAATAAAGAATCACAAATGAGCACACAGTTCATTAGGTTTCTTTCAGTGAGCTCGTGAGGTACCCAAATATCGAGCTTTTTTTTGTACCCAGCTTTTTTTATCCGTAATAGGGCGACCAGAGCGAGGTGCATCTTTGACATCAAAATTTCCGGATTGAAAACGCTTAAACCAAATTTGTGCTACTCTCACAGACACTGCACTAGGTTCATAAACATCGCAAATTTTTTTCGCGGCTTGCATTGCATTTTTACCTTTTTTGTAGTAAAATTTTAAAATGTATCGAATTTCTTCATTAGATTCACTCATCTTGACAGAACGAAAAACAAATGAAAATCACACATTTGCCTAATTTGAATTTGGAATTATGCTCTTTAATATTTTAACTTTCAATGATACCAAAACCAGCCAGATACAAATACTACAGCTAAAGAGATTTTATTACAAGTTCATACATACTATAATGCGAAAAGACTTTTTCCCCAACCTATTATTATATATGTAAAAAATATTTAATGAGTAAAAAAAATAAATAAGTGGAATAATAATAATATTCTTTATTGTACACCAAGAAATAAATACAGAGACATTAGATGTTGAAAATACAGTATACAAGAGGCGGCCTTATCACTAAACAGCGATCTCTACCAGGCAACCTTAGAGTTCAGGAAATTGTGTAAAGAACAATTTAGGGGTGTACAAATCGGTATTCCTAATCTTACTGACTATTTAAAAAAAATAAATAAGAAAAATGAACAGGCAGATTAGTATTGATCAGGATTCAGCAAGGTTAGGGAAGGAACTGGGAGATGTAGTGCTCATTGTTTTTTGAACGACTCAACGGATTGAGCTTCTCGGATAGGGGTTGGAAGGGAATTCCATAATCGGATGGCCGTTACTGTGTAAGATTTGGAATAAAAAGTAGAGGTATGGGAAGGAATCATGAGGAGGAGATTTTCAGAAGAACGAGGGGACAGGGAATGTGAAGAACCGAGGAAATGGAAACTTTCTTTGAAATATTTTGGAGTTCCTATCGTCCAATCGTCCCTAAATTGTAAACTCGCTTGAAACAATAAAAATCGGATTACGATTTTAGGTATGTACGATTTAAGGTCCTCCCCACTACTTTCCCCATATCGCCACTGATTTTACGTGTGTAGGTCCTTTTATGGGCATAACGCCCGCGTTGGTCGTGCAAGGATCGGGGCTAGCGGAGCAAAGCGGCAGCAAGGAAATTTGCCGAATCAGCTTGTTAAAAAAAAACGACAAGTGTCATTTTATTCAGCATGTTGAAATCAAGTGAGGTTTTGAAAAAAAGTGTTTTCACTAACAAAAATACGTTAAAGAAAATAAAATACTTAGATAGAAGATGGTAGTAGTAACATACTTAACATTTAAGTAAATCTCTATGGAAATCTAAAGAAGAATGAAAATACATATTTTAATTAAGTACAATATTAACACAAGTATTAATTTCTAAATTAACATGCTGAAACAATTGAATCAAGGAAACTTATGTCGTCAATGTACTCAATGTAGTCACTGAAATACACATAAATTTCAGCACCTTTTGTGACAAATTCATAAATCATATCTTTATAACATGTTTGCTGTTCTGAGCTTTTGTACACAAAGACTTCAGACAAGAAGCGTGTTTACAATATAGTAACAGCAATATTTGCACAAAGCACTCATTAATGGAGCCTTAAAGTTTAATACGACAAACCGTAAAAAAAACATATCATTGGAAATAACGTATTCGCAGGTTTTCGCGAGTCTTTTGAATTTAAATAATATTTCTGTCGTCAACTCGCACGACCATCAATTTTTTTTTTTTTTACGCTTACACTCACAGCCCCACAGTAGGTATAAGCCTGTGGTAGTGTTTGTTTCATGTGAATTGGTTCAGAAATAAAAAAGTTATGTCAATTTAAAGAATCATATCGAATACTTTTAAGCTATTCTGTATCTTAGTTCTATCTTTTAGGGGGTTTCGTACCTAAAAGGTAAAAACGGACCCTACGGATTATTAATCCTCCGCTGTCTGTCTATCTGTCCGTCCGTTCGTCTGTCTGTCACCAGCCTGTATCTCATAAATAGTGATAGCTAGAAAGCTAACATTTTCACAAATTATGTATTCCTGATACCGCTATAAAGACAAAATTAATTACTAAAAATAAGAAAATGAAAATGTTAAGGGGTCCAAGAGGGCATATAATAAACGTGTTTTTTTTCTGTATATGTTTTGCTCGATAATAATAACGGTAGCAAGTAGACGCTTAAAATTTTCACAGAATTTTTAGGTCTTATGTTGTATATTTCCACAGTATTAACATGTTCGTTTTCTTTAGACTGTGACCTTCCATAATAAATCTATACAAATAAATAAAATTGGAGTGTCTGTTTGTAATATTAAAATAACCGCTTTTTACTTAATGCATATGTATGTATACACGGTACATATACCAAAACAATTTTTTTACAATTTTTGTCTGTCTGTCTGTCTGTTTGGCGGGGCTAATCTTGGAAACGGCTAGACCGATTTTGACGTTAGCAAATGTGCTAAGGACTAACTTAGGCTACTTTTATCTCCATCCATACATACATACATACCCACATACAAATAAATAGAATTTGAGTGTCTCCGATTTTGACGGGACTTTCACTGGCAGATAGCTGATGTGATAAGGAGTAACTTAGGATACTTTTATCTCCATACAACCATACATACATACAAAACCTACATACAAATAAATAGAATTTGAGTGTCTCCGACTTTGACGGGACTTTCACTGGCAGATAAATTATGTAATAAGGAGCAACTTAGGCTACTTTTATACCAGCTGCGCCCACGACTTCGTCCGAGTAGAAACTGAACAGTCATATTTTTCTCACGTGGACGAAGTCGCGGGTACAGCTAGTTATATGATAATTTTAGATATACATTTCAATCAAAAATATGAAACAATATCACAAAATAATTTGGCTTGTTAGTATAACTATACTTCCTATAAATAACATACCTACAATAATTTTCAATATAGTGTACGACCGAATTTTTTTTAGTGTGTATAAATCTGTGTCAGATATAAAACAACAGTAGTTAGTAGCAGTAGCAAACTCGTTTCCAAAATATAATTTAAAATTTATTTACCTGGCTGTACTTTGTATGAGCGTGCGAGTTGACGACGAAATATTAGGTAAATTCAAAAGGTGCCAAGCCGCCCGATCGTGTGATATTTTGTCGTGCGAGATGACGAATAACGTCATTGTAGGTATAGATGTAGGTGTAGGTATAAATATAAAAATAGTCCCGCGTACGCGTATCGCTTTATTTTGCCCTTGACCCAACTTTTTGGGGATACGACCATTGATTGAAAACATAGAATAGAGTAATAAACTAATACGTTCTTAGACTGTGTTCTGTTACTGTAATACGTTGAAAGTATAATCGACACAATGATCAATGAATCCACATGCCACATGCCACAGCTCGTGCTCGATGAAGTTACTCTTGTTCTTTATCCTTCGCAGCCTGATTATTATTATTTAATATTTCGAGACAATAAAGGCTTTCAGAGGCTCATTGATTAGGTAGCGTGAGTGGGAGGTAAATGTTATCAGGTCGCGGTTCTCGGTCCGAGTCACAAGGGTGTACTTAACAAAGTTATTCGAGTGATCAACTTTGCGCGATTTCCCGCCGGAGCTCAATTTCAACTTTCCCAATGAAATTGAGACACGACGAGACTGAAATTGGTTTTGTTGCGGACACATTGACACGTTGTTTCTAATTTCGCGATACATGGTTGCTAATTGCTAACGTTGAATGGTAAAGGTGAAATTTTTTAGTTCATGTAGGTATCTGGTGAAACATTCATCATTTTAATATTGGGAATTGAGGATCTTTTAAATCTTATTATTATTATTATTAGTTAGATAAATGTTAAGGGGATTGCATACCTAAGGAAGAAACAAAGTCATTAACACACATAAGGTTATATTAAAAAATACCAATTTTAATCAATAAGATAACATAATACCTACCCAACATATGAGAAAATTTATTTAAGGAAAATTTTTATGTTAATTTTTTTTTATTAAATATTATTTTTTTATTAATAATATTATTTTTAACTTTTAGAATGTTAAATTTATTTTTATTTTATATATTTTTTGAGGGAAGATTAATTCCTACATTGATATTAATTAATGTAAGATTTTAATGATCGAACAGATCAAAACTTTAAACTTTTGCATTTAAATTTTATCTTAATCCAACATATTTAAATTAAAGCTCATTTTTAGTATGGTTATCTTATTGAAATAAAATTAGTTTTCGGATTTATCTCGCGTATATTAAACTAAAATGATTATTTAAAATCGAACCCGACGTTTCGGTCACTTTTCAGCTTCCGTGTTCTATTTCAATGAGTGCAGCTCGCGAAAACCTGAGAACATACTATGGTTATCTTATTCTTTTACGTTTTGCTTTACAACATCAGGTTGAATAAATCAGAAACTCTCTGTTTAAGTTATTAATTCCACTTTTACACACTATTATGGAAGTTGTTCTATCAGAATAAGACAATACTCTTTTTTTCAATGTCATCGCTATTGCGCTTTTTGCCAGTGTCAATAAAACGATATTTCGAAGGTACATGTATTCGTAATAATAAGCAGCGTAAAAGTCATAGTACGTCAGTCAGAGTCCCAGTCAGTAATTTGAGTAAAGCGATGGCTACTTTACCAGAACATTCACAATGAAGTTTTGGAGGAAACTTGTTTTCGCACTGTTATTCTATTTCACTGTAGGTACACAGGCCCTAATAAACCTATATCAAACAAAATGCCACCAATTTTATTTAATACTCGCAGCGCACCCCGGCTTTCGCGCGGTTGCAATGCTACCTACCATCTCCTATTCATCTTGTGTTAAATAGCCTAAAGCTTTCCTCGATAAATGGGCTATCTAATAGTACGGAAAGATTTTTTCAAATCGGGACAGTAGTTCCTGAGATAAGCGCGTTCACGCAAACAAACAAACAAACAAACTCTTCAGCTTTATATTATTAGTATAGGTTGGTTATTCAAAAATGCACCGAGAAAACGAAATAAACTAAGAGCATCACACGCCTCCTTCATGGTTCCCGCCAAAATTCCTAGACAAAGTAGACAATACTTACTTTTTAATATTTTTTTTTACGATAACTACACGTCAAGTTGACATTGACTACTGATGTGAAGCATCACTTTTGTTTTTTTTTTTTGAGTTTGTAGTATTTCCTATAACGTAATTAGAGACTTTGTATATCTGTAGTTTTATTTATTCTAGGATGGATATTACTGCTAGCCTTATTCTATAATCTTATTTTTATCATGTTGCTTAATGCTTTTCTTTTCTTTTTTAACACTATTCTATTTTTATTTATCGTTTACTTAGCTTATATCTATCGTTGTTATTGTACTAATTCTATTTAATTTTACTATACTATACGCTAATCTATGCTATAACTATATAAAACTACTTATATTAATAATAAAATATGCTTATGTATCTACTCTATTTCTATTTATTACTTTTTTACATACTACTGTACAATAATCAACGAAATACTTTTGAAATTCCTTACTTTGTAATAAAGCGGGTAAATTTTGTAACGTTATATTCAATCCTATTTTTTGTTGGTAAAAGATAACCATGACTCTCCCAAACATCGAACTACACCAGCAAGGGATGACTGCTGAGACAGAGGTGGCGTAGGATTCCTTAGGAATCCATTGAGGCACGACCAAGATTGTCCACGACATTCTTTTCAGAGTGCACGACTAAAAAAATCACAGGGTACCAAATTTTTAATCAAATACATAATTATAAGTGATCGGAAAGGGAAAATATCCATGAGACCATGCCTGAACGCAATTACAACTAAACTTATTTCATTTATAATCATATAAATCGTAATAAACTTATCCGGAAATCCTTTATCAATTGTACATGTATGGCATAATGTGTATTTAATGATTGTTGGTGGTCAGATGACACTAATGCAACACGCATTTGAACATTATTCATGATACGCATGCTAATGTCTGCATGCGTACGCGTTGTGTTTGCAACATGTTTTACCTACTATCTGTATAAGTAGGTTCTTACTGTTTTTAAAAAAAGCTGGATGTTGTTCTTAAATGGCTGACCCAAGGGCACACTACAGTTCCAAAACCCAGACAATATGTCGCTCAATAATAATTAAAAAAATATATTTGTATTTGTACCGTGTTCGAGTTAGATGAGCAAGAGGAGTATTTCATGTTTTATGCTTAGGTACCTACTGTGCCTATAAAACGCCGACAAAATAGAAAAAACGAGGCTTAGAAAAAATAATTTTAATATATACATACCTGATTAGTACGCGTTTTATGATATTATATGCTATAAATTTACTCAATATAATTTTTTAACTGATATAACTCTCTCGTATTATATATAACTTAAACTATCTCGTAAATATTTCAGATGCCCAGTATCATCTTCAGTGTTTGGTAATATACCAGAAAATGTCACTAAGCCTGGGTTGCACCAAGATATTTGTTAAAGTTATTGTAACATTTCACATCCTTCTCTAACTTTAACAGATTTCTTTGAGGAAGAGCGTATGGAATCGATTTCGGAACGTACTTAGCTACCTACTTAGATATGCGTCAAGATCAGTATTTTAGTTAGGTATGCACTGATCAATACTGATTACTGACATGTTCTCATCATTAAATGTCTGCTCCAAAAAAGAGTACATCATACAGTTAACACGAAGAATTATGCTCAGCAAACACCTAATTGCGACTGTCAATAATGACAACATGGATTTTAATAATTGACGTCTATATAACATGTTGTGTCATCGATGCATTTAGGTAACCCGAATGCTTATTGTTCCACTGTGACATTGAATCTACATGCCGAATGTTCGTAAGCAATTGGATATTTGATATTTCATTTCACAGATATATTTTTTTACCCAAATGGCGCTTCCATCTGTGTGAATCGCAGAGCCGTATTTTTTTGAAAAATAACAGCTCTATGAGTATAATATATAATATAATATAATATAAACAATACAATACAAAATACAATATAGATATATATATATATATATATATATATATAAATAATACTTATTATAATTTACTTAATCTTGAATCATTTGTAGATGGTAGTGGATATTTTTGTGCACTTAGGTAACATTTGCGAAATACTTAAATAATGGAGGACAGCAAATTATCATAATAATTTTCAAAATTAATATGAGGTCTGTAATATGTTTATTTTTAACAATAACACATGTGAGTGAACTGTGGAAAATGAAGAAAAATTTGACTTCGGGCATGAATTGAACCTGCGATCTCAGGATAACCAGTCCAGCCGCTTTACCACCAAGCTACAGAAATCGCATACCGAAATGTCAAATTTTGCCTTCCGTTTTTTGATTTTTAACCGTTTTTGGGTCGGTGAACGAGATCCATTGATAACTACTAACTTTTTCATATGATGTCATTATAAAGAATAATTGTTGTGCTATGAATACTTAATTAATGAGATTTCACTTTTCTACATTTCTTTTTAATTTTAGAGTAATAACAATAAACCACATTAAAGAGCCTCTAATACAAGCCAATAAAGTCGTCACGTGTAACTGGACCCGGCAGTAGATATTGGCTGCTTTGACTTAACAAGTGAAAGTTCTATTGACATTTATTTGCGATTCTCGCAGAATGCGAGAACAAGAAATACCTACGATATGATAAATTATTTTAGAATGAATGACAGTAGGTATTCCTCGACTCCTGTAGAACACAGGGGACAATATAACAATGCTAACCGCATTTTAAAAAAATGGGTTAGTACGATAATAAATAATGTTTGTCGGTCTGAGATTAGGTATCTACCTCGTTAAATTATACATCAGTTCGATCCCTATTTCTTTCATATGGTATCCGTTTAGATAAATATATTTCAATGTACAAAGTTATATAGAAATATTATGATAATATTTAAAATATTTATTTACAACATTTAGGTAAGATTCGTTTAGAAAGTAACGACATGAAGACAGGAAATTGAAATTATCTACAAATTGAAGTCCTTTTTACGTGTTTTTCTTGGTACATTTAATTCTGAACGACTACACAGATTCCAATTTGTTTCTTCTCCAGAAAAGATAAAGTTAAAGTTAAAGATTGTGAAGCCATAGATATGGCTAAAACCGCTGTTGGAACGAACGTATACCTACCTACATTGAGGTCTTACGATAATATTCTACTCTTCTTACGTTGACCTCTCTACTGTTTTATTTTCCTAGTCCCCAAGAATTTTTCATCACAAATCAATATAAGACATTAAATCGCACACGGGTTATTTTGAATATCAAGTTATAAATAAAAATCGTAATTTGTCTTGACTTGAGTGTTCTCTTGCATTATGCAACCACAACATAACTTAATATACCTACAACATATAACTTAAAATCTGCGAACTTATCTTGTTTAAATAGGTATATATACACGGATGTTATTATTTCAACTGAGAACCAGAATGCTTCAAATACTGCAGCTCTAACTCCAGAGCCTTTCAAATCCCTACTGGTACAAAATAAAATAAAATACGTTGATTGTGTGGTCTACACACTATTGCTGTACATAATGATAATCTTGAGGTAGACAGCCTTATTACTTCACCGATTAGGCGGCGAGCGCAGACGGCTCTCAAGGCCGATCTGTGGATCCGAACCGCGGCATATGGTGTTGCGAGGGTAAGACATTAGGGAGGTGCAACCAGGTGCAACTGTCGCTTTAGTCATCGGTTAGTGTTGATGATAGCCGGAATAAGCATTTGCGTAAGTAAGAAAGTAGTAAGTAAGAAAAAGAAGGCCGGTCGGAACTTGCGATTGAAATAGAAAATATTTTTATTTCGAATAGATCTTTACAGATACTTTCAAAACGTCAAGTAATCATAAAATACCTAAAGTCAATAACCATTACATATAGTAAAAGCAAAAATATTTATTAATAGTAAATTAAAAATAAGAATTTAAACTGCTTCGTTAAAACATAATAATCACACAATTTTTCAATTCCTTCAAAGATGAAAAATGAAGAAAAAGAAAAACTCATTCGTCAAGATCAAAGTTATTCACTTAGCAGAGTTCCAAGTGCAGTCACTACTGATCTATCAATTACTTGATACCAGTGTCAGCATTTATTACATAGGTTACATATAGGTAATAATCACGTCATATTTAAATCTCATATGGGTTTGTATCGGATTTTGTAAAGGGGTGGACGAAACCACATACACCTCAGGGGAGGAGCTTTTGTGTAGATGTCTATAGGCTGCAGTCATCACTTCAATGTGAACCTAACATCAATGTGAGCTGCATGCTTGATTGAGGTAGGTACCTTACATTAAAAAACCGGTCAAGTGCATGTCGGGCCACGCGCAGTGTAGGGTTCCGTAGTTTTTAGGTTTGATTAATGTAATGAAAAAAAATAAGTTAATATTTTCTATGGAGTTGTTCAATAATTTCGAGTATTATTTGGTCGACTATTACTCGCAAACTTGTAAAGCCAACTTAGGTGTGATAGTTTTCTTTTTAATTTCGTTATATGTAACTAGTATTTCCGTAAAGTTGTTTCTAACAACAACCGTTTAGTTGATAGAGGGAGGGACACTTGACTCTAACGAAAATTGGCACTTTAAAGCTTAATAAGTCACGAACAGTTAAGTAATTCGAAAAATGATGTCAGCATACTCCTAAAATTTTTGAAAGACCTATCCAATTATATCCAACACTAGGTATATAGAAAACGGAAAATAAAAAAAATATCTGCGCGTTACATGTAGGGGAGGTACGTACCTTAAATAATTTTATTTTTCCTATTTTTATTATTCCACTTTGTCGGCGTGATTATGGTGTATACCTACTTGTGCCAAATTTCAAGTCTCTAGTACAAATAGTTTTTGCGCTAAACCGCGGACGGACAGACAGACAGACGGACATGGCGAAACTATGAAGATTCCTTGTTTACTACGGAACCCTAAAAAGGGAACATTACATAAAAAGACGGTTAAGCTCACTGTCGTAATCTAAAAAACTCTAAATGTGAATGCACGGAGCGTTAAACTTCGTATACCTAGGTACAAAGGCTCCTTCTAGCTAACATACATTATGTATTATCATACTACAAAGTAACAATGTTTCTCTTTAAATGTTACTTTCAAAGTGGAGCTATTTTGTTTTATATACCATTCATACCACTATTTAATACCAGAAAATACCTATATTTTACCTACTACGTAGAATAAGTAAGAATTTCTTATGTCACTTATTTCTGTTTAAAAGATGAAATTATTTTGAGGATCTTATCTGAATCTGAATTAAGAAGTTACACCAAAATCTTACTGCATCAACCATATAATGGACTTTATACTTTAGGTATACCTACTATTGTTTTGCGACCGGACTTGTATTTCGATTATGAATACATATTTGAGTTCAGATCGAGGCAAATTCTAAAACAAATTTATAATAGGTACAATTTATAAGTAGATATTCAGAAAGTGCGTCAGTTGCAGAAAAATATATCTTATCTATAATATTATCACACTTTTCATGAGACCTTGATCATAACATTCACAATGACTTTAAAAAAAGAATAAAGTAGGTAACTACTTACCAAAATCGTTGCTGTCATCATTATAAAACAATAAATTGGGAGCTCCATAGATGGAAAGCCAAGATTAGGTACCTACCTATGTAATTTTTATAACAATATCTGCTTACTATTGCCACAGAATATATTATTATCTTCGTACAATAACTATTGATATCATATTTTTGCTAGTTGCAATACGTTAATATATTTGTAGCCAACATACCTAATTGTAAATTACAAATAAACATACAAAATATGTATGAAGAGAATGATGAAGGCAGATGAGGCTCGAGAGGTATGTCAGGACCGGGATGTCTGGCGCTCTTCACTCTCTGCCTACCCCGTTAGGGACCTGGCGTGAAGATACATATAAATTATGTATTTAAGTAAAAATATGAAGGTGGCAAACAAGTATGCGGTTCACATGACATCCACACAAAAACAGAAATCAAAATTCAGATGCGTTTTTTTTATTCAAAGTTTAAATAACTTGATCTTCGTTACTTGCCCTCAGTCCCTACACTCGAACTCTACCATTAGTATAAGTACCTACAAAAAACATAATATATACAAATATGAAGCACATATAGAGTAGGTATTATGTATCTACGTAACAGTCACTATTAATAATTTATAATCATTAATTTGCATGACGATAATAAATGTGATAATAAAATGATTGCAAAGAATAAAGAAGCACTGTTTTTGCATAATCTATAGGTACTAACTTAGGTATAAATAAATACAAAGGTTGGTGTTTTTTTTCAGGGGTCAATTATCACTTTTTTTTAATTTATCGTTGAGATTATACTTTAGTAGTTATAATTTTTCTCGTCGTTATATACATATGTAGGTATATCTAGCACTTTTGTGATTTTTTCACACATAAGTACATCATTATCATCATCATTTCAGACAAAAGACGTCCACTGCTGAACAAAGGCTTCCCCCAAAGATTATCACAACGAACGGTCCTGGGCCGCCCTCATCCAGCGATTGCCCGCTACCTTCGTCCCAGGTCGTCGGTCCATCTTGTGGGTGGACTGAGGCCAAGAACCGTTCTGCCCTAACGGCCGTCAGTTCTTCGAGCTATGTGCCCTGCCCACTGCCACTTGAGTCTCGCTATTCGGTGAACTATGCCGGTAATTTTGCGGTTCTCATGCGGATCTCCTCATTTCTGATTCGATCTCGCAGAGAAACTCCAAGCAAAACTCTACCTCCATTGCTCTTTGAGTGACCTTGAGGCTTCTTATCAGGCCCATAGTGCCATATAATCCAATATAACTACATTTGAAATAGCTAGGCAGTGGGTCGGATGACTCTACCAAAAATTGGCACTTCATAGCTTAATCCTATAAAAATCTTAATCGAAAACTAGTTTTGTGAAAAACAAAGTGTTTTATTATACAGTTTACATGGGCGGTAAATAAACATCCGCAGGTCAAAATGCAATAGCGTGGCCACCGCTGAAGCTTAAGTTATATTTTGCTTATATGATAGATATGATAGGGTCATACATTCCTATTTAACCAGAACACGTTAGTGCTGAATACTAGATATCATTTACCGACAGATAAATTAGGTAACTGCTTACACCCTCGAGCTCCGACACTTGATCCCCATTAAAGTGTAAAATGATGTCATGATAAGATACATACTTAATTTTATCTCAACAACCTTTTTTGTATACAATTATACATCTGTAAGAGTTTCACACGTCTTATCTATAAGAGATAGAGTCGTAGACGTTTTATTTATTGATCTCTCTAGATAGCGCACGCGCACATTTATGTTTTTATTTCATATTCGGTTAAAAGCTATATTACAAATGTTACAATGATCTTTATCTCCGAAAATTGATATAATAAATATAACTACGTTAAGAAAAACCGACTTCAAAACTGAAAAGTAAAAAATAATGATTTAATTGTAATTATATACTACCTATTTTTTATATGTGCTATTTACTAATAGGTTTGAAGTCGGTGCCAAGCCAAAATCACTAAAGTAGGCATTTCATTGTATTAAAATGTAACTTCACGCCTGTAATCCCCGAAGGGGTAGGCAGAGGTAAATGTATTATATTTATTTCATACTTTTTAGTTTATTGCTGCATTGTCAATTAGATTAATGTTCTCATCTGTTAAATTTGTAAAATCTGACTCTTTTAGCTTCGTGACAATTAGATACCTAATTTAAATTGTTTAGGTGTGTCGATACAAAATTATTACACGACTATACGAAATCAATTAAAAATTATTATCCACGAAGGAGTAAATAAGCTGTGTTGTGTCGTCGATGAGTAAATGTGTCATAGTCACTTGTTGTCGTCTTGTTGTCATGCGTATTAGGACTATCTAGGACGTCAGTGGATTCAACGCATTATATGACAACTGGCCGTCTATTCTTATTCCTTTAGTCTGAGGTGAAAGTAAGTAAAAAAATGCTCATAAAATAAAAACTAATGGGCCTATCTCAATCAAAATTTTATGGGACCAATTTGAAACTATTCCGCATCAAACAATACAAGAATTACGTAAATCGGTTCAAAAATCTCGGCGAAATTCGCGTACATACATTAAAAAATATATTTAAACCGGCCGAATTGAGAACCTTCTCGTTTTTTGAACTCGGTTAAAAAACTCAAAATAATAAAACCCATTCCGACAAATGCGGTCAAGCAGAACCCACAAAAACAAACCGTTTTGTACCAGTTAACAATTATACCTATAAATTAAATAAACAAATACCTACCTAGTATGTTATCATAACATTATTTTTAAATGGAAGCTATGGTATTTACATAGTGTTAATGTAATGTTGTTAACATAAAATATATTTTTACATAGAAAATACCACATAAAATAATGTAATATGTTTTCATAACAGTAAGTAAAATGAAAAGACATAACATCAACTAAGTTTATTTTAATTAATAAACCGCCGCGCCGCCATTCACTGCTCATTTGATATCATAACATTAAAGTTTGATACGTTTGAATTGAATTAGGCATTTTAATTAACTTCAAAATACAAAGTCTATTTAACACTTATTTAGCGTAACTTCACGACTGTCTGCTCCGAAGGGATATGCAGAGAGAGGCAAGTGTATGAATTAATTAAGCTTTCAAACATACCTACTAGCAATAATCAATGTACGGTGTAATTTCCGCCACAGAGGCAAAACACCTTAGGCCTCAGAAGTGGCAACGCATCTGCATTATGACCTCTGGTCATTGTGTGGATGTCTATGTGGCCGCAGTCATCACTTAACATCAATGTGAACTGCAAGCTTGTTTGCCACTTTTACTACATAAAAAAAAAACAGTTTAAAACAGAATGTAAAGATTTTCCAATATTTGTTCTACACGTTCTACATAACGTTCTTATAACGATTACTTATATTAATAAATAGATTTTGCAGCACGTATGTACTAAATGCTGACTGAGGTAGGTAATATTGTACGAACCTGATAAGCTATGAATATGAGGACGGCACTGGACTGTGCGAGGGAAACTAAATATAGTTCCATAAGTCTATTTATAAGGCAGATACATGGCATTCTTGAATACGCAATGGTGAGTCTTTCATTGTAGCTTTTTCTCAGATACGTTACCATCTGAGTTTACAATTCTAATGGTATTAAAAAACCGTCCAACTGCTTCCGTTTTTTCGTTTTATGATATGGGAGCCTAAAACACAATATTTTTTAGTGAATAGTACTACAATAACGACGTTACGTTTGTATCAAAGGTTTGATATATACGGACTATTTGTATGGAAAAATAAAATTGTGGTTTTTTCTATTTCCCTTCAATTTCTTCATATTTTCTTACCTTTTAAACCTTCCCTGGACTTCCAAAAATCATTCAAAACCAAAATTAGCCAAATCGGTCCAGCCGTTCTCGAGTTTTAGCGAGAGTCACTAACAGCAATTGATTTTTATTTAAATAGATAGCTACTATTGCATTACGTTTGAATTTCTAAAAACGACCGTTTACACGACACCTGACTCTAACGCAAATTTGCACTTTAAAACTTAATAAGTCACGAACATTTAACTAAATCGAAATTTAGACATCCTTAATATTTTTGAAAGACCTAGCCAACGATATCCCATACTATATGGATCTCGAAAATAAAATAAAATATCCGCGCGTTACATGTAGGGGAGGTTACCCTATTTTTTTTCATGTTTTTAGTCTACTACTTTGTCGGCGTGTTTAAGGTGTATACTTGTGACAAATTTGAAGTCTCTAGTACCAACAGTTTTTGCGCTAAACCGCGGACGGACAGACAGACACACAGAGAGATAAACAGACGGACATGGCGAAACTATAAAGGTTATTGTTTACTACGGAACCCTAAAAAGGGTCTCCTTTAGGCAGTTGTGTAAATTTGTTTAGGCTGATTGCCCGGTGAAGTAGAATAGTGCCATCTCGACACGAACCGCCATCATAAGCCTAATTAAAAGAAAACACCTCAGGGTAACATATACGAGAGACTGCGGGATTCTCCGAATACAAAATAAAACATTTTCCAAGAAATATTATTGTTACTCGCATATATCTTACAAGATATTGTAAGATTTTATAAGCTCATAAATCATTTACATTATCGTCTTGCGTCGCCTTAATACCTTTCTTGGCAGGTTTGGATGGAAAACAATGGAAATGTATAGTAACGAAATTATTGTAAAGTAATAACATTGAAGGCTTTGTGACCATTGTTTGTGAGATAAAATAAGGGGCGATGAAAATTCGATCCACTTTCGTTTGTGTTATGATACTATTGTCTCTGCTAGAGTTTCATTTTAGGCAAACAAATAAAGCGGTTCAATTGGTGTTACAATTTCTAAATGTGCCCAATTTACCTTCTCTTTACAAACTAGGTAGGTACCTCAATCAAGCTGGATTTTATCGATTCGCCGATACTTTAAAATATTAAATTATTAAAATTAAATGATAATATATGAATCCAGATAGTGTATAATGAAGGCACTAAAGGCGTAATTATTTTTGGTTTATTTTAACTAAACTTACTACTTGAAATACATGGGTAATACTAACCTATAGTATTAGAAAGAAAGAAAACTTTTTTTTTCTTTTGGTTACAAAAAGCACCAAACAATGAATGTAGAAAAGTGTATCAGGACCGGGATATCTGGATCGCTTTACACTCTTTGCCAACCCCGTAAGAGACTGGCGTAAAGATACATACATAAATAACAAACGAAGAGAATAAAGCTAATAAATTATGTGTTTTTTAAATATATTTTCAGCAAATTGCTGCCACAGCTGCTACAACGCTGACTTTCTCATAAAGCCATGTACCTACTTACTACAACTTTTTGTTTATACCACGGTTATACAAACTAAGCCTGGGTTGCACCAAGATATTTATTAAAGTTAAAGTAATTGTAACCTTACACATCCTTCTCTAACTTAAATAAATCTGTTAAAGTTAGAGAAGGATGTGAAATGTTAAAATAACTTTGAACTTTAACAAATATCTTGGTGCAACCCGGGCTAAGTTTATCCTACTTAATAGACATTAATATTGTAGGAGATGGAACGTCCTAAAATAGAACCGCATTTAGCCTCTCGACACACTCGGGATGTCCCCACTGTAGCGTTCAGGCTTTCAAACTGAGTGGTTGATGTGTTTATGTGCACTTCCGTTAAGTAACATTTGCAATCTACCTATAACGGGCTTCGCTACATTTGTAAAGGGCACCAATGTTAAATTTATTACGAGAATGTAGAGCGTTTAATACCCACTTTTATTTGATTTTTATATATGGAACTACCCTTCGTTTATAGGGTTTTGTAAGGGTTTCCGTTGTTAGGGTTTTCTATCGAACCTATAATTGGGGTGTCGTTGGATAGGAAATTTAAACACTTAATAGGCATAACGGAGTCCCCAAACTGTCCTGAGTGCAATAAACAGGAGGATGTTCTCCATGTGTTGATGGAATGTGTCCGGAACGATGCATTCAGACAAGAAATAATGTTTCTGAACAATCAAAATGTTGGAATTTGTAATAGTGTTTTGGCTTTTCCTTTATCCGGTAAAGCCAGAATACTACTAAAATTATACAAGAAATGGTTGTAAGTACCTTTAAGTCAAAATGTTAATTTGTAATGTTTCCTATGGGGGTGACATAGTCACTGCGTGACAAAACCCCTTTCTTAAAATAAAGATTAAAAAAAAAAAAAAGTTCCAATTTCGGTTAGGATCAATTGTATGTATGTATGTATGTATCTTAACGCCAGGTCCCTAACGGGGTAGGCAGAGAGTGTAGTGCGCCAGACATCCCGGTTCTGACAAACCTCTCGTGCCTCGTCTACCTTCATCATTCTCGTCATACATGCACGCCGATTCCTAAGACTTTTGACCCCACCATCAGACAGAACTCGACCTATTTGGTCAGCCTTGGTCTTCCTGTGCCTCTGCAACTTTCTATATGCCCGAACCATCGGAGCATGCCTTTTTTCATTTTTACACCGATACTATCATTCACACAAAGTCTCTTTCTTACATCTTCATTACGAACGCGATCGGTGAGTGATACACCGCAGATCTTGCGCAAAGATCTCATCTCGACCGCGTTCAACTTACTTTCATGATCAATTGTACCTCCAGCAAAATTGTTGTATTGGGTGTGAAAAAAACACAGATAAAAAAAACTCAACAAAATAGGCTCTGAACTTTAAGAGTAATAGGTAGCCAACAGAAAGAATGTGCTTACCTACTTATTTTTAAAAATACATTTCGTGTGGCCCGACACGTGCTTGGCCAGTAGTTTCAGGTTATTTCGTATTGTGTTACTCAAGTTTGGTTATTTTGGTTTAGGTACCTATTTTTATATATTTAGTTTAGAATATAAAGAGAAGAAGTTTTCTACACCTAATACCCCATACGACATGGGGTAAGTGTGGCTAAGGTTAATACACTTAATAATAGCTCTACTGAAGCTATATAAAGCGTTTATTGATTGTGTAAACCAGTGATTCCCAAAGTGGTCCATATAGACCCCCTGGGGTCCATGGCAATCGATGGGGGTCGACGTAGGCGTGAATAAAATTTGGAAATATGGGAATGTGATATAACAAAAAACTGCCTCAGTAGCCTAGTGGTAGCAGGTCACACACGCTGGAGGTCCTGGGTTCGATTCCCGGGTCGAGGGTTATCAGAGATAACGGTTTAAAATCCTTTATTTCTGATTCTATTGGGATTTTTCCATTTTCTGGAAGTTTCTCAGTACCTCGGAGTTTGGTAATGTGCCCGGAGATGGCAACAGGCTCGCCACCTGTTACATGGGCCAAAACGTAACCGGCGAATCGTAGGTGTTTGCATGTATGCTTGAATGCATGCATTTACCTCTGCCTACCCCTTCGGGAATTAGAGGCGTGAAGTTACGTACGTGATATAAATGTAGCAAGGTCCTCAAGTGGGAAGGTCCACGGAAACCAAAAGAAATAGTTTGGGAACATCTGGTGTAAACTGTCCGCGTGTAAAAGCAACCGTTTATTTAAAAAAACTAAACTTAGTAAGGTGAATTTACTCTAGATCTAAATGGGTACGTAGGTAGATATTTATTATAACATTTTATCTCAATCTTAAAAAATAAAAATTGATAAGAGGGCGGTGTTGATAAGGTAACTATACTTTTTTTTACTTCATATAAGTTATTAAGTATGGGACTTACATGAAGTAAAAAAATACTCATTTATACCTACTATATCATCATAACTTTTTATACAAAAAAAAACAAAACTACTAGTAATCGCGAGATTGAAAAAATGAAGAGCCACAGAATATTTAATATTACCTAATGGAAGAGCATTCAAGTTAGCAAAATTGAGTTAAAAAATAGATTAAAAAGCAAATAAATGAAAACCAGAGTGATTAGATAACTTCTTGATGGCTTTTTTCACCGACTTCAAAAAAGGAGAAGGTTTTCAATTCGTCCGGATCTTTTTTTTTGTATGCTCACTGCTCACCGATAATTTTTTTTAGTAGTACGGACTTATGTATGCGGCTCGTCTTGACATGGCACTAATCTGCTTCACCGGGAGGCTATCGTGCGTCGAGCGTGTACTGAGACATTTGTATAATGTTTATAATTTATTTCTAGCACGTTCCTACTCGTAGATACCCTTAATGTAAAAGAATAGAAAAAATACTACTACAAAGTTATGCGTGATCTTTCAATCTCTATTTAAATTTCGAATTCGATAGCCAAACTTGTTGCATTTTTAATTCCTACAATTCTATGATAATCCTCTGATCTTTCTACGTTGGTAGCTCTGCTAATTTAAACATTTTGAGGTTCACAGTGCTACTTAGAAATTTCGACATTGACGATTTTGGCTAAATTTATAGAGATTCAAATTTAAACTTAATAACATCTACAATATTAAATGTCTCTATTAGGTAGGATAAACCAAGAGTTTGCATAATCAAAAAGTACTAGTAGGCCTGATTGTACTTTCTCTTCTTGTTTATATTTTTTTGTTATCTAGAATATTACTGGTGTACAATAAAGAATATTTACTTACTTATTTACTAACTTACTTACATGGATTAATGGGACATTCGGCCACGTACAGCGTGGTAGCAGCTGTGTCAACTAAAATTAGGTAAGTCATTTCACACGTTTGTTAATGACTCTACATTAATCGAACTCTAGATTTATTGCTAACGCTTCTTAATATTAAGTACGAGTAAATCTGTCAATGGCTTTAAAATCCAAAAGACGATGCTAATTTTATTTTGTGCTAATGATGTTAAATATATCGCAGGTGCCACAACCACAGCATCGACATCAACTGAGTCAAAGATGTTATTTTCGTAACTAATAGATGCAAGGTCGATGGTAATCAGCACCCCTCATCGTCACGGCGATCGCCGACTTTACTATTTTAAAATCATCAACATAGGCATCAAGTCGAACCGATGTGATCCGAGTGACAACGCTATGAATAAAACAATGAAATTTAATAACTTAAACGGATTGTCTTACACTCTTTAGTCATGTACGAGGTAGGTATCAAATGAAGTGAAGCGTCTCGACTCGATGATCAGCAGGACAGTGAATCTAATGAGACTCAATCAGCATCATGCGAGTGCGAGACCGTCCTCCGGCACTCGTTCATGTCCAATAGGTATTGTCCAGCGATCAAACGGCTAGTCCAAGTCCATCACCGCGCGGCAATCACTAGCGGTCACCGCAACACAGTTACTCTTAACACCGCACTAAAAAACCGCAATAATAATCTCCTTTCACTTACAAAACACCGACACACACCGTCTAAACTGACATTACTCCAACTTTTCCAAATTCACTGCGGCCGGCCGCGGTGATTCAGAGTTCGAAATGTTTTCAATGGGGAACGCTACGTTGTCTTAGTGCGTTTGGGTTTGTTGTATATGGTGGATGGCGACAGGTTTCTGTCATATGCTTGTGATTGTTTACGGTGCTATGGCAAAGCGGCGCGGCATAGCGTTGAGACGTACGTGGCCCGCGTCGGTCGGCGACCGGCTGCCTGAGCTGCGGTGTAGCAGGCGACTCTGTGCCCGCTCCGCGCCCGCTATCACCGCTGTGCGACCCGCGCCGTGCGCCGCACGCCACCGCCTCTTAAGACCTTACAATTCTGCAGACCAGGGTTTCCTACGAAGTGCTCCGAGACTAGCCGATTCCATTCGAATGCACGAAGGGTTACCGCCAAATAGCATTTTCCTTTTCCATTACAACTAAGCTGAAACGTGTATTTTATCACCCGCGTAGAGACTAGTGGAGACGAAGCGACGAAGGGAGAGTTATAAAAATGTATTTTAAAAATTATTACAAAACTTTCTTTGGTCAATCAAACAAGTTCTATCTAAAAATAAAAATGTAGATATTGATAAAAATAACAAAGGAGGAATTATTACAAAGGAGTTATCATAAAAAGTAAAAAGTGATTACGAAATAATCCTGTTATCGACAACAATCTAAAGGTCATTTAATTTGAGTCTGTTTTAGATTCCATAATTACTAGCGACCAGCCCGCGCCCCGGCCTCGCGCGGGTGCAATGTAGATTCTTACTGGTAATAAGATGCCATTCTCAATCATCAATTTCTACCTATTCATCTGTTTTTTAGCCATACACCAACACGTGTTGTACCATTTTAGAACCTGACTAAAGGCGCCAACTTTTAATGACGCTTACCAAGGAGCTCTAGTACATTTTTTAAGCAGGCCCCGTCAAAGTCAACAAATCTTGAAAATGTTTAATTTAGCGTTCGACAGAAAGTCACATTTCTAGGAAACTTAGAGCAAATATTATTATCTCTTTGATTGTAATTGCAGATATTTCTATCAGGGTTATTTATAATTAAAATATATTTATAATTAAAGTTTAAATAAACAGAAATACTACATTTTTACCACGGTTACCGAAAATTGGTTTCAAAATGACCAAACATTTGAGAATACATGGGATAGATTTTTAGTCTTATGACAGTTACCATCCACCCGGGTGATAGGGTATCACCCGGATTCGGCTTCACGTTGAGTTCTGGGACACCCTGTATAGATATACATAATACGAGCCTAGAATTTGACAAGTTATGAAGAGCTTTATTTCATTTTAAATAATAGCAATAAGCTTTTTTTTATGTGAATTGTGATGTTTCAATTAATTGAAACGTTTATATAAATAAAATTAATTAAAATGAATTTAAACTAATTCATTCCGCACTCCACCAATCCGCATTGGGGCAGCGTGGTGGAGTAAGCTCCAGGCCTCCCCCCAAAAAGGGGAGAGATTCGTGCCCAGCAGTGGGACGTATAATGGGTTGCCATTATTATAAACTAATTCATGTTTATACCTATAATGCATCTGTTTTTCTTTATTGGTACAAAAACATTAAATGAAATTGAGAATAATCTACGTCAATCTCGATATGTATAAATTAAAGGTCAAAACGTGTGGAATAATTAAGAGCATCAAAATCTAAACAAGTTTTCTTAGTACGTCAATGGAACAAGGCAATTTTATACCTACTGTTTGTAATGCGTACATGTGTAGGTATATAATTATGTACATACAAATATTTAAAAAAATATTCACATAATATAACAATTCACACTATGATATTTTTTTCGTCCATTTAGAAAACATGGCAAACTATAAGGATCTGCACAAAAACCAAAGGTGACATTTTTTTTTTTTATGTAATGAGTTTGGCAAACAAGCATGCAGTTCACATTGATGTTAAGTGATGACTGCAGCCTATAGACACCCACATGAAGACCAAGGTCAAAATACAGATGCGTTACCACTCCTGAGGCCTAAGGTGTTATACCTCTGTGCCGGAAATTACAGGGCCGTACATTACTACCTGACCGGAACATGATAGTGCTGAACACTACCATTTAGCGGCAAGTATATTAGGTAATGCGGTGGTGCCTACGCCCGCGAGCTCTGTCACTGAAGCTCTACCACCAGTAAAAGAGAATGCAGATGTGTTGCCCCCACTTAGAACTTAGTTGTTATGTCTCTGTGACAGTTATTACAAGGCCATACCTTACCATCATACAGATAGTGTTAAACATTTACTGGTGGTAGAGCTCCAGTGACGGAGCTCGCGGGCGTAGGCACCACCGCATTACCTAATATACTTGCCGCTAAATGGTAGTGTTCAACACTATCGTGTTCCGGTCAGGTGGTAATGTACGGCCCTGTAATTTCCGGCACAGAGGCATAAGACCTTGGGCCTCAGGAGTGGTAACGCATCTGCATTTTGACCTTGGTCTTTGTGTGGGTGTCTATAAGCTGCAGTCATCACTTAACATCAATGTGAACTGCATGCTTGTTTACCACTACCATTACATAAAAAAAAAAAAAAAAAAAAAAAAAACATATTATTATCATTTATCGGCAAATAGGTTAGTTAATGCTGGTGGTGTTTACGCCCTTGAGCTCCTGCAGTGAAACTCTACCACTAGTAAATTCAGTCTCTATAAGATGCCGTTTATTTCATACATTACTTAAGATTTCAAATATTTGTCTAAGGCTAAACCACGCAAATAGAATTTAGTATTCATAAGCAGATTGGGTAGCTACCTACATATTTGTCTTTAATTTTAATAATTGAATTTACAATTATGTGTCTCAATGTTCACAGAACAATTTAAATGTAGTATTTTTGATGTTCACGTATTTGATTCAATTCTTATTTGACGTATTTGATTTATTTCTTCGTTTGTGTTTAATTTAAATTCGTTGGATGGATTCGACTCTATAATATATTATACCTAAAGATAATGAAGTAAGTGTAATGTAGAGCCATAGAGCCGAACACTTACTCAGTGTAATATTGTTCTGAGTTTGTGTATTTCAAATGGGTTTTCTCTGTATCAATACTTAAGAAAGAACTTAAATACAGAAAAAAAGTGTGAAGTAGAGCCGCATTTTCTTACCCAATAAGTGAGATACCTATTGCTCTTGGTTTGTTTTTAAATGATTCGATATTATATCATACTGAGTTATAAAATAAAGTGTGATGTAAGTCGAAAACACCTACTTATTTTGGAATCACAGTTGTTGCAGAGGCCCAGGAAGACCAAGACTGGCCTACCATGACCAAATAGGTCGCGTACTGTCTGATGGTGGGGTCAAAAGTCTTAGGAATCGGCGTGCATGTATGAAGAGAATGATGAATGTAGATGAGGCACGGGAGATGTGTCAGAACCGGGATGTCTGGCGGCCACACTCTCTGCCTACCCCGTTAGGGACCTGGTGTGAAAAGTTTGTTTGTTTGCTTGAACGCGCTAATTCAGGAATTCTCAGGAATTACTGAATCGATTTGAAAATATCTTTCAGTGTTAAATAGCCCATTTATCGAAGGTTTTAGGCTATATAACATCACGCTAAGATGAATAGCAGGGGGTAGGTAACATTGCACCGTGCGAAGCCGGGGCGAGTGGTACAAAATACTGTTAACATTATCGTTTATTTAAAGTCCAAGACATCCTGGGACTAGGGAAGGAAAAAATAGGGGTTCTGCGAGGATAGATTCTTGGCTTATTTTTCTACATAGCTTACCTACCTTATTTAAGGTACCAATGTAAAGGTAACTACTATTCGCTCATAAATATAAAAATAACAGTTACCTTTAAGACCAATTTAAACCGCATTGTGAAATATTGGACCGGTGATATACCTACTACTAGAGGACTACTCCATTGTCAGAAACATTTTATATTTACGATTAGTTTTCGTGTTTGAAAGAAAATTATGATGAATTGATAGGGATAATTGATAACAATGTTTCATTTTGAAATTAAGCCATTATTAGACTAAGGACTATTAGAAAATTTAATTCAAACATGATGTAGGTAATGGAATTTTTTTATTTAAATTTAAATTCAACACAGAGAAAATAAAATGATTGATCTCTTTACGTATAGATATATATGTTACCATTAATTCTCGTGTAATATGACTTGCAGTTTTATACTTAGGTTTTAATGACGTGAAACCCCATGTGACAACAGGCCATTAGCTACGAGCTTTGTATGACACGCGTTCATGCATAATCGCTTAGATTGCACAATTGTTTCATGGAATTTGCGTTTTGCAACTGGCCGTAAGCTGCATTTTATTTTAATTGCCTCACAATATCTTCATGAACCCTAATTATATCCGATTCAATGGAACTGTATTAATGTGTCTTTTTGATACGTATAAGTAATATGTATGGTAAATTGTACAATCTATAAAGGTACATAAAAATCAATTGCTGTTCGTTAGTCTCGCTAAAACTCTTGAACGGCTGGACCGATTTGACTAATTTTGGTTTTGAATGGTTTTTAGAAATCCAGGGAAGGTTTAAAAGGTAAGAAAATATTAAGAAATTGAAGGGAAACAGTAAAAACCACAATTTTTATTTTCCCATACAAACAGTCCATATCTATCAAACCTTTGACACATTAATTAATTCTTTGCCGGGTCAGCTAGTTGCCAATATATACTTACAAAATGTAGGTATGTAGCCTAACATTAACTAAAAGAATAATTAAAATTTATGAACATGAAAACACAGTCTGCGAAAATTAAAGGTTCCGTTTGTGTCGTCAAAAATGTAATGGGAAGATTAATTATACTTAAGATAAAGCCATTATTTAGTTACGATGATATATTATGTTATTTTCCTGGTTCTTTAGTCTAAAACGTAAATCGCATTATTGAAGTAAAAAAACATAAAAGAGCAGGTTGCTTTGTACTTTTATGGACATTCAAACATGACTTACCATTTACCATCAATCATCAAGTAGGTACAAGTCGGTACAACAATACAAACCGCCAACCGGCTATAGGTAGCTATGAATTAGCTTATAAAATACTAGCTGTGCCCACGACTTCGCCCGCGTAGAATCTAATAAAGTTATTGTTCAACTCTATTTAATAAAAAAAAATAATGCAGTGCTTGAAGAAATTTTCAATTGACCAGGCATAACTTCTTTTTACCTTAACCGATTTTGACGAAACAAAGTTTTGACAACGCTCCTATAATCCTAAAGAATGCTAACCGAACTCAAATCCGTTGATAAGATTCGAAGTGATAACAGACAGACAGACCAAAAATCCAAAAGTTTTTTTTTGGTACTCTTTTTTAATCGCCCCCTATCAGTTTTTTTGATTAATATTTAATTTTCAAACAAAATTTTAATACTGTCTTATTATATGTATATATTGATTAGATTTTTTAATTAGTATGTAAGTAGGTACCTAAGTGTAGAGGTGGTCGGTGTTTTAAATTGTTATTATGGTTAGTATAGGTACGTACATTATTATGTTTTTATGAGAGTGCCTTCTCTAAACCCTAATATTATAAATGCAAAAGTAACTCTGTCTGTCTGTCTGTTACCTTTTCACGTCCAAACGACTGAACCGATTTTAATGAAATTTGGTACAGATATAGAGCTGACTTTGAGAAAGAACATACTTATTTATAAAACGACACCCACGTGGGAGAAGCCACGGGCAACAGCTAGTTAAAAATATTTTAAGAATATAGGTGCGTTCGAAGACAGGTATTGGTCGGTAAGCAACTAATTTGATGTTACATATAGAATTGCTATCCATTCAATACAGTAATAATTTTGTGTAAGTGATGGTTTTTTTTACTGAGTAAACTCATAGTAAACTACAGTCGAGAGAAAAGTTCATGACAGCGGTTAACTTTTGGTGATAAGATAACGCGAACAGGATCCGGATGAAGTCTTTGCGTTCGAATAGTTATTATCAAGTCATCCGCTAACAACCATACTTATTTCAATAGGTATGATAATTTAATTTATAGTTTATAAGTTTTCTGTATAAAAAAAACACGAACAAAAAGTATTCAGACGTCTAGAACTTCAAAAAACCGATGATAAAGTATTTATATTCACATTTAACACATAATTCGTAATCATTTTTCACGCACCTTAAATTGCAAATTAAGCATTTAATAAATTATTTGCAACATTATTTCGTGTACCTACGTACTGAAAAAAAACAAGAAGGTAATGAAGTAGATACCTACTTGCCAACCACCAACCCGTTAATAAAAACTGCTTGACTACCTTGGTTGCCTAGTGGTAGCAGGCCACTACTACTACGTTGGAGGTCCTGGGTTCGATTCCCGGATCGGGGGCTATTAGAGATAACGGTTTAAAATCCTTTATCTTTGGTTCTATTGGGATTATTCCATTTTCTGGAACTTCCTAGTAGGTACCTCGAAGTTTGGTAATGTGCCCGGGAGATGTCAATAGGCTCGCCATTTGTTACATGGGCCAAAATGTAACCGGCGAATCGTGGGTGTTTGCATGTATGATAGAATGCATGCATTTACCTCTACCTACCCCTTCGGGGATTACAGGCGTGAAGTTACGTTACCTCTTTCGCATCTTACCTATTTGTCGTTTGTCAACGATTTTGATCAAGTTTTGACCAATACCGGACTACGGATGCTTACGTAGGCAGTGTGCAGCAGAGATAACGCTCTTTAAAGCCGAAACTAGCCGATTATCACTCATATTCATAGCCTCGAGTGGCCTCACATCGCAGCCTCGAGTGGATGAGCATTATTTCATGTTAGCTACGCCACTGATCTCACAGTCTCACATAAATAGGTATCTGTCAAATCAATTTAAAAACAAAACCGGCTGTTTGTTTACTGTGTCTTAACCTCGTTGGATTTTGCCAATAAACGATTCACAGAAATAAGGTACCTATTTCGTTGAAATTATAGTTATTTAGTGTCATTTACTCATTACAGTGAGCATTTTTCTTGTATTAGTATTAGTATTTGAAAGAGATGAACAGAGAACAAATGCAAGGGTAGTAGTAGATGATGCAGTGTTAGAACAGGTTGATGAAATTGTATATCTTGGATGTGCTTTTAGCAAGGATGGTAGGTACACCACTGACATAGAAAGAAGAGTGCTTGCTGGGAATTGCGTGAATGGAGCGTTGGGTAAGCTGCTAGAATCTAAACATCTCAGCCAGCGGGCTCGACTAGCCGTACATAATGCTGTACTTACTCCAACGCTTTTATATGGAAGCGAGAGCTGGGTATGCAGGAAAGAGCATGAAAGTAAGTTGAACGCGGTCGAGATGAGATCTTTGCGCAAGATCTGCGGTGTATCACTCACCGATCGCGTTCGTAATGAAGATGTAAGAAAGAGACTTTGTGTGAATGATAGTATCGGTGTAAAAATGAAAAAAGGCATGCTCCGATGGTTCGGGCATATAGAAAGAATGTCGAATGAGCGAATGACTAAACAGATATACAATGCGAATGTGGATGGTTGCAGAGGCCCAGGAAGACCAAGGCTGACCTACCATGACCAAATAGGTCGAGTTCTGTCTGATGGTGGGGTCAAAAGTCTTAGGAATCGGCGTGCATGTATGAAGAGAATGATGAAGGTAGACGAGGCACGAGAGGTTTGTCAGAACCGGGATGTCTGGCGCTCTACACTCTCTGCCTACCCCGTTAGGGACCTGGCGTGAAGATACATATATTTTTCTTGTTAGTTTCAGTATAAAAACGCATATTGTTACAGAAACAACCTTGACGAATATACCTACCTATACTTATTCATTCAGAATATAGGTATTACTTTTTGAAGATTTCGCCTCAAAATAATTTCATTTAATTGAAAAATTGCAGCGTAGGGGAGAGGTGCCATGAAGGGGACATTTTTCTTGTAGTGTCTAGTGACTATCCAATATAATTTATTAAATAAGTTGGACCTGTATGCGAAACCTGCATTCATGGGCTAATGAAATAAATATATGTGATAATATTTTTTATATTTAATTTTTTTTTTTCAATTAAAAAAAATGTTCGTTTTGTCCCTTTCATAAACGAACTGTATTGAAAGGGGCTAATTCATAAAAGGGACAGTACGTAATATCAAGATAAAATCACTTTGTAACAGACTAGTACTAGTCAGTTGTGTTTTACAATCTAATTTATAAAATATTAACAATTAACAAATAATTAACAGTCTTAAACTTAAGCACTCATCGTGAAATGTTTAATAGTAACATAACCAGCAAAAAAAAATCTAAAATAATCAACGCCAATAAAATTATTCAGAAAAGATGCTGTCATATAAATTAAACATGAATTGTAATTTTTACGTTCCTTTTATTAAATTTTAAAATATATGTCATAATCAACAGTCTAAACGTACGTCCCATTTATCAGGCGACCAAGGAAACGTTCCTTCAACGATTGTCTCATCTCGACCTCGCGTATACCTAAGGCCTGCGCCATACCCAAGTAGCTCTCGGTTGCAGAGACGTTTCGGAATGGGATGGAACCCGGGAGATTCATTCCCTCGGATTCCATTATCTGCCCCTGTCGTACATGCATAACAGCGCATTTTTCGATTCCGAATTCCATCCTGATAGTTACTGAAGTTTTCAGTTACCTTCAGTAGCTCAGACAGGTTGGAATTACTGGAACCGAACAATTTCAGGTCATCCATGTATAGAAGGTGAGATATCGTCCGACCACCTCTTCGCAACCGATAGCCAAGCCCCGAAGCCTCTGGCAGCGTGCTGAGAGGATTCAAGGCCAGGCAAAACCATAAGGGGCTCAGACTATCGCCCTGGAAAATGCCTCTGGCAATTCTCACAGGTTTGCCAACCGCCAGGGGCTGCCGAGATCCTGGATAGCGAAGAACCGTACTCCACTGCAACATACATGCGCCCAGAAAGGCCCGAAGAGTTGAATGAATTTTATACAACTCCAGAACCCGCATGAGCCATGTATGCGGCACGGAATCGTAGGCCTTCTTATAATCTATCCAGCAAGTCGACAGACTCTTTCGGTTTCGACGAACCTGCTGGCTAATTGCCATGTCTATGAGGAGTAGCTCCTTAGTACCGCGGGACCCAGTCCCACATCTATTCTGAGAGAGAGACAAGATGGAGGAGCCTTCAATGTGTTTAGTTATTTTAACTCTCAGAATGGATGTAAGAACCTTATAAACCGTCGGTAGACAAGTTATTGGTCTACAATTGTTGGGTTCCGCGGTACTACCTGTTTTATGGAGCAGGTGGGTCACACCAGTCGTTAGAAACTGTGGAAGTGAGCCTGATTCCAGAGATGACTGAAACTGGATTGCTAAACGAGCGTGCGAACTTCGCAGCCACTTTAACCAGAAATTATGCAGTCCGTCCGGTCCCGGCGATTTCCAGTTCGGCATCGGACGGACTGCATTGGCTACGTCTTGTTTCTGTTATATTTATTGAATTCATTTCTTGTATTGGTTCGCACGCTCTTTCTACATCCCGTATCCAGACACCCTCAGAGTGACCGAACGGTTCCGACCAGATGCTGCGCCAAAATGAATGCATAGCGTCATCATCCGGCCGACTCCGGTCAGCCACTCCTTGGTTAGGCCGCTCCCACAGTCTACCGACCATCCTTTGATCACTTTGGAACATGCTATTCTGTTCGTACCGGTCCACGCGTTCTTTATAACGCCTAATCCGGTTAGCCCATGCATAAACTTTCTGCTTCAGGAAGTCAATGCGCTCTGTGAGGCGAGCTGAATAGTCCTGGGGGCTAACTCCAGTCCCTGAAAACGCTCGCCTCACAAAACGCATAACCCTTGGGCGTGTATTGCCCATCCTGAAGCAGATTAGCTTGCCAATGAGTGCTCTGGCCTCAACGATACGCCGCTCGATCCGGCACTGCCAGACTGGTGTTGTAGGTTTCGGCCGCGTAGCTGTGTCAGAACTTGGTAACTTGACACGAGCTACACGGCACACTGCGACAGCCGCGCAGTACAGGATCGAGTGAGTATCACCGAGATTTTTGCTGTTATCAATGTATTCTGGCAACAGCGAATTCAGAGCACACACTAGCGCCACATTCCGTTTATGCATGGGCAACCGAGGCAAACGTGGCCTATCCGCGGGCAAAGTGGACCGATATTCACGAAAAGCATGCTCCAAGGCGCTCCTCAATTGATCAATGCATCGGGTACTTACAGTTGTTACCTGATCTACTACCTCCCCATCAACGGGTTCCGGTGCATTCACGATATTGTTTTGTTGCGTCGGTACCGTAGGTGGTGGTGGGGCAGGGGTTGAACGGTAACCCTGCATCTCGGTGCGTAGCCGTTCAAGTACACTATCATCCAGCATGCGTCCACGGGGTCGTTCAAGTATTACGTAAGCAGATTTATTACAATTCTTTACCCCCCCATCCCCCTTGTCAGCAAAAGTAAGCAAAGCTCTTACCCCCTCCCCCCATGCTTACGTAAACATTTTTCAATTAATGTATTGTTTTTTTTAAATATTATAATTATAATGTTATTATTATAATTTTAAAAATAAGAAAATAGATTTAGCATAGAGATAAGATTTTACTGATGTAATAAGTAAATAACTACCGATGACATAATCATCATCTAGACTCCCCTACCCCCCATGTCATCCAAAATAAGCAGAGCAAAGACCCCCCCACCCCCCCATAGTGCTGACGTAATACTTGAACGGCCCCCACGCTGAATGACACGCACCTGATCCGATAGACGTTGGCTCGACACGTTGACTGATGGTTCGAGGGTCTGAAACAGAGGCAGCATACGACTACGATACGCAGTAAGGTTGATTCCCCCCTCTGTAGCCCCGAAATATGCGCGCATGACATTTTCATTAAGTTTAGGTGTCCATTTCATGCGCTGCACGTTACCACCGGCAGCGGGGACCCTGCTCGGGGCCGGTTGGCCGAGGTTCGAGGTCCCAAGCCGGCTGGTAGCCGGGGTCTTCCACGTCGTCGCGTAGGTGTTGGTGTCGACGGCGGGAAGTGGTACTCGTCACTCGACGCGGCTGCGGTGGCCGGTGACACTGCACTCGCGGAGGAAGTGGTGGCCGGCGGTTGCGAGGCGGAGCTCAGTGACGAGCCCGGAGCTGGTGTGTGTGCTATACGTCTGGCAGTTGCTCTCGTTATCATTCTTTCATTTCTCACTCGTTGTCAAACATCATATTTCTTCCGATCGTATTAAGTATTTATTGTTGTTTATATTGTTGACGGCCGTGACATTTCTTTCTTGTCATCTTGTGCATATTTATCATCATATTTTTTCTAAATTGCTTTTATAATTATTGAAAATTGCTTTGAACCTTTTTGCTATTGCAGTTTATTGTGATTTTGTATTCATATTTGGTTGTTTGTACGGATTTAAATTATAAAGACATCATGATTTTTCGGAGAAAGGAATTTTGATGGCGTTCAGGCGGAGTGTTGCCAGTTGTTATTGTTATCATTATTATTATTAAGGCGATACCAAGTTCGTTGGGAGAGCTAGTAGGTAGTACCTACAAAAGTAGCCTCTGCCTGAGCCATAAGATTATTGAATTGAAGATAGGCACTAACTTTATTTATGTCTACAATTTTTCTTTACTCAAGCGAAAACATAGCTGTCGTGATTCAGGTGATCACGTAATTCATAAATAAACTGAAGAACGAGTACAATAATAAAACCAAGATCAATGGAGTTCGACACGACATTCAATTGAGCTACTTATAGGGCAAAAGTAGACACGAAGTCTCTTCAATTCCCATCCTACTGTCTGCTTTCATTTACTGTTTAATCGGGTCTTATTACCTGCCTTGAAATAGACAGGGGTTGAGTGCTTTCTTTTGTTCATTATGAAACGAATGTTATTAATAGATAGTGCGTGGAAGATCGATCATTTCTGGACTTACCCTTTTTGTGTAATGAAGGTGGAAGACAAGGATGCAGTTCACATTGATGTTAACATGTTGATGTTAAGTCATCACGACTGCAGCCTTTTGACACCCACACAAAGACCAGAGGTCTAAATGCAGATGCGTTGCCCCTGAGACCTTAGTTACTATGTCTCTGTGATACGGGGCCATACATTACCATCTAATTGGAACATGGTAGTGCTGAATACTATCATTTAGCGGCAGATAAATTACCTAGGTGAGTAATGCGGTGGTGCCTACGCCCTCGAGCGCCCACACTGGAATTCTACTACCACTAAACTAAACCTATTTTATTTTAAATACAATTCGTATTTAAATTTGTGTTGGTGACTAAGTTGTTGTAGGCCACTGCTGCCAAGGCCCCAGGAGAGTCCCACATAAAATAAACAAAACACTAAACTTCCAGCTTTATATATTTGGTTTTGACTTAATTTTAATAAAAGTAGAATCTTTAAGAAATTCAACTATTTTCTCATCAATCATTCGATTGAGTTTGTTTATTCAAATCAGGGAAGGCTGGTCTTTAGAAATTTAACAAAACTTAACTAATGAAATACAATTTATATAGGCTTAATAAATATATTTATTATTTAAGGACCAGCAGAAGTGTATTAATTGTACCCTACTTTGAATAAGTTCAACAATATCGTAATCTAAATGGTAAAAGTTGGATCTTGGAAAAGCAAATACCTACGTATTATTTCCATGAAATTAAAAAGATAATGTAACGTTTTTTTTTTCTAATTTGAAATAAGTTATGTTCTTCAAAATGCGATTTATTGTACCTAGGTAATCTAGAAGCTGATCAGGAAACTTCCCGCTTGTACAAAATCAATCCAGCCAATGGTAAAACGGTTTCACCATAGAGTTTCGTTCAGTCCGGAGGTAAGCAGCACCGGGACTGCTGCTTCATTTTGTAACTAACATAGCTTCATGCCTGTAATTCCCGAAGCGGTAGGCAGATGTAAATGCATTAAATCATATATGCAAACACCCTTGATTCGCCGGTTACGTTTTAGCCCATGTAAACAGGTGGCGAGTCTTTTTAATATTATGATATCAATATTTAATCCCAGTACGCTGAAAGTGTGAGGGCTTTATTATAAAGCCTCACCACATATCACCAGAAGAAGGGACCGCCGCGTGGCTTTCAAAGTGGCTAAAAACATAAGGTGATTAATGCACCGAGGATAGTTAGATATATAGTTAAGTAATGAGTTAAAGTAACGGCTTAAAAAGTGCATGGTTTCGAAGACATACTCGGATCGTTGGCGGAAGTTTCTGCCTACATAACCACGTTTCCTGACCCCGATTTCTGACCGAAATTGTGATTTCGCATCAGCGCACCGCGCTTAGTCTTGAGTCGACATTTCGTCATTCCTCATTTAGAATCGGGCACTACTAGAACATTCTCATATATAGGTACCTACCTATTTACAGAAGTTATCTAAGTATGTATAGTTTCGTTTTTTTATATCCAGAAGTGAGAAATAAGCATACAGCTTACGTTGATGAGAAGTAAATACTATATCTACCTATAGCGCTGCGCTGTCCCGATATCGGCCACGAACAAAGGAGATGTTGCAAAAATGTATGGACCTCCGGCCATGTATTGTACACAACATCATTGACAGACAAAATCAATATAAAAACGTTTTTTCCTGCATATTTTCACTTGTTTAGCTTTGTTTACAGTAACGAAACATTATTTGCAGTTAGAATTGCAACTCAAAACCAACATTGCGAATATGGCGGGCGATGTCATTTTGACAAATTCCACAAATAATTGATACTAATCGATTTACAATTTATCAACGGAACTTCTTTAAATTGATCGATTCGATACATCGTTTTTTTGTTAATATGTGATGCACTAGTAAGATACAGATAGCATTAGTTTTGTTTTATCTACATAGGTACTATACCAAGCGTAGGCTGTATCGCCGCCATGTTGAACATGGTTGAAAATGATAAAATCGTTGGATTTAAATGTGGTTACAACTCTACAATATTTTCTTGAATAAATTAAGTGTACTTTTTTCGGATTCTTCTTTAATTTACCCATTTTTTGAGGTAGTGTACGAACTAGAGCCGAGCTCGCAACATCTCCTTTTAACAGGCATTAATAAACATACATTAAATAGACGACCCAGTTATTCCCGGTACGATCCCCAAATATCTGTGTGGCGTACAGATATTTGTTTCGGGTCTGGATGTTTGTGTATGTGTTGTGTCGGTACAACGGCAACCACGACACAGGTTTATACCTAGTATAGGCTGTGAGTGTAAGCGTACTTGAAAAAATACATAAATCATGAGATTTCTTTACTGAGCTATTTACCATTTACCTCTGTGTTAAAAAACTACTATTTTACAGGCAGAGAGCAGAACATTACCTACGCTGTAGATTGGTTATTGGTTATTACACCCTCATAACTGAAGAAAAAGAAGACACATTTTTAGTCAGTTTCCGTAAATGTACCTATGTGAGACCCACAGAACTTGACTTTCGTCATTGATTCTGACATATTGAAACGATTTTTCCAAATAAAAATTACCAGATCGGTCATTTTCTGTCTATGTTACTCACGTATCTTCTAAATAGATCAATTATTCAATTAGCTGCATGCCTGTATTTTTTCTAAGGCACATTCACATACCTACTTACAATGTAAGTCATTCGCTATTAGCTTGTAAACTGACAATGCAAAAGTATCCTTGTAGACCAATTTGAAATAAAATATTTGAATTTGAGTCTGAGTTTGAATGTAATTTATAATATCTATTGTTTTTATTTGTAGTCCTGAAAGTAATTTTAAAGGTACTTACATAAAAACATACGTTAATTGATAGTTATCATTTCATTGTGCTTAATCCTTCAAGGATCGTGCGGCCACCGGCGGCGAGACACAATTGAATTTCAATTGTCATATTTTTCTCGTGTCTGGAGAGATTAATGTGAGTATGAATTTAATGCAAGTGATTCCATCAACAGGAAATCTTTAGGTAATAAATATTATACCTACAAGGTGAAGTTTTAGTGATTGTTTTCCCGCGGCCTAACTGTTTTTCTACCGTACTTAGTGTTATCGAAATTTAAGAGTTAAATTAAAAAATAAAATATAGTATTATTAAGTAAATAAATGAACTCATGAACTTGAAAAATAAAAATAATCATTCACTTAACGTAACGTAGATAAATAGGTACCTACTTACTACTAGAACTAGGACTACACACCACCGTGCGCTGCGGACAGAGTGAAAAAAAGGGTATAAGGAAATACCTACCCAGATATTTAGAGCGAAATAAGCTCAAATGCTATGTGATAGCATAAGTTATAAAAATTTACCTATATTATAAATCGATTGAACATTAAACAGATTGAACTAATAAGACAAAATAATTTTGCTACAGAAAAACAAGCATTACCTAAAATTTCACCGTGTGTATAAATAAATAAGCAAATACCTACTGACTGTGTTTCAAAAAATCCCATTGCATTGACCCAGTATTGCAAGGTGTAAATGATAAGAATAGACATTCACAATTTCAAGACAGACGTGCTTAACAGGTTTTGCAGGTTATCGCCGATGAGGGATTTTGACGATGGTATCGTAATCATTCTGTCGTAAATCTCTCTTCGTCTTCTCACAATTTACCAAAAAATAATTTGTTTATGTAGGTATGCCTACTTACATATCATAGATATTATGATACGCATGGTGTAGCTACTTGTACCTACATTTTTTGACAATATTCATTCGTTTACGTAGCTATATTAAGATACAAAAAAATCTACTTGAAAATCCGTTAGTAAAAAATTGAAATTCAGTTTACTATTGGGTACCTATTTGCTATTTTAAAGACACAACAGACAGCAGTCAGACGATCAGACGACTGAGCAATAAATACCTACTAAGATAAAATTTAATGATTTCTCTGAAGATATTTAAAGTTACTAGTGAAAATAAAAGTAAGAATTGTGATTTTAGCGAGATGTCTAAAGTTCTTTAGCTCTAAATATTTGTAAACAAACACGACACTGCAGCTTGGCAAACAGCCAGCGCAAACTATCAGGTAGGTAGGTACGTAACTACAATAAAAATATCCTCTCTTAGATTTTTTTATTTTACCCCATCAAAACTAAGAAGTACAATGTTAACGGTGATAAAAATTAACGTTAAAAGTTTTGATGTACGTGTAAATTTGCGATTGAAATTGTTTTGACCTCACGCTCGCCATTATTCTATTGTGCTAGTGACTTTGACGACTGTGGTGAGAATAAGTGGAGCTAATGAAAATTAAAAACACGTAGCAGCTAGGTTTAAAGATTTTTATATTTTAATTTAGTTAAAACGTAGTTGTAGATGAAGTTGTTTATTTAAATGATGTTGCAGTTTTATTCAGATACACATTTTAGGTGATGCTATACCTACACATTAAAGACACAATCACGATTAACAACTTTTTATGAAAGTATCCTGTTTATATGAATTCTTATCTGTGTCCTAGTTTACTGAGTAATTAAATAAAAGACACGTTTTCAAACCATTTGTATCACAGTGGTTCACGGTTTCTTTCAATTTCTAAATTGCATATACCTATAACAATAATAGGGTTTTCGCAGGTTTTCGCGCGCTTCATACCTACTAATAATAAAGTAGAAATTAAATTTGCGGATTTTCTCGCGTATACAACACTCCCAAAATTAATAAATTAATTTCTACAAACAATAATAGGTATGAATCCCATTAATTGTGTCTAGTTTTCTCGAAATATTGTTGACTAGCTGTTGCCCGCGGCTTCGCCCGTGGATGTTGTTTTATAAATAACTAAGTAGCCTATGTTCTTTCTCAACTGCTCTATCCCTGTACCAAATTTCATTAAAATCGGTTCAGTCGTTTGGACGTGAAAAGGTAGCAGACAGACAGACAGAGTTACTTTCGCATTTATAATATTAAAGTAGGGAAGTAGGGATTGAATACCAACAAAATTAAATAGGTAAGATGACAACTTTAATAAGTAATAAAGAATCAGGTAGATATTACCTACTGTAAGTATTATCTTCTTCTTTTTTGATTTTTCTTAATTTCATAACTTGAAACAATTTAACCAGCAAACCTGAATTTTAGTTACATAGCACATCATCAAACAGGTATCTACTTACTTGTCGTATTCGCAGATTTAGGCTTACATAAGCACGTGTGCCCGTTCTTTACAGTCGTATGAGCACGTTCACCGAACTCCTCATAAACCAGATTTCGACATTTTAACACTTATTTTCATTACGACACACCATAAGCAAATCACCTACACAGACAAAATTTCCGTACTCAATATTAACACACTGGCGGCTCGACCGCTTTCGCTCGGTTTGTGCAAACACAACCTCTTCACTTCACCGATCGCACAGAACTTCACACGGACCGTTTAGGTTCAGGAATCGCAGGGCCGTATTGAACTTTCGATTCTCGGGTTCAATCGCAAAGGACATCGGAGGGCGGGAGATGCCCGGGCGCATGCCGAGTCGCGGTAGATGGCCGCGTGGCGTGTCACGGTGCTGCAATAGCGAAACTAGGACTGAGAGTGGATCATGTTCGTACGGTAGCGGCGGCGACAGAGCGCGACCGCGTGCAGCGAGTGGTGGGTGGTGGGCAGTCGACGATCGCGCCACCACCAACTGGGACACGCTCAGATTGACGCCCTAGAAATGATCTGTGGTGGCATTCGCCTGCATAACTCACTTTCGCTGTAGCAACGTACATTTTTATGTCCAGATTTTCCCATTATAGATGATGTGCCGTTCAGATTAATTTATGTATTCAAAAGGTAATGCAGAGACCGTACTTTCTGACTAAGTTGATATCAACTTTATGAAAATTGATGAAAACAGCAATCTCCATAGTGCTCATCAAATTAATGTGAATCGAGTTACACAATAGCCGTAATAGGCAGTTTGAAAATAAATTACTGAACCTGTAGCTTTGATTGCAAATCAATCTGAACTATGAATTGATAGAAAGTTCTAAAAAAGATTTTAGAACTTTCTATCAACTCGTAGTCCTTACAATCAACACTCGTTCACGAGTATGACGCATGTGGCAACCATTGCTCTTCTCCATCATATTCAAGGGAACTGAGCAAACCGTCACCGCCGTTGCCGAAGGCAAAGAGAAGATGAGACTTTATAGGAGTACCTCTTGAGACATGATAAAATGCAAATAAGCTTGTGTCACGAAATAGCCTCGCAATAATCCCAAGTTTTATGCCATATCCAATATTTAACCTCACTAATCACTTGCAAACCCTCGTAGACGGCGGACTTCGGAGGAAAAACCAGTGACGGGAAGCCGTTGGTGGTAACCAGAATAACGACCACGCGGGTCGTGCTAGCGTCGAGGCGGGGTGGGGGCGGGTGCGTCACGGAACGCGGCCACTCCTTCGTTGGGTATTATTGAAGTGTTGCATGTGATCATTCATCGCGGCGGTGGCCAACGTAGTCTTATAGTCGGGATCATTTAGAACGTGCTTTGGCACGATCAACAACGCCCTATGCCAAGGATCGGACCCGCAGGGGTCTCCCTTGGGCAGCTGTGTAAAGGAGATGTTGCGAGCTCGGCTCTGGTTCGTACATGTCCTCAAAAAATGGGTAAATTAAAGAAGAATCCGAAAATAATACAATTAATTTATTCAAGAATATATTTTAGAGTTACAACCACATTTAATTCAAACGATTTTACCATATTCAACCATGTTTAAAATGGCGGCGACACAGTTGACGCTTGGGATAGTACCTATGTAGATAAAACAAAACTAATGCTATCTATATATTTATGGTGCGTCACGTATTAGAAAAAACGTTGTATCGAATCGATCAATTTAAAGAAGTTCCGATGATTTTTTTTTAATTGGAAATCGATCGGAATTAGTATAGTATCAACACATAAAGTCGAATTTGATAGTATTTAGAAAAAGTTATTTTTTTCTCCTAGTACAATATAATCAAAAAACAATTAAAAAAATGAAAATGTCAAAATGACATCGCCCGCCATATTCGCCATATTGGTTTTGAGTTGCAATTTTAAATGCAAATAATGTTTTGTAACTGCAAACAAAGCTAAACAAGTGAAAATATGCAGTAATATAACGTTTTTCTATTGATTTTGCCTGTTAGTGATATTGTGTACAATACATGGCCGGAGGTCCATACATTTTTGCAACATCTCCTTTGTTTAGGCTAAGAGCCCTTTGCGCTCACGAATTTCCCGGTGAAGTAGACTTATGCCGTCTAAGGAGACGAGCCACCTACGTTAAGCCCATTAAAAATATCTCTTTTGCAGAACAAAAATATGATGCCATAGGCCACAGGACGATATACTATGAAAGTAATTCTTTTCATCTATAATGCTATGTATGCACTGGTAATCATAACAGTCATGCTCACTTTAATGTCTTTGCCTTCGGCGGCGTCGTGTGACGGGTTGCTCACTTCCCTTCAAAATGGTCGAGGAGAGCAATGGCTGCCACATGCGTCATACTCGTGAACGGGTACTGCTCGGACTGGTATGTTGTGATTTGCGGGTGTTATATTCTATCACGATATTAAGCTGTTGATGGGTATTTGCGTATGTGTTTATATGCAAATATTTATATGCCATGGACGTTCACATTATCTTTATTCTATGTAATAATATTTGTATTAAATCTAAGGCAAAAGACAAAAGAGCATCACGCTTAGTTTGTTGGGTAGCGGAGTTCTTCTCAGTAGTGCTTGCACTTGGAACTCTGCTAAGTGAATGACTATGATTATGACGAACAGATTTTTCTTTTTCTTCTATGAAGGAATTGAAAAATTTGATGATTCACGTATCGGTTAAATATTATTATTAAATTGGTATTTATTAATACCTATTGGATTATTATAAGTCATTCTCTCTAGGTAGCTTATAACCCGACAATGCAAAAGTGTCCTTGTAGACCAATTTGAAATAAATGATTTGAATTTTGAATTTGATTTTTTGTAACTAAAGTAAACTAGGCGAGCCGCCTCGAAGTCAGTCAACAAACTTATTAAATACTTTTACACTGCAAATACTGCTGCTTAGCTTAATTTACTGGCTAATTTGGTAATTTAACCCATTGCAATTTAGTATCCACGGCATCTAATGCCCAAAAACACCGTGGAGTCTACTACCTCCAACATTTCCTCATTTATTTTAACATTGGCCGAAATCTGTTTGACATCGGGGAAGCAAAGAATACCATAACTTTACCATCGTTAATAATGTAGAGCAAGTCATTAACAAAGACTAGAAAGACACGTAAGATTTTGTTCCCTATGCACAACATACGTGACGTAGAAACTTTTAAACTGTTTTAACATATTTAAACAACCTTGAGCGAAGTCAAAATTTATGCATATTTGGATTGCGCAAATATGATCACGTCTCTGCCTTTCACGAAGAGCTCAAGGGGTTGCCCATCCGATGTCACAGGAATACACACATTCTTTCTTTCCTTTACTATCTTCTTTTCAATCCAGAGACTCCAATCCATTTGAAATATCATTACCCAGATTATTTCACTTTGTTTTACAAAATCGTCTTATGCATTGTGACCTATGGTTTTTTTTATGTAACAAAGGTAGCAAACAGGCATATCTCTATAAGCTGTGTGTAAAAAGTAAAAAAATGTCAAGCTTAAAAATTTACACTGCTTATGCAGCCATATCTCTGGTACATGTTAGATGATCAGCCAAATATTGCTAGCAACCATAACAATATTGTGAACAGAGTGGATATCGACGGTGATCACTGTGTCTACTTAGAGTTACCCAATAATTCCCTAAACAAGGTTACAACCTTGCCCTGACATGATTTAACGTACAACATAAACATTGATTTTAGTTCGACGAGTGGTTGAAACTTACACGTCAAACTTTTGAAGGTGTGAGCAAAGATTTATGTAAATTAGTCAAATTTGCATTCGAAATATCTTGTTTCATAAATTATGCTTAGCATATTACGATATAGCAAAAACAATTGTAAATTGTGCAAAAAATGCCAAGTACCTATCTATGGAAAGTGATTATTCAAATACCTAGTAAGTGTTATTTTATAATTATGTCACGTTGAACATTAATATTTATCTTTACCACAAGACGATATGTCTGGGGTGAATGAAAGAAAAAACTTTCACAAATACCTATATTTTGTAAATACATAAGTAGAAAGTAGTTTAAGTACAATTACAATATACTAAAGAACAAAAACAGGATCATCATCAAGATGAAAGTTATTAAATGTATCGGAAATAAAAATTTGACAAATCTTTGCTGAAAATTAATGAAATATCATGGTGAAAAAAATCGCATAGAACTAGGAGGTTATCTGTGCATAGAATCTCTTGCCGAACGAGACGCAACGGTTTTGACTGGATATTTTGTTCTGTAGTGTAAGCTGGTAGTCCTTTTTGAGGTAAATAAAAATAAATAAAATACTCTTATACTCACAGCCCCATATAAGGTATATATATACCTGTGTCGTGGGTGCTGTTATACACACACTACACATACACTAACACTCAAACCCGAAACAAATATTTGCAGGCCATACAAATATTTGACCCGGTACGGGGATCGAACCCGTGAGCCTCGGTTAAAACGGTCGTCATACACCGCTGGACCAAATGGCTCGTCATAAAAAATAAAGCATTTTCTTCAAAGGATCCTGGCAAGAATTGTACAAAAAAAAAAAGGGAACTATGTACAAAATTTAATAAGATGTTTATATTCTTTTTTTACCACTCCAGAAATAATAGTTTATAATTTAAGATTAGTATGGAGGGCATCTACTTAGCTAATAAGGGAGACAATTTTTATTCTGGTAATGTAAAAATAAATATTTCAAATAAAATTTTATGGAAAATTCTTTAGCTTCTCCATTTAAAAGTACAAATCAATGTATGGAGGAGGTTGCCATGACTCTTTGGCCTGATAAGTTTAAGGTAATGTATTTTTTTTCCTTTCATAGGAGAGACTTATAATTGACCTGACCTAAACTCGAGGCGAAGAAGAATCGGGTAAAATAGCCGGCTATCCATTGGACCAGCGAACTCAAAGAGCAGAATTATAAGACCCCGGAGATATGTAGGTAAGATTCCTCCGACTTGAACTTCAAGCCAACATATCCAGATGCTTCCAATGAAAAATGCTGCATTCTATTTTAATAATTATTCTGTTATGTCAACTATAATAAAATTGCTTTATGTTAAAAAAATAGAATCTTAGCTATTTAGCTAACATTTTAATAGAGTATTTAAGGTTGACAACTAATTTAGCTTGATTGGTCGCCAGCTACTTTTACTAATAAATTGGTACTTCGAACTTTAAATACCACGTTCTAACTAAAGCCTTTCCGTACCAACGACACCAGCCAATTAAGGCAATCGAGATGCGATCCAGAGCCCCTTGACATTCCAAGTAAGTAAGAATTGATGTTGGTGGGTAAGAACTGTAATGTCTCAATTAACTACAGACCTTCAAGTACTTGTCTGCAGATGAAATGAAATGTATGTGACTCATGGCATACTTTTAAATTACATAAACACCACGATTTAGCTTTGTAAAATAAATGTTCATTTGCGTTTCTGTAAAAAGTTAGGTAGGTAACTAAAATGTATTTTTTGCAGTTTTTTGTAAATATATTTTTTACAATAATAGATATAGGTACCTACATTACCTACATACATCTAAATGATTACCTAGGTATTAAATACATGATCAATTCTAGTACAGGTAACTAAATAAAATTGGATGAAGGTATTATCAATAGGTATTAGGTATACATTGCCAAACTAAGCTTGAAGAATTACCAAAAGCGTATCATTAAAGCGTTCATTAATGAAGATCTTGTTAAAATTTTTCAGTGGAGTAAAACATTTGGTCTACAAGTCAATCCACTTAAAAGCCAAGCTATAATATTTGGTATGGTAGCTCTTGGTTATTAAAACGTACATATTTCTCCAATTTACCACCTATCGTCTTTGATGGAACATGTATAGATTATTGCGACAATGAAAAATTTAGGAGTTCATATGGATAGTAATATGTCATGGTCTACCTAAATTTGTAATGTCAGTAGGAAGATGTTCGCCGCTGTCAGTTCACTCCGTAGGATCAGGAACTTCTTGCCCACTGCCACTAAAGTTATGCTTGCTAAATCCATTATTTTTCCTATCTTAGATTACGCTGTCATATCTTATCTTGACTTAACACAGGAGCAGTTAAGCAGACTTGAGCGACTTCAAAATCTTTGCATCCGGTTCATATTCGGTTTACGTAAATATGACCATATCTCTGAATTTCGTAAACAGCTCAAGTGGCTTCCAATTCACCTTCGCAGGAATACACACATACTCTCTCTACTATACTGCCTGCTATTTTACCCGCATTATCCTCTATATCTTATAGAACGATTCCAATACCTTTCTCAATCAAACTCCCTTTTTCTTCGATCCTCTAACAACCTTCGTCTTATGATGCCTCCTCCCTTTTCTTCCTTCTGTGCAAAATCTTTTACTGTCGTTGCAGTCAAATTGTGGAACGCTTTGCCACTGACTATACGCCAAGCTCAGACATTGGCGTCATTTAAAAATCGTCTTAATAATTATTATTTAAGCTTGGAAATATAATGAGCCATCCGATGGTAAGAATGCAAAATTTTATAATATTTATACTATATACTCGTACTATTATCTTTTGTCTGGTAGGTACTTAATATTATTTATCTATGTATGTATGCATATATATAATACATATCTTGTATATATATTTAGGTTTATGTATATATATATATATATATGTGTATATAAATATATATGTATGTGCTATATTAATCATTATATTGAATTGTAATAGTTTTTATTTCTTAAGTCTGTACACCCCTTGTTCTTGTAATTGATAGATGTCTCTTTTTCTATTTAGGTCGCCTGGAAGAGATTGCTTTAAGCAATGAGGCCGCCTATTGTGCATATATGTAAAATTGTTTTTGCAAATTGTTGTTCTTATGTGTACAATAAAGAGTATTTATTATTATTATTATTATACACTTAATTGCCAAACAATCAAAAACTTTTCCATAGGAAAGTTACCATTTATCAACATTGTACATTATCTTGTCGTATTAATCTGCGGTTTTCCTTAGTAAATATCTAGAGCTTAACGGTCATAATACGGGTTTTTCCCTCACAGTTTAAAAAAAAACTAAGTTCGTATAGCCACATATTCTCTGGTATAGCTTAGCGATCCCACACACAAGAGGACATACAGAAACTCTCCTTTTACAACAACAGTACAAATAATGATTATTCATTTAACGGTTGACGGTAGTGCGGTTTGCTTATATGTAGATATACATATGTAGGTACAGGGCTGGATTTAGAAGATTGGCATCGAGGCAACGAAGTTAAACCTTCCTTGGACTTCAAAAAATAATTCAAAACCAAAATTAGCCAAATCGGTAGAGCCGTTCTCGAGTCTTGGCGAGACTAACGAACAGCAATTGATTTTCATTAAATAGATAGATATTAATAATATGACACAGCAGCACCGTAACGCAAGAATTAACAAATAATCTATATGCGGAGATTTTATTCAGTGTTTTTTTATTATAAAGATAATATCAGATACCTACTAAGTACCTATGGACATAAGAAGGTTTTACCAATAAATGTATTGTCTCACGGTATTTATTTTATATTATATCCAAGTTCTGTAGACATATTTGCAAATTGCAAAGGCAACATTCACATTTATAAAAAAAAAATTAAGTAGTTTTAGTTCTTTTAATTCTCTTTTCTCTGGTCATGTAAACAATATTTGACAAGCTTACATTACATTACATTTTAAGATCAGAAATCTTGAGTCGTAAAATAAAAATAGCGGTCAAGTGCGATACGGCCTCGCGCGAAAATTATTTAAAAAACCGGCTAAGTGCATGTCGGGTCAGGCGCAGTGTGGGGTTCCGTAGTTTTAAGGTTTGATTAATGTAATGAAAAAATAAAAATTCTAGAGTTGTTTAAAATTACGAGTTAAAATACATTTGGTCGACTATTATTCGCAAACTTGCAAAGTCAACTTAAGTGTGGTAGTTCTCCTTTTAATTTCGTTATATGTAGCTACTATTGCCGTACCGTTTGAATTTCTAACAATAACCGTTTAGTTGGTAGAGGGGGGGACACTTGACTCTAACAAAAATTGGCACTTTAAAGCTTAATAAGTCACGAACAGTTATCTAAATCGAAAAATGATATTAGCAGACCCCTAACATTTTTGAAAGACCTATCTAACGATATCCCACACTATATAGAAAACGAAAAATAAAAAAAATATTTCCTCGTTACCTGTAGGGAAGGCACCCTAAATAATGAAATCCAAACATCTCCGTAAAGGCGGACAGATGGCACCCTACGACCCATGCAAAACCGGGACGTAAAACAAAAATTGACCAATGTGTGAGTCAAGTTTTTATGAGCCATGTGTGTGTTAACTTATGTTTACGAAAAAGCTTTTAAACTGTAAACCGGCGAGTATGGAAAACTACGGAACGTAGGTCCAAGGATATTCCATAAACCAAACCTGTACCAAACAAGCACTCCGCATCCTTTTTACGCCTCGATACCTGGTCGGTGACCTTAATTCGATTGACGTCATGGGATTTCACGGACCCACAATTAAGTGAAAGAACATAGAAGCGATGGGGCAGGCAGTAAATGCAATCACTGGAAATGTTGTAAGGTTGCGTATTACTGCGTAGGTATTAGCGATTTATTGATCCATGCAAAAGACGTCAATCGCTCATTAGATATGTATGGCAAAATATTCTGAGACACGATATGAGTAGGTACATTGAATACAGGCAGAATCTAAGAGAGGTTTGAACCTAATTAAGCTGCCTTATTCGTGTTTCAATAGATCATAGTATACTTACAAGGGGTGAATTAATAAACTGAAAATTTCTAAGACATCTTCAGTGTAAGATGCTTTTTTAAACTTGCCCCACGGATCAAGAGTCGAGAAGATTTTTTTCTTAAATATAAAATTGTAGCAGCAAAAGTATTATTTTAACCAAGTTTACATGGTCATGTATGTATGTATCTTCACGCCAGGTCCCTGACGGGGTAGGCAGAGATTGTGGAGCGCCAGATATCCCGGTCCTGACACACCTCCCGTACCTCATCTCTCTCTTTACATGGACATTGTAATTGATATCTTAAATAATACAACACCGTACTTAATTTCTGGCACAGAGAAAAAGATCTCAGGCGTCAGGAGTGGCACACACTGCATTATAAAATCTTGGGCGTGGACGCGTATGGACGTGACGACTGACGAGTCTACCAAGTAGGGGAGAAATCTCCGCTAGTTTAGCAGTCAACCAAACAATGGCGTTCAAATCATTCTAGTAGCTGGTAAATGCAATAACGACGTATGGGCAGCAGAGTCCGCGATAAAACTACAATCACTGCGATCCCGATGCAACAAGACATCTTTGGGGTTTTTCTCCAGCAGTGGACGTCTTTCGGCTGAAACATGATGATGTTGATTATATATATTTAGATACCTATGTAAACTCTAAAGGGTGTAGTATTGACATTATTCCTTCACTATTCATTACCTATTGCAAACCGTATGCTTGTTATTAAAATAAATACTAACCCCCTTATTCATAAACGTATTTTAGCTAAAGTGTTGCTAATCCCTGCTTTGTCTCTTTCTATCCTGCACATTTGACAATACAACTGACAAAGACAAAGCATTCTATAGCTAAAACGTATCTAATGTACGTTTATGAATAAGGGGGTAAAAATAATTAAAACGAATAATTAAGGAAACGTATTATAACCCAGGCCTATAAAAAGACACACACACACACACACACACACACTCACGAACTTTATTATTATACCTAGAAATTATATCCAATTATAAAACCTACACCTAACTTAAAGTAAATTCTGAATTCTAAAAAAATAAACATAAAAAAAATATCTGTTCAACCCTATTGTGCTATTTATGAGGTACTTACACCCAGGACAAACCCTATCGGTTTTTTGGGTGTTCTATAATGTTAAGTCTTACTGTATGAAAACGAAATAAATAAAAAATAAAAATAAAAATATCAACTGAGTCCAACTTGGGTGAAGACGAAAATATAATTGTATTCAGATCTTGAAATTACAGACCTTGAATATTGAAAACTTAACTTTTTTTTTCATAAATCCACTAACATTGTACTATTAGTATAGGTTTCGTTATCAAAGTAGGCACATTTTTTAAGTAGATCGACTATTACCGTAAACACTGTGATGATTTTGTGTTTTCTCACTTTTCTAAAACTCATAAATTTTTTATAAGACTTATCCAACGATACCCTACACTGGTACGCGAAGAAAAAAATCTACCGCCCACTTTACGTTTTTGGTAGACTAAAAAAATGTTTTACAACATTTTATTTCTCGACTTTTTTATACCTAAAAAAACAGTTAAAATGTATACATACCTATTCGTGCCAAATTACAGTTCCCTAGTAACTACTAATAGTCTACGAGCATACGGACGGACGGACGGACGGCCGGACACGACGAAACTATAAAGGTTGCAGGATACGGAACCTTAAAAAAATATCAATTTCTGGCAGTGTATAGTAATAATAAAAGTACCTAGTAAATTATAGGTTTCATCAAGTCCTTCAGGCAAAAAAGACCCGCTTGAATTCTAATCAAAGCAATTTAAGAATAAGAAAGCAGTGAAAGTATAGCTCAAGACTTTATTAACTAGTAGGTAGGTACTCCACGGATATGAATATTTAGGTCTTATGGTTTCGAACACGTTCCGAAATTCCGAAGAATATTGTTGTAAGTATAATCGTAGCAGATAAAAAAACATTGTTATACCTATTAATACCTAAGGCTGGCAGGCACAATTGTTTTTTTTTTGCACAAGAGATTCTATGATTACTTGCATCATACACGGTAAGTACATATGTATATGTATATTAGAATCCAGGCGGGACTCATCTTTAATAACTTTAATAATTAATGTTGAATTAACTTACCCCACTAACTAAAAATGTCAGAAGCGACGTCTGTCGGAAATTGGTTCTAAAAACTCAGAAACCTTCGTGGGCTCATACACAAAGGAGATGTTGCAAAAATGTATGGACCTCCGGCCATGTATTGTACACAATATCATTAAACAGGCAAAATCAATATAATAACGTTTTTTACTGCATATTATCACTTATTTAGCTTTGTTTGCAGTTACAAAACATTCTTTGCAGTTACAATTGCAACTCAAAACCAACATGGCAAATATGGCGGGCGATGTCATTTTGACATTTTCATTTTTTAAATTGTATTTTGATTTTAAAGTACTTGGAGAAAAAAGTAACATTTTCTAAATACTGTCGAAATCGATTGATCCCAAGCGTCGGCTGTATCGCCGCCATGTTGAACATTGTTGAAAATGATAAAATCGTTTGAATTAAATGTGGTCGTAACTCTAAAATATATTCTTGAATAAATTAATTGTATTTTTTTCGGATTCTTCTTTAATTTACCCATTTTTTGAGGTCGTGTACGAACCAGAGCAGAGCTCGCAACATCTCCTTTGTTAAAAATCTTTAAAAAAAAAACGAATCTATAAAGGACATATTTACAAACATTAAATAGTTTTTCTATTTTGAAATCAAACTTAATGAATAACTTTACTATACATATAGGTATTATATATGGGCAACAATCTATCTTGGCAAATAGGCGCCCGGAAGGGCAAGGTCGTTTGCATTATCATGTTACAGCTTATCGCAGGTTCCCGTGACCTTTCTTGATAGACAATTTCGTCGCCCTTCAGATTATGTGGTCGTTTTCATGCACATAAAGTTTAAACGATCATTGTTATTACAGTTCCCCGTGATTGCCTCCTTCCGTTACAGAAGCTTACGAGTCGTTTTATTATGTAATTAAATGTGATTTGAGTAGGTTGCTGCCGGAAATTTTCTGAAATGTAATAATTCCAACTGCTCTTACCTACCCTCCAATCTCTGGGGAAAGCAGGCCTAAGCGTAGCAGTAGTACCTACTCAGCGTATGGATTTTAAGAAAAAAAAAATTTTCTGCCAGTATTGGAACCTGCCCCTAGTGCAGCCATTCATGCCTTAGGTATATTTCTGCTGCATTCTGAAGTAATGCATTCTGAAGTAATATTACTTAGTGGCAGTTGCATGGTTTACCAACTAAGCTATCACCATAATTATTTAATTTCAATACTGACCTAAAAATGTAACCATACAAGGGCAAGTCTATAAGTAACAGCACAATCTAATAGTAGGGGAGCCGATCTAGGCCGACCTTCACCTATCTGTTTACCGAATGTTTACATATATAAATAAACGCATCTTGCATGTATTGCCTATCAAAACATGTTCATAGCCATAATTAATTAGAGATTTTTTTAACATATTTCACTCATTTGTTAACCAATCAAATACGTCTTAGCATGCCCAAATGAAACAAACAAACACAATAATACTTCTTATTTATTTAAGGTACACATGGCCGAACTATGCGTCGAGTACATTAATACCTAGAGAAATTATACAATTCTATATCGCCTACATGTTTGTTAAGAACATGTCAATAATATTATATACAGGAGTTTGGACACTCATGTGCAAAACTTGTTTGCAATCACAACTTAATACTACCTTTGTTCTTAATCAATATAACAATCATTCAATTGTAATGGACACAATCAAAAATTCACAATTATTTGGAATCTATACACAATTAATCTCTCAGATAAGAAATCTCACATACATTTATTATTTACAATATGATCGATTAGTGCTAAATGTAACTATGAATTAATCATATCACCATTTGACCTGTATAAGAACAAAATATTTTATTAAATATCACAAAAATAAGAGAACTGGAAACTATGCCAATTGTAAATTTGTAATTATAAGATACACAATAATCATAAATCATGATTTTCTATTCACAAATATAATATCAGGACGAAAAAAAGACATAACAGTAAATGTTAATTTTATTCATAACAAAATATTGACGTACGGTATAATTATTCAGTCGTACTTACGTGTTAATTTCTTAAACTGTTAAATACAATTTATTTTATACCATCTAAATCTACACTTTAAAGCTTCTTTGATTTATGAACTTAAATACGAGACGAGCGTAGGAATGTATGTAATATACAATACATGATATAGCTTAAGAGCTCGCTACTTAGAACTAACAATTTATGTACACATCACTTTTAAGTAGAAATCGCTGTAACGTTTGCACAAAGACCATAAAACAGTCCGAAATACATTCAGATCTTTGATAACCTGCAGACAAGCATCATAATGGCACCGAACACCGTGTCATGGGCAATGAGTCCGATTTTCCAGCATTCAATTATTATTACAATTATTTTCCACTGACATAGAAAGAAGAGTGCTTGCTGGGAATTGCGTGAATGGAGCGTTGGGTAAGCTGCTAGAATCGAAACATCTCAGCCAGCGGGCTCGACTAGCCGTACATAATGCTGTACTTACTCCAACGCTTTTATATGGAAGCGAGAGCTGGGTATGCAGGAAAGAGCATGAAAGTAAGTTGAACGCGGTCGAGATGAGATCTTTGCGCAAGATCTGCGGTGTATCACTCACCGATCGCGTTCGTAATGAAGATGTAAGAAAGAGACTTTGTGTGAATGATAGTATCGGTGTAAAAATGAAAAAAGGCATGCTCCGATGGTTCGGGCATATAGAAAGAATGTCGAATGAGCGAATGACTAAACAGATATACAATGCGAATGTGGATGGTTGCAGAGGCCCAGGAAGACCAAGGCTGACCTACCATGACCAAATAGGTCGAGTTCTGTCTGATGGTGGGGTCAAAAGTCTTAGGAATCGGCGTGCATGTATGAAGAGAATGATGAAGGTAGACGAGGCACGAGAGGTTTGTCAGAACCGGGATGTCTGGCGCTCTACACTCTCTGCCTACCCCGTTAGGGACCTGGCGTGAAGATACATACATACAATTATTATTATAGATTCAATATTATTCATTGACGATACTTTATAAGATTTTATATTGCCAGTTTGATTATCATAGATTTTTCATTTTAATCTGAACATTATGGATAAATAACGTCAGAGTTGGAATGTGGCGTTCACCAGACGCGTAGAGGGCCCCACGGGTCTGGCTTGCGGGGATTGCCGCAAGGATCTGTCTTGGCTATAAGCCTACTATCCAGTCTAACAGGATTCATAAACCGCTCTACGACTTTACTTGCAGCAAAGTACGACTTAGAACTGCCAAAGCTCATACTGTACTGACAGTTCTAAGCATACTTTGCTCAAAGTAAAGTCGTAGTGCGGTCTGTGAATCTCGCACTTAGATTACATAGACACGCTTAGACACGCTTGGGGCGTGTGAGGGGCCATCGAGCCACCCGTGCCCTTCCAGTTCCAGCCCGACCCTGAATAACGTAACAGGTAAAACTTGATAAACAATAAAATACAATCTCAAAAATAACCTCCTGTAATAGAACTGTAAAGCCATCAATTCGAAGAAACAACACAGTGACGCAATTATTTGTCTTGGAAGCATTATATCGATCTTACAAAGAATTATTTCAGTACCACTTTGTACTCGACGGTTGAGCTTGGATTTTTTTCCATGATACATATTTTAATCCTGCCTAAATGTATTTTTCTGGGAACAACACAATTACTGTAATACCAACAGATTTTCTTTTTTCATACTTCTAAGACGTATCCGCAGAATGATTAAGATAGGTATAATAAATTATGTAATGAGAAAGTACAGAATTTTCACATTTGCATTTTTATTTTTGATACTACTTAAACTTGGATAGGTAAGACAAATCCACGTTTACTTTAACTAGAGAATCAATAGATAAAGAACGTCTTATTAGAGAAATAAGGACGACCTCGAATACGACATTGTGCACATAATGTAATATAATATTCAGTGGCGTGCATTGCGTATAGGCACAGAACGGGTGAAGTCTACCTCAGTATCTCGCGGTAGAATTGGGTTAGGGTACTTGTTTCGTTTAGAACTACATTATCTAGGAATGAATCAAACCTATAATTTTGAATATTTAACAAACAAAAGGATTTCCGTTTGTTGGTGAAGATAGCTCTACCTATTGGCCTATATGCAGCACGTCACAGATTATATTGTGCAATAAGGTCTTTAGTTCGATACAAAGTTTTCTGATTATTTATGATCTTACGAGTAGATGACGCAGCCCGTAATTTGTATACAGATGTAACACTCCATATTTTTTGTACGCCGGACGTACAAACGTATAAAATATAAAGTATAGAAAAAATGTGGAATGTTTTATCGAAGAGCAGCTTTATATCGAAGCCAATAGGTATTGGCATAACCAATGCACTTAATGTTATGCTCGGCATACGATTTCATAGAGAATTTAAAATCAATTTGATGAGTTTTTATTTTTAAATTATACTTATAAATCAACGGACGGTACCATAATAACACGTATATTTCCAAACTAGTTACGTTGCGAATTTATGATGATGTTTTCTACGTCTACAAAAACATAATTGATATTACGTTTTTGTAGTCAATAAGCCAAAGAAACACTGGGAGAGGTAGCCGCTGTGTTAGCTATTTACTACCATTTTTATAATCGTTACTGTGATTCCAAAATATTCGCAAGCTAATTAGTTTGAAATAATTGAATACGTTATTTAATAATAGCATAAAATTTTTTTTTTTTTCAATTACAGTCACGAAATTTTCCTGTTACTTGAATAATTTACTACATACCTACTATTTAATTTAAACGAATATCAAATCTATAAACCCCGCGATGACATGCATACCGTACCTACTAAAGAATATTTGTCCAAAAGCGTGCATGCTGAAAAATAATAATTAACGTTTTCTACAACTACCCGCAATACAACATTTCAAGAAATAAGTAGAATGATTTATAAAAACATAAATGTGGGAAAATTGTATTTTATTGACTGTGGTTTGCTTTTTTTTTGAAAACTATTTCCCCTAAAGTAAAAATGACGTATTAACACGTCATTTTTACTTTAGGGGAAATAGCTGTTCAAATATTATGTTCTGTTTAGATTTAAAAAGAATGATTTTAATAAAATAAATATTTAGCACGAAAGTTACAGAAACACTCTAAATCACTAATCTTGTGTGTCACGAGGAGCTCTATCAATTCTGAAGGAATATCTTTATATATATCTATTCCTATATATAAATATATATATTTTTGATACGAAATTAATTGAGATTCAATAATTTGCAATAAAACATTTCGGTAAAAATTGTATAGAATGGTCTTAAATATTTCCTTTCCGTCTAACATTGTGTATAATGTAGCGATTGAAAAAAAAACTCATGAGGTAACAGTTATGACGATACGGGGTGTGTGAATATTCAAATTACTCGATACAAATTCAATCGTCTAGAATAATTTATGAATAAGAACATTTAACAATATTCTTCTAATTGGGACAGCTTGAATGATTCTAACTTTTAACCAATTTAAATAATATAATATTCGAAAAGTCGGAATCATTCGAGTATCATCCGTCATTCGATTCAAATTCGAATCGCGTGTTCGATTCGATTCAATCGGGCGTAGCACACGTTGAGAAAGTAGTGGATCAGTGGTAGTGTGAGAGCTTGCCGGGCCTCCTGGGGGGGGCGCTCTCGTACTCGTAGTAGTTGGACTGCGGCCGCGGCCCGCCCTCCCTACAGGAGCGCTGTGAGTGGTAGCCACCCGACCCTGCTCGGCGACTGCGGACAAATATTATTATTTAAACCTGAAGATACATTGATCATAAGCTTTTTTTACATATTTTAGTAAACAGTTTACGTCTCGTCTGTTTGCACACCTCGTACACACCACGCTGTGCATTTACCCCCTGCGATACGAGCTGTTTTTCTTTGTGTCTATATGTTCTGATTAAGAAAATCTCATTTTTTTGTTTGAATTTTTACTAGGTAAGCAAAAAATATTAAAATGTTTGCACTGAAAAAAAGTCACCATTATTATTAAGTATTATATACCGGTAATAAATAAACTACTAGCATTGATAGTACAAGCTAATGGTACTGAAGTAATAAATAGATTTGATTGTCCAAAACTACCAATAAGTCATATCAGCAATTTGACATATACCTAAGTGAGAAAACGATTACCTATTGGTGGTGGTATTCAAATCGCGGGAGGTACCTAATATGCGTAAGCAGGGTAAAATTATTAGGTATTCTGTATTCAAAACAATCCTGAAGTCGGTACCGTTCAAGTAAACAATAGAATTTTCGACAATTAAAAATAAAATCATTCTTGCACATGCTAAAGCTACCCAAATCAAAACAGTAGTAAATGCAAAACAGTCCTGCCTACATTCTAATAACAGATCTAACATAGATTTTCAGAATGAAGACTCGAATTTCCCAGAAAAGCATTGTAAGAATCATGTCTTCGATCAAGACCTTCCGAGTATAATTAAGAGATTAATCGAATTTCAATTGAAAATTAACCATGTAAAAACTACTAAATGCCCATTTATATATTTGCATAAAAACCAAATCAATTTCTGTACAAAAAACAAGTAGGCATGTGTACTCATTGGATGACAAAACTACTATTTGATAAGATGAAAAAAATGATATGATTTTTTAAATAAAAATATTAGCATATTGTTCGGTAGACAGTGATGAATTATGCATAGAAATTAATTCTATTTTTATAGCGGTCACGGTCACACCGACCACGGAAGCTTAAAACCGAACGTCAATATCCTATTATTGTAGGTATACTGCAAATTAACACCTCAAGACCTAGTTTCATCCAAAATAGACTGGCCAAGTTGGTAAAAATTTAAATTAATATTATTTAATGCTTGTAGGTACTGAAGGGTTCAGAATTCGAGGTACCTACCTAAATGAATGTAGGTATTCTTGCATTTAAACAAGGTGAGCCAAACGGATTCCACAGGAAAATGTTCCAATTTCTAGAGAAACCATTTTTTTATTCAATGTTTCCATTATTTTATGTTACCTTTATTCATGTCAGCAGCGGCTCGATCGCCTAACTGAATCGCAGTCATTATATTATCGCTAATTAGTATCTCCTGCTAAAGTAATAAGGCTGTCTTTATAACGTCGTCTTAACCGGACAATCAGACTGTTCTGATTATCGGTATTGATCTCACAGGAGGTACAAAAGGACAAGAAAAAAAGACGCAAACGAGAACAAAGGCGGTCGAACCACAGATTGACGGTATCATCATTGTATTGTCATCCAATCTGCACACACTTTCTAAGTTTTATGAGCATACTAGAAGTGGCATAAGTTACGATTAATTTATAGCGTAAAAAAGGTTCAAACTCATAAACTTCACAGCTGCTAGGCTGAGATCACGATTGCTATCTGTGGGCGATTAACTCCTATTGGGATTTTTCCATTTTCCGATGATACCTAGTGTTCTCTCGGAGTTCGATATTTAATGTGCCCAGTTAAAGTCAATAGGTTCGCCAATTAATCCTACATTAAAGGTGACTAACGAATCACGGGTGTTTGCACGCTTTGGTCGTCAAATTGCGGAACTTACGTGGTAAGCATTAAAAAAAAGATTTCGTATCAAGCACGATGCACGTATATTTAAAATAACGTGTACAAAAAACCAACATGCTCCACGTTACATTGCAAACTCTAAGTTTAAATTCATAACAACTCAATTTAACGGAGGTCACTACGACCATTCTAATTTGTTTGAACAACCTGTCTGTCGATATTATGTTTTGTACCGGCTTGTTTACGGAGAAAAATTCAATTACCGTCGCGATGTTCTCCAACTCCAATAAAATTTACGTGTGCTCCGTTTGTGTCGACAAATCGAAATGCCAATAAGTAACGTGAGGAAAGAGAAGAGATTTTGGCATTGATCCCTGTATCCACACATTTTAGTACCTACATTGTTTTTATCATTCATTAAAATGAAAACTATTATTAAATAGAACTTTAATTATACATAGGTAATATGTAGTAGCAAATAAGTCCTTTTTAATTTTAAAATAATCCTAGGGAAATGTCACTTGCCGAGAGAGAAGGGTAAATGGTAGGTACATTTTGTGAAAAAGATGAATCGAATTTTATTTCCGATCTTCAAACATATTATTGAGGTTCATTGGATCCTTTAGAGTGGTTTTAGTTAACGAACATTGTACCTACACTGTCGACATTTGCTTAAATCGAAATTATAAATTTTATTGTCTAGCTATAGGTACAGGCTGTGGCGTGCATTTCGTATAGGCAAAAGGTAGAGCTCACCTCACCACCTCACCAAAAAAATTAATGAAACCATTATAAACAAAATTATGATTCAATTCTAAAGAAAATAAGTACCTCAATTCTACCAATTCTACTCCGAGATACTCAGGTAGGCTCTGCCCATTCCGCCTACATGCAATACACGCCACCAGGTATAGGTACTTAACTACTTAATAACGAACATAGCACTTTCCATACGAAATTGTTAAAAAACTGCTGTGTAGTGGTTTTTATGAGTATTGAAATGAGGACATGAATAATAAAACAAAGTCTATGGCAAAGTAAAGCAAAAGTAAATTACTTTTAACTACAACTTTATGACAAACATTTACGCACAATTTTTATGACAACGGCCATCTAGATGAGTATATATACTAAAAATACGGTGGCCAGACTGCGGGACGGCGGCGGGACGTTTTTCGGGCGGGAAATTAAGTTAATTTCGATCCAAATGTGTTTTGTCCAAATTCAGAAAAACGTATTGAAGAAAATTTGCAATAAGTGAATTTAACTTTCATTATATAAACATTGACAATTCATCAAACGCTATTTAATTAGATGAACTAGGTTTTGGATAAATATCATTCGTCAGAAATTAAAGAAACCAGCATATGTATTTCATTTTACTTACCTACTTTAAAGTGTTTTTTCCTATTTCTAATGCGATGGAAAAGTCTTATCAGCACGCAGGGCATGAAACTATAAGTGATTTATATACGAACCATCTAAATTATAATATCATAATCATGTCATCGTTAATGGTTTATTACGGTAAGTGAAGTTTTACACGGACAAAGTGTTCAAATGTATGCATAGTCAGTTATGTGTTCACAGGAACGCTAGTCCGTATATGCAAGTGTAGGTATACAATTTGAACAAGCGTGCCGATTGAAACGCGTAAATTGAAATGTTAAGGCCGTACAAGGGTTAGGTTAATATTTCCAGAAACAGTCTCGTCTATCCGCCGTATTCCATATATCTGGTGTAGGCGTAAACCCCGCTTAGGTCCCGCCACCGTCCCGCGCGAGACCCAAAGGGCAACATTACACAGCAGGTGCATCTTACCGTCCGCAGCCGAGAAGCAGGAAACAAAACAACTTGTCGTTAACTACTTAATTACTACTTACGCCCCGTATTACGTGCTATTATGTTTTATTGCGTTACGCTATTTCTATAAATGACTGTAATCGTCCAATTTTTGCTGTGCCGTAATTGAGCGAACATATTGTAGTGATTAGCGATAAATTATTTTAAGATTTACATAAAATATAACAGCGTCACGCAGTGAAAAAAATCTGTTTTTATATGTATTTAAACGTAGTTACTACATGTATTTATATAATAAGGAACCTGTAATTGATTAGAATCGTGGCGTATCATATCACTGTCAAAATTAATGTTATTCCGTGTGCAGAGATCACAATCGGTGTACCGAAGTTAAATCATCAAGACAAGTTATTTTCCCTTTTTTATATTGCTCTTTTATAATATACTAGCTGTTGCCCGCGGCTTCGCCCGCGTGGATGTCGTTTTATAAATATTTTTCCTGAATTTTCTTTGCTATAAAGCTCACGGAGCCCGAGACCTTTCCAACTAATGTCGTATTTTTATATTATAGATAATATCACGAATAAACAACTAATAAACTACAGTGCCCATCAAGAAATAATGCACATCGAGCCTATGAAAGTGACAATCGGCTAGTTTCGGCTTTAAAGAGCGTTATCTCTGCTGCATACTGCCTACGTAAGCATCCGTAGTCCGGTATTGGTCAAAACTTGATCAAAATGGTCGACAGACGTCAAATAGGTAAGGTACGACGAACGCTCTACAGATCTGAATTAAGCCGACGTCTTATCCTGAGGTCGATGTGTATTATTTCTTGTTGGATACTGTACCCTGGTATGTCATTAGACACCGTCGATGTTAGACACATATCACCAGCGGCAACAATTGACGCAGCGGTTGCCCGCGATCAGAGAATATAATATAATAATACTACGCCGTGATTATCAATTTATTCAAACTCTTCCGCCATATTGTCACTATGTGAGGTCGTAACTAACGCCTCGACTCTACATAAATAGACCGTGCCACGACGCCACCGCGACGTCGCCTCAACTTTCCAATAAATGACGCGTAACATATTTTTCCTGAATATTCAATCTTAGAAATTGTCTTTTAAAACAACCTTCTATAACTGGTGGTAGAGCTCCAGTGAAGGAACTCGCGGGTCTATCACCGCTTCACCTACTCTTCTTGCCGCTAAATAGCTAGGTAGTGTTCAGCGCATTAATGTCGCGATCATGAACGGCCCTGTAACTTCTGGCACAGAAGTGAAATAACATTTTAGACCTCAGGAAACACATCTACATTGATATCTCTGGTTTTTGTCGCATTTTTTATAGGCTACAGTATTGACTTGCCATCAATGTGAACTGTAAACTCTTTTGCCACTTCATGATATAAAAAAACTAGTATTCACCTTAGATAAATAGATAGTGTAATGTAATATATAAAATTCTCGTGTCACAGTGTTTATTGTAACAATACTCTTCCTAAATCGCTTGACCGATCATTATGAAACTTTGTGTGTGTTTTTGGTAGGTATGACAATCGGTTGTAGTCTATTTTTTTTTTACTTAATGGTAAAGGTTCTGCCCCATTTTTTTTTCTCATTTTGGACATATTTTTAAAATTTTATTTCGTTTATGATATGATAAAATTTACAAAAACGTATACCTAACCCCTAATTTTACCTATAGGTATCTACATTTACGACGCGAAGTTCGTCGGGACAGCTAGTACGTAATAAAGATATAGTCACCTCTCCTCTTCGGCCTTGGCTCTTTGCGCGTTGACCTGCCGCCTCATCTGGCCGATCTGCACCTCGCTCAGCTTCTCCCGTCGTGCACTGCTATCACACGTCATATTTTTATGTACTACTTATTATTAAGTATTAAGGCGCGGGCCCACCGCGACGCACGCTGTACACGGACACGCGGCGCATTTTAGCTGCGTGTATTAATTTGTTTGACAACGTGGGTCAGTGTTTCCACTGGAGTATATGAAGACCCACGAATAATGTATAAAAAATAAATATGCTTACACTCACAGCCCCACAGTAGGTATAAACCTGTGTCGTGGGTGCCGTTGTACACATACAACACATACACAAACACCCAGACCCGAAACAAATATCTGGGATCGAACCCGCGACCCTTCGAATCAAACGGTCATCTCACACCGCTGGACTTACCGGGTCGTCGTTTAGAGTGGCGTGGCACGGCGCACGGGGTCTACGCTCGTCCCACTGCAATCCAAGGATACATAAGCGAGCTGTACATAGTCGTGGACCATATTCGTGTACTCCCAGTGGAAACGAAGACTCACGTTGATAGCATTGAGCAATGTAACCGCCTATTCGAGCTAGCCACGCATATAACAATGACGTCAATTCATGTGTAGCCTCTTCGTGGGTTGCAGTGGACACTACCACATACAATTTCATATAAAGCGAAGCTTCATACACGTGCGCAGCCTCTCCGTGCGCCGTGGTGGGCCCGCGCCTTTACTTCATCTATACTATAATGTTATAAAGAGGAAACATTTGTGTTTTTGCATGTCTGTTTATAACGTTTTCATGTGCTGTGATATTAAGGGGGCCTTACATTACCATCTAACCGGAACACGACAGTGCAGAACTACCATTTAGCGGCAGATAAATTAGGTGATGCGGTGCGCCCTCGAATACCTACACTGGAACTCTACCACCAGTAAGTTAGATGGTAGGCTACACAATGCAGAACCTCCGTTTTTGTGTACCTAAATGTCTGTGGGCTATTCACTTACCATGTATGTTCGTTTGCCACGTTAATTATAGTTTGAAAAACTAGGCGGTGTGGCCGCTAAATAATTGTGTAAAGGTCGTTTCTTATTAACAGACATTGAGCGTGTCAAGCAGGTACGAGTACCTATAATCCGACTCTGTCAAAAAAAAACTTTGTATTGACTTTTTTATAAAACTAACTATTTTAAAACGTCTGCGCAAACCCGTCTAGACACGTCAGTATTCGATGTACATAAAGATATTTTTTTTACACGATCAATATTACTTATGCACATTGACTGTGTCATAAAATAATCGCGGGGCGCTGCTGTCCACCCCGTGTTGTTACACTGTGGTGTTATAGAGTGAGCTCAACATTTTATTAACAAACTCTTAATTCATTCGGATGCTTTTTTGTTACCTGCTAAATTTAAAATTACATTTCAGTAATGCTGATCATAGATCACAGTAATAAAATAAGTACTTACTTTAAATTTTGTTGTATCTCCTCGTAATTTACGTAGTGACCAGAGGGACCCCAAGCGGCGTCTGCCTGTGATCAGAAAAAATATATTAGATCGCGATCACAATACAATGAATCCTCATATTTGTTGATATGTATTAATTAGATAAGAAGTTACTGATTGTTCTTGTCTTTTTACACTTCAGCCAATCGACAATTGAGCTGACAGAGTATAAAAAGGGATAAAGCATTAAAAAAATACTTTTTGATGATGCATAAAAAGACAACAACTGGTGGTAGAGTACGGGTTTACCATGCATGTCGACAAAAACCCTTACTTTTTATACGGTTTATTACTGGTGGTAGAGCTCCAGTGATGGAGCTCGCGGGCGTAGGCACCACCGCATTACCTAATATACTTGCCGTTAAATGGTAGTGTTCAGCACTATCATGTTTCGGTCAGGTGGTAATGTACGGCTCTGTAATTTCCGGCACAGAGGCATAACACCTAATGCCTCAGGAGTGGCAGCGCATTTGCATTTTGACCTCTGGTCATTGTGTGGGTGTCTATAGGCTGCAGTCATCACTTAACATCAATGTGAACTGCGCGCTTGTTTGCCACTTTTATTACATAACTAGCTGTTGCCCGCGGCTTCGCCCGCGTGGATGTCGTTTTATAAATATTTTTTCCTGAATTTTCTTGCTATAAACCTCACGGAGCCCAAGACCTTTCCAACGAATGCAAAACCGTGGAAATCGGTTCTTGCGTTCTGGAGTTATAGCGTCAGGAAGGAAAACCCGACTTATTTTTATATTATAGATAAAAAAAAAACGGTCATTAAAAAGTAATAGAACTTGCATAATAATATGTTTTTACGTCTCTATACATGTTCCATTTCTCGTGAATTTTATCTTATTCATTTGGTCGTATATTTTCCAGTAGCCGAATCCTTTTAGATAGGTAGGGACCATCCGGGTTGTTTTGCATGTGACTATTCGTTTTGTTTTACGAGTAGTGCTGCGACATTGAAACTACCTGAGTAGTGTTAGTGCTTTGTGTTGTTATTGTATGATATGGTGATGCGTTGTGTTTATATACTTTTATATAGTCCATGATAGTTTAGTGTGCGTGGAGCGCAATATTGAGAGTGGTGGTGTGTAATCACGTAGTACATAATCTTGTGCTTTTGTCCAAGGGTAATGAGTACATTATGTAAGTACTAGTTATTGCCCGCGACTTCGTGTGTACTTTTAATCATTGCAAATTGTAGTCTATATGTTGTTCCAATGTATAACCTATATTACTGTAAATTTTCATCCAATACCATGAAGTAGTTTTTTCGTGATAGAGTAACAAACATCCATCCATACTCATAAACTTTCGCATTTATAATACATATTAGTTGGAACAGGATTGAGAGCGCAATATGAGATGTGTGGAGCGTGGTAATGTGGTGAATGATAGTGTGACAGGTACGGAGTGTGATGAGTGTAGCGCAGGGTGTAAAAACTTAGTACCTACAAATGCGATGGCAATCTTAACAATGTAAGGCCAAGTGAACGTTCTTCAAACATACCAACAGATGGCGCGCATATTTGTCCCAATAATGTTCATTCATATTTTTGTCAGATGTGGTACATTCTGTAATATTGCTTAAGAACAATTTTGTAAGTGTTTTCCGTGATTTTTCCATTGAGTTGAGATGTATGGAATGCACGTCACAGATAGATATGCACAAAGCGGCCTAAAATACTAAATTTATAATGGAATACCTACGCACAAGCTATTGACCTTAGGTTGTAGTTCCAAAACGAGTCGCCAGACGGTGTAAGTGAGCTGTTGCTTTCTTCGATCTTGAAAATTAAATCTATTTTAGTATGTATTATAGTAGCCTCTGTGGTGTAGCGTGTGTAGAGTGTGTAGCGTGTGTAGTGTGTGGTGTATGGTGTGTGGTGGTCACCTGTCTGGCGAGGGGCGCGGTGCGTGCGGGCGGCGCGCGGTATGGCGGCGAGTGCGGGCCCCGCCGCGCGCCCCGCTCGCTGCCGCCGCGCTCTCCCTCCCTGCCACACACAATATCACATAAGCTAGGACCATGGAGCATCGCGGGCCACTGGCCGCCGCGGCGGACCGGAGGGGAGTAGCCATAGGGTTCATTACCGATGCCAAACAGTCTGTCATTTCTTGTGGGAGGAAATACGTGTGACACACACTCACACTACAAAAATCGTCTATTACTACGTAACTTAAACAAAATACATAAACAATATCACGCACACATTTAAATATCTGGGCGATAGGCATAGGACCATTTGGGCTTGTACTTTGCCAGAGGGGCAAGCCTGCATATGGCTACTCCCCTCCGGTCCGCCGCGGCGGCCAGTGTCCGCGTTGCTCTATGGTCCTAGCTATATACTATAAACGAATTGAATCGATTCGGAAATATTGCATTTTCGTATCGATTAATTTCGCAACGTCACTATTTAGCAGTTGTCATTACGTTGCAAACACTGAAAATGTCAAATCGAATTAAAATTCCGAGTATAGATAGATAACTAAAGGGGTAAATACTCTTGATTTAAATCCTTGGTGTGCCCATGGATTTTCAGAGATATAAGTACACAAAAACATTGCATTTGCATGGTGTTTATTACGCGACTTAACTTTTTTTTTTATGTCTGTAGGTTGACAGACAAGCAAACGGGCCACCTGATGGAAAGTGGTCACCGTCGCCTATGAACATATGCAACACCAGGGGAGTTGCCAACGCGCTGCCAGCCCTGAAGGACTCTTTTGACGCCATTTTTGAAGAACCTCATATTGTAGCACCTGGGGAACACCTCAGAGGGAAGTTCGTTCCACAATTTACACGTTCTGGGCAGGAACGAACGTGAAAACCGCACCGTTGAGCACTGCCAGGTGTCCAGTCGGCGTGGGTGGAACTTCTCTCTTCGGCGGGTAGTACGGTGTAGAAAAAGAGACGGTGGCACCATGTCAAACAGTTCAGCAGAGCACTCACCATTGTAGAGACGGTACAACACGCACAAACTCCCAATGTCTCTGCGCAGGCTCAGATGTTCGAGCCTGTCGGTAAGTTCTGGATCGTTAACAATACGAACGGCGCGTTTTTGTAGGGAGTCAAGTGGACCAAGCTGGTATTTGGGGGCTCCCGCCCACAAATGAGAGCAGTATTCCAGAACTGTATATTTATTAACTGCTAAAAGAGCAATTTCTTCCAGGCAACAGACAGAGAGAATACACTCATTATAAAACATTATATTACCAACAAACCTAGCGATCCTGTAGTAGCCGGATGTAGAAGATAATAGTGGCTAATGTCCAAAAATATTGACCTGGATATAGGCGGATCGTCGCGGTCTTCGTTCCGCGCGTGTCGTTCCAGAGCATCGCGTGACAATGATTTCTCGGAAGAGCGGCCGGGTTGAGATCTGACGTACAATTCGCCTTCCGGCTTCTGCGTTTTATGCGGCTTGCCGATCCTGCCACAGATATTTTTTTTATTGTACATACTGCTGTTTCGTTTTACAGTTGAAAGCAAATACTAGCCTTCAATAAAATAACTAGGGTTCATCTGCGGACATTAGATACGTTTCATTTTAAAACGTGTGAAATATTCTTACATACACCGGAATAAAAATGTTGTCATTACAATAGAAATAGCCTTTCTTATTCAAGTTCGTATTTTTATAGTAGTAAGTACTTTATTCCAGTGATCTAAAAATACTGGAAACATCGCAGTGTCTATTTTTTAGTTTTTAGACAATGACCTTTTAAAAGTAGGTAATTATCTTATTTTTTTTATTTTTGTTTAAATCTTGTCAGAAATTTTTTAGTCATTATAGAGATCTCTGAAGTTTCACAAAAAACCTACACACTAAAAATTAAATACAGTATTGAATCATCCTCCATCCTAAAATTATTGTAGGTAAGTTTATTGCCTGAATTATGATTACCTGAACATAGTAGTAAAAGTTTTCAGTAAAGATGGTTTCTTGTGTGAAAGCGACGATTGCTGTGGCGATCCTCGAACGATAGAATCGGGTGCGCTGTTGTCGTCCGTCAACCAATGTTTCAGGGCTATCAAATAAACATCTCATTAGTAACTGAGAAACTGAAAACTGTTTTTTAAAAGATTAAAAAAAACGTTAATGATCTGTTAATAAGTTAAAAACAATGATCATGCAACATGCACTTAAAATAGTAACGAAATACGAACACGTTTGAAGTAGTAAATACTACAAATTGATAATTGGGAAGAGATGTCATTAGAAAAATCTTGGTATTTAAAATATTTTTCTTTTCCAGAATAAAAATGGTCGTTCCTAGTAGCCATTCATACAAAACTTTTTATTCCGTTGAAGTAAAAATATTTTAAACATCGGATGACGTAATTCGTCGGATTAATTAATTAATCGGATGAAACCTATCAAGATAATTTTTCAAACTAGTTCTACTTTGAAACACTTTTTTTCCTTCAAAATTTGTAAACAAATCTTGCTATACCTTTTCATGACTAAGTAATGATTACACATCTTCGCAATTACTATTTTTTACAGTAAACAAGACTTACGCGGATGAGCTCGAGCGTAAATAGGCTCGTTTCTGGGGTTCCTTTGTGTTTCCTGTATCGCTGTCTGTAGGGACTCTAAGCTTGACGACTTGCGCATGCCTAACGACGGGCCCACTTGTAGTGCTGCGGATGATACATATCAACAATGGACGAGGTTCTTCTCTTCACTCATAGAGCAACACGGGCCACGGACCGCGGCGGACCGGAGGGGAGTAGCCATAGCGTTTATTACCGATGCAAACCAGTCTGTCATTTTTTTCGGGGGGAAATGCGTGCGACGCACACGCACACTACAAAAATCGTCTATTACTACGAAACTCACACCTTCACTTTAACAAAATACAGAAACAATTTCACGCACACATTAAAACATCTAGGCGACAGGTATAGGCCCATTTGGGCTTGTACTTTGACAGAGGGGAAAAGTCTGCATATGGCTACTCCCCTCCGGTGTTGCTCTATGTCTTCACTTATTAACATTAAAACTATAGACAGCGCTGCCCACATCCATTGTGTTCATTTTATTCAAATAGTTGTTCAAATGGGTTTGTTTTTCAATGACAAATAATATTTATTCAAGTAAAATGAATCGAAGATTAGTCTTCATTGTAGACGATTATTTTTAGTATAAAGAATAGATATCTAAATAATTATCCCCTTATTCATAAACGTACATTAGATAAGTTTTTGTTATAATATGCTTTAGCTTTATCAGTCGCACTGTCAATTGCGTAGGATAGAAAAAGACAAAGGAGAGATTAGCAACACTTTAACTAAAATGCTTTTTTATGGATAAGGGGGTAAGTCTTTAGTCGTTTATAATAAGTTATGATTTATTTATTATTCTTGTGCAAGATGCATAATGATAGATGCTTAAATGCAGTGAACGTTAATTAATAAAAACGCATGTCTGTATCATGTATTAATTAAATTACTTTGAACATGTTAGTCGTGGCAGAAAAATAAATCCGTGTATTATGAAGAAAAAAAAAAAACAAAACAGCGCAATATGGTTTATAAGCAAGTAGGTACAATTGTTTCTGAAGCATTTCACAAAACAGAATTAAGTGTAATGTACTGACTCGTGGCTTTTTTAGGACATAAAACATAGAACGTAATTTCCGTTCCCATAACGGAACAAAGCAACCTTTTCTAGTAGATCATATCTGGTAAATGCGAAACAATAGTTAAAGCATCAGCAGCAGACATAATATGTCTTTCGCAGACGATCGGTTTTGTACTTACAGTTGATAGCCTTGGTTTCCTTGATCTTTTTGTAAGTGCCAGTCTGCTTGGCATCCATGGCGGCGTGTCGTTTCTCGGACATGGAGCGACGGCCCACGGCGTCCCGGCTGAACCCGCCGCCGCATTCGCTGCCTGATTCCGTACCGGCACCGCCCGTACTGCCTCTGTGTAGTTTACAGGCAAGAATTTGTAAAGGCGGTGTAGGTCAGGAGCGTTGTTACCGCCGTATCTGCAGTATGGCTCCTAAAGTGCGTGGGCGGGGCTCCCAATTTTACCCATTTGAGTACCTAATAAGGTTCGGTTGCACCAAAATATTTATTAGAGTTAGAAAATCTAATATCTTTGGAGTTGAAGTTTTATTTTTAATTTATTTATTTTATGTTAACTTGCACATACATCCTTCTCTAATTTCAACTAACTTAAACTAGTTAGAGAAGGATTTCCACTTTAACATTAACTTCAATAAATATTTTGGTACAATCGAACCAATGTGCATTACAGTAAAAAATGCAACAGGCGACGGCAGCGTTGCCAATCCTTTTTTTTTTGGCTCGCGCCTCCTTCTGAACTTGTTGTTGGACCAAATGGATGAATTAATGAAAGAGATTCTTAGAAGCACGCAAGGCCATACCTATATTATGCAGTATTTTTCTTTGCTCGCGCGTTTATTTTTTTTTATACACAACGTCATTGTTGACATGCGACAAGGCGTACGCGAGAAAATCTTGACCCTTAAAAAGCCCTCCCTCAAACAAATTTTTATACGGGTTTAGGCACGCTACGCCACTGGTGAAGATATGCGAAATATGTTTCATTGAACCCTTTGCTTAATCAGTTGGAAAAGGTACGAAGAGAAGATAAGTGGAGAATCGCAATAGGGAATCGGACAACTTTTGAGAGTGTGTCTAAAATTATTCTTTATACGTTTATTGAACCATAAAAAACATTAATTTTATTATTTAAACATGTTAAAGTACCAGAAACTACACTACAAATACACGGTGCCGAATGACTCTGAACAATGTGACGTCAACTGTTTGCAATCAAAGTGAATCTTTTAATTCCATACGACAAATTTAAAATACAAAATTAATTTGCACTTGGTTAAAGTGCAAATTAATTTTGTTGAATTTCGTATAACTTATTTTTCGTGTAAATAACGTTGAAAATATCCAAAAAAAAGCCAATAAATCAAAGTACACTTGTGTTAAATATTTGTTGTACAAACATATGACGTCACGTCCTGTGATTGATGTTTCGTTCAACATGGAGCACAGATAAAAAATATTAAAATTATTACATTTTATTTTTCAATTTAAAAATATAAATCATTAATATTTCACGAAAATACTTAATTAGTCATCGTATTATTTCACAAACATTTATTCTAATCATAGTTTAGATTTATTTTCGATAGCTGTCTGATTGCCTATTAGTATTACGGAAGTATTTTGTATGTTGAAAATATCAAATAGCATAATTATTGAGCAAAAAATTCAAACGAAATCACCAGAAGAGATATTGGATGAGGAAGTAAAAAAGTTTATAGTATATAATCACAGCTAGCGAATAATGTTTTGCTAATTATGACGATTTGTTTATAATTAATTTTAAAAAATATGCACTTAGAAAATGGAATCACCTACAATAAAAATTATAATGACCCTCAAATTCTTCCTAAAAGCACACCGCAATAATAATAATATTTTTATTTCTATTTTCAACTGAGAAATTAAGAGCGTATTTTATGTATCTAACGTAGATGCAAAAACTCACCTCGTGGTCCCATAATCTTCTTCGATAATAACATTGTGATGCGACGGGGTTGATCTGGACATGTGCACGTGCCCCAAATTCTGTCTATAATGGTGACCGTTCGTTACTGGACCGTCTAGTTGCGTCGCCATATAATAACTCTCGTTCCTCAGACCCGTTAACCTATCTATCACAGGATTCCAGCCGTCCAAACGACTCCACTCGAAGCTATCTCTCTTACTATCGTGCGGCACCGTATCTTTGTCCCTTTCTAAATAACCCTTGCTATCATCTGATTGATTTGAAACCCAACTATTATTATTGTTAATCGTAACTACAGATGCGTGTTTTTTACTCCCTCTGCTGTCGTGGTTGTCGAAAGCTTCTTTTTGGTTAGATTCGAATTTTTGATTGGAATTGTCGGGTTTGTTTTCTTTGTCACTGGTAGTGTTATATATGACGGTGTTGAAGTTTTGGGAGTTGCTGTTGTCGTTCGAGTTGGTGGAATCGTTGCTGTTGGGAGGTGTATCGTCTTTCCATCTCGCTAAGCTATCCATACTATCTGTAATATGAGAAAAATGCAACAGAGTTCATTTTGTGGAATATTTATACTTAGATCAGAGACCAGTGAGTTTTTAAACGGTGATATGATTCAAGTGTCAGGGCTCTGGGGCATGGGCACCACCGCGTTACCTTACCCAGCTGCGATTAAACGGTAATGTTCAGCGCTACAGTGATAGTAATGTATGGCTCCATAATTTCTGTCCTAGAGACAAAAAAAGTCAAGCCTCAAGAGTATCAACACATCTTTATATTGTCGTGTATTGACATCTGGTTTTTGTATGGCTACAATATAAATTAACAAACCATCCATGTGTAGCATGCTTGTTTGCCACAATTATTAAATAAAAAAGGAAAGGAATATCGTCGAAACAGTCAAGTTTGGAAATACCTAGATGAGAAGTCGAATCTGCCACTTCCAAATAAGCACTTTTCCATTTTGCTAGAGATGGTACTATTCAATCCCTGGTCTATCGCGAATGTTACTTAAAATTTAAAATGATTGTAAAATAATTGTTTTTATATTATTTCGCATTAACACATGCTTGTGAAATATATTTTATTTTAAAGAAAAATGGAAAGAAAATTTGACTTCAGGCGAGACTCGAACTCGAACTTTTTCTTTAAAATAAAATATATTTCACAAGCATGTGTGAATGCGAAATAATATAAAAACAATTATTAAGGGTAAAAGCGACTTCTTTACGATATTCAATAAACTGAAAAGTCTATTATATCGGTTGCCTAACTAGCATGGTTGGCAATAGATGGCGCTACTGCTACAAGGGCATTGCTAAGGCAATAAATGTGAAGGAAAGATTTGACAAATCGGGCAGGACTTCAGTAGCTCAATTGGAAGAGCGGCTGGACTAGATTCCCAGTAGGCCGCGAGTTCGAGTCTCGCCTGAAGTCAAATTTTTCTTTCCAATTTTCTTTAAAATAAAATATATTTCACAAGATTGTAAAATAGGAGCTGACCAGTCCGCCTGGCGATGGTAAGAGATATGCTGCCGTGAACGTGAGGCCGCGCGTGCAGCAGCGCCCGGCGCAGTGTCTCCATGGCCTCGGCGTTGGACTGACCCACTAACGACACTCCGTTCACGCTCAACAACTGGTCGTTGGTGTGCAACCTGGTGATCAAAAATTAAGGTTAATGTCAAATTTTACTCCTTATCTAACTGTAACAAATTTGTTAAAGTCCGAGAAGGATGTATATTTTTAAAAACGTACGTAACTTCACGCCAGTAATCCCCGAAGGGGTAGGAAGGAATAAATGCACGCATTCAAGCATACATGCAATCACCCACGATTCGCCGGTTACACTTTTGGCCCATGTAACATGTGGCGAACCTGTTGATCTCCGGGCACATTACCAAACTTGGAGGTACTGGGAAATTGCCAGAAAATGGGAAAATCCCAATAAAACCAGAGATAAAGGACTTTACACCATTATCTCTGATAATCCCCTACCCGAGAATCGAACTCAGGACCTCAGCGTACTAGTAGTAGCCTGCTACCACTACGCTACCGAGGCAGTTAATTAACAAATATATTAGTGCAACCGAACCTAAGACACGTCTCCGTGTGAATGGGGCGTTATAACTTATTTCGGAAATAAAACATATAATCCATTGTTTCTCACCGCCCGTCCCTTGAAGCAGCGCCGCCGTGTAGAACAGATTTGATGAAGATGCCTAAGTCCTGAGGATCAGAACCAACGGTAACTTTGCCCTTGACACTGATCCCCAGGCCCGCCTTCTCGGAGTCGTGGACCGGCACGTCTAGCCGAAGGATTAGGCGGTTCCGAAGACCTAATATCTGTAAAAAATAATAAGAGAAAACGTCAATAACTTTCGATGGTCTATGTCCCAACAGTAGCGGATTAAATAAATAATATTTAAAAATGCCTATGTACTTCATAACTAGTGAGAGAGCATAGTGATATCTGAGTGTTTGTTTCGATACATTGGACTCAAACATAAGATTTAATAATAATTAGTGAAATAAAATTGCAAATGTTTATTGCTCGTTCTACGGGAATTTTAGATGATGTCGTAAGATGGACCGGCACGTCTAGCCGAAGGATTAGGCGGTTCTTCGAAAGACCAAAAATTATAATTACATAAAAAATATTTAAAAAATAAAACGCTATTCGATCAGAATTTTGACTGAATTGCTTAAACGAGTACTATATTAAATTTATTAGCATATGAATAAAATATTTCAGAAGAATCTCATTAAATACCTAATACATTCCAATGAGCATTGAAACAACTTACAGAATTAGAAGAAGAATTTAAAGCCTCTTGTAACGCAGCGTCGATATTTAGATCCTTATTTAATAAATTGTCCTTCGAAGAACTCTTCGGTATCCTCCCCCGGACGGAATTGTTGTTCAGGTTTATGGCATTCACTATGGTTGACACACGGCCGTTCTCGGCTTTGTCAACCTCGTTTGGTTTGGACGGTAAACTGGGTGGTCCTATAGCTTTTTCTACGTATTTACTCGGACTCTGTTGTGGTTCTACCCTCTGAAACAAAAAAATAATTTTAAAAAATAAAACCCCGTTCCTTAAGATTAGGAACTAGAACAACTCTTAGGCGTTATCTGATGATGATATTATCATCAGGTGAGTACGGGCTAGAGTGAAGTGCCGGCCACTTTACGTTTTACCACCGTTTAGTACCATATTCGTATTCCACCTGATGCTTTCCAGGCCGATCCACTGGAGTAAGTGGACCGCCAGTGTACAAGTGTAATATAATCCAGAATCTCTACGATGCTACAGGAGGGGAATGCGAGTACGAGTGTGGACGGTGCGTTCGTGTCCTCTCGTCTTCCTTAGCCTCGCCTCGCTGTCGCTCCACTATGTGTCGGTTAATGGACGCGAGCAGGTGGGGGAAGTAAATCAACCAGCGGGCAACTGAATAAATCGAGTGCGTGGATGGCTAGCCTCCACTCGCCAAGACTCGTGCAGAGAGCCTATAGGAGGCGGCTCGTGAGAGTCTGAATGGGCCATAAGGTACCTACCTGCATGCGGGGCTTGTATGGCACGGAGCGTTCTAGGACGATGTCGATGGCGCGGCGGAGTCAACGGCGTATTCCACGGCAGCGCCACGACTTGGTGCTGCTCTAGGCCGGCCGCGTCCACTATGTTTGACATGCTAGTGTACCTGCGTGCGCGGCTTGTGCGGCGCGGGGCGCTCCACGACGATGTCGACGGCGGAGTCGGGCGGCGTGTTCCGCAGGAGCGCCACGACCTGGTGCTGCTCGAGGCCGGCCACGCTGACGCCCGCCACCGACACCAGGCGGTCGCCGGCGCGCAGCCGCCCGTCCACCACCGCCGCACCCTGCCACAACACACCATTCTAATAAATCCGTTCTGAGAGTGGCGAGAAAAGAAGGTGAAGACGTGAGCGGCTAGGCAATATATTATGAGTGTGAATTGACTCGATATACACTACGAACATTGCTCAGTGCTTTTGGGAGCTTCGCGTAGTGACGTATCATTATAGACTGACAGTATACTGGCAGTCTGTAATATAAAAAGATAATTGGTTTTTCTCACCACAATACCACAATATATTCAAACACAAAAGGAATAAAACATTTTAAAGTTAAATTGTGGAAGACGGAAGTGCCCCAAGTAGACTCTAGGTGACTGGGTTTCGGGAATGAAATGTCACTCTTACATTACACAATTTAACAGTGGCCCTACGGATTTAAGCTATCAATTGAAATTGACAGACGACGCGCTGAGCGATTACATGGTTCTTCTTAGAACTGACTTACCCAAAAAAATGTGTGTAATTCATCACACTTGATAGCAGAGAAACCGTCAAAAATTTTCATAAGAGACACTGTACAATACTTCCTATCTCATTTTCTCGCACGTTAAATCTTAGGAATTTATGTGTGTTTCTTTTTACTGTCGCTTTTTCGTTTCATCGACAACTTCAAATCACAACGAACCTAAAAAAGTTTTCAGTTCAAAAGGAATTTATTTAAAGAATGTCGTAAACCTTTGGCAAAATGTTCTTAATGTAGATAGGACAATGTCCGCCGGTGGGGTTGTCCCGAGTGGTGATGGTGAAGCCGAGGCCCTTCTCGCCCTTGAGCAGCGTCACGGCCACGGCCTGCGTCGCGCCCGCCGCCTTGCCGCCCCCACCCACCGGCACCTCCGTGCCCGATATCGCTCGCTCGCTGTTGCCTGCGACGAGAAATATTTGCGGTTTTACTTTACAATATCATTTGACGCGATAACGACCAATAGACTTATATATCTATGACCGCCGGCTGCAGGCACGAAAACGTGTCACGTTCCGCGTGAGCCGAGCGTGCAAGCGAGAGCGCGGATAGAGAGACCACAGATCAGTAAAAACAGTAAAAGATGCAACGCAAATGGGCGGGATAATGTCTTCCTGTACTATTTTAGGGTGTAAAAACGATAGGCGAACTAATTCATGTCATTTTGTTACAATAAATGTAAACTATTCATAGTAAACAACACGTCTGAATGCTTTTCGATCGCTCCGAACTGTCTCTCTCACATACCAGCGTGTGACATATACTATATCTTCATATTGCGTAGAAGCGCATAGTGAACTCAGATAAAATTTTAATAATAGTCAAATATAAGATTGTTTATACATTAAAGTTGTCCATGAACCACATTGAAATTCAATGTGGTTCATGGACAACTTGAATAGAACGCTTCATTAAAAAATATTAGGTACTCAAATAAGAAAACCGATAAAAACGTACAAAACAGCTTCTATGCCTTACTGTTATTTATAAAGTAAAAATATCGTTGTATTTTTTTTTCGAGTGCGGGAACGGCGGAATGTATAGAATATCAACCGACGTTCTTTCTCTAACTTTATCATTTTTCCTTTCACCCATTATTTCAAATACCTTTTTCTTCATACATGTAATTTAATTTGTCCTTTCTCTTTCTTCACATTCGTCAACAGTCATCACTTCTCATTATGACATGCCATTATCATTTATAATTTCATACAAACTCATGAATATTTCATGAAATGAGTAGCATGAAATGCGTGATAATTATTGTGCAACAGAATTAATACTTATTAAGTAATTATCAATCATTTGTTATGCATAGAGTCATAAAATATTACAAAGTAAACAATGGTCACCGGACGAAAAAAATTACAAACAAAAATAAGCAGTATTTTTTTTTGTATTTTATAGGTACCTACCCCACTAACGATTAGGTAGGTATTTACCTTCTAACGACATTCATTATGTTAGTTTGTTCTTAGGTTTTCGCGAGCTGCACTCATTGCAATAAAACTAGTTTTCGGATTTATCTCGCGCATATTAAACTAAAATGATTATTTAAAATCGAACCCAACGCTACGCAAGACGTTTGCGAAATAGATGGAGGTAGATCAATAAACACTCCAGCGGTCTTGAGACGTGAATCAAAGTTTTTAATAATATGGTCTGTGAGATCTGAAACGACATGTTCAGTGGATTTTTGTCTCCTGAATCCGTATTGGTTATCTGCCAAAACGTTATGTTTATTTAAAAAAAATAGTAGTTTCAAATTAAGGATCTTTTCGAAAATTTTGGAGGGGACTGTTAGTACAGAGATAGGTCTGTAGTTTGTGACACTGTGTCTATCACCATTCTTGTAAATAGGATGAACAATGGTTTTTTTAAAAGCACGAGGAAACACACCTGAAGTTAAAGAAAGATTGATGATATGTTTTAAAATAGGGATTAGAATATATCTAGCTGCTTTAATAACTTCAGTTGAAATGCCGTCCCAACCTACTGCACATTTATCTTTTAATTTTAAAATAATTTGTTCAATTTCTGAATCGTCAACATTAAGAAGAACCATGGAACTCAGGTTAACATTAGTGTTAGAGAGATTATTTTTTTATTTAATTTTAAAAGCCAAGGTTTTTTCAACGTTGGCAAAGAATGAATTTACTGTATCAACTGACGTGTGGGGATCATCAGACAATTTTAATAAGGGACAAGCAGTTTTATCGTTTTTGGTTAAGTTAGCAATGTTATTTATGATTTTCCAGGCTTTTTTGGGATTATTCTTAACTTTTTGGAACTCTCGTTGCTTTATGATTCGTCTCCTACTAGGGATATTAATCGTTTGAGTATGGCTATTTACAACAGACGTCACAAGGTGAATAAATTTATCTGTAGCTTTATCAGGATTATCACTAATAAGAACTGAGTAGAGAAATCTACTTTAGATAAGCTACTAACAATCTTGGGAATATCACAACGTTGGTACGTATGATGAGAATTATCTCTCGTAATATGTGAAGAATAGCTGAATAGTACTGGGGCGTGATCAGTAAAAGGACTGTCTAAAATAATCGTTTTAGTATTGAAACGAGATCGAGCGATGACGTGGTCAAGACAGTTGTTACCTCTAGTCGAGTGAAGATGTGCCGGGAGTAAACCATGTAACGCAAGTAAATTTAGATAATCATCAGAAGTGCGATCGTTAGTAGTTATATTTATATTTATATCACCCATTATAGTCAGATTTTCAAAGGATTTCAGTGAATTAATTGTTTGATCTAAACTATCCAAAAAGGGGATTAAATTAGAGTAAGAGGGAGATCGATATATAGCAATTAAGGCTATTTTGTCTCGAAATTTAAGAACTAGACAATTTGCATCCTTAAAATTCGGTTTCTGTATTGAGCAGTCTATACCAGTCTTAATATATGCTACAATCCCATCATTCTGGTTTTTATGATCAGAAATATGACAATCAAAGCCAGGAATTGAAGGCAAAATTAGACATTTGCTCAACCAGCATTCAGTTAGGATGAATACATGAAATTGGCAATTTAGTCAGTAAATTAAAGTCTGAAAATTATTAAAATTCTGATTAATGCTTCTGATATTGACATGAAGTATATTAAAGGTCGCATTATTGATGTGTGTAAGGACGTCTTCTGGAGAACATACTATAGACTCCGAGACAGAAATTTGGTCTATGTCATAATTTACTTGATTTAAATCATTCATTACCAGATGAAGGATCCAACAGGAGATTAAATTCAAAGTTGCAACTTTTTGATTGCAATGATCGAATGAATGAATTTTGAAAGATGAAGACTGCTGTTGGTATTGTTTTTTTATAAATATCTGTATGAATAAACACAAAGATGGGTGAGGGTGAGAGTGTTAATATGTGTGTGATGTGTGTTGTTTGTCTGTATAACATATGACATAAATAATAAATCCAACCTTTAAACATGTTTTACCTAAAATTCGACTAAAACAATTAAAAACTATAAACAAACATTCTAGTCAATTAGGCACTGGAATTTTTGCGAGATCCGCTTCACTATTGATGAGATACATTGGACCATTTTCTCTTTTTCGTAGGAAAATTTTGCCATACGCATACCCAGCAAAACTTGAAACTGTTCACTTTCGCAAAGTCTCTGGTTAAAAAGTGAAGCCTTTTCATTTTCGCAGTCAAATTTTCCGATATAAATATAGGTTTAGCGGGACCAGTTAACTTTAGATGTTCCGTAGTAAATCTAAACGGGCTTTTGGTGAAGTTTCGGTACGTCTTAATTACTTTCTCTTTTAGTAACGTTTAATCAAATAAGTTTGAATTTTTGGAACATTCGAGGCATCAATAAATGAGAGGCATCATTGGAAAAAGAAACAAATATTTTGTTCACGAAAAATTAATTGCTTTTGGAACAACAGTCTCAGTTTCACCACCTACTTACTTAGAAGTGAATGATAATATTACAGTAGCTGTAAGGAAAGAAGAAAAGGCCAACGTTACCTTCAGTCAAGAGATCAAGAGGCCGCTCCTGCGCGGGGTGCACGCTCGCCACGTTGTTGACTCCCGACACCCATCGCAACATGTCCTCCACTCTGCAAAATTCACACCATTGTTCTAAAAATCTCAAAACTTATTCGAACTTAGACTATTAAGACTCCGTAGAAATTTCGGGTAATCCTCACTTATCCACACTCGCCAAGAAACCTACAAGTCCAATTTCAGTTTCCTAAGACCAACACTTTTAGCTGTGCGTTGTTACCCAGTCAGTCACTCGGTCAGTAATGGAAAAGTTTTATCCTTATTGATTGATTCATTGTCTGCGTTGTCCAGAAAATTCTTGGGAATTTTTACGATTAGCCAGTTGTGTATGAGTAATTAATTACACGTGTTCAACTGATACAGAAGATTAATGACTATAAAATATATTATATATTAGCTGACCCGGCAAACTTCGTATTGCCTGAGAATGAATTAATAATGTGTCAAAGGTTTGATAGATACGGACTATTTGTATGGGAAAATGAAATTGTGGTTTTTACTATTTCCCTTCAATTTCATCATATTTTCATACCTTTTAAACCTTTCCTGGACTTCCAAAAATCATTCAAAACCAAAATTAGCCAAATCGGTCCAGCCGTTCTCGAGTTTTAGCGAGACTAACGAACAGCAATTGATTTTTATTTTAATGGATTATTAATCCTATGAACTATAAAAAGTATCCAATGATGCTATTTTTGTATTGACTCCCTCTTCGTGACGTATGGTATAGGAGATACCCCGAACCCTGTTGAGTATTAACTCCAAATGCAAGGTTTCTTTCTATATACCTTCATAGGACTACCGCCACGAGCTTTCCTCACATCTAAATCATCAGAATTATGGATTGTCTGATGCGCGCGTAAAAATACAAGAATCCCGATTTGGGCTCGTCCTACTATACTTAACAGGAAAAAGGATTAAAACAGGAAGCTAAAACAGCGGGTTAAATGTTATCAGAATTTGTTTTTTATTATTTCGCACTAACACATGCTTGTGAAATATATTTTATTTAAAGAAAACGGAAAGAAAAATTTGACTTCAGGCGAGACTCGAACTCGCGGCCTACTGGGAATCTAGCCCAGCCGCTCTTCCAATTGAGCTACTGAAGTCCTGCCCGATTTGTCAAATCTTTCCTTCACATTTATTGCATTGCATTATGGTAGCAGGTTTATCAGAATTTGTATGAAAGGACATTTTTACTTTAGGTACCAGAATGCTCTTTTTAATTTTTAAGATATTTCTTTAATACTGTGGATCGAATGATCATGAATAATTTATCTAGTACAGTATAATTTCGTACATGAAAGTAAATATAGACTTGTTTTTGACTGGTTAACGTAAAGGGCCTTCTAAACTTGTCTTAGAGCGAGCCTTGTAATATAAACTAGTATTATAAACTGTAGGTACTATCAAGGAACTCGCTGCTTGACCACACGGGCACTTTATGCGGCGACTATATTGGCTATTATTTGAAATAATTCTGATAAGCGGCGATTTTCCGGCATATACATAATACATGACACTAAATTCGAAATTGAACCAGTGTATTATGCGAAAATTCCACTAGTGCAGCAGTCAACCGAACAATGACGGTCAAACCATTCCAATGGGACGGCAGTAAGTGCAATAACGCTAGATGGGGCAGCAGCATTCTGCGATAAAACTACTGCCACTACGATCGCCAATCTGCATGCCAAGCGTGGCGATTATAGCATATCCCCCTTATGTAAAGGCTTTGGTCCAGCAGTGAACATCTTTTGGCTAATAATGATGATCCTATCTATCGCGATATACGCTAGGGGAAAATCTATCAAAATCAGGCCATCCCTATTCTATGGAAGTGTGACCTACCGGTGGTTCTGATGATCAGCGGCGGGCGTATCCTGGCCCAAAGGTTCCCTCCTGGCATCGCGCGGGAGACTTTTGCTGCCATATATCTGTACACGTTCGGCGGCGTCCAGCCACACCCCACTTCTGTAAGTAAGTATTCACTGTATACAACTCAATTTGTTAAATTACTTATTGGATATATTATAATTTAAAAATGGGATTACAACCGTTCATACTTTCCTCGTGAAAAATAGTGGTTATTGTTGCCTATAAACATCTGCAACACCAGAGAATTTCCAATGGCAACAAAAAAAAGATTATACCTATCGACTGTTTTTTTTTTCTGGATTTTAAGTCCCCGTGAAGCTCAAAGTCAAACCCATGCTATTCGTAGAAACGGATAAAGAAGCCATACACAAAACCAAAAACTGAACGTACTGATAAAAGTTAAGGGACCAATTCCGATGACAGAACCCAAACGTAATATGGTTGTCCTCTCTCATTAGTTTGTTTTTAGCAAATAATGATTGAAGTGGTTAAGATAAGATGAAAAACTAGATGGACATCTCACGGTCCTTTCAGGCCTTGTTTATAAAGTGTAATCAGGAAATTTAACCTACCAACGAAGGACCAAAAAAACTATAACACAGTGAAACTTGGACAAGTGAGATCTGGAGGGACCTAAGGGTCCAATGTTATTATCACCGATAGAGGCTTTCCATTTACAGTTTCGCAAGTAAGCGGGACAACATCACTAATTATCTCCCTATCCAGGATTCAATGTAATATTTTATGTTAGCTAATAATCATTAAAAAAAATAAAAGTTAACTAGTCTAGGAGGTGGTAAAATGGTCTACAAGTAACTACATTAGTAACTACATAGTTAACTATGTAGTTACTATTAGTTACATTAGTAACTACATAGTTAACTATGTAGTTACTAATGTAATTAACACTATTAAGTGCATTTGAAATCTCAAGCAACTTGCGCTTAGGCTGACTGTTAATTTGTAATGTACTTAAATAATCTACATACCCTGGTCCCGAGAATTGCATGGACAATCGGTTGGTCTGCCTCTGGAAGTGCTGGCCGTGCCTGTCGGGCGCCTGGTCCGGCGGCCGCCCGTCCATGGGGTGCACCTTCTGGGTCGCGCGGCTGTCGTCGCGGCACACCACCGCCGCCGACCACCGCTTCGTTTGTTCCGTCACCTGGAACATTTGGATAGGATTCAGTGAGACCTTGACACAAATATTGAAAAGTGCACAAGGATTAGTCATTAGCAATCTAATGTTAGATATTTATAGAGATAGATATTGGGTGTTAGTCAATAACTTATCTACCGCCAATTTAATGATAACTGTACCTAAAGCTTACCTAAAGTCACGTACGTATGTACGTTTATGAAATAAAGGTGTTAAAGTTAAGTTTAAGAGCAAGGATTTAAAATGTGCTTATGTTTTGTACCATGCGCTGACAGTGAGCAGATCATTATGCATTTTTTTCGGTTCTATTATTATATCATAGAATCTAACTTTGTCAACCGACCAAATCGTCGATCTATTACGAGTTTTACGACATAATAATTTGATGTAAAATGAAGCTCCTCAATGTCATTTAGATTGAACAAAATTGTCCTGATTTTTATGTTAGTGGATCGATCGAAATCACGAAAGATTCACTACATTTGATTTGGCTAAAATCAAGAACTTACCGTGTACAAGCAAGCCTAACCTAAGTTCACGATCATGTGGAGGTGAAGTCAAGATACGAACCAAAATCCAGAGCTAACTTAAGTGCTTCACCATAAACCATCTACCGATTGTTACACCGGCAACGTATCCTGGTACAATATGGGCTCGCTGCGGAGTAGCGCGGCACTTATAGCCCATTAGCGCCATCCTCCAGGCCCACCGTACCCTCCTCCACACATGAGATACGGTTCAGCACCCAAACACAGCCAGTTTGTCGTAGAGCACGTACCGGTCGTTGCGGAGGTAAGGTGTCCTGATGTAGTGTGGGCTCGCTGCCGCGTCGAACCTGCAGCCCATTAGCGCCGTCCTCCAGATCCGCCGCCCCCACCTCCACGCACGAGTCCGTGTTCGGCACCCGCATACTCCCACCGACACCACCGCCACCCTGAAGAAAATTACATTTTGGGATAATTTTTTGTAGAATACGTAAAATAGGAAGATACAATTTGCGACATAAAAGTAAAAAAATATTACAGAATTATTTTCAGGAAATAACAATACAATTCAGTTACAATACGTTAACAACATTGCACTTAATCTGTTTCTCATACTCTTACGTACTTTTTTGCTTTCATTCACGAATCTCTGTACCTACTTTTCCACTTAAGATTTAAGACTTTATTTAATTACTACTTAACGTGTGACATGTTAACTAATATTTAACTTAGGCTAAGGACCTTAAAACCTTTGATTATTATTAATCCAGAGTGACAAAGTAACGAAACATACCTACGTCTTGAAAATAAACTTTCAATGACTCTTAGATTAATTAATGTTTTCACACACGAACATTTACACAATGCTTTAAGGTTTTTTTATAACGAATAACAAACGTACAAAAACTTTAGTAGGTAATTGATAGCGTAAAGCTCAGGCGTAGACGCGATTGTCTATTTCTATATAAATATAACAAGCTTATAGTAGGTACGGTCGGCTGCGTGCCTGCGTGCTCTGTAATCCTGTTAGCCTAGTTTCAGCTTGTTATCTACCAAACACACAGTTTTTTGTAATATCGCATTCGAGAGCGCAAGTGCCGCCATGTGTGAAATTGTGATTCATGTATTTTGTTCAAATATACTACTCCGTTTTACGGACGATTGCCATTCACTTAAACTGGTTTCAGAATTGCGGTGCCAAATTTTCTAATGAAACAGATCTGTTATTTTATCTCCAATAGCTCACTAATCAAAGCCATTTCTGTAATAGGTAATTAATACCGATATTCATAACTGCAAACGCCCAATAATTTGAGTAGGTAGGTACTCCACTACGAGATTACTAACGTAAAAATTAATGGCGATGTAACTGGTGGACTAGGTGCGACTTGCGATATTACAAATCTACTTTATCTACGACCAAGGAGAGTGTGACAAATGACTGTTTGTATTAGTTTCCATGCGAAGTAGGCACCTACCAATTTCTTTTTAAAAATGCCTTCGGAGGTGATACTATTTCATCACATACCTATTATACCTACTTCTGCCCGGTTCGGCGCTTGAGACGAGACCAGAGTTTAGGAGACATGCAAGATTAAAAGTTTGGAATAAAATAGCGCTGTTTCCGTTAAAAACACACAATTTAGAAGTAAGAGAGGGGGCTATGGGGGATAGGAGAAGGTGGAAAGAATGGTGGACTCTTCTCTCCCCAAAACCCATCTAACAAATACGCGTAGTTTTAAAAAAATAGTCGCTAGTATTTCAACAAAACTTCGGCTCTGGCGCTTCGCCGGCTGCTGCCGCGGCACTCAAGAACTGTGCATTTGCGAAAAACTTTGCAAAACGCTTTCTATTTACGAGTGCTATCTACACAAAAAAAATGAACTTCCAAATCGATGTCCCAAGTGGAAACTTTAGCCGAATAGTACAAGTAAATACAGTTTATTAATAGGTATTTATTTAATTTTAACAAGAAAGTCACCTTTTACTTTGAACTGTTTTATATTTTCCATAAAGGTATTATCGATTTATCCAATTCTATTAGATATAACAATGCTCAATGGTTAGCACTCTAACACGGACGGCGTTTACACGGTTATGTACCTTTTATTATTTAAATGGAATAAATATATCTAACGAAATTGCCACTTGCCTAAATTATAACAATCGTAACTAATACACACCTGTAACAACTTAAGATTGTAGTAAACCAAAGGTTTAGTTTTATTACTTTAATTGCTTACCTTATTGCCTTTTCTAGCGCAAGTGCAATCGGAAAAACACGAGCCCATTTTCACGTTACAATTAAAATTGAATGTTAACCAGAATCGCTTTAAATTCCGTCTGTCTGAAGTCATGTCACGTTTTGTTTATTTCCTTAAATTTTTCAAGTTTCAGAACACGATAATACGGGCAGGGTGAATTAAGTTTTGTGAATTCCTGAATCATGTCGTAACACGTCGGGCGCCGTCGTAAGTCGTAAAACCCGCGCATTGTTTTTTTTTTTAATAATTTGCATGGTGTTCTATGTTGTTCAGCCAAGATTTACCAGTATCAATTATGAATTTTAAATTAAAATTGAATTTTCACTGGTAGGTATATTTGTCTATGAATTTATGAGTAAGTACTTATCTTTAACGGTACCTGACTACTTATATAAACCAAATAGTTAATGAAATACCAGAACACGGATATTTATCCGTTTTGATGCACACATTTTTAGGGTAGTCTACAGAGGCAGTTAACTTTTCTACTATTTACGTAATAGGTACAGTTGCAGATATATATGTAAAGCCTAAGCCTTGAATAGGAAAAGAGACAAAGAAAATTAATACGAGTTTATAGGCACTCACTCTAAACATATCAGGCGACGCGGTCCCGGCAGACGACCCACTAGCGCCATCTGCTTGCGCTGCACGCGGTTGAGGGGCTTGATTAGTGCATTCTGCGGTGAGAGTCTCTCGATCGTCCGCTACATCCCGCACTCGGTCGTCCGGGTCCAGGATACCTCCTGAGCTGGCGCGTAGGGCTCGTACCCCGACCCATGTCTCGGGGCCCTGAAATTACAAACAAAAAGTTAGGAATACAACCAGTGCCTACTAATGTTCAATTCAAAACATGTTCAACTCAACAAAATGATGATCTATCTACCTATATACTAAAATCTTTTCCAAAGCAAAAAAAAAATATTTTTTTTTTTTTTTCAAAGTCGAACAAGCTGGAATAAAATAAAACAAGTGCGAGTTATAGCCTACGAGTAAACTAGCGGAATGTGTTTTAATAAAAGTTTTGATAAAATTAGACTGGTTTAATTATCCAAAAATCTGCATTAATTATGTAGGTCTGTAATATCTGTGTTATATTTTTAACGGCGTAAAACAAAAAAAAAATTAAGAAAAAATTACGTGAAACATTGGCATTGTTTGTTGGTTTAACGAATTTTATGTTTTTCACATCCAAAAGAATTTAAACTCGGCACTTCACGGCTTGTATTAAACGCGAAAATGTTCCCACGCCGTATTTATGCCATTCAACCTATTCATGAGTGATCTGTGAGCTTGTGTGTGGGTATCTCTAACAACCTAAACGTATTGTGAAGTGTTCTTCATACGTTTTTGTTCATCAGCATGTTTTGTTTGTAAGTTCGCAATGCTTTGTGAGACTGGCTGTTCAGGGCGTACAACGAAACTTAACAATAGATTTTGTAAGAGAATATGCTCTACTATGAATTAAGATCGATTAAATTATAGGCAATAATTGTTCTATCAAACTATCATTTACGACAGGGAATTATTTTGAAAATATTATCCTTCTTACAATCTATTCGATCATTTCGTAAAGACTCGAAAAAAAAGTCTGTATACCCCTACAACAGAGTAATTATAAAATAGCAATGTAGGTGGTACGTATCTCTAAGTATAGATAGGTATATACATACGCGGCGCTAAAGGCCCTAAGTATTTAATATACTTAATAAGTAAACGAGAGTAAAACACTTAACATATTGCAAAAGATGACCTAAGAATTTGGCTGAAATGCGGTCATATTTGTACAATAATAATAATAATAATAATGGCAACCCATTATACGTCCCACTGCTGGGCACGAGTCTCTCCCCTTTTTGGGGGGAGGCCTGGAGCTTACTCCACCACGCTGCTCCAATACGGATTGGTGGAGGTGGGGGGTTAGTGGCCAACCCACTGTCGGATGTTTTCAAACCGCCCATAAGGCCTCCGACAAGGTTTAACGACTGCTATCCATCGATAACAACCGGGACGACGGCTTAACGTGCCCTCCCAAGCACGGAAACGCGCATATAATTTACCACTAGCGGTCACCCATCACACTACCCGACCGCGCCCGTAGTGCTTAACCGAGCAGATCGCTTACGATCTACACCAGCCGCTGGGCCATGCGCGCTTCATTTGTACAAAAGTTTCTTTAATTCAAACTATGTAAGTAAGTACCCATGTAACAGTCCGTCGCTCTCGATGTTTAGTGGCAGCAGCCCTCGCCAGCTTCTTGTACCTCGGCGGAGGTACAGGCGTGGCCGTAGGTTCCTCCATCCTACACGTACACTCCACATTTCACACTGCCTTGCTCACATCGCGCACTGATGCCATTTTACACTTCGATTTCTCTGACTTTGTGGACAAAGTCGAAAAACGAAACGCAGAATGGCTCGAACTACTACTACTTATTTCAATTGTTAAGCAATATTCAGTCTGCGTAATTGTAACACAATGTCGTTTCGTCGGTTAACAACACGTATTATAATATGATTCAATAAACACATTAAAATTTTAACGTAAGTAGCTACTGCCAATAACATGTTGTTAATAACGGTACGCTTACAAAATATGCAACGAAAATCTTATATGCACTAGGCATCGATTTCGGTTCTGTTGTCGCTGGTACTATTATGTACTTAAATGTCTACATACCTACATAACAGAATACATTTATTGAAATTACTATAATTATTACGTCAAGAAAGACAGAGAGAGAGAGAGAGAGAGAGAGAGAGAGAGAGAGAGAGAGAGAGAGAGAGAGAGAGACTAAGATAATAAATACCTTTACATTATAAAATCATTAGTGATACGCCGAATAGTGGTTTCACCGAATAACCGAATACCGGATATTATTCGGTTTAACCTGTACCGAACCGAATATTCGGCCGAATTATTCGGTTTACCATTTCACTGTTTTGCCGCGTAAACGCGGTTCTAACATGTCGCTGCTTGCTAAATAGCCGCGTCTACACCGGACGCATGCTTGGGCGAGGCAGCCTCGTGAGTGTGGACGTGCATCAGGGTAGTGCGGGCGCACGGTGCCTCGGCCGAGCATGCCTCGGAGCCGAGCCATTCAGCGGTGGTAAAGCGAGCTCTAAGGCACCTCAGTGTGTGGTGTGCGTTCGTGATGCGTTCGGTGGGGACGGTAGTATCCACCACGCTGCTCGAATGCGAGTTGGTGGAGATAAGGGTTAGAAGCCAACCCGCTGTCGGATATTTTCAAACCGCCCATAAGGTCTCCGACAAGGTTTAAAGACTGCTATCTATCGATACACAATATACAATGCGAATGTGGATGGTTGCAGAGGCCCAGGAAGACCAAGACTGACCTACCATGACCAAATAGGTCGAGTTCTGTCTGATGGTGGGATCAAAAGTCTTAGGAATCGGCGTGCATGTATGAAGAGAATGATGAAAGTAGACGAGGCACGAGAGGTTTGTCAGAACCGGGATATCTGGCGCTCTACACTCTCTGCCTACCCCGTTAGGGACCTGGCGTGAAGATACATACGTACATACATATATATCTATCGATAGCAACCGGGACCAACGGCTTAATGTGCCCTCCGAAGCATGGAAACGCGCTTTTTAACTTACCACTAGCGGACACCCATCACACATCCGACCGCGCCCGTATCGCTCAAACGAGCAGATCACTTGCGATCCGCACTAGCCGCGCTTCAGTGCCATAAATAAAATTCCCAGTACCACAAAATAAAAAGGTATTTTATAAAATTGTTTGTGGCAGTACTGAGAGTAGACTGGGATGGCTCGGAATAGCTAGATTTTAATTTATGTTTAAATATAAAAGTGGAGAATTAAATGCTGTATTAAGGTTTACAATAAAATGTTGACTGCATGTAACTACAGGGCTACAGGTTAAGAATATATTGATTTTCTTGAGGTTTCAAAATAAATGTTGATTTGTAATTTAATGTAACGTAACTTCACGCCTGTAATCACCGAAGGAGTAGGCAGAGGTAAATGCATGCGTTCAAGCATACATGCAAACACCCAAGATCCGCCTGTTACGTTTTGGCCCATGTAACAGGTGGCGAGCCTGTTGACATCTCTAGGCACATTACCAAACTTCGAGGTACGTGGAAATTTCCAGAAAATTGAAAAATCCGAATAGAACGAGAGAATAGAATAGAATAGAATAGAATATTCTTTATTGTACACCAATAATTTTTACAAAAATAAAATTAGAAGCATAGCAAATAGGCAATACAACCAGGCGGTCTTATCGCTTAAAGCGATCTCTTCCAGACTACCTGTAGGTGGAAGGAGACTTTTGATTTAGTTAAGACGGTAGGGGTGTACAGGTTACTTAAATAAATAATACGTACAGTAATTAAATAATAAAATACAAAGTATAAACATATATAGATAAACAACATTGGATAGATATATACATAATAATACAGCAATATTATAGGTCATTAAGAGCAATACTAATTTATTATTTATTATTTTTTTTTTGAGAGATAAAGGACTTTACACCATTATCTCTGATAACCGCCTACCCGGGAATCTCCGCTTAGTAGTATTGACCTACTACCACTAGGCTACCGAGGCAGTTAACTAAGTGTAATTTAATGGTTTTATTTTATTAGCTTTATTCAACACATTCTTCATAGGATTTCTTTGGCTTATAAAATAACATGAGAATTTTTATCTTGTAGTTAAGTATGTAGATACCGTGTCGTGTAGCCAATAAAATAAAAATATATCGAACCGAATATTCGGCACCGAAACCAAATAATTCGGCCGAATACGAATAGTGGAAATCATGCCAAATATGCCGAAAACCGAATACGAACCGAATATTCGGCGCATCTCTAAAAATCATGCAGCAAATTGATTTCTTAAGAAGGATAGTCTTGTGGGATATTTTAAAAAAGAAATTGCTTTTACTACGTAGGACAAGACACTTTTAAAGACACAATTTCGAAAGATAACGCTCTATGATAATGATATTATAATCATTCCTCCCTGCAAAGATTAGAAAAGCAATTCAGTAAGTACTTTGCAAAGCAATGGAAGTATGGAACATAATAGTTGGCAGTGATATGCAGAGCATGTAGAGATTACTCACAAACATTTTTTCCTACACGAATTTTAAAAAGATTTAGATAATTAAATAAAATTATACTATATATCATAAAGTCAAACAGATGTGGCAACTCTATCCTTGATATAAAAGAGAGATAGCTCTTGAGCACCTACCTAAAAACTTAAAAAAGGTCTTATCAAACAGATCAAATTTATATAAGGTAAATCGATTAGCGATGTTGATACAGATATCAATTGGTGATCAGTGATGTCAAAACGTTTACATGAGGTCAGTGGCGCGATGAGGCCGTGACCTTCGCGCGCTGCTGGCCAAACACGGCCTTACCCAGTACGGACGCGCCTTGCACCAGATGCCACGTCCCATAAAGGAAACCGTGATTCAATTAACTCCAGTTCAACTCCCAGCACAGCTGAACGCTGCAAAAACTGAACGCAGTCTGGATAAAGGCGTCTTGAAACGCATGTTAGCATAGTAATGAAACAATAATAAGGGAATTTTTAACTTTATAGTTTCAAATAGTTAGACAGATTACGAAATATTTTTCAATTTTGTTTTTATCAAAATAAATATACCTATTTAATGAAAATGAAATAACGTATTTTTACGTAGAAATTGAAATTGTATCTGCGAAATTCTTAATGCGGGACGAACGAGGAAAGTAATCAGTGTGTAATTTAGTTGTATTATCTCGCCATAAAAACTGTAAGATTCGATATCGCGTATACTGATGGTTGGGATTTTCCAAGAAAGCGTCGAAGAGGAACGTACGGTCCGCTAATTTAGCACGCAACGCAAAATCACTTACACATTTCCACGTCTCTCTACTATGAATTGGTTAGCATGAAATATTTAAATACAACAATAACCATTGGTTTTGTTTATTTTTACAACGTAAGTATTACTATCGTAAGTGGTTTTATGATCTTTCAGAGGTCTACAATGTGCTTCACCCAATTTGTTATTACATTTTTTAATCAATATCTCTACTCCATGGAATTACGACAGCAAAAATATGGTTAGACTAACTGTGATCAAAGTTATTTGAATGCTGTTAAAGCCTGTTTTAGTGGAAGAAAAAATACATCTAAAGAGAATTTAATTTATTTATTAATGTGTTTATCAACTTTTGCAAAATTTTTGACCATAATGTCCATAACAACAGATTTGCATAACTAGAGTTTAGATATTACATCTTTTAAAGCCGTTATATTTAGATTTGCATACGTGCCACGTATCTACATGGCCAGTTACGAACATTCATTATTATCTACGTGGACCAATTTGTCGATGGTCGTATATGGTGGCCCAACGGATATGCAAACCTTTAAAGTATCGACTGTGGCGCGTAGCGAATTGCTAATTGTACTCATGCGTCAATACAGGATTTTAGTAAATAATTTTAGGCTTGCCAACAATTAAAAACTATGGATAACTGTATCTGATAACTGAGACCTATTTACCAACAGATGTAAAAAATATTTTTTCTTGAAAATTACAAAAATCAGTATAGTTCACATTGATGTACCTACGGAAATATTGTAACCTATAAATATAAAAACATAAAAACCAGAGATTTCGATGTAAATGCGTTATCAGGCCTGAGACCTAATCTGTAATGCCTTTTTGCTGGAAATAACGGGAGTGTACATTACAATCTGAATGGAACACGTTAGAACCACAGTCTAAAACGCATCGATTTATATAGTACCTACTGTGTAATGAATAGATCATCACCATTTAGCGGCTATACGTTTAGGTAATGTGGTGTTGGCTACGCCCTCAAATTCCGCCACTAGAGCTCTACCACCAATAGAAAAACATTTTAAATTAATGGGAAATATATTGTTGATATTATTATGTATTTCGAAACTCTTTAGACTATTCATTTATGTGATGTAGAGCCATAGTCTCTAAGGGCAAGATTCACAGACCGCACTACGACTTTACTTTCGGGCAAAGTACGCTTCGAACTGTCAAAACCCATACATTTCTGACAGTTCTAAGCATACTTTGCTCAAAGTAAAGTCGTAGTGCGGTCTGTGAATCTCGCAATAAGTCTCTATAATATGTTGTTGATTGTAGCATTGTGAGTAAACAGTGAAACACCTTTTGTCTTTTTGATGTTTTATCGTGGATTTTCCAAAAAATATATCAACGAATTATGTGAAATTTTGAACATTAGATATACCAACTACCTATTTATATCACCTGTAATGCACATAACTATTTCAGGCCTACGAAGACGTTACTTCGTCAAAATATACCTATTCAGAGGTAAGTTTTAGAAACAAAATATCTAGGTGCTTAGGTAACTTATCTACAATTATAATTAAGTAACTTTGTAACATTTTTATTTAATTTTTTTCGCAATACCGTTTCAATAATAGGTTTGTAGGTACTCTACATAATTGTGATACAGTCTCTACAATGCTCTTTAATAGTAACTAACTAGTTTAGATCGTTATTGTTTAAACCAATGCACCTAATTCTTATTGAATACAATGCAGCATGGCAATCCAAGACTCCATTAGGTACCTACGTTTAATCGGTTCATTGTTATAGTACAGAAGTAGGTATATAAGTATGGATTACTTAGTTCTCGATAACAAAAATATTTTTATTGATACGTGAGCGTGAATATAATATCAAAATGAAACGAATGCACGAAGTTTCCTAGGGAGGTACTTTATTGAGAGCAATCTCGCGATATGTAATCTACTAACTAGGTAGTACGTTTCAAAGGGGCTGCAAACGACTCTATCAAATAACTTTTTATTTCAAATATTACTAGGTACTTCAATTTATTCGCACGTTTGAAATGTTTCCACATTTATTTCAAACAGATATAAATGCTTCCCAAGGTAATACGTGAAATTTTTATGCAAATACATTCGAGTTAGCATGGTGATGATTGCACCAATTGTTTTTTACCCCGGCGTGAATGACTGAAGCATGATAAACAGTTGCGGTATATAGACATATTTATCATGGGTGAAAATACATAACGATAAAAAATCATCACATATACATAATTATTAGATATGATTGGTTTTCTTAACATAATTAATGACAACACGCTATTTGTTTCTTCTAACTTTCGTATCGTTGCACTTATTCTACAATCATCACAAACTTCACATGTTGTACACAAAAAAAAACTCAAACCATACGTCGCGTCGTATAACTTTGATAACGTAACTATATTGAATAATAATGATATGAAATTATAAATAATCGTATTTTAAAAGTAACGCTCTATCGTTCGCACAGTCACGCTGTGCCGCGGTGCGCATGCAACTGAAGCGGCCCAGCTTTAGAAAGATATTTACCGCAAATAAACTTACCGAATGAAACTGTTCCAATCGGTTTTCCTTGCAAACATCGGAAATTAAAAAAAAAAATTATCTCACTCAACGTCGACGTTACCTTGCCGGTGATTATCTAGGTGAACATTGAATGTAACAGGCCGGGGAACGTAGTCAACGTAGAGCGTTATTATTCCACATGTTATTACATAAATGAATGTTACGCACCGAATTGATTTTATGCCAATGTCATCATTTATCAATCAATGAAATATTTACACCCTTGTGACAGCATTTTCTTTCACTTCGATTATTTAGTTAACGTGCTACCAGACTGATGCTTGATAATAATAATGTGCGTTACGTAAAGAATATTGTGATACGTGGGATACATAGGTACCTACTAGGGTATAATAATAATGGCAACCCTTGATACGTCCTACTGCTGGACACGAGTTTCTCCTCTTCTTGGGAGGAGGCCTGGAGCTTACTGCACCACGCTGCTCCAATGCGGGTTGGTGGAGATAAGGGTTAGCGGCCAACCGGCTGCCGGATGTTTCAAACCGTCCATTCGAAAAGGTTTAACGAAAAGGGACCGACGGCTTAACGTGTCCTCCGAAGCATGGTAACGCGCATTTTAATTTGCCACTAGCGGTCACCCATCACACACCCGACCGCGCCCGCATCGCTTAACCGAGTAGATCGCTTCCGATCTAAACCAACCGCGGGGCCATGCGCGCTTCATATTAGGGTATATTTCATTTTAAATATTCTACTCGTATATCTGAAGGTTAAAAGACGAGTAGATGAACATGAGTCCACTTGATGGTTAGTGAAATTCTCAGCGGCATAGTGCTGCCAGCCCGAGTCACTATGTAGACTGTAGAAATCAGATTTGGCATGTTTTGCATAATCTCGTAACGTGCAGCGCAGGAAATTCGCAAATTCAGTCATCATAGTTTTCACATAGATTGGATACCTAATAATGAAAGGACTTATCGAGCCAGTTTCTTCTTACGATCAGAACTTTGAATCGTCAGCTGAGCTACATAAAATTTATGTAGCTTAAGGTACCCAAAGTCGGTCTAATTAATTCGGTAGGCCACTTTGATGAAGTCAAAAATAATGTAGAAGACACAAAAAATATTAGTTTATTAGGTCGTTGGCGTAATTAAAAGACTAAATTATGTTAAGTATAATAAATTCAACAATTATCTAGTAGTAGGTAGTATGTAGTCTGCCTTCTTGAGTTTTCAAACGAATGACGATATTTCTTACAAAAGAGTCAAGGAGACCAAAAATATATTTCGTAACTTCTGCCGACAAGTGCGACTAGTATTTGCAAATTTTAATGAGGCCTCACTCTTGAACTTTTTAGTGTTGATGTAAGTGCTTGCATCAATATGAGATAAGTAAGTACTCGGCATACCTACCTCTCTTCATACAGAATAAGATACCTAGGTAGTGCACAAACTGTCAAAATCATATGTGCGTTACAGTTAAATACTCTAAAATGTGTAGTACTACTGTATGAGATAACTACTAAACATCCGTAGTTAAACACTAAATATGACTGATACTAAAGTGTATCATGTGTAGTTTTGACTTTATGTTTGTCTGACGTTATGCTAGTAGTCCGTTTGAAATATATTAGGTAATTTTTAGCCTAAGTTGCACCAAGATAATGTATTTTATAGTTAAATTATTGTAACATTTCACATCCTTCTCTAACTTTAACAGATTTCTTTAAGTTAGAGAAGGATGTGTTATGTTACAATAACTTTAACAAATATCTTGGTGCAACCCAGCCATCGATGGCATTTGATATACTTTCTCACAACCCTGATTCAGCAACCGTAGCTTAATTAGGCTTGTAATAGAATTAATTCAATTGAATTCACACCGTCGAATACCATGAATACCCATTGTGGTGCGGTTGTGCATAACCTCCACTCGGTGTGGTACGTTCGCAATGTTTATAGGTTCGCTAGCCATCCGACCCGCGCTATTGTTGAGAACTAAACCTTTTCCTGTGTCGACGCCTAGCCATTAAGCTCTTTATCGGTTTGTTTGAATTATGAACCGGCGACAATTAAACATCAGCCTTGGTTTCAATTGTTTGTTAACGTTCGTAAACGTTAAAACATATTCCTGTACAAAAATATATGTACTATGTAGATGTACCCATTTATAAAACTGAATGTAAGTGATTACAGTATAGTAACTTTAAAAATTATTTAAGAAGGAATACCTACTCTAATTACAGATTTTCAAAAGTTACCTATTTTTGATGGGATTAGAAGTTGCGACCTCTTTACCCAACCCTGCTTCTTAGCACTAAGCTAATAAAGCCCCACATCATAATTTTGTCATTCCCTTTTGATTATAACTGTTACTGTCACTTGTTTAATGGCGTTGGTGAATATTGTGAAACACAATTTGTCACATAAGTTTTTCTGTAAGTATTAGTATTGTCGGTAGGTACATAATTGATTTTCGTTACTTCTATATGTTTTACATTTCATTATCTCTGAAAGAGAAGCAACGCATTTCGCTGCTTCTGTTTCGTTGTTTTCTACCCAACGGTCGACTGGATGATAATGCCTGATGGCATTAATCCGTCAGTCAGCTCGCGAGAAAAATATGACAATTGATTTCAATTGTTCACACGCCGGCGGTCTCTCGTGTCTTGACGGTTAAAGGTATAAATAAATAATTCAATACTTATTTGGTCAAAGGAATTCAATTGCGATTCTTTATTAACAACAGCATGTTATCGGTGCAATAGATAAACAGCTATGGTCCAAGTTTTACATATCTACTGACCGATAACTTGTGTTACAAGCCCGTAAAGGAGCTCGGACATATTGGCCAATAATATCTGTAAGTAAAATTAATGAAATTGTAGAGTTTCACTTTTGCAGTGTTCTTGATCTTATTCATATACGTACATTAGATACGTTTTAGCTATAGAACCCTTTGTCTTTGTCAGTTGCATTGTCAAATGTGGAGGATAGAAAAAGACAAAGGAGAGATTAGCAACACTTTAGCTAAAATACGTTTATGAATAAGGTGGTAAAGGTATAGCTATCTGAGTTTGTGATATGTGTAAATCAACATCATTTCAGTCGAATGATGTCCACTGCTGGACATAAGAATTCCCCACAAAGACGCCACGCCCACAACAGTGTTGTGCGTCACTAGAGGAGACTATGCGATAATAATCGCATAGTCTCCTCTAGTGATTTTTACTGTTGGTAGAGCTCTAGTGACGGAGCTCGCGGGCGTAGGCACCACCGCATTACCTAATATACTTGCCGCTAAATGGTAGTGTTCAGCACTATCGTGTTCCGGTCAGGTGGTAATGTACGGCCCTGTAATTTCCGGCACAAAGGCATAACACCTTAGGCCTCAGGAGTGGTAACGCATCTGCATTTTGACCCTGGTCTTTGTGTGGGTGTCTATAGGCTGTAGTCATCACTTTAAATCAATGTGAACGGCATGCTTGTTTACCTGACCACTTCCAATAGGTACATAAAAAAAAAAATAATAATAATAATCGCCACACTTGGTTTGTCGATCGCAGTGGTATTACGAAACACTGCTGCCAATCCCGCGTTATCGCGTTATTGTATTGACTCGCCCCATGGGATCGGTATGACCGCCATTGTACGGTATACTGACTACACTAGACTAGTGAAAGCTCCTGGTGGATAGGGGGTCGTCACTGTCCGATGACAATCATTTCTTTTCATCCGCACACCCTCTCGTTTCAACACTGATTCTCTACTACCCGAAAGAAACCTAATTTATCTTAACCAGTTCAGCATTATTATGTTGATCAACTAGCTACTCGTAATATAGGTACTAGCTAATTCGTCAAACGTGATTTATAAAATTATCTTTCATAGTTTATTTTAGATTATACATTCCTAATATGGAATATCTTTTAAAATAGCACTTCATCATCATTATTATCATAATTTCAACCGGAAGACGTCCACTGCTGGACAAACAAAAGCCTTTCCTAAAGATGCCAAAACGAACGGTCCTGGGCCGCCCTTATCTAGCGATTGCCCGCAACTTTCACCAGGGTATCGGTCCACCTCGTGTGGAAATTCTAAAGAAGTGCTTGTTTGTTTTTTACTAGCAGCACTTAGTTCATTATATATAATAACATATATGTAATAACATATTGCACATACTTTTCTCTTTCAGTAAAGGAATGTATATCTCAGCTTAAGCCGTTATCAGTATTCGTATCACACCCATTATTACTTACCAATATTAATCATTAATTATAGGTGTGTATTATCGCCGAGGAATTTCACAGATTAGCTGTACCAAGGCTGGTCGTTAACAGATAGATCATAGGGCGACAATAACTTGAGTTTATCTAATGACGTTAATTAAGAACTGTAAACGATGTTAGCGAGTTATAAGAGATACTACTTCATTATGATCAATATTGTTTGGGAGGTAAAAAAAGGCTTCGGAAAAGTGAATTATGGAATTCGACGGTTCATAGAAACCTATACGTGATAGAGAAATACTCTCAATGAATTCTCTTGCCGCTATTCTCCAATCAAGCCCTCTGTCTTCGTCTTGCAAAATGGGAGAGATTAGACCGTATTCAGTCAAAAAAATTATAATTAGCTAAACCAATTTACCAATTAATGAACGCGATGGATTGGACAATACTCAGTCAAGATTCCTATCTTGGTGAACAGTTTTGAAAATTAATGAATGAATGATATATATATATATATATCACGAATTATACCTACCTTACGTGTTCCAATTCTAGAGGTGGTTCTAAGAAACCTTCCATTTAGAAAAATCTCAATAACACTTACGGGCTTCACACCACGAGCTTTGGCCTAACAAACATACCACTAATCTAGTGGTGGTAGAGGGCCAGTGTCGGAGCACAGAGGCGTACCTAAGTATTCTAAAAAATCATCGTATTACCATATCTTTATCCCAAATGTAGATATAGAGCATGCCACCTACCATTCAACAAAATAACGTTATTATTAGAGGGTTAATGGCCTCGTCATTTCTGGCTAGAGAGCAAAGCAAATGGCAAAAGATAAATTTACAAAAGATTCTTGATTATACGGGAAAAGAAAATAAAATTCAAATTAAAATAATATTTTATGGATCGATGGGTATACCACCACTTGCGTGAATGGATTACTGGATCGTATGCTATCGACACATTATTACAGTTTGTACCTACGTTGTCTAATGAAATGCTTTCCAACACTTTCGTACCACAATAGATTCGTGAAAGTACGGCAAAAATGGCGTCTTTGACATGCTACCTTTCTTGTTTTTGTTACTCTATTCATAACAAAATACTAATATTAACTTTAATAACGAGGTACACAGCCAAATACAGAATTAAAAGATAAGTTATCATATTTAAATTAATATATATAAGCAATGGTATCCGTACCTTTAATTTTGACCATAAGTTAACTAATAACTTAGACGTCAACAGACTTTTTTTATGTTACAGAAGTAGCAAACAAACATGCAGTTCACATTGATGTTAAGACTGCAGCCTATAGACACCCACACAAAGACCAAGGTAAAAATGTAGATGCGTTACCACTCCACAGGCCTAAGGTGTTATGCCTCTGTGCCGGAAATTACAGGGCCGTACATTACCACCTGACCGGAACACGATAATGCTAAACACTACCATTTAGCGGCAAGTATCTCGAGCTCCGTCACTGGAGCTCTACCACCAGTTAAAACACACATTAAATTACTTCCTCAATCCATATTGTATAACCGTGCTGGATGGAATAGATCTCACATAACAATTTTATGAATGAGGAGATCTTTGTTCAACTGCGAGACAATAAAAAATGTACAACAGGTCGATAAAATAAAATGAAAACTTCATGCGACGAAAACGATTGCGCATCGCAATAAAACTATTTAATAACAGCGAAATTATCGTGACAGTAAAAAGATAACCTGATAATCAAATAATTTACATCGCACTATACTAACCCTCCATAATTTATTCGAATGACATTATAACATTTCTAAGAATATGTTATAGATCAATGAGGTAATTTGTTGATAAGGTATAATAAACGTATTAAAAATGTAGATAAATATTTTATTTTTCCTAGTAAAATTGTGTTTTGCTTTCTAAACACAGCAAATTCGCGAAATATGAATGCAGGTAGAGTCTTACCGTATCATGAGGCTTCGGTATCAGGTTTCTTTGTAGTTTCTGCACTGGGTAAGTTTGACGCCATCCGAACAGCCTCACCAGCTTGTCGGCCACGTCTTCACAACGAGGCGTAGAGTCTTTCATTTTTCATTAACTTTTACGTTATCCTCCGTCTTTACATATTATTACACTATGTCTTTATTTATTATCACTTAATACATCACTTTTTAATTTTGGAGAATTGTTTGTTTATAACTATTCTTCTTATACAGCCTACTCTTAATTATCGTCGATCTATCAGCACAAAATATCAAATTTTATGAAGCCCTTTTTTTCTCTGATTTATTTCTCGCAATTGAATATTGCGAAAAATGTTTTCACCTGTTTAAGGTCATTGGAAATCCAAAACAGTTGGTTTTCGCAATATTACGTGTACTGCAAAATTAAATAATCTACTACCGCGGCTCTATCAATTCGCGGCTTAAACAAATATGATCGCGAGACGGATTGAGTCCACAACACTCGCAAACACTCGTCTATCACTTGGGCATGTTACCGCTCGACACTGTAGACAGGAAAAAAGTGTGAAAAAATTGGCGAGTGACGCGACCGAGAATATAGTACACACAATACTGTCCGCGGCCTCTAGTCCGTTATCGCGTCGTAGTTATCTGAACATCACTTCCCCCCCTATTTTACCATCGCCTTCACAACACTAAAGACCGCCTGAAGGCTCTATCTACGATCAATTTGCATCGCGTGCTGGAATTTCTGCCATCTCTAAGTGCGCATTTATCTGCACTAATCGTCGCAAAACATCTTAATTTCGAGTGGGGTAGATATTATGTAGAGTAGCTGATAAGACATAAGTACTATTCGTTGAAGAATCGATGGTTTAAAATTCGGAACTGTAATTCCTCGCGTTTATAAATATTTTATTTCATACACCTTGATAGAGTTTTGTAGAGTTCTTATGATGTATGAATTGATTATATTACAAATTCCAGAAATTTGTATAAAAATAGAAGATTCAATCTGTGTTTTAATGATTGTTGACCTAACTTAAACCTATTAATTTAGGTATTAGACAGTTTTTCAGTTATAGTATATGGTGGATATACGTGAAACGGTTTTAGTTTTTCATTTCGTAGGTACTAAATATACCTTACCCCTAAAAATGCTTACATAGGTACGTTGCTCATCGGAATATTTATTTTGTAAAACTTTACTGTATAGTACAGTCATAATTATGCAGAAATAATAATTTATGAGTACTTGCATGGTTCAGGTCGTAGAAATCGCTTTGTAATTACAGCACTGATGTTGAATCAGCATTTACCCATGGAAATTATAGACTTAAAACTTGCATTGTCTTGCTATTTAATGTATGCGCATGCATATGAATATTTACAAAGATTATAAGTGCAGATCACTACGTTCACATCATAGGTATGCACTTAATAAATTGCATAGGCAGCTCAACTTTCATAATTCAAAGCCTCAGACCTTAAAGTTTCAATTTCCATTTGAAATTCTGTTTTCGTAGAACGAATACAATGTCACCATAAATAAGTTGTGTTAAGGCCAAACAGTCGACGGCAAATTGCGATTAACTCACTGTTACAAAACAAAGTCCAATGAAACCGATCTATTGTCATCTGGTATCTAGAGGTTATACAAGTAACGTGGGAGTCCCAATTAGGTATTTGGTAGAGTAAAGTTTTTCGTAAATTTGCAGTTTCAAGAAAATTTAAATCAAGAAAAAAATGTGGATATCTTTGTGAGTAGGTACTATCTTGACGCTACTTTCTATCGAGATCTGGGTATATAGATCTGTGGCAGCAGGTATTATGAGCTATTATGTTACCAACTCGGTCTGCAAATAACAATGCCATAGCAACGCCCGTGGCAATAACACTCATTTGCCATTATTGGCTGGTACCGTCACAACTGTATTAGCAATTTCTGCTCAATGACACCAATTTTCAGCTGCCTCTCACTCATTCCACTATTGAATACTTAGAACATAAAATTGGTAAAGGTGCCATTATAATTTTATTAGACAATCCAGCACTTATATTTGCAGTTATAATTTTGTTCATAATAACACTGTTGCTTAAACCTGTGTTCTTCAAAAGAAGTAAGCACAAGTGAACAAAGATAGGTAAATGAAATGAAATGAAAAATACTTTATTCTTTGGCACACATCAAGAACAAAATAAATAAATAAAATAATAAAGATGAACACTCATTAACTAGTACTACATAGTTAAGTAGTAGCTATGCAGATATGCTCAATGTGTGAAGCCAAAAAAATTGAACCCATCTCAGCATTATGCTGTAGCCGAGACTACAGCGCTGGTATTCTGATGGGCCCGACAAGGTACCTATTTTGAACCCATTAAATACTTCTTTAATACTTTTAATGGAGTCATTATGTGGTAGAGTATTAATACTAGAATATTATAATTATTCTTTACACAGTTTCCTGAACTCTAAGGTTGCCTGGTAGAGATCGCTGTTTAGTGATAAAGCCGTCTCTTGTATACTTGTATCTACAACATCAAATGTCTCTGTATTTATTTCTTGGTGTACAATAAAGAATATTATTATTATGTTGTTATGCATAATTTGCCACGACTTAATAGTATCGGGTTTACTACCACCCACGGGCCATTATTATTATTGTTCCCGAATAGTAGGAAAGTACCTAATAAGTAAATAGTTTTAGAATATAATTGACATGTAATTAAACAATTTCCACGAAAAATCTCTAATATTACCAATATTATCAAATGTTAGTTGTACTTATATAATTGTACAACCGTATTCAACTGATTTACATAGAAAGCATAAAATTATGATGTAGAGACAAAGTAGAGATATGATAAATTTTCCTGGTTAGAAAGTCTTAATTTATGAGCAGAGTAGAAGTGTACAACAGAAGTTTCATTCTAATCATATTCTTAGTATTAACTCTCAAACATTCCGAATTAAAGTCACAGGTTATTTTTTGATCGAACTTTAATCCAGCCAGGAGCGTTGGTCTTGCGTGTAGTCACGCAACGATGAACATTCATCAACGCCAAGCCGTTCCTGAAGTTGTCAAACTTTTTATATAATCTTTTGAGGAAGAGGCCTTATACGCCTTTCACTTAAACAATTCAAAAACATGGTACACTCATCCTTGAGTGTAGTGTTCCGAATACAGCCTTCACTGTTGAAGTAACGCTATCACGAGGAGTGCAATTTTTGTGTAAATACCTAACTGGCAGAAACGTACGACAATGCTCCGCGTTTGGTCACTAGCTGCCACGTATACCGATCACATCGAGCTTAGACAATCACGTAGAATAACCTTTTTCACTTGTACATAACTGAAGATACAATCTCAAGCTGGTCACGTCACATTTTAAAATGAATGTAAACAAAACAGGAGGCTGCGCGGCGGACAACTGGCTCGATTTAATGCGCGTGCGCCGGTCGGCGTGTCCGCGGGGCACGGGGAGGGCCGGCAGGTCGCCACTCTACTCCGCTCCCCTCTCTACGAGGTAACCGAACCATTGAACCACCTCACCGTGTAGCTAAACAATCAAGCTACCAGCACTTGTGTCACCACATAAAAGTGTTAACTTGGTCACTAATTACTGCATAACGAAGAAAGTTATTCAACAAAACACTTGAAATTAAGGCTGTTGACTTTCTGTACTGACTAGGCTCTACAACTTTTCCCTTTCGCCCATTATTTTTTAAATATGTGTATCTTTATTGCATTTTATCTGTACCAGCGCTCTTTCATTTGCTAAGTCACTTTCACTAAGGAATTAGAATAATGGGTTAAAATTGATAAATGTGTTTGATGTTTTGATTTATCCATCAAGAATAACGATTTAGCATTTCCATCAATAGCACACGAAAGCAGAAAGAAGGGCTGAGAAATCACCCAGCATAACCGACCACATCCGTTCAGTGAAATGACACCCAAAAGGTAAGCCAAGAGGGTTGTGGGACAGGATTGAGGGGTCAATGTCGCTGGGAGTGGCGGAGCGCAACGAATGACGGGTGGCGGCGCACGCGCACCCAGCGTAACGTGCACTTCCAACACCCCACTGACTGACAGCATGTATGGCCGAATGATCTTATACACATCATTGCAAGGATCACTCGTAGAATTGATCTACTTTTAATTCTGGATAAATTTCAGGTGTATTTCTAAATAATAGTCAATGGCGTTATTTTTTAAAATTTTATATAATTTGTTTACTTGGACCATACCTTATATTATCAAAGGGCCATACATAGAAAAAACAACTGGCAAAGGTCCACCAAGAACGTTAACCAGTTTTGTATTGAGAATATTGTCCATAATATTACAATCTAGAAGTCATTATGATACAACTATTTTAAGGATATCCCATCTACCCATACAAACTGGTATAGGTACTTTCAAAAAATCTATTGTACACAGTATGCATGAAAGCATATTACAACAGTATATTTTCTTATTCTTACACAAAAATAGGGATTGCCTTTAATTTTTTTTTAATAAAGTATAACTTTTTTAATTTAATAAAGTAAACACGCTCATGTAGCTCATAACAATAAAGTATCAATTTTCGTTTAAGTTCTTATTTGCACAATGTTATACCACACAGCGCCATCTCGTTTTATGTAAGTGAATCAGGAGAATGTAGAGCCATTGTGAAGTGAAGTAATGTAGAGCTAGCAGACTTAAGTACACGGGCATTAGTCATTAGAAAACTGGTATCACCAGTCATATGTTGCAATAATAAAATTATTGTTCCTTACGTTAATATTTTGTTACCTGATACAGAAAACAGAGCAATTAAACTTTCGGAATGATAGTAGTCGGCTAACTCTATAACAGTGCAAAAACGTGTTTGAGTGGAATGTTAACAGATGTCACTAGGTGCTAATAGGGGGAAGAGCACGCAAAAGAGCTCATAATACGAGGTTATCGGACGTTCCCCTCCCCGACACCTGCAGTAGTTATCAACAGACGGTCCCTATACTGTGCTATAACCGTCACCTTGTGAATAATTCAGGTAACTTAAATAGTACGTTAAAGGTTTGTTTTAACTTCACCTACACGTACAATCACCGACAGTTTGAGCTCGTGCGTTGTGAATAGTTTATAATTAATTAGGTTTGCATAGAGGCTATTTTGGAATGACTTTGTAAAGGATAATTAGTTAAAGACTGTAAAATTCGTTACCATCACTAGCCTAAGAACGACGTACCTACCTACCTACTTATTTATATATATAGTTTTTAATTAGCTATTTAAACTTCCTTAATTAAACTAAATTAACATTTAGGTCAGATAAGTACATATCTGCAAATATTGTACCTCCCTGGTGCATACCTAATCATTATTCCCTTTTCCTTCATTTTTATCGTTATGCTTGCTTGTTGTATTTAATAACTTAATTAAATAATTGCATAATATTTTGACATTGTGTGCAGAAATGAATTTCTACCTACATACCTACCTATTTGATGTAATTTTGAAATACGAATATATTATAAATCGCGTAGCTATGTAGTGTATTTACCTACTGCTTTTTTAAGTTTCAGAGGAAGCCGAATGGAAACTAGATTTAAAAGCGAGATTCATACAGTTCTCTACGACTTTGCTTAGGGTGATATTCACAGACCGCACTACGACTTTACTTTGAGCAAAGTATGCTTTGAACTGTCAAAACTCATATTTTCTTGACAGTTCTAGCATCTAGCAGACTAAGCATACTTTGCTCAAAGTCGTAGTACGGTCTGTTAATCTCACTCTTGAAGACAAACTTTCCAGGTTTATTTCATTTCACAGATTCACTGTTTTACTCACTCTATTTATTTTTTGCTTTGTAAGAATGCCGTTTCCAGTAAAGTAAGTGTCACACGTCTGCGATACAATATAAGCGATAAAACCACCGCTACTGCGCATCGCCAATCCGCATGCCAAGCGTGGCGATTATGGTATATCCCCCTTATGAGGAAAGTTTGATGATGATGATGTTTCTCTTAAGGCAACCCTTGTTGAACCCATATCCCCGCGCAAACCTTACAAAAGTCTGAAGTTCATATACCTACCTACCTGTACTTACCCAGTGCTATAAAGACAATAATAATATTATTTTAAAACTGGAAACCAGTAATCACACAGGATAGTAAAGTAGTTAGATATCAGTGTCCTTGAACTAATAAAGGTTCATTGGTGATTGATAGCACAGAATTTGTAAAATGTACATCAAGGTTTTCTTTTTTTTCTGTATGTTATAATAAAGTGTTCAAGAAACCACATTACTTGGTTGGCACCATCGACTATCTGCTACCTAAACCAATGCATTTTCCTGGTAATAAAGCACAAGGAAGTAGGATGTACTAGGAACTATCACATTAAGCAACTTAAACAAGAGTATCTGTCGCTAAATTTGAGTACCAATGGAGATAGGTAGAAATAATTGGCACAGAAACGTAGATGTCTAAAGATAACATACCATCAATGGAGAGAACATATGCCTACCTCCCTACTATATGATATTCTCAAAAAAGACATCAAAGTCACTTACTCGAGAATCATAGTTGCTAAGATAAATTGTTACAATCCGTCGTCGCATGCAAAAGAAAAAGAAAAAACCAAAGATAACAGAAATGAACAAGAAAAAACAGTGGGTTAAATTAAATGTGGTAGGTACCTACAGATAAGAATAATAATGAATAAACGTTACTCGAAAACGCATCAACGGCTCTAAAACGCATCAATTAACATATTCACTGAGCAAAAATATTATACGGGCCAAAATATTATACTGGTATATTTTGAACACCATTCACTAAAGTAAATTTAATAATGAATTCGCGTAATATTATATACAGCATCTACTTAACACGTCCACCATAGAGGTAATCACAAAATCAATCTACGGAAACCAACAAAATGCACCTCTAATAACGCTTTATACTCTATCCAATTGGTAACTAGCACAAGCCCTTTTATGGGATTACTTACCCTGGACTTGGAAAGGTTCATTCACTGTTGTCATCGGGAGAAGTAATTTAGGTTTTATTGATCAGAGGCTTAAGGTTTACAATGGATTGTTCAGTTTTATGAAGAATCGACCAAGTGATTTGTACGGCGGAACATTGGTATTTTATCGATCCCGCGGATATTTCACGCTCACTTGCTATTTACACAAATTGCTATGCAAGGTTTATAAACTGGATTTAAATGTGTAACAAAGTGTATTGACCTAGTATGCGAAATTTGCCCACTAAGCTGTTTGGACTGTAAAAACAACACTGGTACTAGCTACATATTTACATTTAAGCTTGATTTTTAATGTTTGAAATACATAATTAATTTGTTTTAGCTCGACTCAAAATATTTCAAAATAAATTATCAATTTGCTAGACATAGTAGATATTACGATACCTACATGTATGCATTAGTCACCGTCCACAGTTTTCAGTACTTTTGTGAACTGAATGTAAAAAAAACATGTATTTTTTATGTTAAAGGATTGACAGACAAGCAGACGGGCCACCTGATGGAAAAGATTAAGTAATGCAGTGGTGCCTACGCCTTCGAGTGCCTACAGTGCTCGACTCAAAATATTTCAAAATAAATTATCAATTTTCTAAACATAGTAAATATTTATGATACCTACATGTATGCATTAGTCACCGTCCACAGTTTTCAGTACTTTTGTGAACTTAATGTAAAAAAACAATAGGTACGATTCCATGACGAGGCATTGATCAGAATTGATAGTAAAATAATGCACGTTCGCACGCTTCCATATTGTCGATGTAAATTGGAAAATTAGAACCGTTGTACGAACAATAGAGATATTGTGATCTAGCATAATGTTCACCATGAACTAGCACTAGCAATAATTGATGCAGCTTTCATATCATACAAAACATGGGAATATCAAGATGAACCTATATAACCAAGAACTAAATACGTTAATTAGGTGTGTGACAGTAAGAAACCTTAACACTAGTTGAATATAAATTGTTATGAGTCTGGCTTAACAGTTATATCTTCAGAAACAACATTTAAATTAGTTAAGTAAGTCAAATCATCAATCTTATCAACACGTCCATTTTTCCTAGGATTAAAATATTTAACACATCATATACCTACCTAGACTCACTAGACTCTTAAATAAAATAATAATAATAAAATACAAGCGTATTTTATTATTATTATTATACTTCCACTCACAGTCCCACATTAGGTATTATACAAACGTGTGTCGTGGATGCCGTTGTACACATACAACACATATACAAACACCCAGACCCGAAACAAATATTTGTAGGCCATACAAATATTTGTCCCGATGCGGGGATCGAACCCGCTACCCTTCGAATCAAACGGTCGTCTCACACCGGTGGACTAACCGGGTCGTCAAATAGATTTAAGTTAAAAGGTTGGGGAAAAAGTCTTTTCGCATTATAGTATGTATGAACTTGTAATAAAATCTCTTTGGCTGTAGTATTTGTATCTGGCTGGTTTTGGTATCATTGAAAGTTAAAGTTTTAAAGAAAATAATTCCAAATTCAAATTAGGCAAATGTGTGATTTTCATTTGTTTTTCGTACTGTCAAGATGAGTGAATCTAATGAAGAAATTCGATACATTTTAAAATTTTACTACATAAAAGGTAAAAATGCAACGCAAGCCGCGAAAAAAAATTGCGATGTTTATGGACCTAGTGCAGTGTCTGTGAGAGTAGCACAAATTTGGTTTAAGCGTTTTCAATCCGGAAATTTTGATGTCAAAGATGCACCTCGCTCTGGTCGCCCTATTACGGATAAAATGGATGCCATTTTTGAAAAAGTGGAGTAAGATCGACATATCAGTAGTTACGACGTAGCTGAAGAACTGAGAATTGATCACAAAACAGTTTTGGCGCATTTGAAAAAAGCTGGGTACAGAAAAAAGCTCGATATTTGGGTATCTCACGAGCTCACTGAAAGAAACCTAATGAACCGTGTACTCATTTGTGATTCTTTATTACGACGTAATGAAACCGAATCATTTTTGAAGAAGCTGATAACTGGTGATGAAAAGTGGATCACGTACGACAAGAACGTGCGAAAAAGGTCGTGGTCAAAGGCCGGTCAGGCTTCACAGACTGTGGCTAAACCCGGGTTAACTCGCAATAAGGTGATGTTGTGTGTGTAGTGGGATTGGAAGGGCATTATTCATTATGAGCTATTACCACCAGGCAGGACTATCGATTCTGAACTCTACTGCGAACAACTGATGAGATTAAAGCAAGAAGTTGAGAGAAAGCGGCCGGAATTGATCAACAGAAGGGGTGTGGTGTTTCATCATGATAACACTAGACCTCACACATCTATAGCCACTCAGCAAAAATTAAGAGATTTTGGCTGGGAGGTGTTAATGCATCCGCCGTATAGTCCTGACCTTGCACCTTCAGATTTCCACCTGTTTCGGTCTCTTCAGAATTCTTTATGCAATGTTAGGTTAACATCACGAGAGGACTGCCAAATCCACTTATCGCGGTATTTTGATGAGAAGTCCCAAAATTTTTATAGCAATGGGATCATGTCCCTACCTACAAGATGGCAAAAGGTTATCGAACAAAATGGTACATACATACTTTAGTTAAATTTAAATAAACTATATTAAAAAATGTTTTGAATTATCTTAAAAAATGCGAAGAAACTTTTCCCCCAACCTATAAGACCTCTTGATGTCCTGGAGCTAACTTTACCCACAACTTCGTACGCGCTTAACAGCAATTCCCGTGGAAATTTCGGGCAATCTTAGTGCTCCCCTACACTTTCTAAGGAACTTACATGTAAAATTACAGTTTTCTTCGACCAGCAGTTTCTACTGTGCATTGTCTGTTCATCAGTCAGTCAGAATATTGCAAGAGTAAAATATAGGTAGTTATAGTCAATAATGGAAGTGTTAGAATGAATATTATTTTATTTGTCTGCTATTTTTCGCATAGACAAGTTAGTAGTCAGAAAATAGTATGAGGAAGACAAAATTATTACAATACATTAATAAAAAATTGTAAGGAAAACATGAATTACGTAATGGTAATCACACATTTTCTTATTAGGTGTGTCGCATAGTGCTAATTTCTTTTTAGACATGAATAAAATAAACATCAACGCAATATGACGTGCAGGAACCATACATAGAGTGTACTTATTGCGTAACCCGCCTACAAATTATCACAACATGCAAGACATAGTTTTGGGCAAGGTCGTTAGGAGCATTACCTATAACCGTTCATGGCGAAAACTACATTTTATTACCAGCGATCAAAATGAAATCATAGGCCACCGGTATAATGTAGAGCGTTATGTTGTAATGCAAGTCACAAATTACTCAACTTTCTTTTACAACAGCGAGTTGTAAAGATTTACTCCATAGTCCATACACCTAAAAGAGATTGTACTATTTGTACCTGGTTTACATACCTGACGACGCTTCATTATTAGAGGAAAGTAAGTAAATGTGGGCTAGTGCTTTAATATGGGCTACAGGCAATTCTCGAAAACCTACAGTCGAAAGACGCCAAAACCAACGATCGTCCATCGCATTCATTCGCTCTAACATCTCACTCACTCACTCTCGTCAATTGCGCGCGAGCGTGGCGCGAGCTGTCGCCAGTGTCGCCCATTCTTGTGTCGCTGCTGTCGAAAAGTTTTCTGAGGTACGTATCAATGTGTTGTTTGATTAAAGAGAATTGGGTCTAAACATTGTAACTATGTATTTTATTGCTGAATATAAGTTTAATTTTATGATTTTCGCTCAATTTATTGCTTGCTATATATAATTTTTAAAGTACACGATCAAATTTATTTTAGTTAAGAATTTCGAATATGGGCTATTACTATATAATATACGTATTTAGGTATTACCTGTATATGTATAGTATTTAAGTGGTTGTTTATGTCGTTCTAAAGGTACCTACATATATTTTTTCAGAGTGGCGCCAACACAATCAAAAGCACCAAGGAAAACTTGGGATAAATAACAAATTATTAAAGTAGGTAAATTAAGTGGTATTTGTAAGTAAATTAAGTGATTTTTGTAAGTAAATTATGTGATTTCTTCCATCTACTAAAGTATTTATAGATAAAAAATTATAATTGTTATTTTCGTAGTAGATATTATGAGCTTCTATTAGTAGCCCATATTTGAGTACCTGTTCCATATTTAGCATCTATATTGATATTTTATTTAATTCTCAATATAATAATATATTATAATATTAAGAACATATAATTGTTACTTAGCTCTTTAAAAACGTATGTGTGATTATTTTGACAACAAAAAATGGTTAATTTTTTAATAGTTTTTTTATTTTTAAGGCAAAAACAAAATGGTAGGCCATATTTGCTTACTTTCCTCTACCTATTTATATAAATCGCCACAGATACTCAACTCTATTAAAAAAAAAACCCAGATCAAATCAGGCGGTTTAGTAAATAAATAATGGGATAGTTTCTACGTCCCCGAGGCAGTTTCTACGCAGGCACCTTCTTTCATTATCAATACTAGAGCCACATTCAGAGAATGTACAATATTTTATGGCACAGTTTAAAGATCTGTAGTAGGAAACTAGGGTTGTAACATTTGGGATCTACATTTAAATATTAACCCCCTTATTCATAAACGTATTTTAACTAAAGTGTTGCTAATCTCTCCTTTGTCTCTTTCTATCCTGCACATTTGACAATGCAACTGACAAAGACAAAGTATTCTATAGCTAAAACGTCTCTAATGTACGTTTATGAATAAGGGGGCTAGTTTTTATCTAGATGTTTATAGGTATATCTACATTATTCATTTACCATCAATGTGACCTGTATGCTTGTTACAAGACACAAAGTAAAACCTAATAATCCATATTCTAACTAAGAAAACGAAATAATACTAAACTATTAATGGAAGCAATTAATAAACGAAGCACAGGTACCACTTTCGTTGATATAACAAGTGGTACGTTTTCGAAACGGATACTGTCTGAAACCGGAAGGTGGGTAAATTGCTGTTCGCATAAAATAATACATCAAAGAGTGTAGGTACTAACCAGCCTACAAATTATTTATTTATTTATTAAGTCTTTATTGTCACAATACATGTACAATATTGTTACAAACAGCAAATTAACGCTAGCAGTGTCCTCTACCAGTTAAACCATTAGATAGTAAAGAAAGTTATATGACGGTATTACGATACAACAAATATATAACATACACAGAGTGTAAACATACACATACACACCTACATATCGTACATAATAAATTAGGTAAATTATTGGTCATTTATCGCTGACTGGAGGGCCTGAGGGTTTCTGTACCTTAATGGCCTTCAATTTGAGAGATACGACCTTAATTGCCGGCACAGAGGCATAATACCTTAGGCATCAGGAGTGACAACGCATCTACACTGAAATCTCAGGCTTCATGTAGGTGTTTATTGACTTACAGTATTACTTACCATCAATGTAAACGGTATAAATGGCTGTATTGTATATCATATTAATATACAATACATTGTTGTTTTTCTACAATTATCGTAATTGTCATGTTACGTTTAAACGGCAATGTACTGCAAAGTGACTATCAACCGAGATACATAATATTACACGACTTCTAGACGTGAACGTTTTTGCTTTAATACTAGGTTAGTATTAAAATTTATTATAAAAATATAAAAACATAATACATTAAAAAAATATATTATTTCAAAGCGTCATTCAATGTAGAACTTAGTTACTGTCTCCGACTGTTACTTGACCAAGTTTGTAGCTGGCTGGGGTGTCCAGCGAAGGGTGACGCCGGCATGGGAACAAAACTGAGAGTGATTATTGTGGGTTAGGTTAGGTTAGGTGAATTCTTTATTTCACTTTTATGCTATAAAATAAATGTTAAATACGCTCTTAGCCTGGGATATTAGGTACTACTTAAAATTATTTTTTTTAATCAGTAGTGTAAATAGATGAAGACAAGACAAAGAAAAGATAATTTACATGTCATCCCTACTTATATTATAAATGCGAAAGTAACTCTGTCTGTCTGTCTGTTACCTTTTCATGTCCAAACGACTGAACCGATTTTAATGAAATTTGGTACAGAGATAGAGTTGACTTCGAGAAAGAACATATGCTACTTTTTAAACGACATCCACGCGGGTGAACCTGCGCGGAATAGCTAGTACTTTATACAGTGTAAGAAGAGTGCTTCCGGAAAATAAATCAGGTACCTAATAGTACTTATGATTCTGAATATATTAACGTAAAAAAATAATTTTCAAAATTTACTGTTGATTTTGTCACAACCATGTTTTGGCTCCGGCAGCGGTCTTCTTTCACCCTGTAGGTATAATATTAGCGGGCCGCACCAGCTTCACACGGGTGCAACGTAGGTACGAACATAGGTAATATTGCGACTAGGTACTTATAAATTGAGATGTAAGCTATCCTATCTTTCAAGTTGGATTAAACTGCATACAGTGTGGAAAGTTTGATTAAAATCGGTTAAGTAGGTATGTACATACATACCTACATTGAGATAAGATTAGGTTCACCATTAGGTATAAATACTAGGTTCAAATTACTCATTTTTTTTATCTTGGATGACATAATTATATGTGTATGTATGTATGTATCTTCACGCCAGGTCCCTAACGGGGTAGGCAGAGAGTGTAGAGCGCCAGATATCCCGGTTCAGACAAACCTCTCGTGCCTCGTCTACCTTCATCATTCTCTTCATACATGCACGCCGATTCCTAAGACTTTTGACCCCACCATCAGACAGAACTCGACCTATTTGGTCATGGTAGGTCAGCCTTGGTCTTCCTGGGCCTCTGCAACCATCCACATAATTATATATATATAAATAAATAAATAAATAAACGATAAACTTACAAAACTTGATAGACGGACTTGCGCGTGTGCCGAGATGCAATTTGTATTACGAATTACGTAGTCATAATCGCTTTTTACAGGTAAAAGGCAACTCTTATTTCTTGGGTATATGTACCTATCGGTACATTGGCAGGCCATTAAACAAAAAGTTCATCATCATCATCATCATCTAAGGCGCTACAGGCCAGGGGGCCCTGGCCTAAGAATATCCTTCCATTCCGATCTATTCTTGACTATTTCTCTCTAATTCCCTTATTCCCGCCCGGTTTACCAGTCACCCGCCCGGTTTACCAGTCACTAAACGAGCCCGAAACGGCGAAATGTTCGAAGCAAAATGCTGCCATCTAATATTATTTACCTTGTAATGTTCGATTAACAAAGTACACACCCTATTAAGGTATGAAAAATAAATAAATACCTATAGTCAATCGAATTCCACAGCACACTCCAGCCAAAATATATGCCTTATCAGTCAATTATTGGATCGTGCCAGTTTCATAACCGTAATGCAATAGATAGTGGCGTTTCTGTGTATAAACACAAAACTGGTGGGGATCTCACTGATAGCTGTTTTGAAGGCGTTTAGAGGTGTTATGGCTTCAGTTTTAATTTTTTATTTATTTATTTTAGGCAACAATTGAACACTAATAGTAAAACATTAGGCCCATACAAATATATACCTTAAAACTAACATACCAACATATATATTAAAACAAACACTAATTGTTAACTGTAACTGCCTTGGTAGCCTAGTGGTAGCAGGCCACTACTACTACGCTGAGGTCCTGGGTTCGATTCCCGGATAATGGTGTAAAGTCCTTTATCTTTGGTTCTATTGGGACTTTTCCATTTTCTGGAAATTTCCCAGTACCTCGAAGTTTGGTAATGTGCCCGGAGATGTCAACAGGCTCGCCACTCGTTACATGGGCCAAAACGTAACCGGCGAATCGTGGGTGTTTGCATGTATGCTTGAATGAAGAGATACCGAAGAGATTGACACACCGAGATTAAATCACAGTTATTGAGCGTGTTTCCGCAAATGTGAACAATTGAGTGATAACGGATAGAGTATGGGACTGCTATGGGACAATAGTGTGTAGGTCACGTAATGGCGAACAATACGCAGGTACCAGCCGTTTCACTGTTTTACGTTCGTGTACCTGTTGCCCTTTGTTCTCAACATTTGAAACACAATATTGTATTGTGGCAACATTAAATATGTGTAAAATAGAGTGGAATAATGTGTTGTATGACACACAGTGAAAATAACTAGCCCCTGTTATAGTTGTTTATACTTCCGTACCTATCCCATATTCGATAATAATATATTTCAACGCTAATTTGTTCGTTGAAGAAGGCACAATCAACAAAATGAAACTACGAAAAATCTGAAATACACCTTTACTCACAAATATGCACATAATGAAAAAAAAAACTGAAGTAGGTACAAAAAAGTGAGTTACATTCAATTTAGGTAGGTACTTTATAACTGAATTTATGTATTGTATACACATAGTTTGAAATAACATGAGTCCATGACGCATACCCCGAAGTAGGTACCGACAATGGCTCACTACCATACCTACTTAGGAACTAAATACAAAATGAATGTAACCACGATTAACAAAACATAACACGATGATTCAATTGTTTTTAAAAAAAATAATTTGGTACCTAAACCTACTTAATTTGTTTACTTTCAACTTCCAATGATGTTGAAAAAGTGAATATTGTTGTTAATATACCTAATACTTCTTAGATACCTACTTAGTAAGTAGGTACTATTATAAATGTGAAAGTATGGATGTTTGTTTGTCTGTTTGTTAGTTGCTCAATCACGCTAAAGAGGTTTTACGGATTTCCATGAAATGTGCACAGGTAGAGTAGGTATATACTATGTACCTACATATGAGTGTAACACACAGGATACCTACTTTTTATCCCATTCAAAGGTTATTTTTTCTTTACACGCGAACGAAGTCGCAGACAAAAGCTAGTAAGTACTGAATGAACCTATTACCAAGTAACACTTTATTACCGATTTCAACTATTATGTACCTTCCACATTATTTTTTACATATCCTCCGTGTTTACTGTAATATTACTAAGCACATCATCAGTCATCTCTATTGCATTCAATAAATCAAATAGCACACTTTACTTTGTCATCATATTGATTGTGACCTAGGTTACAACTACAACAAAGATTTCTATATTTGGATGACAACCAAGTCCGACCTGAGCCATGAGCCATGGGCGGATGCCGTAATACTGTAATAAAATAAAGGGAACCGGAAAGAAGCCTACAGTGTGATCAAAATCTTAAACGCAAGAACCACTTTATACAGGCTGTTCTTGCTATGCAAGTGTGCACGCAAAGGTATTCGCGCCACACCCACTCCCACGCACTTCGCTCAACCTAACCAGAGCATATGTAATAATACTGACCCAACTCAAGTACTCAACGCAGAGACATATAATTAAGACAAAGATACATATCCTTCACTTAAGTCTCTTGGTTCACTCCCACGGAATCCATCATACGTAGATGAAGTAGTAATGATGATATCAAATCTGTATTTGTCAATTGAACTCAAAACATTCTAATGCCTTTAGCCCGCATCAGAACCGCATCAAACAACATTACTTTATTACATAATGTTCGACGACATTAGACTACTAAACTTCATGAATTAGAAGACCAAAGTAAGTACTTCTTTTTTGGGTCCGTAGTTCAAAAGAAAAAAATTGACCCAAGGAAAAAACTGAATCCGTAACCCCTTGTCCGTTGAGCGTAAGTGCGTCTGTTTGTTCGTCAGTCATTGGCCGGTTTTTAATAGATATTTGGCCCGACACTTCTACTACACGATTATGATGTTTGATTTCTGTACCTAAAAGAATATTTGTATATCTAAGTACAGTCCAAAGAAAGCGATGAACATGTTAACTAATGTGACCTAAGTGTCCGATATGCCTACCCGATAGGTATGTCTCGGCACTTCCCGAACCCGATGATTTCGTTACTGCAACAGTAAAACGTATAAAACGAAGGCACCTTGAAAAGGCACCCCACAAAAACATTATAAGTACTTCCAGACAAAATCCTGTTTGGAAGCGTGTCGGGCGTTGATATTTGGAGTGGTTCGTAATAGGACTAGACGAGTGATGTACGATGTTTCTGTAAAAGGACCGCAGGTAACATTCCATAGACGGGGGCAACTAGTCCCGGGGACTCGGCCAATTACCCGCTAGTCGATAAAAACCATTTGCCCGACAGATACAAACCACGTGTCCATCATCTATCTAATCGAAGGAAAATATTTGAAACGCACCAAAAATATGAAAATTGTTAACTATTGTTGTTTGTTCTTATGTTTTCTGGTTTTCTCAAGCTAGTCGCATTGCAATAAGATGAATACGCTGATGACGGACATAGAATTAATTTGAATATTACAATAATACTAGGTACGTGTCTCGTAATCTTCCATATGTATATATTACGACTAATAACATGCTATTTATTTGTACACTAAATAAGTATCTTAATTAATTACATATGACAGCCAATTAATATTGAAATGTAAAATACAAAAATATAATTATAGAACAGTTTAAACTACTAAAAATTAAAATTAAAAATACAATACAACTAGTGAAAAATATTTTATTTAAATTTGATTATATGAATCTTAATAATATGTATGTATATAAATATCTATAATAACAATTATACTATACGGAATCTATAATAATACTAAATTATTCAATCATTGTAATATATTTAATTATTACCTTATTTTTACTTTAAATATTAACCTTTCTTAAGAATTTGTACTACAATAATGTTAGGGAAAAAGTTTCTTCGCATTTTTTAAGATAATTCAAAACATTTTTTAATACAGTTTATTTAAATTTAACTAAAGTATGTATGTACCATTTTGTTCGATAACCTTTTGCCATCTTGTAGGTAGGGACATGATCCCATTGCTATTAAAATTTTGGGACTTCTCATCAAAATACCGCGACAAGTGGATTTGGCAGTCCTCTCGTGATGTTAACCTAACATTGCAAAGAATTCTGAAGAGACCGAAACAGGTGGAAAGCTGAAGGTGCAAGGTCAGGACTATACGGCGGATGCATTAACACCTCCCAGCCAAACTCTCTTAATTTTTGCTGAGTGGCTATAGATGTGTGAGGTCTAGCGTTATCATGATGAAACACCACACCCCTTCTGTTGATCAATTCCGGCCGCTTTCTCTCAACTTCTTGCTTTAATCTCATCAGTTGTTCGCAGTAGAGTTCAGAATCGATAGTCCTGCCTGGTGGTAATAGCTCATAATGAATAATGCCCTTCCAATCCCACTACACACACAACATCACCTTATTGCGAGTTAACCCGGGTTTCGCCACAGTCTGTGAAGCCTGACCGGCCTTTGACCACGACCTTTTTCGCACGTTCTTGTCTTACGTGATCCACTTTTCATCACCAGTTATCAGCTTCTTCAAAAATGATTCGGTTTCATTACGTCGTAATAAAGAATCACAAATGAGTACACGGTTCATTAGGTTTCTTTGAGCTCGTGAGGTACCCAAATATCGAGCTTTTTTCTGTACCCAGCTTTTTTCAAATGCGCCAAAACTGTTTTGTGATCAATTCTCAGTTCTTCAGCTACGTCGTAACTTCTGATATGTCGATCTTGCTCCACTTTTTCAAAAATGGCATCCATTTTATCCGTAATAGGGCGAACAGAGCGAGGTGCATCTTTGACATCAAAATTTCCGGATTGAAAACGCTTAAACCAAATTTGTGCTACTCTCACAGACACTGCACTAGGTCCATAAACATCCCAATTTTTTTTCGCGGCTTGCGTTGCTTTTTTACCTTTTTCGTAGTAACATTTTAAAATGTAACGAATTTCTTCATTAGATTCACTCATCTTGACAGTACGAAAAACAAATGAAAATCACACATTTTCCTAATTTGAATTTGGAATTATTTTCTTTAAAATTTTAACTTTCAATGATACCAAAACCAGCCAGATACAAATACTACAGCCAAAGAGATTTTATTACAAGTTCATACATACTATAATGCGAAAAGACTTTTTCCCCAACCTATTATTACTTCTCTACAATTTGTTAATGCAACTCATTAATGTTTTTTTGTAAATTAATTTAAGTAACTTGTTTATTAAGGAAATAAAGAAGGCTATAATAATAATAATAATAACTAGGTACGTAATAAAAATCTGAAAAGCAACTGAGCCGTCCGTCGCTCGGATTGATTTAAAAAATTATTTCAGTTTCATATAAAACAAAACGGCAGATAAAATCCATAGCGTAGTTTTATTTCAAAAGATAAATACCTATGATTAATTTTAAATAAGTGGTTTAAATACCTAACTGTACCAAAGTAGGTAAGTGAAGACAGGCCTAATTTAATAGATATGTGCGAGACTTATTGGGAAATACAAGTTGGATGTGTAAATAACAATGAGTTTCCTGTTTCGCTGTACATAGTATTACGTAGTTGTAAATACAAAATTAAATCAATTACTCTTTATGAAGTAAAAATTTACCATTAGATACCTACTTACTGCGTATTAAAACGACCTTGGGTGTGGATGGAAGAATTGCCGAGTTGATGTGTACAAGACGTTTTTAATCGCACTCTGTTAAAAGTAAATCCGTTTTGATATAGAACAATGTGTGGGAACTCTTTTTTACAAGCTCTATTGAAAATCTTGGTAAAACACATTATCTAAATGCCTGCATTAAATTGTTTTTATACAAAACCACCTAAAACAATTTTTTTTATATTGATATTAAAATGTATTATCATAATTCTAGCTGAAAAACGTCCACAGCTGGACCAAAGTCTCCCCATAAGGAATATGCCATAATCGCCACGCTAGGAATGTGGATTGGCGATAGTCGTGGCGACACTTATCGTTGCAGGATGCTGCTGCCCATCTTGCGTTATTGCGCTTACTACCGCCCCATTGGAAGAAAATAATTCTTCCGCTAGTGGGCGGTGAGGTCGTCTAGTCCCAACGCCGTTCATCGTTGATATTATTGAATCAATATTTTAATTATTCACGAATAATCGTCACTCGGGTATGTTTACCCGTCTAACACTGACGCTCTCATGACGTTGTATAGTGGATACGAGTCGTAATGACTAGTAATTTAATCGAATTGTCCATCACGACGATGCAACCCCGCTCTAAATCGGTTGATTCGAACAAGAAATGACAACTGTTTTTTGTTCAATGCTCTGCAATACAAGAAATGATAATAGGAAGTTTATTGGTGAAAGAAAGAAAAAACTACGTGAAAGCATAATTTTAGAGGATATCCTTAGAAAAAAAAACCTACCTGAGAACAACAGGTAGGTAACATCTGTGAGAAAGCCCAATACACAGGTAGATATACTGCTTAGAAGTGGCGTAGAGATGTCTGTGATGAGTTTTTACGGTTCTTCTAGAGAACTCTTAGCATGGGTTGCACCACGACTTTCTCTCTTTAACTTACAGAAATCTGTTAAAGTTAGAGCAGGATGTGAAATGTTACAATAACTTTAACTTTAACAAATATCGTGGTAAATCCCATACTTAGGTTCGGACCAAAATGTTTGTTAAAGTTAAATTGAACAAGTTTTTTGTTTGTAGGTTTGTATGAAGTGGTAGTAGTACCTAACAATTTTTTTTCCATATCTGTGTCCGGTGCCGTTTGCCATAGATAGAGCAAATGCGCAGGCTACCGGCACAGTAAATAGATACAAATCTATATACTGTGCTACCGGTCGCAGCGGACCGGAGTCTGCCGCGATCGGTGGGCCCGGTGGCCCGCGTTGCTCTATGTTTGATAGTAAGGTAAATCAGAAGTAATGCGAATTTATTAAACCGTGTTCTTGCCCCTTCTAATTTAAATGTTTTTCAAATTATGTATCTAGTTATTGATTTATGTTGGGCCGGATAGAACTCCAATAGCAAATCTTGAGGTATATCTTCACTAATTTGTTAAATCCATTTATAGCTACCTACTAATCTCAGTAGTAGGTACCTACATGTCCTGCTGACTACCTATTGCCACAGTTGTATTTAACAAAGATAAAATCTTTGTTCATTTGGTATTTATTTAAATCAGCGTCTAAAAATCTTGAAATATACCTACGTTGTTAACCAAAATTAAAAGGGAATTTATACATTTCTGCCCGGCTTTAGCGCTTTAAATAGTAAGAGTTTCATGTCTTTATAGTATCCTAATCTAACAGGCCCTGGTATAGGTAAGATTAGTATTCAAATCGTGACATATTTAGGTATAATAATAATGGCTACACGGTGTGTTAGCGAATCAAACAGTACAGCGGTGTAGCTAATTGCAAAGTTTACAACGCCCCAGATGAGTCACTTGACTAGAAGCGAATAATCATCCACCCACAGTTTATTCACCAATGCTGTAATATTATTGCTCCGGTTTTTGTATTAAAGACAGGACAACTAGACGTTATGTTTAATAGGTACATGTTTTAACTTACAATATTGTAGATTGTATGAGAATCCTATTCCTATGTATCTGACTTACATACCATCGATAGACAAAGATAAATTAAATAACCTAGGTATCTAATTTTGAATGAGCGCATTACTTGAGCCGGAATATAAAATATAGGTACCTATTATAAAAAGTAGGTAGGTACATCACTCTAGTCTGAAAAAACAAGTGCAATGGTGATGACAATTAAGTAGTAATTATGGTAATTAGCAAATCCATACCATCCCGTGCTTAAGCGCGTTACGAATATTTTATGTAAATTGAAAGCGACTCTAGCCTTTTAAATAAAGCTTACATAGGTGGGTACTTGTTTTCAGATCCTCTATTGGACTGTATATAGACAACAACACTATAGGTGGTGTAACTGGGGAGGAATGGCGTGTAAAATAAATAAATAATAATATCCCATTATTAAAAAACTTTTAATGTAGATTTTTCCCATTTAGACGGCCTGGCCGCCGCTAGAACCCTGGATTTATATATTTATTAAGTTGTTCTTTGCACAAATTGCTCTTATTTACTTTAAACTTACCTTGGGGAAAATAGGCGTATCAGAGATCGTACAGGCTTTTCCCAATAATCTGCAGTCTCGAAGATGAGATAGGTACTTATCTTAATATCAATCCACCATTTTTTCCTTTAGGTTCTTAAATAAAGTTGAATTTGATATAGGTACCTAAGGAATGCAATCGTAGCGTAGTTAAATAGGTACCTACTTACATATTATTTATACAGGCTGACACAGCAAATTTTTGCAACGATGACTTCATTGGCACGTCGTCATATAAGGAAAGTAAGCATATCTACCTTCTCTGATTTTCTCTTATTTAGAACCATAATACATAACTACCTACATATTTATTTGGTTAGAGAGATAGATAAGTTTTTGAACTTTCATCGTGAGTTGAATTGAGTTGAATGAAAATGACCGTTAAATGTTTCCGACCGTTGAACTTGTCGATTATGTCAAGTAAGTTGGTACCTATAGTACCTAAGTATTATATGAACCATCTTATAAACCTATAATAGAAGCCACAAGATCAAGTTTCGGAGCGATAAGGATGTAACGGTGTCAGCAGGGAGGCAAACATCTTTAAGGTCAAAATTGATGTTGATTAATCAGAAAAAACCTCGCTTAGAATCATCGATGTATTGAACGATATAGTGTGGTTATCGTTGGATAGGTCTTTCAAAAATGTTAGGGATGTGCTAATATCATTTTTCGATTAAGTTAACTGTTCGTGATTTATTAAGCTTTAAAGTGCCAATTTTCGTTAGAGTCAAGTGTCTACCAACTAAACTGTTCTTGTTAGAAATTCACACGTTACGGCAGTTGTAGCTACATATAGCGAAATTAAATGTAAAACTATCACACTTAAGTTGGCCTTACAAGTTTGCGAGTAATAGTCGATCAAATGTAGGTACCAATATCGTCGAAGTATATTTTACTCGAAAATTTTGTTGAACTCCATAGAAATATATTTATTAATTTTTTCATTACGTTATTCAAACCTAAAAACTGCGGAATCCTACACTGCGCATGGTCCGACACGCACCTGACCGGTTTTTATTAGAATAAGTAGGGACGCTTAAAATTACGTTTAAAAACCTACCTAGATTTACTTATTTCTATTTTTATTATGATATTGTTATAGATAGGCGGCGATCAATAATCACCTAACAAGTTAATATGATGGACGCTACCTTTGATATTCAGGGGTAGGTATGTACATATAATATTATAAACATTGATAAGTCGATGGTTTGTTAGGTATACCTAGTTAACAACGACGGCAAACATTGAAGTTCTGCTATCAAAATGAATGTTTCAGAAATATTAACCGATGGTCCCTTCCATTCCCCCTCTAGCTCCAGTGACGGAGCTAGAGGGGGAATGGAAGGGACCATCGGTTAATATTTCTGAAAGACCACCACCAAAGGCACCACCGAATTACCTACTACTTTCCCCTAAATGGTATCTTATTTTCAGCACTATCATATTGCGATCAGGTTGTAGGTAGGTAATATAAGTGAGAATGACGCAGTAATTTCCGGCAGCTCTGGAGTGGCAACACTTTGGCACAAGCACAAGGCTTCCTATCCTAACTTTTTTTCATGAAGACGTTTGTAACAGTATTCGCTTACCAGCAATGTGAACTGCACGCTTGTTTGTCACTTTTTAGATCATAACATGACTATAAATAAACTCTCCGCTTATCCATATTCAATCAAATACATACATGAATTTAACTTTTATTACCACTCCATAAGTTTATCATGAGGTCAAGCAGCCAATTCCCTGATAGTACCTACCTATCGTTTGCAACCCTATGCGGTGCAGACATTTCGCAGTCGCCAACTTGGTCATAGTACGTGATGTGACTGGTGCACGTGTGAATGACTAACCTCTAGTCTGACTCTGTGTATCTGCCCAAGATAGGTACTTCCTTAATCATATTTTTAAAAGAGCCGACTGAGTTTTTTCCGGCAAGTTTTTCTCAGATCATATTGGCCTTTGGAACTTTGCCGGTGAATGACAAAGAATGACTCTTTTTCTTTTCTTTTTACTCTTTGTTATAAGTTTGTAAAGGGGAAAAGAGACATTCTACTGATATACTTTTTACATTAGTTTATGACATTTAGTTTTATCTTAGTGATATTCTTGACTTTACATATATTGTTTGACATGTATATCAATTGTTATTCGCTTTAGTTTATTTTGTTTGTTTTTGACGTGTCATAAGAGGTGCCTGTCACCCTAAATGAATAAATGAGTTTCTGATTCTGATTCTGATTCATATACCTAATTATCCAAAATGTTTAGGTACTTACATAAAGTCGAACAGCGGTAAAAAATACCATAAATATTTGATTAATTTCAAACGAAATCATTTATATAGGTAGATATTATCTATACTTATAATAAAACTGTAGAAGTGAAATACCAGGGGATGTTACTAGATCGATACCGAACCCAAATATGTGATTAGAATTTTTTTTTTTCTGTCTGCCTGTCTGTCTATCTGTTTGTTCAAGCATCACAGAAAATCTACCGGTCCGATTACAATGAAACTTGGTATGATTATATTTTAACCTTTGGCGCATAACACTGGGTACTTTTTATCCCGGAAAAATGTCTGTGTGTTTGTGCACGCTAATATCAGAAATGGCTTATTCGATTTGCGAATTTCACTAATATATTGTGGTAAGTTTCACTTATCATTTAGTGTTTGTTTTATGTGAATCGGTTCAGAAATAAAAAGTAATGTCAATTTAAAGAATCATATCGAATATTTTTAAGCCCTCTGTATCTTAGTTCTATCTTTAAGGGGGTTTCGTACGTAACAAGTAAAAATGTACCCTACGGATAACTAATCCTCCGCTGTCTGTCTGTCTGTCCGTCCGTCCGTCTGTCACCAGCCTGTATCTCATAAATAGTGATAGCTAGAAAGCTAACATTTACACAAATTATGTATTTCTGATACCGCTTTAAAGACAAAATTAATTGATTACTAAAAATAATAAAATGAAAATGTTGAGGGATCCAAGGGAGCATACAATAAACGTGTTTTTTTTTTCTTATATGTTTTGCTCGATAATAATTACGGTAGCAAGCTTAAAATTTTCACAGAATTTTTAGGTCTTATGTTGAATATTACTTTCCATAATAAATGTATACATCTATACATCTATATCTATATCAATACAAATAAATAAAATTGGAGTGTCTGTTTGTAATATTAAAATAACCGTTTTTTACGAATGCATATGTATGTATACACGGTACATATACTTATCAAAACAACATTTTTTACAATTTTTGTCTGTCTGTCTGTCTGTTTGGCGGGGCTAATCTTGGGAATGGCTATACCGATTTTGACGGGACTTTCACTGGCAGATAGCTGATGTGATAAGGAATAACTTAGGCTACTTTTATCTCCATACATCCATACATACATACCGACATACAAATAAGTAGAATTGGAGTGTATCCGACTTTGACGGGACTTCCACGGGTAGGTTAGCTGATGTAATAAGGAGTAACTTAGGCTATTTTTATCTCCATACATACGTACATACATACTTAAATACAAATAAATAGGATTTGAGTGTCTCCGATTTTGACGGGACTTTCACTGGCAGATAGCTGATGTGATAAGGAGTAACTTAGGCTACTTTTATCTCCATACAACTATACATACGTACATACAAATAAATAGAATTTGAGTGTCTCCGATTTTGACGGGACTTTCACTGGCAGATAGCTGATGTAATAAGGAGTAACTTAGGCTACTTTTATACTAGCTGCGCCCACACTTCGTCCGGGTAGATACTGAACAATCATATTTTTTATCACGTGAACAAAGTCGCGGGCACAGCTAGTTTTAACTAAAGTGGTACGAGCAACCATTAAGCTATTGGTTAAATCTGAAATCTCAAGAAAAAAGGTGTGACAGTCTAAATAATAATATATAGGTACTTAGATTAAACGATGTTATTTCTTCCATTGGGATGTATTTTTCAGTTTTTTAATAAGAATGTGTGTGTTTTCTTTCAGTTTTTTCTTTAATTTCTAAAGTTCACTTATTGCGAAAAATAAATAGTAGGTACCTACAATGTAAGAGGATTAAGAGATTAGGATCCTACCCCTCCCTACACTACATAGCTAGGACATTTCGACGAGGATGCTATAATTAAATAAATAAATGTAGGAAAGTACAGTCCGGAAACTCTCCGCTCATCCAAAAACAATGAATTTAATATTTAATTTTTATTACCACCGCTTAAGGTGCTCATGTGGTCAATCGGCCAGTTTCCAGAGAGTACATAATCTTATTATTTTTGCTGTCCATAATGTGTGTGTATACCGTATGTCCACGCTCATATGAAGTTCGTAAGAACTGACTGAGCCAATAAAACATAGACCTACCTACAGAGACTACAGACAATTGTAATATGTAATTGAACGTTAAGTTAGGTAGGTATAAGGAGATACGACATTCCTGGATCTAGTGGGTATTAACTTGGCTCGAATAATTCATTTACGAGTATGTTATTACGCTCAACAGTTGCATTGAGACACAACAGTTGCATCAGTAGGTATGTAGGTACTAACACACTTAAATTGAATGATAGTGTGGTTATTTAGTAATCTAACCAATATGTATAATAATAGACAATACAATGGATTTACTTTGTGTAGTAGGTATACATACTTACTAAGCAAAGGCGAAATAGTACCTAATGTATCTATACTGTGCTAATGTTTCAATTTCATATTAAAATTCTATGATAATGACATAAATTGAAAAACATTAAATTTACATTAGGTTGGTACTCACATCGCTCATCACAAGCATCCTAATTTAAACCAATGAAATTAAAACAATTTCACGATGTATCTTTAAATGGTAAAATATTAGAAAAAAGTTTAGGTTCATATTGGAAGCTTAGAGGAAGTTTTAACTTCTTCTAGGTTTTAGCCTAAAGACAGTACCTACCTATAACATCTTTGACAAAACTGCAACATTAGGATAATTTTTAGGGTACCGTACTCAAAGGATAAAAACGGGAGACCCTTAAGACTCCGCTGTCCATCGGTCCGTCCGTCCTTCTGTCTGTCCGCCTGGAACCAAGCTGTATCTCATGAATCGTGGTCGCGAGAGTTGAAATTTTCACAGATGATGTATGTATTTCTATTGCAGCAATAATAGAATACAAAAAAAAAAACAGAGTAAAATCAAATATTTGGGGAGGTTCCCATACAACAACAATCGTGATTTTTTTACCGATTTTATAGATTAGGGTGCGGAATCTTTCGTGCGCGAGTCCGACTCAAAGACACACACACATTCATTAAAACATAAATTGTTTAACTATTTGTTTTACAAGCCCATTAGATGCGCTCGTCAAGTTCTTTTACGTGGCCCACTTACCTAATTGAGATAAGATTATATTGCTACTTTATACACGTTTAAAAATTAAAACAACCATTTTGTGATAAAGAGATATATACCTACAGTCAGGGAACTCTTAGCTTATCCAAATTCAATCAAATATAGCCTTTATTACTTCTAACATAAGGCCCGATAACAGGTTGCTACTCACAGCATTGAAAATCAAATTTTAATTTGAATCAACGGTATACAAATACCTACCTACCATACATAATTATACAATTGGAGCGTTTGTTAAATTAAATGTACCTACCTAGGTAATTCTGTCTTCTATAGTCTGGTCAAAATTAAACAAGGGGAATCGCGGCGCACCTTTTAAATATTGCAACATAACATAAATTAAAACTGGATAAGCACCTTAAACCGGTACACATGCCTAAAAAAACTATTAATTATGTGCGTTTTGTATGGCACATTGGCATAATGATGCCGAGTTCTACCTTGTTTCTACTGTGAAATAAAGGAACCAAACAAAGCAGGGAATTATTATAGGTAAGTGTATGTACTTATTTAAAAAAAAATAGGTACATTTTTTTGCTATGCCAATGAATGTCTGTTATTTTTAACCTCTGGACGACCTAATCTGGAATCACTTCAAATTCCGCCATGTGCTTGTCGTTAGCCGTATCCGAAATAAGAGAAAAAATCTCGAAGATATTCGGACAAAGACCCTTCATTGATCCACTTGACAGGAAATTCGACACATGGCGCTATGAGAAACCAGCTTTGTGATTCTTTCCACGATAGATATTTATTTGTTGACCAAATTACGCCAGACGCTTTTAGATAAAATTTGTGATCAAGACGCTTAAGATTTTATTTGTAATCGGTCTTGTAGAGTAACAGTCGACTGGCTATTAAATGAATACATTTAATGTGAAGCATGAATATAAAATTAGGTGGGTACCTACTTGCAAGTTGTCAAGACATTTGATGACGAATTTCGATCTGATACCGACTTAATCCTATATCCAGTTTATTATACCCACGCACTTTCAAATGTACCTAGACTTTAATAAGATAGTCATAAGAATGTCTCGTCATTTTTCTGAGAACCGGTTAATGGGCGATATCCATATTCCATACGGCACGAATGTACATTTGTACAATAGGCAGGCATTTTTGGCCTCGACTCGCGTACCTAACGATACGCGATGCCCGTAAGGGACCCATTGTTTTAAAATCATTAAAGAGCTTTTATTGTTTTAGCGAAATAATACGTGACGCGACAAAAGACGTGTAACAACAACAGTGTTCGTTTAACTTTATTGATTTTTTTCAGAGCAGTGCGTATCGGTTACAAGTCGTTTCGTCAGTAGAGCGGCAAGTAGACGTTTGTCGCTTATTAACTCTAGCTCGCGACCTTTCGTTGTGTAATGTCTCACAACCAATCATGCATAAACCTTTGCCAAAACTACACCAGTACCGCATTTGTGTAACACTCAGTAGGTACAGTTGTTGATGTAAGGCAGTATCGATTTATAATGTGGATGGACTCATTGATACTGGTTCGATTAGGCATTAGGAAACTAATAACTATTGTGAAAATGTTGCTACCTATAAACCTAGATATTTTTGGTGTATGTGCAATTCAAGGCAGGATACAAATGATTAGTTAAGCGAATTAAATGAACACGTAATGTGAATAGAAGGATGAAATGCAGCAAGGCCGGCCGCTTCCTACGATACTAACGCTCGTAGGCGCTGCAGGTGTATGTAGTGAATGTCTGTTTCCTCCCTAAAGGACGTTAACAAGGCACCTGTCGCATAGTTGCATCAATACAATACAAACCTCATGTACTCATTAAATTTTCTTCCTTTGCTAATCTTTTAGCTAGCTCATAATGCTCATAGTCAGAGGATAGTGTACATTTTAAAGTAATAGGTACCTAGGTCGTTTTAAGTGTAAATTTAGGGCTAATTTGACCTAGGGCTAGTTTACATCTGTAAATGATTCAGAGATATTGCCTGATGGAAAATTTGGTCCTCTGTCAGGCATAAAGTAAACTTTATTGTTATCAGTTGGCGTATAAAAGATACATGACATAAGTTGGTAGCTAGGTAGGTATTATGAGGAGCATAAATAGTGGCGGTGAGTTCCTAGTCTACTACTAAGACTTCGTCTAAGGGCTCCGAGGAGAAAATTATATTTATGACCTAAGATGCAGTGTGTATTATGGCTACCTATGTGACCCCAAGTTCCAGGGGAAAACATTTTATTGGACACTATTCGATCACAAGGTTTTTTATTGTTTTTGGTACCTACATGTCAGGTCCCCAAAACGAACTGGCGGTAGTCACCACCGCATTGCCTAATCTATGACGCCAAATGGTTGCGTCCAGCACTATCATGTTCCAGTTAAATTGTAACATAGGTATGACCCAGTAATAACTATCACAGAGACAAATACCTAGCTCAGATTTCAGGGGTGGCAACGCATTTTGACCTCTGGTTTTTGTGTAGTCTATGTACGAAAACCTACCTATGCTGCAGTCATCACTTAACATTTAACACCCACGTAAACAGTACAGTCTTTACATATAAAAGGTCCTAGGTCATCCTGCTCCGTCTAGTCCAGTGAATCCCAAAGTGGTCCAGGTGGACCCCCTGGGGCATGGACCCCAGGGGGAGGGGGGGAAACGTAGGCGTGAATAAAAATAATAAGGAAATAGGTACCTATGGGAATTTGATATAAATGTAACTGGGCGATAGTCCACCGAAATTAGAAAACTATTGAAAGTGCTCTACAAGAAAAAATAGTTAGGGAACCTTTAGTCTAGTCCATGCGGTGGCTACGACATGGGTAGGTATAATACTCACCAAACAATAACACTGCTTAGGTACTTACATATTAATAAGCTTGATTTATTCTAAATTTTTAACTCCCATCCATGAACACTGGAGGTACCATAAGAGCATTAACGATTTAAAGAATTAACACAAATCAAGGAAACTGTTCACTGGAATATGGAATAGGTATTCCAGTGAACAGTTTCCTTGATTTGTGTTAATTCTTTAATTCGTTAATGCTTAAATCGCTAAGTAGGTAAATAGTGGAGGACGGATAACGAAGGTGGACTGAATAATTCTACCAAAATAACAAACAGTCAAAAACAACGTGGTCAGCATAATTTCAACTTTTCTAGGAACTCGTGCATAAATCTAGTTTGACCGCATCACCGCTAATACAGCGTCGACGTCGATTTGATACATTGTCGCGAAAGTGGTTCTTGTCCGACTGCGATCATGCATTCCATAGCGAAATGATAGTTAGATACCAACGAGATGTAGACTCCATTACAAAACAATTCGTGATATGCATTCGAGTAGCGCAACAGATGAATCACAACACATTCCATTGTGGTATATGGAATTATGTACTTATTTATGTATAGAAACACATTGTAAATAATATTAAAATTATGAAAAGCAAAGCTTTATCGTTCATAGACACATTCTACCAAAACACGTGAACCGTCAAAAACAACGAAAGCGGTCACGTATGAGGGTACTCTAATAACAGTCTGTAAACATTGGCGTAACCAATGAAAACGCAGGAAAACCGCGCGAAAACGGTTTCAACAGAGTAACGTGGAAGTAGTACTGACCTGTCCGGTAGCTTTCTTATACCGGAGCGTCGCCTCCCGCACGAGGTCCCTGACCAAGAGGTCGCCGGCGCCGCACGGCACCAGAACCCGCACCGCACCGAAACACACCGTCACCTTCATATTCACACTACACATCCTATGATTCACCACACCACCGCGCCAGATCACCACGCACCACAGTATCCTCCACCAGACATACTAGTTTGTCCAAAAACTAATAGGAGCACAACTATCTGACGCACATGGTAAAGGTAGCCCTTCATCGAAGCCGCTCACGGAGCACTGATACAAAAAGAACAAAACCACCGGTTCGGCCGTGCGTTTTCATAGCGCTCAACAGACGCTGCGTCCTCTGGTGAGTTTGATAATACACTTTACTGCAGTATTCAATTCACTAGGACACTTTAATCGCTTTCAGCGTAGCACGAATTTCGATAAGTTTACGCGAAATATACGAGGAAAGAGCGCGCACGCTCGGCGGTTGAAACGGTCGCGGCAGGGAGCATGAATAAGAATTCGTTTGGAAGTTGTAGCGGCGGGGTGGCGGTGGAGCGGGCGGCGGGAGGCGGTAGACCGGTTCCGTGCGCAGCCAATCGGCGGCCGCGTCACGCAGGCAGCTGTGCGTCGCCCGCGTCGTGTCGTATCGTCTGTCGTGTCGTCACCGCTCACCACTCGCCGCCCCATACTTGCCTCACCCGCCGATGTCTTTCCCGAACATAAAACTACCACCATTGCATCACATTATTTTGAATGAAACTGCCACCGACAGCCGGTGAACTGACTCATGATTTGCCAGTATTCATTTAAATATTCGTTGTGATAGTTATGTAGAAACTTGTCGCTCATGACAGGCCAATACTATTACGTTGTTGGAATGTTGTTGATATGTTTTTTATAACACGCACCAATTTACAAGTCAGCGTCCTCGCATCTGCTGCAGTAAATGCTGGAGTATCTACTTTTTCATCAAGACTTGTTCATGAATTGGACAATATTACCATGCCAACTTCTTGAACCTTTAGTTGGCGAAATACCTATTTACTAAGTTGCTTAGGTTGCTTGCATATTCTGCATTAATCATCACTATACATAAAAAGGTTTATCCATTCCTATTAACCATTAATTGCAAAAAAAAATGAGTTATTAAAGTCGAGATGCATTAAATATTATAAATAAAATCGTTTATTGAATTATGTAATAAGTACAGCAATAACACCGTTACTTTGACCATTACTACATCTCGGTATGTATAGGTCAGTTTATAAGTACATCTTGTGACCTTGACACTTAAGTAATTCATTATCTAGTAGATAATGAATTACTTATGATCATTACTATATGCATTTGAATAGTGGATAATGTCTACAAAACTTCCTTCATGTAATGTAGCATCATGTGTCATACGTATTCTTCAAAAGTAAAGTGATTCATTTAGGAATAATGATGAACTTGTAGACAATAGCTACCATGTCATCTTGTGCACTAATGCACACTTAGTTGCATGTTAACTTATAATAATTGTAGCATTTTTTTCATATATAATAATTTATGATAGGTACATAGGATAAATAGGTACATATTTAAATTTAGAAAAACTATATGCATATATTACAATAATTATCAAGATATATTGTTCCCGAATTAACAATACCTAAAACAAGACAATATGCAGAAACTTATATTTTAAGATCTTTGTATGTACTATCAAGGAGCTGACCGCTCGACTTTACGGGAATCTTATGCGGTGGTAATAAGAGCTATATTTGATTGATCTTAGATGAGCAGAGACCTCTGTGACTGCACAATAATACCTATAATAGTTTAAATTATTTATAGCTTTTGCACAAACACTACAAAGATTTTACCAAATGGTCACAGTTGGTAGCAATCCCACCAGATTCTGGCCGAATCAATACCTAATCTTCAAAGAATCATGGCAAGTTTCATACATTGATTTATACAAAAAAAGTTAGAAAAAGGTACAAGGTAAAACGGATTAGAAATATTATCTAGGGAACCTAAAGAACATTATCTGGTATTTAAAATATTTTTAAATCAGTGGAATAAAAATCGCCTTTCCTAACAACAGTACAAGGACTTCATACTAAAGTTCAAATTGAAACTTTATTCCGGAGAGTTAAAAATATTTTAAGTATCAGGAAATATTGTTTAGGTTCACTGGTTAATATTTCCATGCTGTTTTACCGTGTACCTTTTTTTTCATTTTTTCTGTACAAATCTTGCCATGATCTTTCTCAAGTTGATATTGTTTTGTTTCATTTTCAAATGTTCTTAGTTAATCTTCAAATGCCAATTTTTTTGTAGTAAAACGTTTTTAAAGTAGACATTTTTACGCTTTTTTTGCCATACTTGTGTACATTCAGTGGGTACGAATGTATTGTGTATTTAACATTTAGTGGACCTTGAAAAAGCATTTGATAGTGTTGCTCGTGAAGATCTCTGGCTTGAAAAGATAAGTTCATATGGATTTTGCGGTTATTGCATAACGACAGCGCTCTGAAGCGTTCCCTGTCAGCAAACACGGTAACTTTGGCTTTGATTACTATTTTACTTTGTTTTCAAGTCGAATTCTCAATGCATTTTTTGTTTCATAGAAGTGTCAAAAATCTTACTTTACATTGCGAGGCACATCTTTTCTGTAAAGAATAAGTAGAACAAAGTAAAATAAGAACTCAAAATGTCTGTGTAACAAGTTAAGCATTGAAAGTACGACTCACTCGTAAGTATAAAGTACAGTCGTAGTGCGGTCTGTGAATCCCGCCCTATGACCAGATAATATAATAATATATCCGATTATTAAAGTAGGACTCTACAATTCTTGAAAAGATTCAAATAAGTTTATGTAAGTATAGAAAACTCAATTTTAAAAACGTGTATTATTTTATAACCTAACAACTAGGGTTACTATACTGCCTACTATACTGTTATAAACAGTATTATACTGTTTTTTACTAAATGATACTTTTCACTGTTGAACAAAAATAAAGCATACAAAAATACTGTTTTCAGCATCAAAAAGCTTAACACTATAAGTAAGACTAGTAAATTATTAAGTTTTGTCAAAAGCTCAAAAAAAAATGTATTAATATTGTTTAATAATCTTCTCAGACCTAAATACCTATACTTTATTTGTTGTAAGAATAAGTTGGCAAGTCTACTAACGTTAATCCAACATTGAACCTAGACCATCACAGCTGCTTATCGAATGACATCTTCTACAATATGGTAGTTTGGTTCAAGGCTAAGGGTATTAGTATGCGGAAGGCAATGTTGTAACCGACATTTTGTACCTGACTTGTAAACCTATGTGATGAAACCTTTTTCAACAGTTTGTACGTAAGTGTTTTTTATACGTGTAGGCATTGATTATAAAAATTAGGTGTTTAGTGACTCGTTTTGATATATAAAAAGGGGTTAAACAAATAAATAAATACAAAATATTCTGGCCATGTAAACCACTTTATTTTATAATTAATTAATATTGCTTAATTGAATTTAAATAAATAAAAGTACACAATACACTTTCTAAATATAATGCAATTGAAATATCTACAGAAAATAAATATGTATATTATTTTGCTAAGAAATCACTATATATCATGGTTTATACAAGTTACTTTTTTTCACATAAAACGTTGTGACCGTCTCTTCACACAGATAATAATTTATTGGTGTTATGAAATAGCACATCAAGTTTGATCAATACAAAAAACAATGTTGCTTGATGTATTTATGTGAATTTATTTTTATTAAATATGAATCGTACACAATTATAGTAATAAAACGATGATAAGGAATAATTACAAAACATTATGTTTTAAACCACGTTATTTAAGGTACCCTCAACAGTTTCAGAGATTCTTACACTTAATCCTACAAAGAAAAAATTGTCTTGACGATCAAGTCAACAAAATTTAGTTCGTTAGTTCAATTGGAAATTAGTTTTTTTTTTTAACATTTAGGTAGCTGGCAAACAACCTGCCTTTAAATAATCCATATTGAAAATGAAATACTGTAGCCCAGGGTTTCTCAAAGTGGAGTACGCGAATCCCCAGGGGTTCGCCATTCGACGGCAGGGGGTTCGCGACAAGATTTTCTATAAATCGACTTGATGCCAAGTCACAATAAGGTTCGTCAATTAAGGTTGAATTTGTCCAAAATTACTCCTAAATTTGACTGCATTTGTGACAAGGAACAAGCACACCCAATACATAAATAGTGGTAAAATATATTTCTTTTGACACTTTACTTGTTACCTTTTATTGAAATAAAAACAATTTAATTCAACAGTCAATTTTATTGTTTTCATTGGGGGGCGGGGTTTAATTAGTTGAAGGGTTCGCTGTCACCTGGATACTTTTGAACAAGGGTACGTGGAGCCGAAAGTTTGAGAAACCCTGCTGTAGCCTGTATGTACACATACTACACATTAACATGAAAACTTGAGATCGCAGAGGATACGTGACACCACTCCTGAGATTAAGCTTTTTTGTCTACGTTCTGGAAATTGTGGATCCATATAATAATTACCTTATAACTGAAACATGACGGCATAGAATATTACCATTTAGAGGCAGGTAGACCAGGTAAGCCAGCGGAGCTCTACCAATATGTAAATGAAGTAATCATTCAAAATACTACGTTGAAATATACGTATTAAGTGGAATAAAGGTACCTTATAAGTAGTGAGCTACTTTTAATTTTAAAAAGTAATAATTTTACTGACTTACTCCTTTACGAGGAATATTTAAAATCAAATCTATTTACGTTATCTGGAAAATATATGTTACTTAAAGTGAGAAAAATAGAAGAAATGTTTAAGCTCTCAAAAAATATGTCCTTCACAGAAAATATTTTGGCACTACGTCTACATATTAATATAATAATAAGAAAAGTACAAAATCGACGTAACGAGATGATCAAAAGTCAAAAAATAATACTCTAGCATGGTCTACACACCTTCAGTAGTAAAGCATTGACAGTTATTTACATATAAAATAACAATTTTCTGGATCTCACTGGAGCGCCTCACCGTGCTCTTACTGTAGTATACAATCTGCTAAAAAGTTATCACTCGATTTTCTTGACATCGAAACTATGGAGAATTTTGACCGGAAAATGAGGATAATTTTTGACAAGACTTTCGTTTCCAGTATCGAGGCTTGATACAAGCAATAGCGCAATAAAACGACATTACAATTACAATAAATCATGTTGTGTTCCACGACCAGCACACACGAGCAGTCAACAATTTGCCACTCCCTTTATTATATATTTAAGTACATGCTAAGCCAAGTAAAATGAGCGATTAAAACGCATCACGGGCTACATGTGCCTTCAAAAAAAGAGAATTATTGTAATACATTATATACCCTATTTATAACAATAATGACACGAAATTGACACATAAATGTATATATTACAGTTACATAATTAACTATACATATGGAGAATATTCTACAACAAATATTCGCTAGTGGTGTATAAGTCGTGGTTGTACTTTCAAGTCTCACGGATAATTTATCTACAAACTAATATATCAAAATGAAAATAATATAGAAATACAAATTGAATATGACTCAAATACGTAATAATAAACATATACATATTTACTAAAAAGCTTTATATCAAACATAATACCAAAATCATTTTCCAAGAAAAATAAAATTGCGGATTAATTCTCCAACTAAAAATAAAGATATATTGCCCATTATCCAAACCCTGCAGACTATAATTCATTCAAATTTTACATACGTAGGAAACGTTCAGAATAGAAAGCATAAATGGCACTGAATATAAATATATTTACTTAAATTAATTAAAAATTAAGTTTTAAGAGTGTGATGTTGGTGACTAGAACCAAAGATAAGCAAAATAATAAAAGAATTTGGACAATACTGTATGTATCTAGATTAATCATTAAAATCACACTGTAGTACTTAGTAATACTCTTCAATATATTGTTATTTGTGTTCATTATGTACGTTGCTCATTTATTTAAGTTCCATTGTTAAACAAATATAAATTTGCGAATAACAAAATAAAATGTGTTATTACAAAATCATAATAAGTACTATTTAATAGTGGATACAGCAATATATTAGAAAATGTATAATAATAATATCATAGTAATATGGTCTCGTTCATCGCCAGTCAGAGAAGGAGGCAGCTTTAATCAATTATAATGAGAAATAATTACGCTTAACAAAGAAATACATATATAAATAATCACAAGGTTAATTTTTTTGGACGTCAGACTAAACACTAAGTAAATCATAAGTCATATATTTTACGATAACGATATAAACACTAATTACATTGAAATGCAAAAATCATTCTTATAGCGTATAACTAATTTCCACGTGCAAATATGTTTCAATTCTTTCAGGTGATACGAATCAATAAGGTCGTTCAGAATAGGGACCAGCCCTTACGCTACAAACATTGACGTTACACAGATTGGTCGCACAAATTCGATTTCCTATATCATTATCACATTAAAAGACGAACAACAAATAATTCTAAGTCAGAGCACCTTATAATTGTAGAGATCATCGCATACTCCTAGATGATTCGAGGCGCCATCACATGGCACGATCAAACTGTACATGAATATAATACAGTGTAACATTAATAGGTACATATTGACAATTTACACACAAATTACAAATTATTTCAAAAAACCAGGCACATTAGCAATTCTTAAATATCAAAATCAGTGAAAACGGTAATCACTTTTTCCGTACGAATTTAAAAAAGACAATTATAATTTACCGAATATCAAAAACCACGAAATACCGATATAAAACGAAAAAAAAAAATGAGTATTCACAATTTCATTCCCCGATTAGAGAGCCAAAAAATCATTCGCGATTCCAAACTTCGAGACCGTCCCAATCGTCCATCGAGATCGCTAACACTATTCAAGAATAATTTCTACGAAGCGGAAGGCGGTCCGAAGAGCGAAGAGTCTACTACCTTCCCAGAAAAATCTATCACATCACTATCACTACACGTCACTCTCGCCGTCGGTGACGTGCGCGGGCTGGCCGAAGTTCCTGGTGATGGACTCGCTGACGGTGCGAATGTTGGCCAGGTATCGGTGGGCGGGCTCGTCGGAGTCGTAGATGGCGCTGAGGGACTCGAGGGAGACGAGGGCCTCGGAGTCGAGGAGACGGGAGGAGGCGCGGGAGGACACGTCGTCGTCGCGGTCGAAGTAGCAGGAGTTGACGTCGCTGAGCGCGGCCTCGGCGTCCGTGAGGCCCGCCTCGTTGAGCATGGAGACGTTCTCGAGTGCGGGGTCGTCGGTGGTGTAGCCGGTGCTCTCGGGCTGCCCGCAGTCGCCGTCGCCCTCGCCCTCCGAGCACGACGAGCTCCACTCCGACTGGCTCTCACCGTACAGTGCCATTTCTCTGTGATTAGTAGCGATCACCTGCAAGTTATGTTTTTGGTTAAAATGTAATGATTTTTTTTTTATTTTGAAATAAATTTTTGGTGTTATCCGAGAAAATTAACGAATATTGATTATTTATCTTCCCTTCTTTATTTCCAAATGTACAAAGCCTGAAATTTTGGAAAATATTTCTTATAGATTACAGAAAACTTACAAAATGTCTTTGGTATTTATTGATAACGTAGGAAATTCATTAATTGTACGGAACCTTGTGAAAGCGAGACCGACTCGCATTTGGCCGCTCTTTTTTAGTTATTTAAACTTGATGATTTGGGCAGATCCCACGGAACCTTCAAAGTTTGAAGTTTAATTATCAACCGCACTATTTATAATTTCGATAAATGTTCATCAGCGAATATATGCATAACTATTGTTATGTCTGTTGCTATTGCAACAGACATAACATATCTGATTCCATAAACCACTTGAAAATTGACAAGTGCCGCTGAAAATTGGAAAAACCTGTACAATTTTAAATCAAATTACGATCACAAAAACTCAAAGTTCTGCATAAGATTTACTAAAGCTTACCCGGTTATGTATCCTGTCCTGGATTTCTTTTTCCTGCTTCTCCTTAACAGTAACTACATCCGCTTTTCGCCCATTTTGTGCTCTAGATGAAGAAAAATAATATCAATAAGTAAAATCGTATAGTTCTTTGCTATATTCACTACAAAAACTTTATTTTTATTATTTTCATGTCAAATTAATCTGTTTCATTCTATTTCTTTCGTGGGTCTTGCGTCGAGTTTGCATAGTTTTATCAATACTGCTCACGCAGGTTACTCCTTCAAATGCGTGGGCGAAGGCAATTCGACGACAACATCAACAGTCAACTTAAGTTCTGACAAGTTGCATGCAACACTCGTAAACTGTTTTATTTTATTTCTGACGTATAGTACGCGCAAAACTTAAACGCCACCATATGAAGTTGGCTGCGTAAACTTTGTCCAGTCACTTAGCTCGCGTCAACGACACAAACGAGATAGAAAGAGAGCTTAAATGGTAACATCTTGTAAGGGCACTACTGCCACATAGTCCTCCTCGCGTATCTTCACATCTTCGTATTGAACTAAATTAATGGGCGCATTTAAGTGTTACGCATACTGTAAGTTCTATGAATTCGCAAAGCTAAGCAACACTACTCACACAGGCCGGTCCCTCGAATGCGTGGGCGAAGGCAGTTCGACGACGACATCGGTGGGCAAGACGCCCGGGAAGTCGTTCGGGCGGAGCGGCGACACCGGGCTGGCCAGCTCCTGGCGCGCCAGCTGCGTGATGGCCGCCAGCCCCACCGCGTGCAGCGGACTGTTGTTGTTGCAGTTGCGGCCCGCCTCTAGAGACGAGTTCTGGCCCCTGAGTATACAATGTAAGTGGATAACAAACAACTACTACAGGAACGGGAAGATAGTGAAGTGGAATTGAAACAATTAATTGACAAATATACCTCACTGAAAAATGAGTTGGCAGAAAATCATATTAAATATGTAGACTTACTCGACCAAGTTCAACAATTTCAAATGGTTATTTCAACCTTTCAACAGTGTGGTGAAACATATGAACAAGCCTTGCAACGTATTTCAGAACTGGAAAGTGATGTTTGTGATGCTCATAAGACAATTGCAAATATGGAAGAAGCTAAAATTAATGAACAATCGTTTTATACCCATAGTTTGTACAATGAGTTGGTCGGTACCACTTCGAATCTCAGTGAAATACATAACAAGCAATCGTTAACAATAGACTTGACTGGTGATGATACCATTAAGCAGTGTCCAATTCTGAGTAGTAGGAATAAATTCAAAAAGTATAGACGCCTGAATAAAAATATTAAAAGGAAACTGAAATCATTAAATTCATTAAAATGTGCTGTTAAATCAAAAAGTAAACTAAGGGAACAGCGATCAAATTTAATAAAAAAGTTAGATGCTTTCTGCGTTGAATTAGAGCTTTCCAGGCACTCGCATGATACTGACTCACGAGACTTTACACGACAATTACTCCAAAAAGATCAAGAAATTAAGGCAATATTTAATAAATATAAAGCATCACAAGTTCAACTATCTCAACGTTTACAAGAGGCTAGTGAACTTGTTGACTTAGTCACATACAATGCAGAGAGATATGAATCATTGACTAAGAACAATTTAATTACTTGTTCTCACTGTCCAAAAGCTTCTGTGTATACAATCATTACTCCGAACACATCTGCAAATACTCAGATTGATGGCACATATAAAACATTGCTATTTTCAGATAGAATGGGATCAGGTTTTGGATCCTTATTAAAGGATCATTTGACAAGCAATATAATTAATCATTGTTACCCTGACCAATCATATAAACAAATAATAAATAAAATTAAGAATACAAAAATTGACAGTGATTCGACTTTAATAATAACGTTGGGAAATAGCTTAGGTCTCAAAAAAAAGGACATTGTTGATGGTGTTGACACCTTATTAAATCTGAATGTTAAAAATATAATGGTTTGTGCATTTCCCTACTCAGAATCATTGACACAAAGGTAAAACAATTATATTTATTATTTGAACAATGTAATTCATACATTGACTTGTCGTCATAGTGACAAATTATTGTATTTTGACACTAATAAGTTTATTTTATTTTAAAGAAAAATGGAAAGAAAAATTTGACTTCAGGCGAGACTCGAACTCGCGGCCTACTGGGAATCTAGTCCAGCCGCTCTTCCAATTGAGCTACTGAAGTCCTGCCCGATTTGTCAAATCTTTCCTTCACATTTATTGCCTTGCTTTATGGTAGCAGTAGCGCCATCTATTGCCAACCATGCTAGTTAGGCAACCGATATAATAGACTTTTCAGTTTATTGAATATCGTAAAGAAGTCGCTTTTACCCTTAATAATTGTTTTTATATTATTTCGCACTAACACATGCTTGTGATATATATTTTATTTTAAAGAAAAAATTGACTTCAGGCGAGACTCGAACTCGCGGCCTACTGGGAATCTAGTCCAGCCGCTCTTCCAATTGACCTACTGAAGTCCTGCCCGATTTGTCAAATCTTTCCTTCACATTTATTGCCTTGCTTTAAGGTAGCAGTAGCGCCATCTGTTGCCAACCATGCTAGTTAGGCAACCGATATAATAGACTTTTCAGTTTATTGAATATCGTAAAGAAGTCGCTTTTACCCTTAATAATTGTTTTTATATTATTTCGCATTAACACATGCTTGTGATATATATTTTATTTTAAAGAAAAATTTGACTTCAGGCGAGACTCGAACTCGCGGCCTACTGGGAATCTAGTCCAGCCGCTCTTCCAATTGAGCTACTGAAGTCCTGCCCGATTTGTCAAATCTTTCCTTCACATTTATTGCCTTGCTTTATGGTAGCAGTAGCGCCATCTGTTGCCAACCATGCTAGTTAGGCAACCGATATAATAGACTTTTCAGTTTATTGAATATCGTAAAGAAGTCGCTTTTACCCTTAATAATTGTTTTTATATTATTTCGCATTAACACATGCTTGTGAAATATATTTTATTTTAAAGAAAAATGGAAAGAAAAATTTTACTTCAGACGAGACTCGAATTCGCGGCCTACTGGGAATCTAGTCCAGCCGCTCTTCCAATTGAGCTACTGAAGTCCTGCCCGATCCACTAATAAGTTTATTAGTGGATTTAAATTGACACGGGAAACTATGTATCTTCCCAAAAAATATAGGAAATTACTGGCTACGCTGATAGCCTATAATATTAACAATGTTATATGTAATATAGCAAATGCTATTAGTAGTTTAGAGAGTAACATAAGTGTTACCAATAATTTTATGAATGACGTAGAGTGTAATAGCATTCAACCCCTGATATCTGCCAACACCAGGGACTCTTGAGTATTCTCTGGCACAGGGAGGAAATACAAACTGTACATCCTCGCTGACTGGTGTTGGCGGAGGCGTCATGGGTTGCACTCTCAATAATTTAAACTAGATTCTAAGACAGAAGGAGTTACCAATATTGAACATACTAATAAACCGGTATCTTATGGCATTTGCACTTTAAATAAAGTCAACAGTTTGGTAGTATACTTAAAAGGGGGTTCTGGCCACGGTTTAATGTAAAACATAATATGATCTATCAAATATATATTTTTTTAATTACAAATAGAAATCAACCTGTTGTATTTGTCTTTTAAAAACCGGAATATTAGTCCCTTGTTCATAATAAACGTACATTAAATAATAGGTTGGGGAAAAAGTCTTTTCGCATTATAGTATGTATGAACTTGTAATAAAATCTCTTTGGCTATAGTATTTGTATCTGGCTGGTTTTGGTATCATTGAAAGTTAAAATTTTAAAGAACATAATTCCAAATTCAAATTAGGCAAATGTGTGATTTTCATTTGTTTTTCGTACTGTCAACATGAGTGAATGTAATGAAGAAATTCGATACATTTTAAAATTTTACTACAAAAAGGTAAAAATGCAACGCAAGCCGCGAAAAAAAATGAAATATGCTTTGTCTTTGTCAGTTGCAGGTATTGTCAATTTCGTTAGAAAAAAAGACAGGTTAGGTACACTTAACCTAAAATAAGAATTTAAGATTAAGTTTTAAACCTCTAAAACAGATTACTGACATCGATGAAACTTTTTGTGTGTTTAACGTAGGATTCAGGAATGGCACAGATTATAAATTGGGCCAGATAGGTGGCGCTACAATCGAGTAGAACAAGATCAGCTGGGTCCACTTGTCCATTTTCTTAAGTTAGAGTTAGCAGGTTAACTTATACACCCGAAAAAAGTAAAAAAATTACACTGAATATTAGTTATGCAATAATAAAATATGTATATACCTTAACTCAAGTTTCAAGTCCTTACGCTCCGCCTTCGGTGAATTGCTTTTGATAATATTTTTATCATCCAGCAATCTCTGAATTTCCCTCTCGAAAGGTGGCACGCACGCCACTTCTGTTGGACTTCGTTTCGTGAACACTTCTCTACTATCGTGGTTTAAATGTTTCGAATTGTTCGGCCGACTACCTGAACTAGAAAACGAGCTAGTTCTTTGATTGAGACGGTGCGGCATATCCTTTTTGTCAGTCTGACTGCATCCGTCTCTCTTAGCCGTCGCTTGCAGCATATTTATTATACTCCTCTGCAATTTTTCTTCTTCCTTTTGAAAATTAATCCCACCATCGATAATTTTTTCCTCAAGAGATGGTTTTTTGATAATTTTGTGTTTCGCGTATAATTCGTTTATGATGTTCGGGGTCGGTTTACTTCCTCGGATAGGTGGATAGTCGTACCCGGGGTTGGATTCGTTACGCTGGGGTCTAGTAGGAGGCAACCAAGGAGTGGGTCGGGGTGGGGAAGGTGATGCGTCCGTAGTGCGCGAGTAGCTCTCGTCCGAAGAGCTGAGACTAGGAGAACGCGTGAGAGAGCTCAGTTCATCGGCAGACGAATGTACACGTGGACTACGCGCCAAAGGTAAGCTTTCACTGGACCGCGGCCTCGGTAATCTATTAGGGGGCCTGCGTTTGTGAACAACGGGAGGACGAGGCTCCTGTGGTCGTGGCCAGGGCGGCACCAAAGCTCGGGGCGGAGGCCACCTAGGGTTCCCAGCTATACCATGCGGGGGAGGAGGTGGAGGAGTATCTTCCGGTTCCTTATTTCTTCTTCCTTTGCTACCCTTGTGATTGTTCCCATTATTATGCCCATTCGTTGGTAACAGAGGTTCGTTTTCCCCAGCCACCGAAGTTTCTCGTAAAGGTGGCAATCGAGAAGGCTGAGCGGCTCCTCTTCTGGCAGAGTTCTGCAACATGGCAAGGGGCGTCGGGACTCCACCGTAAGCTGTCGGCGGATTTGGAGGTTGCCCATTCGACGTATTATGACCATTACTATTATTTGGAGCTCTATCTGTCAAAAAATACGTTGTCATTTCTCCCTTTCCCTTTACTTTGACTTTGCCTCTGCAGACAAACTGGTATGGCATATCTTTCAACACTTGATACACTTCTTCGGTGACCTGTGTATGGTTCGGTAAGCCTGTTGAATCCATTCGAGATGCCACGTTAACTGTGTTGCCCCAAATATCGTACTGTGGTTTTCTTGCGCCTATAACTCCAGCAACAACGGGTCCAACGTTGATACCTGGTGAAAAATGTATGGTATATACGTATACAAATCTCTGCTGACTAATAATTTCGCAAAAAATATACTTACCAACTCGCAACATGAAGTTGTTGTAAGAATTGTCGTTGATGTCTTTTAACTTATCTCTCATGGCAAACACGAATTCTACTAGTGTTGCCATGTGTTTGCGAGTGCTAGGATCGTCAGTCATCTTTTTATCAGGGATAAGACCAACTGCAGCCATGTACGTGGATCCAACAGTCTTTATTTTATCGATAGCACTAAAACGATCTTCTCCAAGCAGCTGAAATGTTACGCCAGATAAGTAATCTCATATTACAGAGCATCATAACAGGGTAGATCTAAGTTGATTATTTTATATGTAGCACAAAAGGTTTTCTAAGCTACACTGATTGAAACTCTAAAACTATTTTCATATATTTGTTTATACTAGGTGTTTTTGAAACATGTTCATTATTTTTAGTTATTATTATGAACAACTTTTACTTGGGGCCCAACTTCAAATGGCAAAATAAAAACAGTAGCTCCATACACTATACATTTTGCTGCCCGACAATGAACATTTTGTTTGGAGCAGATGATGTTTTATTTGTGATCTCATGATTATCCCCATAGTAAAAGTTGTTCAGTGATGAGTCAAATGACCTCTTACTTACTTCATCAAAATCAGCGATGATCTCGTTGAGAAGACGCAAGCACTCCATGCCCTGGTTGTTCCCGTCCAGCTCCATGTAGAACTCGTGGTAGTTGGTGATGGAGGCGAACACGACGCCCGCGCGGTGGTACGACTGGTGGTACAGTTCCTGCCAACCGCGCCTCTTGCGTCAGCAAGCGTTTGCGTGCGGAAGCCATGAGCCATGCATAAGTCAGGGGAAATGACAGAGTTATAATGCTGACAACTGACAACGTAGTTATATTTTTAGCTAAACAACGTACAGCGTCGAACAATTTTCTTGTATTGATTTGTGTTATTGAAGAATTATTTGTTGATATTCTAGACTTTCGTTATTTTGAATAACTCGGACATGCAACATAACGATAATGTTTTTAGGTTATACTGTTAAGTACCGAAAACTTTCGTGAAAAGAAATACCACCAAATTAAATAGAAAATTTAATCAAAAGAGATTAACCTTGAAATAAAACTATTTTGCTCGGATTTATCTCGAAAATGATTATTCAAAATCATACCGACTTTTCGGTCGCTTTTCAGTTTCCGTGGTCTCGGGCAGACTGAGGTGATATTTATCTGACAGCAGTTAAAAAAAATCTGCAGCTACCTCCATCTATTTTGCAAACGTCTTGTATAGCTTTCGGGACCGAGGAGTAAAACGTAAAACGTCTGAATAAAAGTAACAATCCTAACAAATATGTAAAGTAACAAGTCAAATTTGTTAGAAATTTATATAAATTTGCATGAACTATAATTTTAACGATGAAATCTGTCACTAAACCCCATCCTTTTTGTGCCAGTGCGTCACATGATAAGCCAATATAAAAAGACAATGATGTGAGTGTTAAAAGTGTATGATTTTTTGTTTTGATGATACAAGTTAAAATGTCAGTGCTGATGATCATGATTCATGCACCAGATGAATTGAAAAAGCTAAGCCAATTATTTGTTTTAAAAATTATCATAAAGAAAGCAATCTCTGCGAATTCTTTTTCTTATTTCTGATCAGTTTAACCAGTCAGTAAATTCCTATTAGTAATTACCATGTTTGCCGTAGACTGATTATCCAAGAAATGTGTTGCTACATGCGCCGGCAGCAAATTGAAGAGTATTCTTCTATTTGATGCCTGAAAATAATAATAATGTGTTACAGACGTTTCAGAAATGTGTAAAGCTTGTATACTCTACGTACAATAACAGTTAAAATTATTCTTGTTATTTCGAGATATTTCGTTTATAAGCAAAATGATCTATCAGTTAATTACAAATAAACGAAAACACTGGTGACTTTAATAAAATTAAAAGATGCATCGTCCATTCCTGGTTTTCGGTTATTAAATAGAAAAATCTCGCACCTGCAAAGCATCCATCTCCCTCTTTTCGTCCCGCGCTTGGGCTTGCCACAGAAAGTCAAGGCGCGCGGTCCATTCCGTTTGCCGAGCGTGTAATAACACCGCTAGAGCTAACGCCACTGTCCACGCACAAGCCACGTACGCGGACCCCACAGCACTCGGCCTGAAAAAAAAAAAGGTTTGTTTATCCTTCGCTTAAAAATGGTCTCAAATATATCTTAATAGGATGCTTGCTAGAATCATCGTAACTATGATTAAATTTTAAAGTCAGTGTAAGTCTAAAAGCGAATCATCTACATTTATACCAGACTTTGGACAGCTTTTGCCCGTAGTAATTTAAAGAAACCCTCGCTTAGTGTTCTTCTGCAGTCGCTAAGGATCCTACGTGCCAATTTCAGCTTTTTCCTAATAGTACTTCGTAGGCCGTGCGTGTCAGTAACAGGAGAGTTTTATATAAATTGATGACATTCATATCAAAATGACTCAACTCCAGTGGTTTTTTTTAATAACTAATGGTGTTAGAATATAAATTATGAAATTTATTATTGAATTATTTTGCTATAGAGCTAAAGTCTAGAGATAGCTTTACCCGTTTTACGTTTATGACTTCAATAAAAATCCGAATCAAACTCACTCGCTCATAAGATCATAGCAGTCGAAGAGATCCTTGTGGTACGCCAGTATGACCGCGACGTAGCCGGCCGTCATGACAGCGAGCAGGATGCCCTTGAGCATGATGGGCAACCGCAAGAAAACGGCCACCGCCAGCATGCTGAGGCAGCAGCCGAGCGTGATGTAGAGCGGCACGGGGCAGGCGCGGTGGTCGGCGCTGCTCCACAGTGCCGCGGCGATGTCGCCGGGCGCGGCCCGGATGTCCTCCATCGTGGTCACATTCTCCGTCAGGTTCCTGCAGACATCCACTTCTCGACACGTTACCTAAAAAGTATAGTTTATTTTCGTTAAATCCATAAGGCGAAAACACAAATCACAGAAGAATATTGTTATCAATTAAAATCAATCGGAAAACACTAGCAATTAATCCGAAAATAAAACCAGGGTTTGTTTAAGGTGTATTGAAAACGAAGCAACTACCTCTCCCGTCCCCGTTAGAGATTTAAAGTTAACCACATCATCATCATACGAATATCAACTTACCATCGCACACGTCGCACCTGTTTGGGTCGCTTATTATATACACATATTACATCTAAAATGGACACCACCAAGTACTGTCAACACACGATCAAAGATAGAAATCATCACTTACCACGTTAACTTGCCCGACAGCGTAACCAAGTACAATAGTGAAGGTGGTAATCGCATTTCTGAGAGCAAATGGTCTCGATACATCGCAAGGTATAAGCCTCAAACGCGCGGCCAACGTCAGAGCTAGAACCGCGGCAGACCAAGCGAATGCTGTCACGAATAACAGCAGAAGAATGGTCGTCCGCGGTAAAATCGCCGCTTGTAATGCACCCGCCGCTACTAGAGCACCCAGTGCAGCGCTCAGAGAACCCGCCCAACCGCCATCTGTCGATGCTCGGTACTGAAATTTGTAAACAAAAATATTATAAAATAATAAGCATCTTTAATGGCTTATAACACCCTTATAAATATTAGTATGTATACAGTAGTAGGTAAGTGTACAGTACTACAATAAATTTTGGTCGTATCTACTCGTCGTCAAGATAAATCTAATAAGGCCATATTCAATAGATTTCTAGTAAGAATTCCAGATGTCCTATAATATTGTCATCTCATCTACACATTTATCTATTATATTTCATCATATATTACTTGCCGCTAAATGATAATGTCCAACACTATCGTGTTCCGGTCAGGTGGTAATGTATGGCCCTGTAATTTCCAGCACAGAGGCATAACACCTTAGGCCTCAGGAGTGGTAACGCATCTGCATTTTGACCTTGGTCTTTGTGTGGGTGTCTATAGGCTGCAGTCATCACTTAACATCGATGTGAACTGCATGCTTGTTTGCGTATTCCATAACATAAAAAAAATATTACAAGTTTCAAAGTGCATTATCACAGGTAAGGCATGATTCAGCTTTTTAAATTCAATAATGTCAATAATAATACCTGAGCTTCCTTGTCAGGTTCTTTAAAACATAAGGTCAGCAAATGGACGTGCGTGGCCTTCTCCCGGTGCACGGAGCGGGCGTCGATGGCCTGTGCCAAGTACTTGTTGACGCGGTTCATGGGCTGGTGGTACACAGACGAGTGACGCTTTTTCAAAGGCCGCTTGAATTTTTCCGTCACTTTATTCTGTGGAAATAGTCCAAGTTCAACGAAACCGACTTCGATACATGGCATAATCAAATCGACACAAGAACTCAAAAAGGAAGGAAGATGAATAAGACATTTAGATATTAGAGACGTTGGGTCACAAGGGCTTCGAGGTCGGGGTACACATTACGTCCACTGCATGCGGACTCCATGCTCCATCAATATTCGAACTGACCTTAGAAACAAAAAGTTCCGGACTCCAAAGCAGCATCACATTATTAAACAACAATTTAAAATAAATAAACCAAATATAACATTTATAACTCAAATAACAGTTGTCAATGGTTATCAGTTACAATGAAGACAAAGAGGAAACAGTGGAAACGTTAAATCGATTTTACAACAACCTTCCTTTTATACGACTAACCTAACAGTAAATTTAATAAGACTGATCTTAAAACTAAGGTGCTGATCTTGGCACAAAATTTGTTTGATTATCTTTTATGTCAACGAAGTCTGTAACTCTGAATATCGTTGTCCAATTCATAAAGAAATAATCAAGCAAATCTAATATAGAGAAAAAGTTGATCAAAATGAATACCATGCATGTTAGTCGGCAGTAAAGGTTCATGCCATGCTGTGCAAGGTGATCAGTAGGGAGTAGCAAGTGAAACACAGTTCGGTGCATTCAGCTTTATTCTCAAACAAAATCCAATAAAAAAAACAATCTCAAGTATAAATAAAAAAGTTGTACAATTTTGAAAGAAAATATGTTCCAATAAGAAATATAACGTGAATGAGATCGGTTTTGAGTGCTCGCGTTTTCTGTGACATCCTTCTTCACTTCGGAACAAGAGAATAGAGGTGCGAACGACGCCAGTCGCGAGGAATGGTCCACGGACAAACATCGAGTTCCTAATTTTGGGGATAATAGAGTGTGCCACCCGGTGAGTGGTGGAAAACAATAATACACATGAACAACACTTTGGTCTGCGCTTACTGTTTCAGCGGGTATTTGTTGTGGAACTAATGTCCAAGGTCGGAATATCTGAAAAACAACGAGCAGACGTCTCATGTTAGTTGCTGGTGTACTCAAATCTCCCACTCCCACACGACTCTCGATTCCGACACAAAACCATTCTATATTTATTGTTATAATCATTAAAATGATTGGGAACATCAAATTACACTATAACATCGTCCTATTGAGTGCAAGACCTTTCATACCAGCAGCAACTACAAATATTTTATTTAGGGAACGTCGAAACAACTTTATACGGTTTCACATAAAGGGATCTAACTTATGTGCGAGAGGGATAGAACGTGTAGCACAATAACAATATATAATTAGGACCGTTTGGGAAACAAGACATTTCTGCTGAACGTAAGAGTATTTTGGGAATTATCGCGAATCACATTAATTTGAGAAGCTTCGATTTAATTGAGAAAAATGCAGCAAATATTTAGTTCGAAAACCACCACTCAAAACCCAAACTAACTACAAAGAAACAATAAAGCAAGGTTATCATTCTTGACGCATATGAAACGCATCGTATTGCTATTTCAATGCATTTCATGTACAAATTCTCTTAAGCGGAAATCATTAGGATATGTAGTAATATGGTCTATGGAATCAACGAGCACATATTCCGTAATATGTATTGTTTTTGGAATCGAATAACAATATATACAGTCCCCATCAACAAACATTGCACATCGATCCTAGGAAAGAGACCGGCTATACTCGTCTCTGTAGAGCGTTATCTCTTTCGCACACTAGCCGATTGTCTCTTTTCTTAAGCTCGATGTGCATTTTTTCTTGGGGGGTACTTGTGTAAGGTACGTCGCTAAATGTTTATCGCTACGGTGCTCCGACAAATGAATAAAACTAATTTAATTACAATCCCCACTTTTAATAAAACATGACCATAATTACTACACACAGCAGCAAAACATCTCAGGCATTTGCACTGGGTTTGGTGTAAATATATAATTTGCAGTATTCAGTAACCATCAAGGTATTTGAAAACTGTACTGCGATAGCAAAACAATCTCATAAAATTACACAAAGAAGCTTAAACTGGTAAAGCGTGTAGTTTCGTTTTCAAAAGTCTACTTTTTGGCGACGTATAATGAATGTGTCACTAGTTACAATTTCAGGCGTTATGTGCTCGTTGATACAGATTTATCGAGATAACTCACAGACCATACTATGTATATTTAGTAGACAAAACGAACACATATTTATTGAGAAAGGAAGGATATGTGCACGTCCTGTATACTGTGTGAGCACTGTGCATTTAACTGTGCTTTTGTAGATTCGCCTATAATTTTAATTCAAAGTTTTTTGGCGCTCGAATATTAAAAATTAGTGAAGGTAATTTAAAAAAACAGTTTTTTTGGAAGTAACAGAGGATTACTAGTGTACTAATTGAGTGACGAATAACTTGCTAAAAAAGAAGTAATGCTCAAAAGAATGTAACTCTAAACCTCTTTTAAACACGCTATTGTCTATTTTCAGTTTAAAAGGGTTCAGCTTTCAATATCGTCGCTTAAACACACTAAATTCATGTTAGTATCATCCAGTTCTTGGTATATAAAAGAACTAACGACGGCCAGATCCGAAGTGTATGAAACTTTAATACAAAAATAATCAAAAATACAATTATATGTACAATCAAATAATTATTTACAGAATAAATCATATATTTACAGATAAAATAAATACTAAGTCAAACATTGTTTTCACTAAGGATATTGAAAGAAAAAAAAGACCTACCCCCTTATTCATAGACGTATTTTAGCTAAAGTGTTGCTAATATCTCCTTTGTCTTTTTCTATCCTACACTTTTGACTATGCAACTGACAAAGACAAAGCATTATATAGCTAAAACGTATCTAATGTACGTTTATGAATAAGGGAGCTAGGAGTTAGGGAGGAGATTGCAGTATCGTCAAGGAATACATGCAAGCGACCACGATTCGCCGGCAACGTTTTGGCCCTTGTAACAGGTGGCGATCCTATTGACAATACCTTACCAGTATTTTTTTATATAATGAAGGTGGCCAACAAGCATGCAGTTTACATTGATCTTAAGTAATGACTGCCGCCTAGAGACATCCACACAAAGACCACAGCTCTAAATGCAGATGCATTGCCACCCCTGAGACCTTACGAGTGTTGATCACTACAATTTGGCGGCAGATAGATTAGAAAATGCGGTGGTGCCTACGTCCTCGAGCTCCCACCCTAGAACTCTACTATCAGTCTGCCAGGGTAGCACTGGAAAACTTCCAGAAAATTGAATTATCCTAATAACGCCTTTTACAAACTTTATCTCTGATAGCCCCCGACCCGGGGGTCAGACCCGAGAAGTATTAGTGGCCTACTATCAGTAGACTACTAAGGTAGTTCAAAGTTCAAGTTTAGATACCTTACATAATGTCCTCCACCGAATTTCGGTCACGGCGGCCAATCTCAACAGAGACGAGACCAACTGCACGGGAGATATTATAGTGCACAAGTGTATGCGCAAACACAAGTGCACTCACTATTCCCTCACTCTCATAGCCCGATGGGACGGCAATCCGACATGACCGGAGAGAGATCGGGCGCAGGACCGACGGCTTAACGTACTCTCCGAGATACATATGATTATATTAAATTCGTATCACATATTATCGGACACAATTAAAAAAAGCTTCATCTTCATCACCATAGATCTAGCCTTCGATAGCTTCTTAGTTATTAACCATAAGATAAAATTAATTAGAAATCACTCAGTTCCAAGGAGTTAAGTTATCAAAACAATGCCAATTCTTATTAGTTAAAAAGTCAATATATATAGATATATATTTTATGTGTTTAGTAAGCTAAGCGACGATATATAAAAACCCCTGTGCGTGTGTGCTATTACTATCCCCCTATATTGATAAACAGTGTATAACAACAGGATTCCAGCAAAATAATAATTTGCGACAAAGTGTTTGTGTCGGTGTTAAAAATTGTACTGGGGCAAACAAATTAAGTACAATCAAAAACCTACTGATTAGTTGGAGAGACTGCATACATACTAAGGATGTTGATTTCATCTAGTCAATTTATAAATCGTGAAATAAATAACTTTTTTTACTATTAAAATGGCAAACAATAGGTAGATAGATAATCCACATAAAATCTACACATTCCATGCAAACGTATTGCCACTCCTAACTTATTAGATGACTTGTCTTCGTGATAGAAATAATGGAGGTGTAAGTTACAACATTGCAACTGGGAATAGAATTTCGAAATATAAACTTCCAGCACTTCAAGAGGCACCCGTGAGAATGAACTGAAAATTTTTGGTAAAGTTCAAAAGTCGGCAATTCAAAAGAGTATTTAGAGGTCGTAATTAACACGAACACTGTCACAAACTGTTCATGCTAAAAGTCAAATATGGTATCGTTTTCGTCAACCGAATCCAAAATTGCGGACAGTGTCAAAACAAAAAACAACCACTCAGTTTATACACCGTCACAAAAAAGGGGGGTTAAGTGCGTTAGCGATCTATAGAAGCACAGATAAACGTGTGCGTGTGTGGACCGTGTGTGTACGCAGAGCGTGGTGCTGCATGACGGCGTCGAAGGTGTGTTGGTGTGGTGCGGTGGTGGGGGCGGGGGCGGTGGAGGAGGGCGTGGGGTCTCTCAGCGCGGCGCTCACGTCCTCGGCGCGCAGCGACGCCAGCCGCAGCGCGTCCGCCGACCCCGGCTCCGCCTGCAGCGCTCGCCGCAGGTCCATCACCTGCCAACACCGCTACCGCTACTGTGCGCTCTCAACTCCCTCTGCTGGACTCGCAATGACTCGCATTTACCCAAACCCTTACTCTCCCGTTTCGATTTGACTAAAGGCTGGCCACAGGCGTCCGGCCGGAATTCTGGTAGCCGACTCTCACATTTAATCGCGATAAATTGCTGGGCTAACCCTGGCTCAATTCTGCCCCGTTTCGAGGACGCGTATAGAATTGATAAGGATGTTCAAAATATTTATAATTTACGCACTTACAGGACGGGACTTACTTGGAGGAACTAGAGCTTACGGGGTGGTTGTTGATAAAAAATACACAGTTATGATAGCTAAAATTTATCAATGTTGATATTTGAAAGAAATGGAATTTTCATTTGAAAACTATCAATATCTTCCAACGATAATAAATTATATTACATGTGTACTTGGAAGATTGTAACGAAGTCTTTCAAAATTGTGATGTAGTGGACACTTGATCACACGGACACCGTATGTGATGGTAATAAAAATCTATATTTGATTAATTTTGGATAAGCGGAGAGTTCACTGACAGTATCTTTGGTTAATTTCGTTCTCACCCATAGAACATTACGATCCAATTTAAATCTGTAATTAACTAGCAAACAAATGTCAGAATAGCCATTAGCATCTTAATTCTGAGTTCAGATTTGAGATGCGATAGAAATTTCAACATCGCAAATTTCAAATAAGAATAAATAATTAAAATTCAAAATCAGAATTCTAGATGGTATGTAACCAGCCTTAACCGCGCTGTATGGTAATGCTGCAGGACCGTGCTTTTTGGTAGCCACATATTGCTTTTTCCTTGCGCAAGACTTTGTATCTGACGATAGACGACATTAGATGAGAAATGTAAAAAATGTCTCCGAGTATAATATAGTTGCCCAAAGTTTTTTTTTCTTTTGCAAGCAAATCTTCAGACGTGTAGCTACTATGAATGATAATTTTAAGTTATACCCCAAATACAGGCTTGTTTTCTCTTTCTACTTTCGGTACAAAAGCATGAGTGGACATTAGTCATAATGGTCTTATATAAACTTGAACTTACTACAAGGATTATAAAGGAAAAACAACGAGTCTCCGACAGGACGAAAGTTATGAACATTGACCAACCCACGTTTATCACTTAACATTCGCATGAATTAATACAGTGAGAATATCATGCATGGCATGCAACATTACCATCTAGAATGCACAAGAGTCTTCCATCTTAACCCAGAAACTTCCACAAAAAATCTTTGATGGAAACTTTCAAACATATTAACCAAATATAATAATAAACTGCACATACCTATGTGGAGTCTATTTTTCGATATGGTAAATCGAACAACTGGGCATTACTGGGCTATCCTCGATCGTATAGACCCAGGAAAAATATTCAGACTGCGAGACCAACAAGGTTTATGTAACGCGTCTATGGTAATGGTTATACTTATAGGGTTCTACATGACAGGCAATACTTGTAGGCGCCATTTACTACCCACAAAAAAGTGCGTTATATTAGCAGCTAATTGTTTATTAGCGTGTTGCGCTTAAGCAGGAAATTGAACATAATTTTTATGTTCCTCTGACGCATAGTAATGAATAAATTTAAAACTTACAACAGTCGTAATCGAGTGAGAATATTCTAACATAATTTTAACAGCCTGCTATTGAATGTTAACTGATATTGATACAATCATTTTTATACAATGACCAAGCATATGCAAATAAATGGCGTCTACATCCTCCATGAGCTGTTAATTAAATTGATTAAATAGCATGTCTTACACAGATTTCAAAATTTTAATCCATGTAATAATGTAGCTTTATTTACAACTACAACATCTTAGAATGTTAATTTAAGAGATCTTAGTTAATTTATTATACCGATTATATAATTGGCTACGTTACAATAACTATAGTTAATTAAAGTATCAAATGGAAATGAAAGAAATATAGAAAACTTACCTTCACTTATGTGATCATAATTAAATCTCGTCTAATAAAATAGGAATCACTCGAACGAAACATTCTGAGAAATCAAAACCCGTGGATACCAAGCTCGGACTTCTTGGCCGGTAAAGTGCAAGACGACTTAAAAATTAAAAGTGCAAATCGAAAAGTAAACTTTATAAAAAAAAAGAATCAAGAATCGCCTGCGTAATGTAATGGGTCGTGGGAGAAGTACCTTTCTAGCAGCATTGGCCTTGATTTCCTGAGGGGAGGCGGCCATGTTGGAGAAGGGGATGTCTACGTTGAACTTGATGGAATGTAGCAGTTGCACGACAACGTTGGACACGTTCTTGAAGGAGAGCTTGCGACGGGAACCCGAACCTAAACCGACACCCGTCGATAGGCACATCTGAAAAAAAAAACAAATTCAATCAGTATTTTTTTAACATGTGTAACACATGATTCAAGAAAGGATAAGAATTTAAGCAGTAAGAAGATAATTAATGTAGATGAGAGCTGACGTAGTAGGCAAGGAAGAAAAATAATCAATGAGCAATTTATGCGAATGTTAGTGAAGTAGTTTCTAACTACCACCCATAGGAATCGCCCACAAGTTGTATCTATTGTACCTATGTTCTGGTAAATGTTACCCATCCCTTCTTTCATAGGGGCATTTGGTTTGTGACAGCAGGTACTAGAATTTAATAATAGCGCGGCGATACCGCAACAATATGTTCGTAGAAATACATATGGGATCCTGCATAGGACCGAAACGATATGTGGCTGTGAACGCGCTGTAACTATTCGGACCATAATAATTTAAATAACAAAACAATGTTATTTACAATAAACAACTACCTAGCCAGTAAAACCCGGAGAAGCAAGAAAAATGCATGCTCTCACAATGTGATAGTAGACCTAATCTCAACAAATTATTAAAGGAAATTTGTAGTTTAAATTATTAGGTCAATCTATACAACCACAACACAGCACGTATTCTCTCCTAGCGGCTTTGTTCAAAGTAATCGTATGATGCAAAACCAGAAGCGAACAAACAAATATAGCAATAAAACGAGGGCAAAAATCATTAAAATGCAACCAACTTTTCTCCGTCTGGGCGGCGGTATAATGAAGTAGGTCTGTATGGAGTGGTCCCGCAGGTAGGCGTTACGGCTGGCGCCGTGGCCCGGCTCCACCTCGTACGCGCCGCCGAGGCATTCCAGCGTCGCCTGTGTTATGTGCACGCGGCTGCAATGTCACACATTTTACAGTTAAGCCCACTTTGTCATGGCGAGCATTAAGGTGCTTGAATATACGCATTGGATCTGTTTGGAGAATAAAGATCGTAAAGCAATCATCATGGTTACTGAATTTTAGTCCGGAACACAAAATAAGTAAGAAATCTAGCTAACACGCCATTTTGCTTAATAAGTTATGGCAGATGATAGTAGTGATAGGATCTGTCTGATCGAAAAGTATCTAATGAAGTCAGTAAGCCGTTTGGTTTTAACATCCTCATCCTTAGGAACACGGAAGCTCAACACGCATCACGCATCTAACCCTTACATCGACTATGGAACCCTTACCATGTGAAAATAGACTTACATATCAATTTATTGATGTGTCCCGTCTAGCACTTATTCAGATTTTACTTTGAAGTGCCATAAATTAAAATTTTTGTATATTCTTTCACAAGAATATGCATTTATGTTCTTCTCGTATCAACATCATCGTTTACTTAAGGCACAGGATATTAAAATTGTATCATCTTATTGTACATGTATACGTATGATGTCTTCAAATAATCATTAAAATTAAAACTCATACACTAACAATACATACGAGATTGGCTTAAGAATAACTTTAGATGAAATAAAGTAATGTGCTACAAATAGGAAAAGACGAAGAATAATGATTATTAAGATAATAATATGATTTACGTTCGAGGCTACGCGAAGGCTTTTAAGCTCAACCTTCAAGCTTACTCAGTTTGCCTTCAGACGTGGCCTTCTGAAAGATAATTTATTAGAGAGCGTCCTCGATAACACGGAACAATTCAATTATAAAACTTACTAAGTAATAAATAATCAGTCATAAAGCACGGAATAGAAATAAACGTATACAATAAATTTTTACTTGATAAATAACTTCTTTCTTCTTCAACTTATGATGTAATTTACTTTGAGAGGAAGTAGGTATATTACTTTGGTATTTACTCGTAAAACTAGTTTTTATAGGTACATTAATTTTATTAAAATGAGTTTATCTCTCGCCAACTCTATCGATATGCCTGAACTTGTTCTGTCTACTGTCTTGTTCGGAGGCTTTTGGATCGTTCGCGTGAACCGAGTCCAGATTCAGTAAGTCTCCTGATGCAGCCACAACAGTTATCGAACCTAATACTGTCCGCCAAGGGATATCACAGAGAACGGGATGTAATATTCCACACTCTGTATCACATTGGTTACGGCATTGCGTCGGATCATCCGACGAGAAACAAAGCATACTCCATGGATAGAACGTTAGCAACTGCCCTCAGTCTGCTGACCGGTGCCACATGACACACTCGTACGTATCGGACTTTGGTCTGAATATCCTTAAGAAGTCTCTACCATTTCCTGATAGTTGTTAAAAAGTGAGGTCAGCAAAAGATCCAGCAAAGAGACGGTATGAACCTCAATCTCTGGTATCCGGGTAAACCCGAATACGATTTGTGAGAGTTTACTAGCCAACGTGAAGTCGTATGCAGTTCTTCCAGCACAGTTAGTAATTTGGGGACTCAATCACTCCATATGGTGGGCGTTAAAGTCACCGAGAATCAGCAACTTCGCAAAAGGATGCTGTTTAAGCACCGTGTCGATCACCTTTTTGATGTGCTCTAACAAGCAAACTGTCGCCCCGTCTTCGCTATAGGATCTGTACACGCACGCGTAGATTCAGAAGAAACCACCGTAATCTACGCTCGCCCATAACAACGACAGGTCCTTGTATTCAAAATTATTAAGACGGCGACAACAGACATCCTCTCTGACATACAGACATACCCTGGCGCGGCAAACGAAAGGATGTTTTTCGGAGTGTAGCCGGGGTACCTTACTAAGGTATGCAGTGTAGAGTGGAAATGATAGCGCCTGATGTTGGACATATGCACAGTCAATGTCGGAAGGGCATCCACTAGGAAAAATCTGCACCTTCTCTTTTTTAATCATTCATTTCGTTTAAGGATAGGCAAGATGATGTGCGATGTGCACCGTATTGAATCTACAATTACTGGAATGCCCTAAAATTTAGTTTTTTATTTTTCTACTTTTCATAGCATTTCTTATTTACTACGCGTAGTCAAATAAAACAAAAGTTTTATTTGTTACTGTTTTGTTTATAGCTGCGTAAATCTGCATTACAATGTCAAAGTGCCTAGTATCCACCTACACATAATGTGACAAGTCGTTTATTCTTCATTAACTCTATTACAAACTTACCCCGTAAATCATTATTATGTAGACAGAGGACCGAGGCGAAATGTAAAGGTGACAGAAGCATTATTTCTGTTTTTTGTTGGGCAATTTCGTTTCTATCACGTATAAAGGTACGCAGCCGCGCCGCAACGACAATTCAAGATCGAGATGACAGATGACTGAACGACATAAATTTAAGATCCAAGTTGTTTTTCTCAGAAACAGAAAATTGTTGGAAGTTATTTGATGTTTAGATAAGAGCGTAGGTATCACATCGTACGCTAAGTAAGAATGATTTAAGGTTTTGATGCCGTATGTATATTTTTTCAGGGATAAGAAAGAATAGAATATTATCAAGTGCAGTACGTGAAATTCGAAATTTAATTACAGCCATCATATTCCAATTCATTCCACACTAAGTAGGTAACTAAGCCAGTTCATCAAAGAGCAGCATCGGTACATTTCGATTTACATAATAGTGCCACAGAGTAAAGAACGTAACTATTAATTTTACATAGGTATACTGTAGTAGTAGTGTCATAATAGTGTACTAAATTGAAGGAATAGATATAAAAACTGAACAATCTTTTATTCAATTAATTTATTTTATTTAAATTAAACAAACTTACGGTCAATTAATAAAAGCTAGGTTCATTTTAGATCTATTCATTCAATTTAGTAGGTATACTACTATGCGCCATATCATAATCGTATTCAACACGTGAAACGTGAAATCAAAATATTTCTAAATTATTTAATACGTAGATAGAGAGTACCTACGTGCCACCGCATTATTGACCTAATCTGACTGTCGCCAAATATACGGTAGTGATCAGCACTACTACACTATAGAGTTTCGGTTCGATGGTAGTAATACCTTAGGTATTAGTTTTTTTTCAGTCCTAGTGATTTCATATCTCTTCGACTGAAAACTTAAATCTGAAATTTCGTACCCAGGTTCACCGCCAGCCTCCATGTTGTTGGCGAGCGTGACGTCGTTGGACCAGACGTCGTACTGCCACTTGCGGAGCCCGAGCACCCCGCAGAGCACCCGCCCCGTGTGGATGCCCACGCGCATGTTCAGCTGCACGTCCGTCGCCTCCACTACTGACCTGCAACCGACATAGTTCATCAAAAAGGTAATAATTTAACAACGTTACTACATGTCTTAATTCTGCTAAGGGGTAGACAAGGTAAATGTTGTGTGCAAGCATACATCCAAACACCGTCCATTCGCCAGTTACGTGTAATAGATGGCGAGCATTTAGTACGGGCAAAATACCAAATCTCGACAGTGCCACTAAAAATCTTAAATCCGAATAGCACTTACCCACGATCTTATTATTGCATTAGTGCTAGTGACAAAATTATCTCAAAAATATACTGTACTAGGTATAGAAGAACTAAATAATCTATAAGCACAAACAACAACGGGAAACGGTCTACCGACGACTTACGAATACCTACGTTTATTTCTTCTTTTGAATCTAGCTTTTTATCTCTGCCATTTTTATTCGTCATGAAACAACATCTGACAATATATTACGCACGATGTTGTATTGTTTTATTTCAAATTCCATCTTTTATATAAATTAAAAACAGACAAAGACCCTCAATCAATTAGCGTATACAATAAATCAGTGACACGCGTAAAAAGAAACAGCTCTTTGGAACGGTCTAGTGGGCTTAGTTTGTTTAACATAAATCACTATATTACGCACAATTCTTTGGCTATTGAGATGATAAAAACTGAGATGAATGACTTGGAACTTGGCAACACTACCTACCTCTTTAGTGTGTAATGTGATCGAACAGTATACAGAAAGAAAGTCAAAAAATGGTCTAATAATCTTGTGCATATTTATTTTATCTTGGTGCATACGTACCTAATTATTACTATTAAAATTCAGTCCCAAGTTCTTACATTGATTGATATAACTGATAAAAACCCTTTTTTTTTTTTACTTTGCACACTTTTTGCTTTATAATATCTATAAATATGCACCTATCTATATTGCGTTCAGGAATCACAGCCGTGGCGTAAGACAGAACATTTCGTCATTTTATATTTCACATTAATGGAACTGAAAATAGTAAACAACTATAGTAAAGCCTCAAGTCAGAAATATCGGATCAAGTGCTTCAAACTTTGTCTCAAGTTCAGATGAATGGGGTATAGTTAGAAAGGAGATAGTTAATTGTCAACAACGTCAATACAAAATGAAAAACATACACGGGTGAGTACGTGCACGCACTCTGTGGTCATAATACATAGCGTGCATATCAATATGCATGGGCCCGCAAATCACCACCGCGATCATAAATTTTCCGACATTTCCACGCTGTCAAGATATGTTAACAGTCCCACAACTCACAAATAATGCCAAATAATTAACATTGAATATTAATAGACAACGGTGAGAAGTATCACACCGAGGTACGAAGAAATATGAAATAAATTCTAATGCCTAGTAAATAATTTATGAGTTTAATTTGTCATCATTTTTTTATCGGTCGATAGTTTGTTAGATAAACAACATTGGTTACAGAACAGTAGGGAAACAATATCTTAGTCAATTATTACATACTCTTTGTTCCAGTGTAAATTAACATGAAATTGTAGGTACTTAATAGGTATAGGTAACATACATAAACTGCCTGTTTTTCTTTTGAAAGCGATAGGTAGTTAGATAATATCAACAAGTCCCACTAAATTGTGTTGCCAATTATACACCGATGTTATTATAATTATAGCCTCTCAGTCGAGGAGTTTTATGTGACTAATCATGGCGCTATAAAGCTGCCGCTAATAATAAAAGGTCCGCTCAAATAGTAGGTATTCCTTTGCTCAAGAGTACAAATGCATAGGGCACAAGAGCATAAATGACCTCCTTTTATACGTTATTTCAGCGTGAATCTTAATGCTTCTTCTGCATGATACAAATAAACGATTATTATTATTATAATATCGTATATCATTTTTTTGTATATTAAATTAACCTACATTACATTATAAGCAATCATCCATTATAAACATTATTTACTTTGTATAGGTAGCTATCAAAGTTCTATGTACCTGTATAATTACATTTTGTGTATCTCAAATAGATTCAGTTGTATGGAGCACAGCACATAAATAAATGAACAAAGTGCTACTAAATTCTATTGAATTTATGGCAGCCTCCTTGAGGTTACATAGCACAAAAGTAAGTAGTTTTTGATTGACTATCGTATCCTCAAGTGTTAAATCATTGAAGATTTACAACAACTTTACAGTTTCATAAATTGTTATAAATTAGCATTACACAATCATTTTATGTTCAATTTACTAGCAATCTGCCCCGGCATGGCACAGATGCAACAAGTATTATGCGTGTATCATATGTAGATACATATTAATCTTTCTCTGAAATTACTAGATATATATTGCACATTTTTTAATATATAATAATGATACAATATCACTATTATATACAACATGTAACGCGAATAATGCACACTCTCTGACACCCCGATTAGAAAATCGAGTTATAATCATAATACATTGCATGTCAATGCATGTCAATTTTTATTTAAATATTTTTTATTTAAGTAATAAGTTGTCCTGAATTTGTACGAACAGTATGCATACCTAACCTACCTCTACCTACGGCCGCACATAAAACACAAAAATGCCTGAAATCGATTCGGTTATCAATTCTGAACAAACTAGTGTCGGGTTGTACATTTAATCCTGTTACATACCTATTTGATGAAAATCGCATCCATTGTTTATAAAATATCTATGTGTTGGGGGGACCTATTCGTAGTAGGTACAGTACAGTACCTACACGCGGTAAAGCGTCTTTCTTTTATACTATGTACAGAGAGATACAGATTATTTACCAAAGTTTTAACGCAATAGAGCTGAGAAACCTACATTTGGATTAGATATGAACAACCGTATTTTCTTAACAAATATTAAAAATACAAGAACATCGAGGAAATACAGACCTTAGGTTATGTTATTAAGTAAATAAATATGTATTAAAAGACATTTCATAGACGATAATAAAAAAAATATTAGAATTAAAAATGTATCTTGCACCCTTACAAATTCTGTCACACAACTCTAATGTTGAGTGCAAGAGAATGCCAATGCCGGAATAGTATAAATATTTTTTTTTTTTTTTTTATGTAATGGAAGTGGTAAACAAGCATGCAGTTCACATTGATGTTAAGTGATGACTGCAGCCTATAGACACCCACACAAAGACCAAGGTCAAAATGCAGATGCGTTACCACTCCTGAGGCCTAAGGTCTTATGCCTCTGTGCCGGAAATTACAGGGCCGTACATTACCACCTGACCGGAACACGATAGTGTTGAACACTACCATTTAGCGGCAAGTATATTAGGTAATGCGGTGGTGCCTACGCCCGCGAGCTCCGTCACTGGAGCTCTACCACCAGTAGAGAAAATAAACTAAGAGAAAATATATATATATGTCTAATATTCAAATATAGTTTAATTTATAAATTACAAGGAGTAAAGAAACGAAAACCTACTTGATCGTGCTCAATAATAATGAACAGAATGTTATACTCCTAATCAACACGTCGACGCAACATGTAAATGACGCACGGTAGCAAAAAAAGCATTTCATTCCACATACATTGGTTAATTGTCAAAAGCAGTCCGGACTTACGTAAAGCAAGGTAAACCAGTTTATACATCTCTATTTTAATCCATTTCAGTTTTCCTGTTTCAATGGACTGAACCTGTTTCATTTCAAACGTAATGTTTTTTTTATACTCGTATACTCGTACATCAGCAACATTGAAAACTTTTTCTTTACTCACTTGGGATTTCGTAAAAATGTCTGTGTAATTTTTTTTTAACAAAATTTATTTTTATAAAGCCTGCATTCATTTTTCTGTAAGGATTATAGAAAATATTGATGCTTTAATATGTATGATACTTTTATAATTAACTTAAAATATCTTCTAATAGTTTTTCAAGTAGATATGGAGATAGGCAGATAATAATAAATATGGTCCGTCAAACTAGTATTATAACCCAAGTTAAATGTAAGCTATATGAACGTCTAATAAGTTCATAGATGTAGTATTGTACCGTAAAATCTATGATGAAGTCTGACAGTTATGTACAATAATATTCAAAATTATACAATTTAATAATTAACTTTTTGGAACAGATCATATAAACATATGAAGCGTTCATTGTACGAAGATAAGTAAGTATCTAATTACCTTAATTAAATTTAATTAATTAATAATTTTTTAATAAGGTAAGTAAGCTCTTACAAAATTAAATTGAGTTATAATTCAAACTCATTCGAGTGTACTCTGTTATGATGTTAATACCTAGGTAATGAACAATTTCGAAAATACATCACGCTTGGCTAATCTGAAGAAAACAACTTCGAGATAACTTGTATTTATTAACCGACTTCAAAAAAACGGAGGAGGTTATCAATCGTCGGTTTTTTTTTAAACCGATATTCTTTTGACTATAGAGCAACACCGGAGGGGAGTAGCCATATGCAGGCTTTCCCCTCTGTCAAAGTACAAGCTTAAATGGGCCTATACCTGTCGCCTAGATATTTCAATGTGTGCGTGAAATTGTTTCCGTATTTACTACGAGTATTAGACGATTTTTGTAGTGTGCGTGTGTGCCGCACGCCTTTCCCCCCGCAAAAAATGACAATTTTGCATCGGTAATAAACGCTACGGCTACTCCTCTCCAGTCCGCCGCGGCCGGTGGCCCGTGTTGCTCTATGTCTTGGACTGACCTGTTACTTACTTAGATTACTAATGTACACAATCGGCATTGAATAATACCCTCACCAATGAACTCATTTGTGATCTGTGCGTTTACCAGTAGAAAATCCATTTAATTTTTTGGCTTCTTGAACCTCTACTTCAATTTTTAAGTTAAGCTCCTCCAGCTTTAATATATTCAGCTAAAGAATTGCTAATCAATCTTTTGCCTTTTTCTATCTAACCCAAATCACACTGGAACTGAGAAAGACAATATAGGTAATATTATTATGTTGCCATGTCCACGATGAATATTATAAGGGAGTAGAGCTCTGTATAAGATGTGTCATTAATGGACTGGTCTTGATTGATTTTGGACAATCTTGGCCCGATAAAATATACGATGAACTCGTCATCTACCACACCTTATACGATGGTAATAAAAGTTTCGTGGCAGCAGGCTTCAGTCAGTCACGGTCGGCAGTGTTGTATGGATAGATCACTGTTAGCTTTTTAAGTTTGAGTTTACAGTCTGGGAACTCTTCGCTTATCAAAAAGCAATCAAATATAGCTTTTATTATCCTCGCATTGTGTTCTCAAGGCCAATTCCCTGATAGTACACGTCGACGCTACGGCACGGCACGTCTGTGTCGTACTCGTCCCTGGACCTGAGGCCTTGCCTTGATTTACTCTCTACAATGATCATCTTTCATTAGCGATAACACATATTTTTTTTTAGGTCGGGCTTTGTGTAGGCGGCCTGTCTCGAGACGGCATTAGTCTTCTTCACCGGGCAATCGGCGAGCGCAGAAGGCGCTTCAGCCTAAACAAAAAGTTAGCGCAACTGCCTAAGGGTGACCCATGCGGACATATGAGACATATGCGATTATGGACGGTCCATCGATATGTCATAACAGTTTTATAGATAAGTAAATATTCACTCAGTTAATTTTACGCATTGAGAGTTTTAAAGCAATCATAATGATCACTGAAGTAGTCAGCTGGTACGTACGCATTAATATTTTGGTTGGGAATGGCCTGAAACCGCTATAAATTGCCGACAAATTATGGGCGTTCGCGAATTTCAAACAAGCGAGCGTCGCTACGATTGATTTTAACAAATACACAATAATCGTTCTGTCTGCAATCATTTCGGCTCGGATCGAATGAATAATATTCTGGGTAGTGAAAATGAAACATTTTTATTTTATTACATTCAATGTCCATTTGGATACAAATTCTTTTTTTTTTTAGTACAATGTTTAAAAAAATTACATACCTACTAAGAATATCTACAATTCTACAGGTTTTTGTTAAAAATGTAGCGTCTTTACTAGTAGAACTCCAGTGAGCGGCTCCGGTAGATACCACAATATGGCTTAAATGGTAGAGTTCTGTTACTGGGGAGTTTTTTTACTGGTTGGAGAGCTCCAGTGACGTAGCTCGCGGGCGTAGGCACCACCGCATTACCACCACCACTAATATACTTGACGCTAATTGGTAGTGTTCAGCACTAGCGTGTTCAGCACTAGCACTAGCGTGTTCCGGTCAGGTGGTAATGTACGGCCCTGTATTTTCCGGCACAGAGGCATAACACCTTGGCCCTCAGGAGTGGTAACGCATCTGCATTTTGACCTCTGGTCATTATGTGGGTGTCTATAGGCATCACTTAACATCAATGTAAACTGTATGCTAGTTTGCCACTTTTATCACATAAAAAAAAGTTCAAAACTATAGTGTTTTGGATAGAATCTAGCCGCTAGATCTTTATAAACGACCTCGTAATTTTTACACAGACATAAAAGTTGGGGATTCGGGAGAGGCAACGTGTCTACAATAAATCTGTAGATTTTATGTGGTAAAACATTGCCAAACAAGCATACAGTTCACATTGATGGTAGGTAAGTGAATACTGAAGCGCGCATGGCCCAGCGGCTGGTGTAGATTGTAAGCGATCTGCTCGGTAAAGCACTACGGGCGCGGTCGGGTAGTGTGATGGGTGACCGCTAGTGGCAAATTAAATGCGCGTTTCCGTGCTTCGGGGGGCACGTTAAGCCGACGGTCCCGGTTGCTATCGATGGATAGCAGTCGTTAAACCTTGTCGGAGGCCTTATGGGCGGGCGGTTTGAAAACATCCGACAGTGGGTTGGCTACTAACCCACCCACCTCCACCAATCCGCATTGGAGTAGCGTGGTGGAGTAAGCTCCAGGCCTCCCCCCAAAAAGGGGAGAGACTCGTGCCCAGCAGTGGGACGTATAATGGGTTGCCATTATTATTATGAGTGAATACTATATTTTTAATGATGGTAAAACTCCAGTGTCTATGCTCGAGTGCCTAGGCACCATATAGGCAGCAGTGAGTTTAGATAACGCCTACGCCCTCGTGCTCCGTCACTGTACCTCTACCATCAGCAGCTTTTATATATTCATAGGTTACTGTTATTTTATGGAATCAACGTTAATAAACGTTTTTAAATGGAAGCGAAAGCTGAGTATGCAGGAAAGAGCATGAAAGTAAGTTAAACGCGGTCGAGATGAGATCTTTGCGCAAGATCTGCGGTGTATCACTCACCCATCGCGTTCGGAATGAAGATGTAAAAAAGAGGCTTTGTGTGAATGATAGTATCGGTGAAAAAATGAAAAATGGCATGCTCCGATGGTTCGGGCATATAGAAAGAATGTCGAATGAGCGAATGACTAAATAGATATACAATGCGAATGTGGATGGTTGCAGAGGCCCAGGAAGACCAAGACTGACCTATCATGACCAAATAGGTCGAGTTCTGTCTGATGGTGGGGTCAAAAGTCTTAGGAATCGGCGTGCATGTATAAAGAGAATGATGAAGGTAGACAAGGCACGAGAGGTATGTCAGGACCGGGATATCTGGCGCTCTACACTCTCTGCCTACCCTGTTAGGGACCTTGGCGTGAAGATACATACATACATACATACTGTTATTGATTTTCCATACCACCAATTTGAACTGTATTCTTATAGGTATCTTCAGTGCCACATCATTACTGGTGGTAGAACTCCTGTGACCGAGATCGCGGGCGAAGGCACCACAGCATTACCTAATATACTTGCCGCTAATTGGTAGTGTTCAGCACTATCGTGTTCCGGTCAGGTGGTAATGTACGGCCCTGTAATTTCCGGCACAGAGGCATAACACCTTAGGCCTCAGGAGTGGTAACGCATCTGCATTTTGACCTTGGTCTTTGTGTAAATGTCTGTAGACTGCAGTCATCACTTAACATCAATGTGAACTGCATGCTAGATTTTCACTTCCATTACATAAAAATTTAAAAAAATGTAGGTACCTACTATGGAAGAAAATTCCGGTCGATCACGTCGGTGCCTTATTTCTGCTGTGATAAAATCTAATTTACAATATTTTGGATGACCTGTAACTTCTTGGTACCTCGACTGCCAAAATATTGTCAGAACAATAGGCGCACTACGACTATTGGAAAGCTCAATCGTCAGTAAAATTATAAACATTCATCAATTTATTTTAAATCTTAGAAACTAGAAATACTCCCAATAAAACTCTGATATTATTTACGACATAACGTTGTCGGAACCTTACGTTGAATCTATTATCCAAATCAAATCCAATCGTCACCTTCAAATGCCAACTACATGTGAAATTTCGTAGCAGTAAAAAAGTAAACCTGCGCCGCATAAATTAGACTCCGGATAAATAGTTTATAATTTTTTCCACAGAATAAACGAATCACTGTTTGAGGAGTATAATCAAAGGCTTGTTTGAAATATACGGTGCAATAATACGAGATATAATAAGACACGAGTAGACCCCACGCACAGATACACAGATACGCGGGCAATGTAATTACAATAAAAGGCAATTTATTCTAAGGTGTACGTAATCGAATTCACTCCGTTAGGTACTACTACACTACAAAGATGCCTTTATTTCATATCACAATAACATCTTATCAATCCATTCATACCATAATCTTTACTTATAATAAAACGTAGAAGTTTAAATTCTGTACATTAAAAATATTGAAAAAATAAATACCAGGGGATGTTACTAGATCGATACCGAACCCAAATAGGTATGTGATTAGAAAATTTTTTGTCTGTCTGTCTGTTTGTTCAAGCATTACATAAAAACTACCGGTCCGATTGCAATGAAACTTGGTATGATTATACTTTAACCTTTGGCGCACAACACTTTTTATCCCGGAAAAATGTCTGTTTGTCTGTGTGTTTGTGCACGCTAATATCAGAAACGGTTACGGTATTATATCGATTTGCGTCGTTTCGCATCGTAAGTTTCACTTAACATGAGGTGTTTGTTTCATGTGAATCGGTGCAGAAATAAAAAAGTAATGTCAATTTAAAGAATCATATCGAATATTTTTAAGCTATTGTGTATCTTAGTTCTATCTTTTAGGGGGTTTCGTACCTAAAAGATAAAAACGGACCCTACGGGTTACTTACTAATCCACCGCTGCCTGTCTGTCTATCCGTCCGTCCGTCTGTCTGTCACCAGCCTGTATCTCATAAATAGTGATAGCTAGAAAGCTAACATTTTCACAAATTATGTATTTCTGATACCGCTATAAAGACAAAATTAATTACTAAAAATAAGAAAACAAAAATGTTAAGGGGTCCAAGGGGGCATACAATAAACGTGTTTTTTTTTTTTGGTATATTTTTTGCTCGATAATAATAACGGTAGCAAGTAAAATTTTCTCAGAATTTTTAGGTCTTATGTTGTATAGTACCTTCCATAATAAATCTAGATATACATCTATACATACATACATACATATAAATAAAATTGGAGTGTCTGTTTGTAACATTAAAATAACCGGTACCTAACCGGTAAATGATACACACGGTACATATACCAAAACAACGTTTTTTACAATTTTTAGGGTTCCGTACCTTAAAAGGAAAAAAGGAACCCTTATAGGATCACTCGTGCGTCTGTCTGTCTGTCTGTCTGTCTGTCTGTCTGTCCGTCTGTCACAGCCAATTTGCTCCGAAACTACTCGACCGATGGAGTTGAAATTTGATGAATATATGTAAATTGGTGACCCAAAGATGAACACGTCAAGTAAAATAATAAATTTTAAACAGGGGCCACATTTTAAACACATTCGGGGGGTAAATCAGAAAATTAAAAAAAAAAAACTGTGTCATGTGACATATCAAATGAAAGAGGTTGTTGTCAGCATCTCAGATACATTTTTTTTATAATTTTTGCATAAACAAATTTAAAGTTATTTAAGAAAAACGACGAAAATTGACCATTCCCCCCCCTATCTCCGAAACTACTGAAATTAAAATTTTGAATAAATGTGGAAAATAGTTCTTTGCCTATAGATTACTGGAAAACCTATAAGAAGTTTGAGTATTCAAATTAAATCGAAAATTCTTAATAATATAACCCCCCCTGCCGGTACCACTGTAACCGGCTATGTCCCTGCATTTTAAATCTGTAATATTTTCGAAAATATTTATTTAAATTACGGAACCCTCACCACGCGAGTCGAACTCGCACTTGTCCGGTTTTTGGTCTTTTCCGGTCTGTCTGTCTGTCAGTCTGTTTGGCGGGGCTAATCTTGGGAACGGCTGGACCTATTTTGACGGGACTTTCACTGGCAGATAGCTGATGTGATAAGGAGTAACTTAGGCTACTTTTATCTCCATACAACCATACATACATACCTACATCCAAATAAATAGAATTTGAGTGTCTCCGATTTTGACTAGACTTTCACTGGCAAATAGCTGATGTAATAAGGAGTAACTTAGGCTACTTTTATACTAGCTGCGCCCACGACTTCGTCCGGGTAGATACTGAACAATCATATTTTTTTCTCACGTGGACGAAGTCGCGGGCACAGCTAGTATAAAAATAAATGTCTTGTAGGTATATCTTTTTTCGATTAGAAGATGAGCCAACATTTTTAATAAATTAACAGTCATTCAAAATTTATAGCTTATTTCATTACCCAATGTTAGAATGCATATTTCGTGGGATACATCTTCAAAATACGACATTTCATTCGAATATTCAAAATATCTACGATCCATACAAAAAATATGACAAATTTTGCGATATTATTCTGTAGCCAATTAAATGAAAATTGTTTTCGGTCGATTAATCAAATGAATGGAAAATCATTTGGGTACATCTGTTCAAATAAACGTTGCCTTGCCTATTACTGGATGCGATGCGAGCTTTCAATATTGATGTAAAACTCCGATATTAAAATGTCGGCAGACGGCGAATAGCGTCCGATCGACACACGAGCCGTGTCAACAAATTGTTTGACTTAGGTCTGTCTATCTGTTGGTTGCCACGGCATATAGCTGCCGCAGCTGTGCAAGACTGATAAAATCCACGTTTGTTTATTTTTTCGTGCATATTGAACTCCCAAACATGGCAACGATGTGCAACAACTGTTTAATATAGATAATATACATACTTTTGTCTATCCATAGAGTGAATTATATGACGTAAGAAACGCCATCTCAGAATTGGCCAGTGTCCTAATTGGTGTTTATCAGCTTGATTAACACAAATGTGTCTAACGATTTCCTAGACGGGACTGAGCTTTAAAGACGCAACAATCTACACCATTTAAGTTATGACGATGAACTAGGTATAAAATGTACCTACTACTTACATATTTTAGCTCTCTCACTATTGAATGTAGAATGGAAAATAAAAAGCACAATATTTCCTCTCGGTCCATAAAACGAGGCAGAAAAACCGAGTAACTAGAAAACAAACGCCATTTCACACCCATATTGGCGCAAGCATAAAGGGTCACTCGACTGTGCCTCCTAGTATTGTGACAGGGCTCTTGTTCCGCGACTTTACAGGCCAAGTGCTGCTAAATCGATTCTGTATGGAAACAACAAAAACTAAACCGCATGGAAAGAATTTATAATGGCTGCACTAAAAAAAAATCAAGGCAATAAACCCACGTAAAAAAACTGAATTGAACATTGCAAATCTGGCAAATACCTACGATTGTTTTCGAAGAGATCTGAAGAATTATATTCGGGTCAAGTAGATGTTGGTGATGATTAATTAATTACATATATCGTTGACCACTTGCATAGAAAAGTTATCTCATTTATTATTTTGAATCATCCTAGACAAATGAAGGCTGGAGTTGGGTCACTTTTAATTTAAAACTGATCCTTTTGGTTTGAGATTTGAAGACGAAAATCAGTTAGTCAACAATTTAAAATGTCATTAATTTTAAGTAAATACGCCTTAAACATAGTTATTTAAATATCAGATGAAAACACATATTTAATAGATCATCCAAACCACTAGGACAATGTTCATTAACTGCTTGTACAGTTAATGAGTAGATAACATAAACGGTTATATTAAAAAAAAATACGCAATATACTTAAGCAGGTACTAATCTCAGTTATTAACATAAATCTTACTCGGATTAAACGGCGCCGAAGACACACATCGTAAAATTTTGTTGGTTGTACAGTGTTTTATGCTATCAACAAAGTGTATTCACATAAAATACGTACAACTTTTGGAATAAAATTAACCATGGCTGGAAAAAGAATGTTTTTCCGTGATAGGGTTTTTAAATGAAGAGGAATCTGGAAATATACTGGACAATAAATTCAAACTGTTATGAATCGTTTAGATAGCGTTCAGAATGTCGGATTTCTGTCCTCTTAATTCTGAAACACTTTTAGAAATTCACGACTCTGAAATTTATTGCATGTTGATGTCTATTATGTATTAGTTTATGGTAGATATAAAGTCAAGAGCAGTGTTATTTATGCTGTGCATTTATTCGTATGTTTAAATATATTTTTATATAGAGAATACGTAAAACAATGTAACGATAGGGTAAAGATTATAGGTACTCGGCGAAGGTTTGCGGTGTGCGGCTGAGATGCGAGGGTCGATTGCCGACCACAAATCCCAATAATCACAAGTAGTTTGCTTACAAATACCGTTACAAATGACCGCGATATTATAGTTACGTAGATATTGTGTTATTTATAGTACCTACCTACCTATAGTAATTTATGTCTTCAAAGTGGCAAACAAGCACATTGAAGTTAATAATGCCGCTCTAAACCCCGTTTGGGTTCAGCCTCACCCCCAATCATTGAAATCCAGTTTTTTATAAATTCGATGCTTGTTATTATGTAGAGGGCTTGTCTCCAGATAACTTTATGATTTATTTCACCATGGAAGTGACGAGCGCAAAAAGCCCAAACATTTAAGCAACTGTCTAAGGAAGACGCAGCGTCGGACTGGCCAAATTAACAAAAGCCAAGATGGCATTTGCCAGCCGGGCCTCAGCCTACTTGGGCACCCACGGGTTTGGCTTACAGGTCTTTCCGCAAGCAACTGTCTTGGATCCCGGACCCTCTATCTAGTCTTTTATGTCTGCGCTCCAGACAAAGTAATAATGCTATTAGGAGAGGTACAACCGTTGCTCTTATAATCTATCATCCAATACCCAACGATGACGGCAATTTTGAAGGGAGGGGTCATGATTTCTTGAGATGCAAAAGTGTGATTTTGATACTTCTTAGTACGAATTTCAAATAATCGTGTTCGGGTTTGGAGGAGACATGAGTGTCATAACCCTGACGACTTTCATGCCTCAGGACCGCTACTGAATAGCACTTATATCTAGTGTTAAGGTTACTAAAGCCTATCCGCAGTGGGTTTAAGCCCACCCACCCTCTCACAATTTTTTTTTGGATTCACTGCTGGAAACGCAGATGTGTTGTCATTCCCAAAGAATTAAGATCCGCTGTTTCCGAACAGAAATCATGGTACACCTACATTACATAAATATGCCATGATTTCTCTTCAAAGCTGATTCTCCAATAAAAATATATCCCTACAATCAAAATTTCACAAACAGAAATAACAAGTCGTCGCGTCGCACTAAATCTAATCTTCGATACCAATATAAAACTCGTTTGATTGTACAAAATATACAATAATTTGCAAAATACTCGTGACAAAGACCAGCAATAAACACGTATCGAAGTAAGACTTTTTTTATCCGATATTTATTTTTTCTTTCTGAAAATCCTGTTAGTTCTAAAATATTGTTTCCATTCCTTGTTTACTTAATACAATATTATTTTTATCGGCTGAACTCTTCTGCTCCAACGGCTATCGGTTCCTCTATCTATGTGCCATGCCGACCTCTTAGTTTCGCTATTCGGTGGGCTATGTCGGCTACTTTAAGGTTTTCATGCGGATTTCCTCATATCTGATTCGATCACGCAGGGTAACGCCAAGCACATCTCCCTCGCCAGCGCCCAGCTCTCTCTACGTAGCCTCGAGCCTTCTTTTAGTGAGCGACCACGTTTCATTGCCGCATGTTATCACTGGCAACCTTCAGTGGTCAACGACTTTCCTCTCGAGACACTGTAGTAAATTGAACACGAAGATGCATCATAGCTTCCCAAATGCAGCCCAAGCGAGTTATATTCGGCGGTTGACCTCTTTACTTATGACAACTTAGAGCGTTGTGCCTTCAACCATAACAGGAGCGAGTACTACATGGACATTTGACATGACCTTCGTCTTGTCCATCTTCATTGCAAGACCCACTTGTTGGGAGGCGCTACTGAAGCCATCGAACATCTCCTATATAATATATATATATATATACTCTAATTATACTTGTATAAAAATAACAATACAGGACCGGCACAAAATACAAAAAGTGGTGTGTGAAAGTACGAATTTAATTACTATAGGTACTCGAGGATGTTTGAAATATGTATAATTAACGAGTTAATGGAATAACAAAGCCAGGCATTATCTCCTTTAGACTAGAACTGAGAACTCTGAAATGAGTTTTGTTTTCTATTCAAACCTCAATTACGTTTATATTTCAATAGGTAGGTAGTCCTTTGCAGTTCCTTCTGCAAAAGCGAGATAATCCATGTAATTTCATAAAACATATTCTGCTGCAGTTTCTAATCTAAGACGGCGTGAAACTCGCGGGTCACTGCCGACTCATTTCGCCACCAAACGAGCCCACTTTCATTAAAATCGGATCAGTCTACTTTGTGCTAACTCCCAGCAAAAAAATAAATAGAACCAGACAGATATCGAGTGTGTTTGAACATCACGACTTCCTCGAAACTATTTCACTGAGCATTCGCGCTGGAGGATTCAAATAGAATGCAGACTTGTTTGAGTTATTACTTGTGAAGTGCGCAAATAAATGGGTACAAGCGTTTTCAAAACAGAGCTCATAGATTTAATGGTCAACTATCAGGGTATGGTGTATTTATTTACTAAACACAACAAGAGGTACAAACAATAAATAAATTAATGTAAATAATAAGAAATATGCCAACAGATGGACGAAAAGAGGTTTGCAAGAATATTATCGTATTTATGAATTATTTGATAAAGCCACAATTAATCTATATCATCAAAGGTATCTGTATCTATACGGTACCTACCTATGTTAAATTACAATTTGAATGTATTATATATTTTCAATTTCTGTTAGCAATTTCGCCTATGAGTGCGTTATGTACCGCTATATAAAGTATCATATAGCTATACATGAATCCAGGTCATAACCTATTTGTGTGCCAAATTTCATCCAAATCCCTTCTAACGTCCTGATTGCAATTATATCTACAAACTTTCATATTTAAAAGTTCACTTTAAAATAATGATAACTGTTGTCAAAATATTGATAACTTAGGGTTGAATTACCCTCATTTAGTTAGGACATAGAAAATGTAGTGTTTCACTACATTGCGTTTAATTGGAACTTTATCGAGGTTCAAATAAATATTTGAAGGTCAGATGTGTCAAAATAAACTGAGCTTTTTTTTTTTGTTATTATGGCATCGCTATTACGCATATTGCCAGTGTCAAGTAAAACGATATTTCGTATTTATTTATGCAGCGTCAAAGTTAGTATAATATCAAGTATATTAAGTAAGTATCAAGTATATAAGTTATCAAGTATAATATGTCAGTCAAGTGAGTTACAGTCAAGTTATTCGAGTAAAGCGATGGCTACTTTACCAGAACATTAACAATGAAGTTTTGGAGGCAACCTGAAAGGTCGTGTTTTCGCACTGTTATTCTATTTCACTATACACGGGCACTGTAATAAACCTATATCAAACAAAATGCCACCAACTTTATTCAATATAACTTAAAAATACACTAAGAAAATGAAATAAAATAAGACCATACTCCTTTTTCAAGGTTCCCGCCAAAACTCCATAAACTGTGCTTGGAAATTAAACTCGGTAGAGATACAGACATAATATGTACTATAGACAATAAAGCTGATTGGGCTGATAAACTAGTACTTACAAAAAGAATACTATCTTTCATACCTCATAAACAATGCAATACAAAAACGTCATTTTAAAAATCAACTAACCATTTCATAGTACAAATTAAAAACTAAAAACAAAATTAAAAACTTAGTAAAAAAAAAACTCCCAATAGCTGTAGTTCTCTCCAGCCCGAAACACAGGTTTTACCTAGTTCGCGCATAAAAATTTTTTTTGTACTATTTTAAGTGTTAAGATATTATATTGTAATAATTTTTTGGACTTACTTTTTCAAATAAACATTTTTGTTTTTATAATTAAACTGTGCATAATAATATTCAGAACAAGACAGCTTTAATCTTTGTTCATAATAATATCTACTTACCTATTTGTAACTGTCATTTTCTCAGTCGTATTTACAAGCAATATCTGGCTGATAAGGGACCTATGACCTTCACAATGAACGTTAGCAACCGGCCACCCAGCCTATAGACAGCGGTTGCATTCACCACAAGCTATTTGCCCTTTGATATAGCTACATAATAATAAGCACATTAGTGATGAAACAATGTAGAGGCAAAGTTATCTATGGCCATGAAGTTGAAGAGGTCCCTGAGCACACGAAGAAATTATGAAACACTTCGTTCAGCTCTGTTCTAGAAAGGATAGTATTTATCCCCTCTAAAAAGGCAAAGAAGCTAAATAAAAGCATACAAGAAGTGACGACATAATTGCAAACGCCAACAACATTGTACACGCTGATCCTGCAATGGAAAACGATTAGGCGATTCTTGGGAATAAAGATCCGTGCTGGAAGATCAACAAACCACCAAATGAAAATACAAGAAATTTGTTTTTTTCGACTACGATAAGGACCCTGGGTTTCAAAAAGGGAAGAAACAGCATCGAAACTTACTCAATATCTACAATCCTATCTCGTCAGGTACTAAATACAAAATCATAATAGTGATTTTACAAAGTCATAATAATAATTGGAAAAAAAAGTCAGGAAGATTAAAATTCACAACTGTTGACCTAAAAATGTAAAGTGTTGAAAATGCCACACAGTTGACTGCAATCGAAAATTCTCGAGTGCTTAAATATTAAGCTCCTAATGAGACAATCAGTCACAGCGCGCCGGTGTACCTAAGCCTGAATGCAACTCGGTTGACCTAGAAAGCTGACCCTTTAAATTATTTATAGTATAGAGTATTGCACGGACATCTACCGGGATTATGGTTTCACTTGCAGAAAACAACAGGGCGCCCGTTGCCTGGCTTTATTAGATAGTATTAGCAATATTAATTTAGATTGTCATTTAAATCGCCTGAGATAGACAGAGTGCGACAAGACGACATCTAAATAAACAATATGTCGACTGTCACCTACAAAGGAAATCGTAGTTGTAGATCTGTGTACACACTTGGACAAAGTTGGCTGTGTTTGCATATCCAAGTACACTTTGAGCTATAGTACGAAGTGGATTCTCTCCATCGTGACCCACTCGAATAAGGATTGAATTGAGAATTGTTCTGTAAAATGTAAGACAACTCTAGGATATTCAAAGTAGTTTAGCAATTATTTCGGAATGATCGACGAATTAAATTCCTTTACAGTATCGTTTTAACTTACCAATCAATAATATTTTTGAAGACCAAGCTATGCAATACATCAAGCAACATAATGATGAGTTGCTATTCGATTATTTAATGTTTTAGTAAGTTGTCAAGATTTAGTTTAAATATCTATACATCTATACAAATAAATAAAATTGGAGTGTCTGTCTGTTTGTAACTTTGTAATATAAAAATAACCGCTTTTTACTAAACGCATATGTATATGTATACACGGTACATATACCAAAACAATTTTTTTGTACAATTAATGACTGTCTGTCTGCCTGTTTGGCGGGGCTAATGTTGGGAACGGCTGGGCCGATTTTGACGGGACTTTCACTGGCAGAAAGCTGATGTAATAAAAAGTATACATATAAAAAGTATATATATTAGCCATAGATAACCTTGCTCACTTCCCTCTAAAATGGTCGAGGAGGGCAATGGCTGTCACATGCGTCATACTCGCGAACGGGTGCTGTTGGTGGGGACTGGTCTGTTCTGGTTTGCAGGGGCTACATCACATTTAGTAGATAGCAGTTTATTTGCATCTATGCTATGGACGTTGACATTATTTGATTTTTCACGATAATCTATCTGTACTAGATTTAAGCTCTCATTTAAAAGAGCTCTTACTGAGTTTGTTGGGTAGCGGAGTTCTTCTCAGTAGTGACTGCACTTGGAACTCTGCTAAGTGATAAACATTGATCTTGACGAATAAGTTTTTCTTTTTCTTCATTTATTATCATTGAAGGAATTGAAAAATTTTATGATTATTATGTTTTAACCAAATAGTTTAAATTTTAATTTTTAATTTACTATTAATATATGATTTTGCTTTTACTATATGTAATGGTTATTCGCTCTAGGTAGTTTATGATTTATTGACGTTTTGAAAGTATCTGTAAAGATCTATTCGAAATAAAAATATTTTCTATTTCTATTTCTATTTCTAGTAACTTAGGCTACTTTTATATTAGCTGCGCCCACGACTTCGTCCGGATAGATACTGAACAATCATAAATTCTCACGCGGGCGAAGTCGCGGGCACAGCTAGTGTTATATAAAAAATATTGAATACATCATACAGATGCCATTTCATTTTTATGGTAGTAAGGTTAGAGTGACAGAACTAAGACTCCAGACGAATCTTGCGAGTTACGTGCAAAAATTACAATATATGGAGCTTAACCAAAGCTCCGCTATTCTGTCATGGACGGATTCTCAATAAATTCAGTCCAGATTGTTGTTATCTTAGTGAAAGATAATATTATAATTATTCAAGAAAACAAATACAAGATCTTAATTAATAGTTAAACAGATTATAATACGTAATAGATTAGATATGTATAGATTAAAATTATAATTTATATATACGCGTCCGGCGGAGAGAATAATATCGCATACGCCAGGATTGGAATCTGAAACTTCCATATTGTCTCTTTCCATTCTTGAAACCTTTTATTTTCTTTTTAACCGAGTTCAAAAAAACGAGAAGGTTCTCAATTCGGCCGGTATTTAAATATTTTTTTTTTATGTATGTACGCCAATTTCGCTGAGATTTCTGGACCGATTTACGTAATTCTTGTTGTGTTTGATGCGGAATAGTTTCGAATTGGTCCCACGCCTACGTAGACCATCGAGTCTCCGATGGACCACTTTGGGAATCACTGGTATGATGTAAGTAAATTGGTACTATCAGTGTATGTGTTGAAATCCATTATCGTGGACCCCCATTTTCATTTCATGGACCCCCAAATTTTTTTTTGCTTACGCCGACCCCTTTTACTTTGTCATAAACCCCCAGGGGTCGATATAGACCACTTTGGAAATCACTGGTTTAAGTGGTTGATTGTTTTTATATATGTCGGAGAAAGACTATTTCTATCGACATCATCATTAGTGGTTACGTGTTTGGTGGGCGTCATGAGGTTAAATGCGAGCACAAAACGATAAATCACAATTTTAGATAGTTTGTATTCACTATCACAAAAATGACACTGCTTAACGTTACACCCAAAACTTGGCAATAATTACACTTTTGAAACTTATAACGAGCAGCGGGTTCGCGACACCGATCTGATCTAGCCAGTCAAGTTAACACTCCGCTGAGCAACCAAAGAATGATCCACCTCGATCAAAAACAACACATTTTATCAACTTCGTAAACTGGAGGACTACCCTCTACTCGATAATGTTATTTTAAAATACAATTACATACTCTTGTAATTAAATAGTGACTTACAACAAAATACAGAATGTGATAAATCAAATTAAATTGAAATAATATTTTTAACAAGGTAATTATATTGCTAAGTAAACCCACAAGTTTAGAACACCAACAATCAACTTCATACTCCGACATATATATGAATCTTCACGCTAGGTCCCTAACGGGGTAGGCAGAGAGTGTAGAGCATTGTTTTTGTAAAGAAAATAATACAAATTTAAGAAAAAATTAAGATTTTTAAGTATTTCATTTTATAACTTTTGCACTCGAATGTACTCCATGTATAAATTTGTTAACAATATTTTATGACCGGTCCGTTGAGACGTAGACGATTTTTTATTACGGCCGAATGGACTACGGTCCATTCTTTTTGGTTCGTTCAGACTTAGTACACAATAAAGGGGTAAATAAAGTACCTATGCAGTAAGGCTGTATGGAAACGCTGCCAACCAATGTTTATTAAACAGATCCATGTATATGGTACGGCTAAAGATAAGTGAGATATTTATTTTTGAGGAGAGCCTAATGCAAATTTATTTTACCATTTAAGGTAGGCATATAGTCTTAACAGGAAGAGTGCTACCTAACCCACCGAGGTCACGTATATCAGAGTGCCGGATATATTATGCGGCTAAAGATAGAATACATTGACATAAGTCTGTCCACAAAAATAAACTTCAGCTCGATAATCGTAAGTTTATCCTCACACTCACATTCAGCCGTAATATATAACTCTGGCATAATATTTTTTAAATCACTCATATTACTAACTTCTAGAATGCGAAGATAGATAAGAATTAACGCAAAAGCAGATATATAGTATTTTATTTCTAGTCCCTGAATGTCTAGCGTAATATGAGGGTCCTTATGAAAGGTTACCATAAGTTTATCAATGAGTTACAATATTTACAATTAAAGTTTCCATACCACATTCTATTACAAATATATGTTGATGTTGAAAGAAGGTTATTCAAAATGAAACAGTCGGATCCCTCACTGGTGGAAACTTATGGGTTATTTTTACGCTTAGATTTTTGATGTGCAGCGGAGGAGTATCCCCCTCTCTTCCCACTATTGGCCCATCTCGACATTACAGCGCTTATGATCCCGATGAACACGAGGTGTATCCCTCTGATTAGAAAGTCCTACTATAGTGTGTGGAGTGTGAACTCACGCAATAGCGTCGATCATGTCGAGGCCCATCTCGACGGTGCAGCGAGCGTGGTCCGACCGCGGCTCCGGCAGGCCCGACACACAGTAGTAGCAGTCGCCCAAGATCTTGATGCGCAGGCAATTGTTGTCCTGTGCAGTATTCGAATTGAATGTGAGGGTCTTAAAATAGATTTCACACAGTATCGGATTCTGGAGAAAGCTGAGAACCTCCCCCATCCACTTCTCCCCGAATCATGAAAGCCCAGTGAAGAGAGACAAATCTTAAATTAATTTCTTTATGTACTTCTTTGATTATATTTTACTATCTGACCCGGCTTCCTGAACAAGCCTTCACTCATCTACCCTACCATTCCCAACGCAAATCTGGAAACGCCAATTATTGCATGGTAATGTGTATAAATCTTCATGAAGCTATTTCATTAGAGTCTAAAACATAACTGGGCAGAAATTATAATGGACGTCATCTATGTAATTGTTAGTATCATAGTAAATGTCAAGCTGAGAGGTAAATGTGGGGATAAAGTTGGAATGCCACTAAAAGGTCAAAATAAATCCTAGCGACCTCGATGTGTATATTTTTATTGTATGGCGCTAAGTAAACAGAAGAATATAGTGAGATTTGTAGTCTCCTAATGGCATCTCCACATTTACTCCTCATCAATAGAATTAAATGTTGACATACATTGGCAAGCTGATCAAATCTTCCGAAGAGTTCATTGAGCAAGCGCACCAACTCCTGCGCGCTGCACTGCGATGCGAGGACCGTGAAGCCCACGATGTCGGCAAACAGTATACTGCAACAAATAATACCAGTTACGATCGTTATAATAGAGAGACCACACCTGTTGGTATTCAACCTTAACGATTCTATCAAAACCTACGGACAAGTATCTACCTACGTATTTTTAACTTTCGTTAGGCATGTCAGCTATGGGTTACTATTACATATATTTGGGTTTGTGTCAAGATAGATTTAAAGAAAACGAAGATAGTGTTAATTCAAGAACATTCTTTCTAATCTTTCGGTGTAAACTAGAATAAAGAATATTCCTTATTGTCGTTTACACCAAAAGAATCCCAGGGAACAAGAGTTACCTAGAATTCCTTCACACGCTGATGGTGACAGTGGCCCATTTAAAGAGAACGAGCAAATGTGCGTTATTATTGAATAGGACAATCATTCGGAAATATAAAGTAAGAAGAATACGAAAGAGTACTTTTTAATTAAGATTGCTGTTATTTGCCCAAAGCGAGCAAATGTTCTGACTATTCTAAGAATATTGCATAGAATCTCTAGGAACAGAGATAGAACAGCGAAAGAAAAATAAAATGCTCTTTATTATAATAGTTAACACACACAAGTCTATCACTACTAAATCTATCACAAGAACTCAAAAATATATCGGTAAATTTTAATAATCTTTTAGGGCGTCTCTTACGTCACATAAAATGGTTAGTCCACAAATCATTATGCTGAAACTTCAGACCATAATGTTCAAAACTTCGAAATGTTGTTTTACTCTGCTTGTACGAATTATTTTATTAATCAGAGCTGCAATCATCGACAGTAATTAAAACGAATCATGTGACGTGGAATGAATTGAAAATCATCATTATGCATTCATTTCACTAGCTTTCCAACAATCTAGATACCTATTAATAACGAATATAAAAGTTTGAGGCCTTTAAACGCGGCATTATGGGCGGTTTGAAAACATCCAACAGCTGGTTGGTCACTAACCCGTATCTCCACCAACCCGCATTGGAGCAGCGTGGTGGAGTAAGCTCCTGGCCTCCCCCGAAAAAGGGAAGAGACTCGTACCGTTTCAAGGGTTGCCATTATTTATTATTATGTAAAAGTTTGAACTGTTAATTGTTTATGTAATAATACTCGTAAATGACATAGGATGAGAAGTTTAATTTGCCTGATGCTAATGAAAAGCTAAAAATCAGCAAGTGTAAATCGGGGTTGTAGATACACGTACCATTGAAGAAGTTTCCGGGAATAAAAAACCATTGCAAATTAAAATTTATCGTACCACAAATAAGACACCTTCGATGGTGCATATAATATGTACCACATGAGTGTATCCGCACGTATACTCGTACTTCAGCAATAAGATTCAAGCAATAATCTATTATGTCGTTAAATTGATAACTAATATAAGAATTATTATGTAATTTAACTGTTATTTGTTAACAGATTGATAACAAAAGATCGAATCTCTTATACCTACCTACAATCGTGCAGAAATCACCTACATTGATCTTCCAAAATAGCTGAGCTTTATTTTTTGTCGTGATAAAGAAAAGTGTAAAAGCTGCTGGGAATATGTTATGTGTCTGCCTATTACGATTCTATAGAATCTGCGACTTGACATGGACGCATGAACGAATACATAATTATATAATAATCAGCAGCGAAGGCTTTTGGAGGCCACGCACAATATGAGAAATCACTACGATGTTCGCAAGAGAACAATTGACACGAGTGTGGCACCCCTCAATAAGAAATAAACATAGCTCATTTCCGAGCTAAGACCGCGTGTAAAAGAACGACAATGCAAATCATATTCACAAATGTTTAGTCTGGGCTTGTAATAACAACGCCAGACTTGGCTTGAGGCAACGTCTGCAATCACAATGGAACATACTAACCCAACGCGACTTTACAAAGAAAGTTCTTATTGCGAAGTAGGCTTTGCGAATAAATCTTATCTGCAGCATAAAATAACACCAAGTAATATTGTTCGTGAAAACTTGAAAACTTTCGCACTGTAGCGAAGGCTTGATAATAAAACGAGATAAGAACTATTATCGTCTTAATAATCAGAATTGATTCATTTTCTACTACTAACGTGACTTAGGAATTGAAGAAGAAAATCAATTTAGTATTACTAATGTTACAGAAATATAACCAAATCAAAAATAACGGTACACTTATGCTACCTAGCGGCAATAAGTTGAGAATTTACAATTTTTATAGCGACTACTAGACGTAGATACGTAACCTACTTAATAAGTTTGGAACAACGCAAGTTGCCATTACAAAACGACGCGCGAACATGCAATTCGCCAATAAAGTAGCTCGTAGCGAAATGTACGGACCGCAGCGAAAGTACCAACTTGGATAAAATTTTACCACGAATAACTTCTATGGCAATAACGCTCCGTTATGCTCGTCAAAGTCGTGATAAAATTTATAGACATACACAACACATACTGGAATGCACACATATCGGTCATTTCTACGAATCGATTTATCGTAGTCATAAAATCAAGTCCCATATTCCCCCAAAGAAGGTGCATCTAAACTCCAAACTTCCAACGTTTGAACCTAGGCGTGTGAAAGCAAAATATTCGCCGATAATCCACCTCAGTTATAACCATTCACAATTTTAAGTTTCGACATTGGATATAAATTTAAATGAATCTACGAAATGTTTGTACGTGCATAACTAACATGCTGTGAAAAAAAGTACTAGGTACTACAAGAAAAGTAATCAATAGTTTCTTATAGCTTTCGCCAGACTGATAATGACCAAATTCGACAGAGTGACGTTCAGTTCACCAGGTCTGCTAGTCTATATTAAATATATATAAAAATCCATTTGCTGTTCGTTACCCTCGCTAAAACTCGAGAACGGGTGGACAGATTTGGATAATTTTGGTTTTGAACTATTTTTGGAAGTCCAGGGAAGGTTTAAAAGGTAAGAAAATATGAAGAAATTGAAGGGAAATAGTAAAAACCACAATTTAATTTTCCCATACAAATAGTCCGTATTAACCTATCAAACCTTTGACACATTATTCCATTCTGAGGCAATACGAAGTTTGCCGGGTCAGCTAGACAATATATATAAAAATCAATTGCTGTTCGTTAGTCTCGCTAAAACTCGAGAACGAATGGACCGATTTGGCTAATTTTGGTTTTGAATGATTTATGGAAGTCCAGAGAAGGTTTATAAGGTAAGAAAATATGAAGAAATTGAAGGGAAATAGTAAAAACCACAATTTAATTTTCCCATACAAATAGTCCGTATCTATCAAACCTTTGACACATTATTTCATTCTGAGGAAATACGAAGTTTGCCGGGTCAGCTAGTTTTAAATAAAAAAATCGATTCAAATCGGTACTTTAACTGCCGGTTTATTTTTATTTCATTCAAATGCGTTAAAATTTGAATATTAATCAACAATAAATCAATAAACAGTTAAAATATTACATTTATTGTCGAAACTTTAAACCCTTTTTTTAAATATATTCTCTCGTCTCCTCGCTAGCCTCAGTACCTACGTTCGGATGTCCGGGCAGCCATCTCGGTGGTGTGTTCATACCTTATTTGTATGGTGATAAAATGGATAACCAGAAACTTCATCGAGTACAGAAAATGGTACACAAGCATTTACTGCAAAAAAAAAAACAATTTTGGACCTATTATATTTGAGAGCCTTACGATGTCCTCTTCGAATTGTTGGAGATTTAAATTGTAACAACTTGCGTATGATAATGCGAAAAACTTACAAGCGTACAGTTTTTAATGCGATTTAAGTAGAAACGATCTAATTTAGTTCGATATAGGTAACAACCACGGAATAGATAAATAAAGATGGAATGGTAATGTGGGTGTGGCAAGCGTACCGCAACTATGCGTAAACACACACAGTTCGGCAGAACCATTCGTTCGCCGCTCGTAGTGTCGTGTAGACTGCTTCGAACGACGCATCTCTTGGTAAAATACCGTGTAGTGCCAATTTTAACATGTAATATGAAATGTCAGACCTCAAGTATAAAACGAGGAGGTATATCTTTTCATCGGTAAGTCACAAATAACATTTATTGTTATAATACTTGTAAAAAACATATAAATATACAAAGGAATATGAATATTCGAACTTAAACTGCATTATTTAAACGTTACTGCTAGCGAATACATTGCTCGTTAAGCACTCGCTCAATTAACGCGATTACTGTCTCCGCTTGCAATTTATAGCATGTAATGCGTCCGCTACACTTCGACTAGTTTATTGGTGAGTATATTGTTGTGTGCGTGCGAGTACTTATGGCCTACGGGCGTTACATCTTAGTATGCAAACTTACGCAAACGAATAGGCGCCTGAGGATTTATGTGTGGGTGATTGTCGAGATGGTGTTGCATTTGTGTAAGAAATCGCATGGTGGGAGAAAAGCGGCGACACTAGCTCTAATACTAAATTGAAGCAAAGGCCTTTCCATCCTTATTTATCTATTCCGTGGTAACAACGGTTTTCGGGTTTCTTGATGGCCCTACCACTCGTGGCCGAGTCGGTGGCCGCGGCTGGCCGTAGCGGAAGTCATATGACAGCCAATGATTTCGCAGCCCAATTACGTCTCACAATTTGTGTGGTGATCGCGGTGGCCGCCATAGTGTCCATGGTGGCAGTCGTGTGGCCTATTGGTTGACTACGTCGATAGCATTGGTAGCTCGAACATGAACAAACGCATTACCAGATTGATACCTACATAACATTTCATCATTTATTCCGTTTCGTCTCTGTTTTCAAAAGAATCTCCATCTCGCTGATTAACGTGACAAGATGAATATTAGTTTCCTATTAACAAAACAAATATGACTTTGAAAAATGCGTAAAAAATCAAATAGAAACATTACTATACGTAAAATACGTATAACAAAAAACCCAAGAAGCTCGCGGGCGTAGGCACCACCGCATTACCTAATATACTTGTCGCTAAATGGTAGTGATCAGCACTATCGTGTTCCGGTCAGGTGGTAATATACGGCCCTGTAATTTCCGGCACTGAGGCATACCAGCTTAGGCCTCAGGAGTGGTAACGCATCTGCATTTTGACCTTGGTCTTTGTGTGAGTGTCTATAGGCTGCAGTCATCACTTAACATCAATGTGAACTGTATGCTTGTTTACCACTTCCATTACAAAAAAAAAATCAAAGCGTAACATTAAGTACTACTGTACCAACACTGTTGACAAAATGTCTGCAGAGTGTTAACTCACATAAAAATGGTGATAATAAAACACTCGTAGTACTTTTTACCGCAGCACAGTGTACAATGGAGTTGCAGAAACTAAACGTTGCAAACATAAAACGGGCCGTTTCAGTAAACGAATAAGCAAATGTAAACTGGCAACAATAGCAGACATCGTGGAGGAAGGCAGACAGACAATCCCATCAGCTGAATGAATATCCGTTTAGCCTAAAAGGATCAAGTGCAGTAATAGACTTCCTGCCGTTGTGACATCATACACTCTATGGTACCCCCGCAATCATAAACCAATTGAAACGTGCTTGGAAAGCTAAACTTTTGATTTAACAACCTAATGAAAATTTAGTTTATTTGCTTGTAATTGATGGTATACTACTTTACAAGTTTCAGTTTATGTTTGAAGGTATATATAAAGTTTATATTGAAAATCCTTTGTAGGATATCCATCAAAGTTTAACAAAAAAGGTTCAACATAAGACCTACCTATACCACAAAAAATACGCTTACTACTTACTCATACCTAGTGTGGGGCTGTGAGTCGAAGCCCCACACTAGGTATAAACCTGTGTCGTGCATGCCGTTATACACATACAACACATACACAAACACCGAGACCTGAAACAAATACATGTAGGCCAAACACATATTTGTCCCGGTACGGGGACCGAACCCGCGAGCCTCAGTTCAAACGGCCGTTACATACCGCTGGACCAACTGGCTCGTCAATTCTTTCAAAAGCTTTTAAGTCTTTATTATGTGAAGTCGAGTGAACTAGTCATTATTTATTTATAAGGCAATTTTGTTTTAGTACGAGAAGTTTTAAGTATCTTGACTTGACTTACCTATTACAAAAAAAAACACATTTCATATTTACGTCGCAGTAACTTTTCTAGCTAGCGGCTTTTTAATATTTATCCAGTTTTCTTGTTAAAAAGAATCCAGAGCATGTTGTGTTTGAATATTTTATAAGTAACACAAAACATAATATAATTTGATCATCAAGAAATACGAAAATGAGGCGTAATTAATCCAAACAAACGAAAACTAGTGGGTAGCTGAACAAATTTTAATGTAAGTAGGTATTACTAGGTATACAGTTAGTAACATCACCTACCTACTGGAGTATGCTACTTTCAAATGCGGAAGGACAGAGCGACATACGAATCTTTATGAGTTCCATTTTTTGCCAGTCGACTTCAGAAGCCTAAAAATGTATTTAATACCTACATACCTATAACACGTTTATTTTAATTCGATACCTTCAAACAATCTAAGCTCTAAGTTGTAGCTGAACGCAAATGAAACATCAACATGTGGCGCAGTAGGGGCCACAAATTGAGTTGTATTTAATTAAGCAAATGTTTTCAGAAGACACAGTAGGTATACACAAACAAAAACAAAGTGCTAACTAATAGCATAAAACAAAATGAGGATAGACAAGTTCACGAGTAAATTGTGATTAGGTGTGTATTAGAATGGAATAACTAAAACAATACCGAGCACCCGCTGGCCGCCGGTGAGAGACAGGGACAGGGACACTAATAAATTGTATTAAAATATTTTTTAACCGGTTCATTTAAATCTCACTGCAGAGGTATCTGGTAGTGGTTAAGGTTTATCTAATTAACTTGAAATTAAAAAGGATATTTTTTCTTCCAAACCCAAAAATAATATCATCCATCAAGATATTGACCACATCTGCCTGTGCTTAAACTTATTTTCCAAACAGCAATTGAGGTATGTGGTCCCCAATGATGGTGACCAATGGGCAAAGGGCAAATCTCAACAGCAGCACCTACCTAGTTGTAGGTCCCAACATGCTTCATAAATCATATTAAAAGAAGAGAATCTCTCTATATCCCTATTAATATGCACGTCGAACAATGCGTCATTAGGCATAGTTAATTTATTTATTAAAGAGCAAAATGGTAAAAGTAATATTGTTATTAGGTAAGTACATAATAATATGAACGTTATCACAATGAGTATACGTTATACAATCTTGAATAAGTTGTAATTCAATGTGTTAACATTTTGTTTGTATGTAGGTACAACATAAATTGAGGGGTTATTAAAAGTACGTTTTTTTACTTCCCGTAGTACAACCAGTTGAACATCGCAGTTGTACTACGGGTCGGTATCACTTTTTAAAATCTCAGCACAGCATATATTTGAATAATAAAACTTTGATTGAGTGAGAGAGTACGATCTATTTAATAGAATAGGCTATCGTTACCGACATCTAAGCTAACAAATTTAATATGACTTTAAACAAATTAAATTATTAATTTAAATATCATTCACACATAGGTAAATGAATTATTACTGTACAAAAGCAGTGGCTGACATCTAATTAATTTGATGATGAATTAGTACTTGGCATAACATGATTGTGACCATCAAAATGTTACGGCAGACATATCGATCATGGATAATGGACATTGAGGGGCTTCGCCCAGTAATATGACGCCGATCCTAGTTCTACAAGCATATTATGTATCTCGGTTTCTCAGTTGACATCTATATGAAAGGCAATATGCAGTACACTATACATTGGTGCCTTGACGTTACATAATAAATACTATGAATTTAGGAAAACAGCAATGTACTGCATAGTACCTTTTAATTTGTTGTCAACCAAACCGAGTTACATAATACGCCCTCTAAGCCGATGTATTAATGGTCACAACTTGAAACAATAAAAATCACAATCAAAGGATACCTACCACTCCACCCTAATGGAACGAATTTTCTGGCCATAAAATATTCGGGGCTTCATTAAATATGGACAGTAAAATTCGTGGTGCGGTTTTCTTTCCGAAGTATCTTTATAACGAAATCTTTATAACGGGAGTTCAATTTTAATTACTGATAAATCAAAGTGTTTTAATTTGAGAATATTAAGTAAAACAGGTTTAAAACACTAAATAATAAATAACCGATAAAATAACAACAATTATCTACTGCAATTTGTACAATAAGAATTTTGATGATCATCAGTGAGTGACGAAATCGGAGATAGGTATTTAGATGTCAACAAAATCTAAAGTTTTAAAGCTATAGGTATGTATATTATTAAAACATTGTTTTTATTATATACGAGTCTATTGGTATCATATCCAGAGAATTTCGCTTGTCTGGTATAATCCAAACCCAAGTTACCTATATGGGTTCAAAAAAACGACGAAGCATTTCTAGAAATGGTATGTAGGTAGGTAGGTACTAGGGAATTCGATTACCTCATTCGTAACTGCATATTCGTATGTACAAGCAGTCATATTCATACCTATTAGGTATTACCTATGTAGATATAGTTGGTAGGTATCTATTTATTATGCAAAATTTTTATGTACCTACCTAATGAAAGTGGCAAGCGATGAATATTTTAGGGTCAGACAAATATCTTAACAGAGATATTTATTAAAACTATGGAAAACAAAAGTAGCAGGTGCGACCTACCTGTAGATTACATGAGAACCTATGAGAAGCCTATGGTATTTAAGGTAACATAGAAAATCTCTCAATTTTATGGAACTCTGTACACGCGAGACCGACTCACACTTGGCCGGTTTTTAGTCATTTTAACTTATTTCATTTTTATTTAATTTGATAACTTTGAATTCACAATAAATCGAACCTCACGCTTGCATTTCCCCTAAAGAGTAAACAAACGTATGAAAGTGCCTTAAAAATATTCCTGATTCACGATTTATCAGTTGTCACATATGAAATACAGCAATCTTACTAATCTTACCTATTCATTGGACACTTTATTAATAGCCTTTTTTGAACGTATTATGTAGGCGGTTAATCTCGAGATAAATAAACTTAATGATCCACTTCATCGGACAAGCTGGCAGTCATCCGACTCTCAGCCAAAATATTCAAACAACTGCTTATACGAGACCTCTATCGGTCCGAACCTTTTTGCATTACTGGCAAATGCGATTTGGGGGTGCAACTGTCGCTCTAGTCAACGGTTGATGATAACCGGAATAACGATCCGCGGATCGTACCTACTATGGGTCAAAGCGAGAGGGAGATGATCAGTGGAACAGTCTCTATTCCAATACCATTTATTCTCATTTAGAACTCGAACTTAGGGCCTTATTCTAGTAGTCTGCTACTTACTAGACCCACCGTGACAGTTAATCCGAAACCCAAACAATTGCGACATATTGCATATACCTACGTACCCATAAATTGCGTAGGTACCTATAAGTTTGTCTTTAGGCATAATGCTAATTTCGGTTGTGTATTGAGGGACTTCTTGTGACGTCAATCATGACGACTCGAGCGCTATAAACCTCCGTTCTACTTAGGTACAAGTAACAAAGCCCAAAGTAATACTGGCGTGAATAATGCAACGAAGTTTCTCGCTAATGTTTGTCAAAGCAACACTTAATACAGTTACCGCCGTTGTAGCTTCAACAATCGACCTTTAATAGTTTTAAACAGCCACTTCCTCGAAAAATCTTATCAGCACAAGCGGTTCGTAACAAGAACCGTTGTTTTCACAGAAATGACGCTTAAAATTAGGTGCGTCCCGTGTGTAAACTTGAATAAAATATTCGGCCTAAAGATTTAAAGTGTTTTTAAATAATGGAAGCTCAAACGTCACTTAATTTTAAGCAACCCTCAAATACAATACTTAGATTTACCCCCTTATTCATAAACGTACTTTAGATACGTTTTAGCTATAGAATGCTTTGTCTTTGTCAGTTGCATTGTCAAATGTGCAGGATAGAAAAAGACAAAGGAGAGATTAGCAACACTTTAGCTAAAATACGTTTATGAATAAGGGGGTTAGACTTTAAAATCCCACTTAGATTTACTTATGTTACTGGTGGTAGAGCTCCAGTGACGGAGCTCGCGGGCGTAATCACCACCGCATTATCTAATACACTTACCGCTAAATGGTAATGTTCAGCAATATCGTGTTCCGGTTAGGTGGTAATATACGGCCCTGTAATTTCCGGCACAGTAACACACGAGTGGCAACGCATCTGCATCTGCACTCTGGTCATTGTGTAAATGTCTATAGGCTGCAGTCATCACTTAACATCAATGTGAACTGTATGCTTGTTTGCCACTTTTATTACATAAAAAATGACGTTTCAGCATTAGGCACTAAAATCAATGTGGGCTGTTCAGTTTGCTACTAAGAGGCATAAATAAACAGTTTCAACAAGTAGGTACACAATTAACTTTTCGCTAATATGCACCACGTAAACGTGAACATTTTTATGTGCATAAAGTAACTTGATAGCAGATCATAAAAATGAAAATTTATACGTACTTACGTAGTAAATTCTATGAAACGAGGTTTGGTAATAAGCCAAGCAAATGTGACAGGCGGATACTATTAGTACGTGTACAGACTATTCTAGTAACTGTTCAAAGAAATGCTCCTAATTTTATCTGTATTAAACAAACATGCTAACTTGCAAACCAATCTTCCTCTAATCATTTCAGTTGAATCCAATATTTTGTACCTACTAAGTAAATGTATATAACGTGTACGCGCAAAATTTCAGTAGAGAAGTACAAAATTTCTTCAAACCATAAAAAAGAAGTCTCGTCCGCGTGAGAATTTTTGATTGTTTAGTATCGACCCGGACGAAGTCGTGTGCGCAGCTTGTATAAAAGTAGCCTAAGTTACTCCTTATTACATAAGCTATCTGCCAGTGAAAGTCCCGTCAAATCGATCCAGCCGTTCCCGAGATTAGCGGGAAACAAACAAACAGACAGACATACAGACAGACAGACAGACAGACAGATAGACAAACAGACAGACAAAAATGGTAAAAAATGTGGTTTTTGGTATATGTACCGTGTATACATACATATTCATTTATTAAAAAGCGGTTATTTTAATATTACAAACAGACACTCCATTTTTATTTATTTGTATAGATTTTTAATCGTCAAAACTAATTATGTGCATACCTATCTACTTACTAAATAACTATTTTTTTTTTGCAGAACCGACATTGTTAATATGGACTTAAGACCATCGATATAAAGTACCTATTGATTACCTGTCTTTTGAGAATAAAGGTAGGACCTTAAAGATTGTACATAGTTTACTAACCCTCTTCTTACTCACATGATGTTACAATAGCAATGTCAGTATCTTAATTACATTATTATCAAATCAGTGTAGTATAATCTGAACAAACCTAACTAATCAAGGTCTTGTACACCCGCCCACAACCGCCCAGGTTTTAGATAAAATAATTGGTTATTCATATAGGCATCGTAGATAGGTACTAATTAAACTTGCATTGACGTACTTAGGTTAATCTAACTAATTAATAGTATACAAGTACCTACCCATTGTCTAACAGCTATGTAAATAGAACAATATCAAACCATTTCACGGTATATCTCAAGTAAAATACGCAATTGCTTAGTTATCTAAAATTATCAACAAGTTTTCAACACTGAAAATAAGACGTTAAAATAAAATCTAAACGATGGCGGAAAACTATTATTCTGAGAGCCTGCGACGCCCAGACCTTCGTTATATTATAAAACCTGGAAATTCTTCTATATATGTCCCCTATACAGGTATAAGCAAAACCAAAATATACAACCTGGGTCGCGGTGGCTTTGGCAGGTAACAGGTAGTAAATGTGAGTATGTGAGTAAAATTCTGTTTCAAATTTGTGATAGTATAAAACTTAGTTTTCATATATTTTAACTTACAATCATATTAGAAACCGCCTCGTCTATCGGCGGACACTTTGGACGGTGGCAACCCCTTGCCAGACACCCTCAGTCTAATTATTTATAAATCTACTTTCGTTACTTTCGTTCCACTACGCTACTGCCTCAGTAGCGTAGTGGTAGCAGGCCACTACTATTACGCTGGAGGTCCTGGGTTCGATTCCCGGGTCGGGGACTATCAGAGATAACGGTTTAAAATCCTTTATCTCTGCTTCTATTGGGATTTTTCCATTTTCTGGAAGTTTCCCAGTACCCCGGAGTTTGGTAATGTGCCCGGAGATGGCAACAGGTTCGCCACCTGTTACATGGGCCAAAACGTAACCGGCGAGTCGTGGGTGTTTGCATGTATGATTGAATGCATGCATTTACCTCTGCCTACCCCTTCGGGGATTACAGGCGTGAAGTTACGTTACTTTCGTCATAGTATAAAATCTGACTTTTATATATGTTATTCAGAAAACTATACGAATAATGTTTCCACAATTCCCAGTCACTTTCGATGGTTCCCCTCTATCTTCCCAGGCACATTGAAGTCCACTCCAGGCGTGCGCGCGATGAATATATATGTAGGTACGTTGGTGCGAGTGAAATAGCGCGATCTATACTCTAAATTTATCAAATAAATTAATTATGTAGATTTATAACCGATTAAAACAGTTAATTTAAAAAAAAATAATGAATGATATTTTTATATCAACAAAATATGAAATCTATACAAATAAATAAAATTGGAGTGTCCGTTTGTAATATTAAAATAACCGCTTTTTACTAAATGCATATATATGTTTACGCGGTACATATACCAAAATATTTTTTTTTACAATTTTTGTCTGTCTGTCTGTCTGTTTGGCGGGGCAAATCTTGGGAACGGCTGCACCGATTTTGACGGGACTTTCACTGGCAGATAGCTGATGTAATAAGCAGTAACTTAGGCTACTTTTATAGCAGCTGCGCCCACGACTTCGTCCGGGTAGGTACTGAACAATCATAAATTCTCACGCGGGCGAAGTCGCGGGCACAACTAGTCAACAATTGAATGCAATTCATTACGCTATTAACTTTTGCAAATTATCATTAAAATTTGCATTTAACTAAAATTTGAATTTTGTCAAGTGAATTTTATGGAATCAAGTTATGATTTAAGAAAGTTGTAAAAAAATATCTATTAATTTTAAGTATTGTGCAGAAAATAATAAGAAAAATCGGCAGTCGATGATAAAATTCTAGAAGTTTAAAGTTAAAGCATGTGTAGATGGTAACATGTCACCCTGGTTTGATGTTAACATCGGTGTCAGACAGGGTTTGCCTGCTTTCGTCTAGGCTGTTTATGATATATCTGGACAAATGCCTCCAGAGGGTGAAGTAGATGGATGTGGAAGTTCGTATGGGTGACTTAGTGGTGAACTGTCTGCTTTACGCAGATGATGCGGTAATTGTTAGCTCTACACCATCTGGGCTACAAGCACTAGTCACAGTCATGAAAGAGGATTGTATGGAGAAAGGCTTACAATTGAATGTGGATAAAACTAAAGTCTAGAAGCTCTTCTCCAGTTTCTGGAATGAATAGAATAAAATCTAAGTTGGGTGACATTCTTGAGAACACGCAAGATGTGTTAAAACGATGGAGCGAGTATTATGGGGAAATGTATGATTATGCTCACAACCCTGACGCCGGAGTTGCTGACTTGACGGTGCCGGCTTGTGAGGATATAACAATAGATGAGATTGTATGGGCGATACGAAGTTTGAAATGTGGTAAGGCTGCGGGTATTGATCAGGTTTCTGCCGAAATGATCAAATATGGTGGTGCTGCCCTTTGGGATTCTTTCTGGGTGTTGTGCAACCTTTGCTGGAGGTCCGGAAGAATCCCAAAGGATTGGCGGTGTGCGGTCATCGTGCCTTTGTATAAAGGCAAGGGTTCACGTATGGACTGCACCAGCTATCAAGCGATCAGTTTGATCAGTTTGGCAGCTAAAGTGTATGAGAAAGTCTTAGAAAGAAGAATGAAAGAGAAGTCCGACGGGTTGTTGTGGGATGCACAGGGTGGTTTCAGAACTGGAAGAGGATGTATGGATCAAGTTTTCTCCCTCCGCAACATCGTAGAGAAGCATCTGGCTGTGAGCCAGAAGGTTTTCTGCGGTTTTGTGGATTTGGAGAAGGCGTTTGATAGGGTATTACGAAAGGAGCTGTGGGACATTTTGCCAGAGTATGGTATTGATGGCAGTCTGCTCCGTGCAATACAGTCCACGTATGTGGGCTGTCAAGCATGTGTGCGGGTAGATGGTAACATGTCACCCTGGTTTGATGTTAACATCGGTGTCAAACAGGGTTGTGTGCTTTCGTCTAAGCTGTTTATTATATATCTGGACAAATGCCTCCAGAGGGTGAAGTTGATGGATGTGGGAGTGCGTATGGGTGACTTAGTGGTGAACTGTCTGCTTTACGCAGATGATGCCGTAATTGTTAGCTCTACACCATCTGGGCTACAAGCACTAGTCACAGTCATGAAAGAGGATTGTATGGAGAAAGGCTTACAATTGAATGTGGATAAAACTAAAGTATTAGTATTTGAAAGAGATGAACAGAGAACAAATGCAAGGGTAGTAGTAGATGATGCAGTGTTAGAACAGGTTGATGAAATTGTATATCTTGGATGTGCTTTTAGCAAGGATGGTAGGTACACCACTGACATAGAAAGAAGAGTGCTTGCTGGGAATTGCGTGAATGGAGCGTTGGGTAAGCTGTTAGAATCGAAACATCTCAGCCAGCGGGCTCGATTAGCCGTACATAATGCTGTACTTACTCCAACGCTTTTATATGGAAGCGAGAGCTGGGTATGCAGGAAAGAGCATGAGATGTCGAGATGAGATCTTTGCGCAAGATCTGCGGTGTATCACTCACCGATCGCGTTCGTAATGAAGATGTAAGAAAGAGACTTTGTGTGAATGATAGTATCGGTGTAAAAATGAAAAAAGGCATGCTCCGATGGTTCGGGCATATAGAAAGAATGTCGAATGAGCGAATGACTAAACAGATATACAATGCGAATGTGGATGGTTGCAGAGGCCCAGGAAGACCAAGGCTGACCTACCATGACCAAATAGGTCAAGTTCTGTCTGATGGTGGGGTCAAAAGTCTTAGGAATCGGCGTGCATGTATGAAGAGAATGATGAAGGTAGACGAGGCACGAGAGGTTTGTCAGAACCGGGATGTCTGGCGCTCTACACTCTCTGCCTACCCCGTTAGGGACCTGGCGTGAAGATACATAAAACTAAAGTATTAGTATTTGAAAGAGATGAACAGAGAACAAATGCAAGGGTAGTAGTAGATGATGCAGTGTAAGAACAGGTGGATGAAATTGTATATCTTGGATGTGCTTTTAGCAAGGATGGTAGGTACACCACCGACATAGAAAGAAGAGTGCTTGCTGGGAATTGCGTGAATGGAGCGTTGGGTAAGCTGCTAGAATCTAAACATCTCAGCCAGCGGGCTCGACTAGCTGTACATAATGCTGTACTTACTCCAACGCTTTTATATGGAAGCGAGAGCTGGGTATGCAGGAAAGAGCATGAAAGTAAGTTAAACGCGGTCGAGATGAGATCTTTGCGCAAGATCTGCGGTGTATCACTCACCGATCGCGTTCGTAATGAAGATGTAAGAAAGAGGCTTTGTGTGAATGATACTATCGGTGTAAAAATGAAAAAAGGCATGCTCCGATGGTTCGGGCATATAGAAAGAATGTCGAATGAGCGAATGACTAAACAGATATACAATGCGAATGTGGGTGGTTGCAGAGGCCCTGGAAGACCAAGACTGACCTACCATGACCAAATAGGTCGAGTTCTGTCTGATGGTGGGGTCAAAAGTCTTAGGAATTGGCGTGCATGTATAAAGAGAATGATGTAGGTAGACGAGGCCCGAGAGGTTTGTTAGGACCGGGGTATTTGGCGCTCTACACTCTCTGCCTACCCCGTTAGGGACCTGGCGTCAAGATACATACATACATAAGTTTAAAGTTAAGGAGATCAATTTTTATGTATGTTGGTTTTACTATAAGGAGAGAAAATAACTTAGATCGTATAATTTAATTCTTTTAATTATAGCCATTACAAAACAAAGTAAAAAAAGTTTGGTATAATGGTGTCGGAGATTTAATTGCGAGTTCAGTAGTTAACTCCAGGTACTACCGGTGTATCTGGCGATGAGTTGTCTACACTGAACGACTTCTTGTTTACTCTTTTTTCTTTTTGAAAATCTGCAGGCTCAGAATTGTAGTACGCCTGTGAATGTTTTATGGCATTTCCGGTGTGACCTCCATCTGTATATTTATCAGGTAAAATAATGTTCACATATTTAAGGTTATTTTTTTCTGACTTTCAGTTATAGAAATACGCTTACACTTACACTCACAGCCCCACAGAAGGTATAAACCTGTGTCGTGGGTACCGTTATACACGTCATATAACACATACACAAACACTCAGACCCGAAACAAATATCTGTAGCCCATACAAATATTGGTCCCGGTGCGGAGATCGAACCCGTGACCCTTCGAATTAAACGGTCATCTCACACCGTTGGGCTAAGCGGATCGTCAGTTTGACATTTCTTTAATGTCTCTTCAGAACAAAATTATTTTCCCTCACTTTTATTACAAATTAATTATTCAACGGTTTCTGTACGTATAACAGTTCACACTACACAATATATATTACGGAGTACGAGACAGCTGATGCGCAGAAAGAGATCGCCGTGGACCGATCATGCTATTTGACTCGCACCAACGTACCTACATATATATTCATCGCGCGCACGCCTGGAGTAGACTTCAATGTGCCTGGGAAGATATGGGAACCATCGAAAGTGACTGGGAATTGTGGAAACATTATTCGTCTACTATAGTTTTCTGAATAACATATATAAAAGTCAGATTTTATACTATGACGAAAGTAGATTTATAAATAATTACTGTGAGGGTGTCTGGCAAGGGGTTGCCACCGTCCAAAGTGTCCGCCGATAGACGAGGCGGTTTCTAATATGATTGTAAGTTAAAATATATGAAAACTAAGTTTTATACTATCACAAATTTGAAACACAATTTTACTCACCTTTACTACCTGTTACCTGCCAAAGCCACCGCTACCCAGGTTGTATATTTTGGTTTTGCTTATACCTGTATAGGGGACATATATAGAAGAATTTCCAGGTTTTATAAAATAACGAAGGTCTGGGCGTCGCAGGCTCTTAGAATATATACAAAATATAACAACTCTATCAAAATATCATCAATAATATTAAAATAGATAAAATCAGCTTTTTATTTAGCACCCATCCCGTCGCATTTGATAAATGTCGCATGCCCTCGTTCAACATATAGTTCACATTTATTACGTGGGTTGACACGAACTTTGTCGTAAATAAATCAAGGTCTCAAGGTTACGAAATCATACGTGTGCGTTAGCAAACATTCGGTTATTATAATAGAATAAACATTTTCGAAGTTTTAGCACGTTATGGTTATGAAGATGTGCCAACGGGTTTTTAGGGTTCTATAGCCTATAAGAAACCCTTATACATAGTTTCGCCATGACGCTGTGCAAAAACTCTCAAATCCCTCAGGCAGCACGAAAAATATGACAATTGATTTCTTATTGTTCTTGGACCTTCAAGGGTCCATCTGCTACTTCAGGGATTTAACGTGGATTTAACACTGAAATCCTGTGATTTGGCATGAATAATTAAATACTGAGTCATATACTGAGTATACTGAGTCATGTCTGTGTCATAACGATTAAGTGATAAAATATAAAGTGGTAGGTATATAACCCCTGGCCCCTACTCGTACCGAAAGTGAGATGTTATTTTATTTTTTCTTGCGTATTTCTTGGTGTTGGGTTTCATTGAATAATGCTTTAATATATCTATTTTTCTAATTTATATATATTTAGTTTGTTAAGGGTCCCTACACCTTGCCAGCTCTTAATGGTTGCATTTGGATGTGTGAAAGTTCAACGTAGAAGAAAGGTCAAATAAATATCACGAAGTTAAAAGGAAAATTATCACAGCTTAGTAGGGTTAAACGTTTAGGAGTAAAAGTTGACATATAACCACAGAATATATAAATAAAGATCTTTATATCTATTCCGTGCATATAACATGTGCTTGCAGAAACGGAACCCTACATTGCGCGTGGCATGACACGAACTTAGTTGTTTTTTTTTAATTATCTTACCTTGTAACCATGATGCGACTATGGACAGGTTGTCAATATTATCTACATACCTACATTGGCACTCAAATATTTAGTTTTCAAAGTGTGAAACCGTTTTTCGACAATCTATTTAACGTTCTTAAACGTTACACAGTTCGCGGAATTGAAGAATGATCCGTAAAATAACGTAGGTATATACTCGTACATTGTCAAACTCTCTTTTACGTACAACTTCTCGTGTTGTACCATAGGGAAAGGCTCAGATAATACAATCAGTTGAAAAACAATAACAAATTTTCCTTTTGCGGACCATTTAGTCACAACGTGTTATTTGTGGGCGAGAACGTCGCTCACTGGAGATTTTCTTTCTTTCACCTAACAAAATTACTAACTTTTTTTCATGTTACGGAAGTGGCAAACAAGCATGCAGTTCACATTGATGTTAAGTGATGACTGCAGCCTATAGACACCCACACAAGGACCGAGGTCAAAATGCAGATGCGTTACCACTCCTGAGGCCTAACGTGTTATGCCTCTGTGCCGGCAATTACAGGGCCGTACAATACTCCATAAAAGACGTTATCTCTTTTTCCCCAACAGGACGTGTCATGGGATAATGAAATGGAAGGAAGACTATGTACCCACCACATCCGTAATCGCATTAATTTACCATATACCATTACCATATCTGCTGTCCATTTAATATATGTGAGCACTTAACTGTAATATCTGCTAAGAACTACACCATAAGAAATACATGACTGACGTAAAGTTTTTTTTTAAAGTCTTAAGTCAAAAATCAGTCACAGCTATGACCTGTTCTGCACAGCATTCATTTAGACTTAGTTCACTTTACGAACAGACGTTACTCTTATAACAATACGTCAAGTAAGATGTACATTCAACTTTGTGAGACAGTGAATCACGTAGCAAATAAACTTTTCCAACGATACTGTCTAGTAATTACGGCGCCAGGCAAAAACGACGGCAAAAACCAGGAAAGTGTGTCATTGAACTGAAATTAATTTGGCGAACATAACCTAAGCACTGGCAAATTTGCATGTTTTAATCGAACAAATCCTTCGAGAACATAAATCTCATCAGCTCTTTTTAGGTAGCGTAAAAAAACGTAACTTCACGCGTATATTTCCCGGAGGGGGGAGGGAGGGGGAGGGGTGTTAAAGCAGAGGTAGATGCATCTATTCAAGCATACATGCATACACCCACGATTCGCCGATTACGTGCCCGTTGAACAGGTGATGAGCCTATTGGCATGTCCGTGCATATTACCAAACTCCGAGGATGACACTGAGAAACTTCCAGAAAATGAATAAATCCCAATTTCACCAGAGATAATGGATAATATACCTCTATCTCTGACAGCCCGCTCAGGGATTGAACCAGAACCCCAGCATAGCAGTAGTAGCCTGCTACGACTAGACTACTGAGGCAGTTACAAAAAATATATTTAAAAATGTATATTTTTATTAATTTGTTAGTTTTTGTACATAATTAAAATATTTAAAGCATAACTTAGATGACTTACACAAAAGTATAAAGCTAAAAAGAAATGTCCATTGTCCTGATTGAGAGGAAGCTACCAGCGAAGAGAAGTCAAACGGTAGATTGCAATAAAACAGCAGCCACTAACAAATGCGAACAAAGGATGGGAGCACTTGAGCCGTCTGCAGGCGCCACCCACCTCAAATGAACAAATGCCTCCTCTCACGATCAAGAACGAAAATTACTTTTCGGTTAAACCCATTGATTTCATGTAACTACTGATAGGTCTATTGCATACCTACAATACAAAGTGTCTCGGTACCTTAGTATCAAGGTTTGATTAAGTCTAAAATATACTTTCTGACGTGTTAAAGTTTAACATTAAATAAGTTGTTGCAATAAAAACTTACATGTTCAATAAAAAGCGATACATTATCGATAAGTACCTACGGTATAATACATGACATTGTTATTATGATTTTACTAAAAGGAATACGCGGACAAATAAACAGCGAGGGCTAATTTCACTGGTCAGGTTGATTAAAAATGATTAACACCGTCATTCTCTTCATGAATTCTGTTTCATCTTTCGTTTAAATATTAGTATTAAACAAAGCAACGAGTAAATATCCGGAGACGACGACAGAAATATACCAGTGATTCATACCACATAATACACCGGTGATTCGCTTTACCAATTTAATTCAGATTGCATATAAATGACGCCTACGTAAATTATTTACATGTCTACAATTATTGTTATAAGAGCAGATTTCAAAAAATATACATACATGGCTATGACATATACCTATATACATTCAATTTAATTATTAGAGACTAGTATGTTTTGTTGTATTAAATCATTACACGTTTACGTAAAAGCATTCTATAAAAACGTCAACCTTTTCTCGAAAAACTAACTCTCTCTAAAATTCTAAAATACACCATCACCATCCTATACCTATATTGTAGGATTAAGTACCAGCTAGTTTATTTTTCTTAACTAACTTCATTAAATACAAAATAATAAAATCTAACCTGACCCAACAACACATTCTTCGCATACATCAAAGTTACGAGCAAAATTCAAACACGTATTCGCTGTTTAGAACAACTTCTAGAATTTACAACCACTTCGATTTATATCCGAATTAACGTTAAATGGTGCAGCGGAGCGTTAAAATAGTCTTGTACGTCGTAAAAAAATATTATATACAGCTATTAAATTACACTACGCACACGATAAATATTATCAGTTTTTTCTGTTATAAACTTCGTGTTCAATTAAACATTAATAAGTGTGACGGGTGAATTATATAACAGAATCTTTGGCGCTCAATTTCCTGGAGTACACGTGGATGTTAAATAAATGTTAATGTTATGGTAATAGCACAGTCTAAGGAACGAATCTAGTATATACTATGGTAGTAGCATCATTGTTAGGTTTTGAAATTACATGAAGATAAATTGTTTCAGTATAAAATATTCAATTGTATCTATACCTATTCAATCGATTAAAATATCTTCTATATTCTTCCTGATGTTGTTAATAAGAAATCCTAAAGTATCCTAAGAAACGGAACACCTGCGCCAAAGAGGGATGATTTCCAATATCGTTTAATAAAGTTTTCAAACCGACGCAATCTAAATTGAAGCTGAGCCATTACAAATTCAAACGCAACTACACAGAGTACAGTATGCCAAGAAATAATGCATATCAAGCTTAGGAAAAAGATAATCGACTCGTTTCGACTTTTGTAAAATGTTATCTCTGTTGCATACTGCATACGTGAGCACTGATAGTGCGGCATTGGTCAAAATTCGATGAAAATGGTTAACAAACTTAACATAGATAGTGTGCGAAAGAGATGTGCTCAACAGCGCCGATAATAGTTGAAGTGTCTTACCTAAGGCCGATGTGTAATTTTTGTTGCTGGGGATTGTACTTATTCTATTTGTGAAACAATTTTCTCCTAAGCATACTAATCGATGGTCTCAATTAACAATATCGGTTCTGAAAAAGAAAGTTGTTTCAATAGTATTTACACGTGGTAGAACTCCAGTGACAAAGCTCGGGAGCGTAGGTACCTCCGCATTACCTAATATACTTGCCGCTAAAAAGTGATCAGCACTATCGTGTTCCGGTCAGGTGGTAATGTACGGCTCTGTAATTTCCGGCATAGAAGCATAACACATTAGACCTCAGGAGTTACCACGCATCTGCATTTTGACCTTGGTCTTTGTGTAGGTGTCTATAGGCTGCAGTCATCACTTAACATCAATGTGATCTGTATGCTTGTATGCCACTTCCAATAAATAAAAAAATAACACGTCAAAGTTTATTTTTTGACGATAACAAAAAAAACTAAGATTTACAGATTATAAATCGCCAAAAAGTAACTTCTGACTGATTTACTGAAGCAACTTTCATTTTGTAGAACCAACATTGATAATTGGGACCATTGCAATTACTTATTGTCATTAGCGCGTCTCTCACTGCCATCATGTATTGTCATACAATACAACATTTAAAAAGTAATTATTAAAGAGACTGATGTAGCTTATGTAAGACAAGACAAAGCATCATAAAAGCAAATCAAGGGCCTATTAATATATTTTATAGGAGTTCTTATTACTTTAAGAGTTTACGATATCTCTTTAAGTGCTACAGAAAGTTCCACATTTGACTCAATGGATTTTTATAATGTTGATTTCATTTGATTTTTATAAAAAGAATATTAATATAATGTCGATAGAAATTGATATAATTTTTACCATACAGCACTCTAGCCAGAGGTCAAAATGCAGATCCGTTGTCACTCCTGAGACCTAAGGTGTTATGTCTCTGTAATACTTATTACGGGGTCATACATTACCACCTTATAATGGCAACCCATTATACGTCCCACTGCTGGGCACGAATCTCTCCCCTTTTTGGGGGGTGGCCTGGAGCTACTACCACCTACCTACTCCACCACGTTGCTCCAATGCGGGTTGATGGAGATACGGGTTAGAGGCCAACCCGCTGTCGGATGATTTTCAAACCGCCCATAAGTCCTCCGACAAGGTTTAACGACTGCTATCTATCGATAGCAACCGGGGCCGACGGCTTAACGTGCCCTCCGATGCACGGAAACGCGCTTTTTTTTTTTAATTTGCCGCTAGCGGTCACCCTTCACACACCCGCCGCGCCCTTATCGCTTAACCGAGTAGATCGCTTACGATCTACACTAGCAGCGGGGGCATGCGCGCTTCGTCATTACCACCTTACCACTATAGTGTCGAATACTACCATTTGACAGGTAAACTAAACTAAATGCCTTTGTGAAGTTAGTTACACGTCGACAGTCGCTACGAAGAATGTGACTTTATGGTATAGATGGCATACGCGGGGAAAAAGTGGCAGTAGTTCGCTTTCAGTAGGCCAACATTGAAACTCGCCCTCTTCCTCGTCAGTGTTGTTATCTCAAGCTGAGAGACTGGCGCAAAGGACCTATATATACCTACTGTGGGACTGTGAGTGTAAGCGTATTTTATTTATTATTTATTTATTTATTATTTATCATCGTCACTCCATCCGAAAGACGTTCACTGCTGGATAAAGCTTACCTCAAAGATGCCTAATAGTGTTGTGGGTCATTAGGGGAGAATATGCCACAATCACCACGCTTGGCAGGCGGATTGGCGATCGTTATTATTTTTACTAATGGCCTATGAAATGGTTTGACCGCCATTGTTCGGTTGACTGATTGCACTAGAGTAAGACTTCTTCTCCACTAGAGGGCGATGGGGTAGTCACGTCACGACGCCTACTTCCACAATAATATAATAATGGCAACCCATTATACGTCCCACTGCTGGGCACGAGTCTCTCTCCTTCTTGAGGGGAGGCCTGGAGCTTACTCCATCACGCTTCACCAATGCGGATTGGTTGAGATACGGGTTAGTGGGCAACCTGCTGTCGGATGTTTCAAACCGCCTATAAGGCCTCCGACAAGGTTTAATGACTGCTATCTATCGATAGCAACCGAGACCGACGGCTTAACGTGCCCTCCGAGGCACGCATGCGAAACGCGCATTTTTATTTGCCACTAGCGGTCACCCATCACACATCCGACCGCGTCCGTAATACTTAACCGAGTAGATCGCTTATGATCTACACCAGCCACGGGGCCATGCGCGCTACTGCCACAAGTATACTCGTAAATAAAAGTACCTGGTTGACCGAGCTTCGCTCCGTAGCGATTAGTATGAATTGCATATACGACTAACGTTAGTAGACTAATGGTTCTTCTATTCATCAATAGATGGCGTTAGTCGTCGGTTATGAAGAAAATTTATTATTAACTTGGAACCGAGCTTTTCTTGGACCTGGAACCTAAATAAATCGATTTCTTGACCCGAAAAACCCCTAATCTGTAAGTTTCAAGAAAATCGTTGGAGCCGTTTCCGAGATCTTGATTCTATATATATATACAAGAATTGCTCGTTTAAAGGTATTTGATATTCAGACTGTATATTCCTTGTTGTTCAATAAATAACATTTGGTACTATTATACCGAAAATTGGACATGCACAATGAAAACAATAGTCTTCGTGTAAACACGAGTGAATAACACAAAACCCTTTATCCTGAGAACGTGCTTAAATAATACAATAGCTGTTCATTATATTATGCCACACATACACAATGACGTGTACCACCCTCCGGTGGTAAACAAAATCATCTTCTCTTTATGTAATTCACGTGTTACGAATAGTCACGATAATTGTGCCGGATGAACTCCGAAACTAAAAAAAAAGATCTAATCGAAAAATTATTAAGTTTAGTCAAAGTGATTATCTGCAGGATCCTACGACGAGTGTGTACACGAATATCTTGTTGCAACCCAGGTTAAGTGACGTCCGCGTACCTACCAGTAGACGAAGCGTGGGCAACCCCCATGAGGTACAGCTACCCGGCAAAGGTTGCGGGCAATTGCTTGATGAGGGTGGGTGGCCGAGGACCGTTCGTTGTGGCAATGTTTGAGAGGAGTTTTTATCCAGCAATGGACGTCTTTCGACTAAAATTATGATAATATAGTGACAGCTGTTTTTGTTAGGATGTAAAAAGCACTATTTTTATTTATAAAACCGGCAAAACCATCGCGGATCAAAAGTTCCCAATCCACAGCATCACGTGGCCGAGTCTGATAATTATCTATATGGAGATATCTATCTACAATTGGCAAGCCACAGCGTTTTGAAAACGATTAACATCATCAGCTACTGTCTTATTTTTACAGTCGTGTGGGCATGGCATAAATTAATGTGCAAGTCGTTTAGGTATCTAACTGTCTAAAATTTAAAGAACAGAATAAAAACAGCTTATATTACATAATCTTCCAAAAATAATAAAGAAAAATAATCACAGTCATATTACGGCATTTATAAGGCAATACTGATAAGAACAAAAAATACGGAAGCAAAATATAATTTCGACATTCCATTACACAAGTACGCATAATGTTAGTTGACCGATATCTAAGCAATTAACGATAAGACGTTAATCTTAATCGTTTGACAGCGATAACAGACGAAAGACGTCGAAAATAAGTTCAGTAGATGTTAACGAGGGCATTAGGAGACTGACAATGCTGACCGATCAAATTATAGATTAGGTAACGTAATTAAGACTAATAGTTTAGCTCTATAGCTCCGTAGGTCCTATAGTTCCGTGAAGATGATTGATATTCAGACACGGAAAAAATACGAGCTACTAGGATAGGAAATGGTGAGATTCAAATCAACCACTAGAAGCGGTCGCAAATAAAGTAGGGTAATTTAAAATCACTTCGATTTTGATAGTTCACAATCAGGCGTGTTTTAATACATTTTTTGGATGCGTTTCAATTCCATGTGTTTGTTTAGGGATCATGATGCCTCCTTCGACCTTCCCTCCCTTCCCATTACAAGATCCTTAAGGAACAATGGTTCTGTGAACGCACAATCTTTGATTCAAAAATCAACACGCTTGTCAGACATGAGGAAGGTATCATGAAGGTCACCAATAGAAAACAAAATGTAAATCGCACATGCGTCGCCATGGGCGGATCCAGACCTATTGTGGCGCAAGATTTATACCGCAACGAGGCCGCTGTCAATGTATTGACGAACTATCGTCGAGTGGAAAAAAAATACAAGCAATAAACTGGGGTCGTGACCGCGCCCGCAATATGTCACCGCGGCAGCCTACTTCGTAGACAAATTAATCTGGCCACCCATCGCATAGCGCCGATATTGTGATTTGTGACTGGGCATTGTTCCACTCTCACCCACGCTTCTCGAACGAATGTTCCACAGTAATGTAATATTTCTTTGTGAACGAATGTTGTTTCGCCGTAATTAATTAACAGTCTTATTAAGGAACCTGTACGTCAAATGTCATGTCTTTGTCACAATACAATAGCGCGTTAAAACAATTGTATTGGTTTGCAGATACTATTCGTGGTTCAATTTGGACAGAGGCCAACGTTGGTATGCCTGATAAGACGTATTGCTAACCACTAATAACTAGATTAAGACGCGTAAAATGTTTAGGTCGTTTGAAAAAGCGTATGAATTCATTTATTTCGTACAAACCTGAGGTTTGGCACGTTGTACGCGTTGTTTGTCTTTTCCAAGATAATACTAAGCTCAGTGAATTGGTATTGAGATTGATAGCTAAATAAAAATCTAATTTGTGGTTAAAAGATATGGACCAAAAACATGATATACTTAAACAAATTTAAAGTAATGTTGTACATCTATTAGTGTATGTATGTACCTTTGCCGTGATAAGTTGGAGGGAAAAAAGTAGGTGACCTATGTACATACATATCTATTCAAATATAATTTAATTATTTTTAACCCTCGCAAGCTTTGTCTTTTATAAAAAAGATTATTTTACAGCAATTAACACTGAAAATTACATATAGAAATTTCGTAGCCTCTAATAGTTGAAAATAAAATCTGTTAACATTTATTAGGCTCACCTAACTTGTTCGTGTTTTTGTATGTAGATCTTGTGGAATTGACCTTCAACGGGCGATAGAATGTCGTTCTTCATCTCCACGGCTACGTGCTGTGGCAACACGGAGAGCAGCAACCGTTCCTGTACCATAAAATATATAACATTAATAAGTGATCCAGTTCCTTAAGAACAAGAACCTATATTATAACCTATTATTTTTGGGAAGATTTTCAGTGCTGAGCTAACTTAGGAATTGTGTCAAATCTCTGTAACATTGTTCTTAAAAATACCTCTGAAAAGATATACCTATATTCGTTAATAAAATGTTAGACAGAGGATTTACCCCTTGTAAAGAACTTTTCGAAGAAATAAACACTTGAAACATTTTTCATGTTTTCATGTTGACGACCCGGTTAGTCCAACGGTGCGAAACCACCGATTAATTCGAAGGGTCGCGGGTTCGATCCTCGCACCGGAACAAATATTTGCATGGCCTACAGATATTTGTTTCGGGTCTGGGTGTTTGTGAATGTGTTGTATGTGTACAACGGCATCTACGACACAGGTTTATATAATACCTAATGTGGAGCTGTGAGTGTAAGCGTATTTTATTTTTTTTATGTTTAAATATCCATGACTTCGATTTACAACAAATACGTTTGCAATCGCTCAATAGAGCACTCCTTCCCACCCTATCCCAGATAAGCCTCAGGACAATGAAAGACCGATAAATAAAACGACATCCAATATCCTGAAATATCAAATTTCCGGAGTCAAAACAGTAACAAAATCCAAAGGCCACCTACTTATTTGCAATTTAGTTAATCCGTCACTTGCACTTGTAAGTTTTCTTCATTATTGATTAATGTTAGCTATTTCACACCTAATAAAGCCGTAATGGAATATAGACAATAGGATCAAGGAAATCCCTCTTCTAATTCCCTGATTGTACAATATCTGTATCATAATCCTTTATTGTCATACAAATAAATATAGGTACCTATGCAATACGACGTCATCATTATATAATTATACTAGCGGCCTGCCCCGGCTTCGCGCGGGTGCAATGTTACCTTACCCTCTCCTATTCATCTAACCGTAATGTCTCGATAAATTATGATAATGCAATGTTACCTACCCTCTCATATTCATATTAGCGTGATGTTATAGCCTAAAGCCTTCTTCGGTAAACGGGCTGTCTAACACTGAAATAATTTTTCAAATCGGACCAGTTCCTGAGGTTAGCGCGTTCAAGCAAACAAACAAACTCTTCAGCTTTTCTTTATAATATTAGTATAGATATAAGGCAAATCTGACTCACTGACTTATATTTCAACGCACAGCCGAAACTACTTTACCTAAAAACTTGAAATTTGGTAGAGCGATAAGCATAGTCGTGTTCACCCAATATTTTTAATAACAACATTTCCGTCGAAGGTTTGCTATAAAACACTATAACTAGCACATTAATGAATGAATCAGAATACGCAAACGCTTTGTTATTTTATAGGACAGTCATGCCAATTAAGAACGGCCCTATTAACAATCCCCTGCTGAAGAGAAAATAACTATGGTTCAGGTCCCTGCCATCAGTTTTCTGTGCAGTGTACGCAATTACGGTTTTCTAGGGCAACGGGAAGGCGTAGGGAACTTGACGGCACAGGCACATAAATAAAGATGAATGAATAAATTAACAGAAATTTAAGGGGAATTAATTTATGACATTTGAATAATGATCATGTAACAATAAGCCCGGATGCTCAATCAACTTACGATTTGCATATTCTCATGTATGAAAATACATTTCGAAAAAATTATAATACTAAAATAATACAGTTTTGTTTTTCGTATTCAATGTTTTTTTGCCCTTTCGTTGAAATACTGAGGTGAATGTTTTAATTTATCGAAAAGTTGAGAGAAACAGGGAGGGGTCATCTAAAATATATCATAAGGCTATGTTTGTACACTTGCCATAAGTTTTACGCTTTGTTAGTTTATTCCCTTGCTCTTTCGAATACGACTGTATGAATTAAGCGACCGTAATTCGCTGCGACAAATCTTTGTACCAAACAGCTTGTCTATTCCAAAAGCGAGTGGATCCATGTGATTATTATATACCACTTCACGTAATTAACTATTGTAATGACATATTTGGCGTTAAAAGCAGGGCAGCACATACACAATGCATCTATTAGATAGGCAGATTCTACTGCAGTGCTATCGAAGCGAACCAAGGGCGTTGCAGACACACAGAGCAACACCGGAGGGGAGTAGCCATATGCAGGCTTTCCCCTCTGTCAAAGTACAAGCTCAATTGGGCCTATACCTGTCGCCTAGATGTTTAAATGTGTGCGTGAAATTGTTTCTATATTTTGTTAAAGTCAAGGTGTGATTTTCGTAGTAAAAGACGATTTTTGTAGTGTGCGTGTGTCGCACGCAATTCCCCCCGCAAAAAATGACAGATTATTTTACATCGGTAATAAACGCTATGGCCCCTCCAGTCCGCCGCGGCCGGTGGCCCATATTGCTCTATGTGCTCAGAGACATCACCTACCTCCCTTCGAGACATTTATAAAGTAGAACCACAGTATAAGTACATACAGTAGTTCATCGCCTTTGAAGTTTTGCAATATGCCGCCTTCACCCATAAAAACGCAAATTCATTAAGGTTGTCACGTTTTTGGTTTTTATTTACGTTATTTGTAACGCCTCAGTTTACGTTGAACATATATAACATCCTCAAAACATGACGCCTGTAATCCCCTAACGGGTAGGGAGAGGTAAATTGGATTCATGCATACATCCTCGATTCGCCGGTCACGTTTTGGCCCATGTAACACGTGGCGAGCCTGTTGACATCTCCGGGCACTTTACCAAACTTTGAGGTAGGACTGGGAAGCCTCCAGAAAATAGAAAAATGTATCAAACTATAAATATCACAACCTATCAACAATTTACCAGCCTATCATCAATCTACCAGTATTCCAGTTGGGCGGTCTATCAGTACTCCAGAATTCTAACAATTATAATGTACCGATCCTAATATTCATCCATACCTTTTTAACTCCGTCCAATATAATCCGAATATCAAATACATACAAACAAAAAAATGTTTAAAGTTTTCTTTATTTTTTTTTGTTTTGTGAAGTAAGTATGTACGTAAAGTGTAAAATATAACAGACATTATTAATAAATGAAAATTAGAATAGAATGTTAACAGAGTAAAGTTGACATCAAATTTTTCAATATCATCTTACCAAAAACATAGTAAAAGAAATTTTAAATCTCGCACCCCTTAACGCTAAGTCCCAAGTAGATGACAGTTTTTGTATGGGCTACTTGGTACCGCCCCCTCCCTCTCTCGCGTCGCACGCCCCGCACGTTTGCTCTGACATTACACGTTCGTTGGATGACTGTAGGTAATAAACACGTTCGTTTTCTTTAGACTGTGGTAGAACAATGCCTATGCCTGCCCTGACCTGTCATACATAGATCATCTGATAGCTAACCTCTTCCCTCCCCCCTTCCCCACCCCAAGAGCTGTCGGAAAACATGAAAAGGACAAAGATATATAATTATCTGCCACGGATCTTGAGCGCTGAAAATCACCTGCACAGACGTGAATTACCTAGTAAGTCTCTTTGGTGGTACCTATGAAGCTTCTTGGCTCCCGCTGCGCAGCGCTCTAAATCCGTGGTGACACTGAGAACGATCTACACAATCCAAATCCCTCTTCATCTTTTTACAATAGGACAACTAGGAGAACGGCGAAATATCATCCTTACACAGTGAAAATCCCATAAATTCGAACGAAGCGTTTCAGCTCTACATTTATTGTACCTACGTGTAGCTAAAATATGGAATGCTTTGCCAACTTCTTTGTTTCCAAATCTACAACCTGGGCATCATCAAATCTAGAGTGAATAGGTCTTCGTGCATTAATCTTCGGTTACATCTTCACTTTCCATCAGGTGAGTTGGTGGTCAAACGTGGGTCGTATACAAATAAAAAAAAGAGAACTAAACAACATAATAAGGTAGGTTATATATATAAGGTACATAATAAGGTATGTTACCAATTTTTCATTTTCGTATTCCATGTCGAGTCTTGCGGCGATACAGTTGCGGGTGTCGAGGAACGCTCGCCGCTGCGCCGTCTCCATCAGGGAATGCATCAGCGCCCCCACCACATTCACCGACACGAACACCACCACATTGCCGATCATCTGCGCAAATATATATCACCTGTTAATTTTGTTGTGGAGAAAATAAATAAAATGTTCATGGCCAATTACATGGAAAAACTTTTAAAAAAGGTACAAGGTGTAACAGCTTTAAAATATTACATATCTAGAGAATCTTCAGTCAGGTTCTAGATAATAATTCAAAGATTTTCGAAAGCTGCTATTAAATTTTAATAGCCATTTCTACTAACAATAGAAGCCCTTCATATTAAACTTAAATTTTAAACTATTTATAAATATTTAAATATACGTTCTCAAAATAATATTTCGAAGCTGTTACACCTTGTAACTTTCTTAATTTTTTAATTATTCTATGATTTTTTATTGCCTATCATAAAAACAAATCTCGAGCTACCTTATTGAAATTCCACGATTCTTATAAATATATATTGCATTGCACTGTTGCCTATACCCAAAGGTTGTATTGTAAGAGACTACTTAGTTATTAAACCGCCTTTTAAAATCCGTATTTCTTATATTCTCTATATTTTGATGCAACCGAACCATAGCATAACGATCTAGTTATTTAGACTGTTATCTAAAAACCTAGATAGCCGTTATTCTGGACCTTGGAAAAAGTGAGTGACAGTAAGAGGTTTACTAATATATGGCGAGAATGAGCACGCTTTTTTATTTTTTGTTATTTTATATTTCAGGATAGCCTGTCTGACCTTTAAACATAAAGGATGAGTGGACAATAAACACAACTCTCTAGAGTCATTTTTTTACTGAATATAAATACGTTTTGTATTTTTATGTAGCTATATAAGTATATAAATCATTATGCTTAGGTTTGGTTGTAACAAGATATACATAATAAAAATAATAAATAAAAAAAAATAAAAATAAAAATAGTTTATTTCTTTAACATATATACAGCATGACTAATACAGTGGCCAGAACCAACCCAGTAAGCATGAATAATAGCTTGTGGTGGGTGGCTCTGCTCTTCCCGTTACATTATATAATTTAAGTTTATAATAGTAGTAGGCTTCAGATGTAAATAAACTATTTATCTGCTAAGATGTATTACAATAGAAAAAAAAAAACAAAAGGAGTAAGTACTAACCAGAACATTAGATATTAAACTTACTGATAACTACCTAAAGTTTAACAAGAAGCGCGCGTGTGTGTGTGTGTGTGTGTGTGTGTGTGTGTGTGTGTGTGTGTGTGTGTGTGTGTGTGTGTGTGTGTGCGCGCGCGCGCGTGTGGGTGGGTGTGTGTGTGTGTGCATGTGTGTGTGTATGTGTGTGTGTGTGATATGTACTTTAATGTCCACTCTTAAGTAAGAAAAACCTCTGTTTCGTTATATCCCAGAGTTTCAAGTTCTTTGACTAATATTCGTTTACAATCATTGTACTGCAGATTATATATATTAAATTTATCATTAAGCTTATTAAAGAGATAAGCATTCGGCTTATCTCTTTAATAGGGCTTGAAACTGCCGCCTGGCCAAAAGAGTTCTACAGAAGGGTGTTGGTGCAACTTTACACCTTCGTCTGCCTGTATGAAAACTGGGTGTGTAAGGTAATGTTTTATGTTGTTCAAGTACAGTGTTGATAATGAACAATTTTCTAAGGGATAGAATTTTAAAGTTTTGGTATAATTCGTCTGTAGGGTATCTAAAAGGTTTGAAGAACATTGTCTTAAGTAGGCTTCTCTGCGCTCTTTCGGATTCATGAAATTTAGTCTTAGAAGCACCACCCCATATAGGTAAACAATAGCTCATCACTGATTGCGCCAATGCGATATAAATACGCTTTAAGAGATCAAGACATGTCGAAGTTTTTTAAAAATCCAGATAAGTTTTCGAATTTTATCATTTATATAGTCAATTTGGAGATGCCAGGATAGACGATGATCAAGGATCACTCCAAGGTACTTAGTGAATCTAACGCATTCGATAACGTCGCAGTCGCAATTTGTTATGATCTTAGATTGACAGTTGTGAAGGTTTAATTTCAAACTAGTGGGAGGAAGTGAGCGTTTGTTCGCAGCAAAGCAGATTAAATTAGTTTTTGTAATATTTAGAGTAAGGAGGGCGGTTTTTAACCAGTTAGCAACCAAACGCATACCACGCTCGGCTACTTCAAACACTGAGTTCCAAGAAAAACCATGGAAAACGATGGCTGTGTCGTCAGCATATGAAAATATATGTCCTCTCTCAATGTCAAGGTTGGTGAGTTCATTCAGATATATTAGGAACAACGTGGGGCCCAGTACACTACCGTGAGGTACCCCATATTCGATATTAGTATCCGTACTAATGTAGCCATCGATCTTTACGCACTGTGACCTGTGATTTAGATAGTCCGTTAGAAGTTTTAACGGGATGCCCCTAATTCCGATGTTTTCTAGCTTCCCAACAAGAGTATTGACAGAAACAGTGTCGAACGCTTTTTTAAGTCGATAAAGACTGTTAGACACTTTTCTCCACGGTCTAAATGCTGAGTCACGGATGAGGATAATCCTAAGATTGCGTCTTCAGTGGATTTTGCTTTCCTGAACCCAAATTGTGAACTAGACAGTATGTTAAATTTTTCTAAATAAGAAATTAAACGTGAATTAATTAGCCTCTCAATTATTTTAGAAATCACTGATAAAACTGATATACCTGTTTTGAAGCAGAGGTTAGCAAGATGACTAATAATGGGAACAACAAGTGGCTTGACCATTTTTATGAATTTAGTTTGGATTCCGTCCCACCCAGGGGCACTCTCTGATTTTAAGTTTGAAATAACACTGTCGACTTCCATAGAGTCAGTCTCAAGGAGGCCAAAAGAAGAAATTTGTGACCAGATATCAGTTTAGCAGATGGTAGGGGCTTCCTAAGAATATCCTCGGCGAGTAGTTTTCCGATATTGGCGAAATAGTTATTTACATAGTTTACAGATTCTAAGGGTGATCTTTGGACAGTAAGCAATTCTCCACTACTACTTTTAGTACTATTAAGGTAAGTTACTTTTTTAATTGATTTCCACAAAAGTTTAGGATTTTTTATATTATTGGTTAGTAGTTCGGCTTCGTATTTACGCTTTAATTTCTTAACAAGTGTGTTGCAATGATTACGATACCTTGTAAATGTCAATTTTAATATCTCATAGCTTTAGTTGCATTTTATTTCTGTTTTCTAATACAGCGTAATATACCATTAGTTATCCATGGTTTAATAATACGCTGATTACTAGAAATTCTCTTGACCTTAATACTTTCATCCAGGGATGATTTAAGTTTATTAATTAATTGTTCAGCTACTAGGTTTGGGTTGTCACAAAAATGCAAATTTGATAAGTTTTTATCTATCAGTTTGTTGGAGGCTTCTTGAAAATCAATAAATGTTTTAATAGTTGGGGAGGTATAGTTATTTTTTAGTTATTATAGTTAATAATTAGAGATGCTCATGAACACTGATGCATGATCAGTTATGGTAGTGTTGAGTACTGCAATATTTGCTGTTAATTTGTTTTTATTTATCTTTAGAATAAAGTGGTCCAGACAGCTATTGTCTCGTGTAGGAAGTATGTGTCCCGGCAAAAGACCATGCGCGGAAAGCATATTGAGATAAGAAGCTCGGTTACAGCTTTCATATGTAGATTCGTTTTGTTTTGTAATCAGATTAATTACAAAACAAAACGAATAATAATATTAGAAACTGGCTGTTGCCCGCGGCTCCGCCCGCGTGTTGGTGGCTTTTCGCGTAACCGGTGGAAACTACAATTATCCAGACTTATAGTTAATTCTAAGGAGTTCTAAAGTAAGCCAGCGGTATCTTTTGAGTTATGATACTAAATTGTACAATTTAGTTACATGAAATCTCAATAGATGGCACTTGTCCACATTCAATGTGTTATTTTTAATTAACATTTGTATAGAGAAAGCAGTGTGTATTTGTCTTTATTGATATCGAAAAACAAAGTAGATTTTCTACCTTTATCTAAATTAAATACGTTTATGTAAAGTGCACTCAACTATGTTTAAAAGTTTTGAGGCAGTGCTTGAAGTAAAAATATTTTCAATTGACCATAACTTCTTTTTCCCTTAACCGATTTTGACGAAACACAGTTTTGACAAGGATTCGAAGTTATAACTTATATACCTACCAGATAGACAGACAGACAGACAAAAATTCCAAAAATTGTTTTTTTTTGTTTCTGTTACTCTTCTTTAATCGTCGCCTATAAGTTTTTTGGAAACATATTTATGTACAGACACTCTATTTTTACTGTCTTATTATATGTATAGTATAGGTAGATAAGAAATACAATGTACAAAAGGCGATATAATCACTAAGAGTGAACTTATTTAGACTGTTATCTAAATAACTAGATAGCCGTTATTTTGGGATCTTGATAATGTGAGTGACAGTTAGAGGTTTACTAATATGTGGCGAGAATGAACACGCCTTTATATTTTTAGTTATTTTGGATTCTAATACTTGGTTATCTCTAGGTACATGATATCAAAATGAATATTATTTATCTGTCAAATACAACATTCTTGGTTTGTTTTTAAATAAAAATAAACCCTACTCGGGGTTATGGACGCAAAAGATTTTCTTTTATTATTGTTTTTATTTCATTGAGCTTCTAATGCATAGTTTTGATCTGCTGCATATTTTACTTTGTTGGGCGTACGCGCTACGGACTGTACAGATCTACGAAGACAATCATCATCAAGTTTAACGCTACGCAACTATCCAAACTACTCCAAACATCAACAACGAAGTTAATTTGTGTAGGTACACTGACTATCTATACCAGACGGTGAGAATTAATAATATCCATTGCTAAAAAAATATTAAAATGCCAAACGGCAGTGGAAGGTATTATTCAACGTGCAATGACAGGCTGCTAAACAGTAGTTAGCAAATTTTTGCATAATTTACTTACATACATTATGTATGTCGATAGATACGATAAGAATAATAAATTTTTGTCTGTCGTATTTGGCCGTGGTCAATATTTTTTAAAAGTATCCAAAGCAATCTGCCTTAAACATAATGTGTCCGTTCACCACTTGATTGCGAACAGGAAACAAATTCTAGAAAAAATACAACTCCATATCCAAGTTTTAAGTACAAACTTACATGTGCTACATGGTAATTTTGTCATTGAAAGAACCATGAAAAAATTGAACATTACAAAAACTAAACAAGCTGTGCGATTTCGCTTGTTTGGGGTACAATGATTAATAATATACATTGAAATAAATGTTTACAAGGCGCTAGTTGGACTTTACTGCACGCCTTAGGGCAACGTTCAAACAAACAGCCATTTGAAACAAAAACGTCATCAAATGAGTACGAACCACTTCTCTGAACTTCGTTAGTGTAATTAGGAGAAGGCGCGATTTGGTTTAACGAACTCATTAAAAGAAGCATTTGTACGGTACGGTAATCATGAACTTCTTTATCCAAGTAAGTACCTATAAGTCTGAAAACTATGCATAGTCCTAATTCAATCCGTATGTATACAGAATAAAACAAAATAAGACTTAATATTGAATCAAATGCTAATAAAACTGCATCTGAACTTACAGACTTAATGAAATAAATTTCAGATATTGTTACGTAGACTTCCAGACTAATCGAAAGAATAAGGAAGAGTTTTAAAATGAATCCGGCAGGGAAAATCAAGTTCACTTCAAAGTTGAATTGAAGTTTTACATAATACGAAATACCGTCGGCTCGCTCCGTTGCAACCAAATGCACTAATGGCCATAAACTTCAACCGTGGAGACCGGTCGGTACGAAACTCCGAAATTCCAACTAGGTTGAAAATCGCCTATAATTCGGTGCATTCCGCGGATGTATAGCAACTTTTATAATTACTCGGATAAGCTTATTGATTCAGCAATCTAGGAGCAGCAGCAAGCGAGCGTGCGGTAATTTATTTATAACGTTTATGCGATAGGCAGCGAGGCGTGGAATATCCCGGGTTATGTAAATAGAACCTGTCGCCCGCCCGCGATCACCAAGCATCCGCGCCCCCGCACTTTTTACTCGCTTTCCACTATTGCACACCTACCTACTGATTTTATTACGGAGCGAACCCAGAATTGTTAGTTAATCTGTGATTCATTCAACTTGAAAGTTGTATCAATTTAAATCTTTTGTAGATAAATTAACCATACGACATTTCGCGTCGCGTGATGGCGACGAGAAATTCTTAAGGGCGATAGAGACGAGACAATTTTATATATCGAAGAAATGCAAATTTAAAATAGTTTTTCATTTCATATTTTTGATCCATTTTCTTCAAGAATTTATATAAATCCTCACTTGAACAAGTTTCTCCCTTTCTCTCAATGAGTTGCAGAACAATATGCGCGAGATGCAATGATACTGTACTAAATACGTACTCAATAAGTTTTAATCTAAAGGTTAGTTGTTATATATACCTATTCCAAATCGCTCCCAGGATTCTGGCAACGCGAAGTCATTGCGATCTCGACTCGACAAAAAATTCTTACAATGTAACTAAATAGTTATAAATGAAGTTTGGATCATTTTTGTACAGACCCAATTAATCAAACCATACACAAATCACTTAAAAATAAACACGCAGGGCGGCGCATAGCATTAAAAACAAAAAGCTCAATGACGCAATTACCCCTATTTAAGTATACCTAATCTAAATGGAAGAAATGATCACCAATTACACAAATGTAACGTTGACAACATCGTGTTATCTACAATTAATGTTCTGTTTGAACATTATTCAAGACAGGAAAGGGCGACTATCAGACCTCTTATGCATTAAATGGTAAATATACCAAGTGTGCCACCGACCGGCGGACCAGACGTGTTTATTGGCATGTACATAGTCATACGACCTACACTACTTTCTGATGAACTTGACGATAGTAGAGCAGGTGAAGGGTTGAACGTTTCTGGCTTCGGAAGAATGTTATGCTCTTGAACATTAAGATAAGACGATGTTCATTTGATGTTAATGTACGTACAATAATGTGGTTCAAAGTGTTACAAAATCGTTACTTTATAATACTTTTACAACACCAAGCTTTTTAGAGCTTCGTATATTATGAAAAAAGCGTTTCAAGAAGCATGCAAATAACAGCAAATTAAAAAGTCATAAAAAACTCTATTATTGTGTTGCGAATAAGAACAACTTTTTATGTCATGTAGGGGCAAAAAGTATAGGGGGAGTCCCCCGAGTACCGGACACTTAAGGTTTTTGAGGAAAAAAAATATAAATTAATAATTTTTTATTAGGTTGCTTCTTATTTAGAGCCACTTAGTAATATTAAGCATCGAACTAAATAAACATAAACACAAATTAATAACTAATTAAGCACCAAAAGGAACTATTAAATGGACATAGTTTTTTGGTATCATTGAAATTTGGCACCTAGTACCGGACAGGTTTAATTTCGAGGAGTTAAAAGTACCGTAACAAAATTTCGTAAATAATAAAATTTGTTATAATATTAAGTATAAAAGTAATATTCATTTAAGTATACTCACCAATTAATAAATGGAAGCCAAACACACACAATATATTCACACGAATTAGTGATTTACGACCTGCGAAATATTACTCGATGCAGTCTTGTGCACACAATATGTAATGTATGACCTGTATGCCGCATCGTGCGAGATTGAGGCTGCCCGTGCCGTCGGGGAGTTAGAACCGTCAAAGCCAATACGTACTCGTGTGAAATATCGATCAAGAACGCTAAATTCTGCTTGTAGAGGTTTTGTCCGGTACTATGTGCTGTCCGGCGCTAGGGGGATTCCCCCTACAGTTCACATATATGGTAAGTTATTATTGTAGACCATAAACATCTACATAAAAACGCTATGACGTCACCACCAAGTGGAGAAGAATTCTTTTGCCAGTGGCCCGGGAGCACGTACGTATAATAACATGGATTGGGCATCAGATGTCAGCGATAAAACCGCCACTTGTACGATCGCCTATCAGCATGCCAAGCGTGGCGATTGTTTTATTTATCTTCCCTAATGACGCACAACGCTGTTGTAATCATCTTTGGGGTATGTTTTGTCAAGCTGTTTCACTGGTGGTTGAGCTCCAGTGACAGAGCTCGCGGGCGTAGGCACCACCGCATTACCTAATATACTTGCCGCTAAATGGTAGTGTTCAGCACTATCGTGTTCCGGTCAGGTGGTAATGTACGGCCCTGTAATTTCCGGCACAGAGGTATAACACCTTAGGCCTTAGGAGTGGTAACGCATCATGGAAAAATATGTTCCTTAAAACTATTTTCACAATATGACACTTATAACTATGTTTTACAATATCAAGTACAATGCACATTCATTTCACAAAATTATTGTTTAGTCTTGTGGAGCTAGACCAGCATTTGTCCAGGCATCTCTATCCTTTAGATAGTCATCGAGTCTATAGTACGCATTTTTACATAGTGTGCGTTTAATACATGACTTGAATTTATTATCTGTAAGTTCAAGAATGTTGGACGGAATTTTGTTATAAAACTGTATACAACATGTTAAGAAACATTTATGTGTTTTCGATAGGCGAAAACTTGGAAATACTAATTTATTTTTATTTCTGGTATTATAAGTATGTATGTCATTAATTTTCTTAAATAAGTGCAAGTTTTTCCTAGCATACAATATATTTTCATAAATATATTGGCAAGGGACCGTCATTATATTTATTTGCTTGAATAATTCTTTCAAGGAGTCACGACTATTTAAGTTATATATCGCTCTAATAGCTCTTTTTTGTAATATAAATATTGAATCAATTTCAGCTGCCCGACCCCACAACAAAATACCGTAGGACATGACACTATGAAAGTAGCTGAAATAAAAGAGTCTTGCAGTGTCGACATCCGTTAACTGTCTAATCTTCCTGACGGCATAAGCAGCAGAACTTAGACGTTTTCCTAACAGTTTAATATGAGGACCCCATTGCAATTTTGAATCAAGCGTTATACCCAAGAAGACAGCTTCACTAACAAATTGTGTTTTATCATTGTTGAAGAATATTTCCCCTTCTTTACTTTTGACATTTGGAAGAGTAAAACGAATACATTTAGTTTTTTTACTATTTAATGCAAGATTATTTACTGTAAACCAATTATGTACTTCTTGTATGGCTTTATTAATATTAGGTTGGGGAAAAAGTTTCTTCGCACATTTTAAGATAATTCAAAACATTTTTTAACATAGAGTATTTAAATTTAACTAAAGTATGTATGTACCATTTTGTTCGATAACCTTTTGCCATCTTGTAGGTAGGGACATGATCCCATTGTTATAAAAATTTTGGGACTTCTCATCAAAATACCGCGACAAGTGGATTTGGCAGTCCTCTCGTGATGTTAACCTAACATTGCATAAAGAATTCTGAAGAGACCGAAACAGGTGGAAATCTGAAGGTGTAAGGTCAGGACTATACGGCGGATGCATTAACACCTCCCAGCCAAACTCTCTTAATTTTTGCTGAGTGGCTATAGATGTGTGAGGTCTAGCGTTATCATGATGAAACACCACACCCCTTCTGTTGATCAATTCCGGCCGCTTTCTCTCAACTTCTTGCTTTAATCTCATCAGTTGTTCGCAGTAGAGTTCAGAATCGATAGTCCTGCCTGGTGGTAATAGCTCATAATGAATAATGCCCTTCCAATCCCACCACACACACAACATCACCTTATTGCGAGTTAACCCGGGTTTCGTTACAGTCTGTGAAGCCTGACCGGCCTTTGACCACGACCTTTTTCGCACGTTCTTGTCGTACGTGATCCACGTTTCATCTAGTTATCAGCTTCTTCAAAAATGATTCGGTTTCATTACGTCGTAATAAAGAATCACAAATGAGTACACGGTTCATTAGGTTTCTTTCAGTGAGCTCGTGAGGTACCCAAATATCGAGCTTTTTTTTGTACCCAGCTTTTTTCAAATGCGCCAAAACTGTTTTGTGATCAATTCTCAGTTCTTCAGCTACGTCGTAACTACTGACATGTCGATCTTGCTCCACTTTTTCAAAAATGGCATCCATTTTATCCGTAATAGGGCGACCAGAGCAAGGTGCATCTTTGACATCAAAATTTCCGGATTGAAAACGCTTAAACCAAATTTGTGCTACTCTCACAGACACTGCACTAGGTCCATAAACATCGCAAATATTTTTCGCGGCTTGCGTTGCATTTTTACCTTTTTTTGTAGTAAAAATTTAAAATGTATCGAATTTCTTCATTAGATTCACTCATCTTGACAGTACGAAAAACAAATGAAAATCACACATTTGCCTAATTTGAATTTGGAATTATGTTCTTTAAAATTTTAACTTTCAATGATACCAAAACCAGCCAGATACAAATACTACAGCCAAAGAGATTTTATTACAAGTTCATACATACTATAATGCGAAAAGACTTTTTCCCCAACCTATTAGTATCATAATTTGGTTCTTTTCTATTCACTTTAAAGACCAGCGAGGTATCATCGGCAAATAAAATTGTTTTAGGCTCACTGATGGGCATCAAATGGAGCAAATCATTTATATATACTAAAAACAGAAATGGACCTAATATCGAGCCCTGTGGTACATTTCTACTTTAGAGCCTGGTAATTTTACTCCGTTAACTTGTATTTTCTGTTCCCGGTTTTCTAGATACGATTTTTTACTAAGGTGTTATGCCTCTGTGCCGGAAATTACAGGGCCGTACATTACCACCTGACCGGAACACGATAGTGCTGAACACTACCATTTAGCGGCAAGTATATTAGGTAATGCGGTGGTGCGTACGCCCGCGAGCTCCGTCACTGGAGCTCTACCACCTTATAAAATCTACGAGTAAAATGTATTTCTATTGCTCTTGGACACTTTCTAGAAAATTCATTTGAAATTCACTTGTATTGAGACTTAGTTTTTGTGTCAATAGCATGATTGTTTGCTACTTCCATTACGTTAAAATAATCCAATCAATAGAATCTTACAGCATGAAAGCATATTATTTTAAGAAACTACAGCTTCCTACAATTTGTACTTTAGACAAGATTGTAGACTTGAAAATTAAGCGTCAGTCACCTGTTTTTGTAAAATCAATCTATGAAAATCTAATCGTGATCAAAGCTAGTAAAATAAATAGTTATTATATTGAACTCATTTCCATCTAATTTCCTCCTTTAATGTAGGCACAAAACAAACAATTTCCAGTGAAAAACGTCAGTGAATTCAGCCTATTTACGCCAGCGCTTTATTCCGACCATTCTCCATCCAATTTCCTCTGGAGAGTACACTTTTCAATATGTTCCGTTAGTCTGAATACACAAAATGCTATTGCGGTAATGTCTGTTGATCGAATTTTACAGGCCAGCGGATTTAATGTTTAAAAGAACTCCTAAAAAAATATACTGTCTTGAAAACCAAATAATTGCAACACTTAAAAGTGAGAAATAACAAATTACAGGGTATATTTAGAAATCAGGCCGTTCTTTAGTTGGGTACTTAGTCTGAATGGACTAAAGATATCGTTGAATCGTCATAAACTCAACATCATTATAATTGTTCATAAAAAACTTGGTAACTTACAACATAAAAGAAGTGATCCTCAGCTCTGGATCCATGAAACCAATCACTCAGTCCATCGAACGCGTTTTCCGATGCCAATTTTCCGATATGTTATGCTGACATGTCGACCTTGCCCACGATAATGTAATTTACCATGCCTTATCCGACGGGCCTCATGTAATTGTGAATTAACTTCACCCATAACACGTCATAATGATTACTCATGAAAACTTTGTAAATAATCTACAACATAAGTGCAGCAATCGTCATCCCCGGATCCTTATGGAACCAATAACACACTCTATTGAACGCCTTCACCGTTGTCAATCACCCCATATGTAATGTGGTGACCTTGCCCGACTGGCAGCATGTAATTATGAGAGCTGTGAATAAATTTCACGCATAAAGCTGCGGTACGACATCATAATTATGGAAATGTGAGGTGAACTCGTTCGAAAGATGAAATGTGTTAGAATGTCTTCTGACTTTCCCTTGCGATGCTGTGAACCGGAAAAATTGATCGCAGATTGCAAATGTTCGCATTAGCATCATAATACTTTGTTTAATATTCGTATTTTATTATATTTCGTATTTTTCGTATGGCTTAATGAGATTTATCAATGAAAACATTTTTTTTAATTCCTGAGCAACAACCTTTTTTTTATGGACAGCAATATTTTATTGCAAATTAGTTGTTTAGGATTTGAAGAAAATGATTTCTCCTTTGGTTCACTTCCGAATCTTTCCATAAACATTTTAAATCAACCGTATTACCCGTATAATACATGATCAAACGAACTTACAAGTGAAGTTCGATCAGTATTATATGAGTCGCTTATTCGAAGACATAGAATTATAATATGTATTTAATTATACATATTGAATATTAACATGTAGTCCTTTTACGTTCCACGCACACGATTTAGAGATATTGAGTATCGATTTTATCAATTTAAATCGATAAAAATGTCCAACCCTACCAGTATCCCGCCCTACGGTTGCCATCTTACTTCATTATTCAGAGAAAAGTATGCGGCAAAATCAGTGGGCTGGGAAGGGCGGGAAGTTCTCTATGTCTTCGAATAAGCGACTCATATAATACTGATCGAACTTCACTTGTAAGTTCGTTTGATCATGTATTATACTTCGTCGCATTATTCGAAGACATAGAATTATAATATGTATTTAATTATACATATTGAATATTAACATGTAGATGTTTAGAGATGAATTTTGCCGTAAAGTATCTATCTAGTCATTTATTTACTAAGGGTAAATAAAGTAATATTTTTAAAAGAAAATGAAGACCAAATCTTAATCAACAAAATAGTTTTATTTGAAGAAAAATAATTAAGCCCAAATATCTCTTATTTGGGTTATATATATTTGTAAATTAATACTAAAATTACATCCCAACGGAACAATTAGGAAAAATTATTGAAACAGACTCCTTTTGCAAATTGGCTGTCATTTAATATTGACCTGTTGTAAAATTTTGCAAAAGTACTTGATGCTGCTGTCCAGCCTGCAGATTTACGTATCACGTCGAGGGAGACGCCTGCATTTCTGGCCGCAGATGTTGCAGCATGACGTGTACTATGAGCACTGAAAGTTGCCACATCTACACCACTTTCTTTTAGCACATCTTTAATCCAACGAGAGATCGTTTGACTCGTGGCTGTTTTGTGGGGTGATCTCCATGTTAATAGAAAAGATTTAACATTTTCTTTTCTCAATTGTTCCGTTCGAGCTAAATAATCTAAAATTACTGTTGCTGGACATATATCCTTATTGTCATTAAAAAACGGGAGAATCAACAATGGCTGTTCACGTCCTACAGCAGACGTTTTAATTAAATCAGAAATAAATATTTTTATATCTGTGGTGCTTATCTTAATGTTATCCGTTTTAATTAATGATAATGTTTGTGCTCTATGAGCTGTACACAATGCTAAAAGAATCGTAACTTTTTTGGTTAATTTTTCTAAGGAGATCACATCGTGAGGTTTCCATTGCCCGACACAATTAAGAACTACTTGTGGATCCCATGTGCCTACGTATTTTGGAAGGGACGGTCTTAACTTATACACACCTTTAAAAAACCTGCTAATTAGATTATTATCTCTCCAGTCACGATTGAGTAACATAGCTAAGGCAGATCTGTGACTATTAAGGGAACCGTATGCTGATCCTTTATTAAAAAGATCTGTTAGGAATGACAAAACTACAGAATCAGAGCAGGTTTCCAAAGGGTTTAAATTAAGACCGTTACAAAATTCCCACCACAATTTATATGTGCAACTATACTGTTGTAAGGTGTTTTGAGATAAGGAAGACATCATTATGTCTAATGCCGTGTCAGGAGTTCCTTTCTTTAAGAGGGCGCTCCTGATAGCCTCACTACACCCAGGGTAAGTTTGAAATGTTGCCTTCTCCTGTAACAAAAATTAAGGAGAAGTTCATTTGCATCCATACAAACCATTTCAGAAATATACATGTCTTTTAACAATGGATACCATGGTTGAGAGGGCCAGTAAGGAAAAATTAATATACCTTCTGCTTGATCTGCTTTAATTTTTTGAAGGCATTTCAAAATCAGGTTGAATGGCGGGAAAGCATAAAAGAAATATGGTTGCCAGTTTAAGGTAAAGGCATCAACAGCAAACGAATCTGGGTCTGGTTTCCAAGATACATATTTCTTACATTTGGCATTGGCGCGAGATGCAAAGAGATCTATTTCCGGATATCCGAACTTAACTGTTATGTATTGGAATGCTTTATCTGTAATTTCTAAATCTATATCCGCATTTCTATTACGTGATTCCTGGTCTGCTTCTATATTATCTTTTGTATTGATATAGGACGCATACAACCAGATTTTTCGAATCTCGCACCATTGCCAAATGTCTCTTGTTATTTCATTCAAATGTGTATATTGTGTTCCTCCCATTCGATTTATGTAACTGATTGCGGTAGTATTGTCGCATCTTAGTAATATTGCGCAGTTAGACCTATCCCGAGCAAATGTCTTCAGTCCGAGAAAAGCTGCTTTGAGTTCCAAATAATTTATGTGGTACTCAAGCTCTTCGAATTTCCATCTCCCTCCGGTGCGTATATTATTACAAAAAGCTCCCCAGCCTAGTCTCGAAGCATCACAGAAAATTTCTAAGACAAAATTAGGTTTATCAATTTTATTTTTTACACGAAATATATTTTCGGTCCACCATCGAAGATCTGGTAAAATGTTAGTCGAAGGAGTAAATTTTGCGCTGTAATTATTATGATACTTCAGTAAAGCCATCTGCTTTTCCCTTTCTAATAATTTTGTATATAACCAGCCGTAATTAATAGCTGGGCAAGCAGCTACTAATACTCCAATTAAATGTGCAAATGTCCTGATGGTACATCGAGGTAAGTGTGAGAATTTATTAATAAGATCAAATATATACCTTTGTTTATCTGTCGGTAAACTAACACTCATCTCTAGGGAATTGTACACAAAACCGAGATATTTACATTTCTGTTCCGGTGTTAAACAACTTTTATCATAGTTTATAACGAAACCTAAACATTCTAAGACCCTTTTTGTTTCCGACACATTATTTTGACATATTTCAAAATTGGATCCTAAACAAAGAATGTCATCTAGATAAACGACTGATTGAAAACCACGGCTTCTTAAATAACCTACAACTACCTTGATAATTTTTGTGAATGTTCTCGGAGCTGTGGAAAGGCCGTATGGCATTGCGTTAAATTCAAAAGTGTTCGACTGAAAGTTTTCGTCTTCAAAATGGAATCTAAGAAATTTTTTGTCGTAAGGGTTCATAGGAACTAAGAGATATGACTCTTTTAGATCTATAGTGGCCATAAAACACCCTTCAGATATAATTTGACAGGTTGTCCGGTAATCTTCCATTTTGAAGTGACTTTTTTCAATATATTTGTTAAGGTTTTTCAAGTTAAGGATAAAACGGTAATCGCCATTTGGTTTGGGAGCCAAAAATATACTCGATATGTACTGGTCTTTAGATGGCTTACAAAGTGATACAGCTCCGAGAGCAAGTAATTTTTTAATTGCCACAGATATAAGTTTTCTCTCTTTTAGTGAAAAATGTTGACGAGGTCCTTCAGAGTTATTAACCTTTCTATTAAAAGGAATGGAATAACCCTGTTTGATCCACGTTAACACCTCTCGATTACTTGTGATTTGAGACCAACAATCACAAAAATATTTTAAACGACCAGAATGTACCTCTATGTCCGTCGGGTTGCACGCGGAGGTCTGTTCCATATTCTGGAAGGTGCGAAGTTCGGTGGAGGTTGCCGCTGGTTCAGGTGTGAGGACTTCCTGGACCCTCCTCGCCCCCCCCTGTTCATTGAGCGAGAAGGGCCCCTCCAGTTTCCCAGATTTCCAGGTTTAGATAAGCGAGAAGAGTATGCTCCGGTGCTATTTTTATCATCCGATTTTTTGATAAGAGAACCTTGTTTCTCAATGGCTTTTGATGCTTTTATTCTCTCTGGTAAATCATTGCCAAACAACATTTCATCTCTCACACTATCCTGGGTTAAATTTACAAAGGATTTTTCAAGTCCCTGGACAAGTGACTTTATTCTACTTTGTGTATCCGAAGCATGAATATCGGACAAGATTCTACAAGCATCGGATAAACACTTGATAACCTGAACCGTGTTACCATTACCAGAGAGTAGAATTGAGAGAGCTCTGTTTACGGCCGTGAGGCCTACACCTAATTGTTGTTGTGAGCTCTCTATCTTCTTATCACGGGTTCGAGCAAACTCAGAAACCGCTGCAGCTATCTCTGGATTTAAAATTGGGGCTCTAAGCAATTTACAATTTTGAGGTGTCGGGTAGTCTTTGAAAATTTTATTTTTTAAATCTTTATCCATGATTCCGGTTTGAAGAATAGGGTTCCACCGTTGTGATAGATCGGGATGGATATCCTCGCCATATTTGATTTGTTCGGGAGTAATTTCGCCCAACGCAATCAGCATTTCATGGTCTAAAGGAGGTAACGACTGTTCCGGCAAAGATGACTCATTTTTTGTTTCATCTAATGAAGGATTATGATGTCCTTCACTTGCCACCTCATTATTTTGTGGTTGTATAATTGTATGACTCGTATTGGTTTCGATATCTAAAACAATATTTTTTGTATAAGAAAGCGGGTATGTAAAATTTTTTGAGGTATTGTGCAACTCAAAAATATTTTGACTTTTATCTAATTTTAAAATTACAGTTATGGCGGATGACTCACGGTCAACTCAGTCATATAAATGCCTGTTTGGTTAACTCACGGTTAACTCCTCAGGTTACGTTTACTTTTCGGTTAACTCACGGTTAACTCTAAAGTAGGCTTGCTTGTCCAAGACGTCAAAAAATAATATTATTAGAACACTTTTATAAAATTCATATTGGGAGGTAGATTGTAACTCACCTGATTTTTCTTCGAAATCTGATGAATCTGAGTAAACAATTACACGCTTTCGGCGTTTGACTTTTTTAACTTCCAACTTCCTAATCTTATTTTTATAAAAAGCTATTTGGTCTTCAGTACTACGTTTCGGCATTTTGAAACAGCGTGCGATATCGTGCGCGCACAGTAAAAGAATGAAGTAAGATGGCAACCGTAGGGCGGGATACTGGTAGGGTTGGACATTTTTATCGATTTAAATTGATAAAATCGATACTCAATATCTCTAAATCGTGTGCGTGGAACGTAAAAGGACTACATGTTAATATTCAATATGTATAATTAAATACATATTATAATTCTATGTCTTCGAATAATGCGACGAAGTATAATCATAAACATTGTTACTAATTGCACCTATTTAATTTTAATATACCAGTAACTTTGCAATAAAACGTTTAATAGTCATAATTTATTAACCACATTTTTATTGCTGTACCAATCAATAAATCGATCAGCTGATCATAATATTAAATTGAATCATAATGTATGATATCTACTTGTAACTACCAAACTTGGATTCTTAAATAAAACCCGTTAGTGGTAAATGTGGCAACCTGCCTTATAAATGCAATCAAAAATGTTTTACTGTTGTTAAAATCCATGAATTCTTAATATGCAGATCATAGTCTAGTTACATTAACTGCCTATAAAGATAACTAAATTAATATGAAAATAAGAACACTATACACACTGGTATACATACGAACTTGTCAAGCCCTAATTCCTTCTTCGAGCTATCATGTTACACAAACATGTTATAATACCGGTTACATAATAAGGACACGAAGCCTCCCTTTATAGCCGTATAAAGTAGTGTCCTAAATAAGCAAGAATTATCGTGAGCAGTTTTGTCGGTTGTATGGAGTTGTGCTCGTCAGTCCTTGTTTTTGGTATCTCACACAACTCACAGTACACTCTCCCTGATAATGTAGTGGTAATGCATACATTGACCTCCGTGGGTAGTCATTATAGCTTAATATTCATGTGAAATGCATGCTTGTTTGTCAACATCATCACATAAAAAAATCTACTGAACCCATTGTTATACAATTACAGAATAAGATCATGTAAAACTCAAACTTTGTTTCATTTCTTGCAGTAAAATTATTATTCACTCGCTCGATTTTATACAAAAACAATCTAAGTAAAATTTGCCCGCAATCAAATAAGAATTTTTGCGTCAAATAGGTAAATTATCTTTGAAATGTATCTGAAAGACAACATAAAGATTGGATCCGTGGAAAAGGGATGTGTAATACATAAGTGCCAAATATAATAAAGGGCCCAATCCATTTTATCGTTGACATTTTGTGTTGGATCATCGACAGGAAAGGATAGATAGAGCAAATGAACGAGCAACTGTCCAAAGCCGAGCAAATCACACAAAGGTCAGTCAAGCGGAACATTTGTTACACGGCATCGACGGGACCCCGCCGGGATACAATAAATCACATCGCCCTATCGACAACCACTTACAGCCAACTACCGAACATTTATATAACTACAATAATAAACAAGAACAAGAAGGATAAATTGCAACAAAAAAAGACATTATGATAACTTGTTTGCAAATTAAAGTCACCACATATGGATTACACGAAATCGTACCGATAATATCTCAAATATGGGCAATCTCAGATTAAGCTTAAAATTGGTTACTGTCGACGAATAATAATTTATAGAAATGTTACTCTTACATTCATCGCTTTGATTTTGTGCAACCGCAAACAAACTAATTGCAATCATAACAAACGCTCACACCTTCAACATAGACAATGTTGGCATTCGATTGGTCGCGACAAAGACATCGCCCAGCGGCAAGGAAACGACCAACGAATAGCCTGACGCGCTGCGGTGGATCATAATTAATTTCAACCACATTACGTGGAACCATTTTTTTGCCTTACTTATACTTCTTTACATTATTATTTGTAGTTTATTTATTTAAACTTTCTTGCACTTAGTAGATGAGGCGGACTTAATGCTATGAAGCATTAGTTTACTGTACTTGCAGAGCAATATCGACTTATCGACGATAGCAAATCACCAATATAGTAAATATTCTTTGAACTTACCGATCACGTATTAATCTCATAAATAACAAAGATGATTGAGAGTATCTATTCATTATTCGAAACCAATCAAAACATAAAACAGAAACAGACGTTTCTAAATTAACGAAGTGATAAATAGTTTCCGGGCGTATCGAAGCAAGATAAATACCTACAAGATAACATATTATGTATGCATGTTACACTATATCAATGGCAAAATGAATTAATCTTGTCCGTTGTATGGTTTCTTACACTAACCAGATGCAACTTCAGCCGATACCGCTACTATTTTAATTCATGAATGTAAATAAAGGGAAATATAAATAATATTAAACTTGCACTGGTTTAGGTACGCGACTATAATTTTTTTTTAATGTAATGGAAGTGGCAAACAAGCATGCAGTTCACATTGATGTTAAGTGATGACTGCAGCCTATAGACACTTACACAATGACCAGATGTCAAAATGGAGATGTGTTGCCACTCCCGAGGCCTAAGGTGTTATGCCTCTGTGCCGGAAATTACAGCGCCGTACATTACCACCTGACCGGAACACGATAGTGCTTAACACTACCATATACCTATATTACCATGTGCCTACGCCCGCGAGCTCTATCACTGGAGCTCTACCACCAGTAAGAAATTGAAAACATAGTCACTAAATAATTATTTCTGATGCGATAATTAATATATAATCTAGTTAACTGACAAAGTAACGGAGAGATTTTTTATAAATAAAAACATTTATCTTGTTTCTAAAAAGTTAAAAGTTCATAAATTGTTTTTGTATTTTATTAAAATTGTTTTAATTAAGCAATCCTCATGAATATTTATCAAAACGAAAGTCGAATCGATGAATCGGCCGAAATATTTAACCTGTCTCTCTTGAGCAAAGCTGAGTAAATGTTCTTCTAATAAACAAAATAATTATAGACGCTGAGTTCAACGTAAACACAATATGCATAAGAACATAGTTCTCGAGGTCGCATTTTATTGTAGACTAGAGTAATCCGAACTTTATACGTTGGTCTTTATGTTTGTAGAAGAGTGATGTGTTTTTAATGTGCAATGTGTGCATGACGTTCGAATGAATAAAAAATGGCCTCAGGATAAAATTTTAATTTTCCTTCCCTATGTAGTCCTGTCTGAACAGTTGGAAACATTAAAATTCCAGCTATGCGCCGACATTGCTTTGTGACAAAGTCAGTTACAATACGTGATGACGTAGCTTCCTTATACAAATAATTATTCTACAACTTGCTACCATCCGCAGGCATATTCCGTCCGGTTGGATATGTAATTCACATATAGTCATGTAGTTATCAGTCGTTTCGCAGGTTATCGATTTTTAATGTATTGAAGTGGCAAACAAGCATGCAGTTCACATTGATGTTAAGTGATGACTGCAGCCTATAGACACCCACATAAAGACGAAGGTCAAAATGCAGAAGCGTTACCACTCCTGAGGCCAAAGGTGTTATGCTCCTGTGCCGGAAATTACAGGGCTGTACATTACCACCTGACCGGAACACGATAGTGCTGAACACTACCATTTAGCGGCAAGTATATTAGGTAATGCGGTGGTGCCTACGCCCGCGAGCTCCGTCACTGGAGGTCTACCACCAGTAATTTTTAAAAAAAGTAATATATATATTTCCGTAATTTTACATTGTAAACTAATGATATTAGATTGTGTATTCTTGGTGCTTTTTACAGCTTTGTGAGGTGGTAATGCACGGCCCTGTAATTTCCGGCACAGAGGCATAACACCTTAGGCCCCAGGAGTGGTAACGCATCTACATTGTGACCTTGGTCTTTGTGTGGGTGTCTATAGGCTGCAGTCATTACTTAACATCAATGTGAACTGCATGCTTGTTTGACACTTCCAATACATTAAAAAAAAATCTTGAGTCAACCGAATTGCCATGTTTGTTAATACACTTGTTTTGTCTGGCACTTCACAACACACTGTAGTGTTATTCTGTTTTTGGCAAATAAATATATATTTTCAAAATTTTCAAATATCATCTATTACACCTAAAATGCGTACAGAAACCCGCGGTAGTTTAACTACGACAAGTAGTCCTTAAGTGTCGCAGTCACATCATATTTAGGGGAGCGTGACATATTAACAATGTTTCAACCTCGTTTCAAGGATGTCATTAGGTAGAGTATCTACAGCCGATTGCATGGATACTACAAATTAAATTACACGATGACGTAACCACTAACACGCGAGGGTCCCTCACTAATACAGTGGGAGTAAACCTGTGCTCGTGTTGTCCGCCAAGAGTTCAACACGACGATCTCGAAAAGTGAAACCCTGGGTAAGTAGCGTCTCTAGCCAAATGCGATATCAAGACAATGAACGTTATATTGGACTGATTTTGATGTCCAAATGGTTCAGTAACAATTTATCCCATTTAATGCATATATCCATTAAAATATTCCTTAGCCATCAAAACTCACAATGCGTGTACTTGAGGTTGGATAAGTTACATAACAAATAGTGATGCTGCAGCCATATAACATTAGGGGTGCGTTATATATTACCAATATTTTCAATGATTGATCTACGGCCGATTTGATGGATACAACAAATGAAATTAGACGATGACGTAACCTATAACACGCGAGGGTCCCTTGCTAAAACAGAGGGAGTAAAGCTGAGCCCGTGTTGGGTGCCAAGAGGGCAAGGCTACGACCTCGAAACCAAGTGAAACCGCTCGGTCAAGAGGCGTCGCTAGCCAAATGTGATATCAAAACAAAGGGGCTTATAATGGACTGCATTTTTATACCAAAACGCTAATTTTTGTTGTTTTTGTGAAGGTATAGCATAAGCACATCATAATGAATGCATTTCTTATACTTAAATCAGTAAGTAGGCACATTTTTAATTTTATTATATTCCTGCAAAATAATAACTTTATTTCTTTAAGTAAGTACATTTGTTTCAGACTGTCCGACCTTCAACCAATTTTACACCTTTAAATCCGCTTCTGTTGGATATGAATGATTCAAACAGATCCATAACGGTTTTCACTTTCTGTATAAAAGCGGGTTCACACAGCCACATACCGTTTCGAATCCATGCAGGATCCCATTTAAATATTTCTGGACAGACCAACTTAGCAGTGGAAGACATAACAAAATAACTTTAATGTTACCAAACGTGATAAGGTAATCGATAGTCGACCAGCGGCCCGGCTAGGGTTTGTAATTATGGTATGCGTATGCAAGATCGGCAATAGACCGAAAGGTGAGGTGACGGGAGCGTCGGCGGACAGCATGACAATATACGCCGGTTACATCGCCCATACCACGTACGCGGCACTATTAATTATTATAAGTACATAATTATTATCGTCATCGTGAGATCGTAGACTCTAAGCACGTTGGGTGAAAATATTTCAAAAACTTACGAGGATCTTATTAGCATAAAAAAATACTGGACAGTTCAACTCAGCAGTGAAAGACATAACAAAATAACTAACCTGTTGCCAAACGTGATAAGGAAATCGGTAGGCGACCAGCGCCGCGGCTATGGTGTGCAGGATCGGCAGGAGTAGTCCAAAGGCTGCGGCGACGGGGGCGCCGACGGGCAGCAGGGCGTACGCCGCGAACACTGCCCAGACGACGTGAGCAGCGCCCTCGGCGGCGGCGCCGGGGCTCCAGGCGGGCAGCGTGGCGGCCAACGCGGTGCCGCCGCTGGCGAGCGCGAGCCAGCAGGCGCGGGGCAACCGCCGCTCTGGCGCCGCGCCGCCCGCGCGCCCGCACCACCACGCCAGCCCGCCGCACAGCACGGCATGGGTACCCAACACCCCAACCTGAACAAACGTACAGTTCGACTTAAAACATATGGTGCTGTATTGTACTCGACCGATATGTATGTTTGTAATGTGACGACTGATGTAATTTGAGTTAGGTTCTATAATAATAATAATGGCAACCCATTATAGGTACGTCCCACTGCTGGACACGAGACTCTCCCCTTTTTGGAGGGTTAGGTTAAGTTTATGTTAGTGATAAATTAAGAATTCCTATTGATGGTAAATAATAGCTTCAATGTAGATTCTATACTAGAGATTATGGTGCCATCCACCATCTACATTAATTCTGCGGTTCTCAATAATTATGTTTTGCAGTCTACGGTAATGCATGAGTTTTAAAATTCCAGTATCAGTAAAAATATATATTCCAAATAAATCACGTACTATAATGATACAAATATCGTATAATCTTGGATCCTTTTAGGATCCTGAAAGACCGGAAGGGATATTCTACCGCGTAGCGTATATCCATCCGATTGATTGTCGACCTTCGGTTCCGTATTCCAACTTCCGCTAACTTTACCCCCGCTTTTTATTCAAGATTTTTGTGACTGTATTTTGTTGATAATATATCTTTTCTTACCAACTTACAATAAATCCTAAATATGAATAGGTAAGTAGGTATATAATGAAAAAAGTAACCAACACAATAAGCAAGAAAGTTATTATCAGTTAATAATAAATACGGCTAATGTTACGTGAGGAAAATCCATTATGCTACGCTTTTATGGCATCGCGTAAACAAATTTACTGACTAACGTAAACAGATTTACATGTCAATGAAATCTAAAGGGATTATTTATAAATTCATTCACGCACATAGGGCGTGTCGTCGGAATAAACAATTCTGTCCCTCAAACTATTTTAATTGATACAAACACACACACGTATAATTTTTACACTTGCGAGTGTATGTACTAAATGTAAACAGACATTACCTGGGCTGTCTTAGTCTTGATTATGCTATATTTCTAGAGGCAAAAAAAAGATATGTGCCTTACGCCAGCTACGAGTAGCAATGACGATCGCAAGATCGGAACCGACAGAAGTGCGCTGAAACAAGCTCTGCCACTTCGACGGCGCAGCATCGTGTATTTTTATTTATTTTATTTTTGACTCGTTCGTTTTGAACAGTAACCTTAGGCCAGCCGCGAGTGATCTTGATTATGCATTATGCCTTAACTTTCACAGCAACGATGTCTGACGTTGATATCTAAAGTACCTAACATCAGCGTCGATTATATGTAGCAAATAGAGGTGCTCTGTAGTTCCCCTGGTTCGAGCACGTGGTGTCGTAAGTGAAGTAAGAACATATTTTAGACTATTTTGGATTATGACCTATTTTGCCCTACGCCAGGCCACGGAGGTAAGCTACGGTGTGCATACAATTTATTCAGCTCGGCGATCTAGATTATGCTTGACATAATTTTTTGAGTAACGCCATCTTTTGTTAGACAACGTCCAAGTGCTAACTAAGTGCACCACACCAGCTATATGTCGATAATTGCATGCATGGTCCAACCCGGTCCATGATTCAATAGCGTTGTACAATAAGCTTGAAAGGATTGTAGATCGGTTACTTATTTAAAGGAAAAGATTATTTAACAAGAACAGTACGTATAATTCGTATGGCGGCAAAAGTACAAGAGAGAGATGACACAGTTCACATACACGAGCACAGGAAATACACAAATAACAAATAATGTTGCCATAGTGACATTACGCTACAATAAAATGTTACATTCACTATCCAACAAAGCTGAATTAGGGGAATATTTTAGTCTATGTATGTATCTTCACGCCAGGTCCCTAACGGGGTAGGCAGAGAGTGTAGGGCGCCAGATATCCCGGTCCTGACATACCTCTCGTGCCTCGTCTACCTTCATCATTCTCTTCATACATGCACGCCGATTCCTAAAACTTTTGACCCCACCATCAGACAGAACTCGACCTATTTGGTCATGGTAGGTTAGTCTTGGTATTTTAGTATATTTTAGGGTATTACCTGGGGTGCCCTACGCCAACCGCGAGTAGCGTCGACAGCGGCGAGTGCGGCGGCGAGCACGGCCCAGAGCGCAAGCGCCGAGCCGACGGAGGTGCGCTGCAGCTTACACGCGTAACGCGCGTACAACTCCTCCAGCTCGGCGGTCTCGAAGCGTCGGCGCGCCAGCAGTCGTGCCAGCGGCCCACGCTCGGACATCGCCTTCACCGCGTGGTCCATCCCGCCGCCTCACCTCGCCCGCGCTGTCCGCATTACCGTCCGTCGTTTCATCTAAACAAACAAGGCATTTTTACATTTTATCAAAAAATTAAAGGAATTGAAAGATGTACTAGAATTATTTTCTGTGTAAACGGAGATTTAGTTCTAAATTATTTTAGGTGATTACTCCAAATCAGTAAGATTCTCAGTGGCACCGCTGAAAATTGGAAATTAACCCGATATCACATTTTCAGCATTTTCTAGAAGGGCCCAACCCTTCCTTACGTTAAAGTCTCAGGAGTGGCAACGCATCTGCATTTTGACCTCTGGTCAAATGGCATGTGAACTGCATGGTTGTTTGCCACTTTCATTACATTAAAAAAAACTTTTTCGCAATGACAAAAGCCAAAACCAAAACATGTAAAATTAATATTGTTAACCATTTTTTTTTTAAATTAAAGCAAACGAATACCTGGAAGCTAGTAATAAAATAAAAGGCAGCGTGCATAAAAACAAGTAAAGGACAATCGATTTTCTTCGTCGCGTCGCAAATAGACAGCAGCACCTTCATGAAATAGTATTCAGCCCCTTGTGGGTAAAGCATCTTGCAGATTTTAAGTTAATTTTACACCTGGCGTGTATGAAATATGGTTTATTTTATATACGGCAGGTGTAAAATTAACTTCCCCGCGTGCGTTGGATTTATCTTCGCGTTAGACAACATTATTTACGAGTGTTGTGGAAACTTCGTAATGGTCTTAATGGCACATCAAATTAGTTAGGGTTGGGGCTGTAAGTTAATAACTTGAGGTCATTATTCTTCATGATGATAATTTTTAGATAGTCACAACGTGGTCACAACTACTATAATAATAATTCTTCCTTATTATATCTCAAAAAAAACTAACACGACTCTTTAAATATAAATTAATAAATAAAACACACCAGACAAACCAGAGAGACAGTGTGTATTTGATCATTTAAAATTTCATCGCTCATGCGTCCCAATCCCAACAATGTCTAATAATTCACAACAACATTTCTGATAACTATTATTCGTCAACAAACATTTGGCACTGTAAAATTTTATATTGTCACAATATATTTATTTTGGGAAAATTTTAACTTCAATTCTAATGTAGTAATGTAACCTGGCGCTATATTCCCAAAAGGGTAAACAGAAGCATAAGGCTAGATCTGTATAATAAGGTTATACGATTTTACCGCACTTTCCTGCGTACCAATAATTTTCCTTAGTTGCGCCTTTAGAAAAGCCAGCTTGGTTTTATCTTTCCCAATAGGCATTGATCTCCGTCTGTCTGGTGTCTAGGCAGTTTGCCAAGACATTGTCAATATGTCGCGTCGTAATAAAAATTCCGCACATATAATTTATAGTGATTTTAATCTCATAATGTGATTTTAATCTTTGTCAAATTAACCTCAAAAGAAACAAATACCAAATTAAAGATTCTATAACATAAAATTACTGGTGATAGAGTTCCAGTGACGGAGGTCGCGGGCGTAGGCACCACCGCATTACCTAATATACTTGCCGCTAAATGGTAGTGTTCAGCACTATCGTGTTCCGGTCAGGTGGTAATGTACGATTGTTGCCTGTAATTTCTGGCACAAGAGGCATAACACCTTAGGCCTCAGGAGTGGTATCTAAAGCATCTGCATTTTGACCTTGGTCTTTGTGTGGGTGTCTATAGGCTGCAGTCATCACTTAACATCAATGTGAACTGCATGCTTGTTTGCCACTTACATAACATAACTGTTTTTTTTTTTTTATGACAAATCTTATATTATCAGAGTGAATTGTGTTCGCGTCCTACTTTGACAAATACAAAGTGGCATTTTATACACTGAGAATTATTCTCTCTCAATTCATGAATGTGAGTTGTTTTACAGAATAATCTAGCTGCCTATATGCTTAACCCTTAACGTGCCAATCAAATATAATATGCGTTCTGGTAGTCACGTCGTCATTGGGAGTGATTTTAGGTGATCTTTTAGCCAATATCCACGTATTCTCACACTCATGACTGTACCACAGTAGATAGAACAAATCTATTTACCGTGACTGTACTGTAGTAATCACTTATTGTAACACTGTAGCTACAAACAAAGGACACTTAAAGATCTCACTCTACCCTGAAAGCAACAATGCAAGGGATTATACTGGTCATCTTCCTTCTTTCAATTCTGATATACCAATCTAAACTTTATGCGACTGGCTGTACATTAAAGCTATAAATAATAAAGTATCAATTTTAGGAAAAAAGGTACGAAAGGTCAAGAAAATACGCAAACGAGGATAAAAGCGATTCAGTTAGGCGATGGAGCCGCTGGTAGCCAAAAGATTATTTTTTTATCCAATATCCAAGTTCTCAGCCTTTATTATAAGGTGTCTGTAAACCACTTTTTGTAACACTGAAAACTACAAACAAAGAGCTGAAAAAATCTCGCTCTATCCCGAAAGTGACAATGCAAGAGAGTTCTAGACGTATTCTTTCTTTCAATTCTGTGTCAGGCGCCACACACCGCACGCCGCCGTAGCGTTGCATCTTCTCATACCTAAGAAAGCTTTATGCCGCTGACCAACAGGTAGGTATGGCTGTACGCTTAAGCTATAAATAATTTAGTATCAATTACAGGAAAAGTCCGTGTGAGGGGCGAGTGAAGAGGGTCCGGCTTTCAGGGGAGTATTGCAGTGTTACCAGCTCTCTTAGAAAATTTAATGGCTCTAATTATTTTCATAAAGTAGGATATATTTATTCAGGCAAGTAATATACACCTTTATGATTCATTAACAATAATTTTCATCGTTCTAGTTAGCCTATAACTTTAATATTATTTTTTAAGGAACGTTTTTTTAAGCAGAACTTTCTTTCGAGATAACGTCTACGGCACGGAGTGGTTATCTCGGAGGAAAAGGGGGGTATGCATAGATCATTTTGCATAACGTGTATGGGCCATGCTCGTAGTAAAGTGTTGCCCAAAATCGGTCTTGGTCTTGCAGTCTTGGTCTTGTTCTTGCATTTTTGCAAGACCAAGACTGCCTAATTTTAGCAAGACCAAGAACAAGACTGACGGTGCAAGATTTGAGCAAGACCAAGACTAAGCCTGTGAGACTCTTGCGTCATGGAGTTAGGACTGAGTGTCGCGAAGTAGGTACAGGTTGTTTTTTCGTGACAATCGACCTTATGCCTTCAGTTATAAGGTCAATTGTTCAATGTGACCGAAGGAGATAGGTATTAAGTTTCGTGTTGACTCATGTACGCAACTAAAACTGACACTTTACCGATCTACTCTGGGCCCAACCCTGAACAACCCTATCTATTAAAAAAAAATGTTAAGTATAGCATATTAGTCTTACGCTCTTTTGCCTATTTCGAAGTGAGATTATTTTCTAAAGCATCATTAGTAATTAGAAAACATAGAAATAGGTTAAGTGATGGGTCAGCCAGATGGTTACTTTGTATTAATTCTTGGTCAAAAGAATTAATATAAATCACAATAATATCTGAGAGAGATCTTTGCGCAAGATCTGCGGTGTATCACTCACCGATCGCGTTCGTAATGAAGATGTAAGAAAGAGACTTTGTGTGAATGATAGTATCGGTGTAAAAATGAAAAAAGGCATGCTCCGATGGTTCGGGCATATAGAAAGAATGTCGAATGAGCGAATGACTAAACAGATATACAATGCGAATGTGGATGGTTGCAGAGGCCCAGGAAGACCAAGGCTGACCTACCATGACCAAATAGGTCGAGTTCTGTCTGATGGTGGGGTCAAAAGTCTTAGGAATCGGCGTGCATGTATGAAGAGAATGATGAAGGTAGACGAGGCACGAGAGGTTTGTCAGAACCGGGATGTCTGGCGCTCTGCACTCTCTGCCTACCCCGTTGGGGACCTGGCGTGAAGATACATACATACAATAATATCAAATCTATTATGTAATGTGGCGTAATTTAATTACTATTGTATTTTATTCTTAATTGAAATAAATGGTAAATTTTATATCTCTTTTATTTAATTTCATATAATGTGAAAGTCTATCAACTATTCATCTCTTTCTAGACAGATAATGTTCTTTAAAATACATTCATAATAAATATAAAATCAAATAAATGACATTAACTGTCACTCATTTGATCTTAATTTTTAAGGCGTGTTAAATGTTAACGTTTATTAAGAAATAGTCTGAATCCCGTAGGACACGGTAGATAACTCAGTTGGGTAGCGTATTGGCATGGATACTTAGGTTGTGGGTTCGAACCCTACCTGTGTCAGCTGATTTTTCGAATTTTAAATTACTTTTTTCCATTTATTAATTTGGTTGGTCTTTACTATGTCTATGGTAGTTCAAACTCAAAATGTACGTTATTCTAAGGTCTAAATTCTAAAGTAGCGTTAATAAATAGCAATAGGCTAACAGGTTATTGCGAGACTCTTGCTGCAAGACTAAGACCAAGACCAAGACTGAGAGCGCAATACCAAGACCAAGACCAGGTGTATTGGCGCAAGACCAAGACCAAGACTGGCCAAGTCTCGTCTTGGTCTTGCATTTGGGCAACACTTTTTTTTTTTTTTTTATGTAATTGAAGTGGCAAACAAGCATGCAGTTCACATTGATGTTAAGTGATGACTGCAGCCTATAGACACCCACACAAAGACCAAGGTCAAAATGCAAATGCGTTACCACTCCTGAGGCCTAAGGTGTTATGCCTCTGTGCCGGAAATTACAGGGCCGTACATTACCACCTGACCGGAACACGATAGTGCTGAACACTACCATTTAGCGGCAAGTAAATCAGGTAATGCGGTGGTGCCTACGCCCGCGAGCTCCGTCACTGGAGCTCTACCACCAGTAGACACACTACTCGTAATAGAGCCTCCGACGATACGCACGTATGCGTATCATGACTCGACTGCATCTACTTAAATAAATAACTCTTTGTAGTTACAAAAGATTATAAAATTTGACTTCAGGCAGGATTCTAACCTGCGACCACCGTATCAAATTAAACCAATCCAAATTATTGTCTAACAAATACGTGAGCGATCATAAAAAATATTGTAAAAATCTCTAATGTCGTCATCTTTAGTTTACGGTTTATTCCGTGGAAGATAATTCTCACATCCGTGATCAGGCCATTCATTATATAAATATTATTGTGTCATGTTATTTATTCTAATATTATGTGTAGGCGTTAATAATTAAGCTAATAAAATGAACTAGGACAGTGACGGTTCCAATTCGTGATATACCTATATACCGTATACCTATTGCACAATTGAATGACTAAACAAGAAATGAATAAAAAATAAAAGGAATTATGCACAAAATACTTTAATAATATCCGTTTTATCAATCAAGTCCCACGTCAACGAAGAATGGCAAATAATAATACCTACGTCTTTTGAAGTAAGAGATATTTTTGCAACAAAAAAGACATTATTTTTATGTTAATTTTTATGTATAACTAACTTTGTCCGCGACTTCGTACGCGTATAATGCACGTTTCCATAGCCATAGGGACATCCTCGATTCTCATCCTCCAACTTTATTCCCCAAGAAACAAACATACCAATTATCAGCTTTTTACGACCAGTAGTTTCGTCGTTGCGTTTTCTGTCACTATAGGTACCATCAATAACTCCATATAGGTACCATTCATACGTACCCTGGAGAACCTATAACCAATAATCTGATAGGAAGCCATTTAGGAATTAGCGAAGAATTATGCAAAGAATATACTTATCAACTTCAACTTAAGATCCTACATATCTACGGACATAAAAAAAACACGCAAATATAATAAAATAATGTTCAATAACATGAGGTCATTAATAGACCTCCTGAGGCAGGGTTTTGAAAGTTGAAAGATACTGAGAATCATTGTCTACACATGAATATTATATTTTAAACGTCCTTTTTATTTTTTTAACTCGTAAAAGTAAGTCAGGGTTACGTAGAACATATGCCAAAAAGGTTTTGATCACGCAATAAGTATTGTGTCATACTCACATCCAATTGTGTATTTAGGATTTTCGCGTAATAAAAAAATGCGTAGGTATATAGATATTTATTGAATGTTATATCAATTAGTCTCGTTATTAATCGATACTAATTAGTAAAGTATTAAGATGTGTTGCAGTGATTAATAAATGAATTACCTAATTATTATAACGAATCGATTAAGTCAAGGCTCATTTACTATAAGATATGTAGTTGTTTATTTTATTATAATTCAGTTTATTCACATACTCCAGATGATTAGGCTCTTGAGAAGAGCTCTTTTATATCAAATTATTTTTAAACTATCGTTAGTGACTCACCACTAATAGTAACAATAAATCTAACCAGTTCCACGCTCTCTGTAAGAGATCTGGCGCGAAGATACATACATACTCAATTTACTGTATGGTTAAGAACTGTCCTAAAATGTTCGAAATTTGAAGTCAAAAGCAAGATCAAAGCTCCTCTTAATCATAACTCCCGCAGATCGAAAACAAAAAGATAAAACTTTATGTTAGCTTGGGAGACAGAGGGGGAGCAATCTTGGCATAATAGCAATGCGTACTTCACCAAAAATCATTGAACTCTCCGATCGGAAACAGAAGCACGACTACGTAAATAACTTGCAAGCATTGCAGGAAGTTGGGAATACTTACTTCAATCAATGGATAAATGAAGTCTGCAACTGTTGATTGAAACTGGCCCGACTCGGTACTTAGTTTAGAATAACTTTACTTAATATTATAAAGTTGAAGAGTTTGTTTGCTTAAACGCGCTAATCTCAGGAACTACTAGTAGGATTTGAAAAAATATTTCAGTGTTAGATAGCAAATTTATCGAGGAAGGCTTTAGGCTATGTAACATGACGCTTAGATGAATAGGAGAGGGTAGGTAACATTGCAACTTTTTATTGGCCGCTTAATAGATAAACCCAAGCATGTATTAAATTGAAGGCTGCTACTGCATAACATATATCTACTGCATTGATATACAAAAATGTATATCAATGATCTACTGTTATTGATTCATAATTTCTATGGTGCAAAGTACGTCGCGGCCTTATATCGAAACTTGGAATGGGTGGAAGTACTAGATAGTAGACACGGTGCAAAGCATTCCCTAAAGGTCCTGCTCTTGGGCTCCTGTAATAATCTGTAATATGTCTCTTATCAGGAATAAAAATATAATTACCACACAAAAGGTAGACGAGGCACGAGAGGTATGTCAGGACCGTTATATCGGGCGCTCTTCACTCTCTGCCTACCCCGTTAGGGACCTGGCGTGAAGATACATACATACCACACAAAAGCTCTGCAGTTCTATTTTAAGAATATCATAAAGACAAAATCTTAAATACCTACAGTTTGTAGTACTTTTTGAAACTCTATGAAGGTCAATTCTAGAACATGTACAATGTATAGGTACACATACAATTATCAAAAGTTCGTAACAAACAATTTTCATATTTGCAAAATCAGAGGTAGTGCGTGTATCAGACGAAAGCTCAGGGATTTCAACAGGCTACAGAATCGGCGGATTTCAATTTCAACATTGTTAGTGTGAAAAACATTTTTCATCATTCGTAGACTGTTGAATCTCTTGTAGTGTTTGTGGAACGACGTATTGAAATTAATTGTTCAATTTAAATCAACTTGAGCAAGAATTTTCAGGCTTATTTTTTTTTATGAAAAATCACTAAATTCAGTAGGTATAATCTGCTAGTAAATTATGGTAATAATCAGCGTTTCTCAAACTTTTTTGGTGGCAGAACCCTTTCGAAAAGCGAAATTTTTGACGGAACTCCAAAATAAAAGAAAATGTTAGGTAGGTACGTACATTCTTTAATTATTGTTATTAAAGATTAATAATTAGTAACCATCTTACAATGTAAGTGTACAGGTACTATAATCAATATAAAACGTCACTGAGTGACTGACAGACAACGTAGTTTTGTAACTTTTGTCGCTAGTAGTAAAATAAAAGAAAAGAAAAACTAATGGACAGAAGAGGTGTATATTATTTTCTCATTATATTATCTAGTATTCTCGCGGAGCCCTCACAAAGGCTTTGCGGAGCCCCAGGGCTCCGCGGAGCACACTTTGAGAAACGCTGCTCTAAATTAAGTATATTGCCCTAATATACTTTCATAATTCAAGTTTTTCAAGGAGAAATATGGCATGTTATTTAATCACTAGATAATAATTTAATTAAAAGAGTTAGCATACTTATAGGATAGATTTTATAGAGGTATGGTGGATGGTACCGCGGGCGTAGGCAGTAGTAGGCACAACTGCATTACCTAATCTGTTAGGAAAATGGTGGTGTTGAGCGTTATCGTGTTCCGGTCAGTTGGTAATGTACGGCCCTGTAATAAAATGTATAAGGTGGGTAGGTATCTCGAGAGCGAAAAGACCACCACGGACATCATATAGGAAGATAAATGAATTGAGTTTGCTACTGTCAGACATAGAATAATCGCCCAAGAATCTAAATATATATATAAATTAATATACCTATAATATCCCTCTGAAAGTAACGTGGAACACGGTGTAAATTTACAGATTATAAATTAAACCCAAATTAAGCATACATTTTCAATTAATTGTAGATAGCGGGTCGGTGCTACTACCCACTTAACCCTCGCTATTAACAATTCATTGTAGTCACGTTCAAGTAGCGTTGGTTTACTAACTTGCGAGGTACCTACAGTCATTAGCTTAGCGATGTCAATAAATCAAAGGGTAGTAGGTACATATATGTTTATATAATTATAATATTGGTGTGCAAGTTTTAAGAATTATTGATCGATTTTATTGAAAAAAATATACATTATTATTCACAATTACTATTTATTCATTAGTACCCATTGCAATATTTTATTAAAAGTTAATGTTTTGTTTCAATTATATTAAAAACAAAAGTTATAATAAAAGAGCCTAGATAGCTAGTTTTCTTTAACTTTAAGTGTATTTATTTGTTTCGGTTTGCCATCAAAATGAATCCTCAGCCAAGTACATCACAAAAAGACGTTAACACATTGTCCCCAACAAAAAAAAACGTTAACGAAAAGATTTGATGGTTACTGAAAAAGTAATGATCCGCAACGCCTACAAGTACGTGAAAAACGCAACTTCTGCGCTAAAATAGTAGTTGTTTAGATAATACTATAAATGAATTGAATCGATTCGGAAATATTTCATTTTCGTATCGACTAATTTCGCAACGTCACTATTTAGCAGTTGTCATTACGTTGCAACACTGAAAATGTCAAATCAGGAATCGAATTCAAATTCCGAATATAGCTATTAATGTAGGTCCATAATTCAACTTTGTCGCAGAAGACCTAGCTTTACTTTATCAGGATCAAACAACATACGCGTAAATTACATATTTATGACTAAGGGATTTCAATGTAAGTCGGGTAACCTGAATATGTATGCATGTACAAATTAAAACAGGCCAAACTTAGTGTTGGACATTTTTTACCTACCATACCTGAACTTTTACGAACTCATATTAAACGCTACCGCATAGTAAATGCGAATTTTTCCAACTTCTGAGGGTCTACTCGAAAAACAAAAACGAAATATGCGAACACTTTTCGCATTTAAACCCTACTCTATGCCTCTTACGAATTTCCAAAAAATTTAAAAAATATGTTGATACAAAACTTAACTTGACGTTAGTCTACTGACGTCAGAGTAGGAAGAAACGTAACTTCAGGCTTTTATTTTCATAGGGGATAAGCAGAGGCAGACCTTCAAGCATTCATATTAATTTGCTGTAGCTGTAAACACCTACGATTCGCCAGTTACGTTTTTATTCTATGTCATAGGTGGTGATCACGATGGATAGATGGTGGTGGTGGTGTTGCCACCTCTGAGACTTTAGTTGTCATGTCTCTGTGATAGTTATTACGAGCCATACAATTACCATCTAATCGGAACACGATAGTGCTGAACACTATCATTTTGCGGCAGATAAATAAGGTAATGCGGTGATGCCTACGCCCTCGAGTCCCTACACCGGCTACAACTGGAACTCTACCACCAGTAAAAAAATACTAGATATATTTGGTCTAAAACACAGTTGGCAACCCTGATTTCGACACGACAAATTGTTCCGATATATCGTTAATCGTTTTTGTGAGTAGACCCCTACATATTCAGTATTCTGTAGCGCGAATATTTATGCCGCACTGGGCCGAAATCGAATCATGAACTCGCTGTATCGGGACAGCATACCAATTTTTGCCTACCATTTCAAATTAACAGTTACACTCCTTATTAAATTGTTGTCGGCTACGCTCTGACATGTTTTCAGTTACATAGTTTTAGTTATTTATTTAACTTATGTGTTTTTATGTAGGTAATGATGGTGGCAAACTAGAACGCAGTTCAAATGGACGGTTGCATCTTTTAGACACCTACACAAACAGGAGGTCAATTGTAACATAACATGTCTGATAGGGCAGACATGTTTTTGACAATTTTGATTATAGCATCCCACTCCATAATCACTTCAGCCGAGAGACGTCTAGTCCTCGACAAAAGCCTTCCCCGAAAATACTGGCAACAGGGTTGTGTGTCATCAGGGACAATAGGATCTCCCCTAATTATTATATTCTCAAATAATCGCCACGCTTGGCATGCGGTGCGTATTGACAATGGTAGTGATGTTAGTTTAATCACGGGACGCTGCTGCCAATCCCACTTTATTGCATTTACTACCGCCTTATCCGAATTATTTGATCGCCATTATTCGGTTCTGACGGCACTAGCGGAAAAATTATCTTTCTCGCTACAACTAACATTTTCGACCGAACTGTGAGTCACTCAGTCACTCAATCACTCAGACAATAACGGAAGAGTTTCAGAGATAAAATGCAAATTAAGTTCGTGTGCCACCAAAGTGTGCGTACCTACCTACATTTAATGTTGAATTCTCATTAATCATTAGTTAATAATTCAAACTGTTTAATGGATTCGATATATTCGTAATCAGAAAAATGTTGTTTACACCGTAAAAAAGGTGACAAGAACTTTAATCTTTTGGAATGCAGTTGATTCAAACATGGATAAACTGCGAACATTGCATGGTAATCATTATGTAAATAGTTATTTAATTCATTCACATCTCATACCGAGACTAGAAATGTTAACACATGTAATTGCATTAGCAACTTAAACATCAGATGTATTTATTTTTAACCGAGTTCAAAAAAACGAGAAGGTTCTCAATTCGGCCGGTATTTTTTTTTTTTGTTTTTACGCCAATTTCGCCGTAATTTCTGGACCGTTGTGTTGTGTTTGATGCGGAATAGTTTCGTATTGGTCCCATAAAAATTTTATTCAGGTAAGCCCATTCGTTATTATTATAAGAGCATTTTTTACTTACTTTCACCTCAAACTAAAGGAATAAGATTAGACAGCGTGTTGTCATAACAATGCGTTGAATCCACTGACGTCCTAGATAGTCCTAATGCGCATGACAACAAGTGACAATGACATAATTTACTCCTTCGTGGATAAATGGATAGAGTTGAAAAATCAATAATTATTTTCATTGATTTCGTATAGTCGTGTAATAATTTTGTATCGACACATCTAAACAGTATAAATTATGTACCTATCATATTGTCACGAAGTTAAAAGAGTCAGATTTTACAAATTTAACAGATGTGAACGGTTAATCTTATTGACAATGCAGCAATAAACTAAAAAGTTTTAAATAAAAATAACTACGTTAAGAAAAACTGACTTCAAATCTAAAAAGTAATACAGAATTAATATTAATTATATACTACGTATTATTTATATGTGTTATTTACTAATAAGATTGAAGTCGGTGCCAAGCCAAAATCATTAAAGTAGGCATTTCATTGTATTAAAACGTAACTTCATGCCTGTAATTCCCGAAGGGGTAGGCAGAGGTAAATGCATGCATTCAAGCATACATGCAAACACCCACGATTCGCCGGTTACGTTTTTTTCATTGAATTAATTTGCTCGCACTTGGCAGCGACTTCAATCCTATTAGTAAATAACACATATAAATAATAAGTAGTATATAATTAATATTAAATCTGTATTATTTTTTACTTCTTAGATTTGAAGTCGGTTTTTCTTAACGTAGTTATTTTTATTAAAGTAAGCACTTACTTAAGCACGGTGGCGACAGTAGGACCAAGTCAAGGCAAACTCAAAACAAAAGTGTCTCTACCTAACTCTCCGGCTTTGTTGTAATATATTGTATATTTTAAACATTTATTATTATGTGTAGGAATAATTTACTGGTGGTAGAGCTCCAGTGACGGAGCTCGCGGGCGTAGGCACCACCGCATTACCTTATATACTTGCCGCTTAATGGTAGTGTTCAGCACTATCGTGTTCCGGTCAGGTGGTAATGTACGGCCCTGTAATTTCCGGCACAAAGGCATAACACCTTAGGCCTCAGGAGTGGTAGCGCATCTGCATTTTGACCTTAGTCTTTGTGTGGGTGTCTATAGGCTGCAGTCATCACTTAACATCAACGTGAACTGCATGCTTGTTTACCACTTCCATTACATAAAAAAAAAAAAAAAGTGTAGATCGCGAAAACCTCAGAACTTCACGGTTTCACGGATCACATAATTGATTTTCGGAGAGAAATATAAAATAGAAATAAGTAGACCATTTTTATCGTGTCCATATCCACTAACTCTTAACAGATTGAAAATGTATATTTCCTATGATATCAATTCAAAGGATTCGTCATTTAAATCTTGTGTCTAATTAATGTAAGAAAACTCCATTTGATAATCCTATATTTCAGGCTACGCAAGAGAACAATAAATAATCTACAAAGCTATACCCAATGGATTGTTCGAAACTACGCCACTTTAAAATAACACAGCTCAAAGCTTTTGTTCTTATATTTATGCTGAATCTAGACGGAATACTTAACGATTGTGTCAAGAACTCTTTTAGGCTTTATCGTTACCCCCACTCGCGCACCTCTTGATATTATGGTTCATGTCCTCTGAAGTTCGATTGTGCGAGATAACTGAATTATCCAAAAGTTGAATTTATATTAAGGGCATAATCCCCACTTGAAAAGCTTGTACCCTGGAATAAAAGTGCTTGTAGCATTTATTTTGGTATGGTCATTTATAACAAACAAAGTAAAGCGTTATAACTTATAAGCTGTGGTGCAAGTTGGGAGAATGGAAATTTTAGGAAGCATAACTTAAGCACAAAATCTATACCTATACTTAACATTATAAAGCTGAAGAGTTTGTTTGTTTGCTTAAACGCGCTAATCTCAGGAACTACCAATCCGATTTGAAGAATTCTTTCAGTGTTAGATAGCCCATTTATCGAGGAAGACTTAACATCACGCTAAGAAGAATAGGAGAGGGTATGTAACATAGCAACCGCGCGAAGCCGGTGCGGGCCGCTAGTGTTGAGATATAGACCAACTAGACTAGTGTCCAAAAATGGGAATAATATCAGAGATAGATCAGAATCGTATATCATCCCTTTTGTGGTACACTGATGTTAAACATTTGCAAGTCATTCGTAATTAATCAACTCTGTGTATATTGCTATTTGCTAAAACATACCTACGCGAGTTATTGCACAATTGTAGTCATTTAGTACGCACAAAAACGTAAGTATCCTTCTAACTTTTATACACAAACAATAATAAATGCATAAATTAGCATACACACAACCTACACCGTAGCAACGACTTCAAACATTTCGCTTTGGTTGTAAAAAAAGCAAATCCACATTTAGCGGAGGATCTGTCAACGGAAAGTGGCAGGCGGCCACGCGAAAATAGACGGTCACCTCGAAATATGAATAAATAGCCACCTATTTACAACAACACTGCATGTGTAATATAAATGCCCCTCGAAATGATATATCATATAAAAACTATCCACCCACGACTCTGCATTACTTGACAGCATATTTACAATGATTCACTACAACTGACGAATATACACTTTAATTTATCAAGATTATGTGAATTTATGTGGTAGTATGTCAAATGATCGGATGATTTAATGGGATAGTAATAGGACTTAACTGATGGTAGAGCTCCAGTGTTGGAGCTCGAGGACTATCTGTCCCCCAATGGTAGTGTTCACTATCGTGTTCCGGTTATATGGTAGTAATGTATGGCCGCGTAATAAATATCACAAAGGATTTCACACTTTTTAGTCAGCAGTTACAGTAGGTAGTTAGGTAGGTACATAGTCTAATATCTAATAATAGATATGTTATAGTTATAATGCAAAAGACGAAGCGGATTTGAATGAAATTTGGCACAGAGATAGATCATAGTCTAAAATACTCTAAAATAATACAAAAGCTATATTTCATTTTTAAAAAAGAACAGGATGTATATATTTGACTTTTTAGGTATCTACTTCATTTCATCATTCATGCCTCACCCCACTTGAATAGCTGCCTAGTCGTAATTTGCTAGCAGGGTGGCTAACTTGCGGCCCTGATGGCCCAACTTGGGCATCTTACCGACCGCGACGACACAAGCTTATGTACTATCAGGAGGCTACTTGTCTACACGAGCACCTCACACAGTGGTAATAAGAGCTATATTTTACTGGTACACACAGATCACCGAACATCGTACCGTGTATAGTGTTTAGTATCCCACGCACCTAAATATTAACCATTGAAAACTATTGAAAACGCGCGGTCGCTCATAAGCAACCAGAACAATGACCCGTAACTTGTGTGCGAGAGGTAACAAAAAAAATTGGAAATCAATGCCAAATTGCGCTATAAAGTGGTATGGAAGCAACAGGCATAATAATAGTTTTAAGAAGGCAACGCTACTCGTGATAGAGTGACATAGCAAAGAGGTTTATAGGAATCGCTCGCCACTAGTGGGTGATTCGATTGCCGGCAACAACTTAACTGTGCCACCAAGTTGGTGCCAGGTGAGATACGATCCATACTACTGTACACGTTTTGTTGGTAGTGCGACCGTGGTGGACCGTCACAATGGTGTTCTAATGAAATAGTAGGTCCTAAAGAACTTTTTACAAACAAATATACCGCCTTACGGGTCGGTAGACCTTTGGTTGGTGTTACCTATTAGTGGCCCTACTTCTAAATATTATGTTCTGTATTTAGTTCTCACTTTTAAGTGTAGATTAAATTCTTAGTGTTACCTACTTACCAAAATGACATTGTTTAGGTAAATATCAAATTTACATCGTCCAAGTTAACAAACATGTTCATTAAATAAAAACTCCTAGGCCAAACTATTTAATTTTTTATGGAACCAAACGGCAACTATTTCGCAATATTATGCAAAAATTGCATACGTAAATTGGATCAGAAATCTCGGCGTAATCGGTGTACCTACATTCAAGAATAAAAAACCATAGCAAGCGAATTGAGATCCTCCTTGAAAGGAAAAAATCATCCAAACTACGGCAATACCATGGACTCTTAAGAGAAGACTTCTATAGCCCAGAGGTGTCATAATTATTTGATGTATATAAGAAAAGTTTCCAGAAAATAATTCTCAATATCACTCCAGCCAAAAGACGTTTACAGCCTTATCCAAGGCCTTAACCCAAACCCTCCCCCAGCCCACAACTATGTTGTGCGTCATTGAGGGAGAATATGGTCATAATCATCACGCTTGGCAGGCGGATTGGCGATCGCAGTGACAGCAGCTTAAGCTTCAGTGACTTCTACTACCCATCCCGCGTTATTTTATTAACTGGCATTGGAATGGTTCGACCGCTATTGTTCTGTTGACCGACTGCACACGCGGAAGAATTCTCCTTCACTAAATGACAATGGGGTCATCAGGTCCCAATTAAAAAAAAGTCCATCCCGAAGTAATTCCGAGCAAAAGTTAGCAATTTTATATTAAGCGGGTACCTACGAAAAGACATGCGCGGAAATTAGGTAAACTCTGACGCACATGAATTAGACGCGTTGGTATAATTTGGTCACACGAAAAATGAATGGAATTCGGTCACAACTAAAATTATATTCTATTTTAACAAATCAGTTAGTTGAATTTGTTGACAAGATATATCATAAAATTCTCGCCACGGAACACAGAATGGGAGAATGGGTAATTAGTATGTACTATGTAGGCACTACAGTACTTATATAATAAATGTTTACCTACACCTCAGAATAGGTATGTGGTTACACGGAACACAGAATGGGAGAATGGGTAATTAGTATGTACTATGTAGGCCCTACAGTACTTATATAATAAATGTTTACCTACACCTCAGAATAGGTATGTGGTTATGTAAGTGCAACCTGTAAATTTGTAATGGACCCGTTAATTTCTGCCACAAAAGTAAAAGATTTCAGGACTTCAGAAGTAGCCTGACTGGTGGTAGAGCTCCAGTGACGGAGCTCGCGGGCGTAGGCACCACCGCATTACCTAATATACTTGCCGCTAAATGATAGTGTTCAACACTATCGTGTTCCGGTCAGGTGGTAATGTACGGCCCTGTAATTTCCGGCACAGAGGCATAAGACCTTAGGCCTCAGGAGTGGTAACGCATCTGCATTTTGACCTTGGTCTTTGTGTGGGTGTCTATAGGCTGCAGTCATCACTTAACATCAATGTGAACTGCATGCTTGTTTGCCCCTTCCATTACATAAAAAAGCCTTTATATGGCCTCGTAATAACTATCACAGAGACATGACACCTCGGGTCTCAGGGGTGCTAACGCATCTGCATTTTGACCTCTGGTTTTTATGTAGATGTCTATAGGCTTCAGTCATCACTTAACATCAATGTGAGCTGCATGCTTGTTTGCCACCATCAAAACATAAAAAAAACATACGGGTCGAATTAAGAACCTCCTTCTTTTTGAAGTCGGTTAAAAAAAACATTTAAGTGATGAATTCCAATTTTAGTCACAGTCATGAAAGATGATTGTATGGAGAAAGGCTTACAATTGAATGTGGATAAAACTAAAGTATTAGTATTTGAAAGAGATGAACAGAGAACAAATGCAAGGGTAGTAGTAGATGACGCAGTGTTAGAACAGGTTGATGAAATTGTATATCTTGGATGTGCTTTTAGCAAGGATGGTAGGTACACCACTGACATAGAAAGAAGAGTGCTTGCTGGGAATTGCGTGAATGGAGCGTTGGGTAAGCTGCTAGAATCTAAACATCTCAGCCAGCGGGCTCGACTAGCCGTACATAATGCTGTACTTACTCCAACGCTTTTATATGGAAGCGAGAGCTGGGTATGCAGGAAAGAGCATGAAAGTAAGTTGAACGCGGTCGAGATGAGATCTTTGCGCAAGATCTGCGGTGTATCACTCACCGATCGCGTTCGTAATGAAGAAGTAAGAAAGAGACTTTGTGTGAATGATAGTATCGGTGTAAAAATGAAAAAAGGCATGCTCCGATGGTTCGGGCATATAGAAAGAATGTCGAATGAGCGAATGACTAAACAGATATACAATGCGAATGTGGATGGTTGCAGAGGCCCAGGAAGACCAAGGCTGACCTACCATGACCAAATAGGTCGAGTTCTGTCTGATGGTGGGGTCAAAAGTCTTAGGAATCGGCGTGCATGTATGAAGAGAATGATGAAGGTAGACGAGGCACGAGAGGTTTGTCAGAACCGGGATGTCTGGCGCTCTACACTCTCTGCCTACCCCGTTAGGGACCTGGCGTGAAGATACAGAAGAATTCCAATTTTATTGAAGACATTAATTAGAAAAGGAACCGCAGATGTGAATGCTTATTTACCACTTTCAGTTACATTTTCTAGTAGGTAGTTACATTTTAAATTGTTCAACTGTTACTCGTTGTGAAGCCTGCTTACTGTGATAGTATTCCTTTTAAATGTTCCCTTAATCGAAAGTAATAGTTTGGTGAATCCCCCAATATTTTCTTACACAACGGGATACGCGAAAACAAAATTAACATCGGCACTTACGTGCATGACCCTAAAAACCATATTTTTCAAGATTATAATTTACTATTTAGTCGGCATCGGCATGTCTAATATGACAGTTTTCTACATCAGTACTACGAGCCTCTAATTTTAGCTGTATACGGACAGACATAGCAAAACTGTAGGCGTTCCTTGTCTGCTACGGAATTCTCAAAATTGTAACCCGTGGTACGTACTACACCACAAATAGCTACGTCCCTGCAGAATCTCAACCAAACTATCGACCAACAAAATGTTAACCTATAGTTTGTAATGCTAAATCAGGTTTATAAGGTGTACAGATACAGTACAAACACTACAAACACTATTGTTTGCTTGCCATAGGCAAACAGTGCTTATTTTTGTATTCACTAGTCAATTGTTTTAAAAATAACATGACAAAGGCACGATAAATGACACGTAGTCACATACATTACAAACGTCGACCCCGCTGGGGGTATAGGTAGGTAGGTACACATGCGTAAACTAGTTTGGAATTTTAAAAAATCTATGAATTGAGTTTCTCTTTATTATAAACTAGCTGTGCCCGCAACTTTGTTTGCGTGGAATAGTGGCTTTGGGACATTAGGCAGCGCTTTTGGATATACATTTTGGTTAATTTTGGATCATAAACACTTTTGCGTAGCTATAAAAATCTATTTTGCAGTAATGCTTCTCTGTACACGATATTAGACGTATGGCCATCGAGGATAAAAGCACACAGGCTGCTAGGATTGCGAAAAATTGCTAATTATGTGTTTAAACGCGCATCCATCCATCCTATGCTGAAGCGTATTTTCGAAAATGCCAATTTAAACTTCTATGCATAATATTTTTTTACAGAAAAATATTTTATACTTTTGTAAATTTTCAGTCAATTTTTAAACTTAAAAGATAGATCTATGCATAATATAAGCACTCCGTAAGAGCCGGCAGAAGAGAAAAATTGAATATTAACGTTGTGCATTTTTACCCACTAATGCCAACAACGCCATCAACGCCATCACCAAAACCACCACCACAACCAATGCCACCAACGCCCCCAAAACTACCAACAACACCACCAACATCACCAACGCCAACAATGCCTCCACCGCCAGCACCACTAACGCCAGCAACACCACCACCAGAGTCACCAACAACACCTATGCCACCAACGACACCAACGCCACCACCACCACCACTACAAACACCACCAATGCCAACAACACCACTAACGCCACCACCACCACCACCATCGCCATCATCATAATCACATCCGAAAGACGTCCATCCGTCTCCACTGGACAAAGCCTTTCCCGCAGATGCTCCTAAACGTGTTGTGCGTCATAAGGAAAGAATACGCCATAGTTGCCACGCTTGGCATGCTGAATGGTGATCATAGATTGAAGTGGCAAACAAGCATACAGTTCACATTGATGTTAAGTGATGACTGCAGCCTATAGACACCTACACAAAGACCAAGGTCAAAATGCAAATGCGTTACCACCCCGGAGGCCTAAGGTGTTATACCTCTGTGCCGGAAATTACAGGGCCGTACATTACCACCTGACCGGAACACGATAGTGCTGAACACTACCATTTAGCGGCAAGTAAATCAGGTAATGCGGTGGTGCCTACGCCCGCGAGCTCCGTCACTGGAGTTCTACCACCAGTTTTATGCCGAGACGCTGCTATGCGGAATGCTTAATGTTACTAACAGAGAAAAAACCGGCCAAGTGCGAGTCGAACTCGTGCACGAAGGGTTCCGTACAAAAAATGCCATAAAAATTTCGTTTGTTGGAAGGTAATACATAAGACCTAAAAATTCTGTGAAAATTTTAAGTGAATACTTGATACACGTTTATTGTATGCTCCCTTGGACCCCTTAATATTTTCATTTTCTTATTTTTGGTATTCAATTTTGTCAATTAGGCAAATGTGTGATTTTCATTTGTTTTTCGTACTGTCAAGATGAGTGAATCTAATGAAGAAATTCGATACATTTTAAAATTTCACTACAAAAAAGGTAAAAATGCAACGCAAGCTGCGAAAAAAATTAGCGATGTTTATGGACCTAGTGCAGTGTCTTTGACAGTAGCACAAATTTGGTTTAAGCGTTTTCAATCCGGAAATTTTGATGTCAAAGATGCACCTCGCTCTGGTCGCCCTATTACGGATAAAATGGATGCCATTTTTGAAAAAGTGGAGCAAGATCGACATATCAGTAGTTACGACGTAGCTGAAGAACTGAGAATTGATCACAAAACAGTTTTGGCGCATTTGAAAAAAGCTGGGTACAAAAAAAAGCTCGATATTTGGGTACCTCACGAGCTCACTGAAAGAAACCTAATGAACCGTGTACTCATTTGTGATTCTTTATTACGACGTAATGAAACCGAATCATTTTTGAAGAAGCTGATAACTGGTGATGAAAAGTGGATCACGTACGACAAGAACGTGCGAAAAAGGTCGTGGTCAAAGGCCGGTCAGGCTTCACAGACTGTGGCGAAACCCGGGTTAACTCGCAATAAGGTGATGTTGTGTGTGTGGTGGGATTGGAAGGGCATTATTCATTATGAACTATTACCACCAGGCAGGACTATCGATTCTGAACTCTACTGCGAACAACTGATGAGATTAAAGCAAGAAGTTGAGAGAAAGCGGCCGGAATTGATCAACAGAAGGGGTGTGGGTGCGTGTGTGTGTTTCATCATGATAACGCTAGACCTCACACATCTGTAGCAGTTCAGCAAAAATTAAGAGAGTTTGGCTGGGAGGTGTTAATGCATCCGCCGTATAGTCCTGACCTTGCACCTTCAGATTTCCACCTGTTTCGGTCTCTTCAGAATTCTTTATGCAATGTTAGGTTAACATCACGAGAGGACTGCCAAATCCACTTGTCGCGGTATTTTGATGAGAAGTCCCAAAATTTTTATAGCAATGGGATCATGTCCCTACCTACAAGATGGCAAAAGGTTATCGAACAAAATGGTACATACATACTTTAGTTAAATTTAAATAAACTATATTAAAAAATGTTTTGAATTATCTTTAAAAATGCGAAGAAACTTTTTCCCCAACCTAATATACCAAGTTTCATCGTAATCGGACCCGTAGATTTTGTGTGATGCTTGAACAAACAGACAGACAGACAGACAAAAAATTTTCTAATCACATATTTGTGTTCGGTATCGATCTAGTAACATCCCCTGGTATTTATTTTATCAATATATTCAATGTACAGAATTGGAACTTCTACAGTTTTATTATAAGTATAGATATATTCAGATTATGATTCATTTCATTTATTAATACATCTTTCATCCTTTGAGAATGAAACCTTTGATAAATTGAATGTAATTTCCCTTTATTGGATTATAACACCTGCCTCCTACACTCTGGAATTTATATAAAGGTAAACACGTAATGATCCTTGATTTCTCTCTTAATGTTCGCAAATGGTCTCTGGAGAATTTATTAAGACTTGATTAATGAACAGTAACAGTCTACGTAAAGCCCCCGAGTTATATATATTTACATTATTATTTAATCAACAATAGTGTAATAAGTAGTCGATGCTGCAAACAAGTCATTTTAATAAAGTGCTTATTTGATAATAAAATATTTCAAGTGTTAACTTACTGTCGTATTACAGGACTATACATAATCCCCGAAGAGGTAGGCAGATGTAAATACAGGCGTTCAAGGTTACGCTCAAACACCCCCGATTCGCTAATTACATTTTGGCCATTGTAACAGGTGGCGAGCTTGTTGACATCTCCGTGCACGCACATTACCAAACTCAGAGCTACTGTGAAACTTCCAGAAAATGGTAAAATCCCTATAGAACCAGAGATACAGGATTTCACACCGTTATTTCTGATAGCCCCCAACCCGGAAATCGACCCCCGCATAGTAATAGTGGCGTGCTACCACTAAACTGCTTTAGCCAGTTATTTATATCGACTAAAAAAAGAATCATGGAAATCGGATCACCCAGTAAAAAATATGCGTTGTCATACATTAAAAAAATATATATACACGTTAAAATGATAACCTCTTTTGTTTTTCGTCGGTCGATAAGAAAATACCAAATATCTAATGAAGTATGTGTATTTTTTTATTATTAGTAACTACAGTTATTTTTTATACAATTTTTTATTTAAAAAAAATTGCCGCATGTTTTGTTTTTTTTTTGCATGGATTTATGTTTTGCCTAAAAATTACTAGAGATGTGCCTGTGAACTCAAATTGCTGAACTAAAAGAGCGGCGGTTTATTTTGTTCCGATTTCATACACAAATGCTAGTTTTTAACTTCTACTAAAAATAATTTACCGAATATTATTTTAAAAGAAAAAAGAAAACTTTAATTTTGATACCTATTACTTAAACGTAGATTATAAACCACATATTAAAACCCAATAAATGTTTACAAAACGCCTTTGTAATAAAACTTTTATGTAAACGTTTATGTAACTTAATCCATAAAAATGTGTAGGAAGAACTAAAATTGACATATTCGATAAAAAATACATAAATCTATACAGATTACGAACATGTGGCGCATCTCTACAACCTACATTGATCAGTAAAGAGAAAAAATAAAGGTCAAGGCTTTGATGAAAAAACTATGTAAATAAGATCTGCGATTTTTTAAAATTTTAATTCGTAATAGGTTTACAATAGTAAAGAGTAAAGAGCGCCAGCCATTGTACTAGATACGAGTATTTCAGCATTTATGAATCACAGTTTAATTGTCACATCTCAGTCATCTCACAATGGTCGGAAATGTCTGATCGGGCCTCAGGTTGCATTACACACCAACTGTTGTGTTTGGCCTATCGTCAAAATGTTACGGTAGAGTCGGTCGCGGCCAAGGGCGGCTATTCTCAACAACGATCAAGTAAGTACCTGAAAACGTATCGATTGCATGCAATTATTAACCACGGTTAGGGTAGCCTTTATATATAGCGAAACTTCATCGCAATCGAATTAAGGTTTATTATGTAAAGACAACTTTAACTAATCGGATGTTATCAATTAGGCCATATTTTAATATTTTTGATTACCAGTGAGAAAGTAGTTTCGTTTTGTATCGTACCTAATTTTAAGTTTCAATTCTATGACAATTAAAACTTTCCACTTCTTTTCTACTCTTCAACTTAATAATATTAGATATAATATTTTTATTTTTCGCATTAACACTTTCGAGTGAATTTAGAAATTAAAGAATAATTTTACTTCAGGCAGGTATTAAACCTGCGACCTCAGAACATAGAGGAACACAGGCCACCGGCCGCGGCGGACCGGAGGGGAGTAGCCATATGCAAGCTTTCCCCTCTGTCAAAGTACAAGACCAAATGGTCCTATGCCTGTCGCCCAGATTTTTAAATGTGTGCGTGAAATTGTTTATGTATTTTGTTAACGTCAGAGTGTGAGTTTCGTAGTAATAGACGTGTTCTGGCTGAAATGATGATGAGACGTTTTTTGCAGTGTGAGTGTTTGTCACACGTATTTCCCCCGCAAAAAATGACAGACCGTTTTGCATCGGTAATAAACGCTATGGCTACTCCCCTTTTTACCGGAACCGAGTTGCTCTATGCCTCAGAATAACCAGTCCAGCTGCTTTACCACTAAGCTAGCAAGTCTTTCGGTATCTAGTGGTAAAGCAGCTGGACTAAGCTACCGAAGTCCTACTTATTATATATGTGCTTTTATACATAGTTGACAGCTTATAAATTCAAAACGTTTACATACAAGAATAATTCTCAACAGAATCTCGGTTCAAATTTCTTACTGTGTGTGTATCTTACATCCATAATAATATTCACATGTTGGCATGTAACATTCGTTAATTGAGCAAACATACGGCCCCGTTGACATACCACCTCTTATACTGAACAGTCAAGATTTGAATTATCCCGAAATAGACATTATATTGTAATTTCGAATCAGCTGCTCACTTGTCTGGACACAGTGAGACCCTCTTCAAAAGCCAATTAGCACATGACAGACGTATGTTGGCGTTATCTGTCGGTTGTTATTGTCATCACAATGTGAATTGAATAGCGACTGCAAATAGCCCACTCACAATACAACGCCATTCTTAATGCAGACTATTCCTACTCCATTGATTGATAAACCATAGTATTATGAAGTCGTTTGACTGTAAACAACAATAATGGTCAAGTGTGAATCGAAATCATGAATAATGGATTGTAGCGTGGAGTTTAATTTGTGGTCAACTTATCCCGTTGACATATCTACTGCTTATTATGCTGAACAGTCAATATTTGAATTATTCCCAAAAAGGTATTATACCATAGATTCATTATATTATTATACAGTAACTTCATTTGAATCAGCTGCTTACTTACCGCAGCTGGTACCTCTAGACCGACTGAGACCCTCTTCAAAAGCGAATTAGCTCGTGACAGACGTAGGTTGGCGTTACTGCCAACAGCTCGGTATATTACCATTTATACTACCAATATAGAGACAGCAATTACATTAAATTGAAAATAATTTTATGAGCGGTCCTTTGGCACGTAAATTTGTATTTGGTTACGGTCGAAAAGCGCGCGGCCTATTCGATTTGGGCCATTCAGAGTAGTTCAGACTAAGAATCCCCTAAAAGCAACTACATAAAAGCTAAAATTTTCAATATGACATAGATGCGTTGCCACTCCTGAGACCTAAGCTATTATGCCTCTGTGCCGGGACATACAGGGCCGTACATTACCAGATGACCGGAACACCATAACGTTGAGCATGTGGTTGAACACTGCTATTTAGAGACAATTAAATTAGGTACCTAATGCAGTGATGCCTACGCCCCCAAGTTGCCGATTGGCGATTCTGTAATAGATTCTTCAATATTCATATACCTAATAGGGGGCGCTCTATCTTATGCAAATGAAAAACAATATTGAAGCACGACTATTTACCAACAATTTACGTACATAAATGCTTTTACTTATATACCTCTGCCTCAAGAAAATTTAGTTGCGAAATTAGGTTTTTTGAACATAAAAGCATTAAGCTTGAAAACTAGACATCTCTGACGTCCAAGGTTTTACTGGAAATAATGGACTGTGAGACGACGTGACATATTTATTTAAAACCAGCTTTTCATCGTACATTACTGACACGGGTAAACTTCCAATCCAGTTTGATTGCCAGAATCCCAAAGTGGATTACGAAAAAATGAGCGTTCTAGTAGTTGCCAAAATCAATATCATTGCTCATCGATCTCTAAATTGTATTTTAGTATTACGGACATTATTATCATCTATTATTTAAAAGTCAAAACAAATAAAAATAATACTTTTAATATGATTTTTATGTTTTAACGTGTAAAAAGTAAGGAGTCGTCCAGTAATCACGTGAGGCTCGAAAGGGGGAGAGGAGGTTCAGGAAAAAATCACGAAACATCACAGGGGGGAAGGGGGAGTATATGGAGATATCACGTGTATTTATTTCTTCTTTGAGTGCCCAAATTCAACCGAAAATTGGTGCGTGAATTCGGAAACAATTTGAGAAAGTTTCGTCTCGAAAAAAAGTAATTTTCACGCCAAATATATTAGATGCTTTATATTTTACATTTGCGCGATTTTTATTCCCGATGCCTTATTTTCCGCTAAATTAATGGACGAACCCTAGGTACCTACTACCTACTAACTATGTACCCAACTGAAAGTTGAGAAACAATAACATTCATTTAGATGTTATGTTTATTACTGGTGGTAGAGCTTCAGTGACAGAGCTCGCGGGCGTAGGCACCACCGCATTACCTAATATACTTGCCGCTAAATGGTAGTGTTCAGCACTATCGTGTTCCGGTAAGGTGGTAATGTACGGCCCTGTAATTTCCGGCACAGAGGCATAACACCTTAGACCTCAGGAGTGGTAACGCATCTGCATTTTGACCTTGGTCTTCATGTGGGTGTCAACATCAATGCATGCTTATTTACCATTTTCATTACATAAAAAACACCCTATGTTTTAAAATTCACTTTTTTTCTTACACGTCCATGTTTGGGTCACATGAAAGTACCAAATTCATCAATCTAAAATACCAATTCAATTGGTATAGTATATTCGAAGAAAATCGGCTGTGACCACGTGTCAGACCGATAGATAGACGCACAAGTGATTATAAAAGGACCCTTTTTCCTTTTGAAGTATGGAACCCTAAAAAGTCGGATAAAAAGCACACGTACGCTAATGCCTACAATATTTTTTAAACAATCAATGTGTCGAAATATTTACAAATGATATCAGTAGCTATGGTCAAGGAATTTATTCGTAGAGGTTTGGCAAATACAAATTGAATGACACAAAAAATGTAATCTACGTATTTAATACTTAAGCACGCAATTGAGAAAAAAAACTGTATGATGACTGCAGTCTCTTGAAAATAGTTGTATTGTTATAATTCATAACATAATCTTTGTTATCATACAAAAAATGACCTCTGTGTTGACACAGAAAAAAACAAGTCATTCACATTGCTTAAGTAGAAGTGCGATGATGCGATTTTTGAACGTTTACTCGACCGTGTCAGATTAAGACCCATCACTCTGTTGAGCACCGCCACCAAATCCAAGGTTTCTGTATAGAACCGCGCCCGTAGAGTATCGTCAAAAAATTTTCAAAGAGTCGCCACGAGCTTATCTCACTTTCAAATCGTCAGATTTTTAAAGAGGAGCTATGTTTGGGCACACTTTACATTCTCTCAGTATATCTGACGCGTTTTTGACCCATGATGTTAATGCCGTGACCTTTTCGAAAAAGTTTGAACATTTCAAAAATGAAGGTAAAATATTGCTCGAGAATGTCAAATACGCAGAGAGGAGGTTAAGTGAACCCGATAAAAATGCCCATCCAAAATTCTGACGATTTGGATGTGTGGTGAACTAGTGGTGGCAGCCCTAAGGGTGCGTCCCTATATACCTTACTTTTGATGATGGTGCTCAATAGGGCACCAGATATCTCCCATTTCTTAATCGTTCGAGCAAATCCAAAAATCCTCTCTTGGGCACTCCTGCTAATAGTATTTATGTGTCTGAGAGGTAAAACTTGAATATTCGCAGGCGGAATGTTCTAGAAATATTGTGTTCGTTTGGCGAAAAGGGTTGGAAGCCTTATATTTTATCATTACACGACGGTCGCAATAACAGTATCCTAGTAGGCCTTGTTACTGTAATCTGCTGTCACACCGCCATTGTCTCGGGTCTCCCTGTGCTCCCAAGTGACAATATTCAAGGTTGAAATCGTTTGTTGGCGATCTTAATAAAATATAATAAATTGCATTTTCGTACACATTATACTGACAGCTCTCATTAAATATTTTAGGATTAAAAAAGCGGTCAAATGCGTGTCGGACGACACTGAATCTAAGATTCCGTTTCTCCGAGTAGGTACATTTTAGGAGATGGTAGACAGATTGAAACGTTGAAAGAGTAAATATTTTATTTGTTATGATTGCAGTTAGTTTTTTTGCGTAAATGGAACCAAATCCAAGAAATGATTGTATGGGAGAGAGATATTGTATACTTCTAGATATTATACATTATTATTCGTAGGTTCGGAAACCGATGCAATGGCATCTCCCCTCCTATACGCGTTGCTCTATGCTGCCAACCATTGGTGAGCTTAAAAATAGTTTAATTTATATGACGTAACTTCACGCCTGTAATCCCCGAAGGAGTAAGCAGAGGTAAATGCATGCATTCAAGCATACATGCAAACACCCACGACTCGCCGGTTACGTTTTGGCCCATGTAACAGGTGGCGAACCTGTTGCCATCTCCGGGCATATTACCAAACTCTGAGGGACTGGGAAACTTCCAGAAAATGGAAATATCGCAATAGAACCAGAGATAAAGGATTATAAACCGTTATCTCTGACAGTCCCCGACCCGGGAATCGAACCCGGGACCCCCAGCGTAGTAGTAGTGGCTTACTACCACTACGCTACTGAGGCAGTTTAATATAATAATTTAAATGTAGAGGTATTTCATGAGGCTTCACCTTCGTTACGGCTCTACTTTGAAAAAAACAAGGTAGCGGAGTGCAAAGACGAAAGAGTATTAAAGTGTCAGCAACAGTGAGTAAGATTTTCTTTTATATTTTCCTGAAGTTTTAAAGAATGACAGAACACTAAATATACGCCCGCATCTACACGGTCATTTACATCTTAGTAAAACCTGCTTTCGATTTTTTTTGTGTCTAGTGTCGGATATGATTTGATTATAAATTGCTATATATATCCATAAATAAAAGGACCTTGGATTTCATTTTATTTCAGTAGCTTAATAAGTAAAGTACATATTCATTTATTTAGATCGTATTCTGCGGTTATACGGAGTAGGTAAATTAAAAATAAGTTATGTACTTAATAAAATCGTTAAACTTATTTTAATATCCCATTATCATTTATGAACAGTAGCAAAAGTTTCATCAAGCGTTGTGTTTATCTAAATTATTATCAGAAAAGTAGATCACGGACGCAATGTCGCCAAAAATGGCAAAGTGAGTAATATTAAAGATCATTTATTTCATATTCATTTATCAAACAGCATTTATAATCGATAATATCTCAGTCCAATATTCGTTATATTTTTCTTAAGCAATAAATACATTATCGCATCATACTTAAAATATCAAAAAATAAAACATTGCGGTTAATGCGACAATTAAGAAAGCATCCGAAAACCATTAGGATTGGCAATAAAAACACCAAACAGTAACGAGTTTCCGGTTCCAATTTTCTTTTCAGAAAATTTAGTTAAAAAAATAATATTGATTCAAACTGCACTTGGCGATTAACGTAATAACGTCAGGACTATCTAGTTAATTGCAGTACTACATGTTAATAACAACAATTTTCTGTGGTGTAATTGGTTTATCTGGTTTGAATTATGACACATTTATGTTGTTTTAAACATACCATTAAAAATAAGTTGTTACGAACTTCTTGGTACGAATATGGATTCATATATTTGTACACTAGCTGTTGCCCGCGACTTCGTCCACGTGAGAAAAAATATGATTGTTCAGTATCTACCCGGGCGAAGTCGTGGGTGCAGCAAGTATAAAGGTAGCCTAAGTTACTCCCTATTACATCAGCTATCTGCCAGTGAAAGGCCCGTCAAAATCGGAGACACTCAAATTCTATTTATAAGTACGTAGGTATGTATGTATGAATGTATGGTTATATGGAGATAAAAGTAGCCTTAGTAACTCCTTATTACATCAGCTACCTACCCGTGGAAGTCCAGTCAAAGTCGGATACACTCCAATTCTACTTATTTGTATGTAGGTATGTATGTATGTATGGATGTATGGAGATAAAAGTAGCCTAAGTTACTCCTTGTCACATCAGCTACCTACCCGTGGAAGTCCAGTCAAAGTCGGATACACTCCAATTCTACTTATTTGTATGTAGGTATGTATGTATGTATGGATGTATGGATGTATGGAGATAAAAGTAGCCTAAGTTACTCCTTGTCACATCAGCTATCTGCCAGTGTAAGTCCCATCAAAATCGGTAGAGCCGTTCCCAAGATTAGCCCCGCCAAACAAACAGACAGACAGACAGACAGACATACAGACAGTCAAAAATTGTAAAAAATGTTGTTTTAGTATATGTACCGTGTATACATATGCATTTAGTAAAAAGCGGTTATTTTAATATTACAAACAGACACACCAATTGTATTTATTTGTATAGATGTATAAATTTATTATGGAGGTACAATATAACATAAGACCTAAAAATTCTGTGAAAATTTTAAGCGTCTACTGGCTACCGTTATTATCGAGCAAAAAATATACGAAAAAAAACACCTTTATTGTATGCCCCCTTGGACTTCTTAACATTTACATTTTCTTATTTTTAGTAATTAATTTTGTCTTTTATAGCGGTATCAGAAATATATAATTTGTGAAAATGTTAGCTTTCTAGCTATCACTTTATGAGATACAGCCTGGTAACAGACAGACGGACGGACGGACAGACAACCAGACAGCGGAGGATTTGTAATCCGTAGGGTCCGTTTTTACCTTTAAGGTACAAAACTCCCTAAAAGATAGAACTAAGATACAGAATAGCTTTAAAATATTCGATATGATTCTTTAAATTGACACAACTTTTCTATTTCTGAACCGATACACATGAAATAAACACTAATCGTTAAGTTAAACTTACCAGAATATATTAGTGAAAACCGCAAATCGAATAAGCAGTTTCTGAAATTAGCGTGCACAAACACACCGACAAACAGACATTTTTCCGGGATAAAAAGTACCCAGTGTTGTGCGCCAAAGGTTAAAGTATAATCGTATAATCATACCAAGTTTCATTGTAATCGGACCGGTAGTTTTTCTGTGATGCTTGAACAAACAGACAGACAGACAGACAGACAAAAATTTTTCTAATCACATATTTGGGTTCGGTATCGATCTAGTAACATCCCCTGGTATTTATTTTTAAATATTTTTAATGTACAGAATTTACACTTCTACAGTTTTATTATAAGTATAGACTACAGCAAAAATCGGGTTATGCGGCTTTTCGGTCCGCTCTTGTTTCGGTCCGGGAACCGAAACGCCTTTAATACTTTTGTTCACCAATTATTCGAGTTTTTTAAAGTGATTTTTAAAACTTAAAAAAAATGACACAACCCCAAAAATCTACCACTTGAAAAACTTTAGCAATAAATATTTTTCAATTGATCAATTTACATTTTGTCCGTACAAATTGTTTGCTCAAAATTAAACACTAATTGCTGGAAGCGTAATTCGTCACGCAGGCAAAGTGATCTTTCAAACACATCCACAAATTATTTGTTAATTGCTCGTCAAAAATTAATTGCTTGCCACCGGACTATTCAATCGAATTGAAAAATTTAGAATAGAGAACACCATCCTTTGTATAACGCAGATAATATTATATATATGCGCAGGCATGGAAGTGATTATAACGATATCTAGAAAACATTAGAAACTAACTAAAAGTTATGAATGGATGTCGTCATTGAACGGTTTGAAGGTTTGAAGATGACATCAATATAAACATCCATAGAACCACCTCATGTTGTTTGAGTCGATTTAGCGTAGATTTAATATAATCATGGGATGCTATCGAAAAAGTTAGCTTAAAACATTGATAACAAAAAACCCTTTTTGTATATCAATGGCTCAAAAGTACTATTTAAGTAGACACCTACTATTATATGTTTATCTCTGTATCTACTGATTATAATTGGTATTTACGAATACTATCCGAAGTTCGCCCTCCAAACCAAACTAATTTATAATTTAAGTCAAGATTATAATTATACTTTAGTAGCTAGACGGTGATAAAAACTTAGTCAATGCGGGTGCGGGCAGAAACCTATAAACTTTTCATTTCCAATCTCGGTAAAGTTCACAATGAATGGTACGAATACACAATTGAAACTTACCGACCACAGACTTGCCTAGAACAAATAGTAGGTAATACAGATGGCAATGCATTAAACAATACAGTAGGACCGGTAGATATGTAAATTTAGTAGCAAATACCTACATATCTTTACAAAAACCAGATGCTAAAATTTAAATGCGTTACTTACTTACCCTGAGGGATAAATTAATTCTTTTGCCTCTATAACTGCAGGGCCATAATTTTTTTCATAATATGTTATGTGGTACATAAATCCATATTATATAAAAATAAATTCCAGTTCGTTGGTCACGCTAAAACTCGAGAATGGCTGGACCGATTTGGCTAATTTTGGTTTTGAATGATTTCTGGAAGCCCAGGGAAGGTTTGAAGAAAATATGTAGAAATTGAAGGGGAATAGTAAAAACCACAATTTTATTTTCCCATACAAATATTTCGTATCTATCAAACCTTTGACACATTTTATTTTGAGGCAATACGAAGTTTGCCGGGTCAGCTAGTTTGTCATAACTATTATTTAAAATGGAAGGTATGTACCTACAAGAGATCACCAATTCATTGAATTTATTTTTTTCAAGGTAATCTTGTCAGTTTAGGCAGTATTCTTTAATCTGTATACAAAATGTAATTAAGTAGCGCAATAAAACACTTTTTGCGCTGTAAAGATTTCGCGCATAAATTAGGATGTCTGATGTCTATTCAAATTCTGGCTGTTCAAAGACAGAATTTATATTATCAAGTGATAACAAATCACATTTGAGCTACAAAAACAAGGAAAATATATATTAAATTGTTATTTTATGTAGGTAACTCTTTGAAACACGGATATCACGAAACAGGAGGGATCTATCAGTCACTGTCGTGCTATATCTAAAGATCTAAAACGACCATTATAATATTTCAGAAAAAAAGTCTACTTTATAACATAAAAAAGGTAAGTACCTATTACATTTTTCATTTTAGACATTCATTAATAAGATTACCAACATTCCAGTATATCCAAGAATGTCCCATATTTATGCCAAAAGTTTGCCATAGTTTAACTGAACGGATGTTTTTAAATTCCGTATCTCAAAATGACGACGGCATCCTTATTCCCGACTTATGACTTTATGACTCGTGCGTCTGTCTATCTGATCGTCTATCAAAAGCCGATTTTCTTTAAAAGTTCGTTTGTAGTTTCTGGGTAGGTAGTCACATGTGTAATGTGTACCTATGTGCTATGTATGTATGCAAATAAGTTGGCAACCCAAGTCGTTACACACATTCGACATTGGAGTCACAAACATCGTTAGGAAAATGCGATCAATGAGTGTTTTGTTTACGAAATCATTAAACTTTGGCACAAGTACACGAAATAACTCGTGTAGTATGATTAAGGTTACTAATATCTATGAAAACAATTGACCACATTGGTCACTTCAAATATAGCTTTATAAAACAAAGAAGGAATGGATAAATATCAGACTTGTTTGTACAATCGATCATTCGCCCATTCGAAGCAACAAAACCGACCTTTACAGCAACAATCGTTCGAAAAAACCATACGAATATGCATAGTGTAGGTACAGCACTCAACAATTAATATTGCACAATTTGCACATCCTGCGAAAGAGACGATCGGCTCGTTTCGACTTTGTAGAGCGTTATCTCTGTTGCACACTGCCTACGGGGTGCGATACGGGACTTTGAAAAGTGTAACCGTAAGCACTGACAGTCTGGTATTGGTCAAAACTTGATCAAAATGTTCGACAAACGTCAAATAGATACGGTGCGAATGAGATAACGCTCTACAGACCCGAAATAAGCCGAAGTCTTCTTCCTAGGCTCGATGTGCAATATTTATTGTTGAGCACTGTAAGTATTTACTAAGTAATGAAAAAAGGGGAATTATAAAATACATTTAAGTATTCATTATGTTTCGATTGAAGGCGATACGGAATGAGGATAAATAGGTGCATGCATATGTATGTGTACCTATTTCCTTATTCACATGTACCTACTATCAGGGAACTGGCCGCTTGACCACATGGACACCTTACGCGGTGGTAATAAATATATTTTATTGATTTTAGATAGGTAAGCGGTGAGTTCCCCGACTGTACATTTCTCTATTATCTCGTTATGTCAAATAGGTATGGGGACTAACTAAAATACCGACAACCTAAAGTGAATAGTTTCATGGTGCGCAATGATAACCTGTGGCTGAAATACGAGACATAAGTTATTAATATTTAATAGATTGGGTATTCGTTTTTCCAGGGAACTTCGTATTGCCTTCGTAGCAATAATATGAAATATACCTACCTTCTACTTTACGACCTATTCTAATACCTGCCAATATACAGTGTGCCCCGGGATATAGGTACCTACTTAGTGTAATTCCGTAAGGAGGTCACTTAAGACTGAAATATATCCACAAAAACAACATAAAAAAAATGTCAAAACTAACTCCCTACCCTACACGAGTCAGTAGGTAGTACGGAAATAAAAAAATAGATCAGCCAAAAAGCCTAGCACATTTCATTATTATGGTGATGAATAAATTTTTCGTGATGTTCGTTCGTTTTTAACCGAGTTCAAAAAACGAGAAGGTTCTCAATTCGGCCGGTATATATATTTTTTTTATGTATGTACGCGAATTTCTCCGATATTTCTGGACCGATTTACGTAATTCTAGTTTTGTTTGATGCGGAATAGTTTCGAATTGGTCCCATAAAAAATTGATTCAGATAGGCCCATTAGTTTTTATTTTATGAGCATTATTTTACTTACTTTCACCTCAGACTAAAGGAATAAGAATAGACGGCGAGTTGTCATACAGTGCGTTGAATCCACTGACGTCCTAGATAGTCCTAATGCGCATGACAACAAGATGACAACAAGTGACAATGACACATTTACTCATCGACGACACAACACAGCTTATTTACTCCTTCGTGGATAAAATTATTTCATTGATTTCGTATAGTCGTGTAATAATTTTGTATCGATACACCTAAACAATTTAAATTAGGTATCTAATTGTCACGAAGCTAAAAGATTTTACAAATTTTACAGATGTGAACATTAATCTAATTGACAATGCAGCAATAAACTAAAAATGTATTAAATAAATATAACTACGCTAAGAAAAACCGACTTCAAAACTGAAAAGTAAAAAATAATAGATATAATTGTAATCATATACTACCTATTATTTATATCGGTGCCAAGCCAAAATCACTAAAGTAGGCATTTCATTGTATTAAAACGTAACTTCACGCCTGTAATCCCCGAAGGGGTAGGCAGAGGAGAAATGCATGAATTCAAGCATACATGCAAACACCTACGATTCGCCGGTTACGTTTTGTTCAGTGTATTAATTTGCTCGTATTCATATTTAAGTGACTAAAATAAAATTATTTGTTTAAGGCTTGGCACCGACTTCAAACCTATTAGTAGATAATAGCACATATAAATAATAGGTAATATATAATTACAATTAAATCTTTATTATTTTTTACTTTTCAGTTTTGAAGTCGGTTTTTCTTAACGTAGTTATATTTATTATTTTCAACTTTTGCTCATGTAGTGTAACTATTGATTTGATTTAAATGTATGTAAAAAAGATTAACGGCCAAATACTCAAACGTCACTCAAATCTAAGTGGGACTTAAAAGTCTTCTGTCTTTATAAAACACGTTCAAGCGATAGAGATAGCGCACATTTGAGGGTTGCTTAAAATTGAGTGACGTTTGAGTATTCGGCCATAAGTCAGAAAAGAAAATGAAGTGTCAAACAAGCATACAGTTCACATTAACGGCAAGTAATAAAAAGGTTAGCTACTGCAGCCTATAAACATTAAAAACCAGAGATGTCAACCAGAAATGCAATTTAAATTGAAAAATATATAAGTTTGCATATTATTATTATTGAATACCGATAACCTATGGCCGATGATTCTCAATTCTCTAGCTATAGCAGTTGTCCCCAACATTTCATCATTCATACGGGCATTCGGTTTCTAAGGCTAATGCTTTTTGGGGTGCTATATCAATGGTAGCACTGCGCCAGTTTAGTACGAGCGCGGCGATACCGTATCAGTACGCTCATGTGAACAAGCCCATTAAAACTCATACACCATACGAGGAACGGGATCCTGTATTTTATGTTATGTAGCTGTGTTATCGCGCTGTAAGCAAGGTGAAAATTACCCAATTTTATTATTGTTTTGTCAAATATTTAATTTCTTGGCATTCTATACGTAGAGTATTCTATACAGAAGTAGTACACGATTAAATATCTATTTGAATTAATTTGCCAATTAATTTATTATCACTTCAGGGGCCTTCAAGGAACGCCAGTGGTCTACCCATCACTGGATGGAAAACACCGACCTAGTTAAAATCCTAGAGGATCCAAGGAATCGTATAAGATTCCATCAATAAAATAAATCTATAACTTCGTTGAATCAGCTAATAATTAACATAAAATTATGCAGAATCATAAACATATATTTTTTATGAATGAAGTAGCGATTTCCCTGAACTGTTTACATCAGCTAACCAGTTATTAATACGTTACAACTATAACAACGTGCACAAACCGTACACAAGTACGAACTATGAATAATGCGATCTGAAATACCATTGTTCATTCGGACGGCTTTCAAAGCTGATTAAAACTAAAGAGAATAAGGACCGACGACGTGCAGCACTGCAGCATATAAAATGCTCATTAGCAAATAAACATTCATTATAATGATGATAATTAAAAACGATTCCTAGCTATTTGATTAGGTGTGCGGAAGACGTATCTAATCCCATCAAAAACATAACCTGTAAAATAAGAGCCAAGTTCAATAATCAATAATGCTGCGTTCTCGAGCCAAGTTGACTTCACTCGGGCATAGTCGGGATGTAATTCAAGATCAAGATTCGAAGCACCAAGAATTGGTCGAGCTGTTTCGGGGGAGTGCGACCGTTAACACTGTGATTATGAGGTATATCTACTATTAAAAGATTATTGGTATTGATTGCATGGACATTTACCTAATTATAACTAGTGGGCCACTCCACCAAATTTCGCGTTTATTTAATAACACTTCTTTAAAAATTGGTCTTAAGTACAAGTAAATAAGATCTTAGTTTTCTGAAACTTTACTTTTTTGCACACTAGATGTGCTGCATCTGTTCAAAATGAGATCATATTTTATTAACCGAGTTCAAAAACGAGGAGGTTCTCAATTCGGCCGGTATATAATATATATATATATATATATATATATATATATATATACGAAATATCGTTTTACTTGACACTGGCAATATGCGTAATAGCGATGCCATAATAACAAAAACAAATAATTTAAAAAATGCTCATAAAGTAAAAACTAATGGGCCTGCCTACCTGAATCAAAATTTTATGGGACCAATTCGAAACTATTCCGCATCAAACAAAAAAAGAATTACGTAAATCGGACCGATTTCGGCGAAGTAATCTCGGCGAAATTGGCGTACATACATAATGTATATATTATATATAAATATATATATAAATATATATATATATATATATATATATATTTATATATATATTATCTTTATCATTTTTTACTTTTCAGTTTTGAAGTCGGTTTTTCTTAACGTAGTGCTTTTTATTTATATGCAGCTCTTTCGTCCTATTATCGGCAAAAATCGGCTTACGCTAAGTAATAATAGATATTTATAAATATGGTAGGGATGCATTGTGAGCCAGAATATTTTTTTTTTCTTTACATTCCGTTTCTTAAGGATGGGTCGAACACAAATATGTAAGCACTTAAGCACATAGCAAAAAACAAATATTGATATTCGTGGTCAAACAATGTTTGTATTTTAAAATACTGTTTATTGAATACCTACTTAGACCTACTTAAATATTTTATTAGGTTTAAAATACGATTGTTTTAGGTATTTTACTTATCCAATTACATTACATTTGTTAGGCTAGTCGTTTATACCACACATTTTTAAAATATAGGAAAGTATAAGATCTATATTTTTCTGCACATCTACCTACAGCTGGAGCTCTTCAAAATGAGACCATAACTGATTTTTAATGTGCAGCTATAGTCTCATAATCACTTAGAAAAAATCGATGTTCACTTTAATAATAATATTCACGGAATAAGTCGCTTTTAGCAGCAAGCATCGTAGTTAATTTCTTCTTTGTGTTGTCATTACTTTGGCTATGTTCAGTGGAAAGTTCTGATTTTCAACTTTTTCAATGTTATTTGAAAGAATATCAGAATTTGATTTCACAACTATTCAATGTCTATAATCTGGATATCCACATATGCCATAAAAGGCACGAAGGAGAATTACATTTTCAAGTCATAAATTTCGTAAAGCCTTTGAGATCTTCCTTTGCCAACCAAACGAAGTCGCTTTATTCAATATCATATATAATCGTAGATAGATAAAATATTACAGATTATCCTACATCTTCAAGTATATTATGTATCTTCACGTCCCTTACGTAGTAGACAGGCAGTGCGGAGCGCCAGATAACTATTCCGGTACTTACACACCTCCCGTACCTACTTCTTCTGCATTCATCTTTAATACTTACTTATACTATGGTGTTTTGCGAAATCAGGCAAAGTTAGGAATTAGTTAGATTTATATAATAACAACATATGCCAACATTTTATAAATTCTCGTTTAAAAGACCACTTGTAGGTTATTATACGAGTAAGTAGGTATACATGTAATTATGTTACAATTTAATAGCAACTACTTATAATATAGGTAATTTAACGGGGCTGTTAAGAGTTTATACACTTCCGTGCAATTGAATGCAATACATGTAGGTACCTATATATCTAATATACAAATGTATAAAAAGATAATATATTATAAGGTTTACACAACCATTTATTTATGATTGCAATTACATAATACATATTAAGTATGTAGGCATAGGTATACATATAATATATGTAATGTGTGTACGTATGACATGTATGTGTATATGTATATATTGGAGTTGAAGTGCAGTTCGATTCGAACATAATGCTTTCGAGCTTTACTGTACAATCTGTACATACCCATATAATATATACTTCTCAAGCTATTTACTATTATTAGCATTATGTTTGTATCCGATGAGAGGACAAAACATAATTTCTTTCATATAATATATGTATGTAGCCATCGGATAATTAAATATTTTATGCTATAAAACATAGGTACCTTTATTATATTTAAATAGGTGAGGACATTTAGAAGCACGATCTACTTTATTGGATAATATATTAACTCTTTAACAAAAAGTTTATGGTCACCTATAAACTATACATAGCGCCGTGAAAATTGGCCGGTAGCCGAAATTCATGTTACATTTGGATTCTTTTGATGTTGTCAAATATTACTAAAATATAGTAAAGTACAGCTATTTTAAGAAAACCAGTATTACCTACTTATAACGTGCTAGTGTGCGTATAACAATAATAAAATTCTTACATCACCTCTATGGCCAATGACTTCACCGTTCGTACTTTATGACTCTTCACTGCGGCCTCAATGTAATTACTAACGAGTGTCTGCTCAAATAACATCATTAAACTGGTTATAAAAAATTTAATCAACTAGAGCGCAGACTGGTGTTTGACCACACATAATAAAAATATAAATTATAATATATTATTATCTTTCTTTTGTAGCTGGTAGTAATAGGCCCCTCACCCAGAGTCCTCTTCCAATTGAGAATTTTCAATCGCGTTCTGTTATCTTAAGATTAGGCTACCATCTCGCCTCTATTGCAACTAGAAGTAAAGACAACGATGACGCTAGTACAGGCAGGATAAAGAGACGAATCCGAGGCTCGGACTCGAACTTCGACCGCAAAGAAGAATGATACTGTTCCAGTTCCAATTATTTCTCGGTCCAGGTGTTAACATTGTACAAATTTTGTCATTTTCAAATGACTATAAAATAAATTATTTGAAATTCAGGCATTTTATGAATAGTCAGATTTCCGACTGTTAACAGTTAACTGAAAGAATTATGTTCAATGTCGCCAAATTACAATTCCAAACATAATAGTACTTACCTATCATAATACCTATAGGATACATTCTCGGATAGGATAAACAAGTAACTAGTATGGATTCATGGAAATCTATCTAATCCCTGTAACTGCTTTACAAGAAGGCAGGAGAGGTAAACTCAATTGAAGTTTGAGATCCAGTCTGAAACTCGACGAGTTTGATAGAGAACGCAACTCAATTCTCCGAGATTTTAAATAGATTCTACGGGATTAAGTATAGTCCGTTACCGATTTTATTTTTATAATCTCTTAGTACATTCGACTTTCCCAGTTGTGGTCGTTCTGGATCGTTGAGTACACAGGGAAACGGTTTTTCTAAGTGCTCCCAGTTTACATAATCGATGAGTACATACCTATATACCCTGGTAACGTTTAGTTTTACTCGACAAATAGGCAGGCCGCGTCCTAACATAGCGGCCATCATCTTCTACCATTTACTACCGTACCTATTCACAATCGTAATTGATGAAGCCTACCTGATACCTCAGGACCGTTCGTTGTACCAATCTTTGGTGGGAAGCCATTGTCCAGGAGTGGACGTCTCTAGACTGCAATGATGGTGACGGTTATTTCATTTATTCCATCTTTCAAAAGCAATCAATAAAAATAAACACGCTAAAACTAGATTTAATACTCCGTCATGGTACTGTAGTACAGTATGTGCAAAACTTAAATGCGTCCGAGAAGTTTTTTAAAATCGCTGCCAAGGAGACAATTTATGGTATAGAAAGAATAAGCGTGGTAAATGTCGCTTTCATCAGGCAAACATTGAAACTCGATTTCTGCTTTCGTCTGTGTAATCAAAACAACACACAACTATACAAACACCCAGACCCGAAATAAATATCTGTAGGCCACATAAATATTTGTCGCAGTGCGGGGATCGTATCCGATACCCTCGGTTCGAAAGGTTGTCGTCACCGTCACTGACCCTGGGACTAAATGGATCTTCAAAACAAAAAGTAAGTAAATTAACCAAAAACCAACCAAAAAAAGAATGTTGCTACTGGACTACAACGAAATATGGATATTATTGGAGCATGGCATGAGCATGGGTAATCCATAGCGATTCGCCAGTAGAGGTGACCTGTTCTACCGGGTTACAGTTACGCGTCACACCCCGCTAGCCCGCAGCGCGACCCTTAGCACTTCACTGCCTATACACAAGGATATCGAAATTCATGTCAAGTACGACTCGTTTCTTTAAGGTTCCGTGATTTGTCCTTTATATGTCAAAAAATGACAAACAGTTCCCAATTACTTAATGATAAGTTAATATTGATAGCTGAGGAATAATCATCTAACCTAAATATCATAAAACCTAGAGATTTCGATGTAGATAAAAAATACGCTTACACTCACAGCTAGATACAGATAGATACATTGCCACGTCTGAGATCTAAGCTGCTATGCTTGTGTACCCGAAATTACTGGACCATACATTACCACCACCAGAACACAATTGCGCTGAACAATCTGAACATTACCATTAAGCGGCATGTAGGTTAGGTAATGCATTGATGCCTACGTCTGTAAGCTGCGTCGGGCTCTAAAACTAGGGTTGTCACGTAAAAATCGACTAGAATAGATAATAAAAAAAAAAATGAATTAGCATGGGATTTTACATCACTTACTTCTTGCCTTGAACAATCAAGATAGACAGACAAGTAAGAAATGGATCTGGTAAGATACCATTTAGGTAAAGTTAATGATACTAAACCCTCATAATATTATTCATACTACTCATACTAAACTTTTTTGCTTACTGGTGGTAGAGTTCCAGTGACGGAGCTGGCGGGCGTAGGCACCACCAATGTACGGCCCAGTAATTTCCGGCACAGAGGCATAACACCTGAGGCCTCAGGAGTGGCAACGCATCTGCACTTTGACCTCTGGTCTTTGTGTGGGTGTCTATAAACTGCAGTCATGACTTAACCAATGTGAACTGCAGGCTTGCTTGCCACTTTCATGACATAAAAAAAACTCCAACCGGAAGACGTTCACTGCTGGACAAAGCTAAAGGCGCCCACAACATGACGCTTGGCAGGAAGATCGACGATCGCTATGGCGGTACATTTATCCCGGGACGCCTATCCCGCGTTGATATTTTACTACCGCCTATTGGCATGGTTTGACCGCCATTGTTCGATTTGACTAACTGCAGTAGCAGAAGCATTTCCCTACACTGAAAGGCGATGGAGTCGTCCATAGAGCAACGCGGCCCAGCGGTCGCGGCGGACTGGAGGGGAGTAGCCATAGCGTACCTATATTACCGAATATTACCGATGCAAGACAGTCTGTCATTTTTAGCGTAGGGAAATGCGGCGATACACACGCACACTACAGAAATCGTTTATTACTACGAAACTCACACCTTGACTTTAACAAAATACAGAAACAATTTCACGCACACATTTAAACATCTAGGCGACAGGTATTGTCGCCTAGATACATTTGGGCTTGTACTTTGACAGAGGGGAGAGCCTGCATATGGCTACTCCCCTCCGGTGTTGCTCTATGGAGTCGTCACATCCCGAAGCCCGATACCTACCCTACCGACTCCTTCGATATTGAACCCTAATGGTAAAAAACACATGCGTAAATATGTAGGACCTACTTATTGGTAATTCGATTCTAATGTGAATATCGATTTACCTAATAGGTTGGGGAAAAAGTCTTTTCGCATTATAGTATGTATGAACTTGTAATAAAATCTCTTTGGCTGTAGTATTTGTGTCTGGCTGGTTTTGGTATCATTGAAAGTTAAAATTTTAAAGAACATAACTCCAAATTCAAATTAGGCAAATGTGTGATTTTCATTTGTTTTTCGTACTGTCAAGATGAGTGAATCTAATGAAGAAATTCGATACATTTTAAAATTTTACTACAAAAAAGGTAAAAAAGGAACGCAAGCCGTGAAAAAAATTTGCGATGTTTATGGACCTAGTGCAGTGTCTGTGAGAGTAGCACAAATTTGGTGTAAGCGTTTTCAATCCGGAAATTTTGATGTCAAAGATGCACCTCGCTCTGGTCGCCCTATTACGGATAAAATGGATGCCATTTTTGAAAAAGTGGAGCAAGATCGACATATCAGTAGTTACGACGTAGCTGAAGAACTGAGAATTGATCACAAAACAGTTTTGGCGCATTTGAAAAAAGCTGGGTACAAAAAAAATCTCGATATTTGGGTACCTCACGAGCTCACTGAAAGAAACATAATGAACCGTGTACTCATTTGTGATTCTTTATTACGACGTAATGAAACCGAATCATTTTTGAAGAAGCTGATAACTGGTGATGAAAAGTGGATCACGTACGACAAGAACGTGCGAAAAAGGTCGTGGTCAAAGGCCGGTCAGGCTTCACAGACTGTGGCGAAACCCGGGTTAACTCGCAATAAGGTGATGTTGTGTGTGTGGTGGGATTGGAAGGGCATTATTCATTATGAGCTATTACCACCAGGCAGGACTATCGATTCTGAACTCTACTGCGAACAACTATTAGAGAAAGCGGCCGGAATTGATCAACAGAAGGGGTGTGGTGTTTCATCATGATAACGCTAGACCTCACACATCTATAGCCACTCAGCAAAAATTAAGAGTTTGGCTGGGAGGTGTTAATGCATCCGCCGTATAGTCCTGACCTTGCACCTTCAGCTTTCCACCTGTTTCGGTCTCTTCAGAATTCTTTATGCAATGTTAGGTTAACATCACGAGAGGACTGCCAAATCCACTTGTCGCGGTATTTTGATGAGAAGTCCCAAAATTTTTATAGCAATGGGATCATGTCCCTACCACAAAAGCTGGCAAAAGGTTATCGAACAAAATGGTACATACATACTTTAGTTAAATTTAAATAAACTATATTAAAAAATGTTTTGAATTATCTTAAAAAATGCGAAGATACTTTTTCCGCGACCAATATATTATGAGTTATGACTACTTCTGACTTCTGAGGTTTGATTGACTTCAAATGTCTGTGATGATAAACAGAAATAGGTCGTATTGTAAGTAGTGAGTAATAGGTACATATTGTTCGACTTAATATTATCCGGTTAATTATCTGACCTACAAAGGCAAGTTATGACTCGCTTGAAAAAAAAAGCAAATAAAATGTTCTTTGGCATTATTTTGAACTTGTAACACCTACTTTCATTTACCTTTTGGACATGTGACAACCTTGAATGTCATCGTGTTATATCCAAAATATTCGTAAATATTGAATTGTATTAGTCACTTATCGTAGCCAATAAAAGGTAAGTGTAGGTACCTACGCTCGTAGTGTTAATGTATCAGTGAAAAAGTAAATATTTTATTTATTTATTTCTTGTCGTACACCAAACAGAAACAATTTACATAAAAAATAGGTAAATAGGTAGGTAGTTAGTAAATACTGAAACAGTAATATACCTACCTACCTAATCTTTATGACCCCGCAATAACTATCACACACTTGCATCTGCATTTTGACCGATGGTTTTGTTTGCCATCTTCGTTAGATAAAAAAAATATCAGTGGTTATTGCTTGGGACTGGAATTTCAGGGTTCCTCACCCAAAGGATAAAAACTGGACCCTATTACTAAAACACCGGTATAAGTCAGTCTGTCCGTCTGTCTGTTTGTGACCACGCTGTACCTACCTATGTTATGAACCGTGATAGGTAGCAAGAGTTTAACAGATTATTGTATAGGCATAGAAGCGTTATAACTATGTGTATAGGTATTTCATACCTACCTAAATAAGGCACCGACGTGATGACATTTTTTCGATGATACCTAGTCGCTTGCAATAGGTATTCACAGAATATTTAGTTGTAAATTCAGTTCAATAGTAAAATACCTACCTAGGTAATTAAAATAAAATCTTACTTAAATATTTAAGGGGGGCTCACATACAATAAACGTGGTTTATTTGCAGTTTTTATAGATAACGGTACGGAACCATTCGAATTCGTGCGCGTGTCCGACTCGCTCTTGGTCGGGTTTTTGTTTCGGTTGAGACTGACGATTTTCAGTTTACAGATTCTCTTGGTGTGTTCCCGCATGTTAGGTAGGTACATTACACCGGAGTCTTGTGAATTCGAGAAGTAGAAACTAGCAACAGGTACAGGTAGGTTCCAAAATGAAATTCTGTACTCATGTAGTTTTTATTTTCTTTTTAGTGTTACGTCGTTATGGAACTGAGAATGACACAGAAATGTTCAGCAGAAGCAGGTATCTACCTAATTAGATATAAAAATTAAAATTAAATTAAAAATCACCCCTAGTTTTGCCAATCAGAATATAGGTAGGTAGGTACAAATAAATTAACGTTTCATTAGAAATTCAGGCAGTAAGGTAAATTACCTATTTAAATGTAGGTAGGTACCTATATTCTCTGGCTTAAGGTACTTAAGTAATTTTTTCCATCAAACCTTATTTTTTGTGTACCTATTTATGAATAGAACTAATCGGCAGAATCGGTAACTATATACCTACCTACCTAATTAACAATCTTTCCAATAATAGGAACATTGAAACGTCGTTGAATTTACAGGCAAACTTAGTTAAAATTCCTCAGTTATTTGTATATACAATGCAATTATGGTTACGTAATATCTTGAAAATATTGAAATATAGGTAAAACAAAGATCAGCTGATGAGGTGGTCATTCAAGCAAAAGCCTACCTACCTTGCAATACAGGTAGGTATGCAAGGTAGGTAGTACGCTTACCACCGACAATGAACTACAAATAACAAAAATCCAAATAGGTCCTGTACATATTTAGAAATTTAACTCGATTATCATCTACGTGATCGAGTTAATTTCTGACAATGTTGACGAAGGCAACAATGTTTCGTAACAGGGTTTATTTTAACGCATCCTCGTCTTCTGAGTGAAAACCGGCTTTCGATCCACTGTAAATCACTTCTGGTACAAACCCGCCTCACACTATAAAACCGAAAGCTTCCCAGAGTTACAAAAAAGTTAAAATAATGAAGAGTTAGCGGCTCACCTCTATTAGCAGTCGTCGAGGGCGACGTCCCTCCAGCGCGCCGCCGGACGGAACCGCCGCGATCCCAACATAAACACACCACCGAACGTGAAACAAGCGCGGTTCCTTTGATTTATACAAATTGTTACATTTACACAACACCACTACTGCGTTCTATCACTGAAATCCGATCGGGTCGTGTGTTTTTATTTCACGATTTGGATTATATTTAAGCGTGCATGTCACTAACTGTGTCAATGATATTTCGCGGAGATTCAGAGTAGCACCCCGACAGACCGCCGCTCGATGACTGGCGGCGGGCGCGCGCCGCCGTTTGCGTCGGTCGGGTAAACTCGGATCGTCGGATCCACGCGGACGTTTGCTATGCTCGACTCACTCGAAAACGGGGAGAGGAACCGCGGCGCGCTGAGAGGGCGGGGACTCGACTCGTGCCTCTTCCCTCCTTGGTCGCATTATACCGGACATTGAAAAATGAATGAACGAAATATACAAACAAATAGATACATTTTACTTTTCGTTCATGCAGTAGGTACAGGTAGGTATGCACGGAAATAAATAACTCATTGGTAAATAAAAAAGTATTATATTCTTATCTATTACTGTTACGCAACTCTTCGCAGTCCTCACCCTATGTTTATTGAAAACATAAGTGTAATCCCACATTTGTTGTATACCTACTAATTTAATTAAAAAGCTCGCTTGATAACTCTAAATTTAATTAAGATAGGTAGGTAGTTATACAAATTATCAGTAAACATCTGTCATTGTACACTTATTTCCAAAAATAACTATGATCATCATAGTGGTGCCTAAATTATTGATTCACCAATCATTCATATGCAGCCAATGATATATGCAGCTGTTAAATGCATAATTTGGTAAAATAATTTCGTTAATTTTTAACATTCGATAGATCTATTAATAATGAACGTAAATCAGTCAGAGGGTTAATGGGATCGTAGAGTTATTAGATAGCAGAGAATTTCAATATTTCATACCATTGCGTTTTCCCTACCAAGCCTAACGAATCCGACAAAAAAAAATCTTCTTAGGGAAAAAAACCTGTTTTGTAAAGTTTCATCATGAGGTAAAATATTTACAACCACATTCAACAAAATTAAATAGAAGACAATGAGAACAATATATTTAAAGAGTAGACACCTAGAATAAACAGCCGGTTCCGTTTTTAATTGATTTGACAGATATTTTGTATCACGTTTTCACGTCAGCTGTCATGTTACTATAGGACACTGTATGCAAAAAACTGGAACCATGCTTTCAAGGGGAATGTCCAGTCTAGTACCACAGTATAAGTACATATTAACATGTTCGCCTAATCGCATATGTCATAAGTGTCCCTCCCTCCGCGACACCGGCGACACCCTAAGCCGAGGTTCGGGCCCACAGGGGTCGCTCTTAGGCAGTCGCGCTAACTTTTTTGCTTAGGCTGGAGCGCCTTCTGCGCTCGCCGATTACCCGATGAAGTAGACTAGTGCATTACATACCTATTCTCTGCTAGTGCCGTCTCGAGACTAGTCGAGACGAGCCGGCTAGGTATCTACTAAAATTGTACTTTTAATATTGTACTTTCTATATTAATAGCCTAAACTGCACGTTTGTGTTCTCTACCTATAAATTCTGAAACAGAAAGACATTTTCGAGTTTCGAAAATATCTTGCGCCAGTCTGCCGCTGTCACCGACGCTGGTTGTACTACTTGTAGATACTCTTATATTAAGGAGAATTTATAAAAAAAGAACTACAAGCTAAGTTCGCTTAAAAAGTTTCCTTTTCAATGTTAGCCGCTTAAGATTGATTGTATACAAATTATGAGGTACCTACTCCCGCCCTGCTCTATAAAAAACACTTAGAGAATTTAAAGTATTATTTTTCGGTTATTTCGACTACAACAGTAACTTGAAGGAACAGTATCTCAGCATGATGTGAGGTTAAACCTGACGCTGGTTTTCAACTGGTATCCGAGTTGATGATTCACGAAACTACTGAACCCACATGAACCCACCTACTGAAGGTATGAAATTGGAATGATGTACAAGACTTATAAAATATAAACCGACGACGGTACTGTTATTATAATAAAGCTAATTAAATAGATAAGTGCTGCCTGGCTGCCGACTGCCGCACTGGTAAAAATATGTCAGTGGTTGAACACGAGATGCGGCGTAATGAGCGTAGTTTATTTAAACAAGTCTGTGGGAGTAGATGCTAGAAATTGTTGACATAATTTGATGAATTCATCGTCTTCATGAATGTTTTGCAATCGTCAGCACGAGTAATCGACATCGATAATTGTAAAGCTTCTTGGGTTTGATTTGTTCAAATCGATTATCCGATTCTGGTTTCAAAATAAATTCAAATCATTTATTTCAAATTGGTCTTCAAGGACACTTTTTGACTTTTGGCGAAAACCTTGAAAGATGCGTGTGGTGCTCTTATTTTATTTCATTTTCTTGGTGTATTTTTGAGTTATCTCTAGGTACTTATAATAAAACTGTAGAAGTGTAAATTCTGTACATTAAAAATATTGAAAAAATAAATACCAGGGGATGTTACTAGATCGATACCGAACCCAAATATGTGATTAGAAAAATGTTTGTCTGTCTGTCTGTCTGTCTGTCTGTCTGTTTGTTCAAGCATGACATAAAAACTACCGGTCCGATTACAATGAAACTTGGTATGATTATACTTTAACCTTTGGCGCACAACACTGGGTACTTTTTATCCCGGAAAAATGTCTGTTTGTCTGTGTGTTTGTGCACGCTAATTTCACAAACGGCTTATTCGATCTGCGGTTTTCACTAATATATTGTGGTAAGTTTCACTTAACATTTAGTGTTTGTTTCATGTGAATCGGTTCAGAATTAAAAAAGTTATGTTAATTTAAAAAATCGTATCGAATATTTTAAAGCTATTCTGTGTCTTAGTTCTATCTTTTAGGGGGTTTCGTACCTAAAAGGTAAAAACGGACCCTACGGATTACCAATCCTCCGCTGTTTGTCTGTCTGTCCGTCCGTCCGTCTGTCTGTCACCAGGCTGTATCTCATAAATAGTGATAACTAGAAAGCTAACATTTTCACAAATTATGTATTTCTGTTACTGCTTTATAGACAAAATTAATTACTAAAAATAAGAAAATGAAAATGTTAAGGGGTCCAAGTGGGCATACAATAAAGGCAATTTTTTTATATTTTACTATCGTATATTTTTTGCTCCACAATAACGGTAGCAAATAGACGCTTAAAATTTTTACAGAATTTTTAGGGCTTATATATTACCTTCCATAATAAATCTTTACAAATAAATAAAATTGGAGTGTCTGTTTGTAATATTAAAATAACCGCTTTTTACTAAATGCATATGTATGTATACACGGTACATATACCAAAACAACATTTTTTACAAAATCGTCTGTCTGTCTGTTTGGCGGGGATAATCTTGGGAACGGTGTAACGTTGTATTTTTTCTGGTTTTAAAAATGGTCACAGCGCCATCTAGTTAATCACCGCCGTACTAGGACAACATTATCAATAGTATCACGTATTCCATACGACGCATAGTTCGATTACATAATTTATCTAATACTTATAATTTGTCTTAAAAATACAATTTCGATATTTCCAAATTAAATATTAGATATAACGACAAGAACATAATTAAAATATATTTCGGTGAATTTAATTGGCATTGTGGCTGAAAGTCAAAAAAAGAGACACGAATCCAGGGCCGGTAAAGGGAAAGGTCTGAGAGGTTATTAGACGTCATCGGTCATTTGATTTTTCTCTGTGCAACTAGTTAGTGGTGACATACTCGAAATTATGAAAAGGCAGGAAGCCTTGAATATTTTAGCCATCATGGCCTAAATGCCTATTCAATAGGTATTTTTATCACCAATTGAGGTAAGATCTTCAAGAATCTTTGGATATTTTCTCGTTCACATGTCGATTTGAGAAATGGCGTGATGACTTCATGTTGGGTTGTTTGTTGCAGCCAGTTTCCCTAATTTCGGGAGGAGATGGGATGCAGAGGCTTTATTCAGTTATGAGATTATAGCGAAAAGTCCTCGTAAGTAATAATTTCCACTTCCACAAGTTTTGTATAGGGAGGCTGTTTGATTCATGTTGAGTTTGGTACTAGATTCTTCATGAACCAAACAGAGATAATGCAGATTGTAACCAGTGTGATTTTGTTTCAGATGCAGGTTTTTGTTCTTTATTTTTTATATAGAATTCGTTTATTTTGAATTAGTTATTTTGATTTATCTAGTTCATACGTAAATTTGTTCATTGGTTAGGTCATAATTTAGCATAGGGAATCCTCAACTTACCTTTTAAGTACGGATCATTGTTAGAATATTTTTTTCCTTCCCCAATGATGGTGTTAAATCTGACTGACCTCTGGATGCGGGGTGTGACCGGTTACCCTGAAGCCTAGTGGAGTAGAGAATACTGGACTCCTCCGAAGCTGGCTACAAAGGTACCATCTCAAGGATTTGTAGAAAGGATTAGGGTTACCGGCATTACCATGCCCGGGGACAGGTAATAAAGTAAAGTAAATATATTAAATTAATTGAATAAAGGAGCAGTAATCGTCACCACTCGAACCATTTCATATTCACGACCCTGTTTTCTTGATAGTTTGTTACTGGATCACATTGGTAAAAGCATGTAATAGGAATTTGTAAGTTACAATTTAAAAACATAGGTTAAATAAATAAATATCAGTGTACCAAACAAACAGCTTTTTATTCAACTCGTTCATTTACAGAACGGGGTTTCAGTCTTGATAATATTCTGAGAGTCCGGCACGCAGCCCTCTTTCAGTGGCGCCCAACGTGGGGCCACTGAAAGAGTTATATATAAGAGTTATATATAAGAATATTTATTTATTTAACCTATGTTTTTAAATTGTAACTTACAAATTCCTATTACATGCTTTTACCAATGTGATCCAGTAACAAACTATCAAGAAAACAGGGTCGTGAATATGAAATGGTTCGAGTGGTGACGATTACTGCTCCTTTATTCAATTAATTTAATATATTTACTTTACTTTATTACCTGTCCCCGGGCATGGTAATGCCGGTAACCCTAATCCTTTCTACAAATCCTTGAGATGGTACCTTTGTAGCCAGCTTCGGAGGAGTCCAGTATTCTCTACTCCACTAGGCTTCAGGGTAACCGGTCACACCCCGCATCCAGAGGTCAGTCAGATTTAACACCATCATTGGGGAAGGAAAAAAATATTCTAACAATGATCCGTACTTAAAAGGTAAGTTGAGGATTCCCTATGCTAAATTATGACCTAACCAATGAACAAATTTACGTATGAACTAGATAAATCAAAATAACTAATTCAAAATAAACGAATTCTATATAAAAAATAAAGAACAAAAACCTGCATCTGAAACAAAATCACACTGGTTACAATCTGCATTATCTCTGTTTGGTTCATGAAGAATCTAGTACCAAACTCAACATGAATCAAACAGCCTCCCTATACAAAACTTGTGGAAGTGGAAATTATTACTTACGAGGACTTTTCGCTATAATCTCATAACTGAATAAAGCCTCTGCATCCCATCTCCTCCCGAAATTAGGGAAACTGGCTGCAACAAACAACCCAACATGAAGTCATCACGCCATTTCTCAAATCGACATGTGAACGAGAAAATATCCAAAGATTCTTGAAGATCTTACCTCAATTGGTGATAAAAATACCTATTGAATAGGCATTTAGGCCATGATGGCTAAAATATTCAAGGCTTCCTGCCTTTTCATAATTTCGAGTATGTCACCACTAACTAGTTGCACAGAGAAAAATCAAATGACCGATGACGTCTAATAACCTCTCAGACCTTTCCCTTTACCGGCCCTGGATTCGTGTCTCTTTTTTTGACTTTCAGCCACAATGCCAATTAAATTCACCGAAATATATTTTAATTATGTTCTTGTCGTTATATCTAATATTTAATTTGGAAATATCGAAATTGTATTTTTAAGACAAATTATAAGTATTAGATAAATTATGTAATCGAACTATGCGTCGTATGGAATACGTGATACTATTGATAATGTTGTCCTAGTACGGCGGTGATTAACTAGATGGCGCTGTGACCATTTTTAAAACCAGAAAAAATACAACGTTACAACGGCTATACCGATTTTGACGGGACTTTCACGAGTAGGTAGCTGATGTAATAAGGAGTGACTTAGGCTACTTTTATCTTCATACAACCATACATACATACATACCTACATACAAATAAATAGAATTAGAGTGTCTCCGATTTTGACGGAACTTTCACTGGCAGATAGCTGATGTAAAGGAATAACTTAGGCTACTTTTATACTAGCTGCGCCCACGACTTCGTCCGTGTAGATACTGAACAATCATATTTTTTCTCACGTGGACGAAGTCGCGGGCACAGCTAGTATTAACAACACTGTAGTATTAAATAAAGTTGGTGGCATTTTGTTTGATATAGGTTTATTACAGTGCTCGTGTATAGTAAAATAGATTAAAAGTGCGAAAACACGTTCTTTCACGTTGCCTCCAAAACTTCATTGTAAATGTTCTGGTAAAGTAGCCATCGCTTTACTCGAATTACTGGGACTCTGACTGACGGACTGATAAATTGAATGACTGACTCTGACTTTTACGTTGCTTATTACGAATACAAAATATCGTTTTACTTGACACTGGCAATATGCAGAACAAGCAATGCCATAAAATATATAAAAAAGGACACTTTTGCATTGTCGGGTTATAAGCTAAAGTGAAGATAATTTTATCACAATTGTTCCACAGCTGATTCACCTTGGACCTTATTTTCATTAATTTTATTCAAATCAATTGAACTTGGCACGATTCTTTGCGGTTCGGTAAGGGTCTTGAAAGTTTTCTTGTACATTGTATAAGACGAGGATAAGCTGCTTACCATATTTCATAACATCAATTAATGAAACCAACGCGAAGTGGGAAGTGCATACCTCGTAGGGTTTTGAACCAATTAGTGATCTTTTAAAGGTTCCTTTTATATTTAGAGGTAAAACCACAGACCAAGTTAGATGGCTAATGCCTGGAACCCTAAATATTACGTTGAATTGCATCTTTGTTAGGTAAGTATACCTATGCACACCACACCACAATGGAGCGGTCATCGTCCGAGCAGAATGACGTCGGTGTTGGCTATTTACGTCTCGTTTGACTGGAAGCTGTCAAATAGCAGATTAGCAGAGTGCATGTGCATGGTCTTACTGGTCTTACGTTTAATTTATTTTGCATTGCACACGTAGGTACGGAACACAACACATGAATTTGTTCACTCGAATGTGTGTAATTGAAGCTTCATTGACCCGTTTTCAGCGCATCAGCTACAGGCATTCTAAATAACTAACAATTTACAGTGATGCGCAGTTCAGTGCGTTCAAGTAGGTATCATGTTTTGTGTAATTAGGTAGGTATATATGCTATATCTACATACTGAAATTAAAAGTCAATTGCTGTTCGTTAAAACTCGAGAGTGGGTCCTATACCGATTTGAATAATTTTGGTTTCGAATTATTTTCAGAAGTTCAGAGAAGGTTTAAAAGGTGCTAATACAAAGTAAAATAAAAAAGAGGTACCTACCACGGATTTGGACTGTCAATTTAATTTGACAGACAACGCGCTGAGAAATCGTGAATAGGTACAAATTTTGAAAACTTTTGAAAAGACTATGCCTAGTCTAGGTATCGTTGTCTGTAAAGTCACTTTTCACGGCTGATTATAGTACCCCAATTACTTATTCGTAGCCTAATTGTACGTACTGTTATTTTGTCCTGAGTTCAGTTTTTCTGTCATGTTTTAATTTATGTTAAGTCGTTCAATAAAGAGTTACTTACCGTTTACTGCTTATAAACGGAACTTCACACTTTCACATCTACAGTATTACATAGATGCTAATTACTAACTTATTTAATTTTATAATACCTACCTATATTTCAAAACCATATGAAGTAAACAACTTCACTGAAAATGTATAGGTATCAACCACAACCGCCAGTATACAGAGATAAATAAATGATGCCAGGCATTGCCAGGTGCAATCAGGATAGTTAAAAAAGCAAGTTCGTAAGTATCTACTTACTCGTATTAAAAAAACGTAATGAGCCTACCTTTCCACAATCGTGTTTTGTTCGTATTGTCCGAAGGCCTGTAAATGGAGATTCAAATACTTTTCCTTGTACAGTGGTGCTAATGTATGCGACAATCATTGACACTAAATTAGTGCATAAATATCGGTGAGGTAGTAGGGCAGTACCACCTGACCGCTACGTCCCTCCGCGACAGTACTTCACTTGAATGCTGATAGCCATAATTACGCTGGAAACACCAACAGTATCGACACTTCGAAACCTTCTGTAGTATTGACATACATTTTGTAAGTATTCTAGAGCGGTGGATTTACGCTAGGGGCAGTCGGGTAGTAGGGCGGCAAAATTTGGAAAAAGACAGAAAAACAGTCTTATCAAGATTGTTCAATATAATTACTTAAACGTTCTTTTAATTAATATTTTTTCATTATTGATTATTCAAGAAATTCAATTCATCCATATTTTGTAAATTTTTAAATACCTACTTACGTCTTTAATTTTAAAATTTTGGACAACATTTTTTTTGTTGGCCCGTGGCGGCTGCGCCTGTTTTTTTGTGTTTATTATATATCCATAACTCCAGTATTTCTACATCTCTCTCAGACAGCTGGATGCGTCTGATTCATGCACGATTATTACGTAAAATCCTAAATACCTACCTATGATTTAAAGAATTGACCGTGCCAAAAAACACGCACGAGTGTTTTTGGCACGGTTGTTTCTATTTATTTAGCGACATAATTGTCGCAGTCCAATAATATAATTGCAAAACAATATTTCCAAATTGGTTTTTAACAATGCTGTATTATTGTAACGAGGTACATAAGGTGATAATGTGAAGGTTTCGACCTCTGGGCCGCCTTGAATATCTTATTCGAGTCACATCTGTGATCACGTGGCGTGGGTCTCTGGGTACGCCAAATGCCTCCAGCATCACAGATTATCCGCCGGCATTGACGCAGTGCCTCTGCGAATGCTAATACGTAACATTAGGGATGTTATGGAGCTACGGAACCGTAATTGCCGGATATCCGAAATATTTTTGTATTCGAAACCGTAACCGAATCTGAAAGTAAAATTTCGCATAAATTCGGATACCAATTTTTTTGCAGACTAAGAAAGTATTTACATACCGCTCTTGATATCTTATTTACTTTCCAGTGGTGGTATAGCTCGGTACCGCGTGTGCCGGAGCCCACGGGCGTAGGCACTGTATTAATTAATTTACTTGCTACGAATAAGCAATTCTATAGAAGTGTAACTCTCATACAAAGCACAATACAAAAATGGCACCACAGCTCGTTGCTATGGGCTTAGCATTGATAGTTACTACTAATAGGTACTAGTAATCTTTATTGTATGAACAACTAGCGACCCGCCCCGGCTTCGCACGGGTAGTATTTATTATAGATAAACCTTTAAACCTTTCTCAGAAAACCCTCTTTCCAATATTTCAAACAGGAACAAAATCCCTACACAACTGCCCGAGTTTAGCGCATATAAACAGACAGACAAAATAGTTTATAATATGGTAGTGATGAAGTGATAGTGATAAAGTCCTTAGCAATTACATATAAAGAACTTTTGGCAAATAACTTTACTTTTAGGTAGGTATTTATCAAACTTGTGGTGCCACTTTTGATGTTTGATTACACTTCTAATCGTAATGTTCAGCGCTATCATGTTCCGGTTTGGTGGTACGGCGTAATTACGGTATGATTTGCGTTAATATGTGTAAAAATACGCTCTGAGTCTGGTTTAATTTAGATTTTGCTAACTAGAAAATGCAGGCAAAATTTCTGAATTTTAATCACGAACAAATGATTGCAAGAATTAAAGTACATAATTCAATTATTCTTTCTAAATCCAATAGGTATCTTTTACCGAAAATATCTTAATTAAACTAACAGATAATCCGAAATAAAGACCTACCCGTATCTAACACCCCTACGTTATATTATTTTATATGAAACAGCCTAAAACTGGTTGATAGCTGATTTATAAAATTAATCAATTACCTATGGACCACCTATTTTTGTCTACTTTAAATAAAATATTCGTCTACGGAACTCTACAGTACTCTGCATTGTGCAGTTGACCGTTTTTCGGCTCGGTCTCACACGAAGAACAAAGCGCGTATGGCACCGCGGCTGGTGTAGATCGTAAGGTTATCGTAAGCGATCTACTCGGTTAAGCGATGCGGGCGCGGTCGGGTGTGTGACGGTGACCGCTAGTGACAAATTAAAATGCGCGTTTCCGTGCTTCGGAGGACTTGTTAAGCCGCCAGTCCCGGCTGCTATCGATAGATAACATTCGTTAAACCTTGTCGGAGGCCTTATGGGTGGTTTGAAAATATTCGACAGCGGATTGGCCATTAACCCGTGTATCTCCACCAATCCGCATTGGAGCAGCGTGGTGGAGTAAGCTCCAGGCCTCTCCCCAAAAAAGACTCGTGCCCAGACGTCTCAAGGGTTGCCATTATTATTATATCTCTCGTCAGCACAGGGTCCAATTTGAACCCCGGACCTTCGTCAGGCTTACGCGGGGCCATGGGGAGGTCCAACACGTAGAGGCCCTTTCGAGAATTCTGATCTAGTTTGTAATGGGTTATATTAATTACCATTATTATTACTCCTCACACGATAGTTGCCTAAAGTCTGGTTAGTGGACCGGAGGCCTACGAGACATGAGATTATCTACCATATGCTAGTCCCGCAAGGTAGACCCATAGAGGGCCCGAGTACCTTGTCTATACGGCCGTAATTCCCACGCTGGAAGAACTCACATGCCTAATCAAAATTGATATCTACCTATCTCATGTAGATAATAGACTATATTTATGTGAGAGATTTCATCCAAATCTGTGCAAGTAAAGTGACAAAATAATGTTCGGAACATTAACAAATAAGTGGAAGTTATTGCAACGTTCCTCACGAGCACCTCCAATCTTGCCGACTACAAAGCAACGTAGAGCGATTTTATACGAAGTCTAAAATGTATCCCGTGGAAATTCCGCAAAACCTGATTAAATGTAACAACATTTGCCTAGCTGCTAGTTTCGCAGGAAGCAGCGATATCGACCTTCGCGGATATAGGCTGCGCATTTCCTCTTATCCGAACCACGAGAACTGCAGAGTTGCGCATCTATTCTGCACGGCTACTAAACAATTCACGCTGCAAAACAACATTTATTTTTTTTACGATAACAGGCAAGCGCAGAGTATGTCAGGATAGGAATAAAACCCCTTAGAATATTCGGTGGCTTACCGGAGCCTGTGGATAGGTAGGTATAAGTTTTAATATTCAGCTGACCTTTACGCGCCCGGTCCTGATACCCTCATTGAATTTCATATCGGTTATCTAAATTGTTCACGGATTTTCAACCTAAGTTAATGTATATTTCTAGTATGGTACATATGATAAAAAATCTAGCGGATGTAGATACCACCGCATTACCTAATCCGCTAGAGATGCGCCGAATATTCGGTTCGTATTCGGTATTCGGCATATTCGGCATCATTTCCACTATTCGTATTCGGCCGAATTATTCGGTTTCGATGCCGAATATATTCGGTTCGAATATTTCTATTTTATTGGCTACACGACACGGTATCTACATACTTAACTACAAGATAAAAATTCTCATGTTATTTTATAAGCCTAAGAAAGCCTATGGAGAATGTGTTGAATAAAGCTAATAAAGCCTCGGTAGCCTAATGGTAGCAGGCCACTACAACTACGCTGAGGTCCTGGGTTCGATTCCCGTGTAGGGGTTTATCAGAGATAATGGTGTAAAGTCCTTTAACTCTGGTTCTATTGAGATTTTTCAATTTTCTGGAAATTTCCAAGTACCTCGAAGTTTGGTAATGTGCCCGGAGATGTCAACAGGCTCGCCACCTGTTACATGATCCAAAACGTTGAATGCATGAATTTACCTCTGTCTACCCCTTTGGGGATTACAGGCGTGAAGTTACGTTACATTAAATTACAAATCAACATTTATTTTGAAACCTCAAATCAACATATTCTTACCCTGAAGCCCTGTAGTTAGGTTTCATGCAGTCAACATTTTATTGCAAATCTATTTTTCAACTTTTATAGGTATTTAAATATAGCAGTCTTTAATCCTTGTCGGACACCTTATGGGCGGTTTGAAAACATCCGACAGCGGGTTGGCTAAAAACCCGCTGTCGGATGTTTATCCGACCCCTGGTTATCTCCACCAACCCGCATTCGAGCAGCGTGGTGGAGTAAGTTCCAGGTCTTCCTTTCAAGAAGGGTAGAGACTCGTGCCCAGCAGTCGGACGTGTCAAGGGTTGCCATTATTATTACTTTATATTATTATTTATGGTACTACCATCCCCACCTAACGCATCATGAACGTACACCACACAATGAAGTGCCTTAGAGCTCGCGCGCTTTACCACCGCCGCATGGCTCGGCTCCGAGTCATGCTCGGCCGAGGCACCGTGCGCCCGCACGACCCTGATGCACGTCCACACTGACTGTCACTGACCAAGTATTTCGCTCACGACGATGCATCGCCCGAGCATGCGTCCGGTGTAGACGGGGCTATTTAGCAAGCAGCGACATGTTAGAACCGTGTTTACGCGGCCAAACAGTGAAATGGTAAACCGAATAATTCGGCCGAATATTCGGTTCGGTCTTTGATTATATACACGTCTAAATGGAGCATCTCAGTTCTTAGGCGTCCAAAAAAATATCAGTTAACTGTTGGCTCATAGCTTCGTTCCGCTCGCTCAGTAGCGATACTGTCATTGTAACGTAAACACGTCCACGTCTATGCTTTCATTTTGACGATTTGCGCTATTTTAAAGTGCCAAAATTACAAAAGAAGAATGAAAAAATCTAAAAACATTTCTTATTATCAGTAACTACACTTTCCATAGTCTTAAATGTATCCCAGAATTAGATCAACAATATTTAATTTGTACGATTCATTGAACGCCATGTTTACTGTGTTGCCAGTTTTTGATTTAAAAACTTCCCAGAGAAATAGGAAGTTACAAAATAAAATCTATATAAAATATATGTTTAATATACCTATATTTATTTGAATAACCCCCGAAGGAAAAAGAGGGGTTTTCTAAGTTTGACGTGTGTATCTGTTTGTGGGTTTGTGAATTCCCAACTAGTGGATCAATTCCAGATTTTGCTTTTGTTCTTAAAAATGTATTAATTTTTCTCCTCGATAAAAGTCATTTACACTAAGAACAAACAACGAATAACTTAAAAAAAAAAAAATGGGAACTCCCCGCCGAGTCCCCGAGCACGCACGACCCCTCCCATTCAAATTATACCACGCCCTTGGTGATCAAGAGCAGAAAGCCAGGGAAAGGAGGAGTGCCTCGACCCTTTCCGCGAAGAACCATCTAGTTCTAGTTGGTAATGTACAGCCCTGTCGGGACAGAGACATGTGATACCTGAATGTTTATAGACTTCAATATTTTCGCAGGTTTTCTCGAGCTTCATACATTGTAGACAGTCTGCCTGTGACCACGGTAGCTGGAAAGCGACCGAAACGTCGGGTATGAGAAGAAGTTTGGGACTGTTGCGAGATAATCCGCAAATATAATTTCTACAATACAATATTACTTACCATCATGTCTGTATCAGTAGGTATGCTTGTACGACACCTCATGATAAAAAAAAAGAAAACAAAATTGAAAACAATTGTAATTTGGTCCTAACATTTATATAGGAATCATTTGAAACACAGATTTCGGAGAGTTTCCTGAAAATTGACTTTATGCTATCTCTAATCAAACGCACCGAGCACGACTCGATTTCCAATTTGAGGGAAACCAATTTGACTCCGTTAATGGTTCTTGTCGAACGTGTCAATCACCATCTGTATTAGTTATATCGATGTAGATCTTTTGGGACTCTTTTTACTGTGCCAAGAAAAATGCCTCCACGAATACTAATCGGTATTATCAAGAGAGCAACAGTCGCTACCGTAGTGCATTGTACAGTTGGCGTAATCTGTTCGAGTGGTGGTAGAGCTCCAGTGACGGAGCTCGCGGTCGTAGGCACCACCGCATTACGTAATATACTTGTCGCTAAATGGTAGTGTTCAGCACTATCGTGTCCCGGTCACGTGGTAATTTACGGTCCTGTAATTTCCGGCACAGAGGCATAACCCCTTAGGCCTCAGGAGTGGTAACGCATCTGCATTTTGACCTTCGTCTTTGTGTGAGTGTCTGTGTGTGGTGTGTAATAGGCTGCAGTCATCACTTAACATCATAGTGGTGCATGCTTGTTTGCCACTTCCTTTACATAAAAAAACAGAATGTATACCTACTTATCTGTTTACTTCAAGATCAAACAGATGATCACACAAATGACATGGAGAAGTTCTAATTTTTTACTTGGGCACCAGATAAAACTAGGTTATGGTTTTACGAGCTTTTTACTGTTACTGGCACGATCATCATCTAATGATATTGAATTTTATAGGCGGAGATTCAAACGAATCGGTTTTAAAACTTCATTACAAGTACAAAAAAATACTCTATATCAGCTATACTCTAAGTGTGTTCCGCGGAACCCTAGGGTTCCGTGATACCTCTGTCGGGGTTCCGCGAGAGTTTATAAAAAAAAATCAAAACACCTCTCTCTGGTCGCTCCGCGGCCGCACAAAACGCTATGAACGTTACTCATTTAAAGAAAGTCATGTATAATTTCGCCGTCCGACCTCGTGGGTAGCGTGGCCGTTTAAGGCACCAGTCTCTTCGGAGGCGTGGGTTCGAATCCCACCGCTGCCAAGATTGTTTTTGTTCATTTTTTTTATGGTTTGTTTTTCCATACAATATTTAAAAAGTGGTAAATATTAATAGAAAATTATTGTTTCATTTCTCTTTTTTTTATGTACTTTACCGCGGCAGTCCCCGAGTGTCACACGTCTTTTTTTTTATTTGTATTTGTAGAAACGTGTGTTACAATAGCTGGTACAATATCTCATAAGTTTGGTATCAACAATTTTATACTTGTATTTGAACTTAGAGCCCAGTTACAAATGTTTCTTTCAGCAGATACTTCTTTTAATTTGAAGGACCGTTTGTATGATAAAACTTGGTTGTTCCGATTGTCTTTTATGGCGGATATCTTTCAAAAACTTAACGATTTGAATTTATCGTTGCAAGGTAAACAGACAACAGTGTTTCAGGCCTATAATAAAATAACTGCTTTTAAGATTTTTGGATCATTTGCATTGGTAAGAAAAAAATAGAAAGCTTTACGTTACTCAGTGAGATTGTTAGCGAAAACGACTCAGAAATGTTTGAAGATGATGTGTTTGAAGAATTGGTCCAATATCTCAGTTCGATGCACGCATCTTTTGAAAAGTATTTTCCCGAAGAACACATTACAAAAATTAAAGTGAATTCATGGATTCATAATCCTTTTTTATCCAACTTGGAAAAGCCTGAAAACATGTCAAACGAGATATATGAATCTTTTAGAAATGTCATCAGACACAAGTATGGAGTCACTGTTCAAAACGACGCCTCTCAATGATTTTTGGTGCAGAATCCAAGATGAATATGCGATGCTTGGTCAAATGGCTCTGAATATTCTTCTTCCGTTCCCAACTACATATTTGTGCGAAACAGGATTCTCTACCTACGCAGCCACGAAAACAAAATATCGCAATAGACTGGACGCCGAAGCTGATATGAGACTCCCACTTTCTTCCATCAAACCTGATATCAACCAATTAATGAAAAATAAAAAGTTTCATACCTCCCACTAGTTAGATTTTTTATTTTTTAATGTTTTCTATTATTGTCCTTGCCAAATGGTGAAGTAAATAATAATAAGTAACTGTTACATTGTACTTTTATTATGCTGATTAATAGAAAATACACTTATAAAAACAATTGTTTTATTGTAGGTTTCCATCAAGTATTTTGATTCCCAAAAGGGTTCCGTCATTTAAAAAGTTTGAGAACCACTGCTCTATATTAACGTTAATAAACTATTGAAGTAGGTCTGTATAAAATTAATGCAGTTACGCAGACAAACCTGATAATGTAATGTAGGTAGATGCATTTTAGTGTTTATTACCACTATGTGGTACTTACTTAAAATCCTGTGGCCATGGTCTGTATTAGAATTAAAGTTATTGAAGGTAATAGTAGTAGTAACAGTAAGTACCTATTTGAGTAAAGCGTGCTAAAAATATTATCATTTCGTCCACAGTAGGTACTCCACTCTTAATTACATAGTTGTACTACTGTGTATTCTTAGCAAAAGTAAATTAGTAAATAATAAACTTTTATGTACTGATAGATAAATAAATATTGCTCACTTTCTGCCTTTTTGCTAATTCTATTCTAAATTGTAATATTAAAATAAGAAAAAATATTTCTTCTACATTATGATCCGTGTCAACTTTCCTTCTACGAAAGCGAACAATGTGTAATCCTTGGGCCATTGGAAAACAATAGCTATGTGTTCTTTATTACAAAGACATGAAGCGTGTCGCGAATCCATTAAATGTTACTGTCACCTTTGGGAAACAACGAATCTTGAGTTTACCTAGATAGTCTTGAGTTAGTTTGAGCTAAACCGCGGACGGACAAATAGACAGATAGACAGATAGACAAATAGCCAGCAGATAGACAGACAGACAGACAGACGGACATCTGTCATCTGTCCATCTGTCCGTCCGCGGTTTAGCGCAAAAACTATTGGTACCTACTAGAGACTTGAAACGCACAAGTATACATCTTAATCACGTGGAAAAGTGGTAGAATAAAACCTTAAATATTTTCATTCAGTTTAGAAAGATAAAGGCATATACATAATATATGTACCTAAATGCTTAGGATAGTAGAAATATTATGAACTTAAACAAGTAAGTGTCCTACGTGAACGTGCATAGCGTAAATCCAACACTCCTCTCTGCTCCTACGAAAAAGCTACGTGAAATTTTTAGGCGCGTTAGTCATTATGCAAAGCCAAATACACACAATGGCGTAAATCGCCACGAATCATACCTCAACTTTTGTATAATTAATTGTGCTCGCTGAATAACTCAATTGGATTTAGAGTCTTAAAATCACGTTAACATTTTTAATTAGTCACTTATTTAAATATTTTTACTGTCTAAATTTATTACTATCACAAAATTCTGAGTGCAAAAATTGTGTGTTTCATGTCGTAAACAAGACTTTTCTGTATTTTCCACACAAAGCTTAGCAGCTTACTTATTATACCTAGGTAGGCGTCTCTTATAACAAATTTAAGAAGTATATAAACGCTATCTTCTAATTCGTTACTAGGTAGGTATTTACCAATTGTGTTAATAGTTATGTACCTACCTACCAAGCATTCAAAAATTAACAAGCATTTTCCCCTTTTTTATTTATTAAAGAATTACAATTGAAGAAAAAAAATACAATTTGCACTAACAGAATTTTAGTCTCTTAGTACCAGGTTCCAGATATTTTAGACCTAGTTTGTTGCAGTCATGATTCGCTGGCCAGATATGGGTGTAGTGTACCTATGAATCAGCAGTGTTTAAGCCAACGCAAATGTTTTATTTGGCTTGAGTCAGAACTTCAGCTATTTACATTTTGATTTTGTTTCCCAAACGAAACAGCATTTAAGTTACGTGTCTACTTGTTTAATATATATTTACCAAGCTTCAGAAACGGCTCATTTACCTTTCCTATAGAACAAAGTGGTAATCGTGAGAAATGAGAGATAATAACCTCGACCGTTCTATGATTAGGACAATGGCAACATTTTAGGGTTACCAAGGAAACAAGGCACTCTTATAGTTTCGCCATGTCCGTCTGTCTGTCTGTCTGTCTGTTCGTCCTCGGTTTAGCTTAAAAAGTATTGGTACAAGAGGCATGAAATTTGACACAAGTATACAACTTAATCACGCCGACAAAGTGGTAGAATAAAAACATGAAAAAAAAAATGTATGGTAACCTGCATGTAACGCGCGGATATTTTTATTATTTTCGATTTCCATATAGTGTGGGTTATCGTTGGATAGGTCTTTCAAAAATATTATGGATGTCCCAACATCATTTTTCGATTTAGTTAACTGTTCGTGACTTATTAAGCTTTAAAGTGCAAATTTTTGTTAGTTTCCCCCCCATTAGTTTGTTTTTGTTACCCCCCTACCAACTAAATGGTTGTTGGAAATTCAAACGTTACGGCAATAGTAGCTATATATAATTAAATTAAAAGGAAAACTATCACACTTAAGTTGGCCTTGCAAGTTTGCGAGTAATAGTCAACCAAATGTATTTTACTCGAAAATTTCGAACAACTCCATAGACAATATATATATATATATTTTTCATTACATATCTTACTCTGTAAATACACTAATTACTATTTAGTATTAGGGTACACTGCGCATGGCCCGACACGCACTTGACCAGTTTTAAACAAACGAATGAATCAAACTCAAGTAACATCAAGTCGCCATTATTTCTTTCCAGCGGCTACGAACGTCTACGAATGTCTACAACATTTTAAACTGATGCTGATGCTAAACTTTCAGGACACCTAGGCTATTGCTTCGCAAATGATTGTGTTGTACGGATTCCAATTCCATCACGCTACTTCAGCCCGGGTTGGTGGAAGTACGTAGCTAATCTACATACAGTCAGAAATTGTAAACTGCGATTACCGTGATGAAACTACCAAATCTAAAAGCTGTCACCCATCAAACAGCTTCTTCCTTCCTTCATTATCGCTTACAGATCTAGCAATTAGGTTATTATATTTCTACTATACAGTAGAAGCTCTTTATTCGCGCTTCCTTAATTCGCGTTTCCACTATTCGCGGATTGAAAAAATGCGACTCAAGTCCTATATTCGCGGCTTAAGATTTCTTTAATCGCGGATTGAATCGGTACTTCGGTACATATATATATATATATATATATATATATATATATATATATGTCCCCTAAATAAAAAGCATTCGGTATCCGTTGTCAACGCGTCAAGAGATAAATAAAATAGACCTGTGTTTTCAAAAGCTAACGACGTTGTTTGTTTCGTTCGACGGTTCCTTTGAGGTAAAGTCGCCTTCGCCGCGGACGCCGCGGTCGGTGTTTTTAAGTATGTTAACAAACTGAAAATTTAGATTAAACAAACTTGTTACTCAAACTACATACCTAAAGTATATTATTGAATGCTTCCACAATTGAACTCTTGACTAAACCTGAAGATATTATGTAATTTATCAAAATGTATGGTCAAAAACTTAAATTAAACAGATTTTTTATGTTTGCTTTTTTTTATTTCGTCGCCTAGGATCGTATAATTCTATATAAATTACCATTCCATATTCACGATTTCTGTATTCGTGCCATATTTACGGAACGTATACCCCGCGAATAAAGAGCTTCTACTGTATTTTAAATTTGGAGAAGAAAATACATTACGAGAAATAGATGTACCTAAATTATTTGTATTCCGAATAATGAATAGAGGTGCAGATGAAGTACGATGTTATTGACACTTAGTGGTTACTTGTCTAGACATTTTCTTAAATAACTGACACCACACTCTATAGACCCTATTAAGACCTCAACAAGACGAAGGAATTTTTGCTGCGTAAGTAAGTAACTCAAACTGATGACATTGACATTGTGTAACTTTCAAAGGTTTTTACTGAAATGCACGCGATCAGTCAATTTTCGAAGGCGAAACAACTTGGCTCAAGGCCAATGTTGAAGAAAAGGCCAGATCCAACATTATGATACGGACCAGTGTGAGTTTTGATTGACATCAACATTTATTTTTGGAACTTCCATAATTCAGCTATCGAGACGTTGATTAGATGCGGCATAGATAATAATTCATGTTTGGAGGATGAAAGATATTTTTCAGTTCCAACCTACTTACCTACTGAATAGCTATAGAATTCATGGCATTTAAAATACCTAAGATATCTAAAGGATAGGTTGCTGAAACTGAACCGAAACATATACGTATATTTAAATAGTGTAGACTGTAGAGTTTCGGACAATTGTTAAACAGCTTTACAGATTAGACACCTGTGGTGTCCAGGATGATCTAGGATGGACGCTTTGTAGATTTTCTTTCAATTTCTGACACATAACATCTGCCTGTCTCATATTTCTACTGTCTTCTGTGTGTCTATGTCTAGAAACACAGAAGACAGTCGTTGAAATTTCTTGTGAAATGGTTCGTAATATTTTGCGAAAACAGCTTATAAGTTCTAAGAAAATTAAATGCGATGGTTAAACTTAATATTTTTTTATAATTAATTTAATGGGCCATGGCCATTGCTAGCCTGCCAATGGCTCAATCGGCCCGAGGGTTAGTAGTAATTTAATTCTTTACTTAGGCTTTTAACTAGAAACCTATGTTCACGCCTGTTATAAAGGGGTAGGCAGATGAAAATGTATGCATTCAAGCACACATGCAATCACTCACCATTCACTGGTTACTTTTCTGCTAGAGTTTACTTAATACTTTTTTTTATGTAATGAAGGTGGCAAACAAGCATGCAGTTCACTTTGATGTTAAGTGATGACTGCAGCCTATAGACACCCACACAAAGACCGAGGTCAAAATGCAGATGGGTCGCCACCCCTGAGACCTTAGTTATTATATCTCTGTGATAGCTATTACAGGGCCATACATTACCATCTAACCGGAACACGATAGTGCTGAACACTACCATTTAGCGGCAGATAAATTAGGTAATGCGGTGTTGCCTAAGGCCACGAGCTCCTACACTGGAACTCTACCACCAGTAAAAACTTTGTACTATTATTGATTGCTTTATTGTCATGGTCCATGATACTCTTTGAGCAAGTTAATAGGTAGATACTGTATCTAACCTAGGCATTATTCACCAATGCCAATCAAAATTCACAAACAAAAGCGCCGAGCGTTGTTGGGATTTCCATTAATAATTCTGATTAGCAACGGAGTTTGGAAATGCAAAATAAACGGCAAATTGGAAAAAAATCCTCATAAAAATAGGTTTGTTGTACTCTAGAAAAGTTTACTAGATCACTAAACATATTACGTAAGTAGTGTGAAATAATAAAGGTCAAGTTGATGGGGCGAGCAAGGGCGGGCGGCGCGACCGGTGCGGCACGGCGCGGCGTCGGTACCACCATAAAACACCGAGAGTACCTACAAGTCCTTTCTGGGTAGACAAAGAGGGAAGAGCGCAAAACATTTCTAACCGTCTTTACAAATCTCCCGCTCTGCTTCCACATTTCTACCTGTACCTACAAGGTGTCGCGGAAAAGTCCAACAATATTTCAAAAGACTATACCTACACTGATATGGACTTCACCTCTTAAAATCTTTACTGTTAAATCACATTAAATCATTTTAGCTTGTTACGAGTGAAACTTTGAGTTAAATTTTCCAATCCTGACAACAAGATCTGACAGCTGAAATCAGCTATTGGCTTGAGATACGGGTATACATAATATTATCACAGTTTAAGTACATAATTAACACGTTCGTTTTCTTTAGACTGTGATATTATTATGTGTGTGTATCTGTGTGAAAGTGAGGCAGGGTGAGGCAAACGCTACGCTTATTAGGGTTGTCAAATGAAATAACAAGTAAATAATTTTCAAACTGCGTAGGAAAAATGTTGTGAGTTTGTTTTTTTCTAATGTTTGCGTTAAATGATTCGAAACATGATACAGATGAACTCCTTATAATTGTACTTTATTGTTGTTGGAGCTTTCTGCGACACTTTGTATATTCACCGCGCTCGTCAAGGGATACCTACGCATATAGGTAGACATTATATTTCGGTTTCATTATCTACTTCATACCCGAGCAGAGCAAGGTCTGATGGGAAACGCATACAGAAAAGCGAAAATTAGGCAAATCCACAAGGTGGCCCGACGACGATAAAGGTCGCGGGCAGCGACAACAGAACCACCAGACACCCTATGTCATCGTTTCTACTAAGAAACATTTCAGTCAAAGCGATGAGGTGTAAAAGGCCGGGAAGCGGCAAAAGAGAGCGTCGTGATTGGTCGATTCAAGGTTGCGACAGGTCATAAATTTTAACTAGTGATGGGAAAGTTTTTGTTTTGATTGTAAGAGGAGTGAGTTTTAATTTTATCTTGGTCATTTCAATTTCAACTCGTTTCATATACATACTTATAACGTTTAGTTAAGAAAATGTAAAGCAATAATTTGACATATAATATAAAAATAAGTCGGGTTTTCCTTCCTGACGCTATAACTTCAGAACGCACGAACCGATTTCCACGGTTTTGCATTCGTTGGAAAGGTCTCGGGCTCCGCGAGGTTTATAGCGAAGAAAATTCAGGAAAATATTAATAAAATGACATCCATGCGGGCAAAGCTGCGGGCAACAGCTAGTAGTTTAATATAAATGCATGTCAAAATAAATACACAAAATAATTTTTGCTTTTGTATATTACTTTATGCAATTGGATATTATATTTTTTAAATGTTTTGTTCAATGCATTAATAAAGACTTGATTATCATTATAAGTAATAATAAATGATAGAGCTAGAAGGCACGCAAATATTACGTGAGTAATATGGGTAGGTATGTCAGATAACCTCTTATGATGGGTGTCAATTTTGTGGTTTCTTGGCGTGATGATAACGAAACATCTTTTTCTACAAGACAATTATTTTTTCAACATATTCCTTTTTGGCGGTGCTGATTACGAATACATTTTTTTATTAAATAATAATGACATGTTCGTAGGCGTGGACGTGGAATTGGACACCCATATCATATTCTACTAACTTAACTTCAAGAAATCTTGAAGTTAAAGAAGAAAACAGAAGTTTAGGGAGTCTGTTCGCCATCATCTGTGAAAAGTCTGCACCCAACAAACCGTAAAAATTGAAATCCATATCATATATTCGAAAAATAATTATGTCCCCCATCTCCGATTTGAAAAGAGATATCATTTTCGTAATCATCACCTCAATTTCTTTTTTTGTATTTTTTTATACTATATATTATTGTTTACAATAGGCTGCATTTTGTGAAATATACATTAGGAAATGCAGTGGTGCTCGTACGCCCTGGAGCTCCATCACTGAAGCTCTACCACTGTATATTACCACCTACCCGGCAGATGATAACGGTTGACATTGAAGAAAACCGATAACCACTTTCTGGCAGATCAAATAGGTAGCATGTAGGTGTCACTAGGTGTTCACGCCTTCGAACTTGTTCAGTGGAGCTCTATCAAATAAATAATAATTCATTCAGCAATTAATTCATTCATTCAGCAATTAATTCATTCATTCAGCAATTAATTAATTCATTCATTCATTCATTCATATCCGTTACCGCCGAACACAATAGCCGTGGACACCATAGATAAGTGGACTGTACCACTTCGCGTCAGGTAGGAAAATTAAGTTTATAAAATATTCAATTTTAAAATTATGCAAAAATACTGCTCACGACCTTAGGTCATTAGTCACCCAACTGACTTACCAAGAGCTCAGAGCGGTGAGGCAGGTGAATCAGGTGGGACATCGAATTGTCCATTCTATAGATACGTAGTTTTATTAAATATTCTCTGTCACCGTATTACCTATTACCTACATATCCACAAAATGATAGTATTTAGCTCTATCGTGTTCCGGTTAGATGGTAATGTATGGCCCAGTTATAACTGTCACAGAGGCAATTTTTTTTTTGACTCGGTCGTGCCAAAGCATCTGCACTTTGACCTCTGGTTTTTGTGAGCATGTGGACTTCATGTTTGTTTACAAACTTAGTTACAAAAAAAAAAAAAACAATTAAAAAAGTGTACGAAAAAAAATTAAGTAATATTCAGTTGCATTAATTGTCATCATTCATCAGTTGATTGAGGTGTCACATCACCACGGAATAGATCAATAAAGATGGAATGGTAATTTGGGCGTGGCAAGCGCACGACAACTATGCGTGTACACACACAGTTCGGCAGAACCATTCGTTCGCCGCTCGTAGTGTCGTGTAGACTGCTTCGAACGACGCATCTCTTGATAAAATACCATGTAGTGCCAATTTTAACATGTAATATGAAATGTCAGACCTCAAGTATAAGGCGAGGAGGTATATCTTTTGATCGGTAAGACACAAATAACATTTATTGTTATAATACTTGTAAAAAGCATATAAATATACAAAGGAATATGAATATTCGAACTTAAACTGCATTATTTAAACGTTACTGCTAGCGAATACATTGCTCGTTAAGCACTCGCTCAATTAACGCTATTACTGTCTCCGCTGGCAATGTACAGCATGTAATGCGTTCGCTACACTTCGACTACGTTATTGGTGAGTATATTGTTGTGTGCGTGCGAGTGTTTATTGTCTACGGGCGTTACATCTTAGTATGCAAACTTACGCAAACGAATAGCTGCCCTGAGATTAATGTGTGGGTGATTGTCGAGATGGTGTTACATTTGTGTAAGAAATTGCACGGTGGGAGAAAAGCGGCGACACTGGTTCTCATACTAAATTGAAGCAAAGGCCTTTCCATCCTTATTTATCTATTCCGTGGACATCCCCATACTGATTCGTACCAAAATGGACGAAAGGAATAGCAATATGTATTTATTTGAATGAAAAGAAAGGGATGCACTGTAAAAAGACATCAACGGGTGCTGTTTTTGACCTGTCATGACCTGTGTAAGTTGAACTCCGAATTAATTTTATTTTTGTAAATTATATCGTGAAAACAACATTCCTGTGAAAAGTTATGTCGTCTTTTTGAAATTATATGTTTTGCTACATTTGCCACACTATCTTATTGAACAAGATGTCATTTTGCTTCACTTTCTTATTTTTTAACGAAATTATTTCGCGCTTGTAAAACGACGTACACAGGTCACATACGTGGTCGGTACTGAAGTCGACGTCGCGCGCGGTTTCTTTTATCATCACTAAATTACGCATAAGTTCAAATGTGTTGTCCGAAAGCGTCCTGCGATGCGGTATCTATTAGGTTGTGAGATATCGATGGTCGCGGGCCATCGGTGGACGAAGGCGGCCTAGTACAGGTCGTTGTGTGTGTCCAACAGTGGTTGTCTTGTGGTTGACACGATGAGTTGTCTCTGTAAATATGTATCTATCAATATGTATGTAAAACTATACTCTCGGTGTAAAGTGGCTCGGCGCTGGCGAGGCGCTGCGCGGGCTCACGCTCCGCCGCATGTCAGCACAAGGCCGTTGAACATCAAAGCCCCGGGTCTCGCAAATTATACCCTCCGACGAACAGACCCATTCGCTTTAACATCTTTAATACATATATTTATATTGAGAACTAAACTTAGATCAGCACGCTTTGGTCGCGTGCCCGAAAAGTATGCAAAGCTTACGATACTATCGTTGGATTTCATGTTTGATTGGATGAAATGCGGATGTTGAAAGATATTGATAATTTGATAATTCACCTGGTATATTCAACCGAAATAAAAATTCAGCCTGAAGTCAAGTTACTAACTTCAATCTACGTGTCTGATCAACTTAACCGAGAATGTAATAAACGACAGGTGACGCGTAAGTTTTTTGTGTTTAGATACTAATAATTATAATTCAATTTAGAATTCCTAGAATTCCTAAGCTGAACGTCGACGTATTATTTCAAACTGATTATTCGTATAGTAGTTTCCTTGATTGATGCTCCGTTAAAAATTCTTCTCAGGTCCAGATCGATACTTTCAGCGATAAACGTAGAAAGTATACCTACATTGTTGAAGCCATCATACCCATACGTTAGTTAGGTACGTTTGAAAATAATAAAAATATTATAATTTGACCTAAGTTTATTAGGGAGGTATAAATTAAGGTATACCTATATGTTGTAAGTACTTGGGTAGGTATGATTTGGAATTTTTTACTGGTGGTAGAGCTCTAGGGACGGAGCTCGCGGGCATAGGCACTATCGCATCATCTAATCTACTTGCTGCTAAATGCTAGTGTTCAGCACTATCGTGTTTCAGTCAGGTGGTAATGTACGGGCCTGTAATTCCTGGCACAGAGGCATAATACCTTATGCGTCAGAAGTGGCAACGCATCTACTTTAAAATCTCTAAATCTAATCTCTTAAGAAATAACTAATTTTACAGTGACAGGCCATTAAATATACATAATAATATCTATCTTTATAGGTATTTCATGGTTGTGGTATTTTTACAAAAATACAATAACGATATAGAACACAAGAACCCACAATAAACAAATCCCATCGGAATTGAACATCCGATTACTTGCCTAAATTCGTAAAACAATTATTCGATAACATTCAACGTATTTTCGTTTACAATTTAATCGATATCTTCATTTCCTTATAGGTATTCTCTCCCCAGCCACTCCAAAAATCTTCGATTACGAAAAAATTGGTTTTCATCATCGTCGACTTCGTTGAGTAGAAGGTACCTACATTCAATTTGCCAAACAAATTTAATTTAATCAATTTCATCTCAAAATCACTTCCTCTTATCTTCTTACATTTGCGATTATCGTGTCCGAGAAATCCGAAAATAACTTTAAAAATAATTTGCATCACATTTTTACATTTTTGTTCTCTTAAATCTCCAAGTAAGGTAAAGGCATCAAGTAATTTTCATGTATCTAGAAAAGTAAATGTTAAAGTTATTAAAAAATTAACTTCACTCAATAAATTACGAGAACATGAAAGAAATGCTACTGACCTACTTATTGCAAAAAAGTGAACTCAGTTTTTAAACAGTTTCATCACAGTAACATGTTCGTTTTCTTTAGACTGTGGTTTCATTGTCTTGTATCATAAGTACCTAAAGATATCTTGAAATCGAGGTTCATCAAGGAAAATACATTTTGAACGAAATATCTATTTAGATACCTACTTACCTAGTTAGAGAGTTTTTAGTAGTATGTATATCATGACATAGGAAGTACTTCTTCTGATTAGATGTGATGACTACCACATAGTGGCATCGCTTTTGAGAATTTGGGCGAATAAGAACATTCCTATTTAGTTCATTAGTATTTAGTGAAGGTGCCTAGTTAGTAAGTAATCGGATGTTCAGTACCTACTGACAACGATTGGTTGCAGCACCATTCACCACGATTCAACCCGTTACCCGAATAGTGAATACTAAAGATCAGAATTAAAATCCGGACTTAGTAGCAGGTCCACCAACCTAATCGAGCCCTCCCTTTTGCCACCCCTCTGCCGACAAGAATCCCATGCCTCTGTTTTACCCTTCGGAAAAATACTGGAGTGGAACAATAACGCCCAAAATGTTCGAATTATTTCCACAGATTAAGATCCATTGGGAGTTGGGACTCAATTAGGTAGGTACGAATGCCAAGTTGGTAATACAAATAATGTACCAACATATCAGATTAACTAACAAAGTTAGATTTGTCTCTCATATTTCCTAAATATCTTTTCCAATTATAAGTTCAAGGGTCATTCTGATATTTCTTATCAAAGAAAAAGTATGGAGTATTTTCATTATTTATCAAGTTAGAAGTTGTAGTTGTAGAGGTACTGTTCGATTATATTATGAGCATATTAAGAAGTTGGTCTCGTCCGCACAAGTTTCGCTATACATAACGTAACCATTTTTATCGTCACTCGAAACGGGACATTCTTAATTTAAAAAAATATAGATATTTCGGATTGACGTTTACAGGACAACTTCAGTCGAATACGCTAGTTTCCTATGTATTTTTGCATTTTCGTTTCCCAAAAGTTTTCCTGGGACACCGGGACGGGTTGCATGAAAACGGGACTGTCCCGTTCAAAACGGGAAGTATGGTCACGTTAGCTATACATCTAACTTTATTTCATATTAAAGTTTTATAATCAAATCACAGGTAGGTAAACACATACAAACATCACGCATAACTTCACGCCTCTATTCTTCGAAGGGATAGGTTACGGTAATTTGCATGCATTCAAGCATACGTGCCCAGGACTCCTGGAACTGGCACTGGCACTGGGAAACTTCTAGGAAATGGAAAAATCTCAATAGCACCAGTGATAATGGATAATATAGGTAGGTACCTTTATATCTGACAGCCTCCGTCCGAACCGGGGACCAAAACCAATCATAGCATTACTGACCTCCACTGTTTCCACTAGACTGCTGAGACATTTTCATACTTAGGTATCACTTTACTTCAATGTGAACTGCATGCTTGTTTCCCACCTTCATAGCATAGAAAAAAAGAAAAACACTTAAAGATTTTTTTCCAACTAGCACTGTAATGAACTGTCCGGCCCAAGGGATGAATTATTATTGTCTATTCAACTCAGGGTCGGACATTAAAAAAGCGTTGATTACCTACCATCATCTACCTAATAGTGGCAGGTACACGATGGGTGGACAGGGTGGAAAGGTTCGAGCTCCATCAATGAAGGAGCCCTTCAAATCTGTAGGTAATAAATACCTATACCTACATATAAAGGTAGGTATAATACATTTCATTAACATAGGTAGTAAGTATCTACCTACCTGTACCAGAAGCACAACAATCACTAAAATTCGGAGACCAATGAGTAGGTACTCATTACGTCATGCGTATGATATTACTGTTCTGTGTTAGCGTCCATTTAGAAGTTGCGGCGATGTCAGTAGAAACAATTTTTAAACACAGTCGAAACTGCTAGGCTTCGAACTTACTAGCTGAAGCTTTTCACTTTATATTTTCACTCTGCACCAGTGTTTTCTTCACATGAATAGTCCTCATGGGAAGGCTGGGGAGCGGTGGACTCGCGATCGCTCAAATAAAATGCTCGTTGCATTTTGTGCCACGCAGCTTTTCAGTGTAGCTTGTTTGTCTTTTTACTGGTAGCTTTATCACTCAGAGTGAGGGCCGCCGGAGGTAAAAAAATGTTAACACATTTATCACTAGAAAATAACTAGAAGAGATTTCGAAGTGACTAAACATAATGAAAACGGTCCATGAATAAGTAGGTAGGTACTTAGAAGAAATGTGTGCCTATATTCAGGTATTTACATCTTAGAAAAAGGCATACTCCGATGGTTCGGGCATATAGAAAGAATGTCGATTAAGTGAATGACCTAACAGATATATACAATTACAGTCTATACAGTATATTAGTCTCACTTACCTAACTATGGATTTGCTAATAATGTGACCTTTCAATAACTGTACTTACCTAAGTATGAAAACAGTGCCATACCTAAAGTTGTTGTGTTCATAATGGCAGAAAATGTTTATTTTCCTTCTCGTGTTAAACTTGCTATAATAATATAGAATAGAAATAATATTAGAAACTAGCGACGAGAAGATAATATTAGAAACTAGCGACCCGCCCGGGCTTCGCGAGGGTGCAATTTAGATTGTTACTGGTAATTTAAGGCGTTTTCAATAATCAATTCCTACCGATCTAACTGTTTAAAACGATAATTGACGACTGAGCGTTATATCAAGCTCATAAGTTTTACATTTAAAAAGTTAATATCGTCATTAAGTTTTCTTAAAAGGACTATTTGTGTATATTAAATATCTTTGTGGAAAATGTTGTTTTTAGTTTTTTTTACAATTTCTTCATATTTTGTCATCTTTTAACCTTCCTTCCCTGGACTTCCAAGAATAATTCAAAACCAAAATAAGTCAAATTGGTATAGCTGTTCTCGAGTTTTAGCGAGACTAACGAACAGCAATTGAATCTTATACATACCTAGATAAGCAATGTCAAATGATAAATTTTCTCTTTCAATTTTTTCATTTGACTTTTTTTTTTCAATGTCGTTTTAATCTTGTTAGATTAGAGAGTAAGATCTAGAAGAGTAGGTACATAATATTATTATACTTATATAAAGAAGTTTGTACTTACATATTGTAAGTAATATAGTTATTTTTCAGTTATAACTCTTAATCCTGTTAGGTACCAACTAAACGGTTATTTTATTTTAATGAAAAAGAAAAATTTGACTTCAGGCGAGAATCGAACTCGCGGCCTACTGGGAATCTAGTCCAGCCGCTCTTCCAATTGAGCTACTGAAGTCCTGCCCGATTTGTCAAATCTTTCCTTCATATTTATTGCATTGCTTTATAAAAAAAAGAAAAATAAAAATTTGACTTCAGGCGAGAATCGAACTCGCGGCCTACTGGGAATCTAGTCCAGCCGCTCTTTCAATTGAGCTACTGAAGTCCTGCCCGATTTGTCAAATCTTTCCTTCATATTTATTGCATTGCTTTATGGTAGCAGCAGCGCCATTTATTACCAACCATGCTAGTTAGGCAACCGATATACTTTGCAGTTTATTAAATATCGTAAAGAAGTCGCTTTTACCCTTAATAATTTTTTATATTATTTCGCATTAACACATGCTTGTGAAATATATTTTATTTTAAAGAAAAATGGAAAGAAAAATTTGACTTCAGGCGAGACTCGAACTCGCGGCTCGCGACTCGAACTCAATTGGAAGAGCGGCTTGACTAGATTCCCAGTAGGCCGCGAGTTCGAGTCTCGCCTGAAGTCAAATTTTTCTTTCCATTTTTCTTTAAAATAAAATATATTTCACAAGCATGTGTTAATGCGAAATAATATAAAACAATTAAACGGTTATTTTACACCCATTTCAAAGCCATTGCAAAAGGCTTCGTTAACGATTTGAGTTGAAATGAACAGGGGGACGGAGTACTCGACAAATATCAGGCGCGGAAAACTATTGAATTGAAGTACCTACGCAAAAAAGGCACCGCGGGCGAAACCGCACTATGGGCAAACAAGTTCGACCATAACTGCCTGCCAACATTAATTTTATAAAGAAAATAATGCAGCCTCCATTCACTACCTGCCTAAAATTTAATAACATTAGTACTATGTGACATAACTGGTAGTAACCATTGTAGAAATTAAACTTGCGGATTTTCTCGCGTATACAACACTCCCAAACTTCTTCATACACCCGACGTTTCGGTCGCTGTAGTAACCAGCTCGTCCAGTGACGCGGTCGGCGTCTCGATAAAGTACCTATATCTACTTGCTCGGCCATCGCCATCCTTGAGATAAAGCTTTGTATTTTTTTATGAAATGGAAATGGCAAACAAGCATGCAGTTCACATTGATGTTAAGTGATGACTGCAGCCTATAGACAACACAAAGACCAAGGTCAAAATGCAGATGCGTTACCACTCCTGAGACCTAAGGTGTTATGCCTCTGCGCCGGAAATTGCACCATGGGGCTGTTTTTCTTGTATAGTTTAGGTACTCAAACTGTGTCTCGATTAAAGTGTGTGTGAGTAGTTTTCTGTCCCTCTTCTATATTTTGATAATTAACTAAATAGCAATGTGTCAACGTGAGTGTCAACGTTTACACTTGTTATTTAGCTGATTGTATTGTTCCAATGTCTTGTTAACCCATTAAAGACTTCTGTGTCTAATCTACCTACCCGCTTGGATACATCAGGGGCCTCACTTTTGTCTGAGATGTTTTAATAAAAAAACATAATCGAAAGGATCACGATGGCATTAGAGTTTATATTTTAAAAATAAACAATGACGATCAACATGTGAAAGTGGAAGAGGAACTTCGTTCCGATCGGGGGCTCCCACGTGTGATGCCTCAAACAGTTTTTACAACAGGAGACAACGAGCACTTGACAGAAATCAGTGCATTACGGTAGGTTAGGTAGGTACCTACCTGCTCTATATAAGCAGTAGGATAAGAATAAAATATGTAGTTATTTCTGGTATATTGGTTTATTAAGATAAAGAAATATAACTTATGAGACCTAAATTAGACGTATAGGTAGGTACTTCTTACGCGTAGCACGTATACCTACCATTGATATACAAAAAACGACGGGTTTTTTGTATATCAATGATACCTACCTACTTTTTTTCGTAGCGTCCGAGTACGTACTGTACAATTCATTGAGAGAGGTTGTGGGGGTTGCGGCATTGCTTCGTACTTATTATTGTGTCGAAACTTTTTTTTAACATTTTTTTTAAATGTATTTGTAGTGGTAAACAAGCGTGCAGTTCACATTGATCTTAAGTGATGACTGCAGCCTATAGACACTTACACAAAGACCTAGGTCAAAATGCAAATGCGTTACCACTCCTGAGACCTGAGGTGTTATGCCTCTGTGCTGGAAATTACAGGGCCTTACATTACCACCTGACCGGAACACGATAGTGCTGAACACTACCATTTAGCGGCAAGTATATTAGGTAATGCGGTGGTGCCTACGCCCACGAGCTCCGTCCCTGGAGCTCTACCACCAGTGAAACATTCAATCAGTATTGGTGTGTTTTAAGCGTTAAGAACATATCGAGATGTACGAGGAAAGGTTTTTGAAGTTAGGTAAATATAATTCTTTACGCGCGATTGGAAAAAAAAGTATGAGTGATTTTTTACGATGCGCGCGCACCCCGACCGATAAAAGGCAGTAAGAGCAGCAATCTGAAGTTACTTGCTAAACAGATACAAGCAACAGCTATCTCTAAATAAAAGCTAAAGTCTCACTCATCACGAAATCTCAGGAATTACTGCTAGGTCTAATCTTAGGCGCTATGAGTTTCAAATTTTGCATGGGGGTTCTTTTTACGACGTAGGTGCTTAAAGGCGGGATTTTACGAAATTCGACCTCTAAGAGGTTGTTTTTGGGGTTGATAGTTTGTATGAAATTTCGTTATTACAGGTGCTAGTAGTCTTAAATTATTAGGTGCGTGCTACTGTAAACGAGATGTTGCTAAAATGTGTTTTTGAGATTGATAGGATGTATGGATACAACAGCGTCGGTTTATGGGTAAATAACCGCATTCGCAACCCTATGGATTAGTACCTACATAGTACCTAGTATTGTAGGTGATATTGCGCCCGAGCGAAGCCGGGCCGGGCCGCTAGTATTTTTTATGTTTTTATACATAATTGAAACCATGCCTTTTATGACAATAATATATTAATGAGCATAATTAATATATTAATTATTAATATATAAATAAGCTTTATCAATATATTAATATGTTAAACTATCTGACCCGGCAAACTTCGTATTGCCTCACAATGAAATAATGTGTCAAAGGTTGGATAGATACGGACTATTTGCATGTAAAAATAAAATTGTGGTTTTTACTATTTGAATTGATTTTTATACATATACATATAGATTACAATATCTAATATCCTGACCTCCAAATATTAAAATAACTTTGTCTGAAAATCGACTTACACCCACCCAACATGTCAGAGTTTTATAGAATAAATAATTAGTTAAAATTACGTGAGACCACTTAGAAGAGCGGGTAAAGTGGCGAGCGCCAGATTGCGAGCTTGAGAAAGGAAATCCCTCTAATTAATTCCACGGCTTGCAGGTTCTATTACTGAAAAGGACTACAGACCTGAGGTTTGCTATAATTATATAAATAAAATCTCACTGGAATGAAGTTGAATTGGTATTTCTTACATTGCTACACTTAAACCACGTCTAGGTACCTACGTAGTTTAAATCTAGCAATGTAAACCTACGTATGCTTTTTAGTGTTCCGTAACTCAAAACAAAAAATGAGACCATTATGCGTCGGTTTGTCTGTCCGTCTGTCATACACTATACAGCCAATGTTATTCGAAAGTACCTACTGAGAGGGCTTTTTTTTCGTTTGGTTTCAGAGGGATGCTATTCTGAAGTCAGGAGCGAGATACTATAGGATCGCCTTTTAGCGTCAAGCGTTTAGCGCGAACTCCAGAGTTCAACTCCATGTTTCCAACTAAATTCGTCCCCAAACGCTTTCGCGTTAACTCTTCTCAACGATCGAGACGAATTCGCCTCCAGCTGGTAGATATATAGAGTTACCAGTCCGTGAAATATACCCACTTCCCCCAAAATCAATAAATTATTTCGTAGTCGTTTATTAATAATAGGTTGGGGAAAAAGTCTTTTCGCATTATAGTATGTATGAACTTGTAATAAAATCTCTTTGGCTGTTGTATTTGTATCTGGCTGGTTTTGGTATCATTGAAAGTTAAAATTTTAAACAACATAATTCCAAATTCAAATTAGGCAAATGTGTGAAATTCATTTGTTTTTCGTACTGTCAAGATGAGTGAATCTAATGAAGAAATTCGATACATTTTAAAATTTTACTACAAAAAAGGTAAAAATGCAAAAAAAGCTGCGAAAAAAATTTGCGATGTTTATGGACCTAGTGCAGTGTCTGTGAGAGTAGCACAAATTTGGTTTAAGCGTTTTCAATCCGGAAATTTTGATGTCAAAGATGCACCTCGCTCTGGTCGCCCTATTACGGATAAAATGCAGTGCCGGATTAGCCATATAGCAGGAGTAGCAAATGCTACGGGCCCCGCGCCATTGGGGGCCCCGTGCCTGTGCCCAAAAAAAAACACAAATATGTAATACACCTTAGCTATTCTCAAAGGGAGCGTTGACCACTAATTATATAGGTACCTATATTATTATGTTGCAAGTTGGCAATGCCACAATACTTACAGGGGGAATCCCCTAAATTTGTTTTCGATTCCTTTTCGTAAATGTTGTTTTATTTACATCCTAAATTTCAGTAGGCAATGTAACTCTAGGGCCCCATGGTCACATTTGCTACGGGCCCCGCACCGGCTTTATCCGGCACTGATAAAATGGATGCCATTTTTGAAAAAGTGGAGCAAGATCGACTTATCAGTAGTTACGACGTAGCTGAAGAACTGAGAATTGATCACAAAACAGTTTTGGCGCATTTGAAAAAAGCTGGGTACAAAAAAAAACTCGATATTTGGGTACCTCACGAGCTCACTGAAAAAAACCTAATGAACCGTGTACTCATTTGTGATTCTTTATTACGACGTAATGAAACCGAATCATTTTTGAAGAAGCTGATAACTGGTGATGAAAAGTGTATCACGTACGACAAGAACGTGCGAAAAAGGTCGTGGTCAAAGGCCGGTCAGGCTTCACAGACTGTGGCGAAACCCGGGTTAACTCGCAATAAGGTGATGTTGTGTGTGTGGTGGGATTGGAAGGGCATTATTCATTATGAGCTATTACCACCAGGCAGGACTATCGATTCTGAACTCTACTGCGAACAACTGATGAGATTAAAGCAAGAAGTTGAGAGAAAGCGGCCGGAATTGATCAACAGAAGGGGTGTGGTGTTTCATAATGATAACGCTAGACCTCACACATCTATAGCCACTCAGCAAAAATTAAGAGAGTTTGGCTGGGAGGTGTTAATGCATTCGCCGTATAGTCCTGACCTTGCACCTTCAGATTTCCACCTGTTTCGGTCTCTTCAGAATTTTTTATGCAATGTTACATTAACATCACGAGAGGACTGCCAAATCCACTTGTCGCGGTATTTTGATGAGAAGTCCCAAAATTTTTATAGCAATGGGATCATGTCCCTACCTACAAGATGGCAAAAGGTTATCGAACAAAATGGTACATACATACTTTAGTTAAATTTAAATAAACTATATTAAAAAATGTTTTGAATTATCTTTAAAAATGCGAAGAGACTTTTTCCCCAACCTAATATGTACCTTCTCAATTGAGCATGAACTATCAGGCAACTGACCGTTTGACCTGAGACCTGACCTGACAGACATCTTATGAGATGGCACCTAATTCAATACCTCATTCGATTGATTTTGGATAAGCAGAGTTACGTACTGTAATATCCACACCCTGTCTCTATAAATGCTGACTAGACCCAATGCTGGATCTAGTCAGATAGCCATTATAAATCATAAGCTTCAGTTCAAATCAATCATCCGACGGTGACACTTGTTCAGTTTCTCTTTTTTTGAGCCCTTTTTCCGTATTAATCAAATATATTCATTTTAGCTATTAACTTTTTTTTTTTAAAAGAGACTTCTAAATCCGTGTAACAGTACGCACTGGTTTTGGATTGGTTAGGAATCTTTTCAGACAGACACACTATACTCACATGATCAGTGTTCCATGGTTCGATGATCGGCACGTACCTACTGCCACTGCACGACGCTGGCTCAGTAGTGTAATTGTAGCAAGCTTCTACTGCTGCGCTGAGGTCAGTGTTTGAACCTGAGTTTAGGAGTGCTTTTTCGGAAGATTCCTAGTGCCACCCTTGCAGTTTGGCAATGTGTGTTAATGTGATGTTAATAGGCTCGCAACTATATGAGACTATACCTACTCCAGAAACCGATTTTCTACTTTATTATAGAGCCTTAAGGTTTGAATGAAGAGTCGGCACACCGCCTTATACATGGAACTCAAATACGCGGTCATCTGCGACATCATGCATTCTCATACCCATCTACCTACCTACTTTTAATGTCTGATGCTATTGTATAATAACGATTATTGCTTTGTATTTACCGGCAGATGATGAAGCTACAATACTGGAGAATCGTGGGTGTATCATGATTTATGCACGAGGTGTGTATGTATGTATCTTCACGCTAGGTGTAACGTATGTATGTATCTTCACGCTAGGTAGGCAGAGAGTGTAGAGCGCCAGATATCCCGATCCTGATACACTTCCCGTGCCTCATCAACGTGCACGAGGTATGTTCTTTATATTTTCAAGGAGAGTATCTAGTGGAATGTCAGACTCGCCTCCCTCATCAAACATTAAGTGGAACTAAAAAATATTGAAGTGTATTCGTAGGTGTACATAATTTCTCGGTATAGGTGTCATTAGAAGTCTTTCGAGATGTAAAATCATAAATCATTTATTGCATCCACAAAGACATTCGTACATGAGTATATTTAAAACTAAACGAATACAGGATTGATTTTTCTTATGTTAACTAGCCATCGGACCCCAAACTAGGCAGAGCCTGTATTTTTGAAAATGTCCGAGGAGGTATCCTCAAACACTGGCAGGAGATAGGTGCGTCAAATAATTTAAAAAAGGTAAAGCGAAAAGCCAACTGCGTGACAACCATAGATTTATTATCTGTGACAACACATTTCTCTACTGGTGATGAGTTCCAGAGTAGGAGCTAAAGGGCGTAGGCATCACCGCATTACATAGTTTATCTGCCGCTAAACGGTAGTGTTCTGCACTCTGCACTATCGTGTGCCGGTTAGATGGTTTGTAGGGCCCCGTAATAACTGTCACAGAAACTGATAATATTATCTCTAATCTCTCAGAGGTGGCAACGCATCTGCATATTGACCTCTGGTGTTTGTGTAAGTGTCTATAGGCTGCAGTCATCATTTTATATCAATGTGAACTGCATGCTTGTTAGCCACCTTCATTACATAAAAAAAGTAACACTTCTCTTGGAGAGTTCCGGCGCTAGCACGGAAGAACAAGTTTTATTTAACGAATAAAATGAATCTACACTTACCTTTTTGTCGAGGTGGAAATGTTTTGGATGGTGTAAATGGAGATGGATGGTTGTGTTGCTGCCGTCGCGTCGATGCTCATATTTTTCAAAGCCTAATTTTGTTCAAAAGTAATTAAATAAGGTAGGCTAATGGGTAGCTAGAAGCATTTTGATAGAGCAGATAAGAATAAAGCTAGCTAGGAAAAGTGGAGTGTTTCACGTTCCAGAATAACTTAACTGGAGATATCGTTCTTGTCACGAAGGTAAAGTGAGAATTTTATTGCAGAATAGCCCAACAGAAATTGATATTCTAGATAATTGATTCCCAAAGTGGTCCAAAGTGGTCCAAATCGACCCCTGGGGGTCTATGCCAACTTAAAAGGGGTCTGCGTCAGCGAAAAAAAAATTTGGGGGTCCTTGAAATGAAAATGGGGTCCACGATAATGGATTTCAACTCATACACTGATAGTACCAATTTACTTACATCATACCAGTGATTCCCAAAGTGGTCCATGGGAGACTCGATGGAGGTCTACGTAGGCGTGAATAAATAATGGAAATATGGGAATGTGATATAAATGTAGCAAGGACGGGGATCCACAGAAACCAGAAAAATTGTAAAGGGTCTACAAGAAAAAATAGTTTGGGAATCTCTGTTCTAGATGTTTAGCCACGCATGCCAGACTATTTGCCATTTGATGTTTAGATATGAAAACAAGTGTTCTTGAGTATTAAAAAAATATAACCATCGATCACAAATTAAAAATATTGGAGTTCTAGAGATTTATGTAGAAGTCTTAAATTGCGTATACGTAAAACACCGTTTTAACAGAGACTCACGGGTTCAATCCCCGTACCGGAACAAAAGTTCGTATGTGTTGTATGTGTACAACGGCACCCACGATTATAAACAGATTTTTACCTAGTGTGGGGCTGTGAGTGTATTTATTTATTTATTAACATTGAAAATATGTTGATGACAAACGCATTTAATAAGACTATAGAATTATAAAGTAACACCAACAGAGTGTGATTTTGGCAGTATTTATAAACCACTATGGCACATTAAAGACAACTAAATAAAATAAAGAGCATCACATTCGGTCAGGACGATTTTTGATGTAGATTATGGTTGTTTATTAGCAATCGATGATTTTATACCCTTACATTGTTGACTGAACAAAGCTTTCAGGGGAAGCAAGGTGGATACCAATAATTTATTCATGACGATTAAAACAAAAGAAAAACATGTATGTAGTCATAGTTCGTCGTACAATTCCATTCATCCCGTACGTTGCCTCTTCGGTCGCAGTTGCCGGCATCTGTTATAATTTTAAAGTTTGTTCATAATCACTTGGCCGTACTAAAAATAGTTCAGCTTGGGCAAAAATTTCGAGTGGATTTGGCCAAAACCGAATATTTGAAAGTATAAATATTTTTTTAGAAAGTGGCAACAGTCGACGCTTACTTTTAAACAATCAATGTTATGGGTATTTCAATAACAATTTGTTATCTTTTACTTTATGTAATTTGAAATACAGAAACATGAACTACTTGTTATTCTTTCTAAAAATCTATTTATACATAAGATAGTAGTGAAAAGGAATCATCATACTCCAGTTTACATTATATAATACAAAAATATTTATTTCAATATTTTTTAAAGAGAAAATTAATTGACGTTGACTGTCTGTTGCAAGACAGATTAGGGATATGAGGATAATGGGTTATTGTTTACAGGGAAATTAAATATTATTCTTATTAACAATACACTTTTATATATTTTTTCTAGAGAGTTATTTTCAAACAGATTTCTTCTACTTACGTTATATAAAAGAATATTACGTAACAATAAATTGAGATGTATGCCACATACTATAGCTATATATCACATATATACAACATTACATTTATCATTATAACATCACTCAAACATTTCGCTTCTTTTTCTCATATTATTGTTCTATAACAATGAGGTTATCGTTATAATAACATGCTATGTATATTGAAATGCTTACCTATGCAAGCATCAAGAAAATTTCTTATCAAAAACGTTCCTTCGTTTTCGCAAAGCCATATTATATAGTATTTTGTACAAATACAATTTAAAATCGAAATCCATCGTTAATAAAAGATGTTTTACTGTAAAATTAAACGGTTTTAAAATGACCAATATTCGCCGGACCACTTGCACGAATTTACCATCGTACTGCAGTAAAACAATATCACACCACTACAAAATGAAATTTTACACAATGTTCAAAACCGACGCATGCAAACAAAATGAACATAAAAAAATTATACACAACACTCGTACGTCACTTCACACGATTCATCACTGAATTTACAACGTCATCGGGGACACTAAACTAAAAAGGTAAATGAAAGCGTCGAGAATATTTTAAACTTTTTTAATAGGGATAACTTATATAATATGCGCGGGATAATCCCGAGGATGTCTAGTGACAAAAGGATAAAACCATTCACAAATGGATCACTTTTCATCACCGGCTCAATAAATACGGTCAACGGTAAGCATAATTCTTATAAACAATTTAATCCGTAAACAATAGTCATTTTACAGGTGCGGATAAACCGAGAGAGTCTGTGAACCGCGGAGGTCGCGCGCGGCGAGGCGGGGGCGGAGGCCGGGCGGGGCCGCGCGGGGTCACTGCGCCGCCGGGTGGCGGGGGCGGCGGCGGCGCGGCTAGGACGACGAGCCCGCGCCGAACATGTTGGCGTTGAAGGCGGGGGGCGCCGCCGCCGCCGCCGCCGCGGGCGCGCCCGCCCCGCGCGGCTTCGGCATCGGCGGCTGCAGGTACTCGTGCCGCGCCAGCCCGAACACGTCGATGCGCTCCTCCTTGCGGTACGCCAAGCACGCACGGATGAAACTCTGTGCACAAACAGAATACGAGTTACACAAAAACGTTTACTCTTCAAGGAACGTGAAGCCGCCGGCGGCTACGGAACAATTTTGCTACCTACGCAATCAGAGATCAATTTCGATTTTTGTTATCTCTCTGAAGATGCGTATATCTGACTGAATAAATATCATCCCTCCCTCCCTCCGCACGTGAGGCGCAACAAAGGAGGGACGAGGGGGCGGGGTTAGTTCGAGGTTCGAGGATTACCTCCTGCCCTGGGCCTGTTTGCCCCCGTTTCGGGGGCGTTAAACTACTAAGCGATGCTGACACGCAGAAGAACTCGCCGAGGGAAGTTATATACAATTTTTTAACTTTTTATTTTTTTTATTTAATTTTTTGTATTGAGTTTTTTGTTTTGTTTTTGGGTATATTTTTATTTGTCTCCCAAATCTATTTGTTATTGAATGGTCGTGTTCAGCACTATCATGTTCCAATCAGATGGTAATGTACGGACCTGTAGTCCGGGTACAGAAAGTCTGGTGAAGTAGACTAGTGCCGTCTTGAGACCAACTAACCTTTTGACATTACAAAGTCAACATTTTATCAAAGTAGACATTTGTTTGGATTATGAAGCATTCTGCCTTGAATGATCAATATATTTGTGCAGTGAGTGATAAAGCCATATAAGGCTTCATAGTTGTTTGGCTTCTTTGTGGAAATTCATGAACCATAATCGCATACTATAGATATGCTGTTTCAAAACGTAAATATAATATCTGCCACATATGGTAAAGTCAGTTATGTGAAGAGATTAACACCAACTTGATAGCAGAATTACATACCCATTATGTCATTTAAAAAAACACTAAGCTGTATTTATTTTTTTAAATAAATGATAGCGTTAATTGTTTCCATCGTGATATAATTTGCTTCTCATGAATTTAATGTGAAATACATTGAGTTAAAAAATATTAAAATGTAGTATACTCACTTTAGCCTCGTTGCTGACTGTGGGCTTGTTAGCAAATTGCACATCAGTTGCTTTGAGGATGGTGTTCTCTTCTAATATAGTAGCTTGACTTTGATTGTGCCCAAATGGTTTCTTGCCATACAAGCACTGGTAGAAGATCACACCAACACTCCACACGTCCACTTTACTACTGATCTTTGGTGGGTTCTTGCCGACTACAAAGCACTCTGGAGGCAAGTACCTGTAAAATAATATTTTTTTGAAATCAGTGAGTTTCTATGTGTGTGCAGAATATAGGATTTGTTGATACTGGTGGTAGAGTTTCAGTGTCGGTGCTGGAGAACGTAGGCAACTTTTCATTATTTAAACTATCTATTGTGATAGTGCTATAATGTTATTACCTCACCTATCTGTACCTACATGTACCCACTACATTCTGGTAAATAAATGATTATGATTATGATCATCAGCCGCTAAATATTAGTTATTCCAGCATTATCGTGTTCCGGTTAGATTGTAATGTATGACCTCGTAATAACTATTACAAAGGTGATCATCATCTTCGGCCTCAAGAGGTGGCAATGCATCTGCATATTAGCCTGTTTATTTTTAGTTGTCCATAGGCTGCAGTTACCACTCACCATTAATTTGAAGTTTTCTTTTAATGTCGCGGAAGGGGCTAACAAGCATGCAGTTCACATTGATGTTAAGTGATGACTGCAGCCTATAGACACCCACACAAAGACCAAGGTCAAAATGCAGATGCGTTACCACTCCTGAGGCCTAAGGTGTTATGCCGATGTATGGCCGTACATGCATGTTGCATGTTGTTTGCTGCCATCACAATATACATAAAATGTATTATGCAAATCTCGAGCCAATAAAAGTAAGCCTAAATTTTAAACAAGCGCTTATCCAACCAAATAACACAATCCATGGATAGGTTAGAAACAACGTAACACACAAGGTGTAAATAAAGCTCCTAAAAAGTTGTAGAATTTATAAAATAACCTATTTCGAAATTGAGCTGCGATCGCCAATTCGCATGCCAAGCGTGGCGATTATGGCATATTCTCCCCAAAAAAACGCACAATCCTGTTGTGGGGGGGCATCGTTGGGGAAGACTATCGTCTACAGTTTCGGAGTAATTCGATAACGAAACGAAATCTGTCCAGTTTTTGTGTGAAAGCATTTTTTTTTAATTTTATTTTGTGTGGAAGCGTTACAGACAAACACAGAAAAACACAAATATTTCCTCTTTATAATATTAAAGTAAAAGTATAAAGTATAGATAGCTTTTATTACCACCGCAGAAGATGCCCGTGTGGTCAAACTGCCAGTTCCTCGATATTATATATATATCGATCTATATTCACACTAATCAAGCCTTATTACTAACAAACGTATTTAATTTTTCGGCTTTGCTTGGTAAATTTTATTTCACTAATGAAGGACAGCACCCATTGATCTAAGTAATTAATCACTAATTGCCTGTAATAGACTGCAATGATTGGTACCGTATGCTTGCGTTGCGGCCTTGAATAACAGTGTCGTAATGATATTCTGCAATCTGCAGCAAAGTGTGTTAAAAAATTACTACAACACAGATAGAAACAACAAAGAAACAGATAAGTTTCTAGTCTTATATAAGGCGACTCGTGAATCAATCAATACATTGTGCTCAGTACTCGATTCTCGTCCAAAATAGGCAGACAAAATAGGTACTTAATTTATGACCGACTTTTCCTGCAAAATAACAAAATTAAGGATATTTTTACGCACGCACCCTAAAACATATTATTGGTAAGCGGCGATAGATATGAGTATTATTACCTATAAAAACTTGACCTTGTTTAAGGCCTAATCACACCTGCGCATTATTCGCTATCTCTGTGGGTAGAGGAATTATACCGAGCGAGTTTAGATCAGGTATTTTGTATGAAAACCACGACTAGAGCGAAACAGTTGGTACAGCGATGCATATAGTAATCCATACATTTAACCAAAACAAAAATATATTTAAATCAATTTGCACGGTATAAAGTAACAGTTAATACTAACCTGTTATCTACAATGACTAAACCGTGACAAATTCACCCAATTTCAACAATTGATTTCACTTTACTCGTGCTTTTTGATTCATGTGGTGGCTTTGGCTTGGATGGGTTTTAGTGTCAAACAAAAAACCATGTAATCAAAATATATATTCTGATTCTAGTCACTACATATTATAAAGTCCCCCTATTTTCTGTCTGTATGCGCTAATCTCGAAAGTTGTGAACGGATTTTGATCCTGTTTGAAATGTTGGTAAGAGGGTTTTCTGAGGAAGGTTTTTTATCTATAACTTATGAATATCGTATTTACCGAGATATCACGGTTTTTGTCAAAGAAGTCGGGCGCGTCCCTCACAATATAATAAATGATACCCATGCGAAGCCGGTGCGGTAATGTATAAAAAAAAAATAATGAGAATACTACCGCCACGGTGTTCGCCAATTCGCCGGCCCAAGCGTGGCAATTATAGCATATTCTACCCTAATGACCAACATCACTGTTATGGGCGTCTTTGAAGAAGGTTTTGTCCAGCAGTGGACGTCTTTCAGCTCCAGTGATGATGATGAATAATTGCTTGATGATAAAGTAATAAGAAACCCGAATCCTATTTTTAACATATTCAAAAAAAATATTTAACACGAAATTGTGGTTGATCTAATTAATCTGTGAAAATAAAAACAGAAAGATATACAATCCTTACCAGTAAGTGCCTGCTCCTTGACTGGTGAGATCCATGCCATGGTCAGGATTGTAATTCTCCTCGTCCATAACTTTCGACAGGCCGAAGTCCGTGATCTTGATCTCTCCACAAACATTCCCTTCTGTTAAGAGAATATTTCCAGGCTTCAAGTCGTAATGGATCACTGGTGGCTTTATCTCATTTAAATATTTTAACGCTGACACCACTTGCATCACAATCGAGCGAGCTTCACGCTCCGGAATAGTCTTATGCTGTGAAAGAATTACATAAATCAATAATAACCCAACTATAATAAAACATTAAAATGACCAAATGCTAATTCATAATCCAACTACCTGTTTGAGATAAAAATCGAGATCATGTCCATTACAGTATTCGAGAACAGTACAAAAGGAATTTCCATCTATTTCAAACACATCATACAATTTTACAATACGAGGGTGGTCTAAAGCTTTATGAATGTTGTATTCCCGCAACGCATGTCTGAAATAAAATAGATTTCATTAATTTTGACAATATGTAAACATTCTACCTAAAACCAACAACAAAGAGATATATTATCAGCAATTTTAATAATCTTTGTTTCTATTTACATTATCAAATTGTATAAAAAAAAGCAGTCACACCAATGAAATGAATATATCAACTTGTTGCTACAACACACAAAATATACTTATATAAACATCACTCGTATACGGACTCACTTGATATAGTTGGCCTTCTTGTCCTCTTTCCAGTCTTTGTTTAACTGATGCACCTTGCACGCAGTGTACCGTTGCTCGCGCAAGTCGAACGCCTTGTGCACTTCACTGAAACCACCCTTGCCCAGCAACATCAGCAGTAGATATCTGTTGACACAATTGTTCATCAAATTATATTATGGTACAGAATACTTCGAAGTTTTATAAAGAACGTCCCAAAGGAAAGTAGATGTGAGAGAATTAATACATTCTATAAACACAATTCCAGGCCAAATGGTTATCAGGTCCCAATTTGCTTAAAGAATTGCGTCTCTGTCTAATCCTCAGTCTGACACAAACAAAACTATTCTAGTGAAAATTGTTTGTTTAATAGCCATTTTGTGTTTTATTTTATAAAGTTTTAAGTTTTTAACACAAACATTTGAAAAATAGCAATTATAATCAGAGAATAATAAATATATATTAACATCTACTGAAATGGGTAAGTTATCTAAAGTTATTAAATATGGGTAAGTTATCTATGACGACATTTTTTTAGATAACTCCAATTCATTTGTATCATCCGAGAGTTGAAATATGTGGCATAATTAGTTTATACACAAAAAGTGCATAAAAACTATGTGTGTAAATTAAGTTAAATGTATGTGTGTAGTTGTGTACTATTTAAATGAAAACTATTGTAAATTAAAATGAATGTAGGATAGTCTGAGTTTTATGTATCACTAAAAAATATTGAAAACTCTTGCAAACGCTTCTGATAAACATCAATACAAAATTATGATTAAATGAAATAAAACAAAAAAAAATGAGAACACACATTACCCCACCATTGATTATTCAAGATGCCACACGGCTACGAAATTTAAAAAAATAATTAAATGACATATAAGTATTTAGAACAACTTACCGATCAGAAAGAACAGGATGCTGGGAAAATCTACTCTGGTCTTCATTGTGTATTCGTTTCAGTTCCCGTATGTGTAAATTTCTCTCCCGTTCTAACTTCTCCATCTCCAGTTGTAAGTCCGCATCTTCTTTTTTCAGTGCACTTTGTCTCAACTGGAACCACAAATCAATTGGTATTTAACAGTAGTACCTTGATATTAAAACATAATTGAGAGATTTTAATTCTTTGTTATTTTCTATGGATTAATATGTGAATGTAAGTACTTAGTTCGCAATTAAATATATTGTTTATTTTTTCTTGATATCAACATGCATATAGCTACCAAGTAGGGCCACCCAAGTAATAAAAAGTGATGGTTTTATGATACACAATTGAAAAACAAAGGAGCACAGTAAAATTATGATATCTTATCAAATTGATATATTAAACAACTAATTACATCATGATCATGTGATTGTCTAATGGGAGAGTATATTATTTAATAATCTGGTGGTAGAGCTCCAGTGACGGAGCTCGCGGGCGTAGGCACCACCTTATATACTTTCCGCTAAATGGCAGTGTTCAGCACTATCGTGTTCCGATCAGGTGATAATGTACGGCCCTGTAATTTCCGGCCTAAGGTGTTATAGGCCTCAGGAGTGGTAACGCATCTGCATTTCGACCTCGGTCTTTGTGTCGGTCGGTCTATAAGCTGCAGTCATCACTTAACATCAATGTGAACTGCATGCTTGTTTGCCACTTCCATGACATAAAAAAAAATCACTTATTACACAAACAAAAGAAAATTTACGCTCATGTGTTATTGCGAAAAATTAAATAAGGCACTTACTGCAATAGTTATACTCAAGAGATCGAGGATTATTACTAAAATACTACCGGAAATATTACTTAAATAATAGGTTGGGGAAAAAGCCTTTTCGCATTATAGTATGTATGAACTTTTAATAAAATCTCTTTGGCTGTAGTATTTGTATCTAACTGGTTTTGGTATCATTGAAAGTTAAAATTTTAAAGAACATAATTCCAAATTCAAATTAGGCAAATGTGTGATTTTTATTTGTTTTTCGTACTGTCAAGATGAGTGAATCTAATGAAGAAATTCGATACATTTTAATATTTTACTACAAAAAAGGTAAAAATGCAACGCAAGCCGCGAAAAAAATTTGCGATGTTTATGGACCTAGTGCAGTGTCTGTGAGAGTAGCACAAATTTGGTTTAAGCGTTTTCAATCGGGAAATTTTGATGTCAAAGATGCACCTCGCTCTTGTCGCTCTATTACGGATAAAATGGATGCCATTTTTGAAAAAGTGGAGCAAGATCGACATATCAGTAGTTACGACGTAGCTGAAGAACTGAGAATTGATCACAAAACAGTTTTGGCGCATTTGAAAAAAGCTGGGTACAAAAAAAAGCTCGATATTTGGGTACCTCACGAGCTCACTGAAAGAAACCTAATAAACCGTGTACTCATTTGTGATTCTTTATTACGACGTAATGAAACCGAATCATTTTTGAAGAAGCTGATAACTGGTGATGAAAAGTGGATCACGTACGACAAGAACGTATGAAAAAGGTCGTGATCAAAGGCCGGTCAGGCTTCACAGACTGTGGCGAAACCCGGGTTAACTCGCAATAAGGTGATGTTGTGTGTGTGGTGGGATTGGAAGGGCATTATTCATTATGAGCTATTACCACCAGGCAGGACTATCGATTCTGAACTCTACTCCGAACAACTGATGAGATTAAAGCAAGAAGTTGAGAGAAAGCGGCCGGAATTGATCAACAGAACGGGTGTGGTGTTTCATCATGATAACGCTAGACCTCACACATCTATAGCCACTCAGCAAAAATTAAGAGAGTTTGGCTGGGAGGTGTTAATGCATCCGCCGTATAGTCCTGACCTTGCACCTTCAGATTTCCACCTGTTTCGGTCTCTTCAGAATTCTTTATGCAATGTTAGGTTAACATCACGAGAGGACTGCCAAATCCACTTGTCGCGGTATTTTGATGAGAAGTCCCAAAATGTTTATAGCAATGGGATCATGTCCCTACCTACAAGATGGCAAAAGGTTATCGAACAAAATGGTACATACATACTTTAGTTAAATTTAAATAAACTATATTAAAAAATGTTTTGAATTATCTTAAAAAATGCGAAGAAACTTTTTCCCCAACCTAATATAACCGGTAGCATAATTGTTTTAGCCGATTGTGCCAGCACGAGTTAAAAGCTTATATTTTGTGTGTTTCAAATGTATGTATATTTCTATAGCATGCTTTGTAGCATAAACGGGTTGATGGGTTTTGGCTTGGCAGGAATCGGTGGATTTGCCTGTATTGGGAGAGTGATTTCTATAATAAGAGTAGCACTGTGTGGAGTAAGTGCCTCATGAATGGCATTAGGTTTGCTAGCAAAGTACATGAATATGTGTATGCAACTCATACGTCTTTGGAGAACAACAGGAATAAGTGATGTTTTAACTTCCACTCGAATCTCAATAGAGGAATGTAACAATGTAGACACAACAATATAATCCAACCTATCTCATGTAAGATCATACCCGTATAGACCCCTTTTTATTGGGCGGCTTTTGTTAAAACACTTGTTCATGATAGCTCATTAACTAATGAGCTTAACAGCTGATTAATACTTTACGAGCTTATAGTGGAAGGAGTCTATTTAAGGGCGTGAGCCTTCATCGACAGGCATTCTGTTCAAGCAAGCAAAGCAAAAGGTTGTCACAATATTTGTTTGAAAATAAAATGAAGAAAATAAATTATTAATGTTACGCTGGCGTTTGACTCAAATAAAATCCTTTAAAATGACTTAAAAGCTTACACTCATATCAGCAACTTAAGATTAAGATATTAGACTGTTTTTAAGGTTTTACAATATACCTAATAACATTTTTCGAAAATGTCTATCATGCTGTATTGAGCGAGCTATTTAAAAATTAAACATTGAATGTGGCAGTGTGCGGGCACGGCTGTATTTCACGTGAATTACGTAACGGGTAATATTTTATCTGGGCGCCGTTATACATTACAGATCAATATGGCGGCGCTTGCCTTGCCTTTCTGCAACGTGAGAAGATTCAACATAACAATTTCTGGATTCTTTAGCAAATCTATCAAATGGTATAATTCGATTTTGAATGTTGATAAGTGAGAATGGCGATAGATTAGTGGTTCCAAATCACCAAACTAGTAAGTAACACTTAAAATGATGAATGAACAATAGACATCTACACAATAACGAGACATCCTAAGTCCTAAGTTGTTTATCCTGAAATAATAACGCTGATAGAAATAACGCGATCATACATTATCATCTAACTGAACCACGGTAGTGTTGAGATGGATTAGGTTCCAATCTCAGATACTGGTAATTGCTACCAACCAGTAAAAGATACGCCCCTTCCACTACAGAATCCAATATAAAGATGTTGTCAAACGTCAAAAGACCTCACCTTCAATATCTCATCAGCTTCGTAGTACTCCTGCCAGGTCATACTGGGCAGCGGGTCGGGCTTGAGGAAGGTGGGCGCGTCGGTGCCGTTGTGGAGCGGCTGCGGCTGAGGCGTGGTGGGCGCCGACACACTTGACGTGCGCTTGCCGCGCCCGCCGCCGCCTTCGTTGTTCGACGGCCTCTTCTTGAACAACAGCTTCTTCTGACGATCTATCTCCTCCTTCTCCGCCGTGATCTCCTCTTGCCGCCTGGAATTTTTGATAAGAATAATCGCGATCAATATCATACCCATGAGCGTAGTAAAGAGGGGTCCGCGTGGACTGTGCCCAACCCAGAATAGTCTGGTGCTCATCCTGGGTTTTTATTAACTAAATATCAATGCTGAAACTTGTGCCATTTTAGAACACATAGTTACTTTATCCTGTGAAAATAATAACTATATTTGATTGATTTTGGACGGCCTGAGAGTTTCTCGACTGTATATCTATAGAACAAGACCATTATCAGATAATAGTTCTTCATGGACACATTTTATAAAAACTAAAATAAATTCTTGTTGTAAAAGATTACCCTGTTATGAAGCATGAAATCACTTTTGAACAAAGTTTATGAAAGCTTGGTTATTGATAACCTATATGTACCTTGTTAGTTCTTGAAATGCATATCCATCAGTCCAATTTTCCTGGAAGGTGGCACCAACCCGTTGTGTCACAAACTGACCAAGCCTTAATCTATTTTGCATACACCTCTGCCGAGCTTCTTTCTTTTCTATAGTACTTTTCTCATTTAATAGTTTCTTAACCACTTCTATACATTTGTTTATGTGGGATTTATGTTGATCTATTACCTGCCAAAACAAATACAATTCAATCACTTCAATGAAAGGATTTAACTTATAATCAGGAAACTGTCTAATTGTAATTTTAGAAGTAACAGATTTATCTAGTGATAAGTTATATCACTGATAACATATATCTACAATAAATACATTACTAAGAAATATTGCACATCGAGCCTACGAAAGAAACAGTCTGTTAGCTTTGACTGCGTCACACCGCGGACACTCCGCCAAAATTCCATACAAATGCTTAATTTGGTCTCTATTACACAGACATCAATCAGTGACGCGTATTTACACGTGCACCTGCGTGCGTAGCACGTAGAAAATATCAACCGTCGCCCATAAGAGGGGAAGAGGTTGAGTGATGCGGGGAAATCGAGCGGGACGTCGAAGTGTCCATTCTATATGTAGTATTATTACATATTCTCTGACTGCGTAGAGCATTATCTGTGCTGCACACCGCCTACGTAAGCACTGTTAGTTTGGTTTTGGTCAAAATGCTCGACAAAAATTACATAGGTATGGTGCGAAGATAACGTTCTACAGACCAGAAATAAGCCGAAGTCTCGTTCTTAAGGTCGATGTGCAATATTTCATGTTAGTGTGTGTACATAATTAAATAATACCTTGCTCTGTGCTTGCACTTGATGTTTCAGTTCTTCATTACTCCTTGTTAATTCTTCTATTCTATTATTTCTTAGCTCTAAATCAGAAGAAGCTTGAGTTTCTAACTCTTGTATCCTCTGACATGTCAGTTCTGTTTGTATCTGGAAGTTAATAAAATAATTTGAAAAAACCCATATTATACATAATTTTTTCGTTCCTTTTTATTTTATTGTGTTTTTGATTATTATTAGTGGTTATTCACTCTAAGTAGTTTAAAAAAAATTGAAATATGAAATTAATGAATAAAACTGAATTATATGAAATAAATGAATTCAATTATAATTGTTCATATATATGTATTGTAATGATTGTCTTTTCTGTTGTCATCATACCTGTTTTACAGAAGTATGAGGTCGCGGTTGCGAGGCGGAACGTAAAAAGTCAGCTCCCGAAGGTAGCAATGATGAAGGTGACGGTGGGTACTGAACACAAATAAAACCATATTACAATTAGTTTAAAGTAATCTAAATAAAAATCGATATATTATCTTGAAGATATGTTTTTTTTTAAATTCCTGGATTCACAGTTTTTTTTTCTGACAACACAACTTTTGTTGAAGATTCATTGTCACTCTCAAATCATCTTACTTGGTTGCACTGAACTGACTATCTGTGGCGTCCATTGCATATAGGTAAATACGTAGAGCTCACCTTAGCACCTCATCAATATATAAATTTACAAAAAAAGAGCACTGCTCTGTTTATATAAATGAACATCTACAACCCTGTCCAGAGCCCTCTATGATCAATTATTTAGGGGCGAGGCATTACATCCCATGTGGAACACAACAATAACAACAATTACCCACTTTAGATAGATTAGATAATTAGATGATGTGTGGTAGTCCATGTATTTAAATGATTGAAGTGTCAACATTCTGAAGTTATTTACTATTTCATAATGCAAATTTGGACACTCTAATGTACTCACCATAGGATAATTAGCGCCCTGCGGTGAAGGTGATTTGGCTCCAGCGTGCCGGACAGGACTTGATGAGGGATGTTTGGAGAAATACTCTCGGATATTTTTATCTGAAGAATTATGTCTCTGCTTTCCCCCACCCCCTCCACCACCACCAACGCCTTCTTCTCCTGTTATTTACACATTTAGAACATTATACTCATTGAATCAACAAGCATTATCCTTGAATATGAAAAAAAAGGAAATAATGTTCTACGCTAAAATAAACAATTTATAATTTGACAAAAATCTACATACCTACATAAGATCTAAATCATAGAGTAATAATATATAAAAATAGTGTGAGTAGGTACAACAATATTACTGAGATTAAACTTTACCAGCTGTATGGAACTGATTGCAAACCAATATTCTCAAAAGATTCTGTATTGGACCCCATAGCATAAGCACAAGATTTACAATGAAACAGGGCATCTATAAATTTACTGTAAAGAGTGATAAAGAAGCAAACAGCTCACATTGATTAAACAGGTCGTAAGTATTCAAAGTGGCCTAACATACAAATAAAATAGTAGGGATTTTAAAGCAAATGTGTTGCCACTCTTAATGTCTAAGATCATATGCCTGCTTCAAATTACACACAAACAAATGTTTACTTGAACATTTCTGAACATTCTGTAATATTCATACATGATGCAAATAGTTAATATTACTTTTCCACCAACCTACATAGTAATAGTTCTACTATCACATAATCAAGGCAGTCTAAATCTTTACATATCACATTATATTAGCCATCTCATTAAATGGCTACTTTTGAAATATACTCTGTATGATTGACTACATAATCAAAAACATAAAATCACCTTTCCGTTTCCGTTTCCTCTCAGGCATGGCTATAGTTGGGGTCGCACCACTGGGTGGCACAAGAGCACTGCCGGGTCCCACTGTTGAGCCTCGCATGGCAGCAGACTTTTCAGGGGTTAAAGCATCAACTTCTTTATCACTATGTGAAGACCCTGAAATCCACAATACATATGATATGCACATATTCCGCGACCTACATTATTTATGTTAACAAATAAACAGAATTATTTCATGCAGTCTGCCCATTAGCAAATAATCTTATCACAGATATTTCAAATAAAAGTATCTACTTTTTCACACAGAAAATAATAGTTGTTATTTGTAAACAAATAGTTTATAAAATGAAAAGATATACATGTATGTGTATACATATTCATATTTATATTATGTACATTGAACTCACTTTTCGATAAAGAGCCGAGAAGACCGTTGTGGTTTATGTGAACTCCACTTTTATAGTCATGCATTTTGTCACGCAATGATCTTGGAGCACAGGAGAAAAAATAGCACTTTCACAGTTCCTATCCGACATTATACACCACAATGTGACGTCACAATCCTTTTGATTACTGATTTCCACAGAAGTTTAGTTCTCCAGAGTTCATGGTAAGTTAGGTTAGATTCCAGACAGCGGACCGACGTGTGTAAACACTGGAGTTCACTTATCACATCACGACATATAGTTGCACTTTTATCACAAAATCACAATTTACCTGTGCTCATATTGGAGTCCTGATTATGTAGTGGTTGCCCCGTGTTGACAGTAGTTTGTGGTGCCATCTGAATTTGTGACCCAGCTGACATCTGTAAAGAAAGATGGCGTCTTTACATATGACTCGCCCAGTTTACGTCGTCTTTTCTAGCGTTATTACAGATTCAAAGCACTTAACTATTTACACTCACAATCTATGTGTTAGTTAACGTGGATTTATAACACATTTTCATTGAATTTTCTATTTAACGATTGGAATAACCTAACAAGTTTGACAAGTTGTAAACGCCAGTCGCGACTCGCGACAATCGGATACGCATCCGCGGGGAGGGAGGGGCGGTAGCAGGAGCGGGGGGTGGAGAATGGAGATCGTCACGAAGTTTGCTCCGAATGTAATAATAATAACGACGGGTGAGGTGAGGCGCCATTTTACAAGGATACAAGGCCAAAAGCATTGTTAATCCAGTAAAAAATGTTACACTGTGATATGAATAAAGCGAGAATTTATGAAGTACAAACTACTACAAACCGATTTCGCAAGATCGACACGAAAGGTGCAGTTCGCATTCGTAGTTAGCGGCAGGTCAACAGCCCGCAATTGCAATCGTGGTCGACGATGGTAGATTGTAATTTTTGGCACAAAATAAACAAGTGAAAAACCATCATCGCGGCGTGTCAGATTACAATTATTACAAAGGTATGATTTATGTTTCTTTATATTGATTATGTACAAATATTTAGATAGATACCTACAAATTCAGATGGTCACTTATATTTCGGAGTGAGGCCTACGGTCCTATGTACCTATACTTAATATTGGTGGGCATAAAATCGACTTGACCGATTATTCCTGTAACGAGGCGAGGTGGCAACGGCGGGTGGCGGGCGGAGTGCCACCGACCTGCGGCGAACGAGTACGTGATATCGGCGCTCGTGCCCCACAACAAACTGCTTACTGGACGTGTTACGTAGGCGTCTGTGCCACGATGTACCGACATAAACACAGATAGGTATAGGTACTTACAGATATGTAGTATGTAGCAAATGTATATAAGTATTCAACGAACCAAGCTGGGCGCACGATAAACTTGTGTACGCAAGGCAACACTGAATATTTTATACATTCTTACACCTCTGTATAAGTGCCTAGATGCTAAATCTTGGAGTTGAACACGAGAATTAAAACCGTGACTTAGGATCATAAATTCGTTAAGCTGTATTAATATGTAGGTACATGTATTTTGTGTATCTAAACATTACAAGATAAGACAATGTTCTCTAGTTATACACGTAGGTATAAATAGGTACCTACATATTATTATTTATAGCCTTCCATATAGGTAGGTAGTTGGTGTCGATAGGAAAATTCTATTAGCATTTGCTGATATAAATTAAACGGTAGATTTTATGAAAGGAAACCAGTCAATTAGAAAATAAATTAAACGAACTGTGCGCTGTTTAATACCCTTGAATTACATAATAAGGTACCTATTACTACCTATTAGGTATATTTTGTAAAACAAATTACTTATGTAACACAATTTCTAGCCTCTATTTCTCCCACGAGATTTGATAAACATAAACAATTGGCAGTTGGCGAACAAGTATGCAGTTAACGTTGATCTGAAGTGATGATCCTATAGACAGACACATAAATTATAACAAAGACCACAGGTCAAAAAGATGCGTTGCCATCCCTGAGACCTTAGTTGTTATGTCTCTGCGATAGTTATTACGGGTTCATACCTACATAACCATCTAAACGAAACACAATAGTGCTGAACACTACCTACCATTTGGCGACAGATAGATTAGGTAATGCGGTGGTGCCTACACCCTTGGGCTCCTACACTAGAACTCTACTACCAGACACTACCAGTACCTTTGCTGTGCTACCTACCTATACTGTAAAATGAGATGACATTAATCGCTTCAATTACCAAAATTAGGTTTTTAGTAGGTACTTCCAATTTTTTTAATATAAAAGAACTTTTTCAAACGTAGGATTTCTCACCACAGGTAACATTCCTTCAACCTAACGGCAATCCGGTTTTGCTGACAATCATAGAACGTTTTGCCACACATAGATACCTACCTAGTGTAGTTTTGTTTTTTTTTGTTACCAATTGCTTTGCTATCACAAACAATATAATAAAAACACGACTTGTGACCTCACGTGTAAATTGTAAGTAGGCACTCGATATAGGTACCTACGTACAGTAAGATGACAGTAAGTTAAACCTTATAGGTGCCTACGACATCATAAAGAACTAACCCTCTTCAAAGTAGGTACTCGGTAACACTGTTTTTTTTTTAATAAAATAGTAGTAGGTATTTCATTGAATATTGCATCGCAATCGATATGTACATTATATGAATCGTTGGTACTTCTCTCGAACTTAGTCACTACAGCTCAATCACTAACTAGATTTCAAAACAACTTTTACACTTTAAACACAGGTATTTTATATTTATTAAAAATATAAAATACCTACCTACCTAGTAGATTCTTGAATAATTTGTATGTAATGTAATAGGTACTATACAACCAACTATTATTAATTGATGGGTATCATAGATAGTAAGTACAATACATACTATCAAAATATTATTAATTATAGAAACAGCCATTGCAATGATAAAATAGGAAAGTGCCTATAGGTATGTTCTAAATTTCAAATGCAATACCTATTTTATAAAACATTAAAAACAGCGTATGAAAAATGTTGAGAGACTGCAATATTGGTGAGAAACATATCAAACGGACATATTAGCATTATCGTGGTACGTTGCCACTCTGTACTCCCTCCGGGCCTCCTGCCCCCCTCCTCTCCTATCCGTAACAACCACCTCCTCTAAAATGGCAACCGAACCAACCAACACAAGTAAAACGCATTTCGATTGAATCAAATTAACGATAAGGAAAATAAAAGACCACTTGACGAAGATACGAATTAATATTATATTCAAGTCTTCATAATGTAACTATTAGGTAGTTGCTGACAAGGCTATCTGACGTATGTAAGGCCAGATAACAGATTATTTAGAATTTATCTTTTACTGGTATGCTAGTTTCTGCAACAAAGATTACGTTTATTAGCATTAACTTTGAATAAAAATATTACAAATCTAAAATCCTGGCTCAAAGTCTGAATCGATGATTTGCCTGCGCAGTGCTTATTGTTGTGTCTATTTTTAGCGCAACTAGCATCAGTCGAATGGAAAGTTAGCGAGCTGGCAACATAATATGTATGTAGGTACACATTATATGCGTACGTATATGGTCACATACATAAAAAGCGTCGAACGTGGTTCCGATAGTCTACTTGATCAGGCAAATAAATAGAACAATCGTTTCATCAGTTTGGAATTTGGAATGTTTTTCGGACGTTTCAGTTTAAGAACTAACAATATCGATTAATCCGAATTTTACGTGATTTGAATGATTTTAAATACGTGAATTATACCTTACTTACGATTTTGTTTGTCGTTTATTAACCTGGAAGGGTCGTTTAAGAATAACAATGGTTGTATTCAGCCGAATTAATATCGTGTAAGGTCTTACAAGCTTTGCAATCTTCTATTCATTTGGCCGAAAGACAAATAAAGTGATAAGTGGGTAAGGAAAAGACGACATTTTGTCTCACTGTCACGTCTTAATGTCAGATGATAGTAGTGACAAGCATGACAAGTAAGTGCAAGTAGGTAGGTAAGTCAGTTGTAGCTTGTAGCCGAAATGCTTAAATTGAGACAAAATGGTCGTTTTAAATATGTGCTGACAAGAATACAAAGTTTTGTATTATCTAAAATTCGGCTGAACACGCCCACAAAGTTATGAAATTATATTACCTATGCGAATTTGGAACTATTTCTTATACTGGGTGACTTTTTTTACCGTCTTGGAAAAAATAGGGCGTGATAAGCAAATGAAATAAAAGCCTATGGCATAGTTATTTATATTATTTTTTTATATTTTCTAACTTCATCTGAAATTAAAATTTCATTAAACATTTCTATTCATTATTCTATTTTTAATTTTACTTGCAAAAACAGGATCGTGTCAAGTTGCCGGCGTTTGTTTGTTGAAATTCAGTGTTCTAAAATTAAAAATAGAATAATGAATAGAAATGTTTAATGAAATTTTAATTTCAGATGAAGTTAGAAAATATAAAAAAATAATATAAATAACTATGCCATAGGCTTTTATTTCATTTGCTTATCACGCCCAATTTTTTTCAAGACGGTAAAAAAAGTCATCCAGTATATATCTAGTAAGTAAATATGATCTTAAAATTCTCTGTACAAATTAGCTAATTAACCCGAAAAACTTTCTATTTACAGCTTTTGTGTAACGAAGGTTTGTAAAATGCATGCAGTTTACACAGATGTTAAGTGATGACGGTAGCCTATAAACATTTACACAAAAAACCAGAGGTCATAATGCAGATGCGTTGACACATCTGAGCCCTAAGTTGTTATGTCATAGTTATTACGAGGCCATACATTAGATACCACCTAACCGGAACACAATAGTTTCGCGGCAGATAGATTAACCGCCTTAAAATTTTATGTCAAAGCTTTGACAGATACGAGCTACTTAGGCACTTGTATGGTTTTTTTTTCTTTTTCTATTTTATTTCTAATTTATTCATATTTTCTCACCTTTTAGGGCAGTTACACAAAACTGCGATGCGACGCCGCATCGCAGGCGATGTATTCGTGCGGTCTCGCAGATATTTGCGATGCGATGCGAATTCGCAGTTATGTGTGGGAGTTCTTAGACCTTAGAATCGAAGAAGTCCGAGCTTCTTCGAATATATGTATAATAATAATTTATAGATTTATAAATTACAAATAGCAACATGTAATATCTAGTTCCAAATTATATTCAAATAGGTATAAACACTGGAGAAATACTTTCGTTCAACCTAATAGGTACTACGATCTAGTAATATAATTTTAGTATGTATGTATCAATGTTTCCGTACTCAGTATTAATAAATATGTTATGTAAGTAATAACCGGTCAAGGTCATCTTATGAGAGCCCAATTTTATATGCATACTAAAACGAAGGACAAGTTGTGGAGGTAGGGGCGTGTGCATTACTGCGCCGCAGGAAACTGCGTCTCAATGTGGAAGACAATCAATACTCGGTCACATCTCTGTCCCGCATTCATTGTGGAAGCGCAGTTCCGCGGACCCCAAAATCCCCTCTTCCGGAGCGGTGCTCAGCCGCGTGCTGTTTAACCCAATTTTCTAGTGCGAGGGGTGTGCAGGGCGCGAGGTGCGAGGGGAAGAGGGCTCGGCGCAACTACAACCGCAAGTGTGCAGCGCCAACGAGATTCGAACCCGAGCCTGCAATATTGATTATTTCTAGTGCTTGTTCGTCTCGTCGCTATGCACTCGAACTTACGTTTAAATGTAAGTTAGATACCGCTTATCTTATAAAAATTAAAATATTAATTAAATTTTTAATATGTTATTTCGAAATACGCTTATTATAATTTAGCAGGCTTTCTGGCAGGTATTCTACACTGCTTAATTGAAGTAAAATCTAAAAATAATAAAATTTTTAAATGAGAATTTACTGCGGCAGCTTTTAACAATAAGTTGACATTTCATCTATAAAAAGATACTTACGGTTGTTCACTCACAAAATTAAATATCGCGAAACCGTAAAAAGGACTTGTTTCCGATAGTGAGTTGTGGGACGGTAGCCACAACCTAATTTTGTTGTGGTAACAATGGTACGGTAAGTTCAAACAAGTTCAATTTTTTTGTGTCGTACAATTTTATGTAGTCCCTTATAATTATAATAATTAATTAAAAACAGGTCAAGTGCGTGTCGGGTCACGCGCAGTGTAGGGTTCCGTAGTCACAGAGTAGAGATTCTAGAGATGTAATGAAAAAAAAAATATTTTGTATAGTTGTTCGAAATTTTCGAGTAAATACATGTGGTCGACTATTACTCGCAAACTTGTAAAGCCAACTTAGGTAAGTGAGATAGTTTTTCTTTTAATTTTTACTCTTATTTTTTTACTGGTGGTAGAGCTCCAGCGACGGAGCTCGCAGGCGTAGGCACCGCATCACCCAATAATTTCTAATGTACGGCTCTGTAATTTGAGGCACAGTGGCATAACACCTTAGGCCTCAGTAGTGGTAACGCATCTGCATTTTGACTATTTTTGACCTTAGTCTTTGTGTGTCTATAGGCTGCAGTCATCACTTAACATCAATGTGAACTGCAGGCATGTTTGCCACTTCCAAAACATAAAAAAAATCATTATATTATTATGTACTATTGCCGTGACGTTTGAATTTCTAACAACAACCGTTTAGTTGCGAACACTTGACTAATGACAATTGCGTTTTAAAGCTAGTCACGAACAGTTTACTAAATCAAAAAATTATGAAAATAAAAAAAGTTATACGCGTGTTACATGTGGGGTTACCCTAAATATGTTTTTTCCATGTTTTTATTCTATTACTTTGTCGGCGTGATTAAGGCGTATACTTCTGCCAAATTTCAAGTCTCTAGTACCAATACATTTTGCGCTAAACCGCGGACTGACGGATAGACAGACAGACGGACATGGCGAAACTATAAGGGTTCCTTGTTTACTACGGAACCCTAAAAACCAATGTTTTAATAAATAATTCACTAGTATGTTATGTTCCATACATTTTTTTTTCAACGTTTATTATTTAATCATGTTACGATACTCAATATGACATGTAGGTACCTTGTTGAAGATGAAGACATTGAAAAGCCTAAAAGATTTTGAATAGTTGAATAGTGTAGTTTAGAGTCTTGAAAAGTTACATACTTTCCCTTCCGAATAAAAAACAATTTGTGTATCAAATCTACCATCTACCCGAGAGCAATTAGCAGATCATAGACCGCATAATGACCTCAATATGAAGGTATTTTGGTGAGAATGAGTGAATGAGAAGTATTAGCGATCTCTATAACAGCAGTCAACAGCTTCAATTAAGGCTGATCTATTGGTATCTTTTTAATGTCTCAGAGGCTTCAGTCTGATATGTAACGTAAGAATAGATTATTGAAAAAGCTACCTGTCTTGTCTTTGAAAGGGACTGACAAGATTATTTTATCCGCGGAAGGCTACCACCATCAGGGGGCCGACCGCCTAACTCAAATGCTTTCGTTTGTTACAAAATCTTATCCGTTTCGTACCGCCTAACTTATTCGTGGAAGTGTTTTCGTCCGCAGGAATATACTTACCGAGTGTAATTAAGAACCAAATGTTACGCGGTGTATGTAATGCGGTACGAAACAGACGGCGATCGGCTCCCAGGCCGGACACGATCTAAAAATCCGGACAGATTGCAACTTTAGTCCTTGAATACATTAAGATGCAAGATAAGTAAGTTGCAATAAGTTGTTTGTGTGTTAAAGTGCAATAAGTTGTTTAAGATAAATGAATAATACCTGTACTGTCCTTTACCACCTTTTGAACAAACAAAAGATTTCACAAGAAATGGAATCATCAAATAAATATTACATACTTAGGTAGTTCCGCCTCCTATGGCAGGCTGAAGTGATAGCTTCACTTGAGGTTTACTTTTTCATGTCATGAAGTGGCAATCAAGCAAGTTTACATGGTCGTAAGTAATACTGTAGCTGTATAAAGTTATAAACATCAACATGAAACCAAAGATTTCAATGTAGATGCGTTGTCACTTCTGAGGCCTAAGGTATGACGCGTCTGTGCTTATGCTACCCTGCTTATGGTCCCCTGTCCAGCTTTCAGTTGGCTTTGTTTGCCTAAAAACGTACCGATGTCTGACATAAATAAGGTACTTAACTTACACTGACAATAAATCAGTCCGGCCTAATTAAGCGCATAGTTAGGCTTTTTTGTTTTACCAGATTTCAACCCTATGAATGCCTCTATGTCTATAATTAATGTTCAAAGTAATAGAACCAATAAAATACAGCCACTAACATCGGCAATATAATATTTTTATGATGAATGTGTACGAAACATAATCATTTACTATCTGCGTTTTAGTGATAAGATCCACAACCGCAAGAGATATCAATATCATACACGTGAACGTGATATGGAATACCACTGAATGTGTGTAGAATCGATAAGACTCAATAAAACTGTACTTACAAGGGGTAAAATATATAAATACAGCTGTAGGAAAATTTAATAGAGCGACCATAATAAGAAGCTCGCTCTAAAAAATTAAAACGTGTTGCCGGCTAAACGAACGTACCGAGCATGCGCAACGACAACGAACGCTCCATTCACAACAAATGACGTGTCGCTTCAGGGCGAACTGGTTGTCTTGCACGCTCTATTTACTTGTAGACTTTCGCCTTAAGAGAACTGAAGAGTCTTTACATTTTAAATCAGCATAATATCTATGAAATATAAGTTGGCTTTAACACTAAATAAATAAGATAATGCACGATATCGGTGCGGCAAATCACCGGCACTGTGTGGCACGGCAGGCGACACCGCGCCGGCCGGCGCAATGGGTCAGGCGAGGCAGTACGGGCGGACCTTGCAATGTCGCGGCGTGACGCTCAGCTGACGCATGACGGGCCGCCTGCCGCCTCCGCCGCCGCCCGGCCCCGCGTTCATTGCCTCCGCGGCAGTCGGCGCGAGCGGACGCCTCGTATGCCATATACACGCCGATCACAACTACTCACTACGTTATTACTTTCGAAAAAGTAAACAACAACGATAAATCGATAAAAATGGATATAAACGTCGTCAAATGTGTTTATAATAGTGAAACTGCGATCTATTGTTATTATGTGAGTGCAACTTGCGTAGATAAATTTATGCTGGAGTGCGGTGACGACCGGTGCGAAAGGTCGGGTTGTGTAAAAATAACTGCGGAACCGGGCGGCTAAGCGGTGGAATGAGGTTTGACGGCACATTGTAGCTGAGGCGGGGCGAGGCTGTGTGCGCCATATTATAATTTCCCTTCGCGTTGAATGTGCAAACCGTCTGACTGAACATTGCGCTATGCCTACTTCTCTTTCTCTCAGTGCGGTAAAAGTATGCCTGTTGTGTGAGACAAATCATCCACCTCCGACTGCGTTCTAAGTTCTAGACTATCAACATCGTTTTAGCTATTATAATGCGTATAGAGCGAACTCCTATAATAACCTTGGAAGCAAAATGCAGTGTTTAAAAATAAAAGTTTACTATAACTACAACACTAAATTCGGCTTCACCGAGTAAATTATCACAGAATAAAAATACCTCTGTTTTATATAAAGAAACAACAAAAGCGCTTTTATATATGATTCTTATAAACTATACAGACACCGGTAATGATAATTTTATTGTGTTATATTACAAAAAAAAATTACTATATATACAACAAAATCTGAACAACTCTTTACTTGTCTTGTCTATAGCAAGCAAAAGGGCTGTTTGTTATAATAACAGGGATATCGCATTTTGAATATCCGCGGACATTTAAGGGTTAATGCGTGATAGTCGCGGGGCAGGGCGGGCAGGTCGCGGGAGCAGGAACGAAGCACGCTGTGTCGCTGACCGCGCGGCCCCGAGCCGCGAGCCGCTTGCCACTAGGCTCGCAAGTCTCGCGACTCGCGAGGTCGCCTCGCTCGCAACCGCTTCAACTACTGAACGCCATCACCGACATACTTTTCACTGCCATTTCTATTCAATTATGCGACCCCTAATCTACATTTTCGTAATCGATATGACGACAAATTAAGGCATAAGTACTAATTTTAAACTAACTACAGATATTACCTAGTATTTTAAATGCAAATTAGTGTGATGGTAAAGCAGTTTGTGTGAAGTCGTCAAAATTCAAATGAATAAAATCTCACAAAAGTAATAAAACAGTGACATAAAGACTCAATAAATTAACAGACCTGTCGAACGTGCAGTCTATGATGGCAACGTACACGACGCACGAACTGAATGTATTTGTGTGGCTGCTATTAATAGTTTTATGTTTACATTATGTACTCTCAAACGAAATGCCCGAATGGTTACACGATTTTAAAACAAGAAAACAACGCGTTTTAAATATCTCACAATCTAAATATGGAGAGGTCGTCAGTTAATGTTTCATTAACAATTTTTGCGACTAATCAATACAAGTAGGCGACGGTCGACGAAAGTCTAATCGAAATTCGACATCAAGGTGACTGACGTGCGCCGTGAGCGTGGCATGATACCTACTTCACAATAGTCTAATAATAGCGTATGCCATCATGCAACGCTTTGTCGCTACTACTGATTTCTGATAAATAATTCCTTTTAATTCAATCAATCGAGTTAAAATTGGAAACTCACCGTTTTGAATTCGGGCACTCGCCGGGTTTCAATTAGTATCTCCCCTGCGTTCACCTGTAAACACGCGATCAATGCGCTCATTGTAAGCCAAGTCAAACCCCGATTTTATATTCGTAAATTATGGGGTCTTGGTATAAATTTCTATGGATATGATGGAAATATACATACATAAACAAAACCCTCAAAAATAAAGACTCGACTGACCTATTTAAAAAAATCTTGTCAATATAACGATACGTCAAACTGGCAATCGATATTATCTACGTAGGTATGTATTTCAATTCTAACGGAATCCAATCAACCAAAAAGATCATCAGTAGTAATATAATCATATCCTACTTGTTAGTTGATAAATCTCGAACGCTCATTTACCAACAGACTATTTATGTACAGCCGCCATCTTGAAATGACGAAATGGTTTGTCTTACGTGCCTACACAATACTCATGCTGATCAACAGGCAACGCGAAATGGAATTACAGCACAACTATGGCACCGCCTAATCGCACAACTAGGATAAAATATATTAATCGCTGCAAATGTAAATGTGTAAATAACAATTCTATTATAATTTACTCACTCAATCGTCCCGGTGAGCAACAAATAGGACGTGATCGATAAAGTAGATCATTTGAGTAGCCAATAAAATAAAACAACGTACAAAACCGATGCCCTGGCGCGGCAAAATGACGCGTCAATAGGACGAGAGAGGGGACAGTAGAGAGAGGTGGGAGCGGGGAGGAACGGACGAAGGCGAGACACATAATGGAATTACATATCTACCACATCACTTAGCCAGACCGATATATGTAGGTATAGGTAGACAAGTTATGTACGAGCGGAGAACACCGCACGGCGCGCTTGCGAGCCACAGCAGCGGTTCAGTTCAGGTGGTAAACTGGAGTCGCCCAGTCGCCGTATTATCTCAGATCACGTGATAGAAACACCGCTGTCTACGTTCATGTCGTACAAACGTTAACACGCACTCCAAAGAATGTTGTGTACTTTAGGTTACTAACTGCATACCTAAACATGGTAGCAGGTAGTTTATGGTTACCCAAGCTATTCTAATAATATAAATTGGACCTATACTAAACATATTATACGGACCAAACACTATAGAAGTCAATTGAGTTCATCGACCACAATCACGTCATCCTCATTAATGCTGACACAGTAGTGACTGTCAATATGTAGGTACTGGTAAAAAGATAATCTTAACACAAAATACAACAAACTTTGCTCATTTTATATACCCACTTTATTTTTCCAATAGATAAACTGTTAAGTACTTTTACTGTGTAATAAAGGATCATCTAAATTATCTCAACTATTATTAAGTACGAAAATAAATAATTATGGGCCCGTTGTTGGTCAAACAAACACAAACTAACTAATACTAGATAGGCACTTGTTTTTCCATACCACGAATCGTTCCACGGCCATTTTCTTTTGTATACGTAAGCGTGAGTCTGTGAGTGTTGTACGGTGACGTAGTCCAATGATACATAGCGACGTCTCGGCGATACCGATAAACCGAGCGCAGGAAACGTACGAGAGAACAAAAGAATCGATTCGAAAACATCATCGCATTCGCTCTCTTCGGCGGAACAAAGCCTACTCTATACAATAGGACACCGACGGCTTGGAACCGAATAAATAAATAATGTTTAAAATACATACTAAATACACAATAAGTGCTCTTAAGAGGTACTTGTAACGTAATCTCTTAAGCAATTGGGTAAAACATAATTTGTAAGTGATGTAAGAAAATAATAAGTTATGCGTATGACATTAAAAGTGTAGTGTAGCGCAACTGTAAAAAATGTAGTTTTGTCTTTTAGAGTAGACATATTATATCTATGGCTCGACCGCCTAACAAAATAATTATCTTTTGTCCGATTTTCGTCTTTTACTTTGTTTGTTCCTTCGTACCGCCTATGAGAGCAATAGCAATAATCTGCACTTCTAAAAGTATTAACGATAGTTAGACGGTAATCGGTACGAAAGGACAGAAAAAAATGTAAACCAGGACAGAGGCCACAGATGATCCTTGTTGCTCTCATATGCGGTACAGAAAGACAAAAAAACAAAGGAAAGTTATATGGTCGAACCGAAAATAAACCTATCGACGGTGAACCTTACTGAAACATAAACCAAGAAAATTGGAGAAAAATGGGAGTAAGTTATGGCTGACCTTGGCGCCTAGGAAGCGAGCCTCCAGCAGCTCCTGCTTGCGAGGATCCAGCGCCGCCTGGAAGTGCTCCATCTTGACGCCAGCGCCTGTTAATAACGCCAATGTTAAATCGACGGTATAAAGAAAACGTGGTCGTTTATATTTATTTTACGATTAAATGACCTGTTATCGTGTCGAAACAGGAATAAAACAATCAAAGTTCATGTTGGCGAATAAAATTAACAATATTAGGTAACATCGTATGGAGATATGATAATAAATGGGGTTTGTAGTACTATGTAGTAACTTTTTAATATTGTTTTGTAAATGTTCATCAAATAATTTTTTTTTCTATTTTGAAGGTCTTCTACTATGTAGAGACAGGAATAGGATATTGTCAAGATTATATTGAGAATTTGAGACCAAAGACGTAATCTTTCTGAACTGCTCGCTCTGCTGAGCTTAGGAGACTATTTGTATCATTACTATTGGGTCTGACATCTCGGTTTCGATCTCCAGGTTGAGTAAGAGATATTCAGCGACTGATCCTCGAAATGAAAATTACAACAGTTCACATGAATGTTAATTGATGACTGCAGCCATAAAAAAAATACTGCAGTTGTGTTACCACCCCTGAGTGCTTAGTTGTTACGCCTCTGTGATAGCTATTACGATACATTACCATCTAACCAGAATACGATAGTGCACTACACTACTATTAGGTTGGGGAAAAAGATTCTTCGCATTTTTTAAGATAATTCGAAACATTTTTTAATAATAGGTTGGGGAAAAAGTCTTTTCGCATTATAGTATGTATGAACTTGTAATAAAATCTCTTTGGCTGTAGTATTTGTATCTGGCTGGTTTTGGTATCATTGAAAGTTAACATTTTAAAGAACATAATTCCAAATTCAAATCAGACAAATGTGTGATTTTCATTTGTTTTTCGTACCGTCAAGATGAGTGAATCTAATGAAGAAATTCGATACATTTTAAAATTTTACTACAAAAAAGGTAAGAATGCAACGCAAGCCGCGAAAAAAAATTGCGATGTGCAGTGTCTGTGAGAGTAGCACAAATTTGGTTTAAGCGTTTTCAATCCGGAAATTTTGATGTCAAAGATGCACCTCGCTCTGGTCGCCCTATTACGGATAAAATGGATGCCATTTTTAAAAAAAGTGGAGCAGGATCGACGTATCAGTAGTTACGACGTAGCTGAAGAACTGAGAATTGATCACAAAACAGTTTTGGCGCATTTGAAAAAAGCTGGGTACAAAAAAAAGCTCCGGCCGGTCAGGCTTCACAGACTGTGGCGAAACCCGGGTGAACTCGCAATAAGGTGATGTTGTGTGTGTGGTGGGATTGGAAGGGCATTATTCATTATGAGCTAACCTAACCTAACCTAACCTAACATTGCATAAAGAATTCTGAAGAGACCGAAACAGGTGGAAATCTGAAGGTGCAAGGTCAGGACTTCAGAATCGATAGTCCTGCCTGGTGGCAATAGCTCATAATGAATAATGCCCTTCCAATCCCACCACACACACAACATCACCTTATTGCGAGTTAACCCGGGTTTCGCCACAGTCTGTGAAGCCTGACCGGCCTCTGACCACGACCTTATTCGCACGTTCTTGTCGTACGTGATCCACTTTTCATCACCAGTTATCAGCTTCTTCAAAAATGATTCGGTTTCATTACGTCGTAATAAAGAATCACAAATGAGTACACGGTTCATTAGGTTTCTTTCAGTGAGCTCGTGAGGTACCCAAATATCGAGCTTTTTTTTGTACCCAGCTTTTTTCAAATGCGCCAAAACTGTTTTGTGATCAATTCTCAGTTCTTCAGCTACGTCGTAACTACTGATATGTTGATCTTGCTCCAATTTTTCAAAAATGGCATCCATTTTATCCGCAATAGGGCGACCAGAGCGAGGTGCATCTTTGACATCAAAATTTCCGGATTGAAAACGCTTAAACCATATTTGTGCTACTCTCACAGACACTGCACTAGGTCCATAAACATCGCAATTTTTTTTCGCGGCTTGCGTTGCATTTTTACCTTTTTTGTAGTAAAATTTTTAAATGTATCGAATTTCTTTATTAGATTCACTCATCTTGGCAGTACGAAAAACAGATGAAAATCACACATTTGCCTAATTTGAATTTGGAATTATGTTCTTTAAAATTTTAACTTTCAATGATACCAAAACCAGCCAGATACAAATACTACAGCCGAAGAGATTTTATTACAAGTTCGTACATACTATAATGCGAAAAGACTTTTTCCCCAACCTATTATTTGGCGGCAGATAGATTAGGTAATGCGGTGGTGCTTACTCCCTCGAGTCCCTACACTGGAATGGACCTCTTCCACCAGTTAATTATAGTAAAGCCGTTCGATCGCCTAATTTAATCGCTTTTGTCCTGGTCTACTTGGTGTTTGAACAATTATCGGACAGTCTGTTTTTAGCAGCCGATATGAAGGCGATCGCTATTGATATACAAACGGACAAAAAAAAATTAAAGACGATAACAAAGTCAAGAGCAATAAGTGAGTCGATCGAGTCGCTGCTGGACCAACTTCAATCCCTTAATACTTACCCCCTTATTCATAAACGTACATTAGGTAAGTTTTAGCTATAGAATGCATTGTCCTTGTCAGTTGCATTGTCAAATGTGCAGGATAGAAACAGACAAAGGAGAGATTAGCAACACTTTAGCTAAAATACGTTTATGAATAAGGGGGTTATTGTTTAGACAATATGGTCACTGAAACTTCACTCAATTTTGTGTTACGTTTAAATGTCGTGTTGTTTCTGTCTTTTGAGGTGTTACACAGCAAAATACCTTTAGAATTCTTCTAAAATTGAGTAACTTTTAAATAATGAGTCGTTTGCTGGCATCGACGATAGAACCAATGCGTTGTGTCGTCGATGTTTGCTGGTCAGTAATTCATGAAAACGAAGGGTGGAAACTCTACATGTTGCAACTACTTTCAAATATAAAAGATAATATTAAAGTTATAGCATAAGTAAGTAATACAATGTAGAGCCGTAGAGTCCAAGATGACATGCCTAATGACGCTTTCTATAATAAAGGTATAAAATTGCTCCCTGTCAATTTATAACAACCAAAGAATATAATATTGTTTAACTAAACATACCAAATAACATCATGGTGTTTTTATGAAATATATATTATATATTTCCACATAGTAAATAACGAAAAGACAGTTTTATTTTGCGTGTATTTAGAAACGTTTTTTTAACATGTTATTTACTTTAAGTAATATACTTTTACAGATACCTATTGGAATGTAGATTAAATTTTTAATGTAAATGTATAAGTACATACTTAATCATTGACATTTTTTGTACAAAATAAGCAGCGATGTGGCATAGAGGGTGGAGGGGAACGGGGTTTTGGCGCAGTATCTGGAGCAGACAGTCGAGTTGCGAGAAGTTAGGTACGGTTATTTATATAGGTAGGTACGTATGTATGTTCAATGTACATATTGATCGCCTCCCCGGGCCACTCGCCACTATGATCTCACCTCCATCCTCTGTGACTCCCTCCCCCCGTGCCGCGCCCACCGCATCGCCCCTGAGGCCTATAACGAACCGACTGTCACTGCCGAATCTGACCTACGTGACGGATTACAGTTATACTTTTTTAAACATTTCCCTACATAAAGTAATTAAAATCGCGTAATAAGGGCGAAAATAAACGTTATTTAACAAGATAAGGAATTAACCCCTACCATTATTACGGCATTACTTAACTTTAGACAGATAACAAACCATCGTAGATCATTTGGGTGAAACGTTATTTTTTAATTGATTTATAAATAACAGAGCAGCAAATATACAAAAATTCCATATAAATCTATCTAAATTTGTATGTACTTAAATTTGTTCAATTAATTTTTATTCATGTACCTATATTAAATGATAAAAAAATTAATTAAATTCTCAAGTCGTTCAAAGTTGAAATTTGTTTAGTGTCTAATGTCTCTAGATAGTTTGGTCACCTCCTTTTATACCGTAGCAACAAGTTTATAATTTATTCATAGAAAGCTATTTTTTTTATAAAAGTATGTTAAATTAACGAATAATCCCATCCTTAAATATTTATGAATACACACGTGTAACGCGATAGTCCTACCTAACGGCGAACGATCTCGGAGAGCGATCGAGTAGAACCTCAAGTACGGAGACAAGGTCATGTGTAGTCATGACGTTACTCCGTAAAGAAACTGCTTTGGATAATAGATAGCATATTTTATTAACGCTATTATCTGAGTACCGACACAACCGGTTCTATCATTATCTTATCAATGCCGAAATATACTGATTACTGATCAATCTATTCATAGAAACACATCGAGGGAGGTACCCGAGTACAAGTACCCGAAATGGATAGACATTTCGCTTGTTCGAGCACATCTAACCGGTGGTCGGCAAAGTGAGCAGTGCATTATCTTCCAACAAAGTTGGTGATTCTCGATACCTTCAACGCTTACCTACCTGACTTCTCATATGACTTTGGGCTTACTTGGATAACAGATGTCGACCGTCAGTTAGCTTTATTGCTAGACATTTTTGGTCATGCTTTTCACCACTACGAAAAACTCTTAGCCACACAAACTGCAAAACTATCACCCAAGTAGTAGCAAAAGACGGCGACATTTGACGCCGTCTAGACTATTTTAGTCACCACCACTAGACGAAGAACGTCAAGCGCGTTTTTATCCATTGACATCAAGAAGTAGAAGTCGTGTCGAATGGTGTTGAAAAAGTACGTTCCCGAGTTGACCCCCGTTCTGACAGGTCTGTGACATCACTTTGAACAGGGTAAAGTGCCGTTTGCGTTGAAAACAGCCCTCGTGTAAACCAAAAACGGGTATCTGAGTGATCCAGTCAATTATACGTCCATAGCAATAGTCATTTAAAACACAATTGCTGTTGTATCTGGAAGAACACCAGCTGATCAGCGACCGCCAATATGGCTTTTGTCGTAGCAGATTGCAACGGGTGCACTTCTAATATACATATATCACGTACCGGTGGGCTAAATCCTTCGAGTGAATAATTGTGGGAAGTATTTATTGGCTGTAAGCCTGGATATTGCAAAAATTTTCGACTCTGCACACGATCAATCACATCGAAAATCTCGTCTGGCACACCGCATAGAGTGCTTCTCGCGAAATTACTACCTTACTGTCTTTGCGAGGGGGTATGCAACTGGACGGCCAGCTTTCTGTTTGACCGTTTTATAATCTTCTAGTTGACAGGTAAAACTCAGATCTAAGACTCCTTATTAACAATAGTGTACCGCAAGGCTCTGTACTATCATTCCCCGCGCTCTTACTTCTGCATATTAAATTATTAATGAAACATTGGAACAAACGCTAACTTTCCTTAATACGTTTAGATAACAGTTTCTGCAATACTGAATTTGTAATAGGTATGTTTTGAAATGTTATATTATTGACTATAGTAGAGACACAGGAAGAATACCGAAGCAGTATCCTTATTGCGTGCTAATTTCTACGTGTCGGTTGTTTGGAATTCTAACATTAATTAAATAATAAATGTAAAAATGTCAAAAAATCAGAAAATATTCCAGGATTTTAAATATTTCTAGGAAGTTACCAAAAATAACGTTGCAGTGGGCGAGGTACCTGCAAGCTGTGTTCATTACAAGATCATTTATTCATCATAACACAAAACATGTTTCATATTTTTTATAATTAACTAGCTGACCCGGACAACTTCGTATTGCCTCACAATGAAATAAAGTGTCAAAGGTTTGATGGATACGGATATTCATTTGTATGGAAAAATGAAATTTTGGTTTTTACTATTTCCCTTCAATTTTCTCATATTTTCTTACCTTTTTAACCTTCCCTGGACTTCCAAAAACCATTCAAAACCAAAATTAGCCAAATCGGTTTCTCGAGTTTTAGCGAGACTAACGAACACCAATTGTTTTTTTTATATTGGTATATAGATTTATCGTCAAAATAAATACTTCCTTGAATCAAAAATACGTAGATCTAGGACTTTAAATTTAAACCATATAACAAGTTTTGTGAAAGTAATTCTATTAGGGCAAGAACACAGTTTGTGAGCTGTGTTCTACTCTGGTCTGCAAGCATGTGTTAATAATACGTAGGTATACACTTTGAATCGCCTTTCCGAATTTTTGAAACCGGTTAAACCACTCTCTGCTGTAACGAAATTACGAGTTAGCGATAGGCTTATGGCGAAGATCCTGACGAACCTTTGGCTTCGGCCAATAACGGCAGATTACACAGATTAAAAGCACTTTAAAGTCCGCAGACATTGTAGAATATGCTCTGCTATTCAAGAGATCAGATTGCAAATAATTACCATTAAACGCGTTAGCAAGAAGGCTGGAACTAAAAATAAACTTGTCAGGTTAACCACTCCTCATAACCAAAGTTAGTCATCTGAATAGCACTTAATGTATCTATTTAAAAAAAAAATTCTTCGTAATTATCTACTGATGTCCTTAGCTAAATCAAGTAAACATTTTATGTAGGTATTACATATAATATTATTAAGCTAACGACGAGTCACATTAAATAAACGTAATAACACGCCTGTAATCCCCGAAGGGGTAGGCAGAGGTAAACATTAAATAAACGTTATTAATTTAGGTAAAGACAAAAGTGGGTACTTTTGTGTTTTTATATCATAAATTCGTGGTAACAAATATGAGCAACCCACATCGGTAGCAAGCGAATACGGAGCGCTCAAGGATGAGTCGTCATTCTATTTGCCTCTGGAGAAATAAGTAAGTCGTAAATTAATAATAATAATAGTGAGACGTCGAAACATTAGGGCCAATGTAGGGTAAAATAACCCAATTCACGAGAAAAATATGACATTAATAATAAAATTGATTTTCAGATGTGTTATTAATGTCATATTTTTCATATATATTTTTTTTAAATGTAGCAGTTTCGCACTTTGCAATGTGGAATATTCAATTTTTGTCTATTTTTAAATACATAACTTGAGAAGTAATTACTTTAAAAACAAATGTAAATAATTTTATTTTTGACCCTTTTCCCTACCACCTTTAAAGTAGAGTCTGGAGACGCGGTTTTTTATGAAAAGAATTACCGAGAATTACCACAAAATGCTCCTCGGATGACTGATTCAGATTCAGCCTGGACCATCAAAGAGAATGAAAAAATAATTACTATGTTAGACCTATTTGAATATATAACAATAAATAATATTATTTTATCTAGAAATTGCCCGTGGATAAGGCCTACTGGTATATACTACCACATAATTGCGTCCTCTGAAAAACGCAAGCTAAGGCCTAAAAATGTAACATTTCAGTGGACTATTTAGAGGCTAGATGTAAGACAGTGAAGCTTAACATTGTCACCATGAGTAATCTGAATGGGTGTTTTCATGGTGTTTATTGATTGCGGATCTTAGACCGCAGTAGTGACTTACCTATACTTAACATGGACGGAACATCCGTTCGCTATGAAAACATAATACAAATCCAAATCTGACGTACCTACCTATTGAAGAAAAATATGTACACGTGGCGTAAGAGCGTAACTTCGTAACATGGATATCATGGTGAGGGTGAGAAAGATTGTAAGTGCCTTTACAGTGAGGCTTAAACGTTATATGTACAGGCCCAATATGTGGAGTTGACCACGTACAAAAAGCAGTGACATGTAATCAGGATATTTAGTTTTACCTGTACTGAACAATGCATATAAATCATCACGTATACTAAACATGGTACTGCTCAATACAATGTTGTGAAGAAAGATAGTTAACACCGAGGTGCTAGCGCCACGCCGTCGTGAAGCTCCACTACTACAGTTTAAAACCTTAAATTAATATTTTTTTATGAATTTAATAACTTGATATTTCCTCAAAACGGAAAATAAACCTCAAAAGACCTAAAAACGAAAGAAACCTCTAAACCTCAGCGTTGACTACAAATTGATTTTTTTGAAGGTTGTGGAATACAGGCAAGTATTTTATGCGAAGGTTAAACCTTCGCATAAAGTCGCTATTGCAAAAAGTGTTCAAATTATCAATTCAGGTTAGTACTTACCTATGCACCTGTTTCATGTGGCATATAGGTAATTTAAGATTGACGCTTGGCAATTTAAACTGTGGTAATTGTCTAAAATTAGATTAGAAGATAAATGTATTACTGGTGGTAGAGTTCCAGTGTAGGGAGGTCGTAGGCACCACCGCATTACCTAATCTATCTGCCGCCAAATGGTAATGTTCAGCACTCAACACACGTTCCGGTAAGATGGTAATGTATGGCTTAATAATAACTATCACAGGGACAATAATAATCGTTTATTGCACTAGAAATTTCACAATTCGTCGTCGCCATATCATCTGAAGTAGCGTGAGCTGTATCTCAGATGATAGTTCCTTCCCTTATATTGATTAACAAGAAAGCACAAATTAAAACCAAGGTATCAGGGGTGGCAACGTACATGCATTTTGACCTCTGGTTTTTGTTTAGATGTCTATAAGCTGCAGTCCTTCACAACAATGTGAACTGCATGATTGTTTGCTACCTTTATTACATATAAAAAAAAATATCGAGTGCATTTTTGCAACATGCATCGTTTCTCTTATGCTACCTACTATTTTAAATCCATATATATTATAAATGTGAAAGAGTGTTTTGGACTGGTTATCTTGAGGTCGCAGGTTTCTGCAATGAAAAGTGATTACCGCCAGTACCTCAACGTTTATAAGAGGAACGTACATAAAGACAAAAGTTCTGTAAGTACGCCTAATTAATGGTATTAAAAAAAAATAGTTAGTTTTAGTTGCAGACGTTAGTAATGAAAAAAGAAATGATATTCACTATGAATTTGGTCGTTTTAATTGTTAAGAGTTAAAATAAGATGTGAATTATTACACCGAATTTACAAAACTTCCACTTTGCATCCGCAATGGGCGCGAACACATAGATTTGTGTGTTAGTTGTCTATTTTTAACAGACTTCGAAAAAAGGAGAAGGTTCTCAATTCGTCCGGAACTTTTTTTTATGTATGTTCACCGAAAATTTGAAAACGACTGTACCGATTTGGATATTTTATTTTATGTGATCACAATATGAAAGAAAAAATGATTTGTAGCTTACTTTAACATTAATAATATAATGCAACTTGTATTGGCTAATTTGCGTCCACTTTATTATGATAGTGGAAAAAGATACATATGTCGAAAATCACATGTGCGCGCAATCTATGTATTATAGGTACCTACTAGAGATAATATCATAGAGAATTGCGTTTGCGTTTTTTTTCATTAAATACTGTTTGTATTTAATTCATGAAACAAAATGAACGAATGAACACACGACATGATTTATTCATTGATATTAGTGCTGGAACATTTTTATTTTCTCCTCCAAACTGACCAACTGCACTAAGTGGACGCGAAATGGCGAACCGACCCTATAGGACCCTAAGTTCGGCTTACTAGTCCTCATTTTAATTTCTGCCGATTCGGAACTTTAAACAATGGCATCTCTTTAAAATGACGATTAATTCTATTTATTTGATGTAGGTTGTACCTAGTTATAGGTAATTTGTATAAACGAGATGTTTCAGAAATGCCTGTAACCTAAGCCAAATAGGTATACCAATGTAAAACTACTGTTTGTAAAATAGTTAAAATTATTCTGTGCAGTATTCAACTACCTATCAATTTTAATGAACGTTGTATCTACTTGTGAACAACATGGTTACAAATGTCAACTGTCATTTTAGATTAAACGTCAAACTGCCGTAATTAAAAGATGTAAACACTTCACCATACCTATTCTGGCAAAATTACTTTGAAGTTGGTAATAACAATATTCTAAAGAAAATAAATGAATAGGTAGGTACATAAAATGAATATACTTAGGTACTTACTTAATAAACATTTGATTTAATCATTTAAATTTTCAAGGTATTAGACATTGAAGTTTCAGCTTTATTTAGGCATAGGTAGGACCTATTATACTATGAGTGGGCCCAGAATGAAACAACTCTTTTGCTGTGATATCACATACACCTACCTAGTTTGTTTGTGAAGTAGGTACCAATTCACATCACGATACTACGAGTTGACTGAGCGATGAGATATTATTTACCTATGTACCTAGTTTATTTATTGTTAAACCTGTTATAAAAACCTTGTGATTAATTAATAAAAACATGATACCTAAGTACCTACTTATAATGTGCATTAACACTGTGTCTTGATATTCATTCAACTCTGGTTTAAGTTAATTATTTTGATAACAGACTTGCAGCAAAATAAAGATTTTCCCTCTTTCTTTCCTTTGAGGCAAACTTCTAATACTTTCATTCATATACAAAATTAATAAGTAAGTATAACAGTCAATAGTTTAAATCTATTTATTGACTTATTCAGAATTCATAGGTTTATAAAGACGAATAACTTATAAGTAAATGATAACATGTTGTTTAGGGGCAGCACAACATTGCGGTGTGACAGCCGCGGTTATAGTCAACGTCAATGTTGACAATGTTAACACCCACCCTTGCAGCGGGAGTTGCGGCGGCCACGCTCGTTCGGACGATCGTTCATCGCAAACGACTCCTTGAAATGCATCTTCCGAAACCGCTCCGCAACCCGTCCACATTCACATGTAGCATCGGCACACAAGTACACAATCCGCACACTGTCACCAACACGTCACCGTTCCGATTAGTTTTGAGCTGTCGCCGTCGTCGCGCCGTCACCCGTAAGTCCCGTAACGATAAGCGCTCATTACGTTCCACGGAATGTCACGCATTTTCGATTTCGACTGAAATGCGACAAACGAAACATAAATATTTCATTAGCCGCGAACCGATGCGACAGTCGGCCTCGGGCGTGGACTGGCGTGCGATGCGAACGGCCACCGCCGCCGCCTCCGCCGCGAGACCGGACCTCGCGTCTCGGGGCGAGGATGCGGGAATCGGCTTCGGCGCAATACCCGTCACGAAAATAATAGGAACAGCGAGTGCACCTCAGAGGCGCGACACGACGCGGTCGGTGCGAGCGAGACGCGGATAAACACCAGACTGTTTACTTACGGTGTTCGAGAGCGGGGCGGCGCAGCGGGGTGCGGGGCGATCGCCTGCAATCCGCGCGCTGCAATTACTTGCCTGTACTCCACAATTTCATCCTAACACGGACCGCATCGAAACAATACAACATGTAGGTACTTACAGCTAGAGTATAACACATTTACGGTACTTACTAACATGAGCTAATAAAAACAAGGGCATACGAACACGACGTGTATTGCGAAAGACGTAAGTATGTTACCTAGCTATCACGAATGAATGATTTAATCAAACGTAGGTACCTACCTAGTCATTAACAATTCCATTACCTATCGGATAACAGATAGGGCAAATAATACGCAACTATTGCCAACTACCATTACTCACGAGGAATTACATACTCCATTAGATTTCATTCGGCTCCATTCGATTTCTGGCTGAAATGGTCGAACCTAGCCCTATTTAGGGAACAATACAAAGAAACGCGGTGTATTTCTTTAGTTCGAATAATAATAGACTAGTTAGGTGTAAGTGGTGGAGCGGTAAGCAGTTTGACGATCAATCGGCGAGGCGTGCATCGAGCGGTGGTGACTGCATTCCGACGCCCGCCCGCGTCCCGCGGGTCCTCACCCCCCGTCCTTCCGGCGCTAGCCACGTGACGCGCCGATTAGCCGTCGAGTGTGCCACCGCGACCAAAATAGAGCGCGCTTACAATCTCGTGAGACTTCTCTAAATTCTCACCTCACGCCTTTTTTCTATCAGTTGTCTTCCATTTGTACATTGCTGTGTGCCCGCTGCAGCTGTAAACTAAGATCAGAAGCTCGCGTCAACGCCAACTAGCTGTTTGAGATGATACGAAAATATTTGAATCATCTGGCCAAGTCGGTCAGATTTTTTCTATTTCGTCATAAATTTATTTCTGTTTACCAACAGAGATACACGTTTACATATTTATTATAACGTTTATTAATTAGTATTGAAATACGAAATCCTACATAGGTACCTAACATAACTCTACAGAGTCTACAGAGTTCCTCTTTTAAGCGACCGAGAAGAATTAATAACCATCATCACGTAATAAAGAGTAAGAACTAGTAGAATGAACATAAATAGACCCTTAATTGGCTAGGTAGGTACCTGACGCAGTAGGTATGTTTAAAAGATAATTAAGTAGCAAGGGGAAAAATAGTAATCAGTAGGTAGAGCGTTGAACACATCGATCGCTCCATTAACGACGTGGATTTGTTTGACAAAAATAAAATAAAGCGTGGCAATAATGGCACGTACCCAAAAATAGCAACATCGTTTTCCTGTGGAGTGGTACAATATGACAATGGGGTTCCACTAAGCCCGATCTGTTATCTGTCTCTCGCCCACCAGCACCGCCACACCTGACCATGACTCCGCATTTTCGCCTTCGATATCAGTAAACAGTACTTCTTTCTAACAAACAAAATAATAGATATACCTACATAATAAGATACGTAAGTTACTGCCGAATATGAATTTCCAAATGCGATGCTTTAGTCATTGGTAGGTACTCTGCCTGACAATATTGATTCAGCAACATTTTACAATAATTCGTTTTCAAAATATTATATAGGTATATTTATTACATTAATCTTCGTATTGGGTCCGTTGTGTGGATATCGAATAATATGGTTTAATCGCCTGTCTTACGACCCTTCGCTATTGAGGATTGTAAATTGACGAAAATCACGAAGTGTTGCGGCATTTAACAAGAAAAAGACGACAGGATCAATACAGGCTGCAAAATGTACACGTGATCGCGTCACTATATAACTCCCTCCTACCACCGACCGCACCCCTAAACACCCAGCTCTTCCCCTGCCCCCAATGTCGACACTAAAAGATTTTTCTTTCCCACCTCCCTTGTCTGAAACGTCACTCCTTACACATTATGTAATGATTTACCATTCATATACAATAAAAACATTGAAAGAAATAGTAAATTATTTTATTTCATCATAAATTATTTAAGTCGTCCATATTGCAATTGCAAGCTCTGCAGTCTGTGAGTTGACAAACGCGCCGCAAAACCAGTTCCCGTGGGCGAAAGGCGACGAACCATGGCTACTGCCGAGGAGAATAAAATTACACTTTGAGCTTTCAGCGATTCAAATCAGACTTTATTCAATCGTTTAAAAATGTTACACTGCATGTCAAAATTAACCATCTATGATAGTATGATTATCGAGTTGAAATGCAATAAAGACACGAGAACTCAATCGACCCAATTGAATATTAATAAAGAAAAACATGGCGCGATTCGCACATCCGCGGGGATCATTAGTGGGAATAAGTAAGGGTGGTTGAGGCCACTGCTTACTACAAAGGGTTGACTTGCGATTTGCGAGCCGCCGCCGCCGCGCCGGTTCCGGTCGATAAGCCTCGTAAGTCCGCGCCGACTAACACTAATAAAGCGAATAATATTATTCTAATTTGTTAATTATGTCTGATTTCAAATCAATCATTTTACTTTAAAGTAGTCAATGGGAAATCCGGAATCCGAATCAGAGAAACAATGTAAATTAAATGTAATTATTTAATATGCCTGACGTGCTAAATTAATTCACGTCCAATACTGTGTTGCAATGTTGTAAAGTTAGTAAATAGGCGGTCGACAGAGCATTAAAGCTCGCAATTAGGCCGGTCTATTTTTTGTTCTTTACATATCACTAACTAGACACATGTGTCGTGTTACTTCCCACGAGAGGGAAGATGCCGACACATTCTGAAATATTGACGTTATGAGGAACGCCTACATACCGGATCGCAACGTTCACATCACAATAGCCACGTTCCGTTGTCGCTACTTTCAAATAGGGTTGTTGAGGATTCCTCTTCCTCATATTGAGGAAGTTCCGCAATATTTTGGGTTCCTCAACCGTTTCCGCATCCTCAAAAATTAAAATAAAAAAATCCTCTTCCGCTACCGCTTCTTCAAAATTTAAGAGGAATTACGAGGAATTTTGTTGCGCATGCGCGTCGCGTATCGATGGCACACGCCGCACACGCCGCAGCACGGTGCCAGGCCGAACAGGCGAGCGAGACCTTCCCACCCGCCACCGGCGCTGTTCCTTGATTGTTTGTTTTAATTTTATTGATATACATTATCTTGTTTATACGCGTACTCAACTTAAAAAATCGAAATATTCGGGGCTTTACAGAACTGTATCTGTAGTTTTACAATACCTATCTTCTCTTCCATCAAATGTACCAGCAAACGACTTTTTAGCAATGCAATGGTTGTTGGGGAAACAGCGTCCAAATATTTTTTTTATAAAAATTAACCTCCCTGTTTAAAATAAATTTCGATTAATAGTATTCAATTCTTTCATTTTGATTAATAATATTCGACTTAAATACCTAATTAACAAAGAAATAAAGACTGCATTCTTATTTTCATTTCAATTCCTAAATGAAATTGTGTCATTCACTCATCTTTTTTTTTGGTGTGCGTGTTTTTTTTTTTTTATGTCTGTAGGTTGACAGACAAGCAGACGGGCCACTTGATGGAAAGTGGTCACCGTCGCCTATGAACATTTGCAACACCAGGGGAGCTGCCAACGCGCTGCCAGCCCTGAAGGACTTCTTTGACGCCATTTTTGAAGAACCTCTTAATGTAGCACCTAGGGAACACCTCAGAGGGAAGATCGTTCCACAATTTACACTGCCAGGTGTCCAATCGGTGCGGGTGGAACTTTTCTCTTCGGCGGGTAGTACGGTGTAGGAAAATAGATGGAAGCACCATGTCAAACAGTTCAGCAGAGCACTCACCATTGTAGAGACGGTACAACACGCACATACTCCCAATGTCTCTGCGTAGGCTCAGATGTTCGAGCCTGTGAGTAAGTCCTGAATCGTTAACAATACGAACGGCGCGTTTTTGTAGGGAGTCAAGTGGACCAAGCTAGTATTTGGGGGCTTCCGCCCACAAATGAGTATGATGAGTAATGAGTAGTAGTAGCTGCCCCGAAGTGAAAGTGAATACTGCCTGGCTTTGTTAAGCACCCCTAGCTTTTTGGATGCCAACTTGGTCTTACACTCATAGTGACTCCCGAATTGCACTTCGTTCGATATGTTAACGCCCAGGATACAGATACTCTTACCAACGGCGATCGGAATGCCCTGGAACTGTGGTGCTACAATGCATGGCGTTTTTTTAGCGGTGAACGTGCAGACTTGTGTCCTCGAGGGGTTGAACTGCATTAAATTAAGTCGACCCAATCCGAGACCCGCTCCAGAGAGTGCTCGATTTCAGACACAAGTCTAGTCCTTCTTTCCTCGATAATTGTCTGAGAGGCATTTGCACGGCTAGTGTAGTGTGCATATCCCGTACTAACATCGGTATAGCAATGAAAATTGGAGTTTTGCTCCAACATTTCATTGATGTGCAGAAGAAAAAGCGTGGGAGATAGCACAGAGCCTTGCGGCACACCAGCGTTGATAGGTAGTCTGTCTGAGCGCTGACAGTCAATTAAGACTTATATATAACGCTCAGACAGAAAGCTGGCTGTCCAGTTGCATAGCCTCTCGGGAAGACCGTAGGATGGAAGTTTCGCGAGAAGTGCCCTGTGCCAGACCCGGTCTAAGGCGTTAGCAATGTCGTTGTGTAGATATGTCACTGAACTCGTCCTTAACTGCTGGACCAATTTTGATTATTCTTTATCGTATGTGTTTTGAGAATGGTTTAGATTTTAGATTCATAGTAAAAATAATTAAAAGAATATTTTGTAGTGGACCAACCACTACAAAATGCTCTTTTAATTTTTTTTTATATATATGTGCTTAGTTAAGTAGATAGAGAAAGGACAGCGGAGTTTAGGTTGGGTCCGCTAGTATTTATATCTTCGTATCATCCTCTTCTCATCTTTCTGTAGCGCGCAAGGCCTCCCGGCTGGTGTAGAACGCAAGCGATCTACTCGATTAAGCGATACGGGTGCGGTCGGGTGTGTGACGGGTGACCACTAGTGGCAAATTAAAATGCGCATTTTCGTGCTTCGGAGAGCAGGACACCGACGGTCCCGGTTGCTGTCGACAGATAGCATTCGTTAAACCTTGTCGGAGGCTTTATGGGCGGTTTGAAAACATCCGACAGCGGGTTGGCCACTAACCCTTGCAAGTAACTCCACCAACCCGCATTGGAGCAGCGTGGTGGAATAAGCTCCAGACCTCCTATCAAGAAGGGGAGAGACTCGTGCCCAGCAGTGGGACGTTTCAAGGGTTGCTATTATTATTATGTCATCTGCTTCCTCTTCCTCTTCCTCATAATCACTTTCTCAACAACCCACATCATAATCACACGCGGCGATATTATCTACAGGATCACACAAAATAAGAACGTCATAGCTATTACTATATAGGCGCAACTACATGAATGTTATTATCCCCTTTACGATTCGAATTACGTATTCAATAATTAAAATAGTAAAAGATCCATCCATCTATTAAGACAAATTTAGGCACTGCACTGAGAATTTTGGATTTACTTATATACGTTTTATTGAACTCTGCATTTAATGGTTAAATAAAATGTAACCTTAAGAAATAAAAACATACTTATCTTCATTTAACTACACGTTAATATATAATAATTCTAGCAAAGGTGAGCAATTAGGGCCCTAACTCACTAGGATGCCATGGCGACCTGGCCGGCTACATAATATCCAAGCAATTAGAATGGTGTGGAGACGTCGCCACAAGGTAGTAAGGAGAGTAAGGTATCATGTATTTTCATACTAGCAGCTTGGATACGTAGCCGGCGACGTCGTCATGGCGTCCTAGTGAGTTAGGGCCTTTATAGTCGCCTTAAGTAATGAAGACTATTTTAATAAGGATTATTTTTATTAATTAAGTAATTTACGCACTTCCCTACAAGTCTATAAAAATGTCATCGCGGAAGTACCTACCTACCTATCTAGGACCCTTCAAGTTATGTTTATTTTGTTGAAAATTGTATGTCGTCGAAAATTCAAGACTTCGCGAAGAATGTGTTTAGACTTGCCGAAGACCACAAAGCGTATTCGTATTATGAAATCATGAATAAAATTATTGGAATGTTATTATTTGTATAAATAAATTAAAAAAGCCCGTTACTTATGTCTCAAATTAACAACATTTCAAATTTGACACGACCCTAAAAGAAAAATACCGTTTCTTTATTTTTCTTTTCTGAGTTCAAATACATATTTTTTGGATTTTTTTATTTCTTAATTTCTGTGAAAAAAAAATAAAACGGAAAAACATGTGATAACGTCACTTATATGGTGGAATGAAGTAGTTACCATTGCCTATCTTTAGATGAAAACATTATTGTTACATACTCTGTGACAAGATGTGTCAAATTGATACGGATACGTCAATGTCAAAGTATAAAACTAGGAAGTAGGGGTGGTGTGATCCGAGACCTGAGATCAATTAATCGGAAAAGCAATCTTTAGGAACCAAAAAATCGGTTCTTGTTTAAATAATTATAATAATTTATTTAAATCGATCCACAGTACCGGATTGATCTAGTGAATCGATACTATACCCTGGAAAATCGAAGATCGATCTTTCTGGTTAATTCACATAGGGACATATGAAACATACAGATCATAAGATTTAACGTTTAAACGTGATTATAGGCATATATTAAGCATTATACATTATACCAGCATTGAACACTGTTGAGTTGCTTTTTTTTGGTCGTCTGTTTTCCTTGAAATTTAGTATTACATATCCCAAATCAAAAATAGATCGATAATCGAACATCGATTTTTTCAATGTCGATTTAATCGTGGATGGATTTTGGACACTTCGATTCGAACATTGATTTATTTCACAAAGAATCGCCATCCCTGCTGCTAGGAACTTATTTATTAAAAAAAAACAAGTTTCAAAGTTGAAGACTTTGAAACTTGTTTTTTAAATACAAATAAAAAATAATCAATATTATATCAACAGCTTAAGGGCTAAGGGTGAGATTCACAGACCGCACTACGACTTTACTTTAAGCAAAGTATGCTTAGAACTGTCAGAAATGTATGGGTTTTGACAGTTCAAAGCGTACTTTGCTTGAAAGTAAAGTCGTAGTGCGGTCTGTGAATCTCGCCCTTAGCCCTTAAGCTGTTGATATAATATTGATATTTTTTATTTGTAGTTGGATCAAGGAAGAGATTAATCGACGACACGCAAAGTCAAAGAATTTTTAAAAATTATATTGATATATCGATATTTTTTTCGATATATCGAACACTGGTACTGATATTCTTAAAATAAAAAGATCACAGCCCTACATCGAGTTTGACAAGCTGACAACGACAGGACAGTGACATCTACAATTTTTTTTTAAGGGTCACGGCACAATGCAATGGTTTTATCGCCATTCCACCGTATGTGTGACGTCATATGGCGCATACGTCTTTTTAGAATACACTTACTTTCAAAGTAGAAATTATGAATAAAAAGTACAAAATTTCGAAAAATGGTTAAACACGGGTCCCCTAGTTTTGGATAAACTTTTGAATAATGTAATAAAACATGTAGGTTAAAAATATGAAAGGTTGTCAATTATGGATTAACTAACAAATATATGTTTGTTTTATATTATTTCGCATTAACACATGCTTGTGAGATATATTTATTTAAAGAAAAATGGAAAGAAAAATTTGACTTCAGGCGAGACTTCGGTAGCTCAGTTGGAAGAGCGGCTGGACTAGATTCCCAGTGGCCGCGAGTTCGAGTCTCGCCTGAAGTAAAATTTTTCTTTCCGTTTTTCTTTAAATAAAAATATATGTTTGTTCTACTCAATTTGAAATGCAAATGATGTAAAGTAAATGTAAAGAAAAATTTCTTCACAACCTTCAACATATTGTAGGTACGTCCTTTTATAAATTAGATGAATAAAATAGGTACTAAGAATCTACTGTTACTAGACATGGCGAAAGGCGAAACAATAAGGATTCCATATAGACTGCAGATTTTTTTTACTTGTGGTAGAGTTACGGCGTAGAGACTCGAGAGCGTAGGCACCACCGCATTACCTAATCTATATGCCGCCAAATGGTAGATTTCAGCTCTATCGTGCTCCGGTTAGATCACAGAACAGAAAATTTCTGTTCTGTGGGTTAGATGGTAATGTATGGCCCCGTAATAACTATCACAGAGACATAACAACTAAAGTCTCAGGGGTGGCAAATTGAAATGTACATACTAGAATTATGATAAAACTAGCTTTTGCCCGCGACTTCGTTCGCGTGGACTTCAGGTTCGTCCCGTCTAGTCTAGTAATAAGTAAGAAATACGGTAACTAAGCACTGCAGAGCCCTAATTTGTACGTGTAACTCCTAACCAAAAAGAAACCTGGCAATAACTAACCTTAGGCCTATATTACTTAAAGTAGGCGACCATACGTTTTTATCAATCGCTAGTGCCTTGAAAATTCGCAAAACGGACACAACCGTCAACGACGTCTGCCCTCACGCGTCTGCCCGCGTTCGGGTCGCGCACTCAGCGATGAGCCACTTCTTCCCCACCGCACCTACCCCGCTCCCCCCACGCCCCGTTCGCCTGGCGCCGCTGCCGGTATTTATCACCGAAACGGTATTTATCGCCGAAATTGCTATGACTCTGCATTTTAAATCTGTGATATCTTCGAAAATATTTATTTAATTTACATGCTGTAAAAAGCCATATTGATCTTTATTAAATGCACAATGTATTTAAGATACTTAATTGGATAAGGATTAATACTGTATTGCTTAAAATCGCTTCGTAAATAAGCCATTATTTCTCGTACAAAGTAAGGGATAAAAAATGGTTATTGTGGGTTATTCCTAAGAGATAAACATATACCATCACGGACTTTTTTGTAGACCTTTTTAAGTTGTACAATACTGTAGTAAATTGTTTTGATCTATCTTGTAGGATTCAGTCAGCGTTTGCAATGTAAGCGCAAAAAATGTGTTTTTTCTACGACCTCACATTAAAAACCTCAAAAATTGTAGCCTATGTGTTATTCTGATGTATAAGCTATAGCCTATGTGTTATTCTGATGTATAAGCTATATTGTGGTAAAGTTTCATTCAAATCCATTCAGTAGTTTTTACGTGAAAGAGTAACAAACATCCATACATCCATACATACAAACTTTCGCCTTTATAATAGTAGTAGGATAATATTTTGTTTTATTTTATTTAATTCATTCATTTCACGTTTTTAAAAAGGATTTTTGTAGTTGACTGTACATAGTTACTTCACAATTTTATGGTCGGGCGAGTTCACAGATAGACAGTAATATTAGGTAAATTCAAAACGTGCCAGTCGCCCGATCGTGCGATTTTTTTTCGTGCGAGATGACGAATAACTCGAGGACAGCCCCGGAGTTAAGCGTATTTTGTTTATTTTTATTTTAAGTGTAAGTACTTTTACTACAAAAAGGAATGAAATTCCATCGAAAAGATTTTAATGTAAGTTGTTTGCACTGTCAAAAAGTTATCAGATCTTTAGTAGAGCGAAGTTTCTTACTCTACACAGCCATTTTGTTACCGTCACATAGGCATAGCATGCAGTATTTATCCACTGTTCGTAACTTTTTTGAAGTACAAGTTATTAGTTGTGAAGAAACGGCCAATTCACGCATTGACTAAGATGTAGAGTTTGTAAAGTTAGGCCGTGTAGAGTATGGAATTTGGCTCTACAAAAGATCTGATAACTTTTTGATAGTGCGAGCGCCATGATCTTGGCTTGACAACATTTTAGATGAAAATGTTTTGGATGGGATTGTATTGTTATTAATTAAACAAATGACGTCCAAAATAACATGAAAATATAAGTACGACAAATTAGTTACGTGTAGAGACAATTTCATGGAATTAGAACGATAGCGGAGTTTAAAACTCCGGCGTATTTCATACAAGGCAATCATAATCAAGAGTGATAATGCGGCTTCAACTTTCTATTAACGAGTCAACCTCGCTCGGAGTTTCTTTATAGTGCAGACCACTTTTTCACTTCGCTAAGCAGTGAAAAAGTAGTAAGCCGTATTCACTCGACAGAATTGGTGGCAACAGCGATGCGCAGCGAAGTATTTGCAACGGATGCAGCGAAATGAACAGTTCATTGACCTCAAGCAAGCCGGGTTTCACTCGTAGAGCAGCGCCCAGCCCAGTTCAGTGGCCCTATTATGAGTGTAATAATTTTGCTATTTCTAACAGTGTTGTTTTGCGTTATCGTACCCGATGTCGAATTATCGATTTCAACGTTTTGTTTCGCAATTGTTGATATTACTACATAACAACATGGTCATACTATGGAGTTACACATCAAATCTACGGCGTGATATTGCCGTTTACTAGCTTACAGTTAGCCTGGGTTGCACCAAGATATTTGCTAAAGTTAAAGTTTAATTTCACATCCTTCTCTAACTCAAAGAAATATGTTAAAGTTAGAGAAGGATGTGAAATGTTACAATAACTTTAAGAAAATTGGTATTTTGGTTCAACCCAGGCTTACATAGGCTTACATAGCACATCGTCATGACAGAGTAAAGAAATAACTAGCTACTTAGGTAATCAAAAAGTTCTTCTAATATAAACAAATGAAATTGTTTTTCTAGTGTTTGACCATTGTTTTCCTCTTGTAGGGTTCCGTAGCCAAATGGCGAAAATACGGGACCCTTTTAAATTCGTCATGACATGTCTGTCCATGCGTTGTCACAGCCACTCCGAAACTATTACGACTACATAGGTAATAGTCTCAGAGTACATAGGTACCTAATTGAAAAATATAGAGCGGTACAAAATACTTGAAAATACACCAACGTACCGTACGTACCTAGATGTGTTTTGTAACTTCAACGTTAACTTCACGCCTGTAATCCCAGAAGGGGAAGGCAGAGGTAATTGCATGCATTCAATCATAGAACAACGCGGGCCACCGGCCGCGGCAGACAGGAGGGGAGTAGCCATAGCGTTTATTACCGATGCAAAACAGTCTATATTATTTTTGTACAAAAATAATAAATACATTATGGGACGTCTCTATACTGGAAACTGCAACAATTTTTTTAATAAAAAATCTACCATTGTCGAAACGAAAACTGTATACGAAATTTGGTTAGGTAGGCAATTCAAAAACAGGTACAAACTGATGATTAGTGTTGTAAGGTTTGAAACCTTACAACACTAATCATGACATGTTCACGTGTATTAGGATTACGATTCAGATCAATACCTTTCTAAATTACTCTAAATTACTTCTAATGTGATTGTAATCTGCTTTGTGAGCTTCGTTAAATAAATTAAAATATTCAGTCAAATGCTACTTGCTACTACGGAACTTTTCATGGAAGAGTCCAATTCGCGCTTGGTTGCCATTTAATGACTTCAAAAGCCAGTATAAATATTTTGAAATATTCATTTTCTCAAAAATCAAAAAAGCACTAGAAATTGTTTTTAATCCAAACCAACGAAACTTCAGTTTTAGTGACATTACAGGTAACATGTTTCTAAACAAGTGTCATAAAATGGGAACTTCAAATCGATGTTATTTATTTAAAAAATTGTCTGGATTGTAATTTGTCTCACTCAGGTTGACACAAAGCCTGAAGGCCAAGAGGGTGCGCATGTGCAATAACAACTTCAATGATAAAGAATAAAGATTTTGGCTGAACATTTATTGTAACGGTACCCAGACAACCTTGAACTGGAGCGATCATACAAGAGAGAGACGAGTTACAAAATTCACCACAAATGTTTTTCAAACAAATTAACACATTTTATTCGCAACATAAGTCATGCTTGCGGCTTCTTATGTGAACATGGTAAATGCCTAGTTAGCGCAATACCTATAATACCTTGAAATATTATTTATTATACTACAACGTAACGTGGAGAACTAAAGAATCGTATTTTATCTAAGGACAGATAAAATTGGGTACAAGAGACCGTGGGTGTCGGGTGCCGGCATCGATCCACGTCTTATATACGCGCTTTACATACTTCCTCGGCCCTCGCGCTCTATGTAAAGATTCAACCGCGATGCGTCAACCGATGCACATGCACTGCGTAACAAGGGGTCGCTATACCGAACCATTTCAGCAAAACCGGTATTTTCGGTACTGAATAAAGTTGAATCCCGGTATACCTTATTTTTGAAATTTGAATATGTAGAGTAAGCTATTATTATTTATATTTTATCATTATGTTGTGTTTGGTGCTTAAATGGTAAGTAAGAAAGGATTCATTTCAATAATGAAAGATTATGAAAAAGTTGACACACAAGCAAACGAGCCTTCTGATGGAAAGTACGAGTAGTTAAGTTATCATCGCCTTAGAACATTTGCGACTCCAGGGGAGTGGACAACCCGCTGCCAGCCTTGAAGGGCTCTTTTGACGCGGGTTGTGAACCCTACATTATAGCGCCGCGGAAATACCTCAGAAGGAAGTTCATATCACAATCTGCACGTACTGGGCAAGAATGAACACATGAATTAGACAGTTGAGCAACAAAATTTTAAATTGGACCACACTTGAACTTTATAGAGCTGTAGACGTTGCCCCGATGTGAAATGCTGCTGTGTGTGTGAATACCAGCTTGGTCTTCCTTCAATGTGACCCCGAAATTGCTGATATGTTAACGCCCAAGATACCGACACTCTTACCTACTAATGACGAGTTGATGTTTTTTGGAACTGCGGCGCTACAATCATTGGATTCTTTAGCAACAATTTGTAGGGGTTGAACTAAACTAAATTTTGTTTTTGTTTTTATATTATTTCGCATTAACACATGCTTGTGAAATATATTTTTATTTTTAAAGAAAAATGGAAAGAAAAATTTGACTTCAGGCGAGGCTCGAACTCAACTCGATAGTTGGTAATAGATGGCGCTACTGCTACCATAAAGCAATGCAGTAGATGTGAAGGAAAGATTTGACAAATCGGGCAGGGCTTCAGTAGCTCAATTGGAAGAGCGGCTGGACTAGATTCCCAGTAGGTCGCGAGTTCGAGCCTCGCCTGAAGTCAAATTTTTCTTTCCATTTTTCTTTAAAAATAAAAATATATTTCACAAGCATGTGTTAATGCGAAATAATATAAAAACAATTATTAAGGGTAAAAGCGACTTCTTTACGATATTCAATAAACTGAAAAGTCTATTATATCGGTTGCCTAACTAGCATAGTTGGTAATAGATGGCGCTACTGCTACCATAAAGCAATGCGATAGATGTGAAGGAAAGATTTGACAAATCGGGCAGGGCTTCAGTAGCTCAATTGGAAGAGCGGCTGGACTAGATTCCCAGTAGGTCGCGAGTTCGAGCCTCGCCTGAAGTCAAATTTTTCTTTCCATTTTTCTTTAAAAATAAAAATAAATTTTGTTTTCCCCAATCAAGACGCGCTCAAGAGAGTGATAGACTTCAGACACCAATCTATTTATTTCTACTCTCGTCGACAACAGCCCGGTGTAGCAGTTGTAGAGGAGATAGGGTGTCTGAGGAGCATGCACCATGCAGTGGTTCGAAGATCATAAAGGTTACCAGCTAAGCGGACTAAAGTTAAACTTGGCGAGATTAGCAAAAGATTATTAGACCTTCTAGAATCGCTGTGATTCACGTCCGGTAGTAGAATGAAAAAAAAAATTGGTGTTGGTGGCGTTGCTAGCGTTGGTGGTGGAGGCGTTCGTGTCGTTAGTGGCTTTGGTGGCATTTGTGGCATTGGTGGCATTAGTGGCGTTGGTGACATTGGTGGCGTTGCTGGATTTGGTGGTGGTGGTAGGGGCTTGAGTGATGTTAGTGGCGTTGGTGGCATTGATGGCGTTGGTGTCATCGGTGGTGGTGTAGGTGGCGTTGATGGAGTAGGTGGCGTTGGTGGCATTGGTAGCTTTCGTGGCGTTAGTCTAATATCGTGTACAGAGAAGTATTAATGTAAATCGGATTTTTTAGCTATCTATAAATGTTATGCTATCATATTATCCAAAATTAACCAAAAGTTATGTCAAAAAATTGCTGCTTAAAGTTCCAAGGCAAGTTCCTGCCCCACTATTCCACGCGAACGAAGTGGCGAGCACAGCTAGTAACAATAATATATTTTATTTATTAAGTATAAGTGTGTTACTTAAACTTAATAAATAAAATATATTATTATAGACTAATTTTGTTAGTCAATTGTACCTACTTAGATTATGTTAGTTAGTAACTTTAATACTGAATCAGTCTGTCTAGAAAGTCTAGATGTTCTAGAAATCAAATCTAAAAAAAAAACTAAATAATAAGTAGGTAATCAATTACATAAAAATAGAACTAACGTTAAATTGCCGTTAGTCAGTTTAAGAAATTTGTCAGTTGTGGCGCAGACTACGGCATCTTTCCGAGATAATTCGATTCCTAACGTAGCTTCTTCTAAGGTAGGGTAGGTTCCTAGGTAATGGCCGTTGGGGAAAATTATATTATTCAAGGCTGAACATTCTAACACGTAAACATTAGAAGAATTCATTACACAATTTTCTACAAGGAAGAGCCCTACATTTCATTGTGACATGACATGCCTACAATTTGTGTAGTTTAGATCGATATAAAGCCGTGTAGCCGTATGCTTAACTCACTAAACTACAATGGAAGTGTCTAAACATCAATATGATATTTACAGTGACCGCGCGCCACTTGTCCACGTTTCAGCTTTCCGTCGATCACAATTCTCACGCAGCGCAATTATTGGCCAATATTCGCCGCAGACGTCGTCTTATTGAGCAAATCGTTTTATAACTCCAACGCTAATACTGCGGTTTTATTGGTGTGTGGACCGTGGACCGAAATGGCGTTATATTGTAGTTTGATGCGCAGACCGCGTCTCAGCTCAACGAATAATCTTAAATGTATCATCACGTTAAGTAGGTACGGATTGGTCGCAAAAATCAGATTCTGGAAATGCCAGATCACTTTAAAACACCAAATTCTATAAATGTCAGATTAACGGATTCCGACATTCAAGACAAAGAGGAAGAAGAATTAGGTTAAAAGAATAAGTATATCGTAAATTTGCAAAATTCGGCATTTGTAGAATCTCGTATTTTAAAGTCTCTCAATTCCAGAATCTGGCGTTTGTAGACAAACCCTTAAGTATCTACTTGTTAGATTTGGACAAGTGTAATATAATTTTGCACTTATTTTTACACACGAAAAATATAATCACAGAATTAAACATATTTTCCAACTTTAATCATGATTAACCATGACATGTCTCTATACCCCATTCAGATAAACTTGGCACAAAAGGTAAACAAATATGGCATACCGAAAAAAATTGTGATGTGAATCATTGAGTGATCTAGGTTCTTAGAATGAGTACTTGAATATGAAAGATAATGATCGCCAGTGAATGATATACATCCATCAAAAAATCGTATACTTTCTTAATAAATATTTAATGTAGGTATTACCTGTATTTTAATCGACGAAGATTTTTTAAATGAACAGTTTTTCGTAAATCCTTCAAAGAATTTAAATAAAGTAATCATCATTTACATTGGGTAACATTCCGCTCTCTATCCTTGTTTTGTTCATTTAATTCCATCCCTATAACTGAACGTCAAACTCGAACATAGTCTGTATAATGTGGAAAGTAGTTGCGACGTAATTACGAAAATTGTAAATAAATGTAATTTACTAAGTGAATTTGCACTGTTTTTTTTATGGAAATCAATGTGTAATGTAATAATGTGTTATAAACTAATGTGCTCAAACAATTGCAGTGTGTAATTTTCCTGGAATATCGTTATTTGTAACCGAGGGATGTTTGTTTACCATTTGTGCCAAGTTTATCTGAATGGAGTATACGTAACCCTGCATGAATTGCAAGCAAGAAAACACGGAAAAGGTCATGAGTCAGTCCTAGGAAGTATGTCGAAGAAAAAGGCGATAGAGGTGAAAAGTGCCCCGGCCAACGCTTGTTCGGAATATGGTTGGAATAATCAGGGACCTGTTACGACTTATGACCTATTTGACATCCAAACAGTTTCTCAGATTTATCTGTGTCCCAATAAGCCAGACATAAAAAAATAAGGAGGTACAAATATCGTGCGAAGAAGTTCATCTCCTGTGCTGTTAAAGTGTATAGATAGGAAAGACAGATAGGCAAACAGCCATTTCCGTATAGTGTTCGAAATCTGAGCGAAAAACTCCTATTGTTAAGATTATAAAACAGATTAAAATTATATGTATTGTATTTCTTCAAGTGAAGTCAATCTAATAAACCTTTTAATGCATAAAATGGTCTCTACTGGTCTATATTCGAAAAAAAAAAGAACAAGTTAGATGAACATGATTACACTAAAATATAATTTAACGGTGAATTTGTTAATCGTGCTGAAATCTTAACCCTCTTTTTGGCTTCACGCAAGTTGAGTAAAATAGATGCGCAGTTAGCAAACATATTAAAACGGTTTTACCGTAGCGAATCTTCAATACTAAAGAATTTGAATAGAGTGGCAGACTGGAACAATCTCGAGTCTTTATTGATCCAGCGACGATTCATCTGAGTGACGTCACAGCACATGACCTATCACGTACCTACTCTCTGAACAATTTGTATTTATTATTTACTTGATCGTTGTGTAAAATTTAACAAGCTTTCCAGTGAAGCCATACAAATCAGTTAAAAGCCAAGTACACCTGCGACGTACCTAATGCGTTAATACTAAGACTTGTTATAATATTTACTTACCTGGGTATAATACCTTCTCCGTCATGCCTACGACTCTACAGTGTTATCCATTGAATCCTGCGAACAAAGGACAAATTATTGAAATAAGTCCGGCTCATAGGTACGGCTTTTATGTACAAGACGAGAAATAAGAAGCTGTTGTCCTTGAGTGAGTTAGGGTAGCAGCCGGCACCTGTGGTCGCATATTACGTCTGCATACATATACGTCTATACACTTAAGGAAGATACCGTGGTAAATAGGTATACCTAATTGAACATGACCACAATGTTGTTAGCACTTCCGAATTGTGTGTGTTAATATTAATTTAATTTTAAATACAGTTACAGCTCGGGCTTACGCGATAGCAGTGATTATGGCTTATTTATGGCGTTGTGTGCCCCCTTATGACACACAACCTAAAACGACGTTTTTCGTAACTCTTGTGGTACCGCTCGTCCCGTACCCTCTGTACCGTATCATCGGGGCAGAGGGTGTGAAGAATCTGCCATAGATGCCAGAGTACCACACCACACCTGACGGAATGGCCTTCACATCATACAACATACGGACAGTGTGGAGTGGACCGACGAAAACATAGTAGAATTAGTAGAAGAATTGACCAGTTTACGATGGGACGTCATAAGACTCATAGGGTTATTTAAATTCCGAAGACAGGAGGAGTACTCGATAATCTATCTATCTATTTCCGGAAGGGTGAACTGAACGGCTGCCCCGGTGAGGTGTCTGGTTCATCGGCCACAAATTAGTGTTAACAACATTGTCAAGATCGAATGTGTCGTCGAGAAAGGTTGTGTAAGGCGGTCATGGGTCATGTCAACCGGGGCGGCATTTGGCATTAGGAGACCCAGTAGACTGGCGCACGAGCAAAAAAAAAGGTCACGAGGTAAAATTAAGCCTCCACGCACATATTGGGGCTCCCGTATGATTGATACGGTAGATAGATTCTAAAATACACATCCAGATGAATGCGAAAGCACAAATAAAACGATATTTCCCTCCGTAAGGTCTATAAATCTGTCACGATTCATCTTCGGAGGCCCCTAGAACCGGACCCCGCCCCTAGCCCGTGGTGGACTGCCCCTGCCGCCCCTCCCTTCTCCGCCACTGGAGACTTACCTATACCTTATAGGTACTCGGAATAATTTAAAGATATGCCTAATGCTGAAAGCCTAACAGATCTACACCCTGACCTACACTTAGATTTTGAGGTAGAAAATAAGTGTGAGGCATGGAATCCAGAGCATGAAAACCTCTGTCTCTATCTCAAAATTCTTGAAAGAGCCTTTATGTATTGGACCCATGTCCTCAAGCCTAACAAAGTTCTAAGGTTCAAATTGGACCCCATGTTGATGAGGGATCAGTTGCCTCAAGAGATGGCATATCTATATACCTATTCGATTTGCATCTCATAAAATAGATGCTTACAGAAATTGCTAACAAGTACTTTCTTCATAATGTTTTATGTTTTAAAAAATGCATGAAGTAAACTCATGAGGGATAATTTATTATTATATTACATAATATAATAATAAATATTTTTAATTGTATCCATAATTAAAACATAATTTTTAACATTACCTGTCACAGGGTGTAACAACTATTTTAACCAAGGTTCACAGGTTCAAACCCCAATATGCCATATAGGCTTCCAAAGCCAGTGTCTTTGCACAGTTACAATTTTTGGTGCAGTTTTTGATGTGATAGACAATAGACATTCCAGAAGGCCATTTAACTGTATGCTTTACAAAGACATTACAGAAGGCCATGTAATTGTATGCTTTACAATCAAAGACATTTATGGAAGATATGGAAGCAGGTCATTTGCAATTAATGTATACATCTGGCTCATCTAATTCACTGGGTAATTGACAAGCACAAAGAGCTTTCACCCTAAACAGATGAAGTAAAACTGTTAAAATAAGATCAGTAATATAGTCTAGATAATATGTCACAGAAAACTGTTACTGCAATGATACAAGACAAAAAATACACTAAGGGTGAGATTCACAGACTGCACTACGACTTTACTTTCGAGCAAAGTACACTTCGAACTGTCAAAACCCATACATTTCTGACAGTTCTAAGCATACTTTGCTCAAAGTAAAGTCTTAGTGTGGTTTGTGAATCTCACCATAAGAGATAGAGAAAGGGAAAGCTAAACCAACATCAGCTGTATTAACAGCTGCTACAATTGTAGTCTTTTTAGTATGCTTCATTTTCAACATGCAGTCTCTTAATGTTTATAACATCATTGTTTAAACTTTTCGTTAATCTGTACCATCCAATATTATATAGAGAACACATTTGTGTTTTTGTATGTATGTTTGTAACGTTTTCACACAAAAAATACTGAACCGATATCAAAAATTCTTTCACCATTAGAAATCTACATCTTCACTGAGTGACATAGGCTATATTATTATTACATTTCTTTGCGTGCGAAGCCAGGGCGAGCCACTAGTATGTAATATAATCCAAAGTTTTTAAATTAATTAAGGGGTAGTAGTACCAGTACTGGTACTTCATGCAGTAGCATCAGATGTCAGCAATTATTTTTTTACTATCTATGAACTGCACTATTTCCCTAGCAACATAGAATGCAAGTTTTACTATGATTAACATTGAAAATAACCCCTAAAATGTACAATAAAGTAGTATAGTATTTGGAATGATATCAACTTACACAATTAAATATTTACATAAATTTAATCAGCAATAAATTCAAGGGGTCAATAGGTATTATTTGATAAAATCAGTACAATCTCACTACAATATTTAATGTAGGCACAATTTAACAAATAGGTACCTAAGTTGTGGTTAACTTTATCAATCACTCTCTCATTTTCAATAATTAGTAGACTGAAGAAAGTTATCTGTTTAGAGATCTTTAAATCACTGAAGTAAAGGAAGTACATTATATTGTTAAACTAACCTAAAGATACAAAATATTGATAAACTAACCTTTTTGTAGGAAGCAATGTTCGTGTCCAGGTGACGAATTGCGTAACCTATGCGATATTAATTAAGTCAGATAATAAAACTAGTCACTAACAAGTGAAGAAAACTTAAAAATAACACAAAAACTGTTCGTTCACTAGAACAATATCACAAAAGTAAAAATGCAAATTTACACGGAAAATGGCGACGCAATTAAAATATTGTTTTCATTTCAAGTCGCACAGAAAACATTAGCCGATAAAAACACTACACTATCAGATTACATGGTCCATTTTCAACAGATAGTTCCGTTCCAGTTCATATATTTATATATGTGAACACTTTTTACCAAACTTAACAAAACGTTAGGCATAAAATAATAATCCTTTCCTTCCTGTTTGGTGTACTTTACTCATATTTTTATAGACTATTTTATAGACTATTATATGATTGAGTAATCCTCAATCATTCACCAGAGATGATTATACTATGTGAGGAACTCAACTTTTACCTACAATTTTCAAACAAAGCAATGACATATAGAGTATTGATGCATTTGTAATGTTTTGTACTTGATACAAATTAATTCTTGTATTGAAAGCGCATTTGCTTAATCTCTCTGTACACGTTACTCTACATTAGTCGTCAAGTCTGTGACAGTCTGTGTCAAATCGCAAATCGCATTCTATGGAGTGTAAAGTTATTGGAGTGCAGACTACCGCATCTGTGTAAGCACAGACCATTAACCAAGTGTGTATGTATGAAAAAGTCTTTGAGATATTTATGTACATGGAAAAGCCCTACCTACTGAATTGGCGTGACTACTTACGAAAATTTGGACGATTAATCCTTCAAGGATCGTACGGCCACCGGCGGCGAGACACAATAGAATTTCAATTGTCATATTTTTCTCGTGTCTAGAGAGATATATGGTCGCCTTTCATAGGGTTGTTCAGGGTAGTTTTCGATAAATATCGATATCATCTTCTCATACATGGCAGTTAATATCGATATTTTATCAACCCGAATTCTATATATTCTATATATTCTTTTAAGTATGTATAATTAGTCTTAGTAAAATCCTCTCTCTAAATTAGAGTTGAGTATAATTGTAATAACAAAATATATCCTGTAATTTGCATGCGAATTAAATGGTGAAATATAAAAGGAAGCTATATTGTATTCTGAAGATCTTATGTACCTAGTATATTTTTAGCAATTAAATAAATTCATTCATTAAAATGAGGATCTCATAGATTACCAGTGGCTTGCGAAAGGTACTCAAGCTAAAAATTGCAAATTGTGGTACTGATAAATTTCAGAAGAATGTTCTATATCAGCCTTCAAATGTGAGTCTTGTGCTGACCAGCTCCTTGGAATGCATTTCTGAAAATATTGTTGCTAAGTATTCCAAATTTTAATCATTATGTTTAATTAATTTGAGTAGCACGATGACGCTTCGGTCAAGTTAAAGGCCAATAAACACATTTGATTTTTGTACATTCTTGAAAGATCTTGAAATGCAGTGATATATAGTATGTATCTTCACGCCAGGTCCCTAACGGGGTAGGCAGAGCGTGTAGAGCGCCTCTCGTGCCTCGTCTACTTTCATAATTCTTTTCATACATGCACGCCGATTCCTAAGACTTTTGATCCCACAATCAGACAGAACTCGACCTATTTGGTCATGGTAGTTCAGTCTTGGTCTTCCTGGGCCTCTGCAACCATCCACATTCGCATTGTATATCTGTTTAGTCATTCGCTCATTCGACATTCTTTCTAACGAACCATCGGAGCATACCTTTTTCATTTTTACACGGATACTATCATTCACACAAAGCCTCTTTCTTACATCTTCATTACGAACGCGATCGGTGAGTGATACACCGCAGATCTTGCGCAATGATCTCATCTCGACCGCGTTCAACTTACTTTCATGCTCTTTCCTGCATACCCAGCTCTCGCTTCCATATAAAAGCGTTGGATTAAGTACAGTATTATGTACGGCTAGTCGCGCCCGCTGGCTGAGATGTTTAGATTCTAGCAGCTTACCCAACGCTCCATTCACGCAATTCCCAGCTTGATCCCAATTGATATATAGTGATATGTTTTATTAAGAGTTTTAAGACCTGTGTAAGTTTCGTATGACCTAAATGACTTTTAATGTTATTCATTCTTTTCTAATATTAGCATTGATTACATAGTGATGTACGAATTGTAATCTGATATATCAAAGTATAATGTATTAGCATTATACCCGCTCGTTATTTATTTGAAAGCTGATGTAGGAAATTCTTCTGAAATTTGACAGTACCACATTTGCAATTTCTAGCTTGAGTACTGTCTGAGAACCTTTCGCAAGCTGCTGGTAATCTATGAGATCCTCATTTGAATGAATGAATTCATTTATTTGAAAAAAAATATAGTAGGTACATAAGATCTTCAGTATACAATATAGCTTCCTTATATATATAGGATACATTTTGTTACCACATCATAATTATTACAATTATACTCAACTCTAATTTAGTAAGTGGATTTTACTAAGACGAAGCATACATACTTTAAAAGATTAAGATTTCATGTTGATAAAATATCGATATTAACTGCTCATGTATGAGAAGATGATATATAGACGTGTGTAGCTCTTTAATGTTCTGATTCACTGTTCCGAAACATTTCGTTGTTCCGAAAGATTGGAACACCAATAATATTTCAAATGCATCATTTAGAACATTTGGAATTCGAACATTATTGCTCTCTGTTTAACGCGTTTATGTCGCTTGAGTGTGACCGCATGACCGCAACCGAGACACTTGACATTTGAAACATTTGAATCTAAATCAGTTAGCGAAGCGAGGGAGCGAAATAACAATACAATATTAAGCAAGTGAGAGTGGGATACCAAATGATATGATATTTTGTTACTTATTCCGTAGCGCCTATACAGTACCTTATGCACGTAATAATAACGACTGTGGCGTTTGTAAGACGAATAATTTATGAGCGTTTTTCGTTTGCATTGAACTTTCGCCACAGTAGTCCACAGTAGTTAACATCTTTGATGCAATGTGCCAAATGTTCGAAATGATGCATATAAAGATTCGAAACAATTTAGTGTTGCAGATGCTAATGTTTGCAATCACATAGGTGAGACGTTTCTCCCACGCCTAGATGATATCGATATTTATCGAAAACAACCCTATGAAAGGCGGCCATATTAACCGCTTAAATAATCGTAGGTAGTCGTAGTCACGCCAATTCTGTAGGTAGGGCCTCTCCATGTATATATCTCAATGCATGGGCTAAACATACCCATTTTTGATGTATCTGACGAAAAACGTTTTGGCAAGAACCTTGAAGAGTTTTTGGCGGGAACCTTGAAAGCGGCGTGTGGTGCTCTTATTTTATTTCATTTTCTTGGTGTATTTTTAAGTTATATTGAATAAAGTTGGTGGAATTTTGTTTGATATAGGTTTATTACAGTGCCCGTGTATAGTGAAATAGAATAACAGTGCGAAAACACGACCTTTCAGGTTGCCTCCAAAACTTCATTGTAAATGTTCTGGTAAAGTAGCCATCGCTTTACTCGAATAACTTGACTGTAACTTACTTGACTGTCATACTTAATAAATAATTGACTGACTATATTATACTAACTTTTACGCTGCTTAAATAAATACGAAATATCGTTTTACTTGACACTGGCAATATGCGTAATAGCGATGCCATAATTAAAAAAAAAAAAAAAAAAAAAAAAGAACCTTGAAAGCTGCGGCGGACTGGAGGGGAGTAGCCATAGCGTTTATTACGGATGCAAAACAGCCTGTCATTTTTTGCGGGGGGAAATGCGTGCGACACACACGCACACTATAAAAATCGTCTATTACTACGAAACTCACACCTTGACTTCAACAAAATGCAGAAACAATTTCACGCACACATTTAAACATCTAGGCGACAGGTATAGGCCCATTTGGGCTTGTACTTTGACAGAGGGGAAAGCCTGCATATGGCTATGGTGCTCTTATTTTATTTTCTTTTCTGGGTGTATTTTTGAGTTATATTAAATAAAGTTGGTGACATTTTATTTGATATAGGTTTATTATAGTGCCCGTGTATAATGAAATAGAATAACAGTGCGAAAACACGTCCTTTCAGGTTGCCTCCAAAACTTCATCGTAAATGTTCTGGTAAAGTAGCCATCGCTTTACTCGAATTACTGACTGTACTGTCTGTAACTTACTTGACTGACTTAATAAATAAAGTACTGACCGACTGATACTAAATGTCGTTTTACTTGACACTGGCAATAAGCTTAACAGCAATGCCATAATATTTAAAAAAAAATAGCAAAAGATGACACTTGACAGCTGGTTGGGCAGTCTGACAGAAAAGTGACAGAAAATTCGAAACTTTCTGAATTCTGCTAATTTTTCATTCAAATTCTAGGATGTAGAGCGCAAAAAATAATAATCTTGGACAAAAACAACCTTAAAATGTTTAGATTCGTAATTGAAACTATAATTTAAAGTAGAAATAATGTCTTTCATAAATGAACCAGTCTTGAATATTATAGTAGTGGGATTCCATCACAAGAAAGGATGTCAGGTAAGTGTAGGCGTCGTATCTTACAAAAATCAATAATCTTTGCAATAATTATTAAATAACTCAGATTAATCGATCTGTGAAATAATGCACCTTGTTAAACCCAACATCTTATCTTTGACGGCATCTTGTACATCGAAATTGGACGATATATTTCCTATTTGTAGCAGGTAATGTTTTATTACATTGATCTCTGTAGAGATTTAATATGTAAGTGAAAGCTTTAGTATATATAAATCTTATGTAATAATAATCGTAGTTGTTATAAAATTGTCTAACATATACTCATTTAATTTGATAAGGTGGAGCACTGTTTTCCTGAGTTGATACCTGACCGGCCCACGGAGCTACTCCCAGCGTGGCGCCATTTGCCAGCGCTGGCATTGCCTGATGGTTCTCATAACTATCTCTCTGACACGATATTCTTTACCTTACCTGGTCTCACAGAACCTGCACATACAGTATATGGAATATCATGTTTCCGACAAATTCCAGTGGAGGTAATTGGTTAAACCAACTAATTTTATCTTTGGTTCCCATGTTTATGTAGAATATGATGTTAATACTGAATTCATGAATAATACGAAATGTCATCTCATTTTTACACTTACAAATATTTGTCCTAGTTCAGGTTAATTTTCATATTAAATAATGTTAATTTATTGTGTCTGTATTGCAACTGAGCGGGGAAGTATGTGTTTGCAATCCTAACTTCTTAAGACTGAGCATGTTTAATGGTTTCAGCAAGTAGCACAAAAAACAGAAGACATGACACGAAGTTCTGTACAGAAAAGTGTGTGTGTTGTGTGCCGAGCACCATTATTTGGGAGACTGGCAGTCAAAATGGAACTGGTTGTACGGGCTTGGTTTCTTCAGGGTGATTTCTCTCAGACTAAATTATTAGAAGATGCATATAATCATTTGAATAGTTGTCCAGTTCAAATAGACCAGACCCTAGAAGGTATGTTCTGTTGAAATTCTTATGTATATGAAGTGACCTTAAAAATGATTACTTTAAATGATTATTATATTCAGAATTTAATACCAATGGTCATTTTGTCTAAATAATGTTGAAAATTATTTTCTCAGCAAAGTGTAAAATGTAGAATAAATTCTAAGTAGAAAATTCTGCTACATATTAAGGTGGCAGTAGTGACAATTTACATTATTGTTTATGTTTTTTTTTTGTTTTAGGGCTATCAGTACAAAAATTAGTTGAAAATTGGAGGCATAAGGCATTATTACTTTTTAAGCTGTTATTATTACGTCGCAAAGTGCTGATCTATGGTGCTCCGGCAGGAACTCTTTCAGCTGCTCTCTTGACACTTGTTTCACTTCTACCACTTTGTTTGGAGGAAGGTCTTTCTCATGCTACTAATGTGGTGTAAGCAAATATCTTAACATTATTGCAATCCAATTGTTTAAAAAATTAATAATATACTCATCACTTTAAATATTCTTAACAGATTGTCGAGACCACTGTCTCCAGTACCTTCTGTTGAAGACAAAAACGATGGTAAAAATGAAATGCACAGTGAAGCATATGTTAATGGCACAAACCAATTTGATGAACTTTCTCCTAAAGAGTCTGGAAATATGATAGATGAGAAAGACAGGGTAAGCAGGCAGAGTTTTGATGAAACAATACTGACTGATGTTGTTGATAGACAGGAAATAACAGCCGGAAGAGAAAAATGTCATAGCATTGGTGAGAAATATAAAACTCAGAAATGTGTATCAGAAGCACAACAGAGTCCAACAATGGCTAGAGATATGAGTGTGGATGGGTTATATAACCTTACAGGGCAAATTGATCAGACAGAATGTGGGTTTCCTCTGTCTCTATTTGAAGATGGATATCTTTGCTTGCCATATCTTTCTCTGCAGTATTTAGATTTACTGTCTGATAGTGCTGTGGGTGGATTTGTGGTGGGTGCTTCTAATGTGTTATTTAAGCAGAAGAGGCAGTTGTTTGACGTGTTGGTAGAGTTGAATGAGATGAGGATAGAGACCGCCGACATGGTGCTCAGACGGCAGCTCGCCTTGAGCACCGAAGACCTAAGGTTCGCTGACCACGTCGTACGACATGCGTCCACGCAAGGAGACACATGGATTCGCGATCAATTCGCCAGTTACTTAATTTATTTATTGAGGACATCTGTATTACCAGGTACATATAATTGATTATAAAAATTGTATTTTTTTTTATGTAATGGAGGTGGCAAGCAATCATGCAGTTCACATTGATGTTAAGTGATGACTGCAGCCTATAGACACCAATTTATTTATTTTTTTATTATTTTTTCTTATGAGGTGGAAATGTCTTCGCATTCAACCGGCTCTCTAGGGGGAGAGAGTCGGGATATGAGGGACTGGAACTCTCTAAAACCACCTCGGTGCCGACTTCAGTACACAAAGGGGCCGGATCCCTCCCCCTTTGTGTACACTAAAACACTGCTCCGGTTCCCCCCACGCCTCCATAAGGCTCGTCCACGAGGACTCTGAGAGCCCCGTTTTGCACATACCACAACGACCTGCGGCTACCACGGTCGCCGTCTTCCCGGAACCGCAAGTGCTGGACGGCTAGAGCCCCCACTCTGGCCGCCCGCGATTCATTCCCCTTTTAGTCGCCTCTTACGACAGGCAGAGGATACCTCAGTCCTATTCTACAAGCCCGGTACTGCAAGGCGCAGCCTATAGACACCCACACAAAGACCAAAGTCAAAATGCAGATGTGTTACCACTCCTGAGGCCTAAGGTGTTATGCCTCTGTGCCGGAAATTACGGGGCCGTAAATATTTGAATCATTGATTATGTCAAAATGGTTGACAAACGTCACGTAGGCAAGATGAGAAAGGGAGAACGCTCTACAGACCCGAAATAAGCCAAAGACTCCTTCCTAAAGTCGATGTGCAATATATCTTGATAGGTACATGCCAAGTTTTTACTGGTGGTAGAGTTCCAGTGTAGGAGCACGAGGGCGTAGGCACCAGCGCATTACCTAATTTATCTGCCGCTAAATGGTAGTGTTCAGCACTATCGTGTTTTGATTAGATGGTAATGTATGGCCCTGTAATAACTATCACAGAGACATTAATAATTAAGGTCTGAGGGGTGGCAACGCATCTGCATTTTGACCTCTGGTCTTTGTGTGGATGTCTATAGGTTGCAGTCATCACTTAACATCAACGTGAACTGTACGCTTCTTTGCCACCTTCATTGAATAAAAAAATGTGATGATTATGGGTTTCTTGGGGAACAGTCAATGTCTTTCAGCTGAAATGAGTATGATGTTCTGTTTTGTAATCCACAGAAGGGAGTCGAGAGATTGATGCTTTCAACACTCAATTTATGACTGCTTTCAAATCAACTCCAGCTTATGAACAATGGCTCAAGGTGACAAATAATGGAGAAATTGAATCTTTTACAAATCTAGCGCCGATCCATCCGTTCTCTGGACAGTTGTCTGTTGCCGACATGAAGTTGAAATTTGCTCAGTAAGTTACTAAGTAACCTATCAAACTATAATATTACCTAGTAAACTATGCTTGTACATATTTTGAATTTGCTATTAGAACAATAGTTGCATTTACAACAATTTCTAATTGATCTTAATTAGAAATTGTGTTGCAATAGCAATCATTTTCATATGATTTGTACTTTGATATCTTATTTGTTTCCTCAGTGGTGATAGCAGGCCATTGACACGGCTATGCTTACGCCATTTTTCATGCAATTCAGTGGGAATAACTACACTCTACAGCTGTTCCTTGTTACTAAAATTGACAACAGACTAAGAACCACAGGGGGCCTCAATTATTATTATTTTTATATATAGCTTTAGTACATAGGCTGCAGTTACCACTAAAATATCTAGCAGAATTATCGAAACAGTGACAAAATTGCCTTTTCAGAAAAAAAAACCTTTTGCTACTGCATGATTCTACTTTCAATTATGGGATTGTTATGCCATCAGTAAATTGTGCACGCTGCAGCGATTTTTTTTATTGATGTCTATGTGATTAGTTAACGTCGGCAACGTGCTGTCTATTAGCATGCAGAGAGTAAAAATATGGATATATACCATCCCGCGACCTAGGCAAAGTTGTAACATGGTTTTATCATTATGAGACCTTTAAAAAAATATCTTATGTACTTCCCAGAATCTCAAACAATCTCCATTCGAAATTTTATTAAAATCGTTTCAGCCGTTTTGACTTGAAAACGAAACATACACACTTTCGCATTTAAAATATAAATAAGAACGTGAACTGTATGTTCGTTTGCCACTTCATGTCATTAAAAAACTATCAATATGAACTGGTTGGTCACTTTAAGCCTGGGTTGCACCAAAATATTTGTTAAAGTTGAAGTTATTGTAACATTTTACACCCTTCTCTAACTTTAACAGTTTTCTTTCAGTTAGAGAAGGATGTAAAATGTCACAATAACTTTAACAAAGATCGTGGTGCAACCCAGGCTTAGACATTAAAAACGATTGCAGCACAATGTCAACAACGGAGGGCGGGCGGAAGGTTACGGCGGCGGTGGCGACAACGGGGCGCGCGGTGGCGACGACGTCACGCGCAGTTGGCGGCGCGCTGTCGCAGGCCCGCGGAGCGCTCTCGGGCTGGTGGAGCGCCCTCACCACGCCCGCGCACTCCAACGCCTCCGAGACCTCCTCCATCGACGACAAGCTGGCGGAGGACGCGGAGGACGACAAACTCGACGACAACAGGAAAGAGAGCGACGCCGCCCCGCCCGATCCCCCCGACAAGTTCATCGAGGACACCTCGACCAATCTCAGCAAAATACGAGTCATATAAGGCCTCGCGCCGTGTTTGCATCGCTCGATGCATTTCGTCCGAATCCGATGTTTGTCGTAGGCCGCCATTTGAGCTGTGTGTAAATTTGCAAGCCGAAAGCCCGTATGCACATATGCACAACCGTGGCCATGAGATAGACAATCCAGTTTGTAGTGCAGACAGTCAATAGGTTAGACATGTGATATGATAACTGATTAATTGTTGGGTAATTTATGTATTGTTGAATCCTAAAAACCTGATTACTAAAACTTTTATTTTTATGTAGATGCATGCACATATATTGCTTCTAATATTGTTTACATTTTGTGCCTACCAATGAAAATGGCGACGTTACAACGACCGAACACGTTCTGTTATTGTATGGAATTTGTACTTGTTCCAAAACTAACCAACGTCAAAGGAGATGTTGCAAAAATGTATGGACCTCCGGCCATGTATTGTACACAATATCATTAACTGGCAAAATCAATATAAAAACGTTTTTTACTGCATATTTTCACTTATTTGACTTTGTTTGCAGTTACAAAATATTATTTGCAGTTAGAATTGCAACTCAAACCAACATGGCGAATATGGTGGGCGATGTCATTTTGACAAAATTTAATTTTTTAAATTGTTTTTTGATTTTAGAACTTGGAGAAAAAGTAATATTTTCTGAATACTATCGAAATCGATTTCATGTGTTAATACTAAGAACTTAAACTAATCGATTTCCAATTTAAAGAAGCGTCGGCTGTGTCGCCGCCATGTTGAATATGGTTGAAAATGATAAAATCGTTTGAATTAAATGTGGTAGTAACTCTAAAATATATACTTGAATAAATAAATTGCATTTTTTTCGGATTCTTCTTTAATTTATCCATTTTTTGAGGATGTGTACGATCTAGAGCCGAGCTCGCAACATCTCCTTTGACGGATGTATAAATGCAAACCAAATAAACAATTTTACTTAAAATTTGAAACTCAGCGAGCCATGATGATCTCTTATTGCTCCACGATTACAAGAATAACTGAATAGCTGATCCTTTGTCTCTTTTCTTGATAGACACTAGACATTTGACTTAAAAAACTATTCTGAACACGCGCCTACCACCGTGGCATTTAAAAATGAGAGGCTGGAGGACATCTCGTCTTCCATGCACTCACTGACCTCGACACCTTCTCGGCTACGATGCGGTACTCATCCACGTATCCTTGAGATTTGTACTATAAGATTCGGTTGCACCAAAATATTAGTTGAAGTTTTTGTAAAATGTAATATCCTTCTCTAACTTTAACAAATTTGTTAAAATTAGAGAAGGATGTATAATTAACATACCTATATTTTGGTGAATGGACCGCCCAGAGAGTAGAGCTCGGCGTTGGTAACTTTCCCAGCACGAAAATATTACCGACTAGCTGTTGCCTGCGGCTTCGCCCTCGTAAGTGTCTTTTAAAAAGTAGCCTATGTTCTTTCTCAAAGTCAACTTTATCTCTGTACCAAATTTCACTAAAATCGGTTCAGTCGTTTGGACGTGAAAAGATGACAGACAGACAGAGTTACTTTCGCATTTATAATATTAGTAGGGATTCAAAACGCAGGGACATAGCGGTTGCGGCGGTACCGGCCGGGGGACCGGTGGGGCGTGCCTGTTAGTATTGCACTCGTGCGAAGCCGGGGCCGGGGCGAGTTTTTAAATAAATGAATAACGGCGTTACAACATTCAGATTAGGTTACAACATTGAATCTCAATAAGGTGGTCATGGTTTTATTTATGTGTAATGCAGATGTTTGAAATTTACGTTTACGTATCATGCGTTCAATTATTTGTTAGCTAGTGCATGAGTATTTGTACTTGTAATCGATGTATGCAATAGCACAAAATGTAATTCTAGTAGGTAGTCTTCATTCATAAGAGATTGTTATTTTCTTATAAGTAAAAAAATCTCTGTAATATCTGTATTGCTGATAACTCGTTAAACTTGTTGTTTCCGCTCTTGTGTAGGTTTTGATATAAATGTAGATTAAAATAATAGATTGTAAAAATACAGTGTGATGAAGTAAATCTTTCGTGTATCCCATGATTGGCTTATTGTCACGTACCTAAACCTATGTACTTATAAGATTAATTTTAATATATTTTCTTTGGATATAATATATTTTATTCCAGGAGGCTGTATAGTTTAGGTATCATTCCATTGTTACGATAGTTTAAATACCGTACTGAAATGATTTTTTTTTTCACTTTTTTTAAAAATCACAGTACGAAATACTGTAGTAAATAGACAACTAGAAATGGACAACAAAAATTTTAATAACATGTTTTTCTAGAAATTATTGTGCCTACCAACTGATATAAACCATACAATTTGATCATCTCGCGCTTCCATATTAATCTTTTAAGTTTGAAAGGAAGATGAAAATGATTACTTTTATACTTCAAATTCAACAAGAAAATAAATGTAAACATTAGCCATGTTCCGTTAGTTTATAACAGAATCGATTCGAGAATAATGCGGTCATAAATAACTATTATATTTATAATAATAGGTTCTGCTTGACGCTACTCATTATCATTAGTTATCACGCAAAAAAAAAATCGATGTTTTGCTACTGTTGTTGAGTTGTATTCAATATTGTCGTGTTTAAATTGTGATCTCTAAAATACTTATTCGTTTGTAATTTGTATAGTGATAATTGACCTTAAAATTAAATAACTTTTTTAATGTTTATTATAGCAACGACGAGATGAGAATTTATTTTGTATTTAATTATTATAATTTTATCACTTTGTAAAATATTCTTCTAATTGTTGATATAGTCCGTCAATGTGATTTGCACTGATGAAACATTTATATTTCACTATAAATATATGATAGATTTAATTTTATGTTCATTGGTTTGCTTGTCCCTTTGTTGGGTTTGCAGCGATCAAATTCTGATTTGTTCATTGATAAGGACGTGGGTTCACTTTCGGAAAACACACATTGAAATTGAGACATTTATTTTTATACAAATGTTTCATCATTGGAACCATTTGAAAAATGATGTGAATAGAAGAAAACAATCTGTTTAGAAAGTCGATTATTTCGTGAAAATATTAAAATTTAATATATATTATTGTATACTGATAAATGGTATCCATTTTTTATTCATTTCTATTAAGATTTTAATGGATTGCTGACGGTTTAATGTGTTCAATTTGGTAGAAAAAGAATTATATTATTATCCATTGTTTCGTAATGTATACAAAAAAAGACGCTGCATTATGAAAACGACATAGGCATTGGCGAAAAATGTTTCAGGTGTTACAAGAATATAATTATAGTAGCCAGTTAAACTGAGTAACAGCGATATCCCACCCCCACAGCGAATCCAAAACTGCGAGACCTCAGTAGTTTCGCTATTTTCGTACTTGTTTACTGGGGCCTAATTCACGTAACGTAAATAGTTCTAAACGTCGTTGGACCACGATTGAATCGCCTTGCCGTCTTGCTATAATAGAGGTCGCGCGTTTTTGTTTAAGCAAGATAGCGGAGCGATTCAGTGGCTATTACGACTAATTTATGTTACGAGAATCAGGTCCCTGTTCTAACACGTGACGTTCTTTCTTGTTCACATTGGACTGATTGTATTAAACCATCGACGCCAACGTAAAATAGCACAGAAGTAGCGCTAATTTCTTACAAGAGCGCATAAGCACACAGATATAGCTTGCGTATAAACGCATCGGGCCGTTGTGTAATAGGAATGTGTTTACCAATCTCTTAAGTGAACACAAGCGTGAAGTTTTTGTTACTTTGGTGCTCAACCAAATAAAATCTTCATTCAAAATGTCAATTATAAAAACTATTTATTGAAACAAATGAAATATTAACCCGCCAGTGGCGCATAAATAGCAGAGCTAATATACTTCGATACAGTTCTGGACAATTTAGGATGTATTCCATTTAGAAATATTTCGTTAAAAAATCAGCAGAACTTTGTGGGACTTGTGTCATCACATAATTTTTTACGCATTTTGAGATTTTTCATTTTCTTATTGAGTATTTCAAAGATTTTAGAAGAGTTAGATTGACAATATAATCAAATTTGTAAGTGCAACCATTGTAAGTGGGTGGATTCTATCGTAGCGCGAAAACATAAACCAATGATATGCGAGGCAACTCTTCTAAAATCTTTAGAGTATTTATATGCAAACTACATATTACATACTATGATTGGTGTACAGTTGATAGTGAACAATTCGATGTAGGGCTTTAGTAGTACCTAGATAAGTATAAATTTCAACATGTACTTTTAATTTTATCAATGTTTTATTTTTCTAACGGTAAATAAATTTGAAGAGATAAATAATTTATAGTAAGATATTCAATACACATTAAATTATACCATGTAGGTACAATAGTGGGACAGTTTCACAGGCTACCCGATAGAACGTTGAAGTCTTTTTACTTTCAAAGTCTCATCTCTTACGAGTATGTATACTGTCTCGTATTTTTAATTTATGTAGCTCAATGTTGATTAAAGATACATTATTAAAAATTAATCATTTTATTTTTCCATCGTTATCCGTCATTTCCGCTTTAAGATGTGGAATAACTTGTTTAAGTAAATGACCTAGTGTTGTTGTTTATGAACCCGCGGGCAAGCTCGCGTAAAATAAGGAATAAAGAATAAAAGAAAAATATTTTTTTATCATCATGTATAGCATATATTTAATTATACTTAAAAGTATAATATCACATTATTCGGGGTAAACCTTTTCATAAATGCAATATCATAATATTCATAATCTAGATCATCTATTTGTCTTTAAAAGTCTATTAAGTACCGAATCGCTTTCGATAGCGTTCAAAATGAGCAGTTTTCAAAACAAAATATACAAACGTAGGATTTTTAAACGAAATTAATTTCATAGGGAATAAATACGACACGTTTTTTTCAAGTTCCGCTGCTACCGGAACCGTCGTCCGTCTACCGAGCCCACCCGAGCGGAGAATCTCCTCAGCGCCAAAGACCGTTTCCTTCCGCGCGCTCCGCTTCGATTCAGACGGCGGAGTCGGGCTCTTCCCAGGGCCAAGGCGGGCCCGCGTCCAGGGCGTCCTGTCGCCAAAGCGCGCGCGTCCCGTCCGCCGCCCCGTGCCCCAGCACCCGCATGTTGTAGGGCTCCGCCGCCTCCGACACCGAGCCCGCGCTGTCCGGCCGCCGGGGCAGGCCGCGCCCCGGCCGCGGCGCCGCCCCGCCGCGCGCATCGCCCTCCGCCTTGCCCGCCGGCAGCAGGTCCAGCGCCGCCAGCCCGTCCCGCGGCGACTCCAGCTCCGTCACGTCGGAGCGCGGCGAGAGGTCCGCGTCGGCCGCCGCCTCCGGCCCGCCGCACTCCACGGCCAGCGGCGGCGCGCCGGGTGCGCCCGCCACCAGCGGCGCCGCCTCGTCGTCGCTGGCGTCCTCCCGCGCCGGGCTGCGCTCGCCCGATCCGCCGCCGCCTCGCGACAAGATCCGCTCCTTTAGACGCGACAGCCGCTCGGCGGAGCTCACCTTCCGCAGGATGTCGGCGGTCCTCTTCAGGTTGCGAAGCTTGAGGTCGACGAGCGGCGAGAGCGGGCGCGGGGGCTCGTCGACGGAGAGGGCGCGCGCCGGCGCGTCGTCGGCGACGAGCAGCGAGGAGGGCCGCGAGCGGGAGCGCGAGCGAGCGCGGCTCCTCGGGCGCGCGCTGAACGTGATCTGGCCGTCGTCGGAGTCGTCCTCGTTCTCGACGTTGAAGCTGACGGCGGGCGGGCGGCGCGGCGCGGCGGGCGAGGCGGGCGAGGCGGGGGCGGGGGCGGCGGAGGCGGCGGAGGGCAGGCTGCCCGCCCACGACGCGCCGCAGCGCGGCAGCTGCAGCCGCAGCTCGCTCTCCTCGTCTGCAAGAGGCAAGGTATGTAGGGGCGGGAGCGGAAATGAAACTACCTCGAGCATTGAACAAATTTATTTCGGATCGTGAACATATTTTTTTAATCTATCGGAATGAAGGATTGGAACTCGACGATATGCATCGCTATGATATGTAATAATATTCGGATCTAACGTCCGCCTCCCTATCTCTCGCCCTCGACGTACGTTACTATTCCACATTGCAACTGACGACACAAATATCGGATCGAATAATCCTCGAATTGATCACATTTACACGACAACCATTTAAGAATTGGTTAAATTATAACATTGAATAGCGAGGTATTCATGTGTACTCTCATCAAAATATTCACTGTTGAATACATCTTTACGAGAACAATATTTTTAACAAACAGTGGTAGTTTTAAAAACTAAATTACCTACAGCTTAAAAAAGTATATTGAAGTCACAATATTTTTCAAAATATCTCCAAATTTTCTAATGGCACATTGTAAACATTGGCTACCTAATTCTATGAATCTGTGTGCATTATCACAACCGGGAGAACAATAGCACAGCCAACAAAATAAACATGAGAGACTACATTTATAAATTATAGGAATGCCAAATATCACAATACTTGCTAATTCACTTTAAATAATTAAAAAACAAAATAAATCCATCATACGACTGATATACCAATCTCAAACATGCAAGAGTAAACAATAAAAAATAAAGTTATTCACTCGACTTACATACATCGTGACAATAAGTTAGTCAATAGCATTAAGTACTACACATAAGAAGCTTAATAACATAAAATATATTTATTTAAATTTAATACTGCAAGATATTCGCAAATTATTTCGAATTATTCGAAAAAGCTAAAAGGAAGTCTTAACACGAACACTTCGTCAGGGAATCGTATACCGTGCAGTATGTTAACGTAAAAAAAAAAAGATCCGGACGAATTGAGAACCTCCTCCTTTTTTTGAAGTCGGTTAAAAAAGATCCCTAAGCCAATACAAATATATTTTGAATAGAGTGTTCGTGTTTAGTCCACCACGAGCATTGTTACAACTAGCGGCTTATTATAAGCACTACGTAGAAATGACACACTTGTAACTCAAATTATCGAGCAATAAAAAATATATAAAATTACATACTAGACAATTACTGAATGTAAATTTAATTAACTTTTTAATTTGAGATACAAATGCCAAAAAACCGCCGTCTGCGATACGATGAGACACCGTGTCTTAGTTTGGTAAGCGCGTACCAGTTTATGAGGAAATATATTTCAACCAAAGTCCATATTGGATTACCAACAACATTCTCCGACTCATACTCTTATTACAATGATATTTCGGAGTAGAAACCAATATAAGCATCTGCTTCAACATTATTATCAAAACAACTGTGAAAGAAGTAGTCTTTTAAATATATGTTCAAGGTTTCTTGCGCTCCCAAAGTAAGACTGCGTAATCTCAAGTTAGAGAAAACGCGAACAATGTCCGGTCTATGCAAACGTATTCCCTTGTCACTCTTCAGATAATGATACAGGCAAGCATTTTAATCATACAAACTACATACATTTATCACTGATCAGCTCTGTTTTTTTTAATTTAAATAAATAATAAATAGGCTAAAACTATCCAATAATGTGCCACTTTGACACCCTGTAAACTATATAAACAGTAAAAGGAAAACAGCCATGATACTTAAATATTGTTTGCAGTTGGAAAGAGAACAAAGGAATACGACAATGGTTATGTGTTTATTCACACAGTTATGCTTAATCCAAGCCAAATTCTAGCGCCATATTGTGGAGGTTCCTCGAACCTGCCGATCGGCAAGAGAATCACGTCACCTTTCCACACGATACTGTCGCGGCGGACGCGTCGCCTCACGAACGGTTTAGAGAAAAACGTCATCGGAGACGTTGACTATGACGTGATCGCAGGGTGGGTCGTCGTCGTCGGTGGAGGTGCGCGAGGAGAGCGCGGGTGTGGGGGGCGTGAGGGAGGGGGAGGGCGCAGGCGGGAGGGGGTGCTCGCGGATGGTGCGCAGGTGCGGCTCACCTGGGTGGGAGGGGGGCTCCGACTGTAACACGTCTTCCATTGCTTCCTCGTTTAGCGTTTGCAGCGCGCCGCATATCATTTGCTCTTCGAGTGTTACCTGCAAAAAAAATAGCAATTGTTGAAGATTTTACCGTTGAATTCGATTGTATTGCTACCAAACTTAGTTTAGTACAGACCCACTACTTCACACTTTAGTAAAGGCCATTACGCACTGTCGACTGGTCGCCGGCGACTTGGTTGATGGAGACTGACTTTTTATAGACACTATAGTTTAATTTACAGTTAACACAATAACCGTCCACCTATAAAGTAGATAAAAGTAAAACGTAAAAATGTGTTTTAACAAAACTTCAATCAAAATTTGCTGCACCTACAAAATTGTGTGCATGGACACGAATTGAAACCCCGGCCAAGTGCGTGTCGAGAACGCACAATGTAGGGTTCCGTTTTTCCAAGTACTCGTACATTTTATAAGTTGATAGAATATTACTCCGTGTTATTCCGGTGATTTAAAAATATTTTAATGGCCTTATCATACTAGCGGATCGCAAGCGTTCTTAAAGCGGCGCAAGCGCGCAACGAACACGCCGCACATTCGCAACGAATTCGTTGCGGACTCATCTCAGTAATGCCGTGATCGACCAACGTCCTGACTAATCTTACCCATCTAAAACAATGGCTATCATTGCTAGTTCTCTCATGGACAAATTCCTATCGGCCATCGTCTAGGTATAGTGAGTAATTTTCTCTTCTTGCCAACGCGTCTGCCTCACGCAAAAACCAGTCACTGCCCGTGGTACACGTACTTAGTGCACCTGGGTGAACCAGGGGTAAAAAATTCTGCCCATGGTACACCACTTGTAACTTGGGTGTACCAGGGATAATTTTTACCTCCGGTGGTCCATCTGCTAGATAGTTCAGCTGAATATATTGACCACGATCCACAATAAAAAAACAGCTTACTTCAATAATTATGCCTTTCTGGTTTTAAATTCAGAATAATGTTTTTTGCGTTTTATCGTTGTGTAGTCACCAACATTTAACATAACCTAACCCATCTGTTTCGATTCCAAGAACATTTAATCGTATATCGTTGTACATTACACTAAACTCATAAGAAAACATTTGATGATTCCCTTAAGTTCCAAAAATTTGAGCATTCTACGCTAACACCGATACAGGTGGACCACGGGAAAAATATATTTCTCTTGGTTTTCTCATACTTATACAGGTGTTTATCTCCTTTCGTTGTCTTAAATAGGCCATCAATTTGTCGTTCAATCTTGAATCCAAATAATTTATGAACATCACTAACACACATTCTACCACTAAGTACGTCATGCATATGAGAAAAAAATCTAGTTGAAAAATGTAGAGATAGATCCCTTCAGTGTATAAGGATAGTCATTGATAATAAAACAACAAATTCATCGTAACGTCACATGTATGGTTTGGTGCCATTCTAATCCAATCTAATTTCTACAAAAACCCAGATGATAGTGCGATGATAACTTCACAAATTGTGTATACTCTAAACACAAACAAGCATCTTATACGAATTTTGTTATAATCACCTGATATTCCGCATACGGCTGCAAAAATATATTATAATAATATCAATTACTTCAATATTACCTATCGTGAGTTGATCAATATAAAAAAAAGATATTATTATGTGATATATAATTTACGATGTATTTCCTAGTATTTAGAATAATTAAAAAAATACTTTTAAAAAGGGCAATAAAGGTCTCAATAATTACCTGTTTCTCAACATTTGTCGGTCTGCTCCTTTGATGTTCCAACACGGATCTCTGCTTAACTGAATCAGTCTCGGTTTCGGCCGCCTTTTCTGGTATAACTGTCGAATGAATAATGTATATTGCAGACTACTTACATAGTAGTACAAGAATGATGCTTGAAGAGCGATGCTATTTTTCACTAACATCCCCATTTTAAAGGATTGATTTGAGGGTTTCTCAAACCGTATGTAATATTATTTCTTCTATCTTTTAATAATATTAGGTATAAATATATTATAAAAAGCAATTTTACTGTATTCTAAGCAATTCTTCAATAAATATTGACACAAAAAGTTACCAGTGACAGCCGGTGCGTTGATTGGCATATTAGCTTCGATTTCCCTCAAGTTTGTGATGAGCATTTTAAATAGTTCCCAATCTCCGAACGGTAAATTGAGTACCTGTAAGAAAAACTTGTGATTAATTAATTCATTTTGTCAAATTTTCTACTCTCTAGCTACCACGATTTTTTTATGTAATGGAATTGACTAACAAGCATGCAGTTCACATTGATGTTAAGTGATGACTGCAGCCAATAGACACCCACACAAGACCATGGTCAAAATGCGCCGCGCTGGGACACACTACAGATGAACTATCAGTAAACTGGCCGATTCATTACATTGGCACCATACGTGGTGGTAATAAAATCTTTATTTGATTGATTTTAAATTTGTGAGAAATTCATTTATTATAGTTCCCGTATTGGTCCCTGATTTATATATGTGTACCGAATTTCAACTCGTATCAATTCAGTATTTTCGGAGAAAATCGGCTGTGACTGACGGACAGAATGACAGACAGACGGACAGAACGACAGACAGACGCACAAGTAATCTTATAAGGGTTCCGTTTTGCCGTTCGGTAAAAGGCCCTTAAAGTGTCAAGAGCCCGCCGGCGGGATGATAAACTAGATGATCTGCGTAAACACGTGACTTGAGAGCGTGGTGGTGGTACGTACGGGCTGCAGGTCGGGCAGGCGGCAGGCGGCGAGCGCGAGGCCGCACACGCGGTGCTGCAGCAGCGCCGCGGCCGCCGGCGGCCCGCCCGCGCCCAGCGCCTCCCGGGCCAGCGCACACACGCGCTCCACGCTCAGGCTCGACAGCCGCACGTTCCACATGTCACCCTGGGAAACGACAACGCTCTGAGGTTCGGTTGCTCAAAAATAATTGTTAAAGGTTATTGTTAAATTTAATAATACCAGTAAACATTTTTATAATTACGTATACTAAACTTTTGACCGCTACGAAACTGAACCATTATTTGTGTCTCGACATTGAATTTTTTGGATGAGATACATACATAGATTTATAAGACCGGACTAAAGCATACTTGAAGCGCGCATGGCTCCGTGGCTGGTGTAGATCATAAGCGATCTACTCGGTTAAGCACTACGGGCGCGTGATGGGTGACCGCTAGTGGCAAATTAAAATGCTCCGGAGGGCACGTTAAACCGTCGGTCCCGGTTGCTATCGTTCGATAGATAGCAGTCGTTAAACCTTGTTGAAAGCCTTATGGGAAAACATCCGACAGCGGGTTGGCCACTAACCCGCATTGGAGCAGCGCGTGATGGAGTAAGCTCCAGGCCTCCCCCAAAAAAGGAGAGAGACTCGTGCCCAGCAGTGGGACGTATAATGGGTTGCCATTATTATATTATTATTAAAGCATACTTTTTATATTGACAAATAACATTAGTAAAATTTGACAAAAGAAAGAGCCGGAAATCTCATTAATTATTTAATAACAAGTTTTGTGCAAAACATAAAAAGAAGGCCAGGGTGAAACAGCTTTGAAATATAGTCTTGAGAATCTAAATACATTTTCCAATAAGGAAAATATATTCACCCTCACCTCACCTCAGATCTCTTTACAGTATCCAACAAGAAATAATGCACATCGACCTCAGGAAGAGACGTCGGCTTAATTATTTCGGATCTATAGAGCGTTATCTCTACACCGCTATCCTATTTGACGTTTGTCGACAATTTAATCAAGTTTTGACAAATACCGGAATACGGATGCTAACGTAGGCAGTGTGCAGAAGAGATAACGCTCTATAAAGCCGCAACTAGCCGATTGTCACTTTCATAGGCTCGATGTGCATTATTTCTTGATCTCCAAAATCTGTTAATAAGAATTAAGAACAACTCACCAACTGTGGGAAAGCGTTGCGTAGCATAGTCTGGGGGTTGACATTAAGTGGCGGAGGTGGCGGCGGCTGGTACAGGTGAGCGTGCGGGCCGTGCGGGGCCCCCGGGTACCCCTCTGTCCAGCCCACCCACAGGGGCGGGGCCCCCACGGCACCCGCCCCGCCCGGGCCTCCCGTAGTCCCCACGTTGGCCACACTGGGCACGACACTACCGACTCCTAAGCTTGGCCCGGGTACCCCTAAACTTGGTCCCGCAGCGCCTGCTCCTCCGGCGCCCACGCCCAATTTCTGTACACGAACACGAGGAATTTATAATTAACTAGCTGTGCCCGCGACTACGTCCGCGTGAGAATTTATGATTGAAAGCGGTTGGAGGAAATTAATCATTATAAGCGTGTGATTAGAACCATTGAATGCTTGTCCCTATAGATGAAATAATTTTGGTAACACAGTTTGCAAAAATAATGCAATTTTGATTACTATAAATGTGTCATGAAATGAAATATCAAGTTGCATAGCAACTAGACGCGCAATTTATACCGCGATTAAAATGCAAGATGCACACTGCATAGTGATTAACGCGTAAGTTAAGATAGATAATTTTTACTGGTGGTAGAGCTCCAGTGACGGAGCTCGCGGGCGTAGGCACCACCGCATTACCTAATATACTTGCCGCTAAATGGTAGTGTTCAACACTATCGTGTTCCGGTCAGGTGGTAATGTACGGCCCTGTAATTTCCGGCACAGAGGCATAAGACCTTAGGCCTCAGGAGTGGTAACGCATCTGCATTTTGACCTTGGTCTTTGTGTGGGTGTCTATAGGCTGCAGTCATCACTTAACATCAATGTGAACTGCATGCTTGTTTACCAATTCCATTACATAAAAAAAAAAAAAAACCTAACTTCACGCCTGTAATCCCCGAAGGGGTAGGCAGAGGTAAATGCATGCATTCAATCATACATGCAAACACCCACGACTCGCCGGTTACGTTTTTGGCCCATGTAACAGGTGGCGAACCTGTTGCCATCTCCGGGCACATTACCAAACTCCGGGGTACTGGGAAACTTCCAGAAAATGGAAAAATCCCAATAGAAGCAGAGATAAAGGATTTTAAACCGTTATCTCTGATAGTCCCCGACCCGGGAATCGAACCCAGGACCTCCAGCGTAACAGTAGTGGCCTGCTACCACTACGCTACTGAGGCAGATAATTTTATAAACGTTGTATCCGATTAATTTATAAATGAATAAAATATAATTTATAATAAGTACCTGTTTCTTGTTAAAAAGTTTAGCGTGCGGTTGCCGGCCCGGCGGCACACCGTTCCAAGACATGGCGGCTGCTCCCGCACCCCCCAGGTCTTCTTCGGCTCCGCTTTGTAACTGCTCTTCTGTCATAATTACATCATCATCATCAGCATTTCAGCCGAAACATGTCCACTGCTGGACCAAAGCCTATGGGGGGATGGGGGGGTATAAGGGGGATATGTCATAATCACCACGCTTGGCATGCGGATTGGCGATCGCAGTGGCGGTAGTTTTATCGCAGGACGCTGCTGCACATCTCGCGTTATAGCACCCGCATCCTACTGGGCGGGTTCGAGTCCCACCCACCGACCGGGTTCATGCCCCGGTCACCGATCAGGCCCGCGGCTGCGTCGCCCGGCTTAGGCCAGAGTGACGGAGTGGACGTGTGGCCCCTCACAACAGGGAACTTACACCTATTTAATTTAATAGACTAGGACCACTTGTAAGCGGCACGCGGGGGAATAGCTGAGGGGAGAAAAGAATAGGTCCGAAAAAAAAAATAATAAAAAGATTAAATTAAATAATTAAATATGATCACATATCGTCTTATCGAAATAAACTGAAGTGGCTTCCCATCCGTCAGCGACGATCTGTCAGGATGCTTTGCTTATTGTTTTCAATCCTTAACGATCCTAATGCTCCCGACTATTTAAAACTCAATTTTCAAATTCTGGGCGACTCTCACACTCTTAGTCTCCGTTCATCGGAATATCTTGCTCTTCGTCTTCCTTCACACAAAACCGGTTTCATGGCCAACTCTTTCACAGTTTCGGCAATAAAACTCTGGAATTCGCTACCCGTGGATTTAAGAAAAGCTCCTAGTAAATTCACTTTCAAACGAAGCTCCGTGACTATTATCTTAAGATGCCTTGAGTTCTTTCTTTACATTATTGAATTCGTCTTTCTTTTACTACATTATTATTATGTATGTATATTATTTATACATATATATATATATATATTTATATCTCTGTATATATACGTAGGTATATTTATTATGTATTTATATGTGTATTTTTGTTATTGTATATCATATAATATATATCTTTAGGATATTTAGTTTGATGTAAGTTTATTATACTTACAGCCTTATTCTTTTCCTTCGGGAAATTTTCAATTGCACTACCACATTGAGTTTTCTACACAACCTTAAGGTTGACTGGTAGAGAATGCTACCTAGCATTAAGTCAGCCTCATGTATGTACTTTTTTGTGCTTGGAAGATTAAATAAATAAATAAAAGATTAAAAAAAATACAAAATGTTTCAAATGGGCTAAAAAGCTACCAAAAAAAAAAACAAACTAAGAAAAAAAAACTAAATATTTTTTTTTTTAAAAAACAAAAAACTTTTGTGTATATGACCTCCCTCAGCGAGTTTCCCCGCATACCACAATCCCCATTTAGGACCACGCCCCCGACGCTTCGGGGGCAGATAGGCCCGGGGTACGAGGATTCGCCTCAATCCCCGAACCCCCCCCTCCTTTGCGTTCGCGCGGAGGGATGATGAAGATTAGTAGCGTTATAGCATTTACTATTATTACCGCCCCATTGGAATGGTTTGATCGCCATTGTTCGGTTGACAGACTGCACTAGTGGAAGAATTCTCTTCCAGTTGAAGAAAAATCTTCCGCTAGTGGTGGGGTCACGCGACGCCGACATTACATAATTTTACTTTATGCCTTTGTTCTCCGAAGGCGTAGACAAAGCAATCACCCACGATTATGACGACGGCTTATTGAGGTAGAGGACAGAATGGGATTCGTTGAGTCAGTAATAGAAGTATTACAAGTGAGAAAGGCTAATGGAGTGATTTCATTGGGACAGAGAGAGTTCGGTAGTGGGACTCAATTATGCGTCTCAAACGGTTTTCCATCCCTCGTTGAAGAGGTAAAAACTAAAAAAATTAAACCGTCATCCAAAATCCCACCAATTAGGCCATTACATGAGCCAATTACGCTCGTTAAAGAGATTTGGACCCGAATTCGTTTGGTAGTCTAGTCGACAAGTTCAAAATGGTCTAAAATAGAGATACTGCTCTTAAAATTATGTGCGATAGCTCATTGGATCCGGAATGACGCCTAGAAAAATGTTCTAAAAGGGTTTATCAGCACTTAAAAAATTGCAAAAGTTCAAAAATCATAATATTTGTCATATAACATAGTTGAAAAAAAAAATGTTTTAAAAAATATTGAAATAATCAATTTGTTTATAAAAAAAATTTCAACAAATGGCGGGAAACATTTTTTTTTTTTTTTTTTATGTAATGGAAGTGGTAAACAAGCATGCAGTTCACATTGATGTTAAGTGATGACTGCAGCCTATAGACACCCACACAAAGACCAAGGTCAAAATGCAGATGCGTTACCACTCCTGAGGCCTAAGGTCTTATGCCTCTGTGCCGGAAATTACAGGGCATTTTATTTGCTAATCAATTAATGTCTTGTATCAATAAAAACACGATAATATAATGATTAAAAAAAAAATTGTTTTTAACAACATTACTTGGATTTTTCAGTTTTTGATCAAGTAAAAAAATTATTATAAGCAAAGTATGAATATTTTTTTAACTTTTATGGCATGATCTTGTTAAGTATGTATATAAGAAAGGCTCCACGAGGCGAAAAATTTATAGGATAATTTTTTAAACATTTTTTGTCATTGACAATGAAGACAGGAGTTCGAGAAAATTTTGTTAGTTAACAATCGTTTAACTTGTTGAAAAATGAACTTTAAGTAAAATTTCCAACGGGACTAAATTTTATAAAGTGTTCTAAATATACCATATTTTTTTGCAAATTAAAAAAAAAAATATTCAATACCTTAAAAAAAATAATTAATGTGTCGTAGTCGGTATTGACGCGGCGCGCGCATCCTAAAAATGTCGCGCGGAGACCCATTTTCAGCGTTAAATAAAAATTATAAATAATGGAGATAGAGTTCCGGGAGTACGGAAATTTCCTCCTCTTTAAGAATCTTTTATTTAAATTTCTTAAATATTTAAAAATTTATGAAATATTGGCAAAAAACGAAATACCTATTTTTTTTCGTCTTTAATTGTTTATTACTTTTGCAATTTTTTATGTGCTGATAAACCCTTTTAGAACATTTTTCTAGGCGTCATTCCGGATCCAATGAGCTATCGCACATAATTTTAAGAGCAGTATCTCTATTATAGACCATTTTGAACTTGTCGACTAGACTATGGGTTTAAATCGGCATTCTGTTATTTCTCACTCTGATTTTAAAAATCGTTTAAGTTTAATATACGCGCGATAAATCCGTAAAAATAGTTTTATTTCAATATTTTTCACTCGTTGGTGTTTTTGAAGTATATATTATATTTTTAATTTCTCGATTTTTTGTGTAAATGTCTATAAGTAACAGGCACGTACACATCTATCCGAAAACTGTTGAGAATGTTATCTCCTTACTCCTCGCGTTTGAGGAGTGCTTTAGCTTCCAACGTGAGCTCAGTAGCGTGAAATGATGATATTCAGATTTTACGTTTATAACGTGATTACATCATGCACGATGATCGAGTTCCGTATTCCGTCAAGGTATTCTTATTACAGCGAGGAGGAAGCGATTATTGATCTATTAACAATTCACGGTATTTAAGACTATTTTAATCGTTATTTAAATAGTGTGGCTACCTTTGATGACCTTCTTGATGTAGGGGTCGAGGTTGATGGTGAAGGGCAGGAAGACCTTGAGGTCGGCGGCGGTGAGCGTGGCGCGGTGGAAGCTGAGGAACACCTCCAGCTTGCGCTCGTCGCGGTCGAGCTCCATCAGGGTGCCCGCTTCGCGCAGCGCCCCCATCATTGGTTTCACTCTGTTTCAAACGATATTTAGCGAATAAATAAAATCAATACGCTGACACTAACAGCCCCACGCCTTGGTATTTTATACCCGTCTGGGTCGCAATCTGTCGAGTTTGCAGGGCTTTTAGCAGAGTCGCTCTTACAAAAAAGGGAAAAGGGACTGAATTTTTTCAAAAAAAGGGACTAAAATGGGGCCCAAAAACAATCTGTTTTTTGGGTTCCGTAGTAAACAACGAACCCTTCTAGTTTCGCCATGTCCGTTTGTCTGTCTGTCTGTCTGTCCGTCAGTCCGCGGTTTAGCGCAAACATTATTGGTATTCGAGAGTTAAAATTTGCACAAGAGTCACTCAGTTTTTAGGGTTGCGTAGTAAACAAGGAACCCTTATAGTTTCGCCATGTCCGTCTGTCTGTCTGTCCGTCCGCGGTTAAGCGCAAAAACTATTGGCACTAGAGACTTGAAATTTGGTCCAAAGATACACCTTAATGACGCGAAGTAACCGTCACGCGAAGCATTCGTCAAGAAGCGTCACGTGACGCATACGTCACGAACCATCAAAAGACACATTTGTCACGAAGCGTCACGTGAAGCATTCGTCACGAACCAACACGAGAAACTTTCGTCGAAACTTTTGAAGCTGATAACTGGTGATAAAAAGTGGATCACGTACGACAAGAACGTGCGAAAAAGGTAGTGATCAAAGGCCGGTCAGGCTTCACAGACTGGCGAACCCGGGTTAACTCGCAATAAGGTGATGTTGTGTGTGTGGTGGGATTGGAAGGGCATTATTCATTATGAGCTATTACCACCAGGCAGGACTATCGATTCTGAACTCTACTGCGAACAACTGATGAGATTAAAGCAAGAAGTTGAGAGAAAGCGGCTGGAATTGATCAACAGAAGGGGTGTGGTGTTTCATCATGATAACGCTGGACCTCACACATCTATAGCCACTCAGCAAAAATTAAGAGAGTTTGGCTGGGAGCTGGGATGCATCCGCCGTATAGTCCTGACCTTGCACCTGCAGATTTCCACCTGTTTCGGTCTCTTCAGAATTCTTTATGCAATGTTAGGTTAACATCACGAGAGGACTGCCAAATCCACTTGTCGCGGTATATTGATGAGAAGTCCCAAAATTTTTATAGCAATGGGATCATGTCCCTACCTACAAGATGGCAAAAGGTTATCGAACAAAATGGTACATACATACTTTAGTTAAATTTAAATAAACTATATTAAAAAATGTTTTGAATTATCTTAAAAAATGCGAAGAAACTTTTTCCTCAACCTAATAAAAATATACAAAGTGTACGGGGTTAAATGTGCAACACAAAACTAGTTTGTTCTGAATCGATTTTAGACATTTTTAATATAGGTAATATTTTATCCCAAACTTGTGGTCACCCATTTGGTGAACAGTCAAAACAATAAAATAAAATGCTAGTCTCAACAAGTTCATTAGAACATTTTTTTATATAATAATAATTTAAGAAATAAAATAGTGAAAATTAATCTAATTACTAGCGAGTGTTAAATAGGGGTGCGTAGGTTACGCTTCATTACATTGCGACAGTGTGCGTGTGTGTGTAGGTTAGTGTTTTATGTGCGGCCGTAGGTAGGGCAGTAGGGTAATATGCGTAGGGTGTGCATACTGTTCGTACAAATTGAGGACAACTTATTTCTTAAATAAAAATATTAAATACATAAATGTGTAATTTCAGTCCATGTATTATGATTATAACTCGATTTTCTAATCAGGGTGTTTGAGAGTGTGCATTATTCCCATTACATGTTGTATAATGACAGTATTATAGTTGTCTGAAGGTGGGGTCAAAATCTTAGGAATCGGTGTGCATGTATGAAGACAAAGATGAATATAGAAGAAGCACGGGAGGTGTGTCAGGACCGGGATATCTGGTGCTGCACACTCTCTACCTATCTCGTAAGGGACCTGGCGTGAAGATACATAATAATATATATATATTACAGCAGATAAATTATGTACTGTATCTCCTGTAATCGGCGCTCCACATTCACACAAGGATCTCGCGAGAACGCAAGAAAGACACGAGAAACGTGAATGTGGGACCTATTCACATAATCTTCTCAGATTCTCGTCTTGTTCTCCGAATTTGATAAACCCGAAACGAAACATTGATTGACAGACAGAAGATTGGATATACAAAAAAATATATGTTTCGTAAGTTGTTTCATAGCAACTTGAACATGAAGAATAAAACAAATGACACAAATTATTTAAAAACGGTACGTAGTAGTGGTAAAATTTCGAGATAAATTGTACAGTGAGCACTCCGACTAAAGGAATAGTGAGAATTGATAAGTACTACTTAGCAATGCTCACTATTCCTTTAGTCGGAGTACTTACTAAGTAGTGGCGTCAATACATCATATAATTTCGATGCAACAAGTTTACCGAGAGATATTTGTAAAAGATTATTTTCAAACTTACTTGTCGTATATTTGCTTGAGTGACGTGGAATCATCGATGTGATCCTCGTAGGTTTCATGGTGGTATATTATCCAAGAGGTGCGGAAAGGCCACTGCTCGGTAAGGTTCACCCACGACGCTAGTTGATACCAGTTGAATTCGATCTGAAAAGCCTTAAGAAGGCGACCTAAAAAATGGCACGTCACTTAATCATAAAAGTAATAAAATAATGATAATTTCTGGTCATTTAAACAATTATTTACTCTAATTGATTGTAATGACGACTTTTTTATTTATTTTGTCTTTATATAACACCTCAAGTCCAGCTAGTTCCGAGAACTAGAACCCATAAACGTTTAATTCAACTTGTTCACGCTGATGCACATAGATAGGCACACTAAAAATATAATAAATACACTTTTGATGTTTTATGGTGCATTCATAAGTTTTTTTTAGCAAACACAGTGTAGTTGCAAGCACTGGTGTTGGAGCCTTATTACAGTTCTTTTTTTCGTTCGTGGTATTTTGTATTCATGAAGTATATGAAGCGATGACGCTAGAACAGGTTCATGTGACGGCGCATATTTCGACGATTCACGTCATTGAATTATTATTCATTCATCAGTAAGCAGCACTGGCCTTAACGTTAGCAGTTCCCGTCGCCCGATGCGTGCTAGAGGTAGAAATTAAATTAACTCTACACTTGTTTTTCACGTACTTTATTCGTATTTGGTGTATATTTTTATACATACCGGTGACGTACAGGACGTTCATAAGGCGGCGCATGCTTCTAGGGTTGACATCGCTGAAGTAGTCGTCGGTTAGCAGTACACGGCCCAAGTCGGCGGCCCCGCCAGTGACCGGCGGGCCTCCGCCCCCCGCGCCCGCCACTCGGTGCAGACCCGACGCTACAGATGACGCCACCGATTCCGAAGGCCGCAAACGCCTCACATTCTCTTTTGTCTGGTTCTTTATCCGTTCCTGGCTCGACATCAGCTCCGACGTGGATGATAACCGCCGAGCCGATACCTAAATATCACAAAAAAAAACTATTGGAGCCAGTATCAAAATTATATATTGCTTGCGATTTCGTAAGCGCGTAATTCCTGTATCCTTAAGAATTTCGGGCAATCCTCTCATAGTGCACTCACTCGTCTTGAGGAGCCATGATTTCTTGGAATAATTATGCTAAAAAGCTGTTTTAGGACCAGTAGATTCGACTGTGTTTTGTCTATCAATCACTCTGGTGTTACAAATATTCATACGCAACGTCAACCATTTTCCATCAGGTGGCACGGCTGCTTGATCTGGTATGGATTCCCCGTGGACGAATTCGCAGTCTAAAGCTAGTTTTACACATTTTTATGAATAAACTAGCTGTTGCCCGCGGCTTCGCCCGCGTGGATGTCGTTTTACAAATATTTTTTCCTGAATTTTCTTCCTTGCTATAAACCTCACGGAGCCCGAGATCTTTCCAACGAATGCAAAACCGTGGAAATCGGTTCGTGCGTTCTGGAGTTATAGCGTCAGGAAGTAAAACCCGACTTATTTTTATATAATAGAAGATTATTGTTAAAATGCGATTTCGATACATTTCAAATATTTAAATACAAAAGTCTTAAACAGAATAATTATTATTGTAGACACAAACCTAACTCGATTAGTGTCTTCTTTAAAAAGGAAGGCAGAGTAAAGTATGGTACATGCTGCATTAGGTAGATCGAAACCGTCTCAAATCTTAATTTTAAATTGAAATGGAAACAAAAATGTAGTGAAAAGAACCTTTTTAATTGTGTAATATTTTATTCGTTAGCATAAACAACTTACCGATCTCTGGAGAGATGTGGAGAAATCATCAGCTGCGATGGCTTGCATACGTTTGGTGGCAGTTTGCTGCGCGCTCTTCACTTTGCGCAGCGCCGAGTTTTGCAAGTAGAACGGCAACTGCACCATGTTGCGAAGATAATCCCAGCCGCCGATGTTGCTTTCGCAGAACGCACGACGACTATTTATTTCGACAGCCTAAAATGCATTACTATAAATAAAAAACAATGCGGACCAGTTCAATAAAAATCTTTTACTTGGTGGTTAATAACTAGTTCAAATACTTCATATAATGGCGTGGACTTTGCTAAAGTTAACGCGTTTTTTGTACATCGCAACTATTAGATTAGATTCGTCCTGTTAGATTTTAGTAATGCCTTCAATAATGTAGATTATGATATATTACTCGCAATTCTCCGTTCTCTTAACATATCTCCGACAGTGATTGACTGGTTTCGTAGTTACTTGTCTGGTCGCCGGCAGCGTATTCGAGTGGATGATTCCTCTTCCACCTGGTGCGACGTTACTGCCGGTGTACCGCAAGGTGGCGTGTTGTCTCCTTTCCTTTTTTCTACTTTCATCAGTATTATCACTCAAAACCTAACTTTTCTCTACCACCTGTATGCCGACGACCTCCAAATTTACTATCAAACTAAATTCATAGATTTGCCTGATACCATTAAAATTGTTAATAATGATCTAGACCGCATCTCCAAATGGTGTCAATCTTTCGGCCTCCATCTCAACCCATTAAAAACTCAGGCTATTGTTGTTGGGAGCTCAAGGATGATGTCAAAATTCGACTTTACAAAAGTACCACAAATTACCCTGAACAGTTCTTCAATTCCATTTAGTGATAAAGTTTAAAACCTAGGTGTGCTTATAGACAGGTGTTTAACATGGGGCCCGCAAATATGTGTCAGCAAGAAACTGTTTGGCGCTGTTGGCTCCACTAAAGTTGCGCTTGCTCGATCTATTCTCCTCCCTATATTAGACTACGCCGACATATGTTATCTTGATTTGACCCAGGAGCAACTTAACAAACTTGAGCGCCTCCAAAATCTTTGCATACGGTTCATATATGGCTTACGCAAATATGACCATATTTCTCAATTTCGTGTTGAGCTCAAGTGGCTTCCTATACGTCTTCGCAGGAATACTCATATTCTCTCCCTTTTTTACTGTCTTCTATTCGTTCCACAATCTCCTGACTATCTTAAAAATCATTTCAGTTACCTTTGCCAATCAAATCCTCTCTATCTACGATCCTCAGAAAATCTACTTCTTCAAATTTCTCGTCACTCTTCTTCCTTCGTTGCAAATTCCTTTACAGTGACTGCTGTACGACTGTGGAATTCCTTGCCCTTAAACATAAGGCAAGCACAGACTCGTGAGTCGTTTAAAAAACGACTCTATGACTACTACTTTGCTTCGTTAACTTAACATCATCATTCCTATTGCCAATATTAAGTTTTGTGTTTTTAATTAGGTTTATATATTTATGTCATGTATGTACCTATCTATTTATTTATTTATTCATAATGTTTGTCCTTACTTTGATGTGCACCCTACCTCTGTAATTTAACATTTCTCTTTCCACCGACAGGTTGTCTGGAAGAGATCGCTTTTAGCGATAAGACCGCCTGATTGTACTTTCTCTGTTTTCTATTTTTGTTTTATTGAACAATACTAGTGTACATTACTCTACACTCTCTGCCTACCCCGTTAGGGACCTGGCGTGAAGATACATACATACATACATACATACTGGTGTACAATAAAGAATATTTACTTACTTACTTACTTACTATTCATGCAACACCAATTATTATTTTAGTAGAAAATAAACCTTTATATTATTGCGTACAATACTATGGCCATTTTATCAAAGTATACGGCACGGAAAAGTAAATAACGGAGACGAGGTACACACAGTAAACGAATGAAAGAGACTTCATGTCCGTATATCATGCGCAATAATCCGTGAAGTCCCTAGAGAATTAGTACATGGAAAATCATGCAACACACGATTTAACACCATACAGGGGACAACATCAAACATCGCACTGACTAACCTCCATCCAAGCAACCTGCACATTTCAAATGTGTTATTACTTGATTAATTAAATTATAAGCGCCTTAACTGGAGACATATATTTGATCACACTGATAAAGAACCTCCGCCTTTTTTGAAGTCGGTTAAAAATTAAATATGTAAGAAACACATAATTTTAAAGTTTGACAATGTTAGTTTTGGAATTTATTTTCAAGTATTTATTTAACACCAGCAATTTTTTTTGCCACGCGTTTCTGTCTCATTCTAAAACATGCGCGTTTTCAAATGTAGCGTCATACCAAGATTAGTAATTTTGTAGAAATATTTTAAACATAAAACATTTTATTTTACAAAATTAACTAAGTAGAACATTTTCCTTAATAAATTACAGTCAAAAGTACTTTACATCTTAAATTAAGCTCAAATGTTTTTAAATGATTTTTCAATCAATCTAAATGAAGAACAAAATCTGCTCTTAAAAATATTAGTTGATAGGTTCATCGAAAAACTAAAACTAGATAAATAATATTGGTATAGACAGGGTTTATGACTATTTTCAAGGAGTACCTTATAATTATTTTAACTACATTTACTTCTGACTATCAATCAAATATTAAAAAACTTAATAGCCAAGAAGCAGCAGCAGCATCTTCACTCAAGTATTGTTTCTAAACAAAATATTTTTAAAAAAATAACAAAAACGACAATGACGCATAAAAGAAAAATAATAATGAATATACATTACAATAAAAAAAGTTAAATAACGCCATCGATAATCCATTGATGAATATTATTTCTTTTATATTGCTAAACAACATTTTTATGATTGAACAACTATTTAATTTAAGTACAGATATTATATCTCACGAACTTATTTTTTTACTATGGTGGAACCTAAGAATAAATAATACCCAGCCGTTGCGAGAAAAATATTTATACTTATTCAAAAAAACTTAGTTCAAATCTCACCTTGCTGATAATATGTGGATCGATGGCTAGAAGCAGAATGAAAGGGCTTTTGGGGTCTGAACAAAGTGCGTGAACGGCGTTCAGTAAGGCGAGCACTTTCTCCTGTTCGCAACTGTCCAGCGCGTCCACTACCACCACCAAACGCGTCTGTTGGCCCGTAAACGCGTCCAAGCACGATACCTGATGAAATATTTTCCCCAATTGTGATAAGTTGTCAACTTAACTACGGGTACCAAAATGCAAAACAATTATTATAACAATAGCAGTCTGGTGCAAACATTATCATGTCCGATGTCGCAGACCACCGATTTAAAAGAGCGTAAAATCTTCTGATCAGATTTGTTATTTTAACGGCCCTAGATTTAATTATAAATAAATTATAATGTTGTACACTTGAGCCCTCCCAATCAAGAATATAATTTTCGTGAATTCTCTCAGCCAGAGTAAGAGCATCATGATTTGAATATCATCATAAAACTAGGACAAGCATTGCAGCTTGATGTTGTTGGTCATGACTATTTGTGAAGCCTGCGTGAAATTGCGATGGAGAGTGACCACCGTTTGTCGGCCACCTACGTACTGGTAGGACAGTCTTCATCTTGCGTCGGGCTGCAGACGCCGATGAGGTTCCGGGTTTGTGGGGTACATCGGGCACGTTTTGAGGTGGCTAACGAACGGGTACGTCAAATGAAGTGCGTACAGCCCTACAGCCTGTCAGCAATTCTCTATAATGATGACTAGCATTGCGCTGTAGCCTCGAAGGGACGGTGAATGCAGTTCTGCTTTGCTGCTGTGGTAGACACTAGCTCCGGATGCATGGATGCCCTGGATACCCCTTTAGGAAAATACGAATATATGTGCGTGAGGGCCTGCAGCTCGGGGCGCAGGGCCAGCGTGTGCGCGGTGTGGTCGCGGCGCAGGGCGCGCGAGGCCAGCGGGCGGGGCCGGGTGCGGGGTGCGGGGTGCGGGGTGCGACAGTACCGTCTGCGTGAGGGCCTGCAGCTCGGGGCGCAGGGCCAGCGTGTGCGCGGTGTGGTCGCGGCGCAGGGCGCGCGAGGCCAGCGGGCGGGGCCGGGTGCGAGGTGCGGGGTGCGACAGTACCGTGTGCGTGAGGGCCTGCAGCTCGGGGCGCATGGCCAGCGTGTGCGCGGTGTGGTCGCGGCGCAGGGCGCGCAAGGCCAGCGAGCGGGGCCGGGTGCGGGGTGCGGAGTGCGACAGTACCGTGTGCGTGAGGGCCTGCAGCTCGGGGCGCAGGGCCAGCGTGTGCGCGGTGTGGTCGCGGCGCAGGGCGCGCGAGGCCAGCGGGCGGGGCCGGGTGCGGGGTGCGGGGTGCGACAGTACCGTGTGCGTGAGGGCCTGCAGCTCGGGGCGCATGGCCAGCGTGTGCGCGGTGTGGTCGCGGCGCAGGGCGCGCAAGGCCAGCGAGCGGGGCCGGGTGCGGGGTGCGGAGTGCGACAGTACCGTGTGCGTGAGGGCCTGCAGCTCGGGGCGCAGGGCCAGCGTGTGCGCGGTGTGGTCGCGGCGCAGAGCGCGCGAGAGGCGGGCGCGCGGGGCCAGCGCGAGCGCGGCCAGGGCACGGCCGGCGGTGTACACGTTGGCGAGCACCACGGCGCCGCCCACCGCGCACGCGCCGATCATCAGCGCCAGTTGTACGCCGCGATACCTGGACCACGAATAAAGAACACTCTTAAAAATTCGCATACCCATATTATTACATAATCATCATCATTTCAGCCAAAAGACGTCCACTGCTATACAAAGGCCTCCCCCAAAGAATGCCACAACGAACGGTCCCGGGCTCATCCAGCGATTGCCCACGACCTTCACCAGGTCGTCGGTCCACCTCGTGGGGGGCCTGCCTACGTTTCGTCTTCCGGTACGCGGTCGCCACTCCAGAACTCTTCTGCCCCAACGGACGTCAGTTCTGCGAGCTATGTGCCCTGCCCATTGCCACTTCAGTTTCGCTATTCGGTGGGCTATGTCGGTTACTTTGGTTCTCACGCGGATCTCCTCATTTCTGATTCGATCTCGCAGAGAAACTCCGAGCATAGCCCTCTCCATAGCTCTCTGAGTGACCTTGAGCCTTCTTATGAGGCCCATAGTGAGCGACCACGTTTATTAGGTGGGCTATGTTACAGTTACTTTGGTTCTGATGCGGATCTCCTAATTACCGATTCGATTTCTCAGAAATGAGGTACATTGTTTAATGGATTACAAAAATAAAATTAAATTGTATAAATGCTTACTGAGCATCCGTGTCGTTATCCGTAAGGTACATGACGAGGACGCACAAACCGACCAGGATACAAATGAAGCTCAGCTCAAACGTTACGATGTGCGGAATACAACACGCGCGACGCCATCTGGAACAGATAGAGTCAAGCTTATATCTATATGTATATAAGTGAAGTTCGTGTTCTACGGGCACTATGCACGCTGTGGTTTTAGTTTGACGACCCAGTTGATCTTGCCGACCCTGACGACAAGAGTAGTTAAAAAGATAAATATGCCAAAAGGTCGCGGTTTTGATCCCCGTACAGAGACAAATATTTGTGGCGTCACCGCGCCCATTGTGGAGGCACTCACTTCCAGCCCGAGGTGGAGGAGAGCGGGCGCGAGCGGAAGGCGGGTGCACACGGTGCCGTACTGCGTCTCCAGCGCCTCGGCCAGGGTGGCGATCATCTGCACCGCCGTCACCGCGCCCCCTGCGCACAGCACACTACACTCACTTCCAGCCCGACGTGGAGGAGAGCGGGCGCGGGCGGAAGGCGAGCGCGAGGCGGGTGCACACGGTGCCGTACTGCGTCTCCAGCGCCTCGGCCAGGGTGGCGATCATCTGCACCGCCGTCACCGCGCCCCCTGCGCACAGCACACTACACTCACTTCCAGCCCGACGTGGAGGAGAGCGGGCGCGGACGGAAGGCGCGCGCGAGGCGGGTGCACACGGTGCCGTACTGCGTCTCCAGCGCCTCGGCCAGGCTGGCGATCATCTGCACCACCATAGCCTCGCCCTCCTGCCCGCCGCCGCCGCCGCTTCGCATGCCCTCTGTGAAGTGAAACCTGTATAACGTCAGATGGTGATCGTTTTTTTTTTTGTAATGTTGATGATGACCAATAAAATAATTTGGGAAGAATTGTAACTCTCTTAACAGTTTAAAAATGACAACACGGATTGAAGTCGATAGACAACGTGCTCAGATATTGAATACAATTTTAAACAATTTTGACATCCCAAGCCACCTTTTATGACTAACTAGCTGTGCCCGCGACTTCGTTCGTGTGATAATTTATGATTGTTCAGTATCTAACCGGACGAAGTCGTGGGCGCAGCTAGTATAGAAGTAGCCTAAATTACTCCTTATTACATAAGTTATCTGTCAGTGAAAGTCCCGTCAAAATCGGTCCAGCCGTTCCCGAGATTAGCGGGAACAGACAGACAGACAGATAGATAAAAATTGAAAAAAATATTGTTTTGGTATATGTACCGTGTTATTTTTATATTACAAACAGAATCTCCAATTTTATTTATTTGTATAGATTACATTTCTACCAAATTACTTATTCGAAGGATGCAAACGAACATACAAATGATAAGTGAATACATGGATGATAAGTGAATACTGCAGCTCATTGACAGGTACACAAAATACAGAAGCGGTGCTATCTTCAAGTTAAAGTTGTATCGCCTCTGTGATCGTTATTACGGGATCACATTACCATCTAACCGAAACACGATAAGGCTGTACGCTACCATTTCGCGGCAGACAGCCTGTACCAGGCAAGTGGCAGAACATCACATCACAAAAGCAGCGGAGATACCACACCGTCCATCAATCTGGTGGTGGTACTCCTATCACCTCCAGTGAAAACCCAGAACTTAGATGAAAGAGTGGTACCTGATAGGTGTGGCGGGTAGAGCACGAGGGTCGTTAGGTCCGGGCGGGTGGCAGAACACCACCTGCAGCAGCAGCAACAACGCGGCGAACCGCCGTCCCAGCGCCGACACCACACCCCCAGCCCACCACCACTCGTATCTACAACAAATATTACACTAATAACTCCACGCATGTACATATTTCCATTGAGTAAGCAGTAAGTGCGCGCATGGCCCCGCGGCTGGTGTAAATCGTAAGCGATCTACTCGATTAAGCAATACGGCCGCGGTCGGGTGTGCGATGGGTGACCGCTAAAAATGCGCGTTTCCGTGCTTCGGAGGGCACGTTAAGCCGTCGGTGCCGGTTGCTATCGATAGATAGTAGTCGTTAAACCTTGTCGGAGGCTTTATGGGCGGTTTGAAAACATCTGACAGCGGGTTGTCCATCAACCCGCATTGGAGCAGCGTGGTGGAGTAAGCTCCAGGCCTCCTCCGAAAAAGAGGAGAGAGTCGTGCCCAGCTGTGGGACGTATAATGGGTTGCCATTATTAAGCAGTAAGTCCTCTTTGAGAGGAGAGGTAATAGGGACCATGACTCGCTCCTCCCCAAATAGTATCAGCATGAGAAAATTTTAATTTATGTAAATTAAGTAATCACATCGGATGGAAGAAAAAGTGATGAAGCAGTCTCTCTGAGGGAACGCGCTCTCGCTAATGCTGCTCACCACTATTCTTGCTATAAGAAGTTAGGAGAATAGATCTGTTATTTACGAAAATTCTTCAGTTAACAATTCTCGTTCCAAATGTACTGTAGCCTGTAGAATGAGAAAAATACTGTTTGGTATTTATCTCTAAAGGAGTTAAACATTATCCTGTTAACACGCTTATCCGTTTCCCAGATACCAGAGCAGATAGAGCGCGAGGTACTCCCCGGCACCCGCAGCTGCAAGCGCGGCGTGTCACGCGACCTACAACACTCACCCGAGATTCGGAGATATAGGACGGGATAGAACACGAGGGAAGAGAGCGATGTGTAGCGCAATAATCAACGCGGACGAGTGCCCACGATTGTCACAATATACCTATACAATGTGTTAGGTCTAACGAATAACTTTTCACTTCACGCACAGTATCACTCAGATTCTCGTTCCAAATATACAAATCGATAAAACAAAATGAAACTGACCTGTTCCCCAGATACCAAAGCAGATAGAGCGCGAGGTAGAAGAGCAGGAAGAGGGTGACGAGGAGCGTGGCGGCGAGCGCCGGGGAGGCCCCGGCCAGCGCCACGGTGGCCGCCACCGCGAGCGCGGCGTGCCACGCGCCCCACCACACCGCCCACGACCACGCCCACCCCGTCTCGCTCCACTGCCGAGCGAAGTTCTTCATCTCCTCTGAGAACGAACATTACGATTTGATACTAATGGTAACAGACATCACGTTTTACTGGAAGACTCATGGCGAGTATGGAGCTCGCTTGATTTTTATAAAAATAAAGGTCCAATCCAAGGTGAAACGGCTTTATAGTTGAATTATCGAAAGAATCTATGACATTTTTCATTCAAATACTTTAATAACCTCATCTAAATAAGAGACCGTTATTTGTCGTACACAAAAGTTAAATTTTTATTTTGGTGAATTTAAATGATTTAACTCTGGAAAATGTTAATTGGTCAAAATTTTAAAGCTTTCACCTTGTGTCTTTTTTGGAGATACAGATAAGATTAAGCTCACCTTTAAGTTTATTGAGCAAAAATGATTTTCCCGATCCCCATCGCGCGTACAGTCCGACGGTAATAGGAACTGATAAACTGGGCTCCGACAACATGTCGGCCAACGCTGCGCTGTACAATTCATATCCCAACATATTCTCGTTGTCTTCGTTAGTATTTAGCTTGCGAGCGCCGAATATCTGACCCAGTATTGTCTTGTTGTAACTCATGTCTATGTTGTAAGGGGTCTCGTTCAGTTTGTTCGGCTTATATAGCAATTGACTATTCTTCGGATTCCGTAGGAGAATTTCGACTATTTGCTGAAAACAGAAAACATTCTTTTTTTGATGTCCCAATCATCAAATTGAAACATGTACCTATTAATGGGCTGAAGACTGTCGTCATCTAAAGAGACAAAAGTAGCTGTTCACTGTTTACACATTATCTGAATTTTTCGGGGTTGGATAGTTGGGGGCATTTAAGAATATTTTCAATGGCACGCTAGATATTTAATAATGTTTTCGATGAATATTTAATAAACTCGCTAAGTAGACTGGCTAACTAGAACATAGCTGGGGAGCCAGTATCTATAAGTATGCGCACGTAAAATCTCAAGCTTGCGTTCGAGGAATACAGGTAGTGACCTTCTTTTTCATGATTGGACATTGTTATGCAGAAATGTTACAACCCACAACATATTTTTGCGCAGCACTGTACCAATAGTTGTCAAGAATACGGGCAATAAGTAGAATATTACAGTAGTATCGGCGAATAGGCTACTTGGCAGTTTTTAAAAAACTGGATTTATGGCTTCCAAAAAGGCCAGTTATTTTGTAAATATTAATATTTATACAGAATACAAAAGATAAATAGGTTTATTTTGCTTATAAAGGTTACTCGTTTTAATTTCCGCCTAAAACGCTCTGAAGAGTCATGGCGTCTTGTATGACGGCACATCTTTCGAATCACCACAAAGGAGTATTGTGAGGTCGACCACTCAATAACTCAATACAATGCTTATGAAGATGTGACGTCACGCACGCGTTCTCATTTGTGTTTGGTGTCACGTGATCAATTTATACGTATTTAATGCATGACAATATTTATTCTTATATATTTTAATTATTTAGCTTGCTTTTCGTAATGTTAAAATATTATTCGATTACGATCAACAAAAACTATTCATTATTTTACACAGTAGCAACTAGCCTATTGGCGAAGTGTAGGGCGGTGTCATCGTGGTTGTGTTCGGCTGGGTGCAGTCGGCACTTATGTTCGGCAAGGTGTAAAGCTCACCTTGGAGCGCGCCCGCATGGCGACGTGCAGCGCGGTGTCGCCGCGGTTGTCTGCGGCGGACACGCGCGCGCGCCGCTCCAGCAGCAGCTGCACCAGCTCCGCGCTGCGCGACCGCACCGCGCGCAGCAGCGCCGTGTCGCCGCTCTGCAATACCACACGGTTGTCACGCATGGCCTCATGGCGTGGGGAATTAAATTTTACTGTTGGTAGAGCTCCAGTGAAGGAACTCTTGGGCGTAGGCACCACCGCATTTCCTAGTCAATTGAGGTGGTAATGTACGGCCTCGTAATTTCAGGAACAGAGTCATACTGTCTTAGGCCTCGAGAGTGGCAAAGCCAGATATTTATAGACTAGAGTTTTACTTAATGAATAGTTGCTGCTTGTTTATTTGCCACTTTCCATGCTTAATTACATAAAAAACCTTTAAAAATGCTAGTTAATACTCTGAGCTGCACTGTTAAGGCCCAGAAGGCATACCCTATATCTCGGTCGACACATCGGCAACACAGCACAGCTTCTCTCTATCGTCGATGCGGTCGACGTAAATTCAATACCCACTTTGTAGTACATTGTTGTTATGGCGAAACGTGATAATTATCATCATTTTAGGATATCAACCATATACTGTTAAGTAACTTTCTAATTCATGACCTCCGTGATACATATTACGTTCTTAGGTCTACTAGACTACATCGCTAATGTCCGTTAACATAGAATAACGCGGCGGCCCGATTCGAATCGATCGCCGTAAGAAATAAATGTGATTATTATTGTTATTTTTGAGGCCAGGAAGACCAAGGCTGACCTACCATGACCAAATAGGTCGAGTTCTGTCTGATGGTGGGGTCAAAAGTCTTAGGAATCGGCGTGCATGTATGAAGAGAATGATGAAGGTAGACGAGGCACGAGAGGTTTGTCAGAACCGGGATGTCTGGCGCTCTACACTCTCTGCCTACCCCGTTAGGGACCTGGCGTGAAGATACATACATACATACATACATTTTTGAGGCTTTATAACCTATCGACGGTTATAATCAATTAATTTGATATCAAGCTTTTAACCATTTTTAATTAGCTATTGAAAAAAACAGATCTGTTGCTACAACTCTAATGAAAATACTCAAAATTATACACTTAAAAACATTTTATAGTATGTAATATTTATTTTTCGCAATAACACATGCGAGTGAACTTTAAAAAGAAAAATTTGACTGCACCGACCCTAATAATAATAATAATAAGGGGGCAGAGCAGCTTGTGGCGAGCTGTTGGTGAGTAGCGACACCACCCCCTACCATCATCTCGAGTTCTGAGAGAGAACTGGGCTCCGCCTCGTCCGCCACACAGAGGTACGGCCGGACAGAGCATCAGGTCTCTCACCTCTGGCTTGCCTTCATTGGCCGGTCAGAGTGGGGCGCTAGAGGTATGGCATTTGCAGAAATTTAGATAATAGGCTGTTGTCTAAATTTCTGCAAGAGCCATACACTCGGGGGTGGAAGTGTCTAAAGGCATAATAGCGGGGAAGCCCGCTCCGAGCTCGAGATTACTCGCCCGTGATGGTGAAACCGGGGCCACACCTCTCGACACCCCCAGCCTCTCTCAACAGTGTTGCCCCCCGTCGACCATCGGGTTGGCTGTTTGGGGGGCCCACCAAGGAGAGGCGAGTCACCACCTGCCTAAAGTAGGATTCGATAATGTGAGATGTTGAATATAGGCAGGTGCCGGATCTCACTCCATAGGCCCAGCCATCTAGTCCCCCCAGTTCACCCACATAGCCCAAAGTTTGGCAAGTCATTTTCATTACAATAGTCCCATTATATTCTGCGGGGTCTGTCTGTGTCTGTATTAACTATTGATGCAGCCAGAGAGAGGTCCCGCCGAATATAACCCATTACAAAGTAGATCAAAATTCTCGAAAGGGCCTCTACGTGTTGGACCTCCCATGTCCCCGCGCAAGCCTGACAAAGGTCCGGGATTCAAATTGGACCCCGTGCTGACGAGAGACATAATAATAATGGCAACCCATTATACGTCCCATAGGTGGGTGGGTAAGTGGACAACCCAATGTCGGATGTTTTCAAACTGCCCATAAGGCCTCCGACAAGGTTTAACGACTGCTAACTATCGATAGCAACCGGGACCGACGGCTTATCGTGCCCTACGAAGCACGGAAGCGCGCATTTAATTTGCCACTAGCGGTCACCCATCACACTACCCGACCGCGCCCGTAGTGCTTAACCGAGTAGATTGCTTACGATCTACACCAGCCGCTGGGCCATGCGCGCTTCAATCGGTTAAAAATAAAAAAAGGGAAAAGCAAAATTTGACGCATTGGTGTGGGGCTTCGGTAGCTTAGTGGTAAAGCGGCTGGACTGTAATCCTGAGATCGCAGGTTCGATTCCTGCCCGAAGTCAAATTTTTCTTTCCGTTTTTTCTTTAATTTTATAGTATGCTCGAGAACTTAAATATACGACGTGGCCCTTCTCCAACGGCGTATCTTTTGCAGAGCCTCCACAAAACTCTTATATCTTCTAATTGTATGTCCTTGTCATCAATATAAGCTGAAAACTTAATAGTTACTTTGAAGACTTATGGCCGAATACTCAAACGTCACTCAATTTTAAGCAACACTCAAATGTGCGCTATTTCTATCGTTTGAACATGTTTTTATGTTCCACTTAGATTTAAGTGGCGTTTGAGTATTTAGCCGTTACTAAAACAAACTTACAGTGGTACAATGCTCGAGATCAGGGTTGGAGGCCAACAGCAACTTGAGTATAGCGACATGGCCCTTCTCCACCGCCGTGTACACGGGCGTTTTCTTCTCCTTGCCCGGCAGGTCCACATCCACGTGCTTCTTCAGCAAAGCCTCCACTATGTTCTTGTGTCCTCCTTTCACCGCGTGGATTAGTGGCGTGTCTTTTGAGTGGTCCTGTTTGTAAGCATTGTTTTAAGTAGACAAATAGAATTTGAATATTCATCAAAAGTGTCATAATCAATAATTGGGACTGTTCAGAGTAATTAAGATCTTACAAAGATTCGGCCGAAACAAAAATGAAGTGAGTAAGAAAAAAACGCAATTTTGTCCTACTGTCACATGAACCTATTTATCTGAATGTCAGAGGTATTTTACAATGGCAGATGACAGTCACTAATGTACTGACAAGCAAGTCACAACTTTTAATAGGTATTCAAGTATGCCTGTTCTGGCCGAAATTGATTAACTGCTCTGAACAGCTCCATTAACATTTTCTATTTCTCAGTCATTTACTTTAAAATTATTTGCTTCTGTCAAACTATAAAGTAGATTCAAATCTAAATTTAAAAAACCAAATTAAATCTACACAATTTATTAATTACTGTTCACAATATATTTAAAAGAACAACTGCACTTTCCTTCTATAATTTGATTAACATTAAGAACAAATTTAATTGAATCTATACCTAAGAGATTAGCTTAGGTATAGATTCACTATGCAAAATACATAGAGGAACACGGGCCACTGGCCGTGGCGGACTGGAAGGGAGTAGCCATAGCGTTTATTACCGATGCAAAACAGTCTCTCATGTTTTGCGGGGAGAAATGCGTGTGACACTCACACACACTACAAAAATCGTCTATTACTATGAAACTCACACCTTGACTTTAACAAAATACGTAAACAATTTAACGCAAACATTTAAACATCTAGGCGACAGGCATAGGTCCATTTGGGCTTGTACTTTGACAGAGGGGAAAGCCTGCTTATAGCTACTCCCCTCCGGTGTTGCTCTATGGCAAAATATGATATAACAATGAACACTTCAATATGATTACATTATTTAAAAGAAAATTATAAAGTAAGCTAAATTATATTGTACGACTGCTTTCTACATTGCCAATCACAAAACATTGATTGAAATGTAACGAAAACATCAACACGTATTAGAATGCATCAAGTACCGCAGACTTGGCACTGTGACATGCAATTTCAAATAAGCACATAAACAACATTGTATACGCTACAAAACATATGGAAATAGTACACTTGGGTCTGTACAGCAATGTACTGTTACCTGAACATTAATATAAGCTCCAGAGTTAATAAGAGCCAAGGCAATATCATAGTACCCCTCCTTGCAGGCGATGGCGAGCGCGGTGAAACCGTCTTTGTCCAACGCGTTCACGTTCGGCTTGTGTTGCGATGCGAGGAGCATTTGGACGATCTCGAAATAGTTGCCTGTAACAAGAAAAAAAAAAGAGAGTTTGAGATTACTTTTTTGCAAGGAGATTTTCTGTTATTTTGTAGTTTAGCAAAAGTTTTTAGACACATATTTTTTTATTACATTTTTTTTTTCATTTATAGTTTATAGAAAAGGATTTCAATCTAACTACTTATTGCATTGATTAAGAATGAAAAACCGCTCGTATCGTGGAGCGGTTCAGTGGAGTGGGAGTCCGTGTGTGTAGGGCATGTATGAGTGGACTGCACATGGCCGATGTTTTAAATCAACAAATTTTATATTTAATTAATTTAAAAAATCAGTAGTTGTTCTACAATTGAGACACCAGAAAAATATTCTAACTGCACAGAAAAAAAGAATCCTGTAGATGTAGACGTTCGAATCCAATATAATAATTACAATGTATTTGAAAACAGAATAGCCGATCGACTATAATCACACCTATGTATTTAAAGATACCCAGAACAATGTGCTATGCATTGTATCTATCTAAAAAAAACTATGTATTTGGCTTCATCACCATCAGTTGAAAAATATTAATAATATATAATAAAGATAAATTAGTAATAAAAGCCTTATGAATTCACAAAAAGTCTAAAACTTTGTTTACACTTAAGAAACAATTTAAGTAACTGTGAGCCTGGGTTGCACCACGACGTTTGTTAAAGTTAAAGTTATGTATTTGAATAAGAAAGTTAACCCTAAAAATCGACTTACGAACACGGAAGAAATCACTGAAATCACTGTTCAGAAAGCCTCCCACCGTAGTAGTGCTTGTGCAAAACACTTACAACGAGTTTTTGTTTTTATAATAGTTAGGACCAGGTACAGGTAAAAAATAATTAGTTAAATTTTTATTCAGTTCAAATCTTAGTTGCGAATCCAAATAGTGAACAATTCAACATCTAATAATAATTGTATTCTTCAGCTATTATTAGACGTTACAAAGCGAGATGTTTATTTTGTTCCTAAAATCTATTGTTATTTGATCGCTTGTTAAAACATTATGAAAATAATGGACGGGCATATTCATGGGTGATTAGTATTAAAGCGAATAGCGTGACAGCTGACCGTGGCGAGGTGTGTCATTTGTGATGACAGTCGGACAAGTACAACACCCACAAGGAGCTCTGTAAACATTCTTATCTTAGACACTGATGCAATGATGAAAAATCAATTTGTACGTAATGTATTCAATATTGAAAGGAACAGATATATATATTTTTTAATCTGTCATTACTTTTTGTAAAATGATAATTAATCATCTTCATCATTAATCATTTTAGCCGAAAGATGCCTACCGCTGAACAAAGCCTATCGCAAAAATGCTTACAACGACTTATTAATACTAAGATAAATATCGACAGTCTTTGCATTTCATCATAGGTACTACTAGCTATTTACATAGTTTAAATGTGAAACTTTAGTTCTAAACTTAACTACATAACAGTTTGGGGTCAAAAGGACTAAAGGAAGTTTATGCTACTGATCAATTTCGGAGGACTACTACCTATAGTCGGAAGTACATACTGACTTACATTTAAAAAAATAAACTATAATGTTGCCTATTGAAAAAATTACACAATAGGTCTGCAACGTGACAAAAATAAGAATGAATGTAGAGGAAAAGAGAAATTGTAAACATTATAATTAAATGGAACAGACTGAAACATTTGTAGAATCTATTTCTGTTAAAACACAACAACGAAGAAAAACATTTCCCATTTTTCTATTATAATGTAGGGTTTATATATAGCAAGAGATTCGCATGGGCGAGAACCAATCAAAACGTAAGTCAATCATTAAGTGACGCAATATATTTTATTTGTGGAGTTGGCAGGCATATTTTAATTGCATTAAAGCCAAGATAATGAACAAAACTATCGATTTTTCTATTCATCACTACCAAGTTACAGAAGAAAAGAAGAAGCAAGTTTCATACATTGATTTGTACAAAAAAAGTTAGAAAAAGGTACAAGGTAAAACGGATTAGAAATATTATCTAGGGAATCTAAGGAACATTTTCTGGTATTTAAAATATTTTTAAATCACCGGAAAAAAATCGTCTTTCCTAAGCACTCCATACTAAAGTTCAATTTCAAACTTTTTATTCCGGGGAGTTAAAAATATTTTAAGTATCAGGAAATGTTGTTTAGGTTCACTGAATAATATTTCCATGCTGATTTACCGTGTACCTTTTTTTCATTTTATCTGTACAAATCTTGCCATGATCCTTTGCGAATTAGATAATAATGTCGCCGAACTTAACAAAAATCTAACTATTTATCATCAAAGAAGCGACGTGGTCTGATGTAACGAGGCCAAGAAGTATATCTATGAATAAAGTATATATTATTAATATGTAGGTATAGTAAATGCCTTCAATATAGAGGCCAACGCCATGCAGGATGTAGGGTCACCAGCGCATAAGGTCCAAGAAATATAACCAACACAACACAGCACATGCCCACGGTGTTGAGGTCAGCGGCAGCGCGCAAAAGACGTCACCACTAGAGCCGAAGTGTCCTACTCGTTGTCAAGTGTATCCAAAGGGTGAGATTTACAATATTTACATGATATTTAGAAAGACTTGTCAAGATGCTCTAGTTATTATTCACATAACTATGGTCATCATAACATAAAAAGGTCAACAGCAAATAGGACATAGGACGTAGGACAACGTTATTTTAATCTGTCGCTTAAATAGGTAAGGGGCCGTTCATAAATTAAGTCACGCAAAATATCGGTATTTTCGTCCCTCCCTCCCCTCCCTCCTACGTCACGCTTTATCCTATCTTAATAACAGGAACCCTGTATAACCCCCCCTTCCCCCTTATTGCGAACGTATTTGATGAACGGTCTAACAATCTCCTATTGTGGTTTATTTCTTACCTTGCGTCGCTTGCAGGAGCGGTGTCCAGCAGTACATGCCCGCTGTATTCGGATCGGCGCCGGCACGGAGAAGCGCCGTGCAAGAGGTGACATCACCAGCGCGGGCGGCCCACGTCAGCGCCGACGTGGCGTACTTGTCGCACGAGTTGGGGCGCGCGCCCGCCGACAGCAGCCGCTGCACCACCCCGCTGTGGCGCCGCCCCGCCGCCCATACCAGGGAACTGTTGCAATACACAATGCCGTATGAATAGGCGTTCTGTATTAGAGGTGCGTCCGCCTATCGACATTGCTGTCAGCATTGTCATTGATGTCAAACTTTCATGTCGATTTGTAGCTCCTTTAAAAGTAGTGATAATCTGACTGATGTTCTTGCTTTCGTAAGTGATAAACGAGCGATAATAGTTTATTATTTGGATCATTGTGATTGTTCTTAAGGTAAAAATTGACATGAAAATTTGTCAGCAATGACAATAACGACAGCAATGTTGATAGGCGGACGGCCCCCAGGTCCACAACCCAGCTTCTTAGTCTTGATAGCTCTAATTGGTCCAATGATCCGTAATTATTAAGGTAATTTAGACCAAACGAGTGCTGCAGTGTTGAATAGGATTCTTCTCATGCAGAATTCAAAAGCAAGAGTCATCAGTTCTATTCACGCGCTCTTGCGTCGTTTACACCAAGGGAGAGAGTACTCATAATTTTCTTAGAATATTACACAGGATCTTTAGGAATAGAGATAGGATAACTCAAGAATGCTCTGTCTTTGTGTACACCAAAATAATCTGATTGGATTCATCATTATATCAGTCATTTAATAATTAAAAAACACAAAAAAATCGGGACTATGTTTCCCTTTATTTTATTGTAATGAATATTTAAAAACACATTTATTTATATTACTAAAGTTCGATACCTATTTCGATATAAAAAGCAAGAGCGGCGGAAGTGTACTTTTGTATTATAAAAAAAGCTATGATGATATAATTTTATTTGAATGTTACCATATAAAACTGAGACGGACCATTAGTGATTCATATCTATTTATATCTACAATATTTATGCATAGAAATAAGACGTTTAAAAATCATGGATAACATTACAAATAAAAATAAACACACTAGTTTTTTGCGGTGTTTCAAAAAAGGAAAAAGAAAAAATGAATATTTATCCAAGCTCAACTTTTGGACTCACGTGTAGCGAGCTAAGAAATTCGTTTGATAAAAAACATAAATAATATCACAAACATGTTCCAACCTAGACAGACATGTGGCGTATATTAACGGGTTAAAGTTGTGGTTTCCTTATGATATACACATTATTCGAGGCCAATATACTACAACGATCAAACCACATTTATTATGATCAATGAGCAATAACAAGTTAAATTAGATCTTTAGAGCATATCTGACTATCAAACAACAACAAACAAACAAATCTATTAAAAAAACATTGGATATGAAATAATTATTCACGTGGTCATAATTTAATGAACGCATGTATAAACATGAGAGAAAGATGACATAAGACATCCAATATGTACTTGTACATACTGGATGACTTATGTCTCCTATATTTCTGTCATGGAAAAATAGGATGTGGTGTCAAAGAAGTTATGATATGTAAATAAAATCATCTAGTTTATCATACAAGCTTTTATAGCGGGGAATAGGGCTAAACAAAAATAATCTGATAATAAAGAATACTTACTTGATATTATAGTTTCCATGTGCATGCACATCAGCTCCCTTTTCCAGAAGAAGTACTACTACGTCCTCGTGCCCTTTGTATGACGCCCACATCAAAGGCGTCCATCCTCCCTGTTTACAATAACACAATATTTTAAAGACTGCCTTTTCTGTTTCATCAAAAGCAGTCTAAATTTACCTTTAGGCATGATTTCATAATTTAATTTTGAATGACATCCCAATTTTTATTTATTCTTTTCCGTTTTCTTCCGTTAAATTATAATCCATGTACCTATGTACCCATGTGTGTCATGAGGGGGGAAATGCCATAATCGCCACGCTTGACAGGCGGGTTGGCGATCGCAGTGGCGGCAATTTTACGAGGGACGCTGCTGCCCATCCCACGTAGTTGTACCGCCATGGTTTGACCGCCATTGTTCGGTGGACTGACTGCACTAGCGGCAGAATAGTGGGCGATGGGGTCGACACATCCCGACGCCAAAATATCTACTATGTAAGTATTATGTAGTTTGAGCATTGTAAGTCTGCAAGTATTTATTCAAGAGTCGCAGTTTTCTCGCCAGGGCTGAATCATGGCCCACTTAAAAAAAACGAAATCGGATTAAAAGCTATGTATCCGTATCATATGACACTTGAATATTACACACGTGATAAAAGTGATTTGGTTGTGTATAATCTGCATTAATATTGTATTATTGATTAAGGATACATACGTTAGTATTTGCGTCTAATTCTGGTTTAAATAAAACGGACTAGACACTTGCTAAACTAGTATGCATATTTAATCAACTTAAAAATAAGGTTACAGTTTCCTTAAGAGTGCCAAATTCTTCTTAAGGTTTGTTTTTGTTGAATTAACTCAGAATAAAATAATCGTCTTTGATGAGTCATTGATTACAATAACACACCAACGTGCATCTGAAATCTGATTTATAAGTCTCGGAATAAAAAGATTTTCGTAATAAATCGTACTTACGTAGCCCAGAGCACTAATTACACAAGGCTGACCTATCTAAAAATATATTGTTTATTAAAGAAGTTCGCTATGCTAGTGTGAAGATATATATTTTAACCAGATTTAAGAATGTGTGGATGTCACTGACTTCTTGGCAGTAGGCCACCTCATGTATAAATATACAGATATTAGAATGCACAGGCCAAAATACATTTTGGTCATTGCTCTATTATAAATATTTAGGTCACAAATATTGCACATGCACCGTGTTGACCTCATTCTGACGTTAAAGAAGAAATAAAAACAAAGCGAAATATCAGTAGGTACTTACGCAATCTCTAGAGTCAACTTGGGCCCCAGCATCAATTAATTCTTTAACAATAGCGATGTGTCCAGCTCGGGCCGCAAACGCGAGCGGGGTCCATCCGTCCGCGTCAACAGTGCACGTGTCTGCGCCCGCACCGACCAAAAGCTGCACCGCTGCGACGCGCCCGTTCTCGCATGCACACATGAGTGCAGTCGTTCCATTCTGCATTTGCAAAAAAAATGTGATAAGTTATGACACTTGTTGTAAAATGGTTGTAGAAATCGAATGTGTTGCAATTAATTCATACACTGTGAATTTGCAATTTAAGTGATCAAACACGGTTGTCTATGTTTGTCTAATTTTAATTAGGTAGGTACATCAAAATATGATGAATGTTGTCATAAGTTTTAAATATTTGCATCTACTATAACTCTCATACCTAAATTAGATATAACATTAACAATATATTACTTAATTTCTCTATGCAATTCCACTGTTGTCTTTTATGTTAAAGCTGAAAAAAATATCTAAATTGGCATATGTTGATCATACTTCGGTGGTAACGTCATCATTAAACTTTAAAAAATATATTCTTAATATAAGAGATTTAAATTTTTAAGACGGTGAATTTATTAGGTGCGAAAAGTTTTTCCTGTTTACGCATATCGCAAACCAAAATTGAAATGATCTTAGTTAGTTCTTTAAGGATTTGGAACCAAAAAAGTCGTATTTAATTTATTGGTAGATAATTTAAAAGATAAAACAGATAGGCACATAAAAAACGTCAAGAAGAACAAGTCATTTCACAAAATGTTTATAGCAACCGACTCGAACATGCAAAAAAAAATAAACGACGATCAAGAATTCCTCATATATTACAAAATTTCCAATCGATTAATTTGCTCCTTACTATTAAAATTAATGCTCTCATGGCCAAATACTCAAACGTCACTCAATTTTAAGCAACCCTCAAAAGTGCGCTATCTCTATCGTTTGAACGTGTTTTATAAGGACAGAAGACTTTTAAGTCCCACTTAGATTTGAGTGACGTTTGAGTATTTGGCCGTTAGTTACATAATAGTTCAGTTATCAAAATGATTTCAAACACTTTTTACATTTAAAAGAATATAATATGGCAGAATATTTACATGTGCGATATGAATGAATGAATTTATTCCATCAATTATATGAAATTACTTTCATTCAGTCCATAACGATGCCAAGTCTGCATAGCGATACGAATATCTGCCAAAACAAAATGTGTGCATGTGCATCCAAAGTTTGTTACTTAAACTCCCTACACAAGATGTAGGTAATCTTAGGTAACTGATTTCATAGCGTCATTTCCTTTATTTTTATGTCTCTTGCGCCTCAGGTTCACTTTCTTAGACAGAAAACGTTTGCGCAGATTGTTTAGTAAAATAACTTCTTCTCAATTAGCGCCGTAGTCTTTGTTCAGGATAGGCATTCTTTTAGGGTCCTTTGGTCGCAGTCTTCTAGTACATATTGTTATCTACACTAATATTATAAAGAGGAAAACTTTGTTTGTTTGGTTGTAGTGAATAGACTCAAAAACTACTGGACCGATTAAAAAAATTCTTTCCTTATTCGAAAGCTACATTATTCACGGGTAACATAGGCTATATTTTATTTTGGAAAAAAAATAGGGTTCCGTAAGATATTTTGGGTTTTTCGGACACAAGGTGTAAAAAATCAACCAGAAAAGTTACTTATTTTGCATACACTGCCTAAACTATAAAAGATATCGAGGAAGGCTTTAGGCTATATCTATTATCATCACGCTAATACGAATAGGAGAGGGTAGGTAACATTGCACCCGCGCGTAGCCGGGGCGGGCCGCTAGTATTAAATATGTACACTTGCTGGATTAAGTGAAAAAGTATCAAGTTCTAATTATTTGAAACGGTTACTGAAATGGTTATTATTTTTGACATTTTGACGTTCTGACGCTCCAACCAGCTGGCCGTTTAGACCTATAGCTCTTCCTGTTGGATTCTTAGTGCGCTGCTAGTAGTACTTAATAGGTTTCATATCTGTCTTATATGACTTGCAAATCGCAAGTGATTTAAGAGCGACGAGATAAAGTGTATTCCACTTATTTTTTTAATCTATAAAGATATTCATATATGTATATATATATATATATGTACCAATCAAGCTCCGTTATTTGTCCTAATTATTATTCATATTTGTGCGATTGCGGCTTACTCCACATATTACCTGTCCGACTTCCGTTGATCACGGATCACGGTATAACTCATTCTACAAATGACTGTATGAGAGCAAATAAAATTCTCCTCATGTTTTATTAGGTACTATGGTTTCGAAGTAATATTTGTATTAAGGTTCATAATACGAATAATAATGTTCAGTGACTAGGCCAGACAAGGGAAACAGGAGTAGGTAATTACATTAAAACAAATTTGAAAAATTTTTGTTGAGTAACAAGCCACTACTTTCAGCCAGCGACTTCGTTATACTTTTAGATTACAGCCGAATTGAGCCGAACAATAGTCGGCAACTGCAGAAGACTTTCATGGGCATAAATCCAACGTATTACAAATAACGTGAAAACCAAAGATATTAGAGGAGTGAAAATGGCTAATCCTGATCTATAAATATCGCTTTTAGAGGGTTCATCCAAATCCATGTAGAGACTTGTGTGTTTAATGGGCAATATTATATGTAAATGTATGGTATTAATTGTTTGTGGTAGACTTATACCTCGTCTCGATCGTCGACATTGGCGTGCTTGTTGTTGTCGAGGTAATGCTGCAGTTCACCCACATCGTTGTGCACTAGTTGAGACAGCGTCTTGAAGCACGCCAGAGACACCATCGACTCGCTCCGGTGGAGGCTCTGTCAATCATAACTACGCATTAATATAACATATCTTACTGGTAGAGCTCTCTACCTAAGTGGTAGAGCTCTCTACCTAAGTGGTAGAGCTCCGGTGACAGAGCTTGAATGTGTAGGTAGCTACTAGAGATGCGGCGAATATTCGGTTCGTATTCCGTATTCGGCATATTCGGCATCTTTTCCACTATTCGTATTCGGCCGAATTATTCGGTTTTGGTGCCGAATATATTCGGTTTGAATATTTCTATTTTATTGGCTACACGACACGGTATATAACTACAAGATAAATATTCCTATGTTATTTTATAAGCCAAAGAAATGAATAGACCCCTCAGAACGAGTGAGCAAAGTGCTTTTCTGGGTGGTTTCACCGAATGCAGCGATGTATTGATGTGAATGGACACTATTTTGAAAAGATATGCCTAATAAAACTTATAACTTGCTGGTTTGCTCAGTTTTTTATTTTCTAGGAACTTTTAGTGAGGCCCTCGAATGCAAGCAGCGACATGTTAGAACTGCGTTTACGCGGCAAAACAATAAAAAGGTAAACCGAATAATTCGAACGAATATTCGGTTCGGTATAGGTTAAACCGAATATTATTCGGTATTCGGTTATTCGGTGAAACCACTATTCGGCGCATCACTAGTAGCAAAGCTATACCTTACTGCTAAATGGTAGTGTTCAGCGTTATCGTGTTTCGATGAGATGGTTATGTATAGTCCCGTAATTTTCGGCACATATACCTACATAACTAAGGTGTTATGTATCTGGAAAATTACAGGCCTCAGGCGTGGCAAGTGAAGAAACGAGTCTACATTGAAATCTGTAGTTTAATGTAGAAGCTGAATACTTGTTTGCCTGTTTGATGACATATGAATACATTTTTCAAGGAATTATAATATAATGAGACAGCATTTCCTTGGAAAAGAATAACTCACTAATAAATAAAATAATTAACTACCCAGACAGTATAAGGATAATGTACTAGAGTGGAATCACTACATTCTCGTGGATTGACATTATTTTATAAGTCAATCCGCGTATTAACATTACATCATGTACCTACTAATTATTTTATTCAATTTGGAGTCATGGTAGGTAGGTTTATAACCTAACAGTTATAGACGTATATTAACACGTGAGGGAAACTCCTGGCAAACTTATATAAGACTAAGAAAACTAGAAAAACAGCACGATTATTATATTCCAAATACGTTCAAAATTCATGCAGTGCATTACAAATCAAGGACGAATATTAGTAGACACACAATTAACATTTATCAAGAGTTGCATTTTCACGGATCGTTCGATTGCGAAAATTACACAAAATAACTACAACTAGTATTTATAGGACTTATTGCAATTAGTGTTAGATTATGTTGGAAAAAGAAAATAGCATGTTCACACACAGAACGTTGAGCAATTATTAACTTTAATAAATATGAACACCTCACTGCGTTGAAAACTCCTGCGCAACATTATAATCTTGAACAAAGTACGCACATTTATGTGACAAACTAGTTGAACAGCACAAGGCTTACTAGCGCTAACGTTTGCATAGCACCGGTTACAATATCCATAATGCAGGAATATTATTTATAGGTATAACGATAACGAATGCTATCACAAGGTACCACAAATAAAATGTACAACAAATACTCTGAAGGTAAAGTGGCTTTTCACTATTATCGTTGCCGGTAATTACTGTATCAACTCGAATCTTTTCTGACTTGCGGATTTAATTTCTATAGAACGGAGGGTGTATTGCCCGCAGAAACGTGAAACCACTCCGGGGCGGCTACGGAACAATTGAAAATCAATTGTCATATTTTTCTCATGTATTGACGGGTCAACATCCCGCATGTATCTTCATGCAGTCTCTTACGAGGTAAGTACAGAAAAAATAAAAACAAAGCGCAAGTAATATTTAATTCCATGTAGATAAAGTGTACTTAACTAAGTATCGTTTTGAGAAGTTAACAATAACCTCTAACTGTAAGAAGGTACCGCAGGTCTTGAGGCAATGATTCCTTTGTTATGAGGACGATAATAACTTTAGTAAAAGAAAAATAGGAACAATTCTTTCTGTACTTTAATAATATAATTGTAGGTAATACATCACAATAATTATTGTTTTTAATAAAAGTTGTTATTGACGATTTTGAATAATTATTTGTGAAAGAGAATAACACTAATTACTCATTGTGTTTATCTTCTCATGATTTCACTTTTCACGAGGGATTATAATTTACAGGGAATCAAAAACGTGGCAATAACGAAATGGTTAACTTGTACGATTCTTATAAATTATTAAATCCGATTATCTTTGTTATACCTACTTACTAATAATAATATTACTTTTGAACAGAATTATTATTGTTAATGTAGCTGTCCTAGCTTATTAAAGTGTTAAAAATAGATTATGATACTTAGGTACCAAATGTGCACAAACATTTTATAAAAATCCGTCAAGCCGTTTCGGAGGAGTTTGATTGCAAACACTGTGACACGAGAATTTTATATTTCAAAGATACGTAAAGCTAAAATTACTAAAATCATGCATCTATACTTGAATGTATGTACCTATAGAACACTATTCTTTGAGAAGAAATAGTGGTTTCGGTATCAAAAAAATAACACTATCTTTATAATAAAAGATAAGCAGCAGATGGACCCTATAAGGTCCAAGAACAATAAGCCTGGGAATATCGTGGTGCATCCCAGGCTAAGACATGAATTGTCATATTCTTTGTGCTGCCCGAGGGACCTGTGTTGAGTTTGAACAACAATCCTAGTATTATTGTTATTTTGTTAACTATGTATATTCAATATTTAACTACATTTTCAAATAATTGGGTATTTTCATAACACAGCATAGCAACATAACTTAGTCATTCTATCATGCACGGGTTAGTCGCATATTGATCAACAAAATGAATTTTTAGCCTGGTTATGAATGCTGGCCAACAACACTTTCACACGAATTATTGAGTTCCTGCGCAGACCGTGTTGGAGTGGCGGCGGAAACCATGGAACACGAAGCCATGGCTGAGGCGGCGGTGGTGTTCCCCGGGAGGTGCCGTGACCGTGAACCGCGGGACGTTGAGCCGCGCGCCCGCCGACAGTGGCCCGCCGTGCTCGCCGCCCCCGATGTGCAGCGGTAGGAACGACGGCCGCCGCCGCTTGTGATGGTGCACCGGCGGCGTCAGCATCGTCCCCGTGATGCTGTTGCTCTTCCCACGGTACGGCACCTTCGCCTCCTCCTGACAGTTGCAATCCGACACATCGGACCTCTCCGAGCCCGACCGGCTGCGGTCCGTGTCCGTTGTCGAGGGCGACTCTCGAACCGCTTCCAAGGTCTCCGGGGAGTCGGGCGGCCTGCACACGTTCTTGGGTTTATGTATGTTCGCGACGAGGCAACGTATGTGCACGTATTCATTGTCGCTGCCCTTCGTGCTGGGGAGATGCGGCGGTTGGGACATCGCGCGTGCTTCACCAGCATAATAACACGAGCGCACCGTGAAGCGTCTCGTGACGGATTTGCGAGTTGGATGACTAAGTCGCGCCGCGGGGAACACGTCTCGCGTGAATACGATACGATGGGCGGTTACTATTTAGAGCGCGGTAGAATGCAGGGCGGGCGGAGGCGGGCGCGATGAATGGGCGCGGGTGGATACGTACGAGGGAGTAGGTGCTGTAGGTGCGCAAGGAGAGGCGCTTGAAGATAGAGGCGGTGCGGTGAGCAGCTCGCTCGGGGGGCAACATTTCGCGCGGTGTCCGGCCACACTGTGCGCAAGAATCGCCCGCGCCGCGTACATAGAGACCAGAGCCTGCTCCGTAACCCTCCCCGCCTCCGCCCATTTACATTTTGTATCGGTTTCATTTTTTATTATCAATTGTCAAACGACAAACTAGTCTCACTAAACTATTTTAACCGATTTTGAAGTTTAATAACAATATTTGTGTTAATTAAGATAATATGTCAATAAAGAAAGGCTATGTAATGTAGAATAGAAAATCATGCAAATTTGATTTAACCTGTATGATGATTTTATTAAATAATAATATTAGAAAACAGAAGGTAATGTTTACAAATACCCTAGACAAATAACGTTGTTTACACGTAATGTTAATTAATGATTAATTTATACGAGTATTTAAATCATGTATAATTCTTTATTACGTCTTTAAAGTTCCTCATGCATATAAATGTAACTGACCTGTTTATTTTCACTATAGCGGGGCTTCCACGTATGACTAATTTTATTTTTTGGGTATTTCAAACAAACGAATTATATAATTAAGGAAAAAGGTTGGAGGAGATAAATTTATTCAAACGAATACTTACTAAGGATAAGTCAAGTAAGTCTTGATAGGCACTTTATAACGTCAGAATTGTATTGTTTTCATAATAACCAGTTTGCAAGATCTAGTTATCAAAGATAAAAAAGCAAAGGGTATAGAGGTGAAGATCCGCAAAGCAAGCAGGGCAAAAAGAGTAACGGGGTTACAGGTACAGGATTCCGTCCAGTCAGGCGCCATGCTGTGCCCAGTCAAGTGGGATTACGTACCTACTTACATCACTTTTTATATTGCTTCAATCCAACAATTGAAAAATAATGGAGAACATGTTGGAAGATACAATAGGTAATACAAAATTTTAAGACTATTTGGTTTTTTAAGTACTTACATAATAACAATAATGATTATTTTCGCTAATAACAGTCGTGTGAACATAAGTATTGAGTAATTTGAGAAAGAAATTACTGGTAGAATAATATTTTTTACCTTGAAACATTAAGCACCAGAATATTTCAACTGTCGTAAAACGCGTAAACGGTAGTGATGATTGTGCAAAAAGAAACAAAGATATAAAATTTACTAGGAAGCACTAACAATTCCGAATTGGCATATGGGAATTTCATGTCATGTTCATGAGAAAACCAATGAAACTCTTTCGATGTACGCAAAAAGTTCTTCAGGCACATCAAAGAAATAATAAGAATAAAATTATATTAAGGTAATAACTGTAAGCTCTGCCTACCCCGAGAGGAATCTGTAAATAATAACTGTTCTAATAATTCATACTAATTTTACCTGTCCGTAAGTCCTTATGAAAGAAGCCGCTCGAAGCATTTCTAAGAAACTGCATCGATTTTTTATTTACTTAAAGCTTTTTACAGTCATCTAGTGTTTTATGAAGCACAGTATGTGATAAGTCGTATAAAAGGGCACTATAATAAACGATTAAATGAAATTGCTACCGGACATAACAGACTTATATACCCCATTTGTTTTCCTAAGCTTAGCTTTAAATTGACACTAGGATAAAATTGCTCTTTAAACACAAAGATTTACCTGATAACGCAAAAACCATTACACCATAATTTACACATGCTCCATAAACTACGGGGCGATAATTTCGTTTACAGTTAAACCTTGCACCTGATTATGGAGATTCCAAGACTATTTATAACTGCAATGTCCGGTCACTTGCAATTAAGACTTCGAGGAGCAGTCAACAATAGTTTGCTGTGTCATTTTCAAGTAAATAAAATTGTATATTATTATCCCTACTATCCCTACTTAATATTATAAATGCGAAAGTAACTCTGTCTGTCTGTCTGTTACCTTTTCACGTCCAAGCGACTGAACCGCTTTTAATGAAATTAAAAAGAGAAAAAATGAAAAAAAGAGTTCACTTTGAGAAAGAACATCGGCTACTTTTGTCTCCTTATATTCCCCCACCCCCCTAAAATAGGGGGTGGTAATCTGTATGGATTCGCGAGCGATTTGCATTCCCCAATTTTCAAGGTAGAAAGTTAAATATGCGAACTCTTTGAGCTAAACAAACAATACGAACAATTTTTTTTTTAAATCTGCCCACATCCCTTTTAAACAGGGGGTGAAATTTAAAGGTATTGGGGTTACTGCAGTGTTTAAGATGGAAAGCCAAAAATTGGTATGTGGACTTTTTGTTACTAAAAAAAAAAACGTTTACATAAAATTGAATTTTTTTTTAAAAATCTACCCCAATTCCCTATAATAGGGGGTGGAAATTTGTGATAGTTTGTACGGGTATTTTGTCAGTTTATAATGCCTAAAAATTGGTTTACAGTTATAGACGTGATTTAGTACTCCACATACAGGTGCGCGACGGGTAACTTGATTAGGATATTTCCACGGGATCGTAAAATTTACATTATTTATATAACGACATTCACGCGGGCGAAACCGCGGGCAACAGCTAGTTACCTATATTTTAATGATCCTCTATCTAACATCAAATCATCTAATAGATATTTTTTATTGTAGAAATTAAACTTGCGGATTTTCTCGCGTATACAACACTCCCAAACTTCTTACACCCGACGTTTCGGTCGCTTTCCAGCTACCGTGGTCACGGGCAGACTAATTCGACGATGTTCAGCCTGGTCTTATAATAAAATAATAAAATCTGCAAGTTTAATTTCTACAATGTATGAAGCTCGCGAAAACCATCGAAAAAGATATTTTTTAAATTAAATATATTTTTTAATGTTTTTTATTTATATTTGTTATTGTGACTTTATTTACATTATCAATGGATAAATTATTAAATAACTCAATATACATACATAATATAATTATTATACACCAACAAAGACAAAGTAACTTATCAAAGTTTAATGTTTAACGCATGAGAGCGTAGTGTCTTATTGAAGTCTTTTGTTATACACCAACAAAGACAAAGTAACTTATGGCTTCTAAGTTTTATGGTAACTAGCAGTAACTACTCCTCCTAATCCACGACACTGCAAGGCACTCATTGGCTTTATGAGACGTTTACTTTTTTAACCAAAGTTAATATTAAACAAGGAAGCTGTCAAACGTCGGCTATTTGAAATTGGGGTTTCATTGATCAATTGATTTACTGTGTTCGATGCCAAAGCGGATAGCGGTGCGAGCCAATAGTTTATTCAGAAGTAGTGATGTGGAGTCAAAGAGCTGTAAAATTAGTGATTTATTGTATTTATCATCCAGTATGATATAGTGTCTGAAATATTCTACGCATTAAATATAATCCTATTTCTTCACGGTAATTTGACATCTTGTTGACATTTATAAACCTTAAATAATAATTTGGGATAGAGCCAGTATGCTAGTTAGTTCATAGAGTAGGTAGTAGAATGAGCCAAGTTGCAATATCATATTGTTATGAAAAATTCATTTGAAACAGACACAATAATGTTTTCAAAATAATGGACTGTGTAGGAAAATATTTCAAATATAGTAATAGATTCGAATCGATTTAGTTCGATAGTATTTTCAAATAAAACAAATAATGTAGTGCAGAATCACTGAGGCCTGAAATAAAGGAAATCTGATATTGAAAATCTTGGCTTGGCTGATCCAAAATATTCAATGTCAGGATTTAAGTTTGCATGTTAGTTGATGATTGGTGATGATCATTATTGTACGATCCTAGATGATGATGATGATGTAACCAGCACAAGGTTCAAATCTCAGCCTTGGTTGGATTACAATAGTAATTAGGCACAATGGACATGTGTGTTATTGATAATTTAAAAATATAATTAACAATTACAAAAAAGAGCCTCAAAGCTATAATATAGTTTCTTATCCATAAAGGTGTTTTTGAGATTAGCACATCCTGTGATGTCAATTCAATAGGTACAGATTTTATATTGAAGCTATCCTTGCCCTTCTGAATTTGAAAACACTATTGTACAAGTGTGTCCTAAGGTTTGTGAGGTAGTCAAACTTCTCTCTTGGGCGGCTATTTCTTTTGAGAGCAGACAAAATTAAAACTGATTTGACAAATTGCTTTTATTTATCCTTCACTTTTTGAACCATGTTCCAACTTTATCTAGATGTATCCTGTGAGCACGATGTGATATCATCGGCATAAGCTACATTTTGAACCTCAGCTGATTCAGGTCAAGCTGTATAGTATTGGGACCAGGGCTGATCCTTGAGGAACACCAGCTTGAACATTATTGAAAGATGAGTCTTAAAACTTAACCTGAAACAGGGGGTTTGCTGGTACGATCTGACGGTGGAAAACCAAATTCTGGCAAATGGATTTTTAGCTTATATAGCCCTTTGAGAAGAGAGAACTATTAATTATCGCTGAACATTTAAAAATATGCCTTTTTTAATGCTTCGGGGATAGTATGAGCTACTCAGTGTTTCTGTTGTATGGTATCGGGTGTGCTCATGGGGTGCGATACGGGACTTCGAAAAGTGTAACACCGAATATCACGTCCCCGTAAGTTCACTAACACGAATCGCATGCTTATTATGCAAATGTACATCACTAGTTCTGCTGTCACTGTAAATTGTGGTAAATTATATAAAAAAATTACAAAGTTGTCTTTTCGTAAGCATAAAACTATAATTTAGGCTAATGTTTTATTGGCATAACGTTAATAAGACATTTTGTTTAGCAACAATAGATTACAGTGCAACAGGGTAACATTTATAAGGATAACTAAAAGTATGCCTGTGACGGTCTATATTGGTGTGTAGGCCGTTTAGAGTCGTTTGGATTGGGTTGCCTAATAATGCCCCATTGCACGAATTCATCATACGCAGAGACGAAAGAATTGTTGTCGGGAGACCATAGATAGGTATGTAATTAACTTTTACGTAACCAAAACTTTTCCAGAATTTCCAATGCACTCAAATCTCAAATTCATTAATGAGAGGGAGAAGAGGGGGCGTAAAATAAAGATATAGACAAACTAACATTCTTTGATCATTTTACTGGTGGTAGAGTCCCAGTTTAGGGACTCGAGGGTGTAGGCACCATCGCATTACCTAATCTATCTTTGATATTAATTTATTTATTTTAAGTGATGTAAGTACTTTTTATTCTTTTATTTCGTTTTTTTCCGCTCTTTCAGTGCACCACAGTTAAATTCTCACCACTACCCAAAGGTTGACTGGTAGAAAATGCATTTAAGCATTAAGTTCCCCACATGTCCCATTTTGTACAAGGAAGTTTCAATTAAATAAAAATGTATAAGCCCGTAATAACTATCACGCAGACACATCACATAAGGTGTCAGGGGTAGCAATACATAAGTGTACGCTACTTTTGACCTCTGGTTGTTATGTAGATTATCTTCAGGCTGCAACCATCACTCAACATCCACTTGAACTGCATGCTTGTTTGCCACTTTCGTAACATAAAAATCTAGATTTGTATCGATAACGATGTAGAAGCAATAGGTACAGAATTTTAAAGATTTAAAGATCTTATGATAATTAGCACTACTATTTAGTACCTATTACAACTTATATATTAATATATCTATACTAATATTATAAAGCTGAAGAGTTTGTTTGTTTGAACGCGCTAATCTCAGGAACTACTAGTCCGATTAAAAAAAATCTTTCAGTGTTAGATAGCCCATTTATCGAGAAAGGCTTTAGGCTATAACATCACGCTTAGATTAATAGGAGAGGGTAGGTAACATTACAACCGCGCGAAGCCGGGGCGGGCCGCTAGTATATATATATAGGTATCTACAACTACAAGGAAATACCTACAAAGTACCTACACATTATTAGATACACATAATAAGTAGGTTGGTACGTAGGAGGATTATTGTAAGTCTTGTATTGGGTAATGCCTAATACGTATCCAATTGCAACAACACGTGAAAAATGTTTAACAATGGTTTAACATTTTGCTTTCGCGTATCTACTGCAACCTTAGATAAATAGAATAAAATATTAAAACTAAAAGCATAGTACCGCATCATGAATTGGTTCTCTGAATGTGTCCCTCACGAATTTGTAATAGGGGAAGACGCTTCCATAACTCCGAGGCACTCTGAGAGTCAACACAAGTGGCCGCCGCTCCGCGCGTGAAGTGCTAGAAGGACCTGCCTCCTCCGACCAAGACATAATATCAGGAAACTTTGAATTCACACATTATCACTCAACGTGATTCCACATACACATTATAATTTTACACTTTTCACAACAACTGCAACCTCACACGAGGGTAGAGGATTTAAAAAAAAAACAACAGGATACGCCGATGTTATAGCCGGTCGCACACTGCGCTTCGTTGATAAGAATTGATTGAAGTTATAGAAGTTATAAATTATACAGGATTTCTTATCAAAGTTATCGCTGTGTTTGTGGAGCCCTACGTTCAGTATTTACGCTCTTATATTTTTCAGTTTTAAGTTGATGTACTACGAATGTACTTAATTTAGAATCATGTTATCGTGTGTAATAAATATTAGGTTTCTTGCCATATTTATAATGTAAGGTTCATCATCATTTAAATCTTTAGAGAATTAAACAAGGTACGCTATATATATTTAAATAAGATACAACCACTGACATCTAGTGGCAAATGCCAGAATTACTCCAACCGTAACCTGCGCTAGCGCAGAGGACATTGTAGGAGCATTTATGTTATGCTGAAGTTGATGTATACCATCTTACATAGATGGCGTTATAAACTATTAGAAAAAGTGTTCAGGAATGGAATGTTGTGTTTAGCAAAAATATTCTACAATACATGTACAAATTATGTGGTTAACATTTCGTGGATATAATAACATGATTATATAATATACTAGCTGACCCGGCAAACTTCGTATTGCCTCAGAATGAAATAATGTGTCAAAAGTTTAATAGATACTGACTATTTGTATGGGAAAACTAAATTGTGGTTTTACTATTTCCCTTCAATTTCTTCATATTTACTTACCTTTTAAACCTTCCCTGGACTTCCAAAAATCATTCAAAACCAAAATTAGCCAAATTGGTCCCGCCGTTCTCGAGTTTTAGCGAGACTAACGAACAGCAATTGCTTTTTAAATATATAGATCAATATTATCGAATTTTGCAGTACAGGCAGGTATTTGTATATCTATATTTATACAGAAAAAAGAGAACTTTAGTATTTTTAACAGAATAAAAAAAAGGAGGAGGTTCTCATTTAGCCTCATTTTGTGTACGTTTACCAATATTACTACATATTATTCTCTCAAAATCATCATTTTCACGCTAGCTCACGTCGAAGCTACAGCATTCCTCAACCGTAAAGAGTTACCCCCTTATTCATAAACGTACCTACATTAGATACGTTTTCGCTATAGAATGCTCGCGAAAACCATCGAAAAAGATATTTTTTAAATTAAATATATTTTTTAATGTTTTTTATTTATATTTGTTATTGTGACTTTATTTACATTATCAATGGATAAATTATTAAATAACTCAATATACATACATAATATAATTATTATACACCAACAAAGACAAAGTAACTTATCAAAGTTAAATGTTTAACGCATGAGAGCGTAGTGTCTTATTGAAGTCTTTTGTTATACACCAACAAAGACAAAGTAACTTATGGCTTCTAAGTTTTATGGTAACTAGCAGTAACTACTCCTCCTAATCCACGACACTGCAAGGCACTCATTGGCTTTATGAGACGTTTACTTTTTTAACCAAAGTTAATATTAAACAAGGAAGCTGTCAAACGTCGGCTATTTGAAATTGGGGTTTCATTGATCAATTGATTTACTGTGTTCGATGCCAAAGCGGATAGCGGTGCGAGCCAAAAGTTTATTCAGAAGTAGTGATGTGGAGTCAAAGAGCTGTAAAATTTTTTATTCAGTATGATATAGTGTCTGAAATATTCTACGCATTAAATATAATCCTATTTCTTCACGGTAATTTGACATCTTGTTGACATTTATAAACCTTAAATAATAATTTGGGATAGAGCCAGTATGCTAGTTAGTTCATAGAGTAGGTAGTAGAATGAGCCAAGTTGCAATATCATATTGTTATGAAAAATTCATTTGAAACAGACACAATAATGTTTTCAAAATAATGGACTGTGTAGGAAAATATTTCAAATATAGTAATAGATTCGAATCGATTTAGTTCGATAGTATTTTCAAATAAAACAAATAATGTAGTGCAGAATCACTGAGGCCTGAAATAAAGGAAATCTGATATTGAAAATCTTGGCTTGGCTGATCCAAAATATTCAATGTCAGGATTTAAGTTTGCATGTTAGTTGATGATTGGTGATGATCATTATTGTACGATCCTAGATGATGATGATGATGTAACCAGCACAAGGTTCAAATCTCAGCCTTGGTTGGATTACAATAGTAATTAGGCACAATGGACATGTGTGTTATTGATAATTTAAAAATATAATTAACAATTACAAAAAAGAGCCTCAAAGCTATAATATAGTTTCTTATCCATAAAGGTGTTTTTGAGATTAGCACATCCTGTGATGTCAATTCAATAGGTACAGATTTTATATTGAAGCTATCCTTGCCCTTCTGAATTTGAAAACACTATTGTACAAGTGTGTCCTAAGGTTTGTGAGGTAGTCAAACTTCTCTCTTGGGCGGCTATTTCTTTTGAGAGCAGACAAAATTAAAACTGATTTGACAAATTGCTTTTATTTATCCTTCACTTTTTGAACCATGTTCCAACTTTATCTAGATGTATCCTGTGAGCACGATGTGATATCATCGGCATAAGCTACATTTTGAACCTCAGCTGATTCAGGTCAAGCTGTATAGTATTGGGACCAGGGCTGATCCTTGAGGAACACCAGCTTGAACATTATTGAAAGATGAGTCTTAAAACTTAACCTGAAACAGGGGGTTTGCTGGTACGATCTGACGGTGGAAAACCAAATTCTGGCAAATGGATTTTTAGCTTATATAGCCCTTTGAGAAGAGAGAACTATTAATTATCGCTGAACATTTAAAAATATGCCTTTTTTAATGCTTCGGGGATAGTATGAGCTACTCAGTGTTTCTGTTGTATGGTATCGGGTGTGCTCATGGGGTGCGATACGGGACTTCGAAAAGTGTAACACCGAATATCACGTCCCCGTAAGTTCACTAACACGAATCGCATGCTTATTATGCAAATGTACATCACTAGTTCTGCTGTCACTGTAAATTGTGGTAAATTATATAAAAAAATTACAAAGTTGTCTTTTCGTAAGCATAAAACTATAATTTAGGCTAATGTTTTATTGGCATAACGTTAATAAGACATTTTGTTTAGCAACAATAGATTACAGTGCAACAGGGTAACATTTATAAGGATAACTAAAAGTATGCCTGTGACGGTCTATATTGGTGTGTAGGCCGTTTAGAGTCGTTTGGATTGGGTTGCCTAATAATGCCCCATTGCACGAATTCATCATACGCAGAGACGAAAGAATTGTTGTCGGGAGACCATAGATAGGTATGTAATTAACTTTTACGTAACCAAAACTTTTCCAGAATTTCCAATGCACTCAAATCTCAAATTCATTAATGAGAGGGAGAAGAGGGGGCGTAAAATAAAGATATAGACAAACTAACATTCTTTGATCATTTTACTGGTGGTAGAGTCCCAGTTTAGGGACTCGAGGGTGTAGGCACCATCGCATTACCTAATCTATCTTTGATATTAATTTATTTATTTTAAGTGATGTAAGTACTTTTTATTCTTTTATTTCGTTTTTTTCCGCTCTTTCAGTGCACCACAGTTAAATTCTCACCACTACCCAAAGGTTGACTGGTAGAAAATGCATTTAAGCATTAAGTTCCCCACATGTCCCATTTTGTACAAGGAAGTTTCAATTAAATAAAAATGTATAAGCCCGTAATGACTATCACGCAGACACATCACATAAGGTGTCAGGGGTAGCAATACATAAGTGTACGCTACTTTTGACCTCTGGTTGTTATGTAGATTATCTTCAGGCTGCAACCATCACTCAACATCCACTTGAACTGCATGCTTGTTTGCCACTTTCGTAACATAAAAATCTAGATTTGTATCGATAACGATGTAGAAGCAATAGGTACAGAATTTTAAAGATTTAAAGATCTTATGATAATTAGCACTACTATTTAGTACCTATTACAACTTATATATTAATATATCTATACTAATATTATAAAGCTGAAGAGTTTGTTTGTTTGAACGCGCTAATCTCAGGAACTACTAGTCCGATTAAAAAAAATCTTTCAGTGTTAGATAGCCCATTTATCGAGAAAGGCTTTAGGCTATAACATCACGCTTAGATTAATAGGAGAGGGTAGGTAACATTACAACCGCGCGAAGCCGGGGCGGGCCGCTAGTATATATATATAGGTATCTACAACTACAAGGAAATACCTACAAAGTACCTACACATTATTAGATACACATAATAAGTAGGTTGGTACGTAGGAGGATTATTGTAAGTCTTGTATTGGGTAATGCCTAATACGTATCCAATTGCAACAACACGTGAAAAATGTTTAACAATGGTTTAACATTTTGCTTTCGCGTATCTACTGCAACCTTAGATAAATAGAATAAAATATTAAAACTAAAAGCATAGTACCGCATCATGAATTGGTTCTCTGAATGTGTCCCTCACGAATTTGTAATAGGGGAAGACGCTTCCATAACTCCGAGGCACTCTGAGAGTCAACACAAGTGGCCGCCGCTCCGCGCGTGAAGTGCTAGAAGGACCTGCCTCCTCCGACCAAGACATAATATCAGGAAACTTTGAATTCACACATTATCACTCAACGTGATTCCACATACACATTATAATTTTACACTTTTCACAACAACTGCAACCTCACACGAGGGTAGAGGATTTAAAAAAAAAACAACAGGATACGCCGATGTTATAGCCGGTCGCACACTGCGCTTCGTTGATAAGAATTGATTGAAGTTATAGAAGTTATAAATTATACAGGATTTCTTATCAAAGTTATCGCTGTGTTTGTGGAGCCCTACGTTCAGTATTTACGCTCTTATATTTTTCAGTTTTAAGTTGATGTACTACGAATGTACTTAATTTAGAATCATGTTATCGTGTGTAATAAATATTAGGTTTCTTGCCATATTTATAATGTAAGGTTCATCATCATTTAAATCTTTAGAGAATTAAACAAGGTACGCTATATATATTTAAATAAGATACAACCACTGACATCTAGTGGCAAATGCCAGAATTACTCCAACCGTAACCTGCGCTAGCGCAGAGGACATTGTAGGAGCATTTATGTTATGCTGAAGTTGATGTATACCATCTTACATAGATGGCGTTATAAACTATTAGAAAAAGTGTTCAGGAATGGAATGTTGTGTTTAGCAAAAATATTCTACAATACATGTACAAATTATGTGGTTAACATTTCGTGGATATAATAACATGATTATATAATATACTAGCTGACCCGGCAAACTTCGTATTGCCTCAGAATGAAATAATGTGTCAAAAGTTTAATAGATACTGACTATTTGTATGGGAAAACTAAATTGTGGTTTTACTATTTCCCTTCAATTTCTTCATATTTACTTACCTTTTAAACCTTCCCTGGACTTCCAAAAATCATTCAAAACCAAAATTAGCCAAATTGGTCCCGCCGTTCTCGAGTTTTAGCGAGACTAACGAACAGCAATTGCTTTTTAAATATATAGATCAATATTATCGAATTTTGCAGTACAGGCAGGTATTTGTATATCTATATTTATACAGAAAAAAGAGAACTTTAGTATTTTTAACAGAATAAAAAAAAGGAGGAGGTTCTCATTTAGCCTCATTTTGTGTACGTTTACCAATATTACTACATATTATTCTCTCAAAATCATCATTTTCACGCTAGCTCACGTCGAAGCTACAGCATTCCTCAACCGTAAAGAGTTACCCCCTTATTCATAAACGTACCTACATTAGATACGTTTTCGCTATAGAATGCTTTGTCTTTGTTAGTTGCATTGTGAAATCATAGAGGTATAACGCTAATTCTATGTGTGAAATGCGCAGGATAGAAAAAGACAAAGGAGAAATTAGCAACACTTTAGCTAAAATACGTTTAGTTTATGAATAGGGGGGTAAATATACACCTACCTAGTCCATTGAAATGTTATTTTTTTTTGGACTTACCTTGCGTTTTTCATGGGACACAATTTTATTTTTTTAATTTGTAGGGGGGGTCAGTAAAATCTTAAGTTCAAGTTTGTGGGATCGCGACCATTGTCCCCCGGCCGCCGTCTTGGAAAAAGGGGTGCAAAGGGTTTTCGCGCTGTATCTCGAAAACTAGCAACCCTACAGAAAATAATTACATATTATAAAGTAAAATCCCCTTATTTTCTCTGTCTGTATGTACGCGCTAATCTCGGAAAGTTGTGAACGGATTATGTTCCTGTTTAAAATGTTGGAAAGAGGGTTTTCTGAGGAAGGTTTAAATTTATATATTATCAATATCGTATTTATATTTACCGAGATATTACCGTTTTTGTCAAAGAAGTCGGGCGCATCCCCACAATACAATAAATGCTGCCCGTACGAAGCCGGGGCGGGTCGCTAGTATTTATCATAGTTTAGAAGTATACGCAGATCACAAAATATATTCGCAGACCTATAATTGATCGGTCAAATGTCAAATAGAAAGTAAGTAGGTATTTCCGATTCGAGATTGCTTTTTGAATTTAGGAATTCGAGTTTTTGATGCACTGTTATTGCACAACTAACGTAAATATGATTATGACTATTCTACCATTCATGTTTAAGTATGTATTTTGTCTGGACTGTGTGACCGGACTAAGACCTGTAGGTAAGTGAGAAATGTGAGAATGTCTTCAATAGAATTTTTTTCACTGGTGGTAGAGCTCCAGTGACGGAGCTCGCGGGCGTAGGCACCACCGCATTACCTAATATACTTGCCGCTAAATGGTAGTGTTCAGCACTATCGTGTTCCGGTCAGGTGGTAATGTACGGCCCTGTAATTTTAGGCACAGAGGCCATAACACCTTAGGCCTCAGGAGTGGCAGCGCATCTGCATTTTGACCTCTGGTCATTGTGTGGGTGTCTATAGGCTGCAGTCATCACTTAACATCAATGTGAACTGCATGCTTGTTTACCACTTTTATTACATTAAAAAAAAAAAAAAAAAAAAAAAAAAAAAAATGTATGGCCCCGTATAACTATCACAGAGGCATAACAACTTAGGTCTTGGCAGCGCATACACGCATCTGCCTTTGACCTCTGTTTTTTGTTAAATATCTAAAGGCTGCAGTTATACATGCTTGTTTACCACCTTCGTAACATTAAAAAGAACTACTTAAATTTAAACGCAAATTCTCACTTTAAAGAATTGGAGTATACATATAACGTAAATATCTATCATAGGTATACCTCCAATACCTAAGGCTAAGATTTTGAAAATAAATATTTAATAATACCTATATTTTATTATGTTGTTGCAACAAATGCCTATAATATTGGATTTCGGACGGGTTCCTTTTTTGGTAGAATACTTGTTGAACTATGAGGTAGAGGAGACATCATTCTACAACTGAAAATGTGTTGCCAAACAAAAACGAGTAGGTACGTACTTTAATACTGAGTCACGATATTTGCTGATTGAACGGGGACGGCTTGCTAACAATAAACAAATGAACTCAGTCGCCAATTCAATTGCACACCCAAACAATGTCTTAACAAATTCGTTCGAAAATGTATTCATGGTCAATGACGAAAACAATCAGAATCATCGCATTTATAAACGGCACCTACATCGAATTCTATCTTTATCTAAATTAACGTTATCAAACACTCATATAATATTAATACTTACAAGAGATAGTCACAATACGAAATAAGTAGGTACCTATAAGTACGATTTTGATATCTCTAACCTACAGTCAATAAAACTATAAATCAATCTTAATTGAGGTAATTAGTATTAATTTAGCACTTATTTGCACAAGTACGAGTAGATCTTGTCTTGCAACTACGTCCGCAGGCTCCAGATATAAACTATCTCCACGTTAAATTTAATCACAGTAAGTGGAATCTTAAGGTCGTTAAGGCATTAAAAAATTTAACGAGTAATAATGTACCTAAATTATAATATTAACGTATGGATTAGTGTAAATCGTGTGAACAAAATTAATGAAATTTATATAACGGCAAGTCCCATACATTTATTTAAACAAAATGACCGGCCGGCCCGTACCTTGTGCCACCCATTTGGGGGTGACACCCTCTCTTTAAGTAACCCAAATTTGAGCTGTTTAGACGTGAAAGCGCAACACAAAACTCACTTTCGCATTTATAATACCAGAGGGCGTCAGAGGCAGAATTTGGTCAAATAGCACAACAACGGCATTGCACATTGCACAACGGTATACAAAAGAATGGGAAGTATTTCCTTTTTTTTTTGCTGATTCGCCCCGGGTGCCACCCATGTTTGCTACGCCACTGCTTGGCACTTTGACAAATGGTTCACTTTATCGAAAAATGGTTTTCTCAAACCCCATATATTTTTCAAAGACCTATTCAATTATGTGCGCAAGGAAAAAAACACATTCCTACTAGGTGGCAGTTATGTTATAATTTTCAAGATTATCTATGATTTTACCCCTCTTACGACGTGGCGTACCTACGTGACGAATATGTTATTCATGCCTAATTTTAACTATCTACTACCATGAGTCTCTCAGTTAGTAGAAAAATACATTTCAGTTTTTGAGTCAAATACATTTCGTCGCAAACACGTGTGGCAGCAGCCATGGCGAAACCACAGTCCTAAGAAAACGAACATGTTTATTATCTACAGTCATCTAACTTGGTATTAGGACTCTCGACTTTTACGCTGCAGACGAATCCGAAATATCGTTTTACTTGACACTGGCATTATGCGTAACAGCGATGGCATTTTAAATCTAAAAAAAAAGAAGATAAATTCTAAATAGGTACATACATATGTTTAGTTTGTTTGTTGGTATGTACGAGTAATAGGTTGGGAAAAAAGTCTATTCGCATTATAGTATGTATGAACTTGTAATAAAATCTCTTTGGCTGTAGTATTTGTATCTGGCTGGTTTTGATATCATTAAAAGTTAAAATTTTAAAGAACATAATTCCAAATTCAAATTAGGCAAATGTGTGATTTTCATTTGTTTTTCGTACTGTCAAGATGAGTGAATCTAATGAAGAAATTCGATATATTTTAAAATTTTACTACAAAACAGGTAAAAATGCAACGCAAGCCGCGAAAAAAATTTGCGATGTTTATGGACCTAGTGCAGTGTCTGTGAGAGTAGCACAAATTTGGTTTAAGCGTTTTCAATCCGGAAATTTTGATGTCAAAGATGCACCTCGCTCTGGTCGCCCTATTACGGATAAAATGGATGCCATTTTTGAAAAAGTGGAGCAAGATCGACATATCAGTAGTTACGACGTAGCTGAAGAACTGAGAATTGATCACAAAACAGTTTTGGCGCATTTGAAAAAAGCTGGGTGCAAAAAAAAGCTCGATATATGGGTACCTCACGAGCTCACTGAAAGAAACCTAATGAACCGTGTACTCATTTGTGATTCTTTATTACGACGTAATGAAACCGAATCATTTTTGAAGAAGCTGATAACTGGTGATGAAAAGTGGATCACGTACGACAAGAACGTGCGAAAAAGGTCGTGGTCAAAGGCCGGTCAGGCTTCACAGACTGTGGCGAAACCCGGGTTAACTCGCAATAAGGTGATGTTGTGTGTGTGGTGGGATTGGAAGGGCATTATTCATTATGAGCTATTACCACCAGGCAGGACTATCGATTCTGAACTCTACTTCGAACAACTGATGAGATTAAAGCAAGAAGTTGAGAGAAAGCGGCCGGAATTGATCAACAGAAGGGGTGTGGTGTTTCATCATGATAACGCTGGACCTCACACATCTATAGCCACTCAGCAAAAATTAAGAGAGTTTGGCTGGGAGGTGTTAATGCATCCGCCGTATAGTCCTGACCTTGCACCTTCAGATTTCCACCTGTTTCGGTCTCTTCAGAATTCTTTATGCAATGTTAGGTTAACATCACGAGAGAACTGCCAAATGCACTTGTCGCGGTATTTTGATGAGAAGTCCTAAAATTTTTATAGCAATGGGATCATGTCCCTACCTACAAGATGGCAAAAGGTTATCGAACAAAATAGTACATACATACTTTAGTTAAATTTAAATAAACTATATTAAAAAATGTTTTGAATTATCTTAAAAAATGCGAAGAAACTTTTTCTCCAACCTAATATTTGATATTCGGGTTATGGATGGAGGTAAGGACTTAACGACGATTATTAGGATCGGAACATTGTAAAATTGTCGTGATCCCTGACTGATATAGGTACACTATATACCTATAATACATAATGCCCTCCGCTCTCCTCCCCACTAGAGCCGAACTGCCTTGGGGCAGGTCCACTGGCGACGCCCTTGAACTCGTACATCAAATATGAATAGGTAACAATCAAATCATCATAATCACTCCAGTCGTAATACATCCACAGCTGGACAAAACCTTTCCCAAAAACGCCCATAACATTATTGTGCATCATTAGGGAAGAATATGCCATAATCGCCACGCTTGGCAAGACGATTGGCGATCGCAGTGGCGGTAGTTTTATCGCGGGACACTGCTGCCCATCCCGCGTTGTTATTTATACTGCCGCCCTATTGGAATGGTTTAATCGACATTATTCGGTTTACTGACTGCACTAGAGGAAGAATTATCTTAAAGAAAAATCTTCCGCTAGTGGGCGGTGGGGTCATAACGTCCCGATAGCGACGCCAGTAGGTACCTACTTACAATCAAATAATTATCTCAAAATGTCTCAAAATAGATATCCTTATCCCTCCAATCAAACTTGTTTATTGAAAAGGTCGCGAATGCCATTGATACTCGATGGCATGAGCGTGTCATATCGCATTTATTTCCTTGCATGATAAGATTTCTAATGGATGGTCTGTCAGAGAACTAAAACAAACGTAATAATATATTCGTTATACGAGGAAAATTACATGAGGTTCAATACAAAAATCTACCTAATTATATGCAGCGGCTTACGTCGTATCTACCTACTTAATACAGATGCTTCTGCAATTCTGCATCAACAGAATGCTGTCAATTTTTCAACTGAAGGCGTTTCTTTCGTAGTAAGAACATAATTATTTGGTATATTTCTAATGCTGGATTTAGACATTTAGACGAAAGGAAGGAATGATTATCGATAGAAAGTTCATCCCCAGGATTCATCATCATCATCATTTCAGTCAAAAGACGTCCACTGCTGAACAAAGGCCTCCCCAAAGAATGCCATAACGAACGGTCACGGGCCGCCCTCATCTAGCGATTGCCCGCGACCTTCACCAGATCGTCGGTCCATCTTGTGGGGGGTCTGCCTACGCTTCGTTTTCCGGTACGCGGTCGCCACTCAAGAACTGCTCTGCCCTAACGGCCGTCAGTTCTTCGAGCTATGTGCCCTGCCCACTGCCACTTGAGTCTCGCTATTCGGAGAGCTATGCAGGTAACTTTGGTTCTCATGCGGATCGCATCATTTCTGATTCGATCTCGCAGAGAAACTCCAAGTATAGCTCTCTCCATTGCTCTCTGAGTGACCTTGAGCCTTCTTATAAGGCCCATAGTAAGCGACCGTTTCTGTCCCATATTTACCCCCTTGTGATACACAGTCCCCAGGATTACCTACCAGACGGAAAACTTGTTTTCTACTACTTACCTACATAAACTTCGAAAAATCTCGTATCTTAGCTTTCCAAACTCGTACCTACGCACAGACAAATAATTAAGCCCCGACCTATCCATCGTCAGTCGTGTCCTCTCCATCATCCATCCATCCACAAATCTCATATTTGGCTAGCCTTCCCCGCACGAGCAAAAACAAGTAGATATCTAAGTAATCGAAAGTAGTGTAGCTCGAAGGTATTGTATTTTCCGTGATAACAATCATAAATGATATTTAGATCTGTATCTGTATTCCGAATTCCGAATACGTACCTACATACATATTATTATATATCGCAACCGAATGTACCTATATAAAAGGAAAGTTATTACCTTGAGAACAATGCCAACAAACATTTCCAAATAAATAGTCTCGGAGAAGTTGGATAAGGCACAAGTTTCAGAAATCTGTGGCAAACAAAATATCTCATGTTTATGTATATATTGCCTTGCCCTATTCCTTGAATCGGATAACAAAAACAGACCCATTACTTACTCTATCAGTGAGTAAATGCTATAAATGCAAACATAAAATGAAAATTAACTGAACTCGGTCAACGATTTTAAGATGAGTTTATAACGGGCTTAAACTGTAAAGCGATATAAACATTTATAAACATTTATAATGCCAGTTTCTCAAGATAGTTCATGAAATTATGTAAAAATAACTGCAAAAAGACAAAAAGTAAAAAATCTTTTTGAATTCAATATGCAATGGAATATTCTTACACGTCCTGAAGCTACTAGTGCCTTTTGTGACAATTACAGGATATACCTATTGATTAATTATACAGTAAACTAGTACATAGTTGGTAGCGGGCAGTCAAAAACCTTTTTTTTTTTCATTAATACATGTCACGCTAAGTTGCTGCCATACTTACGACATGAACACACAAATAGAAAATTAAAACATGTAAAATTGAGGTGTAACGATGATATCTAAAACATCTCGAACAGTCTTTGACGACTGTCTGGATGTGAGCAGTCACTAAATCAATGGCAGAGTTAGCGTCGTCTAGCGACTCTATATTATCTGGGATTTGATCAAGGAGAGGGGAGCTGGTAGCCTCGAAGGCGTCACCAAGTCTTCCCCAGTCTATGATGGTTTTGGTCTTAGGGACCACCGCCTCAGGCTGAGCCAAGTGGATCAAGACTGCCCTGTGATCTGACTCCAGGTCGTGTAAAGTTTCGATGGACCGAAGGGTTAGCGTAACCCCCTTCAAAACAGAGATATCTAAAACATCTGGTCTGTGATTTATATTAAATGGATAGTGCGTAGGCTCTATTGGTCCACAAATTTCGTAATTAAAGACGTCTGTGAGTCCGTCCAGTTCCCACGCGGATGTTTACTGTTAAGGTCGCCGCCTATGAAGACGGCGCTACCTAAATCGAATAGAGCCTCTAGGTCCTCTCTAAGGATTGTTTTTAGTGGGCTTAGGTAAGCCGACACTATAACTAACGGACTGTGACCTGTCATTGCTATCTTACACACTGTGGCCTCGATATTCTCCAGTTGCGGAGTTTCGAGGGGAACACGGTGTAGGCTATTTTTATAATAAATGAGTGTCCCTCCGCCGCGTTTACTTAACCTATCGTTCCGCACCGAACAATAATTCGCGATCTTAGGCGTGCATCTAGCCGGAGCTAATAACGTTTCCTGTATTAGAAAAACATCTATCTCATGTGACTGCGCAAACTCCCTGACCTGATCTAGTTGCCGACTCAGGCCGTTTGCATTGTATATAGCGAGACTTAATGCTCGCGGTTTGAACCTACAAGTGGACTTATCCATTGTAGGTGCCTAAGGGGTGGGAAGAAGGACGGGGAGCGGCGATGAATTTGTACTCGCCGATCCTATCGAGTAGGTCGGCGTAATCACCGCGCACCTATGTCGGTGGTCACCATTGGTGCCACCGACATAGGTGCGCCACCTAAGTGCGAATTCCCGGAACTCTTTCATGTCAAAGGTTCCTAGGAAATCGAAGGCCTCCGCGATTACGTGCGCGTCGGCCGACATGGGGAGAATTGTGCGCTGCGGAATTGTGCGCTGATGCATTTACATGGATGACTCTGTTTGACAAAGTCGGAATTGGCCGCTTGACCACCGCGATTTTTGCCTGCACCTGCGATGGCGCAGGTGCGTGGGCTTGCGGCGGTGCGGCCCTGGCGCTAAGGGCCTTGCGGCCCCTTCCGCCTCTGGTGCCTCGCGCTTTGCGGCGTGGGGCACGTGGACAACCGCGGTAATTCGCGGTGTGTCCCGATTGGCCGCATAAGATGCAGCTCGAGGGCTCCTCACATGGTTTGGGGTGGGGGAAGTCTGCCGTGCCGTGGTCCCCGGTGCATTTAACGCACCTAGGGCGAGCGTAGCAGTTGCGGGCGGAGTGCCTGTATAGTTGGCAGCGGTGACACTGGCCGAGGAGCCCACGGTTTCGTGGTGCTTCAACTCTGATGCTAGTGAGGCTGCAGATGGAGACCAGCCCATAGATGCTCTTTCCATGGGGGGTCAGGGGAAGGGTGATGAGCACCATGTCGTATGGTTCCTTCGTGCGGCCGTCATACATGCGGTGCACCTCGTGCACCGGGTAGTTCTGGGCCAATAGATCCTCTTTTATGAGGTCCGTGCCCAGCTCCTTCAGGACGCGTCGTACAACGACGCGGAGCTGACGCTCTTCCTCTAGGGCGTACGTGTGGAAACCGATATTGTTGGTTCGCAACAGACGGGTGAGCGCTCGGTGGTCGGCGCCGGAACAACACAGGATACGTATACCCTGTGGGGTGTTGGTCGCGTGGGTGAAGGCGACCTTTTGTGCGCGCATAATGCGCGACACGCGATCCCACTCACCCTTCTCGCGAAGGTAGATGGGCGGAGGCGGCTTCGGCTTCTTGGCCGGCGCCTCGGGAGTTTGGGAGGGGCCTTGGGTTGGCTGGCTGCGCGTGGTATCGCGCGCCTCGCCATTTTGAGCCATTGGGACAGGGGAGGGGCTCGCAGGGCCCTCCGAGGACGTAGGTGCCTCTGCGGCCCTCTTCGGAGGCGGAGGGGAAGCAAGTTTGCGCCCCTTGCGCTTATTGTAACATCAACATTCAATAATTAATGTAAATAAATTCGTTTGTGTAACAAAATAGAAAAAAAAAACAAACATACTTAAATGAAATATTAGTTTAGTTTAAGGACGAAATAGAATGCAATTTATACGATTATAAAACAGAGTGCCGCGAGATTTTGCGAATTGCATCGCGTAAGAAGTATTCGCAGATTTGTATGGAATTGAAGGAGCGTCATCTATTATCCGCTAGGTGACGCTTCTTCACTTCCATACAAATCTGCGTTTACTCTTACGCGATCGAATTCGCCTAAGAGTGAATAAAATCTCGTACTGGGTATATCGCTAGGTATAGGCTATACTCGTACACTCTGTAGTATACAACCTATGAACAATCATGACTACAAATCAAAATCCAACATTGAATAAACTAGCGATGATGCCAATTCATTAAATTATTGGCAAGCTGATCACATCGGTGATACATCACCGTATAATTACATCAGGACAATTTATGTTGCTATACTCATAAAAACCAAGGTTAATCGCCAAGTTATTGGATACTAAATGACGGATATTCTAGTCTAATGGAAGAAGGAGCTCGAAAGCGTAGAATGTTGCTTAGTGCCCACAGATTTTAAAATCATTTAGATAAGTAGGTACCTTTAAATAAACAGGACCGATATGTAGCGGTTTGGTTATATATTTAATGACATAAAGCCCAAACATCTGTAGCTAAAGGAGTAGGCAAGCATCTCATTTTTAGGGTTCCGAAGTAAACAAGGAAGGAACCTTTATAGTTTCGCTACGTCCGTCTGTCTGTCCGTCCGCGGTTTAGTGCAAAAACGATTAGTACTAGAGACCTGAAATTTTTCACAAGTATACACCTTAATCATGCCGACAAAGCGGTAGACATAGAATTATAACGCTAGAATAAAAACATGGTTGCCACCCCTGAGACCTTAGGTGTCATGTCTCTGTGATAGTTATTACGGGGCCATACATTTCCACATAACCGGAATACGATAGCAGAGAATATGTAATCCGAACACTACCATTTAGCGGCAGATTGGGTAGGTAATGCGGTGGTGCTTAAGCCCTCGAGCACAGCCCTACATTTAAAACTCTACCACCAGCAGAAAATCTCATTTTTAACCGGCTTCGAAAAAAGTAGGAGGTTCTCAATTCGTCCGGATCTCTTTTTTTATGCATGTTCACCGATAATTTGAAAACGCCTGTACCGATTTGGATATTTTTTTTATCATTGTAATTATACCTCTTCTGGCTTTTTTGATCATGACTTTTTGATTACCTCATTCCACAACAATGATTTCTGTCTGTCGAATCGGAATCGCACGTGCAGGGTTCCGTACAGTAAAATATAATTTCCGTTATTTTAAAAACCATAGATATCTCAAAGTTTTATTGGAATCTTATTAAGTAAAGAAAGAAAGAAAGAAAACTACTTTAAAAAAAGAACTAGGTATAAGCATATCATATATTTTTTATTTAAATTTTAGGCCCTGTAATTTGGAACATAAATTGAGAGGAAAGCTTATTATTTTAAAATGTGGGTTTATTTTTAAATGCGTGTTTCTTTCATACCCCGTGAAAGAATTGCAAGACTTTTAATTCCAAATCCCCTCTTGAATTCGTTTGAAATTAATTTATTTACTTAACATGTCTGTAATTGGGTAAGTACCTCATTGATTTACGTAATGTGTACCAAATTTCAAGTCAATTGGCCCAGTAGTTTTGATGTAAACGGAAGTGGTTGAAACAGACGGAAGGACAAACAGACAGACCTACGAGTGATCCTATCATCTTACAAGGAATAAGGAATCCGTTTTCACTTTTGAGATACATAGCAGTAAGAATGTCAATGAACCTAATTTACTATGACATGTAATAATAATGATCGAGTAACTGTGTAGCTCTTATTCAAGCATCCAATGATGCATTGTTAGATCTAAATGTATTTGTTCTTTATTAAAGTAACAAGTCAACTTAGAATGTCAATATCACAAAGTAAACGACAATTTACAGTTTTATTTCAATGCCTTTTGTTGTAACGCAAGACTTGCTATCAAGGTTTCTGCCACAATGATGGTGAAATATTCGTAAGTGTAAATATTTTGAATTCATTTTTCAATTCTCAGCGAGATAACAAATACGTTACAATAATAAAGGTTAGTATCTACTTATGTGTAAAATTGTTTTTATTGCCATACTTAAATATGCGAAAGAATTTTTGTTATGACTTCCTACTTTCTACGAGAAAAATAATGTACTTACGGTTGAATTATTTAACAAAACTCTTTCATGTTAAATAATTAAATCGTACCATATTTCTACTACAGGTTGACGGTTGACTACAGGAGTAACCCTGTTTAAAGTAGGTAGGTACAAGTGAAACTCAGTGCGCGGACTGCTCTTCCGTGAAAGCAAGTCCCAAAATAGTCCCCTTAATTAGGTACATAAACGTGTAATTTGGATTGTCACCCACACTTGACTCACTGGACTCACAGATAAGCAGATCATACAGAAAATAAAAACCTGAATCAGCATTTCTCATCAAAATCTACAATCTTCGCCTCTAAAATATAATGTTTGTGATACTGTTTGGTCAGGTGTCACATTCCATTCCTTCATAACTTCAAGAGGTTCACATACACTAGACTAGGTCATGTAACTATGTGCAAATCTTAGACTTTGTCCTAAAACATTATTTTTACTGGTGGTAGAGTTCCAGTGTAGGAGTTCGAGGGCGTTACCTAATCTATCTACCGCCATATGGTAGTGTTCGGCACTATCGAGTTCCGATTATAATAGGTTGGGGAAAAAGTCTTTTCGCATTATAGTATGTATGAACTTGTAATAAAATCTCTTTGGCTGTAGTATTTGTATCTGGCTGGTTTTGGTATCATTGAAAGTTAAAATTTTAAAGAACATAATTTCAAATTCAAATTAGGCAAATGTGTGATTTTCATTTGTTTTTCGTACTGTCAAGATGAGTGAATCTAATGAAGAAATTCGATACATTTTAAAATTTTACTACAAAAAAGGTAAAAATGCAACGCAAGCCACGAAAAAAAATTGCGATGTTCATGGACCTAGTGCAGTGTCTGTGAGAGTAGCACAAATTTGGTTTAAGCGTTTTCAATCCGGAAATTTAGATGTCAGAATCAGAATCAGAATAAGAAACTCATTTATTCATTTAGGGTGACAGGCACCTCTTATGACACGTCAAAAACAAACAAAATAAATTAAAGCGAATAACAATTGATATACATGTCAAACAACATAAAAAAATATATGTAAAGTCAAGAATATCACTAAGATAAAACTAAATGTAATAAACTAATGTAAAAGTATATCAGTAGAATGTCTCTTTTCCCCTTTACAAACTGATAACAAAGAGTAAAAAGAAAAGAAAAAGAGTCATTCTTTGTCATTCACCGGCAAAGTTCCAAATGTCAAAGATGCACCTCGCTTTGGTTGCCCTATTACGGATAAAATGGATGCCATTTTTGAAAAAGTGGAGCAAGATCGACATATCAGTAGTTACGACGTAGCTGAAGAACTGAGAATTGATCACAAAACAGTTTTGGCGCATTTGAAAAAAGCTAGGTACAAAAAAAGCTCGATATTTGGGTACCTCACGAGCTCACTGAAAGAAACCTAATGAACCGTGTACTCATTTGTGATTCTTTATTACGACGTAATGAAACCGAATCATTTTTGAAGAAGCTAATAACTGGTGATGAAAAGTGGATCACGTACGACAAGAACGTGCGAAAAAGGTCGTGGTCAAAGGCCGGTCAGGCTTCACAGACAGTGGCGAAACCCGAGTTAACTCGCAATAAGGTGATGTTGTGTGTGTGGTGGGATTGGAAGGGCATTATTCATTATGAGCTATTACCACCAGGCAGGACTATCGATTCTGAACTCTACTGCGAACAACTGATGAGATTAAAGCAAGAAGTTGAGAGAAAGCGGCCGGAATTGATCAACAGAAGGGGTGTGGTGTTTCATCATGATAACGCTAGACCTCACACATCTATAGCCACTCAGCAAAAATTAAGAGAGTTTGGCTGGGAGGTGTTAATGCATCCGCCGTATAGTCCTGACCTTGCACCTTCATATTTCCACCTGTTTCGGTCTCTTCAGAATTCTTTATGCAATGTTAGGTTAACATCACGAGAGGACTGCCAAATCCACTTGTCGCGGTATTTTGTTGAGAAGTCCCAAAATTTTTATAGCAATGGGATCATGTCCCTACCTACAAGATGGCAAAAGGTTATCGAACAAAATGGTACATAGATACTTTAGTTAAATTTAAATAAGCTATATTAAAAAATGTTTTAAATTATCTTAAAAAATGCGAAAAAACTTTTTCCCGAACCTAATACATAATAATATAGTAATGTAATAACTATCACAGTAATATAACAACTTTGGTCTCAGGGCAACACATCCGCATTTTGAACCCTGTTTTTTGTGTAGATGTTTATAGATTACACATCATCACTTAATCCATGTAGCTTGTTTGCCACCTTGGTTACTTAATAAAATATGATTGGCATATTGAACTGGACAAAACCAGCCACAGAAAATGTGAAAAAAATGGAATAAAAAGTTTAAATGTTAGCCGAACTAAGAGTGCAGCTAAGCCATTTAGTTGAGATCATAGGGATCTTGAATGTCCAACATTCAAAGAATCCTCAAGAATAAACTTCACACGAACAAGGAGTCGACGCGTAAGGCATCCGGAATTTTTAGCGTGGAACGACTTAAAAAACAAACGACAACACATTTTTAGAGCAAACATAAAAAGTACCAAGCTGACGAGCACAGATTTTTGAGGCGATCTATTACCACGGACGAAACTTAAACTGAGGCTAGACTCGAAAAAACTGTGTTCATAATAATAAAATTATACCTATAATTAAAAAAATCACGGGTCGCAAATTTTAGCTTCACGGCCCGCGAGTTGTCCACCGCTGGCGCATGCCGTAATAGAGTCTAATTCAATGAAGGGTCAAGGGTAAATAAAAATTGAACTTTAAATAAACCACTAATTTTAGCACAAAGATAATGTGTAAACATTTTTTTACGGTGTTGTGGGTTTAGGTATATATTATTATTTACAAACTAGTTCTCCATATTTCAATTTTGAATAATATTTAAAGCGATGATTTTAAGTAAAACATTGTCAGTGTAGCAAAATTCCCCATTGCATCACATTTATTGTACTTATAGTCAAGTTCGAAAAAAACTATCTACATTAATATTGATGAATGCACGTGTCGCCCAGTTCTCATGAGATTGAATGAATATAAATAAGTCACACAATCATCTAATATTTTTGCACACAATCAATACTTCATGTCAGCCCATTTAAGTCGGCACGAGGATGTAAATGTATTACATGTATGGTCCCGTAATAACTACCACAAAGACGTAAAAACTTAGGTCTGAGGGGTGGCAACGCATCTGCATTATGACCTCTGGTTTTTATGCAGATGTATATTGAACAGTTACATAGAGAAACCTTGAATTTGGTGGAGGTCCTCTAATCAACAGGGTGCAAGGTATGAAATATGTGTTAATCAGACGCGGTCGAGTAAATCCAAAAATCGCATCTTGGGCTCCTCTCCTACTGATCGTCAGGTTGTGACTCTTTGTGAAAGAAACGTCCGGTCTCTCCAAGGTTTTGTAGGTTTGTGTCCAGCGATGAAAAAAAACCACTAAAGTAGCATTAGTTTGATGAATATTAAAAGGTTCTTATTCTAAATAGGTAGCGACAAACCTGAGATACATATAATGTAAAAGGAATATTTTTTTATCAAGGTATGCCTACAAGTTTTAATAGGCATCAGAAAATGAAGTTGATTCTTCTTCTGTAACTACAACTCAAATAAATTAGTACGCGCATGTATACCACATATTATTATATGCTTGTGACTGCAATTGCTTAAACGAGCGTAATTTATCAAGTGGCATCGGTTTCAATTGTAAAAATTAAATTGAATAGATACACGCGACTCGTTGTGGACAATCGTTATGTTAGAATTGTAATTTATCTCGTGTATGTTCAATTGTGATGCAGCAGTGGATACCTACTTTATTATGTAGTGTAGCTACACATTTCTATATAATAACGCTACTACTTAATATAATAAAGCTAAAGAGTTTGTTTTTTAGTTGAACGGGCTTATCTCAGAAACTTAGGATTCGATTTTTTTTAATAACATTAGATCCTTGTTTTGAACCTTAATAAAATTTCAATTTAGTGTGCAGGACGCTCGTGAATAGTGTACAGTGTTTGTGATTAAAAAGAGCCAAAACAATTAACTGATAACGCGAAAGGCTTTAAAGTTATGCTTAATATTATGGTTTAGAAAATAAAGGACATTTAGACTTCGGGCAGAAATTGAACCTGCGACCTCAGGATAACCAGTCCAGCCGCTTTACCACTAAGCTACTGAAGTCCCACACCGATACGTCAAATTTTGCCACCCTTTTTTTGATTTTTAGTACGACATCCATTGATAACTTATTAAATATTAATAGCTTATGTTAGAAATAGATCGCAACGCGTTGTGGTCAATGGATTCATTTCTAATGACATTATAAAGATAACATCGGGCGTAGCCCAGGGATCAATTTTGGGGCCTTTACTTTTTGTAATATTCATTAATGACATCAATATCTGTTTTAAATATACCCATTTTCTGTTATATGCTGATGATTTAAAAATTTATCGCGAAATGAGGACCTTAAAAGACTGTAGACGCTTACAAGATGATCTTGATCGTCTGACAAGTTATTGTTACCATAATAAGCTTCATCTGAGTTTATCTAAATGTAAATCTATAACCTTTACTAAAAAACTACACAAAATCGATTTCACTTACAATTTCTGCAATAGCCCATTAGAAAAAGTACCACTGATAAGAGATTTAGGTATTGTTATGGACTCAAAACTTTACTTTGATGCTCACATAAATATAGTCATGAACAGAGCTTTCAGACTGTATGGTTTTGTCATGAGGACATGTATTCCTTTTAAAAGACCTCCAACTTATTTACTTTTATATAAATCTCTTATCCGATCTCAACTAGATTATGCTACTTCTGTATGGAATCCATGCTATGATTAATACAGCGAACAGTTAGAGACCGTTCAACGTAAGTTTTTACGATCCCTGAATTATCGCTGTTTTGCTTCTTTCATCAAAATTTTCTTCATCAACACTCAAAATGAGAAGATTGCTTTTAGATCAAATGTTACTATACAACATATGTCACGACAAATTTGACTGCAATAGACTTAATAATCAAGTTTATATTAGTATTCCATGTCGTTCTACGACACGAAATACCCGTAAGAACAACCTATTTGGACCCCCTAATTGTAAAACTAATGCAGGTGAGCGAGCACCTATAAATAGACTCATGAAACAATATAACAAATATTTCACTAAGGTAGAATTTTTTGAAACGTCACCTAACGCATTTAAGCGAAATGTTCTAAATGTAATGCAGAACGTTAATAATAACATAATGTAAGATTAACTATTGTTTACTTTGTGTTAACATCTGTGGTGTTTTCTTTTTGTTTTTTTTTTGTTCAAAAAAATGATTTTGTATTTTCACACCGCTACCCTAAAATGTCCTAATATGTAGTTAATTTGTGGACAACGGGGTTGATTACGCTCCTTGTAACATTATGTACCGAGTAATTGTCCTTGTTACTTTATGAGTGTAATTGTTTGTTGTCCTAAATAAATTAAAAAAAAAATAGCTATACAACCGATATGATAGACTTTGCAGTGTACAATTTCGTTATAGGTTCGATTCCTGTCCGAAGTCAATTTTTTCTTTCCCATTTGTTTTTATTTTCTAGAGTAGGTACACTCGCATGTGTAATTGCGAAAAATAAAAATATTACAATGTTATGGTGTCAATGATAACTTATTAAATTCATTAGGTAATTGTACGGAAGCCCGTGAATGTAAGTTCGACTCGCACTCGTTTGAGGTACCTTATAACACCTAACATCATGCTGAGATGCCTGTTTTACTAAATTATATTTCCAACAGACATAAAGTAGGTATAACATAGAAGTTCTTATTTTCTGACCATGAACATAATTGAAGTATTTTTTTATGTAATGGAAGTGGAAAACAAGCATTCAGTTCACATTGATGTTAAGTGATGACTGCAGCGTATAGACACCCGCACAAATACCAAGGTCAAAATGCAAATGCAGATGGAAATTACAGGACCGTACAACAAAGTGTTCATTATAATCGAGGCTTTTGATAGATTACATAAATGAGACCAAGGCTACAGAGACAAAAGAAATCTGTTCGGTAAATAACAGCCGGCCAGTTGTCATTCACTGCAGAAGGATGTAGCTTGAAAGAAAAAAAAAGGTCAAATGTGACTCGGACTTGCGCGTAAATGCACACAATTGAGTTATTTCTATGTAATTTTTAATACAATTTAAAAATAAAAATGAAATAACCACCATATTAATAGAAATAGAAAACCTATAAGAAATAGGTTTTTACTTCAATATTTAACTAAAGAACTATTTTCCATATTCTCATTTAAATATACAGTTGTTTTGGAAACCTTCCCCATGCCGAAGGCAACACGTGATAAATTTTCAAAAATTAAAAAAAAATATAAATATTATCGTTATTATTGTATGTACTCATATATTTACTAAAGTATAGATAGGATTTGCAATTCTGCAGTATTTTTTTAGCTGTAAATTTGAGGGAAATTTGCCTTTCCAGCGAGCTGGAATGCGTAATAAATAATAATATTATTGTGTGTAAACATTTTTAAAATAATGTGCTTTGATGTTATTTTAGAAAATAGAAGAAATGGTCTCAATTCCCCCGTGTATCTCTGAAAATAAAATTATGAGCCTATTTAAAAAAAAACAGAAAGTAGTTTACCAATATATTACAAGAAAACCTATAAGAAGTCTATGGTATGTTTACCTTATGAATATATGTCCGACTCGCACTTGGCCGGTATTATCTTATGTGTGTTTGTGGAACCTACTAAAGAGTTAAGAATCTGTATGGTGTTTTATAGGATATTAGCATGCTATGAGGCCATGAGGCATAGGTCGACAATTGCGACAAGGGAATAATATCCAAAATTAAGAAGAACATGCTACTTAATTTGAAAGAACTTTAGATGCAGCAGGTCGTCATAGATTGAATGAAACCTCCGTACCTCATGGGCCTTATGAGGTTCTCCACTCCAAATATCTCGCCAGTGGATAAAATGATGTAAATGATTCTTATAGTGGTGCCGGTCTCGTTTCTTGCGGGAGTCTGTGGGCGAGGGTGGAGCAGTCAGCGACTCCCGGCGGCCGCTGGCCACAACCACCACCGACGGCTGCCTCTGTGTGCTGAGCAATCGTTCTGTTTCCGGTTCGTCACTAGAAATACTGTCCGTCAGCAACCGCGCCGACCTCGACCCGACTCTATTCAAACTGTATGGAGGATCTTCTTTCTTCATTTTTGCACAAGTAAGGAAACGAGACACCTACAACGACAGCAGAACGGACTACACATACGAATGAATACGACACTGTTATTGATAACATTCCGCAATGTTTGGTGAAGGCGCGACCGCGCCGGGGAGCGGGGGCAGACGTGTGGCGCGAGCGACGCGGGCCACTGACTGCGGTGCGAATCGCGTGCGATTGTGAAGGCGGAGCGCGCACGTGGGTGCTTGACGGGTGGAAGCCTACGACAAAACAAGCCAATACCTCGGCACCACTCTCTACTGCTCTCACCAGCACATACACCCACGCGACTATTGGCCGACGAAATCCTAGGCTATCTTAGAAATTAAGCAATGTAGGTACCATGAGACATACCTATTACTTTTACTTTTCAGTGTATGGTAATAGTTGTAACATAATTCAAAGGAATTGAATTACAATAAAATGTAAATAGGTAGAAAGAGTAACTATATGTAAAGGCATGATTCTTTAAGTTTCATTTCCAGATCCAAGTCCTGGATCTATCTAAAGAGTTATTTTGGGTTTATCCAATGAGGTTAGTGGATCCGCCACTGTAAACCTAGATGAAGTCTGAACATGGTCTAGGTCTGGTTAAGGTCAATGGGCTTGTCAATTTACATGGAACTTTAATCGTTAACAGTGGAACTACAATATATATATGAGGATAACCCTCACGTGTGTGCACATGCATGCTTTGTGTTTATTACTTGGCAACCCCACGAGAATATTTCCCAGTTGTTCCACCATTTTTTTATAATTCCGTGTTCACACGTCTACGAAAAATAAAACAAATCATACATGTAAATTACGAAAATTATTCCAATTTGTATAGCGCTAAGACCCATATGAGGTGCATGCACATATAAGAATGTTTTCAAAATGACCCACATGTGGGGCACACACTGTGAAAATGTTAAAATCAAAACTGCAAGCATCACCTTCTCTTTCTCTACAGACTCTACAGTAAAGACAAGTCAGAATTCATATTTATTTAATATAACATGCAAAGAATCCAAGTCATTGTCCCTGCCTTTAAATCATTTTGGAAAAAATATAATAATCTCTCAACATCAGAATATTGCCTGGAACACCAGCAGTCTCGCCATTGATGAGAATAAAATATGTATCTACAGCAAACTTTTACTAAACAGTATCTAGCAGATTATAGAAAGTGTAGCAATAAATCCAAAAGTATTATTCATTCTAATAAAACAGGTATCTACTTTATTCTTATAAAATGTGCTTATGCTCAACAACTGTTTTTAATTTGCAAAAATTGTGGTAAATTAAGGATTTATAATAGTTTTAAGTGTTATAAACAAATAGGTTTGTGGTTTCTCATAGTTATTAAAATGTTATAGTTGACCATTGTCGTAATAAGTCTTGAATAAAATAAACTAGCATAAATATCATTCAAACAGATGGCTTGGCTTTGGCTTTGGCTTTGGTTGGCTGGTGAAGCTTATCATTGGAATGGATTGTGTAAAGGGTGGGACTTAGAGGACAGGTTGGTATATGTTTGGTTGATATTACTCAATTTGCTGTAAATAAAATTTCACTGTTTAGCAATGGTAGAGTTCCAGTGTAGGGCCTTATGAGCATAGACACCACCACATTACATTATCTCTCTGTCAGCACATCGTTCAGCTTTATTGAGTTCAGGCTTGATAGTAATATACAGCCCCATAATAATTATCACAGAGGCAGACTCTTATGGTGAGATTCACAGACCACACTACGACTTTACTTTGAGCAAAGTATGCTTAGTACTGTCAGAAATGTAAGGGTTTTGACAGTTCGAAGCGTACTTTGCTCGAAAGTAAAGTCGTAGTGCCGTCTGTGAATCTCACCATTAGAACTCCAGTTTTTGTAAATATATCTATGGGGTACAGTATTCAGATACCATAATATACATTAACTTCTTGTTTGCCACCCTAATAACATAAAAAATGGGCTGGTTTCCAGGAAGTACCTATAGTATATTTGTAATACTTTTGAATTCAAACCATATTAACTAAATTTGTAATTATTTGATTAATTTGATGAAATATGTGTATTAACTAAACTTATCATAAGCTGTCTCTAAATAACTAAAGTGCACGGTAAAGATAAAGAGGTAGTAAAGAGGAGGGTAAGGAGTTACAACCTCGGAATGTACAACAATAGAATATGAATTGCTATTACAGAAGGCCAATATTCTCAAAGAAAAAAAAAAGACCACTTAGTTTAATTAACATTGCTAGTAAGGCCGCATTATTAAAATTAAATGAAAATAAATATTACGTACCTGCAATACGAATTGTTGGGCTTCTAAAAAAACTCTACATGACACTCTATCACAAAAAGCAAAATGATCACATTAATCTGGGATGATACGGGTTGTGTTATAAATATGATTCATTTAGCTATCTTTATTGTTTTGCAACAAAAAATATTCTTTCAGATTTTATTCTATCTAGGATCGTAAACAAAAATCAATGCTAAACTTGACACTTTTGACAGACTTGACAGCTGGTGATCTCCAACCACAGAGTACTGAGAGTACATTTCACAGACTAATAACCAATTTGTCTCCAACAGACCAATGTGATGTCATTGAGTGATACATGGAGAGGCTCAAGAAGCTTGAAGGTAAAAATGGAGACCACACAATCCATACCTATTTGAAGCAAACCTAAATATAGCTATCTCTCTCTCCGGGGGCAGGCCGTCTCTTTCTAAGTAGGGTGACCATAAAATTACAATTTTTCTGGGACATGAATGTGATTTTTATTTAAGAAGACAAAATGTTTTAATTTTTCTTCTCGTTTGGCAAAGTGACAGCTATAAACTATAACGCCATTGATCAAGTAATATTATGATTACATACAACTGTTCATTTCATAAATCTCTAGCATAGTGAATGAATATATTTATGGAGGATTACGATCGCGATGATGAGATGGTTCCATATGGAAATTGATGGGATGTCCGGTGAACTAATGGGGAGTAGGACCTTCTTATGAAGTCTCAGATGATCACGAAAAAACTTTCCTACACCCGTGCACGCTATCGATTGCTTTATGATAAAAATCCCACATATTTGACACATAAAACATAACTACACATATATATTTTTTTATGTAACGAAGGTGACAAACACGCAGCACGGATGTTTAGTGACGGCTGCAGCCTAAAGACACCTACACAAAAACCAGTGGTAAATGTGCAGATGCGTTGCCACCCCTAAGGCTTAAGATGATCTGCCTCTGTGGTAGTTAAGGATTTCGAAGATCTCTGTTGATACGAACATCCCCATTATAACAGTCTGTTAAAACCTTCTTCTTTCTGGTTAGATGGCATTACTAGGTTGCAATAACTTACCAACATCCGTACTATTCCGTATGTATATTTAGGAACGGTTGATTGTGAGAGTTAATGTATGGATGAAACTTCAAATTATAACGGATAGATAGCTATGTAAGCCTACCTACGTTAGTAATTTACTGAAACCGAGCACAGGAAAAGAATGAAAATCTTGTCGATAATGAAGCATTTATCAATGAATCCCAAACTTTAAGACGAAATCTCTTGTGGTACACAAGACATTGAATGAAGTAAAAATTATGAATTTAAGAGTGTTTAACAAAGTTTGTTATATATATATATATATCTATCGGAGACGGTCACTAGTACGGACCGATAACTGACAAAGCACGAGTTCCGGTAAAGGGCGCCACCGTCGCCATGTTGCAATTAACTTCGTGCTACAACAGAGCCTAGCCCTTGGAGGGAGGTCAGATCAAGGCTCACTTACCATTTGATCGTTCTCGTGATAAGTTCTCCTCCAAGCTAGGAACTGTTTCCGTCGTTTCGGTCTGATATTGTGTTGTGGTTGTGTACAGTGACTTGTGAGTGTAATTAATTGTGTAATTCGTTGTTTCGTTGCTCAACTACCCACTTTATACGCCCACTATGTCAGACGATGAAACTAATAATACGTCCGTGCCGATATATATATAGAATTGTGGTAAATCGCATTTTTTATGTAATGGAAGTGGCAAACAAGCTTGCAGTTCACATTGATGTTAAGTGATGACTAAGGCCTGAGGCCTAAGGTGTTATGCCTCTGGTCCTGGCAATTACGGAGCCATACATTAAACTTGAAATAATTAAACATTACATTTGAAATATTCCATGGTATCATACTATGTGTAGATACTATATGGGTGTGGCGATGATTCTATTTTCTAGCTGATTATTTTTGCAGAAATCGATAGCGAAATGAGTTCCACAGACAGCTACGAGTCCATGATTTTAAAATAAGCTTAAGGAAAATAGGAATAAAATAAAATGGACTTACAGCCATTATAATCAATTTATTAACAAAGTTTAAAGTGGTTTACAATGTAAGTTTAGATTTTAATGTATACATTAAAGTATAACATAATCAATAAAAAATTTTTTTTTTTCTGAAAATTTTTTTTTTCTGAAAATATTTTTTTTTTCTGAATTATTGAATTATTAATACATACTACTTAAAGTTATTGTTCTAAAATTTCGTGGATGAAATCATAGATTTATTATCTACTTAAATCTATGGATGAAATACAACTTGTAACTTCACGCTCGGGTTAGCCTCTCAAGCAACGAGAAAATTATATACCCTTAGAAACTATATACCTACCCGGGCATAGTTTATTTAGTTTGATTGAAAATACTGTGAAATCTTGTTGAAAATAATGTTAAATCGTATTTTAAAAAAAACTCGATTCTTCAACTAATTCTCAATTAACAAAATTTTATTGTCACACTACTTCAACACTACTGATAACGATATGATAGAAACAAACCTATTTTAAATTGCATAAATCAATGTAATTCAATGTAGGACTATTATAAATTACTAAAGTTAACATTCATTAATTTGTTTAAAACACTGACTTATAATTTTAGGAAGATATTATTATTATTACAATCGAGATTATTATTACAATCGAAAACACAACGAAAACATAAAAACTAAATAGTGAACATCCGCCACATTAGACCGTTCTGGTTTTGACATTTTACTGATAAGCAGATTCAATGTTGCCGTGCTATGTCTTTCCGTACAGTCCATAGAAGTCGGTGTATAATTTCAACTGATACACTAACTCAAAATAGTCAATGTGAGATATATTATTAATAATTTTTAAAATAGTTAAATGAATACATTTAATAAGTTGTAAATAAATTATGCAGTAATGTTTATGATGTAATTCTGTAACTGTGGTGTTTCTTTCACAAAGTTTCGTAGGAGATATAAATAAAAAGATAGCAATACCACAGATCATACAAAAAAGAGAGGTCGGCCCCCCAAGAGGAGGATAGAGATATGTAGGTAATTGACTCAAACTTTTGTTTGGAGTTTGGACTCCATTTTTACCTTCAAGCTTCTTGGGCTCTACCGAACATTTAGGCGATTAATATGGCCGCCTTTCATAGGGTTGTTTTCGATAAATATCGATATCATCTTCTGATTCTGATACATAGAGCAACACGGGCCACCGGCCGTTGCCACGGGGGGCCGGAGGGGAGTAGCCATATTCAGGCTTTTCCATCTGTCAAAGTACAAGACCAAATAATCCTACGCCTGTCGCCTAGATGTTTAAATGTGTGTCTATGTACTTTGTTAAAGTCAAGGTGTGAGTTTCGTAGTAATAGACGATTTTTGTAGTGTGAGTGTGTGTCACACGTATTTCCCCGCAAAATATGACAGACTGTTTTGCATCGGTAATAAACGCTATGGCTACTCCCCTCCGTGTTGCTCTATGCAAGTGAAATATAAAAGAAAGCTATATTGTATACTGAAGATCTTATGTACCTACTATATTTAAAGCAAATAAATAAATTCATTCATTCAAATGAGGATCTCATACATTACCAGCAGCTTACGAAAGGTTCTCAGCCAGTACTCAAGCTAAAAATTGCAAATTGTGGTAATGTTAAATTTCAGTAGAATTTTCTATATCAGCCTTCAAATGTGAGTCCTATGCTGACCAGCTCCTTAGAATGTATCTCTGTAAATATTGTTGCTAAGTATTCCAAATTTTAATCATTATGTTTAGTTAATTTGAGTAGCACGATGACGCTTCGGTCTCGTTAAAGGCCAATAAACACATTTGATTTTTTACATTCTCGTAAGATCTTCTACGTGTTGGACGTGAGTCCATCAAGATCTTTTTTCATTTTTTCGTTATTACTATACCTTAAACAATATTATAAAAGTAGCAGGGACGGCTCTAGGTATGTTAATGATATGAGTAATTGAATAGAAATGGAACCTGCTTCAATTTTCAGATGATACGCATGTAGAAGTTAGTGACACAGATCTGTACGGCCCTGTGATTCCCAGCACAGATGCGTAACATTTTAGGCCTTAGGGGTGGCAAGGTGGAAACGCATTAAGATTGAAATTTCTGGTTTCTTGTAGACTGATAGGCTATTACTTACCAATATAAACTGCTGCCTGTATGCCACTTTATGAAATGAAAAAATAAAAACTGTGATATGTTGTGCTTTTACGTTTATGGTTGCAAAAAATGAGAAAACGAAAATTATTTAATTAACATCAATTTCTTCTTCGATATTTTATTAAGAAACAAGAAATTCTAATACAACATAATATTACTTAATTTAAATTGATATGAAAAATAATTTTATATCGATACTTTGATATATTAATATCTGGTTAGTATTCGTACATCACTATGTAAACAATGCTATTTTTTAAAAATAATGAATAGCATTAAAAGTCCTTTAAGTCATACGAAACTTACACAGGTCTTAAAAACTTTAATAAAACATATCACTATATATCACTGCATTTCAAACACAGGTCTTAAAACCTTTAATAAAACATATCACTATATATCACTGCATTTCAAACCCCACCGAATACGACACAATCCGTGAATATTACATAACCTCACCTCCTATTTTACTGCACACCTTATACACTAATCACTTAACTAATTGAGTCTTTTTCTCATAAACCCAAAAACTTACTAATAATCGCCGATATACGTCGAAAACAATAAATAAATGCGTATACGATAGGTTATCTATTACAGCAATTGCGATGACAGATGTTTGTTTGGCTAACTTTTGCTGTCACTTACGAAGTTCGCCAAGCAAAAACCGGCACGCCGTAAGGGACAAAAGATACGATGCTCTATTTCAACTTTCTTATGTTCTTTGAATATAACTGTCTCACTTCCACAAAGCATATGGCGAACATGGCTACGTCTATAGGTCCTTACAAGTCTGTTTTTTTTCGCCGCGGACTGAATTGACATAGGGTTTTTGGGAATCATTAATAGTGATGTACCACTACCGTAACTTTACGTCATTTACAATCTAGTATCGTTTTTCAGTAATAATTTTTATTTTATTTTATTCAAGAGAACAAACAGACTTATTTGCTTACAAACAATCTTAATAAAATTACATCAGGCCATTTATACGTTTCGTAGTTGGACATCTAAGGAATGGCATATTGTTTCATAACAGTAACAAAAACAGAACACAAAAAAACAACATCAGTAACAACCAATCAATAATAAAAGGAAATTTAGTGCAACTTAGTACGTTTACTGCTCCTAGCCTTTTAATTTACATTATATCTTATTAATATTTTACACTGCGCTAGTAAAGAAGAAATGGTAAAGAAAGTGTGTTCCGCGGAACCCTAGGGTTCCGTGATACCTTTGTCGGGGCTCCGCAAGAATTTAGAAAAAAAAAAAACACCTCTCTCTGGTCGCTCCGCAGCCGCACAAAACGCTATGAACGTTATTTATTAATTTTTTTGTATTTGTAGAAACATGTGTTACAATAGCTGGTACAATATCTCATAAGTTTGGTATCAACAATTTTATACTTGTACAACCCGTTCGCTCTAAATTTGGCGGTCTGTGGAATGCGCGTCCGCCACGTGACAACAAAACTTACAACGTGTCATAGTTTTACTCAAATACGTACGTACACAATTTTTATTGTTACAATTAAATAAAAAATATTTTTTTTTACTCAAATACGTACGTACACAATTTTTATTGTTACAATTAAATAAAAAATATTTTTATCAAACGATACTGTTTCACGACGAATTCATGATCTGGCAAGCTACGTCAAACAAGAACTAGTCACACGACTACAAAATACACGATTCGCCTTGCAAATGGACGAGTCGACTGATGTCGCTGGTTTGGCTATCCTGCTGGTTATTGTGAGATACCCATATGAAAGTTCTTTTGAAGAAGACATGCTTATGTGTTGATCGCTGCTTACAAACACTACCGAGGAAGAAATTTTTAATAAAATAAATATATTTTTTGAAGAAAATAATCTCAGTTGGAACAATTGCATTGACATTAATACAGATGGGGCCAAGGCGATGACAGGTAAAACAGCAGGAGCAATGTCACGAATGAAAAATAAAGCGCCTAATTGTAGTTCCAGTCATTGTATTCTGCATAGACAAGCACTTGCGATGAAGCAAATGCCGTCAAATCTAAAATTAGCTATGTATTAGGTTGGGGAAAAAGTTTCTTCACATTTTTTAAGATAATTCAAAACATTTTTAATATACGAGTTATTTAAATTTAACTAAAGTATGTATATACCATTTTGTTCGATAACCTTTCGCCATCTTGTAGGTAGGGACATGATCCCATTACTATAAAAATTTTGGGACTTCTCATCAAAATACCGCGACAAGTGCATTTGGCAGTCCTCTCGTGATGTTAACCTAACATTGCATAAAGAATTCTGAAGAGACCGAAACAGGTGGAAATCTGAAGGTGCAAGGTCAGGACTATACAGCGGATGCATTAAAACCTCCCAGCCAAACTCTCTTAATTTTTGCTGAGTGGCTATAGATGTGTGAGGTCTAGCGTTATCATGACGAAACACCACACCCCTTCTGTTGATCAATTCCGGCCGCTTTCTCTCAATTTCTTGCTTTAATCTCATCAGTTGTTCGCAGTAGAGTTCAGAATCGATAGTCCTGCCTGGTGGTAATAGCTCATAATGAATAATGCCCTTCCAATCCCACCACACACACAACATCACCTTATTGTGAGTTAACCCGGGTTTCGCCACAGTCTGTGAAGCCTGACCGGCCTTTGATCACGACCTTTTTCGCACGTTCTTGTCGTACGTGATCCATTTTTCATCACCAGTTATCAGCTTCTTCAAAAATGATTCGGTTTCATTACGTCGTAGTAAAGAATCACAAACGAGTACACTTAGGTAGGTTCATTAGGTTGCTTTCAGTGAGCTCGTGAGGTACCCAAATATCGAGCTTTTTTTGTACCCAGCTTTTTTCAAATGCGCCAAAACTGTTTTGTGATCAATTCTCAGTTCTTCAGCTACGTCGTAACTACTGATATGTCGATCTTGCTCCACTTTTTAAAAAATGGCATCCATTTTATCCGTAATAGGGCGACCAGAGCGAGGTGTATCTTTGACATCAAAATTTCCAGATTGAAAACGCTTGAACCAAATTTGTGCTACTCTCACAGACACTGCACTAGGTCCATAAACATCGCAATTTTTTTTCGCGGCTTGCGTTGCATTTTTACCTTTTTTGTAGTAAAATTTTAAAATGTATCGAATTTCTTCATTAGATTCACTCATCTTGACAGTACGAAAAACAAATGAAAATCACACATTTGCCTAATTTGAATTTGGAATTATGTTCTTTAAAATTTTAACTTTCAATTATACCTAAACCAGCCAGATACAAATACTACAGCCAAAGAGATTTTATTACAAGTTCATACATACTATAATGCGAAAAGACTTTATTCCCAACCTATTATGAAGCGGTAAAAATAATTAATTTTATAAAATCACGACCACTACAATCCCGATTGTTCTCATTATTGTGTGAGGATTATGGCAGCAAACATAAAACACTGCTGCTCCATACAGAAGTGCGATGGGTGTCTCGGGGTAAAACTTTAACAAGGCTATTTGAACTTAGAGACGAGTTACAAATGTTTCTTTCAGCAGATCCTTCTTTTAATTTGAAGGACCGTTTGTATGATAAAACTTGGTTGTTCAGATTGTCTTTTATGGCGGATATCTTTCAAAAACTTAACGTATTGAATTTATCGTTGCAAGGTCAACAGACAACAGTGTTTCAGGCCTATTATAAAATAACTGCTTTTAAAAGAAAATTAGATTTTTGGATCATGGTAAGAAATAAATAGAAAGCTTTACGTTACCCAGTGAGTTTGTTAGCGAAAACGACTAAGAAATGTTTGAAGATGATGAGTTTGAAGAATTGGTCCAATATCTCAGTTCGATGCGCGCATCTTTTGAAAAGTATTTTCCCGAAGAACACAATACAAAAATTAAAGTGAATTCATGGATTCATAATCCTTTTTTACCCAACTTGGAAAAGCCTGAAAACATGTCAAACGAGATATATGAATCTCTTTTAGAAATGTTATCAGACACAAGTATGAGGTCACTGTTCAAAACGACGCCTCTCAATGATTTTTGGTGCAGATTCCAAGATGAATATGCAATGCTTGGCCAAATGGCTCTGGATATTCTTCTCCCGTTCCCAACTACATATTTGTGCTAAACAGGATTCTCTACCTACGCAGCCACGAAAACAAAATATCGCAATAGACTGGACGCCGAAGCTGATATGAGACTCCAACTTTCTTCCATCAAACCTGATATCAACCAAACACACAACAAATTGATGAAAAATAAAAAACAGTTTCATACCTCCCACTTGTTAGATTTTTTCTTTTTTAATGTTTTCTATTATTGTCCTTGCCAAGTGGTGAAGTAAATAATAATTAGTAACTGTTACATTGTACTTTTAATATGCTGATTAATAAAAAAATCACATAAAAAAAACAATTGTTTTATTGTAGGGTTCCATCAAGTATTTTTATTCCCAAAAGGGTTCCGTCATTTAAAAAGTTTGAGAACCACTGCTATAGGCATGCCTATATAATGTACCTGTATGGTTAATGTATAGATATGATAAATGCATAAAAAATGCAGCACACTTATTTTTTAGGTGTCTATAATGAATGCATATATATGCAAAGAATGCAATAATCTTAATTATGACATGCAAATTAATAATCAGAATTAGGTAATGACTCCGAACCTGAATGTGCCGAATCGTCAGAGTCATCACCTACTTCAATAATAAATCAGTCGGTTATGTCGTCGACAATATGGCCTAGAGTACACATTTTTTCCTCAATTTTTCTAGCGCTGGGGAGTCACTAGACGAAGTCACACATTCGTTTTTCTTCGGCGTTTCGGCTGCAGATTCTGTTTATTTTTTGGTGTGTACATTAAGAACGCGTACAAATACGCGTTCATTATCATGTTTTTTGCCCGTGAAATCGCATTTCGGAGGTTGAAGGACGAATGTCGTGTATTCAAAATGGCGCCTTTTTTTTTTTTAATGGAATTGATAGCTACAGTACATCGACCTATTTCTCGTGTAGTTCCTGTTTAAAACTTGTTATTGCGTATTCTTCAACAACAAATAAATAATTGTCGTGTTAACTTAATAAGTAAGTAGCAATAAGTAATTTAAATTAAATCTGTGATACTACATAGTAACCATAATTTTTAAAAGATTTGTCTAGTGTCAAATAATAATAAAATTGTGTTGTAAAGTAAAAAGTAACGATTCATAAAACCGGTATCGTACAACACTAATACTAGAAAGCTGGTATCATTATTTTGGAAATTGACATTTGCCTGTGTCAATTTAGTCCGTGGCGAAAAAAAAACAGACTTCTAATTTAAGGTGACAGTAGCTAATGTCAAGATTGTCAAGTCAAATGTGACATTTGATTGATTTGGAAAATCAAATGTCAAATGCTTGCGGAATCTAATTATAATTCCGAGTTTATCTATTAGCTTAATTAAAATTTAAGAAATACGCTACGAAGATATAAGAAGATACTAATTTGACTGACACAGACGACAGCCTGGTAATGGCGCTACCGCAAAAAAAGTATTATCGTCAGCGTGCTCATTCTAACCCTATTGCGGATCACTGTTTTGATTAGTAAGAACAAATATTTACAAAAGTTTTGTTCGTGGTTTGCTTAACCACGAAGCTTCATAATTTATGTATTTATCTACTGGCTAAGTTCTGAGTAGGCAGAGTGTGAGCTGAACACTCACACCATCATCTTTGTGAAAGTTTCTCAAACTGAATTTAATTCCAGTCCATCTCATCCTAATGAATATGATTGGTCCACATTGTATCCTTCATTGAAATGTGTTAAGAAACAAAAACTTGTTGAATTTTTGGACATCGGATGTGGCTATGGAGGACTTTTGGGTAATATTTTGGATGCTTATTACAAGAAATTATAAAAAGAACTTTCATCATATACACTAACTCCTAAAATAATCTATTTTGCAGTTACATTATCTCCAATGTTTCCTGAAAACTTAATATTGGGATTGGAAATACGCGTGAAGGTGTCAGATTATGTTGATGACAGGATTAAGGCTTTAAGAATGCAGCATCCATCTGAATATCAAAATATTTCTGTACTAAGAACAAATGCTATGAAATATTTGCCAAATTTTTTTCATAAAGGACAGGTAATTTTGACATTGGACATTTATTATATGAGCATAACTCAGCCTCTTCATATCTTGAGAGGGTTCAGGGGCTCAACCAACTAGCGAGTTCTTTGGTTCTTGCTTTAGTTAATGATAATGATGAAAAATGATTGCATGATGCAATAATATTGATCAACAAGTTCTCACTATTGCTTTACTAGGTAGTACAAAAAGAGAAGATGAAATCATAATCTACAAGTCAAAACTATTACATGGTTAAAGTCTCAGGCCAGCTCTCACAATTGACTTTGAAAGGGGCAAGCCCTATTCTATCGTACCTAATAAGTTAAATATTTTAAGTTGAGAGTAATAATTTTTTTTTTTTTATGTAATAAAAGTGGCAAACAAGCATGCAGTTCACATTGATGTTAAGTGATGCCTGCAGCCTATAGACACCCACACAATGACCAGAGATGCAGATGCAAAATGCAGATACGCTGCCACTCCTGAGGCATTAGGTGATATGCCTCTGTGCCTGAAATTACAGGGCCGTACATTACCACCTGACCGGAACACGATAGTGCTGAACACTACCATTTAGCGGCAAGTATATTAGGTAATGCGGTGGTAATGTAATATTGCCTACGCCCGCGAGCTCCGTCACTGGAACTCTACCACCAGTAATGAATAATGAAGCCAATTATTCCAAATCTTTTAAATACCTACATAACAAATTACAAATTGTGTGATTGTTGGGATTTAATTTGGACCCCTCTTTGGGTGTAGGCCTCCTGAAGTTGAGAGTAGTATATATAAATTATGTACTCTCTGCTTATCAAAATTAAATTCACTCTACCTAAATTCAATCCTACATAGGCATTATTACCATCCTGTACCATGCTCATGTGGTTGAGCGGCTAGTTCCCTAGTAGTACTTATGAATCAGTTATTGATTTTTCAAAAAACGTTTTTTGGATTTTTTTCTACTCATTCTACTCTACCCATTAGGGGCCGTCCATTAATCACGTGATGTTTTTAGTGTGGTTTTGACCCCCCTCCTCCCCCTTGATGATAAGTGGTGAGGTTTTAGATAAACCCCCCACCCCCACCTAAGATCACGTGTATTTTTTTGGAATAAAAAAAGCTTGTATTTGGCGTGAAATTTGCTTAAACTGGCGACTGTTAGGTCGAGACGAAATTGACAATTTTCGGTTGAAATCGGGCACTCGAAGTAGAAATAAACACACGTGATATCTCCATATATGCCCCCCCTCCCCCTTGTGATGTTTCGTGATTTTGTCCGGACCCCCACCTCCCCCTTTCGAGCCTCACGTGATTAATCGACGACCCCTTATGTTTGCAATTCACAGGAAATGGGAATTTATGAACAAAAATGCGCATTATAGTGTTGAATAAAGATTGCTGTAGGTGATCATTTACAATTGTAACCATTTTATAACTACAAAATATATGCTTTATGAAACATTTTTAAATCAATGGGCACATACAGGAATGGAGATTTTTGAACTCATTTTACAGAAATCCAATGTCCATAAATTCCTATTACTTGACAATTGCAAACATAATATGGCTATAACCATTATGTTTGCTAAAATGTGGACAAAAAGTTCAAAAATCCCCATTAGTGAGGATTTTGGGAATAATTGTCAATTTTTAGATTGGATTGGTACAGGTTACATTAAATTTGTTTCATTGTTACAGCTTAAAAAAATGTTTTTCCTATACCCTGATCCGCACTTCAAGAAAGCTAAACATAAATGGAGAATTATAAATAAATGGTTACTATCAGAATATGCGTATGTCCTTGCTGAGCAAGTAAGTGTAGTGTAGATTACTTTATCTGTTCTATACAGAATCTGTTCAGTACAAACTTAGTTTTGATGGTGGTATTACAGGGTATTGTGTACACAATCACAGATGTGAAAGATTTACATGAATGGATGGTAACACATTTTGAGGAACATCCATTGTTTCAAAGGATACCTGATGATGAATTGGTAAGGTGGACTCAAAACATATATGTATCTGTACTTAATTTGCTCATGTTAACAAATGGCTCAATACTAAAATATATTTCAGAAAGGAGATTCTATTGTGGAAAAATTGTTTGAAAGTACAGAAGAGGGCCAAAAAGTCACAAGAAACCTTGGTGACAAGTATCTTGCAGTATTTAGAAGAGTTCCTGATTACCCTGGATTGTGTGATAAAGAGTGCACAGCATAAATAATTTTGCTCCAAATTATTTGTTTTTTTTTTATTATTAGTTTTTTCTTATCTCTCAAATAAGAAGATATAAATGATTACTTTTGCTTGCTCACTGGCGTTTTTGTGACAAAAATTGGAAAAGAAGTAAATACTTAACATTCATGGTATAAGTACTGGATGTAATCTGTAAGTGTGCACAGGCAATTATTCCGTAACTATTACAGATATCAAAAAACTTTGAACTGATATCGAAAGTACTTTACCTAATGAGTAAAATGACAATAATAACTTTTAAGCTATTGCATAGCTTCTATCGCGGGCCTTGAGCGTGGAGACCGAATCCAGAAATTCCGTAACCAGAATAACCTAACACCCTAACTTTACTCCTAACTTTTTAGTTTTGCCATCTATCGATAAATAGCAGAACTTTTAATGACTTTTTTTTTAAATATCACATTTGTGTCTAATTCAGTAACTCGCCTCTACAATAGGTGGCATTGGTTGTATCGGCTCAAAAAATGAATTAATATCAAAGAAAAAAAGGAAAAAAATACTGCATATTAAAAATAAATAAATAATTATAATTACATGTTGATAAAAAATGTTATGCAAAAGCTTTACCGCGGCAGTCTCCAAGTGCCACACATTTTTTTTTGAAATGTAAGACGAGAATTATCCCATTTTTTTATATCTGTAATAGTTACGGAATAATTGCCTGTAGGTACACACTTAACAATTACACCCTGTATATTTCTTGTTGGATTTTATTGAACATTTGCAATAACTGATGCATGGTATTAGTTGAAGGTCTTACAGGACACATTGCGTACGTCAGACGAGATTAGCACGGCTTTCAAACTGCTACAAAACAACAGGGTGTTGACGGCATTACTACTCAACTCCTGAAAGCAGACGGAAGATCAGTATTAGAAGCTCTACAGAAGATGTTAAATTTCCTCATATACGAGGGAGTAAAGCAACAACCGTGCACAGCAGTGTAGGGGTACTACTGCTCTAAAATATAGGTAAAGCATATTACCATTCTAAAAAACTATAGACCCATCGCACTTCAGTAAAGTATAAACTGTTAGTGATAACGAACCGTCTATCTCGCGGACTTGACGAGTTCCAGCCTCTCGAACAAGCCGGTTTCTGTAAAGGCTAGTTTAGCACATAAACCACATACACACGCTGCGACAGAAGAGTAATACCAGCTCCTGTTTGGCGTGGACGATGCACTCGATTCGGTCGAGATTTGGGCTGCGCTGCCACCGAGCCACCCGGGGCCCTTTAAAAACTATTCAAGTCATCAAAAATATATCAAGTCTTAGGAATTGGCGTGCATGTATGAAGGTAGATGAGGCACGGGAGGTTAGTCAGGACCGGAATATCTGGCGCTAAAAGATATTGTCATTTTACTCATTAGGTAAAGTACTATCGATATCAGTTTAAAGTCTTTTGAAATCTGTAATAGTTACGGAATAATTGCCTGTGCACACTTACAGATTACATCCACTACACTCTGCCTACCCCGTTAGGGACCTGGCGTGAAAATGCATACATACATATAGTTACAAATATAAGTATAGCACTTAATCCCCGACCCAGAGATCGAACCTGGGACCCTTGCGTATCAGTATTGACCTACTACCACGAAATTATTGAGGCAGAATGATTATGATAAGAATATTTCACAGCTGACAGCTTCGTTTCAAAGATCAACGGTTTAACATATGAAATTCTTATATGTGCCGAATTTCAACTCATCACTCTTGCATGTCTGTTCGTCCCCTATCCTAATTTACTTCGAAAGTACTGGACTGATTGAGTTGAGAATGGATACACACGTGTACTATCGGGGAACTGGCAGCTTGACCAGAATACACGTGCACCGTATCAGGTGGCAATAAAAGCTATATTTGATAGATTTTGGATAAGAGGAGTTCCGTGACTGAATGTCAAGGTACCATTGACATTCAGTCACGGAACTCCTCTTATCTCTATTTATGATAATATAGGAAATTCGTTAAATTGTGCCTTTGAACTTGCAATGAACGAAAGCAAAAAAAACGAAGTGCAAGTTTTGCCTATGAACGCGAGTCGGATTTGCACTTGACACAAAATTATCACTACAGATAGGAAAATGGTAATAGGTACCTATTTGGTACAGATCTTTGCCGAAGCATCTAATCCATTTGTTTCATAAAAAATGTAATAATGAATTTTACATACATTACTTAGAAATAACAACTGTAACAAATACCTACTTTAAAATAATCATCAAATAAGCTTTAAATTTAATTATAGATACAGATTACAGATCATTAACGAAATATGTATCACATATAGATTAAGAGATTACACTTAATAAAATTACTTCAATGTTACAATTTGGTTGTAAGAATATGTATAAAAATAAAAAATATTAAAGCCTTCACTTACTCTGCAAACATATAGAGTACTTATTTATATATTTAACACATAGAATATGTGTAGCATGTATACACAATTATTTCATTCAGCCAGAAAATGTAAAAAACACAAAGGTACTTAGTTATAGGCATAAATGTTTATTTAGTTTTTTCTCTAAAAGGCTAACCCATCTGCTCACAGGTCTTGATATATTCAAATGCCTTCGCATGTATCCAGTAGCTCCTACTAACCATTGTTTTCTTTCTAACCATTGTTTGTGAGTTACAACTGAATATATAAGAGCAGCCCAAATTTCTGTCTGACAAGGATACATATGTAATCCCTTCTTAGCCAGTATCATTGCTTTGATACTATCTCCTGCTAATTGTTCAGCAATGCTGGCAGTTGCAATCATTTTTCCAGAGTTACAAGTGTGCTCATTAGAATATGCAGAACAAATTGCTCTCTGAGCACAACAACTGGCTACTTTGGGTTTCATGTTTGTTGCTTTTAAACAGTACTGAGCTAAACAAAACCACAGTAGAGCATTATTGGGATGGTCATGCAGAGAATCACTGATGACTTTGATAGCTTGTTCCATATTTTCATTAACTAAGAAGAATGACTTTAAAAAACCAATTTCAAATCCATACCTACTATCTTTTTCATATTTTTGTAGTTCACTTAAAGCTAACTTGGATAGGCTGCTATCATTATGCATGATTCCTAAGGAACATATAGCAAATAAGCTGGAAGCTGTTGGTTTTTGTTGTGAAACTTGAACACTGTGAAATAATATAGTCTTTGCATCATCTATTCCTTTGTACATATAAACTATACCAGCCATGGCTACCAGAATGTCAGCTTTCTCATCATCATCATTACTGAGCCAATGTAAAGCTGTGTCATAGGCTGAATATGACTCTTCATAAACACCATTCTTGAAAAGGCACAAAGCTAAACCACAAGCAGAATTTAAGCTTGCTTCAGTCACAGATTTGTATACATTTACTGATTCGTCATATTTGCCCAATTTGATTAGAATTCGCCCAATACTTAAACGAATAATATTCATTTTATCATCTGATGCATACAATAGTGCCTTCTCAAACGTTTGAAGTGCAGTTTGCAAGAGTCCAGTTTTTTCTTGAAGAATGCCCAGTATGGAGTAGGCACTGGCATCTTTTGTTTCATAAGTACAATACCATTCTATCAAATCCATAGCATATGTAACAGCATGCAACCCTTCTATGTCATATACTAATTGGGCATTATTTTTATAATTTTCTTTTTTTAAGGTACGACATACCCAGTCTCCATAGCCAAGAGCACTTGCAGGATGATAGCCAAGACGTGAAGCATGTCTAAAAAGATCCATTGCTTCCTCTTCACGAACTTCTTCAGCAATATATGCTTGACCAATCCAACTTTGAGGATACGAGGGTAAAATTGATTGTCCTCGCCAAAAACAATAATTTGCTACTTTGTAAAGTTTCAATTTTATATATAATGCACCCAAATTACACCAAATCTGTGCTACTGACCATTTACGTGTCACAAGTAAGGCTTTTATAAAACAGTGTTGTGCAATATCATATTTTTTCAGATATATGCATATTCTGCCAAGAAGGTTCCAACTTTGCCAAGTAGAAGGCTTTTCAGATATGCAAGCAATGCTTAATTTAAAAGATATGTGGCAATTGACTATCTCATTTGTTGTGTGATAATATGAAAGATAAGCAGATGCTAAATCACGAGATGTTATCTGTCCTTTTCTCTTTGCAACATATGTAAAACAGGTTAAGGCTTGCTTTATAATTTCAATTTTGTCTTTATTTGCCAATTCTTCACAATTGTCATTAAGAGTCTTTTTCATATACACAAAGCAATATTTACTAGGTAATTTGGATACAAACATGAGTGCATGTCCTAGTAAATCCCAAAAGCATAAATATTTTTTCTCCTTGCTTAGAGCCAATGTCATATAATTGATTGCATATTGAGCATTATCCCTTGCACTTCCATAAAGATTTGCTGATATTTTCTTCTTTGCTAGTCTCATCCAAGTTTCAGAGATTCCTTTCAGTGCCAAAAAAGAGAAACAATCAATTTTTAGTACACTCTCAAAGGCTTTAATAGCATCTTCATATTGCGTTAAAAGAGAGTGTATATAGCCAACTCTTGTCAAACAATGAATTGTCTTACTTGATTCTAAAGTCATAACTTTGTTATAAGCTTTTAAGGCAGATGTAAAAGAACCCCTAGAATAATAAGCATCAGCTAGGCACTCATATGCAGTTATATTATTCTGGTAATTTTTCACAACAGTCCTAAAATTCAAGATTGCATTTTCCCATTCTCCTTTATTTAGATAGTGTATGCCTAATCTAAAATTAATCCAGGATTCATACAATTCTATGTTATTTTTAGCTGCTATCAGTAGAGAAAAATCTTCTTCTGTGAGTTTCATTTGATTATATACTTCACTTAATTTCTTTACAGTTTCACTATCATTATTATTCAGGCTGTAAGATTTTTCATAGCATTTTTTAGCCTTTGCCAAATCGTTTTTATGCTGATAATAAAAATTACCTAAATAAAGAAATGTATCAGAATGCTCCGAATCAAGTTTTGCCGCTTGAAGCAAGTTTATTAAACATTTATCATACTGTTTCATACCCCAAAATGCTTTTCCTAGATAAAACAAGTTTAATGCATTATGTTCAGATTTTTCAAGCAAAGCAACTGCTTCATTATACTTCTCCTGTTTCAAAAGTGATAAAGCTTCAAGTTGTGCAAAATGTTCAGTTGAGTCCAACTTTTTCATCACTTCTTCTGCATAACCCTCTGTTTCAATATAACATTTTGCCAAAAGAGCTTGTTCATTAATTTCTAGAATTCCATTAGGTATTTCTTTCACTACAGAAATAGCTTGCTTCCACTTCTGTTGCTCTGCAAGCGAAAGAAACAGATATCTTTTCAAGATAATTGTGAAATCTTTATCTTTTACTTTCATTAGGAAATTTGTGGCTAATTTTTGAGTAACAGCCCATTTTTTAAGCATGATTGTACAGTGTATAACAAATCTAGCTTCAGTGATATCTGCGTCATGATAGTTAATTAATGGAACACATTGTTTGTAAGCATCGAGATACAGTCCTTTACTATAGCATATCATACTCTTCAATAAATTTGGATATTTTGAATTTTCTATTCCGGTAAGAATTTGATCAACATGTCTCTCAATATCAAAATCACAAAAAGAATCTTTTTCAATAAATTTTTTACATAAATATTGGCATAGCCATTCTCTTAGTATTACACTATTAGAGAAAAAATTTAACCTTATTATTTCTTCCACAGCAGCAGCAAAATCATTCTTTTGTAAAACTACTTTAGCATAAAGTATTGGTAACAACTGATTATCACTGTCACGGATTATTACATTACTCAATATATTCAGGACTGTAGGTATATCTTTTGAATTACAAGGAACATCAGCTTTTACTAATTCAAGAAATTGTTTTTCTGCAGCTGCATGCAATATTGGATCTAATTTCATATTCATGTAATAAATTAGTGTGCTAATCGATTGCTTGTTTTTTAGAGAACAACCCAATTGACTCAACTTGGTTATAACTTCCAAAGCCTTTTCTTCCTCTATTTGTAGTTTTAAAATCTCATCATAAATAGTGAACAATTTGCTCTTAGCATTGGAATCATTCTTTCGTTCATAATAATTAGCAAGACCTTGCCAAGCAAGTGGGTGGTCTTGTTTGATAGCAATAGCCTTCTGGTAGGCTAGTGGAGCCTGGTCAGAATCTTGTAGTGATTTTCCAAGCAATATTAGTCCCAAATAATTTTGTTTATCTTTCCTAAGTATGTTCTTGCAGCACTCTTGAGCCTCTTTGAAGTTTTTTTCGTCTATTAATTTTCTAGCCTCCTTCAGTAATGTTTTCACGTCACCCATCTGTAATAACAAAAATGCCGAATTAATTTGACATGAAAACTAAAAGTCCAGCCGGTGATTAGGTATTTGGCTCTTTGGTTCGTTTTCAAGAAATAGTCATTAAAACACCTACGTTGAAATCAAATCCGTATCAGCATATATATCTTTGGAACTCTATTAAAAGACAGTGAGATAAATAAATTATAATTCGAACCCGGAATTTTAATTCGATTCCTGGTTTCTGACATTTTTAGTGTTGCAAAGTAATGACAACTGCTAAATAGTGACATTGCGAAATTAATCGATACGAAAATGAAATATTTCCGAATCGATTCAATTTGTTTAGAGTATTATCTAAACAACTACTATTTTAGCGCAGTAGTTTCGTTTTTCACGTACTTATAGGTTGCGGATCATTACTTATTCAGTAACCGTCAAAACTTTTCGTAAATTTTTTTTTTCGTTGGGGACAATATGTTTACCTCTTTTTGTGATGTACTTGGCTGAGGATTCATTTTGATGGCAAACCGAAACCATAAATACACGTAAAGTAAAAAAAAACTAGCTATCTAGGCTCTTTTATTATAAGTTATGTTTTTTAAAAACATAAACTTTTAATGTATTATTGCAATGGTTACTAATAAATAAATAATTATTGTGATTAATAATGTATTTTTTTCAATAAAAACGATCAATAAATCTTAAAACTGGCACACCAATATTATAATTACATAAACATAAAATCGCGATTTTGTATCGATTGTTGGGTCCATCACTATTATGTTAAATCTGGTATCATTATTTTACGAAATGACAGTAGCTAATGTCAAATTGGGAATCTAATTAAAAGTCAGGATAATATCTTTGCGATTTTTTTTTCGAAAAATCCATGTACCTGTCTACTGTCTTCAAGAATTCCCCAGTGCTGCCAGCGCAAAATTTTATACTCTCCGTCACATTTGACCGATTCCCCAAAAAATCCTCGACACCTATCGACGCAAGAAAGTAACCAAAGAATGAATGAATTTTTAAGTAACAAAAATTAAACTATTTGCGACGGTAGGAGTGGTGTGAATCGGATTTATTTTAGTGTGCTTCGAGTGCATTCGCCCAGCAAAAAGTATAGCCCTTTCAAGAATTGAATGATGCAAATAATTAGAGTTATTTAAGATTCTGCTGCTCTACGTTCGCCAAGCAAAACTTTTTGTTCCATTCTATTGTTCATTTTCAGGAAATCCTCGATTTTATCCATTCGCTCCCCGTGCTGACCTCTCATTCTCCGTATATCGGGGAATTCTCCGCCAATTGGCAGCACTGTTTTAACATGTGTAAAAAAGAGTTTTGGCGGGAACGCGGAAAAGAGCTGTGTCGCTGCGTGATATTATTTTCGAAATTTGTGTATAGTCGCGTTTTTATGTGTAAAAATGGTGGGATTTTTATCATAAAGCATTCGATAATGTTCACGAGTGTATGAAAGTGATATTATGAAGTGAAAAGTGATTTTTCGTATTGCCTCCAAAACTTCGCAAATACTCCTAGTAAAGTCCCCATCGCTTTACTGGAGCCATCCCATCATCTCATCATATTCCTCATAGAAGCATTTAATCATCGTCATCTTCCATATGGATATTCATTAATTTAAAGAAATGTGAAATTCAATAAGTATACGACTGAAAGACTGTATCTATGGTCATGAATAAATTATTAAAAAAAAAAAATTATGTGTAAAAAAATATAATCAATCAATCAACTGTCAAAATGTCATGTTTGTGCATTGAGTTAATATTAATATACGTGGAGAGGACACATTCTACTATAGAAACAGTAGTTATATAATAATGGGTAAAATCGACACATGTCTGACAAAAACAGTTTTGACTCTTTCTAACTAACCAGTAGCTTCCTATGTAAAAAGTAAGCTGAGTGTAAGCGTATTTTATTTTTATTAAAAAAGAGATACATAATGTATGCAGAGTATCAATTTTGGAAATGATTTGATGTGACGTCATACGTAGGCCTTCGCGTGACCGTCGTCGCCATTGTATGCGCCCGATTTGTGGTAGATCTGTTGTCAAACAAACAGGTGCTCATAATATTTTTGCTGTTTTCATGAGAATTAAATCTTTTAATTAATTGTGTTATTCTAGGTTTTGCTTTATATTGACTGATTATGCTCTCGTATTGTTTAATACAGAGTGGTGCAAGACAAAACGAAAATAATCTTGAATTGACCTTTGTGAGGTTATTAGGTACAAATTTCACGGATTGTGTCTTATTCGGTGGGATTTTGAAATGCAGTAATATATAGTGATATGTTTTATTAAGAGTTAGTTTTTTATTTAGTTTATGACCTGTGCAATTTTCGTATGACTTAAATGACCTTTAATGCTGTTCATTCTTTTCTAAAAATAGCATTGTTTACACAGTGATGTACGAATATTAACTTGATCTAACAAAGTATCGATATAAAATAATTTTTCATATGATTTTAAATTAAGTTATATTATATTGTTGATAGAGATTCGATATTTTATTAACAAGAAATGATAATAAAATATCGAAGAAGAAATTGATGTATTTTGTTTTCTCCTTTTTTGCACCCTTAAAGCAAAACGGTTTTTTGTTTCCATTTCGTGAAGTGGCAAACAGGCATCAGTTTACATTGGTAAGTAATAGCCTATCAGTCTACACGAAAACAGAGCTTTCAATCTAAATGCGTTGCCACTCCTAAGGCCTAAGACATTACGCATCTGTGCTGGAAATCACAGGGCCGTACAGATCTGTGTCACTAACTTTTACATATGTATCATCTGAAAATTGAAGCAGGTTCCATTTCCATTCATGGAATAGTATAGTAGTAAAGCGTATCGATTTTACCCATTATTGTGTAACTACTGTTTCTACAGTAGAATGTGCCCTTTCCATGTGGATCAACTCAATGGTCAAAATTGTCAAATTCAAATTTGAATTGTTGTTTGTTTTGTCAAGTTTTGTGTTTTGAAATAAAGTTATTTCATTCTACTCCATTCTACTCAGTCTATTGATCCGTGATTCTACTGTAATTTAATTGAAACAAAACGATTATTTCGTACTTTAAATAAAAATACTTAACAGTTTTTCATATCTAACTAGAAATTAAACAGGAATATTATATTTTGGAGTTTCAAATGGCATTATCTGGTGATCTTAATACACACATTAGAAAACTGAGTCAGTAAAAGACATTTGTAATTATGTCTAATTGTTTAAAACTATATTTTTTCTTGCATATTTTTTACTAAGCTGAGCCAAACTCTGTATTTTTATGCAATTTATGCTTCGGTACAGGTCACCCAATGAAAGAAATTCGAGATCGTGCCCTAGAGTTACTTAGAACGAAATTACGTTTGGGTTGGCAGTTGAAAGACGAACTGGCTGAAACCAGGGAGCTGCTAAGAGCTTTGTTGTCTTGGTTTCAAGTGCAGACACCTTCACTGCAACATGAAGCACTTGAGCTTTTAGTGAATACCATAAAAGTAAGATTTTTTTCTAGTGTCTAAATTGCCTAAGACATGAACATAGTGCCTGAAACGTAAAAAAAATGTTAAGTTAGATATCAGCCAACTACGGCTTAAATCTCTGAAGGATCAAGAGAGCCATATTGGCGGAGACACAATTGAAATTAATTGCCTTATATATATATATATTTTTTTATGTAATGGAAATGGCAAACAAGCATGCAGTTCACATTGATGTTAAGTGATGCCTGCAGCCTATAGACCTATAGACCCACACAAAGACCAAGGTCAAAATGCAGATGCGTTGCCACTCCTGAGGCCTAAGGTGTTATGCCTCTGTGCCAGAAATTACAGGGCCGTACATTACCACCTGACCGGAACATGATAGTGCTGAACACTACCATTTAGCGGCAAGTATATTAGGTAATGCAGTGGTGCCTACGCCCGCAAGCTCCATCACTGGAGCTCTACCACCAGTAAAAACTTAGAAGAAGTAGAAGAAGAAGTCTTAGAAGAGAAAGTAAAAACTCTTGTAAATTGACAGGTAAAGAAATGGGCGTTGGAGGTAAAAATGTGAAAATTAAGAATTATATTATATGTATTGTAATGTAATCTTAAAAAAATAAAAGTAAATATTCTGCACCAAAAAAAAAAGAAAAAATATTATTGGGGTGGGCGATTCCCACCATTTTGCAAATAATATTCTACAATCAATTCTCTTAACTAGTAAATACACTTATAAAACTTCATGACAATCATTTGAGATGTTTCGGAGGAGTTTTGTTACAAACACTGTGTCATAAGAATTTTATATATTAGATATGCATGGATAAAATAAGATAACATTTTGAAAAATAAATAAGTAAATATATTGATTGTTTTCAGTCCAAAGATGGAACATATATTGTGAGGGAAATGGGTGTAAAACAAATATTATCCAACCTGGATAAAGTAAAACACAAGATACAACCTGATGCAGTGGAGTTATTTGAAGATGTTGTGGAAGCTTTACAATTCTTGAACACAGTTGAGTCAGAAGAAAATGTGACTGTACCTAATCTTTTGTTGAATTCATTGACAAGGTGATTTATTCTTATAATTTTTTTTATGTAATAAAAGTGGCAAACAAGCGTGCAGTTCACATTGATGTTAAGTGATGACTGCAGCCTACAGACACTTACACAATGACCAGAAGTAAAAATGCAGATGCGCTGCCACTCCTGAGGCATTAGGTGTTATGCCTCTGTGCCAAAAATTACCGAGCCGTACATTACCACCTGACCGGAACACGATAGTGCTGAACACTACCATTTAGTGGCAAGTATATTAGGTATGCCCGCGAGCTCTGTCACTGGAATTCTACCACCAGTAAAAAGTCTTATATTCATGTTGTGCTATATATTATTGTACATTATTTCTGTAATCTCAAGGAAAAACGAGATGAGTCAACTGTGGTGTCAAGGAAAAGGAGATATAAGAAGAGAATTGACTTCACCCCTTTTTCCTTGACATTACAGATTTATTACAAAAAAATATTATAATTATGCAATATAATATTGTTTTACATTTTTATTTGCAGTTCAGAAACAAACTTCAGCAGTGGTTGTGGTAACTTTGGTTCAAATAATGAAACACCTTCGTACAATAATGATGTTGAAAATGGTGATAATTTGTAAGTTTTACATTTCTATAATTTTCTGACTGGAATCTAGGAAATCTAAGAATGCAAGAGCACTGCTGCAGATTTACCTTTAACTACTTTATTTAAATAATGTGGTATTTGCTGTCCCAGGAGTAAGTACAGAGTTACTGGTAACTAACGCAAAAATCGTCAAAGGTGAGTTAGGTATGTTAAGACTAACAACTTTTGTATTATGACTTTTGTCAAAACGCAGTTCATCACATGATAAAAAATAAAATCGTTTCAAATGGGACTTCTATCAATTCTTAGCCCTACGTTTCATTCATTCCGCTGTAGCATAGGTACAGACGTCAGCTGTTTATGTCACGGCCGGAGCGGGAGGCGGCACACGCGCAAGCGCAGTCAAGCATCCCGTCAAAACGAAGCAGGTGGGTATTTTAAAGACTTACCATTAGATAAACCAAGATATGTGTTTTTAATCTAAATGTGTCTTAAAAATATGAAACAATTTGGGTATTTAGGCACAATCATTTTTAAAAAATCACGAACCTTTTTACATATCATCTCTCAAATTGAGGTCCTGGGGATGACGATGATTATCATTGTTTATTATGTTTTTTTGACGTAATCGTCTGGGTTGTTATTAGATGGGTTTTAGAAAAACGGGGTGTTTGAGAAAACCATTCCTCGATTAAAGAATCCGTTTGTGGAACATGTTCTTTTCAGCCCTCCCTCTCAACATGTTATGTATATGTCACGATTTTAAAAGGAAAACTACCAGAGCTTTGTATTCTTTAAAACTTTAGGAGTTATCGATATCGATCAAGTAATAAAATGTACTTGAGAACTTTTTATTGCCGTCGCATATCTCATAATGCGTCATATCATATAATGCGTGTCGCATTTACCGATTATTTTTTTAAATTGGCGACCTGACGGCCTTTGATATCATATATCACCTGACAGTATTATTGGATGTCCACGACATCACGTAATGCTTTCTGCATTCTCACGGATCAGGAGGCCAATATTGGCGGGGTGTGAAATCGATTGTCATATTTTTCTCGTGACTTGAGGGGAAGCTATTTATAGTGGTGACAGACCAATTTAAATAATAGTTTTGGATGTTAAATAAGTTTAATCCCTGAGGGAAAAAAGGGTGCCTGACCGAATTTTATGCATTTTAAATAGGTAACTCCTTATTTACAGATCTATTATTACTGGTGATGGAGTGCGGGTGTTGCTGTTTCCTTGGGTTCAACTCAATCCTTCCGACTTGAAAACAATTATACTTGTGGAAGACTCCCTCAAAATTCTAAAATCTACACGCAGATGTTGCAGATTTATTCGTGATGTTTTCTTACGTGACTTTCCTGCTGAAATTTTTTTGAACAGACCATATATTATTAAGGTATATTTTTTGTAATAATGGCAACCCATTATACGTCCCACTGCTGGGCACGAGTCTCTTCCCTTTTTGGGGGGAGGCCTGGAGCTTACTCCACTACGCTGCTCCAATGGTTAGTGGCCCACCCGCTGTCGGATGTTTTTCAAACGAATATTATAAATGCGAAAGTGACTGTCTGTCTGTCTGTTATCATATGAAATTTGGTGTCAATGGATAGGTATTTTAAAATAATTATTAGAATTCGCATACTACTTTTAAATTCAAATAATATTTTAGGGTGTAGAACGATTTAAAGTTAGTCACCATTAGGATGAAACTAAGCATTTTAGATCTAGCAGTAATCGTTACCGCCAAAGTATCGAGTTGATATCTACATCTGTATTTATATTGGTCCCTCAAAATTGTGAGCACCCTGAAGCGGCCGGGCTAGGTCATGTTAGGTTGTATTTTATTAAAATATTAGGTGTCCCAGCAAAAGTCGTTTTGCAAAACAATAAACGATAAAGCCATTACAAAAAAAAAAACATCAAGCGAGTCTCATCGTCGGTGTGAGAAACGCGTTCGAATGGTTTGAATTAAATTTATTTTCTTGCGATATTTTAATCATAATCATAATCATTTATTTACGAGAATATTACATAGTTTTGTACAGACGGTGAGAGTACAGCTTAATCAGATTATAATATTCTACCATGACAATGGTGTGTAAAAACAAATTAGAAATAAAGACATTTTTCCTGTTGAATTGCAAATAGTAGATATTAGTTTCTTAATTATTATTATAGTTCATTATAGTACATTTAGGAAACAACAGAGAAAGTCATAAAATTTACAATATTATTACTAATATTTTAAACATAACAATTAAATTTATTGGTGTAAATATAAAATTGTAAATACCTGTAAAATGTCATGATTTTGCATTTAAGTTTGGATTTCAATTATTAAAGTCAAATTATATTAAAGTAATTATGTCAAGTTGTGTGATTAAATATGTCAAAAAAAGAAAGTCAGATATTCAGATTATTATGTCTCAAATTAATATTCGATTTACTAGGAAACAATTAGGTAATTACAGTTATATTTTATTTGTCATATATTCATTAATGTCATAAAAATAGTGCTGTTGCAACCATTGTGTCAGCCTTTTTTTGAACACTGGTAATCGCAATTGTTTAAAACTGTCCGGTAACTTATTATATACTCGAATGGCGTTAACAGATGCGTTTCTTTTAAACAATTCAACTTTTTGCGAGAACTTATAAGATATTCATATTAATGATATGGTGTAATATACAGTACAACAATGTGCATGAAATGTTACCATTTTTTTGATATAATGGGTATATAGTAAGCTCCATAAAAGATATATAGATAAAGATATATGCCAACGCGGAATTTTTAGTTGATCTACCAAGGATAAAATATTGCACTATATATTGATTTGTTATATCGCAAAAGGTTTAGGCAGCGTCTTCGATGAAAGCCCCCAGGCGGCTTGATTTTTCCGACACCTCCAACACTTCCATCATTTATTGTTATAGTCGAACCAATTTACACAAAAGTAACAAATTATATACACAAACCTTCTTCGTGAAACACTATCTATTGCTGAAAAAGTGTGATATGAAAAAAATAAATTAAACAACCTGACTGCTTTAAACTTAAAAATATTTAAAATGAAAAGAATAAAACAGTCCAGGCTCAACTTGAAATATCTGAAGCATAATTTGCCGGTCTAGAATCGTATTTTTTTTATTTAAGTATTGCACATGAACAATATTTCTACGAAAGTGATATTCTAGATGACGTTTCTGTTTTGAAAAATAACAATAAACGTGCCGTTGCAAGGTGACGTCAAATTAAAATGTTTTCGTGTGTATAATAAAATATTTTATTATCTTTGTGTTTTTCAGAGTCTTCTATCTATTGCTGATGGACAATTAGGTGTTAATTCTGGCGAGGCATTGCATGTTTTACTATGCATAACCCAAGTATTGCATGAAAGACTACTACAGCTCTTTTCCTTGGATTTAATTAATGATTTAAATCAGGTAAAGGAAAAAAAAATATACTTAAACAAATATATTGCGGTACTTACAATAAACGGTCCAAATTAAAAAAAGAAAATTTAGTACTCGCATTTTCAGATTTGATTAAAAAAAAATTGTATTTCTACATTTTGACAGTGCTTAAAATACAAATGTGTTTTTTTCGAAGCATCGATTGTTTGCGGTTTCATATACCTACACAAAGGACATTAAGGGTCGTAATAACTATGACTGAGGGATAAAACATCTTAGGCTTCAGAGGTGGCGACGTATCTGTATATTTTGGTTTTTGTGCAGATGTTTTGATGTCTATAGGCTGCAATACTCACTTATCATCATATGCTGCATCCTTGTTTGCCACCATCATTACTTGAAACAAAACATATCTTACACAAAAAGAAAAAAGCCCAGAAATCCTATTTTTCTATTTTTTTTCTATATTAGTCTAAAAGTTGTTATGTTACAACCATTTTCTAAGGGATTGCACAAAATTGGCGATCCTCTTCACTTGTTTACATCTGTTAATTTTTAAATTGAATATAATTTTCTTTAAAAATGCAAAGCAAATAAGCAAAGCCGTAGTTAATATTATGATTAAATTAAATTATAGTCTGTTCGAATCTTAGCCTATTTTCTATATATAGCTAGAGTGTCTATAGTTTTAACGTTATGCAATTATGATTTCTGCAGAATATAGAGGAATGTCAACACTCCAATGGTAACATAGATCAGGAATTAGAGAAAATAGTCGGTAGACAAGAACCACTAACTCAGCCAGATGCCCCACTTTTAGTATTGTGTCAGTTGCCAGCGCCCCTATATGCCCTGGACGCAGCCCACACCATATTGTCTATTATGGCTAAGAGCATGATGTCAGTAGATTCTAACACCAGTGAATTGCTTAGCATGGTAAATATACTTTTTTTAATTGACAATATTATTACTATTATTTAAACCTATCGGCTTGTCATCTGCCTCCGACTAAGTACCCAAAGTTCCACATCGCTGCTACTGTAGCGGAGAGGTCGAACCACTGGCACACCATGGCCTATCCTACAGCAGAACCGCCGGTCGATTGGGTCGCCATTCTGTTTTACGGTCAGCATCGCAATAACAACGGATATCAAGTTCATCTGTAGATTTGTTATTGGGACGTCTTTTTTGAAAAACTGATCAAAGTATCCATTAAAGATTATTCAAAAATGGATTGAGATCGAATATTGGATCCCGCTGTTAATTGAAACGATCCGTCGTGCTCTTGTCTCCATTGGCGTGCCAGTCAAATTGGAACTCAATAGCGTGGCGTGTGACGAAGGCGACCAGACGGTATGTCACTTATGCCTTTGAAGATGGGTAGGCTCTTACGCAATCTGCGTGGACTCGTGCTCTCCCACCTTCCAAATCCAGCGCAACCTTCCGGCGCTGCTGCTGCTAATACGGAGTCTTTCAAGCGGCGCAAATATAGTAATCTTTCAAACGCCTACATATTTCAACCATTTGGAGTCAAACGCTAGGTCCGTGGAGTCCCAGTGCTTATGTTTTATTTAAAGACATTTCGAGACGTTTGCTCGGCGGTTCACGTGATCAGAGAGCTGGATTATTCTTTGCACAAAGAAGAAGCGTTTGGGGACGTTACCACAAGAGGGGAACGATGTGGAGCTCTATGATGCATGTATATAGGTAAATTAATAGAATTTTTAAATTAATGTATATTTTACAATCGGTTCCTGAATGTTTGAACTTCTCAACTTTGTTCTAGTTATTGCTAAGTAATCACAGTGCTGAATAAATAAATAATTGTCATTTATTCAATGTCATTCTTTCAGTAGTCCAAAACTTTATAGATTTTGAAAAAATCTGTTCAGGAAGTCATTTTACTGGTTTTTACAGAAAAATGCTAGTACAACTTAATATTTCAATGAACACTTAAGATATCAATAAATTGGTGCTATGTTTCAGAAAGAATTAAACATCTGTACATGTCTTATTGAAAGTCTCGTTAAGCTGTTATTGGAATGTGTGCACGAGAATTTTTGGTCAGCAGAACATAACTTAAAAACTCACAGAGATATATCTCATAAGAGTTGTATGATTATGCGAATGCTAGGCGAATTATTAATTACATATAGGTTAGTATTTTACTACTAATTAATGCCAGATAAAATAAAAATAAAGATGTATTGATTGTGAATGGCTTCTTACAGGAAATCGTATACAGATAATATAGAGAGAACACATCATCGCGTCGTATGGTTGCGGTTGGTGTCGTGTGCAGAAGTGTTAATGAATTGGGCCAAGAAATCGCCTCTACCTCCCGCCTCCTTGATAGTGGCTCTCCAGTCAGCTCAACTGGACCCTGCGGTTGACCTCTTATACCCAAAACTAAGCAAAAGAATCTCAACTGCTTTATTGGTATGCATTTATATTAGGTATACTAAGTAATTTAAGTCTTAGCTTTTTTTACACTAATTTAATATGCTTACTTTCTATTTTAAGACTGCAAAAGCTCCTATAGATCCAGAATATGTCACAAAATATAAGGAATTGACTAAGTTGTACACAAGTATGGAGGCTGCTGTTGAATTTATGAAGAGAAAAGGTTCGGGTCGCATGAACAAAAGTATATTGGCTTGGATTATGGACTCTCTTCCAGTGCTGCAATTCCACCATAGTGAAACATTTTTGTCCGAAATAGCAGATGTTGTTTTAATAAAATCGAAAGATTTAGATTTCAATGAAAACGATTGGACTATGGCGCGTAGCGTCGCTTTGAATATTATGGCTTATAATGCGGATTGGGTGTGTATAAAGTTTTATAAAATGATGGCAGACATGGTGAAGTCAGTGTTGATTAGTGATGATGACTATCAAACGGACAACGAGAAATGTTTGACTCTTTTATGCGACGTGGGTGTCTTAACGGAAATATGTTGCCATGGATTGTCTTCACATCACAAGGAGGCAAGTTTATAATTATTTCGTATAGTTTTTTATTTATACATTCATCACTTATTTCCCGGTAGCGATATTCTTCATACAATCTATATTATCTATGTTATTCTGTATACAGATTGTATGATTTTTTTTATGTAACAAAGGTGGCAAATTTTTTACATATTGTGGATGTTAAGTAATGATTGCCTATAAAAAAAAAGCATAAAATTAACCTAATAAAAAAACCTTTAAAAATCTGTAAATATTACAAAGAAACCACGATACATTTTCTCGAAAATCCACACGCTACAGCGCCTTGTCATCAGAAAGGTCGATAAGACGCTGTAGAGTGCGTGATTGTCCTGTGTAAATTGAATAAAGTTTGAAGAAAATGTTGAATATCTCAGGGCATTGCCGCACGCTACCGCGTCTTGGTCCTTCGAGCCGGATATGTACTAGCTTTCAAAAACGTACTTTCATAAGATAATATATTGGAACACAGCATAAATAGAATTGACAAATAACTGCAGCCGTTCTGTAGTTATGTGCTTACGTACATTCGGCAATTCATTTTTATAAAACAAAAAAAACACAAGCTAATGTTTGGAATACTCTGTAAAGAAAATCAGCCTCAGTAGTCTAGTGATAGCAAGCGACAACTGCTATGCTGGGGTCCTGAGTGCAGTCCCCGGATCGGAAGCTATCACAGATAAAGGTGTATTATCAGCTTCGAAGTTTGGAAATATGTCCAGAGATGTCAATAGGCTCGCTACCTTACCTTTATTACATGTAACAAAACATCACCGGCGAATCGTAGGTGTTAATATGTATGCTTGAATGCACGCGTTTATCTCTGTCCACCCCTGAGCGAACTACTGCCGTAAATTTACAAAATAATAATTGTATTAAAATTATAAAGAGAGATGGTATATAATTTCAGATAGAGAGCAGTGCAACAGAGATATTGTTGTATTTGCTTCGAGGACGGCTAGTTATGAGCGATGGTTGTTGGTGGCGTTTGTTTGCGAGTCTCCTACCAGTTTTACCTCTTTTGCATGTTTATGCAGCCCATGATACCCATTTAGGTAAGTAACTATACTAAGTACTTGTCTTTTGTAAACGTGACTGGCTGAGAAGGAATCGCGCTCGCCACTTACCCGACGAACTACATACACCATATGGCTGTTTTAATAGAAATTAGCTCTCTGCATACGTGCAATCAAAACGTGAAAGAAAGTAATACTTACATATTAACATTTTTTTTTATTCTGATCAACGTTTTAATTGTAACCTGCTATTTTTCTCAGTCCATTTTTAACTACACTTGTATGCATTTATAAGACAACACTATATTTTAGATAAGCTAGTACTAACCTGGTCTAATGTATGAAGTATGAAGAGGGACAGTACCTACATTTTTGGTAGATATATTTTTCTCCAAATAACTGACTTTATCAATCAACTGAATTACTTGCAATTTTTCATCATTACTTACATCATTTCTACAACGTTAACTGTCATTTAAGTGAAATCGATATATAATATTGCAGGTAAAGCTATCTGCAAGTCTTTGGAACCAGACATCATAGAATGTATGGGCGTGTCAAGTATAGAGAGGACGACGGGACTCGTTCGTTTGTTATTTGTTAACTGCGCCGCTGTTCAGCTAGATGCGGCGCTTTCGCTGTGCCGATTATTAGGTGAGTTTTTGTAGAAATCGATTGGTTTAAATGGTATTGATCCGAAGAAGTAGCCTGTCCTCCAGATCGAATTTCGGTCACGGCGGCCAATCTCAACGGAGACTAGCTAACTGCGCGGGAGATATTATAGTGCACAGGTGTATGCGCAAACACAGGTGCACTCTCTATTCCCTCACTCTCATAGTCCGATGGGACGGTAAACCGACACGACCGGAGGGAGATTGGGCGCAGGACCGACGGCTTTACGTGCTCTCCGAGACACCGGTACCAGACTCCGGGCTATTACTAGGAATTTCCTCACAGGAAAAACCCAATAACAGATTTTTCCGACCTGGGGATCGAACCCGGGACTTCAGGTTTCACCATCGCGATTGCGACCACTGAGCCAACGAACCATCCAATAGAGGGTAGACGGATAAGTGCTCGACGAGGTTGCGCGAGCCTCATTGCCTTTCCTAAAATTTGATGCTGACCACACACCTTTCCATTTAACTGCGCAAATTTAGGTTTGCACTAGTAAAAGAAGCGTGTGTGGGTTCAATTTTTGTGCAAACCCATACACCAACTGTCATTGTCAGCTTATGCAAGCCTAAATTTTCGTAAATTAAACGTAAGGTGCGTAAAGTATTTTGTATCATGAAATTGACATGATTTACTTGTTTATTAGATGATAGCCGATATTTGCCGCCGCGTGAGTCGTTGCGCACCGATATATTGATGAACGCTTTAACGCGGGTGGAGCTCCAAGAATTTAATATAGATAATGACCATTCTCCATCAAAAACTGTTCAGGTAGGAGGCACCTTAATTTGTATTTGTTTGTTAATTTAACACGAAAATCTATAAATAAAATCTAAATCATTTTGGATACAGTCAATACAACAAATTTTATAGTGAATCAGACCTGTACATTTTATTTACAGACAACGGGCCTAATACAGATTTTAGATGTTTTGAAACAAGATCTTAGTTTTGACGAAGACACATCGGAATACGTTGCATGCAATCGTGGAATAATGCAGCCGATGCTCGAGCCGTCCCTGCGTCGCAGTACTTTGCAGCAACTAGCGGTGATGCTCCGTCATCAAGAGTTGCATGAAGCTTTTCTACAGTATGATGGACTTCGGCTAATAGTTACGATATTCAGGTATTGTAGTATCAAAAAATCAAAGATTTAATTCTGATTAAGTTGTATTTAAAAGATTTTCCGTAATAAAATATTAATATACTGCAATCGTCCATTAGTTGTTTTGCCTATGTTACACAACTACTAGGAATATGACATATCTATATATATATAAACATCAATTGCTGTTCGTTAGTCTCGCTAAAACTCGAGAACAGCTGGACCGATTTGGCTAATTTTGGTTTTGAATGATTTTTGGAAGGCCAGCGAAGGCTTAAAAGGTAAGATAATATGAAAAAATTGAAGGGGATTAGTAATATCCACAATGTCATTTTCCCATACAAGTAGTCCGTATCTATCAAACCTTTGACACATTATTTCATTCTGAGGCAATACGAACTTTGCCGGGTCAGCTAGTCTTATACAAAGTGTTACACTTTAAATGTACAACCCGAAACTAGTTTGTTCAGAATCGATAACCAAATCGATTTTAGGCAAATTTTAACCTAAGTAATATTTTGTCCCAAATTTAATTACAATTAAGGAAATTATGGTCACCCATTTAGTGAACAGTCAATGTAAACGAAGATGAGATTAACGTCTATCCAAATATAATGCTAGTCTCATCCTGTTTATTAGAACTCGTTGAGTCGTTGATTTTTATTATAAATAATATTTTAAGGAATAAAATAGTGAAAATGAATCTTATTACTAGCGAGTGTTAAGTAGGCGTACGCAGGTTACGCTATATCACATTGCGACAGTGTACCTACGCGTGTGAGTTAATTTGTGTTTTATGTGCGGTCGCAGGTAGAGGTAGGATAAGTATGCATAGGGTGTGCATACTGTTCGTACAACTTGAGGACAACTTGTTTCGTAAATAAAAAATATTAAATACACACATATGTAATTTCAAGTCATGTATTATGATTACAACTCGATTTTCTTATCGGGGTGTTTAAGAGTGTGCGTTATTTCTGTTACATGTTGTATATAAAATTCTGTATCGCCGCCATGTTGACCATGGTTGAAAATGATAAAATCGTTTGAATTAAATGTGGTTTTTACATCTTAAATATATTCTTGAAAAAAAAAACAATTAATTTAAATTGTTTTTTTTCGGATTCTTCTTTATTTTACCCATTTTTTGAGGTAGTGTACGAACCAGAGCCGAGCTCGCAACATCTCCTTTTATCTTACTTTTGTGTATCTTTCATATACCTATGGTAACAGAATTATTTATTTTCAGGATGTCACTTTTGGTCGATGATTACCTAGCATTTCCGGAATGTGCTATAAGTTGTGTGTCTATATTAAATAGCTTGTGCTTCGTGAGTCGACATAATTTGGCAAAAATACCCGACTTGCCATTGATGTTACTGAGAGGCAAGTGTGTGACTACCATTTTTTTTCAATTATTTTACCTAGATAAGAAAACAATAACGTAATAATATAAGACAACATACAACTATAATTTTTATTTCACGAACGTAACATTAACCCAGTTAACATAAATTATATTTATATTTCCAAAGTCTAATCAGCCGTACCCGCCATAGTGTTGTCTGCATTAGCGGAGAACGTACCATAATCGCCACGCTTGGCATGCGGATTGGCGATCACAGTGACGGCAGTTGCATCGTGGGACACTGCTGCCCATCCCGCGTATACAATAATAGTAGTAACACACGCCCGGATTCGGTCCGCCGTACCACACTGCGGACACTCCGCCAAAATTCCATACAAACGCTTAATTTGGTCTCTATTACACCGACATCAATCAGTGACGTGTATTTACACGTGCACCTGTGTGCGTAGCACGTAGAAAATAACAACTGTCGCCCATAAGAGGGGAGGAGGTTGGGTGATGCGGGGAAATCGGGCGGGACGTCGAAGTGTCGTATTATTACATATTCTCTGCCCGTACCGAATCCGGACGTGTGTTACTACTAAAAGTATTTACTGCCGCCTATTGGAATTTTGTTTGTTTGACCGCCATTGTTCGATTGACTGTGCGAGAGGAAGAATTCTTCTCAATCAGTGGGGTCTTCATTCTCCGACCCCATCGGACAAAAACATACTGAATCTCAAAGTTGTGGTGAACATCAAAAATTGTTCAGCCTTTAATTCTGTTATAAACTTTGGTGATATTAATCCTAAGATATTTCAATTGCCAGCATTATTGAAAGAAAAACCCAGAATACTCTTTACCATTATAAAAATGACAATTTTATTTTCAGTAATTCTCATATTTCCCGCAAATGAGGGCTGCGTAGCTATGGCTGCACAAGTTTTGTCACTAGTCGCGTGGTCCGGTTTCGCTTTACAAGAACTGGACTCCAACCGACACAAGCTGCCTGCCCTTCCACTGTGTGTCACCCAACGCACGAAGTTGCCATTCGCCGCAAATAGCTATTGGAACTCGAGCCCTAATGCTGAACATTCTTTCGTTGGTAAATAATGAAATAATGCCTTTTGTTTATGTAATGATGGTGGCAAACAAAAGGGATTGAACTTGCGACCTCAGGATAACCGGTTGAGCCACTTTACCACTAAGCTACCGAAGCTCCCACATCCGAGCGTCGATTATGGGACCGCATCGGTGAATGACTAATTAAAAGCCATGCAATCAATATTGTCGTTAAGATGTAGCTGTATCCTTAATAATTTACATATTTCTATTATTTCGCGATTACACATGCGATTGAATTTAGAAATTAAAAAGAAAAAAATGACTGATTCATACTGACATTCCAAAACTCCTATTACTACACTGCTCTCTCTCTTTCTTTCCCAATTAACAACAACTCAAATCGGTAAATAATATGTTAAACATGTGTAAGAGATTTTCTTGCAGCTGTCTTAGTACCAAATAATAATATCTAGTCGTATACTAATTTTCGATTTATGATACAGAATGGCTAATGAGCGACGAGACGTGGCGCAGTGTGATCCGCGTGCGCTGGTGGTGGGTCTGTTCTGGTGGGGTTAAGGCACTTCGAGGGCCACACTCCGACCGCGGATCCCTGCCCACGCACCTGGCGCCCCGAGACCTGCCCACCTTGAAGAGCGCCTGCCTCGTCACATCGTGCACAAAAGCTTTGCTAGCTCTGGAAAATTCCACGTCGCATTCTCAAGTCATCGATGTTCTGTATCTGCTGGAATGGTAAGTGTTTGCATCTATCATTTGTTTCAAAATCTTTCGTAGTGTTATAACATGCTGTTGTTAGATGGTTTCAAGTTTTACCATGAAAAAAGGCCCTTAAGTCATCGATATTTTGCATATACCTGAATGTTGACTTCTATTTAAACAATATCTTGTAGTGTACAGTAGCACTTTGTCGCGGTTTTACCGTGTTGATGCCTATCCGATCGATAGTATAATTAAGCATTCTGGTGAAATATTTTTACGGTCTAGCAGTTTTTAAGTTTATTCAATACAAGTATACAAATGTTTTATCTTTCCATTTGCGTGTAGGTTTCGTTTATGATAAAAAAAGCACCATGATGTAATCTGTATTAATTATGTCCAAGATATTGATGATAATGATGATGGCATACAAGCATGCAGTTCAATTGCCGTTCAATCGCAACTGAATCGATTCGCTTCCTAGCTATAACATAGGGCGCGCGCTTTAATTGAAGCAAGTCAACGCATCGATTTAGCTACGATTCAACGACGATTATGTTATGAGAATTAAGTCCTTGATCTAGTTCAGAAAATGTTTGTGAATTGATTGATACGTTGTTTTTAGTTACATGTACTTATCGCCGCAATGGTGGGCCAGTGGTGGGGATGGCGAACTGGGCGCGTTGCCATGGCAACACACGAAACGGTTCCTCACCGCCCCGCCCGCTTCGTCCCGCGACACCATGCTTCTTGTAAGCCTTTTGCAATTCATCATCGCATATATGGACAGCGTGCCACATCACAGTTAGTATTATTTGTAACAAGTTCACTATTTTGCGCTTCATATCAGTGGCGTGCATTGCATATAGGCAAAAAAGCAGAGCCTACCTCAGTATTTCACCATAAAATACAAATGTAATACTTTTTTTAAGATAAAGGTATTTACCTAGTAACAATTAGGTACTAATTAAATAAAAAATACCGTTACAAGTCATCAATATTATATTTCACACAATATGGTGGCGGCATACGACAAATCGAACTAGTGATCTGAGTAAACTCTATAGGTATCGCGAGTAGGGTAGTAGTTTGGAGGGGAGTAGTTTTTTTTTTAATTCGAATAACGCAGGTATGTCACTGCGTCACTATGTGTTATTAGTTAATCTTTGTTACCATTTTTATACTCAAGGTCTTTTTTTTAAACTTTAACTTCGATGTATTTTTCACATTTGTTTAATTCTCTTTGCATTGATGTTTACACCTATAACTGAGGTGTCACTTAGCATGAATTTAGTTTTTTAAATGTTTATCTTATTAATATGTACCAGTGATCGCCTTGTTGGTGTGATAAATAAATAAATAAGTAAAAATAAATAAAACTGCTTACGCCAAGTCCCTTATCCGGTAGGCAGAGAGCGTGGAGCGCTAGATATCCTGCTATCTTACACACCTCCCGTGCCTATTGTACATTCACCACTCCTCATACATACGAAACATGCCAATTCCAAAGACTGACTGGGACCTGTTTGGTCAAGGTAGAACAATTTTGGTCTTTCTGGGCTTCTCCAACCATCTACATTCGCATTGTATATATGTTTTGTCATTGGGTCGCTCGAATACAATTCACTCCAGCTAAGCCTTGTAGATTGAGTATTTTAATTATACTTATTGCCTTTATTATGTTTAGATGGTGCGATGTCCTGGGTGAAAGCAATGTTTATTGGCAAAGAAGCATCTGTGATAGCGCTCCTGAGTCGAGACCGCTTCTACCCTCAACAGACTCCCCAAGAAGACATAGACATCACTCAGCTACGCATACATATTATTAAGGTTTTGTTGCGGTGTATTAAATTATTAGAATATCAAGACGACTATGATGCAAACAAAATGGAGAGTTTGATTAAAATTTTAATTGTGTGTCTTGAAAGGACTGATCTTAAAAATTTTCATATGTTGGGTAAGATTTGTTGTATTTCCTTGATAATAATAGGTATATCAGTAAAAAAATAGTTTACATAGTTTTCGGAAATAATCCAGATGTTTATGATGATATTTTATATCCTTAATGACCATTCCTCTAGGTTTGCCTGTTAGTCAGAACGCTCTATTTATCTGTACTAATACATATGCTGATGAGTTTGTTTGTTTGGTTGAACGCGACAATCTGAGGAAATACGGGTTCGAATTATAAAATATGTTTGTGTTGTATAGTCCATTTTTCGAGAAAGTTGAGCCTATATACCTGATATGTTCTTAGGTTTTCGCGAGCTACACATTTAAAATTATTTCAAATATATACAGAATGTCCCAAGAAGAATGGACAAGCTTGAAACACCTCATAGTAGAGCAATTGAGGACTCACAATAAAATTAAACAATACAAAAAAAGAAGTGAAAACTTAAATAGTAACGACACAAAATATATAAGAGTTGTTATTTATTCTGTTACTTTTCTGTTCTGTTACTGTGCTTTACATATTAACGACATTTCACACAATTATACATAAATGAATGACCTAATGAAAGTATTTTGAAGTGGTTTATATTTAATGATTAACTGCGGTATTTTATCTGATCAAGAAGCTTTTCATAATAAAGAATGTCCATATATCTATAACAAATTATTTGTTAGGAGCGATAACAGGTAATCGTATTAAAATTTTTCAGTGTGATCAAGTGCTTGTCATTATTTCAGGATATCTAAATGAACTGATACGGTGTATTAGATATGCACAGTATTCTAAATACTGCAAATTATCAGAAGAAACAATGACTCAGTGTTTAAGAATTATGACGAAGACTTTGGTAGATTGCTCTTCGGGTGGTGGACGAAAAGGGCAAGCCTGCAGATTGGACGCCATGCTTTCATTGCTTTCTACGTTGACACAAATCAACGAGACTACTGTGCCGGTACAGGTATGTATTATGAGCATATAGAAATAAACATATTTTTATTAACTATCATAGTAGTCTAGTAGCGGTTCAATTTGTTCTCTGGGTCGGAACAAAAAACAAGTTTTTTTTTTGGAAGATTCCCAGTGCCCCCTTTTGAGTTTTGTAATGTTGATGGCATTGAAATCTAAGTAGTAAGACAATACATCATGTCGCCGATTTCTTTTTTTTTATGTAATGGAAGTGGCAAACATGCTTGCAGTTCACATTGCTGTTAAGTGATGACTGCAGCCTATAGACACCCACACAAAGACCAAGTTTAAAATGCAGATGCGTTACCACTCCTGAGGCCTAAGGTGTTATACCTCTGTGCCGGAAATTACAGGGTCGTACATTATCACCTGACCGGAACACGATAGTGCTGAATGCTACCATTTAGCGGCAATTGTATTAGGTAATGCAGTGGTGCCTACGCCCGCGAGCTCAGTCACTGGAGCTCTCCTGGTACCTAAGTTGTTTTGCCTCTGTGACAGAGATTACGGGGCCCATCCTCTTATACTATTACTCCCTCAGGCCACCAGAAAAAAATGCCAGTTGATTTCTTATTGTTCTTGGACACTATAGGGTGCAGCTGCTGCTTTAAGGACACTACTTATACAACATTATTTACTAGCTGAGCCGCAAACGTCGTTCTGCCATACAATAAATGCTGAAGCCATTCCCGCACAAAAAAAATATTCCACCATAATTTTTTTTGTTATACCGTATCTCAATAGGTTTAGGCAGCATTTTCGATGAAAGCTACTTGACGGCTTAATTTTTTTCCGACACCTCCAACATTTATCATTATATTCGAAGCAATTTATACAAAACTTCAACATATTATATACACAAACCTTCTCCAAGAATCACTCTATCTATTGCATTGCATATTGAAAATCCGTGCAGTAGTTCTTGAGTTAATCGCGAAAAGTACCTGTCAAATAGATAGATGACAATAGTATATTCTCGCTCATTCTATATCGATGCACTTCTTCTATATAACACTTAACATTGGTGATAAGATTATCTCCAGAATCCACTCTATTGATATGATAGCTGCAAGGGGTGTGGCCGGGACTTATCGTTACTTTTATCTGCATCACTGCAACATATTTTCGTCTATCTGTATTTTTTTATGTTATCTTTAAACGGGATGTAGATTGGAAACACATTTAATTTTCTATGAGTAAATTGTCGCTTTATTCAAATAGTGTCTGAATAAGATTGATTCATAAATGGATAATGAATTGATTCGGAATGATTTTTACATTAAGCTTCGAGACGCAGACTTAATAAGTTTGCTTTGGGATACTAGCTTTTGCCCGCAACGTCGTTCATTTATTAATCCCCATTATAATTGTGACATGTGTATCTGTGTGTATAGCGAAGTACTGACATAAACGGTAGGTAACAGTTAACTACAGTACTTCGCTATCAACAATTTGCAGAACGCTTTGACTGTCAGTACCTGAACCACTGTAATATGGTTCATGTACTGGCTAATATTTAATATTTTATACAATATATTTTTATTAATAGTGAATTTATTTATTTATTTTATTTAATTAATTATTATTATTTGTTATTGTAATGTATTATGATCCTTGATGGTCGAACAATAAATGAATTGAATTGAATATTTTTTACCAGGTTTGACGCTTGTGCTAGAATAAGCAACTTAATACACTAAAAGCTCATAAAGCTGACTGTGAGAGAAACGGTCTTCTTTTAAATCTACTCCGGTGAATTTTAATACTTGACCCTGTGATTAGTTGATGATCATGGCAAGAATACCGATATATTTGCGTGATTTGATTTATGAACACCTCCTCACCCCTAATTTATCCCTTTAGATTTAAAATCAAAATAAAATCCTTTCTTAGTGCTCATGTAGAATCAGTTTATTGCCACAAACTACTCTCGTTTGTGGCAATAAACTGATTCTACATGAGATATGTACTACACCGATTCCTTTAAACGAGCCTTTCTAAATTAACCAACTCTTACCGATTTTGTTATTGCTTAGATCTCTTTACAAAACAACTCAAAATTTAGTCGTTTTGTAAATTGTTTTAATAATAATTATTGTAATAGAGATGGAGTGAGACTTGGAGCGGTGAAGCGATGAATGCTGTGACCAAATGTTCAACTGCGACGCGGGTGGAATTGCGAGCTGTCGGCTTGCACGTTATGGCTGCACTTGCGCAATACCCTCAACTGCTGCCACAAATGCTGCAAAGTAAGTTTCCTTCTCTAAGTTATTAGAAGATTGTTATTTCATCATTCTTCCTATTTTACTACCGCTGTATTATATATATACATATAGCTAAAGGCATTAATGTAGATAAGATAAATTTCTTGAGAGCTCTCCAAATAAACCTCGTCTCCAAATAAGCTTCTGTTGTCTTCATCAATTTAAATTAACAAATGTTTTAATAGGTTTTTGTAATGTAATGAAGGTGGAAAACAAGCATGCATTTCACATAGAAGGTAAGTGATACTGCAGTCTATAGATATTCCACGAAAACTAGACATCAAAATGCAGAGGCATTGCTAATCCTGGGGCCTATAATGCCAATAATTCCGAACACTACTATTTGGCGGCAGATAGGTTAGGTAATACGATAGTACCTACGCCCCTTCAAGCTCCGTCGCAGGAACTCTACCATTAGTCATCAGTAAAAGTTCAGTCCCGACTTGGGTATGGGTGTGATTTGAGTTTCCGATAGCTGATTATTAACGATCGATATTTTCTCTGTTCTTAGGTTTACCAAAGGAGTCCATGTCAGCGCACGCTTTGGATATATTTTCAAGGGATGGTGAAGCAAATGTTGTTCGCGCGGCGGCTGCCTCCCTTCTGGTGTCCGTCACTGCGCGAACTTCCTCGCACACACAGGTAGGGTCATATTTATAGTGATCACGCTAGAAAAACAAATTAAATACAATTAATCACACTACGAAAACACCAAAAACACTCAATTTCACAAAACAATATATTAATAAAACATGATGTAGTATGTTCGCACTTATTGAATTTATGACGAATATAAAATGACTAATCTATTGATTTTACTAGAAACTGTATTTCTTTAATGTGCACTACATATAATAGACATATTATTCAGTTTACCTAGTAACGAAAGTGTCAAAGAGCAGGAGCCCGCCGGCGGGCTTCTAAACTTGGTCGTCTGCGTAAACACGTCTCTTGAGATCAAAAATGATTAAGTCACGGCGTGTTACAAATCTGTCGCTATTCTATTAATATCTATAAATAAATCAATAACAGCGAACAAAAGATCTCTTCATCATCGTTCCTAAATTGAGCGGTCTGTAATGATCTATAAATTATAGCGGGTAACCGCCGTGAATCGTGCTTTGAATAAGGAGGACCACCTATGTCGGACTGGAACTATGTCATAGCGTATGTAGGTATAATTTTTCAATTTACTTTGAGTTATTATCATAGGAATGATTACTTAGCTAGTATTTGTTCTTTAACACTACGTGTTCGTTTCCGTTTACAAAGAATCCCAACATTCTGTACCTTTCTTGACACGCAACTCCATGCGTCATTCGATGAGAATGGATAATTCGTAACTATAACAATAAATGTTATCCGTTTATTGTTATTGAACTATTGTTCTGGTAAGAAAATAAAAAGTGTCGTGTGTCGTAGTTGATACATGCCAATGTAATATTTCTGAAAGCAATATCTGTGAACGCGTTATCATAATTCTTTTGTTATTGCATAGCACATACGACACCGAAAAACATGTTTTTGTTTCTCGTCACTCTTGGATATTGCAGTTAATAATGTGGGAAAAGTTATTCTACAAAGTTAAGAGGCAAATATTTTATCAGTTTTGCCGACAACGTGCAATGTTTGAGTGTGTATATACGATTATTTCTTTGAACAATGAGGTAACCCGTGTAATGCCGCAGGTAATCCCTTGACTATTTAAGAACATATTTAATAGGTATTTTGTTGTAAATTTAGATAATCATTGTCCTTATCTGACGTAATAATCAGTGATATGAAATATTCATTGTTATCCTTATTTTTTACTGGTCATAGAGCGTCAGTGTTAGAGGCCAGGAGTGGTAGGCAGACACCACACCATTGCCTAATCTATCGGCCGGTAGGATATGTAGGTGTCTAAAGCCTGGATTATTCACATAACAACAACGTGGACTGTATGCTTGTGCTGTTTGTTCTGTTCGCGAGACATAAAAAAAGCTTACTTACCTACCTATTTTTATTTATTCATGGTGGCGGTCAGCAATTTTTAATTTCATTGAACTTCGGTTATTATTATTAATTACTACTCCGGCTTTTTACTGTTAGATGTTACGCAAAAATAACTGTTTTGATGTAAAATGGATATCCATAATTGTCATAACTTTTTTCGTATTTGCGGTGCGTATAGTGCCTTTGATCGAACCCAAGGACTTGGATAATTTATCTGCTAAAAATGTTTGACCTTAGGAAAATGGTAGGAATGCTATCCTGATAGAATTCTTTAGTTCGGTCGTTAATGATATGCTATTTGTTTGGCCCTTTGAATTACATGAAAAAGTATCAACGATTTACATTAAGTAAGTGGAGCAATACCTACGTGTGTGATTTGTATAAAATGCGCAATATGTTTCTAATTACATATTCCTATTTCGGAATACAATGGAAGTCGTAAGAGGGTTTGCCCACCGTTCAATACAAAACTGTGCCAATGAACTAAGTAAATATTTTTTCACGATCTATACAAAAACCAGTATCCAAATTTTAACTTTACAATTCATTTTACATTAGTTAATTTGCCCAGCTAATCCCTCGTCTCTCCTACTCTCGCTCCAAACCTCACTACGACTTTACTTTGAGCAAGCGAAGTATGCTTAGAACTGTCAGTATACGAGGCATGCCTTTTAAGTTTTGTCGTTTACCTATTTACTGCCAATTTTAAATTCAGAACCGTATAGCGTTTGAATCTGTTTAAATTTGGAAGCTGAAAACAATTGAAATATCTACGATTCGTTCAATTGTTTAGTCTCAGCGTCATTTTAAAGTTGTCAAGTCGCCTATAAAAATGCATTTCTCTAAGGAAAATTATCGTGTAATATTTTTCTACAACTTTCGAAAAGGACTAACGCGACTTTTATGTTTCGAGGAGTTGATTTCTGTGTTTAATGATAAAGCCCCATATCTGAGGACCGTCGAACGCTGGTATTTAGAATTCCAGCGTGAAAATACCTGCCTTGGTGACAAAACTCATGAAGGACGTTCAAAAACAGCCTTCACCGAAGAAAACATCGTTGCTGTGACATCATTAGTAACCGAAGATCGTCATGTGACGTATCGTGAGATTGAAGCATCTTTAGGCATTTCAGGGACAATAATCCAAAAGATTTTACATGAAGCACTTGGTGTGAGAAAACTGGTCTCCCGTTGGATCCCGCATATGGTCTTCGACGACCACAAGGCGGCTCGCGTCAGATGGTGTAGGAAAACTCTACAACGATTTAGCCAAGGTGAATCAAATCACGTATACGACATCATTAGTGGTGATGAATCTTGGATCTATGCCTATGATCCCGATTCGAAACAGCAATCGACCGTATGGGTCTCCCAAGATGAGCCGAAACCGACAAAAGTAGTGCGTTTACGAAGCACTTCAAAGAAAATGGTGGTTACGTTCGTGGCGAAAACAGGTCACATTGCGACGATTGGGCTAGAAGATCGTAGGACAGTTAATGCAGATTGGTATACCACAGCCTGTCTCTTTGAAGTCGTAAAAACAAGCCAAAGCGACGCATTATCCTGCACCATGACAATGCAGCTCGCACACCGCTGGACGAACGATTGAGTATTTGAAGCAGAAAAACTTTGAAATTTTGGACCACGCTCCTTATAGTCCTGACTTAAGCCCTAATGATTTTTATACTTTTCCCAAAATTAAAAAAAAAACTTCGCGGTCAACTGTTCCATTCGGGTGAAGAAGCAGTCGAAGCTTTCAAATCTGCGATTTTGTCTACCCCTACTTCGGAGCTGAATAAATGCTTTAATAACTGATTTGAGCGTATGGAAAAGTGTATTAAATATCGTGGAGAATACTTTGAAAAACAATAAAATGTATGTTATGTTCCCGTAGGTTTTCTTTTTCACAAACGACAAAACTTAAAAGGCACGCCTCGTAGTATGAGTTACTTTGCTGAAAGTAAAGTCGTAGTGCGGTCTGTGAATCTCACCCATAGATCTGGTATACTCATTCTGTATTAAGTTCTAATGACCCTTTATTGTTTTTTTAACAGTAATTTCGATTTTCGACATGCCGGACATTCGGTATAAATCGAGCCCAGGCTTTGATTAGGAGTAATAATGAATTTAATTAGAATTTAAAATAAACACTTATTTAATTTTACAAACGTAAACGTAGGCACATAATTCCTTCTGGACTTTTTTTCAACCTAGTAAAAATGTAGGTCCCGGTGACCTAAATTTTTATTAGACGTAAGTAAACTAACATTTTTTTTACTCTCTTACCAGATCAGCGAGGATAAAAGTGCTCTTCGTTTTCTAAGCCTGGGTTGCTGCATCAAGATATTTTATTAAAGTTAGCCATTGTAACATTTCACATCCTTCTCTAAGTTTAACAGATTTCTTTAAGTTAGAGAAGGATGTGAAATGTTACAATAACTTTAACAAATATATTGGTGCAAACCAGGCTTATTCTACGATCAGTTATTTATTCGGAATCCGGTGTGCTTCATTTGAGCTTAGCTGTGATTAAAATCGCGGCGTGTTCGTGGAGATACGTCTTAACAGTCATTGTGGGTATATGCTAGTCACGGGCTCGCGAGCATGGTACGTCAACATATATGACCTTGGGCCATCGCGTAGAGCTTATCTTGACGCTCACTACTGGCGATACAGCTCATTTGATTTCTGAATGCCGGCCGCAAGCGCCGCGCACAATCTGTATTCGTATTACTAGCTCGCGGCGCGTCGCTCGCTTTGTTTACTACATTGTGTACGCAGTTTCTAAGTTTCGTGCAAGAATTTGACGCTCGGCAGTTTATTGACCTTATAGTTTCAATTGTTTATTGATTAGCCAAATCTAAAATAACCTGAAAATGTGGATAAGTGTGGTATTACTCGTGTTAATATTATCTCTTTTGTTGTTATTAACAATTGTTCACTACACATCTAATGGAAGAAAATATTGGTTGAATAGAAAAGTGCCTTATAGGGAACCCTGTCCCATATTTGGCAATATTGGCGCAACTTTAACTATGCGAAGAAGTTATACAAAAACGCTGCAATTCTTTTACGATCATTACAGAGAGGAAAAATATGTGGGTTTATTTCAAGCGCGAAGACCGACCCTGTTGATCATAGATTATGATATAGCGAAAAGTATTCTATCGACGGATTTTCAGTATTTCGGTGACCGAATATCTGTATCGACGGATACGCAAAGGGAGCCTCTTCTTCGCAATTTGTCTAATATGAGTGGAAGCGAATGGAAGAAAATGAGACAAATCGTTACACCAACTTTTTCTTCGGCGAAGATGAAAGCAATGTTTCCTCTAATAGTAGATTGTGCGAATACCTTAAAGGTGGTGTTAATGGAACAATCCTTAACCGAGGTCGATGTACCCAAAATTATGTGTCAGTTTACTACCGACGTTATAGGAAGCTGTGCCTTTGGTGTCGACCCAGGATCTATGAAAAATGCCGATTCGCCGTTTCTAACCATGTCACAAAAGATGTTTAAGACTGACCGTTCAACTATATTAAAACGTTACTGCCGCACATTCTTTCCCAGATTATTTAAATTTTTGAATCTCAAAACATATTCAACGGAAGTAGAAACGTTCTTTACAAATATTATCCGCCAGGTGCTCACAGAGAGGAGAACGAATGGAGTTCAAAGACACGATTTCCTTCAGTTAATGTTAAATGTCCAAAAAATTGAGAATGGTTTTTCTATGACTGATGAATTAATAACTTCGAACTCGTTTATATTCATGTTGGCGGGTCTGGAAACGTCGGCTACGACGTTGTCGTTTTGTTTATACGAATTAGCAAAAGACAGTGAATTACAAAATAATATTAGAAGAGAAGTAATGGAATGTATGGAAAGACACAACGGTTTGAATTATGAGGCGGTTTGTGCTATGCGGTTGGTGACACAGACAGTATTGGAAACACTGAGGATGCATCCACCGACTCCTCTCACAACGAGACTGTGTACAGCGCCTTGCAAGCTCGCTAGCACCGACCTTCAGATCAAAGCGAGAGACGCTGTTCTTATCCCAGTCTATTGCATTCAAAGAGATGCGAAGTACTTTCCGAATCCCGACAGATTTGATCCTGATCGGTTTAAAGATGATTCTAGTCCACCCGGCTTCATTGCTTTCGGCGATGGACCCAGAAGTTGTCCAGGTACACATTTGTAATATAATTTACATATTTATATTTATGATATTCAATTTTACGAATGTTCGCCTTGCGTTTTGTATCAATTCAACATTTTTGTAGATTCAAAACATAAGTCAAAGGATTGTTTTATGCTAATGGAAAAATAATGCCATTGTTTCATTTCACGTTGTGGTTGTTTCCAAAACAATTCAAGATATTGACTGAACAAAAGTTGTTTAAAATTAGTACCATATCTATTTTATTAAAATTTATTCTGACTAATCACATATAGTATATTTTGAACGACCGACAGTAACAAGAAATGATTGGTCTGTTTTGAACAAATAAACATTACAGTCTTGCTATAGATATTATAAATTACAGTTTTGTCCGCGAATAAGGCGTAGTAATTTTATCAATCCACAGATTTTATCTGACGTGTCTGTTATTTGAACACAAATTTTATCTATTGCAGGCGCACGGTTTGCTCAACTTACGGTGGTGGCTGGTTTGGCGACTATACTGAGTGGTTTTGTAGTGGAACCTTGCGCTCGGACTACACCTCAGATTCATTATGACCCACGGAGCGTTATGCTTAAAAATAAAGGCGGTATCTGGCTTAGATTTGCCCCATTATAGCTCTCTGAAATTATTGTAACTCATAGAATTATTTTGTTTAAGACTTAATAACAATATTTATCGTCGGCGTAGACGGATAATTTTTTTTTTCAGTATCCAGAAAAACACGATTTTATATTAGGAATTATACCCATTAATCGACGTGTGTAATAGATGTGATAATTTTTTTGTGGTTTATTATATTTCGGTGATTTAATATGCCACGTCGTCAACCTTATTGTATTTAACATTATAGATAAATCACACTTAAGTATTCATTAGGTATGTATCTTCACGCCAAGTCCCTTACAGGGTAGGCATAGAGTGTGTAAGTTTTCATTATATTACTATTATATAAAGAATCAAGCTATCTCTTGCAGTTGTTGAGTGATTATTGAGTCATTTAATTATTTTTCTTTAAACAGTGAACTGCGAAGGGCTAATTAAATGTGCGGCTTACTTTCGGCAATTTCGATAATGGTAAAAAGTGAAATACGGCAAAATTGTATTTAGTCATTTAATTTTCCATCTACGCCGACGATTTGTTCTCCTCGATGGATTATACAAGATTTTAAGTACTTAATCAATACACAATGTTTTGGCACATTCCGTGTACTTAGTGGAATGTACGAGTATTTATAATCTGCAAAATTATTGTTATCAATGAAATATATTTTAGAATGTAATGGCCGATAACAGTTATCTGCTTAAAATTGGTAGAATTATGTTAAATAATGACTGAAACATGCCAACTACAAATCAGCCTATACCGTAACACGAAAAAGAAATATAAATACCTGTAGCTCCAACCGTAATAATTACGTAGTGTATGCATGCCTTCTGATATACTTTTGTCATTACGAAAACAAATATTGGATATGAACTGTTTGTAAACAAATAAAATTGGTATTGTAAAATTAAAGTAGCTGGCATTTACGTTCAATAATTATTATATATCATGCCGATATAATCTCGTAGTGTAAACACAAACACGTTAGTTGTATATAAATATAACTGCAACCAGTATTACAGAATATGTATAGGTCTAGTTTGAGATGGCTTTTGATAAGTGCAAAAACAAAGATCCTTAATACCGACATAATTGTTTTTCTCGTTTTAAATGCGTTCAACTTACGAGTAGTTGACAGTTTAAAATTAAGATAAGATCACGCAAGTTTAAATGTATGCAGGTATGTTATCTATTTATTATAAGATTAGGTACATTTGAGGTACATTTACCTTATTAATAAACGGTTTAAACTTGGTTGTTGTCTAGTAGAAGTCGGTTACTACTACAAGTTACAGGCCTGAGATCTCGGGAGGTTTTTGTTATTGGAAAGATTCTCAGTGTAAGTTATATTAATAGCACATGTAAGGTCTAGTGAGCTGTTGCATCATAATATTCAATATTGTATATCTTATTCTAAATCGCTCCACGCAATCATCTAACGTTATATAGTCTGTAATTTGTTATGTATTCAGGGTCACATGTTTTTTGTTGCACTTTTGAGATTTTTTCTCAATTCTTAACAACTGAAAATTGCACGTCGAGTTTGATATTTTAATTGCATTAATTTATGTCATAATCTTATGTGATAATAAATCAATTAAGTAAAATGCTATAATATTAAATGTGATGTAATAGAGTAGGTAATCAAGATATCGTAAACAACCTACAATGTATAAAAAATTGTAGTGATTGGTGATTAAACTTTGAATTAAACAATATTATTTTTTATTGCCGCCTGCCCCCATAGTTACGCAACGATAAAAGTGGACAATTTTTAATTCTACACTAGTTACTGATTGGCCAAACAAACGAACGATTGAACGTCGCGAGTACGCTGCAATCTCGCGACGCATTCGCAATTCGCTGCCGCGAATCGACCCTTCTGTTAAATCACGGTTCACGAAGTAGTGGCGCTAGTGCTGCAAAGCCTTTGCAAAGTTTCTTTTACTTTATGCTAATTTCATTGCATATAATAACACTGTAATCAGCACTGATATAAAAGGTAAATATGTCCTACTACCTTACAATGTTACTAGTTTTAACCTGCAGCTCCGCTTGCATAAATTATAAGCCTGGGTTGCACCACGACTTTTGTTAAAATTATTGTAACATTTCACATCCTTTTCTAATTTAAGGAAATCTGTTAAAGTTAGAGCAGGATGTGAAATATTACAATAACTTTAACTGTAACAAAAGTCGTGGTGCAACCCAGGCTAAATATATTTTACCTATGTCGTATGATTGTTTATGTAAACTGCCTCGGTAGCCTAGTGGTAGCAGGCCACTACTACTACGCTGAGCTCTTGGGTTCGATTCCCGGGTAGGGGGTTATCATTGATAATGGTTTAAAGTCCTTTACCTCTATCATCTCTCCGGGGACATTACCAAACTCCGAGGTACTAGGAAACTTCAAGGAAATGGAAAAATCCCAATAGAACCAGAGATCGAACCCGGGACCTCCAGCGTAATAGTAATGGCCTGCTACCACTACGTCACTGAGGCAGTTTACATAAACAATCATACGACATAGGAAAAATATATTTAGCCTGGGTTGCACTACGACTTTTGAATATCCAAAAAAATAATAATAAATATCTATATATTTCAAGTGACTTTCTTATTCAAAATATTTAAATAATTTTCCTCGCATCTTGATCAATCTAGAGAAGATTACGTGACTAGTAAAAAATATGGCCATTAAAAACATTCAAATGACTTTTTGGTTTCCATGAAATATGAATTATTAAGGAAAACACACAAAAAAACAAATCATCATCGAAACATAACTTGATATAACTGTAGACTTACTATAAAATAAGACGATGATATTTACTATTATTACTTCTCGTTATGCCCGGCTACGCGCTGAAATTTTGTCAAATTTTAATTATTTTCTTTTTTGTATTCCCAGGTAATGAATTCGAACATTATACACGAAATGAAAGAATATTACTTTTTGGAACAATGTTTGAACATCTTTGTTGACTTTTCGAACGAGAAAGGCTACAGACATTTTATTGGTAGGTAACTACTTATTAATACCTGCATGTACCTTAGTGTGGATGAGTTATGTAGGACTTTTTTGTCAGAATTGCGACTGTGGTAAATAAAAAAGTGAAATCTCCAGACTGGCAGAAGGACTACCTATCTGATCTATTTACCACTTAATGGTAGTGGTCCGTGCCCTACTATATTTGGTGGCCATATTGGTATGGCTCCTGATTATTTTTGGGACCTAATAGATCTTAGGTGTCAGGAATGGCGAGACATCGCCATTGAAACCTTTGGATTTTACGTAGTAGGTATATTAACTTACCATTAATAGGTAGATATCAGTTTTATTTAACAATATAAAAAAAAACTATATTCAACATTTGATTATGAAGATATTAAAATTAACTGCTTCACGATGAGGCCCTTGCGCTAGATGTGCTTGAACGAGAGGAGAGTACGGGTGTGGAAACAAGAAATTGCCTTGCTCGTATTGCTGGTTCTGACGTCACACGTGAGTAACGACGTGACATAAAGATTGTCAAAGTAGAAACAAATTACTAATAGTGTTTATCGAGCGTGAATAATGACTGTTCGATGTGTGGTTAGAAGTCTTCAAAACATGTGATTGTATGAATGAATGTGTCGATTTTCGCGGTTGTTTCTGCTTAGACCGCGTAAATTATGGAACGGACTTCCCTCTGAAGTGTTCCCTCGGTGCTACAATTTGGGGGTTCTTCAAAAAGGGCGTCAAAAAAATTCTTCAGGACTGGCAGCGCGTTGGCAATTCCCTTGGTGTTGCAAATGTTCATAGGCGGCGACGGTGACCACTTTCCGTCTGGTGGCCCGTTATCGTGTTTGTCAACCTTATGTCATAAAAAAATTGAAGTGCGCGAGAAGCTGCTGAAGGTGCTTTGCGAGGACAGACAATTTGCGTTACAAGGTTCGGTTAGATGTAGTTATAGATAGATGCATAAAAATATAAGCATGATGTTAGAAAGATTTATGTCAACCATTTTCAATAATTAATTAATTGATTGGTCTCGCTCAATATCTTGTTAAGGATTCCTAATAATTCGATAAATTTATATACTGAAATATATCTGACGATCAGACACATGATAAGATTTTTTAAATATAAACCTCTCATTATCTAGAATAAGTTAGCAACATATATTGGAATATGGACGATTTATCAAAACTGGCCTAGTGCGAGTCGGACTCGCCTTCACAGGGTTCCGTATTATTAGGTAATTAATTTCCTATATTATCGTAAACACCATATAGGTGTTTTTGTAATCTAAAACTAAAGCACTATTATTTTTTTAAAATAAAAAAATGGCCTCAGTTGTTTCAAAGATAAGAAAGAATAACTTTCTTCCTTATTTCAGAAATACAAAACAATAAATTTGAGGTCTTTTTAAAAAACTTTTATTTCATATGTTAGTCTATATATTTTGAATAAAAAAAAAACTGGGTTTTAAAGGGCGACCGCCCCCATAACTTTTTTAAATAAAAGAATGAAATATCTAAATATCTAAAAGAATATATGTGCAGTATCGGTCCTAATGAACACTTTTAATGAAATTTAGTTAAGGTTAATAATTTTTGAATTATGATATATATATTTTCAAAAACTGTTAATAAAACTCCCGATATTTTATTTGCTACTACGGAACCCTTCATGGGCAAGTCCGATTCGCACATGGCCGCTTTTTTCCTTTTCAGGTTCCTAAAATGTATTTTGTTATATAATAGTATTGCGATTTGTGCTTATAAACCTAAATTTGACGTTTGTAAATCCATAATGGTTTTTTTTCATTTACAGAACCAAATGTGTCGCTATCAATGTTGGAAAGTCGCTCTGCTTTAGAAGTGTGCGCGAAGAAACATGGAGATGTCCAAATAATGTCAACATATTCGTGTCCTGCCGTACCGCCTACCCCCGCCCTTGTTGCCACTGTAGCAAATATTATCCACAACATAACCCACTACAAAGCGTTTTCCGTTCAAGATTGCAACGAACAAGGAATATATCGAGTGCTCTTCAAGTGAGTGACAATCTGATAACGTTTAAGTATGTATACAAATGCGTGTTCTTAGAAATTTGATTGAATTTCATTGATACCGTCGTATAGTATAAGAGCGATATTTATTTTATTGTATATAATATTAAAAGATGTGTTTCAATATAATTGTCTGCCATGCATCATATAAAAAATCGTTAAATAGAGGAGATACATATGTGCATAAAATCGTTTCATTTCAATGAGACGTGACTCAGAAGAACTTTAAAAGCTCTCTTTTAAAAGTAAGTAAGTACTAGTAGTAAAATTAATAACTATGAGAACAAAACATTTCTTCAAATTAGCCTATTGGTCCTAGCGTGATGTTGTATAGTCTAGCCCAGAGGTTCCCAAACTATTTTTCTTGTAGACCCCTTTCAATTTTTTTCTGATTTCGGTGGACCCCCTTGCTAACATTTATATCACTTTCCCACATATCCCTTTTTTATTTACGCATATACGTAGACCCCATCGAGTCTCCCATAGACCCCAGGGGGTCTATATGGACTTCTTTAGGAATCACTGGTCTAGCCTATCCTATATATATATTATGCGATAAATGAGCTAATGAGCAAGGGATATTCAGAAGTCTTTGAAATTAGCTCGTCCAACCAAACAAACTCTTCAGCTTTATAATATTAGTATACCTAGATAAATTGGATAAAATAAAAGAACTCTAAAATGTAAAGTAATAAACCCTTGCAGGTGCGCCAGTTGGTGCGGTGGGTCACCGTTGGAGCGCAGTTTGGTGCGGGTTAGTGCGTGCCGCGCGTTGTGTGCCGCGGTAACACATCGCGCGGTGCTTTCTTGCCTCGCCGCCACTAAGGATTGCCTCTACAACTTTTTGTCCACTTTGGAACCGCTGGAAAAAGGTGAGCTTAATAAGGTGAAATTAATTAAATAATAATAAAAAAATACGCTTACACTTACAAAGAACACAATATTAAATAAAAATACTGATATATTTGTCTCATTTGAAACACAAAACCATAGAGCAACACGGGCCACCACCGACCCTCCCTCCCCGCCGGTCCGCCGCGGCCGGTGGTCCGTGTTGCTCTATGCACAAAACCTAACCTAATGCATAAAATTGCATGTTCCTACACTGTTATCTAATTTTCATGCGTATATACAATACTCAAACGTCACTCAAATCTAAGTCAGACTTAAAAGTCTTTTGTCTCTGTAGAACACGTGCAAATGACAGAGATAGCTTATAGTTGAGGGTTGCTTAAAATTAAGTGACGTTTGAGTATTCGGAATACAGTATGCCAAAACGAACGCAAGATTTTAATTTACCGTAATCGGTGTAGCTAAAAGTATATACTAATAATTTGGCACTCGCCGACCAGGATTGGTCGCTAGATCATGTGATTAAGCACCTTTGGATTTCTTTTCGTGGTATCTGTTTGATGTCCAAGGTCTATGCCAACGAGCATTCTACCACCTGTGCATTAAAGATGGATATTCAAAGATAGTATCAATGAAATTCAGTAACATTTATGTAAAATGTTAATGAAAGTGCGTATCTGCCATCAAAGACTTGAAGGCTATTTACCTCATGTGCCATTCCATCTATAATAATATATCACATCTATATATGTCTATCTATCTACGTTTTTTATTAAATAAGAAGATACATTCTTAAGAAAAATAACGTGTTTTTTTTATTTACATCTTCCATTGCTTTTGGGACCCTTTACATTCTAAAGAAAACTTATTTGCACTGTGGTCGCTTCTTAATAGTAATATATTAATTTTTAACTTTACTGCGAAGGAAAATTAAAAGAGAATATTATAAAATGGTTTCGTTGAAGGATGAGATGCAGTTAAGAACATGATGGTTTGAGGCATTTGTCAGTTGGCATTAGCGACTATCAGCCGGAGTGTCGACGAGTTTTCAATGTATTGTCGGTACATCGCAGTCTGGGTTATTTCCGAATAATATTTTTTAGTATCATGATTCAATAGTGATATCGCAGAGTTACGTTATGATACCGCACGGACAATCTTATCGTCATATTTTTATAAATAGTCATATTTTGATTATTTCAGGTGAAGATGACGTAAATTGTGTATTGGCGCTCAGGCATGGCTTGTTGTTACTGGCGGCGCTACTACAGGATAGATCTGCAAGCGACAGTGTTTGGTGTGAGTTGAAAGAGAAGCACTCCACGTCTTTCTTCCTTTTGTTGTTGCAAAGTATGGGCAGTGAAGAAATAGGTAATTATATTGCTGTGTGTACTACTTGCACTGCATATTTATTTGGAATGACTTCAAGAAATAAAGTTTATATCTTTTAAATATGTGTTATGAAACACATACTTTATGTACCTATTAGAAACTAGAAAATAATAATATAATAAATACGCTTAAAAAATAATATGTACAAAGAATAAATGAGTAGAATAATAAATACGCTTACACTCACAGCCCCACACTAGATTACCTGTATCGTGGGTGTTTGGTTACATACGCAAGACACGCACACGTGAGGGTAAACGTATTTATTTGTACATGTATAAACCCAAAACCGAAAAAATGTTTATAGGGCATACAAATATCCCAGTTTAAGGATCGAATGCGCAGCCGTATTCAAGTGGTCGTAACACACCGCTGGACCAACTGGGCCGTTAAAATTAATATTTTGTTTCCGGTTTTAGAATTAAGAGAAGCAGCGGTTTATTGCTTGAGTCAAATAGCACAATCAACAATGCATAAGAAGCATGCAGACAAAACCAAAGACACATCCTGTATAGAATTTTTGGACAATTTAACAAGTCCAGTATATGAACAATCGGAGAATGTTAAATGTAATATGAGTAACGATTGCCAGCCAGAGCATGTTTCGGAGGAATTGTGCAGAGTGCTTATGAATCTCCATAGACAATTATCTGAGCATAAAAAATACCTTACGGGCCAAGGTTAGTACAAAAAATTATGAAGTTAATATAATTTTAGATAATTTAAGCTTATTATACTTTGCTAACCTAAAGTTACATTACACACCGGCCCGTGATAAAACTACCACTACCGCCATTGTCAATCTGCATGCCAAGCGTGGCGATCATGTGGCATGTTCTCCCCTTCTCCCCCAATGACGCACCACTCTTAGCGTATCTTTGAAGGCTTTTGTCCAGCTGTAGACGTCTTTTGGTCTTATTTTTTTATGTGTTGGAAGTGGTAAACAAGCATGCAGTTCACATTTATGTTAAGTGTCAAAGACCGAAATCGAAAGACTATGGTCGAAATGCAGATGCGTTACGACTTCTGAGGCCTAAGGTGTTATGCCTCTGTGCCGGAAATTACAGGGTCGTACATTACCTGACCGGAACACGATAGTGCTGAACACTACCATTTAGCGGCAAGTATATTAGGTAATGCGGTGGTGCCTACGCCCGCGAGCTCCGTCACTAGAGCTCTACCACCTATGATGATGACATAAAAAACGACGAATCGTGGGTGAAAGAATATTTAATTTCCTTATTATCACTTACTCGTACTCCTTCGGATTCTATTTATGTATGTTATGTTTTATTGAGCTTAATCGTAATCAGATAAGAATCGACATTGTCAACCAGTACAGGTTGATCTATTGTTCTCTGGTATATTCGAATGCTGGAAATGTCATCCAAGATCAAAAAATTACGAATAAAATTTGCAAGAAAAATCACAGCACAGAAACATACAGCGAAACAATCGCCTAATGATTGTAAGTCATCAACAGATGTCCAAATTAGGCACGAATATCCTCTGTTAGAAATATTATAGACCCAGATCCGAATCTGCGACCTCTGTATTACTAGCAATATTTTATGCTCATAAATATTACGTTTATGAGACGATAATTGGATAAAAATGCAATAATTTATGTGAGTGGTTTATCAAAACTGATAAAATTAAGAAGGAAACAAAATATTATGAACAAAACAATATATGGTGTGGATTTAATAAAGAAATGAAATTCAATTAATGTTATACGATTAGCTATAATTCTCAACTGACTTAACAGTTAAATATTATTTTTGATGTAATGCTATAGATGCACTTACTAAAAGCGCTTGTATATGCCAAATGAAAGTTCCGCTGCGTCTGTCTCTGTCTATAGGTCCCAACATGTTAAATTCAATAACAATCGAACGGATTTTTGGTGAGGAAGATCGAGGTGGTAAATTGGGTAATGCGGATTGGGAATTGTAACGAGAAACTGGACGCATAAAACAATAGAATTAAATGAAAACAACGGATAAAAAGATCTGACACATACTGCCGTGTAGATAGAAAAAGCAGTGCTCTTATTCATAAACTACAAAATGGAAAAATGTTGAGAATTTCCTGAATAGGGAGGCCCACAAGCATAGAATTGGGGCATCGAGAATTTGCCCAATCGGGCAGTGCCCGTTGGGCGTAGCAAGTAACATTGATATTTTTTTTCACCTATTATAATTGTATTGTCATCTTTCTTCCAGACGATAGTTGGACCTTAGTTTGTTCCTGTCTGTCGTCAGTGTTCGCCGTTAGTGGACGAGGACGCCTCTACGGTGTTCATCGCCAGTTTCCGCGAGTGCTCCTAAGTACTTTACAAATCATACGAGACAAACTGTCATTGCAGGGGAAGCCTGTTGATGTTATAAGAAACGCCGATAATGTACGTATTTAACTGCTGTATTGTTTCATTTTATGTAGAAATTCGTAGTCACTGAAAAGTTAATTATTATTAACCATACCATAAAGTGCTACCATATTGCTGTCATAACTGACTATATTTTGCATGTTTTATTATATTAAGGTTTGGTTAATAATAATAATGGCAACCCATTATACGTCCCACTGCTGGGCACGAGTCTCTCCCCTTTTTGGGGGGAGGCCTGGAGCTTACTCCACCACGCTGCTCCAATGCGGATTGGTGGAGGTGGGTGGGTTAGTGGCCAACCCGCTATCGGATGTTTTCAAACCGCCCATAAGGCCTCCGACAAGGTTAAACGACTGCTATCTGTCGATAGCAACCGGGACCGACGGCTTAACGTGCCCTCCGAAGCACGGAAACGCGCATTTAATTTGCCACTAGCGGTCACCCATCACACTACCCGACCGCGCCCGTAGTGCTTAACCGAGCAGATCGCTTACGATCTACACCAGCCGCTGGGCCATGCGCGCTTCAAGGTTTGGTTACATCACAGTAAAAATATGTAATAATGTACAAATTTAACAGTAAGTAAAAAAGTGCCGCTGCGTCTGTCTCTGACTGTATGTCCCAACATGGTAAATTCAATAACAATTATCAATAAACGGATTTTTCGTGAGCAAGATCGAGTGGTTAATTGGCTAATTGGTATTGAAAAGGGAAGTCGGACACGCGTAAAACAATACAGTTAAATTAAAACAATGGATGAAAAAATCTGGCACATACTGGCGTGTAGATATACGAAATAAGATTATATATTTTGGTGACCAAAAAAAGTCATGCTCTTATTCATATATTACGAGTACAATAATAAAATCCCTTTTATAGGTATCCATTTTGACAAACGCCCTAATTTTAAATCTGAACTTGTAAAATGTGACGCGGCTACCTCTATCTTGGATGTTTAGCAGAAATTTCTGGTGGTAGAGCTCTACTGACGGAGCTCGCGGGCGTAGGCACCACCGCATTACCTAATATACTTGCCGCTAAATGGTAGTGTTCAGCACTATCGTGTTCCGGTCAGGTGGTAATGTACGGCCCTGTAATTTCCGGCACAGAGGCATAACACCTTTGGCCTCAGGAGTGGTAACGCATCTGCATTTTGACCTTGGTCTTTGTGTGGGTGTCTATATCTATATCTATATAGTTCACATTGATGTTAAGTGATGACTGCAGCCTATAGACACCTACACAAAGACCAAGGTCAAAATGCAGATGCGTTACTACTCCTGAGGCCTAAGGTGTTATGCTTCTGTACCGGAAATTGCAAGGCCATACATTACCACCTGACCGGAACACGATAGTGCTGAACACTATCATTTAGCGGCAAGTATAATTGCAAGTTAATGCGGTAGTGCCAACGCCCGTTAGCTCCGTCACTGGATCTCTACCACCAGTGAAGGTATATATTATTTCTTTTGTTTCACATTTTTGTAACATATAGCATGCTGTTACTATAAGTGCAAGAACAGTTGAATAAGTTTATATTTATGCAGTGTATAATTTATAGATGTACCCACTGTACCTTGTGTGAGTAATTCGTAAATAAATAAATGAAGAATTGTATTTAATTGTAATTAACAATAACGTTAACAGTTTAGACATCTTTTTACAATTTTCAAAAGGTGGTACATTTTTTTTGTTTACTAGGAACATTTTTTAAATGTGAAGCATACAGTGTACATTGATGGCAAGTAGCTGTACTTATAAAACTGTAGCTTATAAACATTTACATGAAACCATAGATTTCAATTAGTTGCGTTTCCACTCCTGAGGTCTAAGGTATTAAGCCTCTGTGTCAGAAATTATAAGACCGTGCATTACCACCTGACCGCAACACGATAGTGCTCACACTGCCATTTAGCGGCAAGTAGACTAGGTAATGCAGTGGTGCCTACGCTCACAAGCTCCGTCACTGGAACTCTACCTAAGTAAGTTCATGTAAGTCAGTCAAGTTTATTGTCTCACTCGCACAAAAGTACCGTTAGAAAAGACCAGTTGAAGCAAACCTTGTCCAGCCTGCCTATTATGGTTTTTAGTCGCAGCAGTGGGACAATTAAAGCTATTGAAAATGCTTATAGTATTAAATTATCCTTCAAAACCTAATTAAATGTTTTTTTTTTCAGGATCCAATTTTACATGCCCTCTATTGGATTATAACCCTAATGAACTGTTCAATGTTGGACTGTCCATTGGCAAAAGAGAGTTATGCGGACGACAATATTGCCATTTCCCTCAATAGATTATGGCCATGGTGTATGATGACGGAGCAGCTGAGAAAAGCAGTACTTAATCTGTTGCTGACTTTTACCAATGATTGTCCAAAAGGTAAAATGCAATGCAACGTAAGCAATGCTTAAAGTATTATTTAATTTCATTGCTAGCACGATGGTGTTAAGCTGCCTGCAAAAAATTCGATAAAAAGCCCGGACTCGGGACCCGTCTAAAATTGAAAAATTTGAGTTAAAGATGCGCGATACGATATGAGAATATCTAGTGATTGTGTAGCAGGTATTATATTATTTGCTGGTAAAACTTAATCACGCAAGCACCAGCAAACTTACTCTTGGCACTCGACTCCAATCAAGATTGAGGATTGGGATCGACAACTGATCAATTGGCACTCTTGAACGCTAAATTAGCGTACGATTTGACATATAACGTAATCGGAATCGATATTGAGCTTTCTAATGAATTTCATCTTTACAAATTAAACCAACGGCATAATTGAAATAAATATTTTTGGCACAATATAGGGGGGTAATACTTTGGGTTCAAACATTACTGTACCACTATGTTTAATTGATATTTTGCCCGTTTTGCAGCGTGGGCGAGTATGAGCGTGTGCGTAGGCGGGCGCAGCTTGATGGTGGAGGTGTGCGCGCTGGTGCGACACAGCGCAAGTCGGACGCGGGCGCCGCTGCTTACCGCTGCGCTGCGGCTGGCCGCGCGCTGTGTGCCGCACCACCACTGCCGCGCCGCGCTTCTCAAGGTGCGTGTGTACTGTGTAGCTCTCTGTAGTGTACTGTGTACTGTGTACTCCCCGGTGCGACACGGCGCAAGTCGGACGTGGGCGCTGCTGCTCACCCTGACTGAAGAAAGAGATAAGAAATACCTTTTATCTCTTTCCGGTACACTTTAACGCTAAGCATACATTTACTGGTAATTATTTATTATGTATCGCTGTTGGATTACCAATAAATAAATAAATTATATCATGGACCAAAATTATAAGTATTTTTTTTTGTTTAACTACTTCTTATTGAGTAAATAAATGAAAAAATGAGATCATCAGCCGACATCGTTTCAGAGCGAGGCGTTGAACTGTATCAGCAAAATCGGAACGCGCAGCAACGATGCGTGGACGCGCGCTTCCTTGTCGGCGTGGCTGCGTGTGGCCGAGGCGGTGGCGCGGCACGCGGACGGCGCGGCGGCGCTGCTGGTGCTGACGGCGAGCCCCGCGCTGGCGCCGCCGCCGTCGCGCCTGCTGCCCGCACTCGCTCATGCCGCGCATCACCATCGTCTTGCCTTCCTGCGATCGCGTGAGTACATTTTTTTTGTGGCAAACAAGCATTGTGGGTGTGCCACACAAAGACCAGAGGTCAAAATGCAGATGCGTTGCCACCCCTGAGACCTAGTTATTATGTCTCTGTGATAGTTAATACGGGGCCATACATTAACATTTAACCGGTACACGATAGTGCTGGAATACTACCATTTAGCGGCAGATAAATTAGGTAATGCGGTGGTGCCTACGCTCTCGAGCTTCTACTCTGGAACTCTACTATCAGTACATGGTACATGTCATATACTTTAGGTGACCGAAAGGATCCTAGAACCAGATAAACAAGCGCCATATAACCAGTTATACAATCGCACTGTGTAATTGACGCGTGGTTGCGCATGTCTCTTTCATTTTGAACGCGTGCATTACTGCTGGTGTGGATGCATCGCGTTGGAACGGTGCCGCGATATGCGATGTGGTGTTGTTGCTAGTTCTTTGGGCGAACTCGGTGGTGCCGAGGACACTGTCGCCGCATTCGCTCACGCTGCGCATTACCGTGCGTCGTGCATCGTCTTACCTTGCTGTGATCGCGTGAGTACTTAAAGGATGCCGGAGGGTACTATATAACCGGTATTACCACCGCGTATTGTCGATTGATACGTAGTTGTGCCTGTCTCTGCATTATGGACGCACACATCGTTATTGGCATGAATGCATGATATTGATACGGTGGCATGAAATGAGATACGATGTCGATGCTAGTGGAGCGAGTAGTCCAACGGGGAGCCTCGCGATGGCACCATTTCCGCCGCCGTGCTTTCAGCCCGCGCTGGTTCCATCTGCACAGCACCACCGCCTCGCCTTCCTGCGATCAGGTAAGTACCGATGCTTCTTTAGAAAGACTGTAAGACACCGATCTGTACTGGTGGTGCCATGCCAAATGTAGGTTAACGCACGCCGCGTATCACCACCACCGCCTCGATCGCCGTACTGAAGGAGGCTGAACTGTGGCACCATAATATGACCATACAGCGCAGTTTAGACCTTGTTCTAACCAACGCTTTGGCCAAACCGCGGACACTCCGCCAAAATTCCATACAAACGCTTAATTTGGTCTCTATTACACAGACATCAATCAGTGACGTGTATTTACACGTGCACCTGTGAGCGTAGCACGTAGAAAATACCAACCGTCGCCCATAAGAGGGGAGGAGGTTGAGTGATGCGGGGAAATCGGGCGGGACGTCGTGTGTGTCTATTCTATACGTACCTAGTATTATTTCATATTCTCTGCTTTGGCTTCCGTGTCTCATTTATCCAATTGTGTTATTGGTTACGAATGCCTTCTGTGTGACGTTGTTCATTGCCGGCACTTAGACTTACTGTACTCCGGGAGACTGGATGGAATCATGTCATTGCGTATGTGTTCCTGACGGTGAGTTTCACTCTGTATATACCTGGCATCATCACCGCCTCGTCCGTTTGCATTCTCGTTATATCGTTTTATGGGGGCTGAATTGCACCACGTAGTTATGAGTTTCAGATTTATATATCGTGCATCCCCGTCTCGTCGTTCCGTGAGCATGCTACGTTGTCATTCTGATAATGTATCGGTACCGGATCAGTTCCAAGTTGAAAAACACACCACGGCATTATTTAATCATGTCTTTCTGTAAAGATGTCCTTATGCTACAGTATTCACAAATAACACAATAAATTGTGAGCTAAGTTTGACAGACTATAAATGTGATGACGTATTGGGACTGTGAATGTTATCTTATTTAAATTTGTTTCAGCGGACCTCTTGGACCTATTAGCTAGTACATTACTGACTGGTGATACAGCAGCGGTTGTAAGCGCAGCGCGTGCGGTTTGGGCACTGGCCGCTAACAATCACAGGGTAAGTGGCATATTTATAGGTCTTTCATACAATCCACCATGAATAAATAAAAAAATACATATGTTTAAAAAATCTGGTGATAGAGTTCCAGTGTAGTTCGAGGGCATAATAAGCACCACCGCATTACCTAATCTATCTGCCGCCAAATGGTAGTGTTCAGCATTATCGTGTTACGGTTAGATGGTAATGTATGGCCCCGTAATAACTATCACGGAGACATAACAACTAAGGTCTCAGGGGTGGCAACGCATCTATATTTTGACCTCTGGTTGTCCATGTGGGTTGTTTGAATGCCACATTCGTTACATAAAGAAAAAAAAACGTATTTTTTTTTGTGTTTAATACCTTCTTCACAATATAACATTGCAATATTTTAAAATGTTTACAGGCAAAGCTGGTCCTTCGAAGTGCCGGTGTAACAACGGCCGTGCAGTCTGCAATCGAGACCTTGCAGCGTGTTCGTGACGATCAGGCATCGCAACGAGCACTGCAACTGCTTACTTACACGCACACTGTGCTACAAGCCACTTGATCTCTATTTCAATAATATTTATCGGAATACGCTCTCGCATATTTGAAAATTAGATTTTAAGAACATTTATTGTTGCAATCATGGAGATGCTTATGATATGAGTGATTTTGATGACAATAATGAATTCTGATAATTAAAATTAATATTACATGTGCGAAATCGATTGTAAATGGAATTTGTCTGTTAAGTACCTACATAAATTTGATTAAAATTTGTATTGTACTTTGTTTTTTTTTTAAACAACTTTGCTCGGATATTGATTTGAATTGTTTGTGATGAGTAACCGGTACCGCTGAACACCATTAAAGGGCATGTAGATTAGGTAAAGTGGTGGTGCCTGCGCCCTCTAGCTCTGCCATAGCTATATTATTACAGTTATACATGATCTATTTTATCTATTTAACATGTTATATACGTAACTTACTAGCTGGTTACATTACTAAAGATTAGTTTCACTATGTACCGCTTTTGGATTATCGAGTTGTCGTAAAACAGATCGATAAATACATATCTTGAGCAAAAGTGAAGACCTACCGATGGATTAATGAACTACGTACATGCGCTTGTAGGTTTCCCGGGGTATCCTTATCTAGTTATTAATACATTAACCCCCTTATTCATAAACGTATTTTAGCTAAAGTGTTGCTAATCTCTCCTTTGTCCTTTTCTATCCTGCACATTTGACAATGCAACTGACAAAAACAAAGCATTCTATAACAAAAACGTATCTAATGTACGTTTATGAATAAGGGGGTTAGACTATTTAGAAAATAGATTATATAATTTTTTTGTTTGCATCCGACTTTTATCACACTTTTACCAATCTGGCGGTCTGGCGGTCTGGCGGTTCTCCATCTCCTATCCCTAGAATATCTTTTGGATCGGTTCTGGAATTGTTTTAGTTTTGAATGATAAAATAAAAAAGAATACTTGTCTCTTTCCCCTTAATTAAAAAAATCCCGTAAGCATAATTTTATTGGTACCTATACCTATTTGGTTGCTTTATGACATTGTGTTCATGCTGCGTGTATCTTGTTTCACAAACGGCAATAAGCTCTATCATCAAATTCTTATCCACTAGGCATGAAGTAAAAGATGTTTGTCTCAATAAAATAGTGCTCTACATTGATTGTAATTTGGTTGATAAATTTATCTACTGTATATTCACCTCTTGCCGGTAAACGATAGATATGTTGCCACTTGGGTACATTACATCTATACTTATAATAAAACTGTAGAAGTGTAAATTCTGTACATTAAAAAATATGAAAAAATAAATACCAGGGGATGTTACTAGATCGATACCGAACACAAATATGTGATTAGAAAATTTTTTGTCTGTCTATCTGTCTGTTTGTTCAAGCATCACAAAAACTACTGGTCCGATTACAATGAAACTTGGTTCACTAATATATTGTGGTAAGTTCCACTTAATATTTAGTGTTTGTTTCATGTGAATCGGTTCAGAAATAAAAAAGTTATGTCAATTTAAATAATCGTATCGAATATTTTTAAGCTATTCTGTATCTTAGTTCTATCTTTTAGGGGCTTCGTACATAAAAGGTAAAAACAGACCCTACGAATTACTAATCCACCGCTGTCTGTCTGTCTGTCCGTCCGTCTGTCACCAGGCTGTATCTCATAATTTTGATATTATGAGTCTAAAAATAAGAAAATGAAAATGATACTTATAATAAATCTGTAGAAGTGTAAATTCTGTACATTCAAAATATTGAAAAAATAAATACCAGGGGATGTTACTAGATCGATACCGAACACAAATATGTGATTAGAATTTTTTTGTCTGTCTGTCTGTCTGTTTGTTCAAGCATCACATTAAAACTACCGGTCCGATTACAATGAAACTTGGTATGATTATACTTTAACCTTTGGTGCACAACACTGGGTACTTTTTATCTCAGAAAAATGTCTGTTTGTCTGTGTGTTTGTGCACGCTAATATCAGAAACGACTTATTCGATTTGCGGTTTTCACTAATATATTGTGGTAAGTTTCACTTAACATTTAGTGTTTGTTTCATGTGAATCGGTTCAGAAATAAAAAAGTTATGTCAATTTAAAGAATCGTATCGAATATTTTTAAGATATTCTGTATCTTAGTTCTATCTTTTAGGGGGTTTCGTACCTATAAGGTAAAAATGGGTCCTACGGATTACTTATCCTCCGCTGTCTGTCTGTCTGTCCGTCTGTCTGTCACCAGGCTGTATCTCATAAATAGTGATAGTTAGAAAGCTAACATTTTCACAAATTATGTATTTCTGTTACCGCTATAATGTAGACTCTTAAAATTTTCACAGAATTTTTAGGTCTTATGTTGTATTGTAGCTTCCATAATAAATCTATATAGATACAAATAAATAAAATTGGAGTGTCTGTTTGCAATATTAAAATAATCGCTTTTTACTAAACGCATATGTATGTATACACGGTACATATACCAAAACAATTTTTTTTTAAATTTTTGTCTGTCTGTCTGTCTGTTTGGCGGGGCTAATCTTGGGAACGGCTTGACCGATTTTGACGGGACTTTTACTGGCAGATAGCTGATGTGATAAGGAGTAACTAAGGCTACTTTTATCTCCATACATCCATACACACATACATACTTACATACAAATAAGTAGAATTGGAGTGTATCCGACTTTGACGGGACTTCCATGGGTAGGTAGCTGTGTAACAAGGAGTAACTAAGGCTACTTTTATCTCCATACATACATACATACCTGCATACAAATTAAAGAATTTGAGTGTGTCCGATTTTGACGGGACTTTCACTGGCAGGTAGCTGATGTAATATCCTTATTACTGTAACTTACGCTACTTTTATACTAGCCGTGCCCACGACTTCGTCCGGGTAGATACTGAACATCATACTTTCACAATCATATTTTTTCTCACGTAGACGAAGTCGCGGGCACAGCTAGTCAATAATATAAAAATAAGTCGGGTTTTCCTTCCTGGCGCTATAACTCCAGAACGTACTAACCGATTTCCACGGATTGCCATTCGTTGGAAAGTTCTCGGGCTCCGTGAGGTTTATAGCAAAGAAAATTCAGGAAAAAATATTTATAAAACGACATCCACGCGGGCGAACCCGCGGGCAACAGCTAGTTACTTATAAAGACGTTGGCCCAGTGGCCGCAATCGCGATGCTGAAGCCTGAGATACCTGGTTCAATCCCCACGTCGGATTTTTGAATTAGGTCCCGAATTGACGGGTCCAGGCGAAAGTACCTGCAATTGAGAGTTTTCTATTATTCTAAACTTTCACATTGACCCTCGGAGTTTGGTTAAGTGCCGGGATAACCTACTTATTACATGGGACAAAATGTACCTAATAAACTGGCTAATCATGGTTGTTTGCATGTACGCTTCAACGTATGTATGTACCTGTATCTACCCCTTAGGGGAATACGGAGCCGGCCGTGAAATTACGTATTATGTTTCAGTGATATTTTTTTATTTTATTTATTCTTTTTTTTTTAAAATACAGCTGCCCGGATTTTCATCCATATTTCACCAATATATAGAGGGGTTCGTGAGCAAGATTTATGTATCTACTTAATTTGTTAAAGTTCCTCTATACAATTTGTTAAAGTTTTGTGTAAATTTATTGAAATATAACGACGAATGTCGAAGGTGTCGAAAAAAATTCAAGCCGCAAGCTTTCGTCGAAGACGCTGCCTAATCCTTTAGAGATTTAACAAAACAATGAATGGGGGAATATTGCCTGATTCACGATGGCATATATCTATCTTTTAAGGACAGCTTTATCCATTATTATATACCTATTCGAAAAAAAAATGTATTTTACAATGCGGTATGTAATTGTAAGTAAAGCTATTTAGACCAATAAATCTTCAGCATTTCATACATAATATTATAACATATCACACCATATAATTAAGACTTGGAAGTTGTCCTAAAAATAGCCGGCATGAAAATAAATTTAATTCAAACGCGTTGGTCACACGGATAATGAACCCACTTGATATTTGAAAAATTTGGCTGGCAGAACGACGTTTGCCGGGTCAGCCAGTTTAGAGCATCACGGGCCACCGTCCAAACCGGAGGGGAGTAGCCATATGCAGGCTTTCGCCTCTGTCAAGGTACAAGCACAAGTGTTCCTATGCCTGTCGCCTCAATGTCGCCTAGATGTTTAAATGTGTGCGTGAAATTGTTTATGTATTTGTTAAAGTCAAGGTGTGAGTTTTGTAATAATAGGCGGTGTTTGTAGTGTGTGTGTGTGATTTCACTTTCTGCCTATGCCATATAACGCGAGATTATACTATCATATCAGTTAGATATATGAACGTTTTTGATATTCTATTTGTTGGAATGGAACTCGTCTATGCTTTTTGTGACCACCTTAAGGTGATCATGAGAAGGATAGACGGATAGATGCGATCACAAAGATGAAAAGAGTTACACTTTATTGTATGAAAACTATGTCCAACCTACGAACTATAAAGCAAAAAGCGTAATTTCATTAGTTACTTGTTCGATCGACCTAGCTCGGTGACTTAGTGGTAGCGCTTCTGCTGTAACGCTAGGTCCAGAGTTCGTTGTTTCCGTGAGAAAAGTTTCTCAGTGACACCTTTGAATGTTGTCTTATGTTACCTTTTATATCAAACTCAAACTACCGGCGAACTGCAAGGCATTTTGTTTTTATGTAGTTGAAGTGGCAAACAAGCATGCAGTTCACATTGATGTTAAGTGATGACTGCAGCCTACAGACACAAAGACCAAGGTCAAAATGCAGATGCGTTACCACTCCTGAGGCCTAAGGTGTTATGCCTCTGTGCCGGAAATTACAGGGCCATACATTACCACCTGACCGGAACACGATAGTGCTGAACACTACCATTTAGCGACAAGTATATTAGGTAATGCGGTGGTGCCTTCGCCCGCGAGTTCCGTCACTGGAGCTCTACCACCAGTTACTCATGCAAGGCTGCTCATATGAATGCATCTTATAAGTTAAATGATAATTTTGCTCACCCCTTCGACACAATAGAGGTGTATCTAGTAGTTATACATTCGTAACTAATGTATTTAGTATCTAGGTTTTAAAAGTGTATCTGATTGAAATCGAAATCGTGGTTTGATATAAATGAATACGCTTACACTCACAGCTCTACAGAAGATATAAACATGTGTCGTGGGTGCCGTTGCACACATATAACACATACACAAACACCCAGACCCGAAACTTATATCTATAGGCCATACAAATATTTGTCCCGGTGCGGGGATCGAACCCGCGATCCTTCGAATCAAACATCTCACACCGCTGCACTAACCGGGTCGTCAATAACCATCGACGACAGAACGCAGGGATCATTATCAGTAAAGATAATAATATGACAGAATCATAATGTGTACAAATAGGTACCTGCCTACACCTACTTAAGAATGCAATCGATCAATTGCAATTTGCACCGTTAATGATAGATACCTACTTACGTATTATTATAACTTCAGCATTCGCTCCTATTACATACACACAATGACACCTGTCTATTGTTTTGTTTATTCATAATTGTCAATCGCTCACTCGTGCCATCGTCAACGATTTATTGAAGACATCGGAGGTACAATTCAAAACAAGTATGAGGAGCGTACCCGCAGCGGGCACCGGTATTGCCGAAGTCGGCAAGTCTCGCTTATCTCGCGGCAACACCTTCGGATCCGATAAGGCTGTTCGTCGATAGCACACAGTCGTTCACCGCGTCCAATACGAATTTTACGACGGGGAAGTTTGCTTTGCTCATTATCGCCGTAACGAGTGATAATCCCGCACTACCGACGCCTGCTGGTGAGGCGTCAGTGAGTTCGCGCCCTGCCCGCCGCACCCGCGAGTTCGCAACAGGCTGATCAATAAGGAACGATGAATCGACGGGCCGGCTGCCGGCGCCGAGCCACCATCTGACGCGGCGGCGGCCGTCACGCCTCCCTTCTGCCCGCCCGACGCCCGGCGCCCGGCCCGAACACTAGTGTTTGTGTGGTGAATTAGAGCGGAGATGTCGCAGTTCAACTTTCCGCCGGAGAGTTACTCGGCCGTTTACACCAACGACGTGACGGCGAGTGCGAATGTAAGTACCTACGGCTCAGTCGGCCTACCAGCGGCTGGCGACTCACGTTATCAGAGTGCGACGTGCGTATGCGCACCAGCAAGGTCGCCATTACACTACGTAGTGCATTCAACTTGTTTTGCTAAATACCTACTGTGATCACTAAGTATTTGTTTTGATCGTTAGATAGAACTAGACGGCTACTGAATCTTATCAAACGATTACTGCTACTTATTATCTCATTAAGACAATTTGTGTAAGTAGGTAATTGTTTTGCATTTACTATATCACCATTAAGCTAACCTAAACGTTGTTGGTATGAATGCATCTATCTGTCGATAGGTAGGTACCTACTCTTCATGGCATAACTATGGAATAACTAATGTTTCACCAGCAAGGTTTTTTTTACCCAGTTAGCTACTTATGTGTCAACTATAATTATTTACATCCCGTATGATAATTTAAATGGGACAGTAAATATTAAACAACCAATAACCAATTGATATGTCGGTAAAGCAAGCTCGTTATGTGTAGGTACATATAAATTGCTTCCACGATCCGGAACCCACATCTGCTTTGTTCTTTTGTTCGTTCAAGGTGAACAGTCCTAAGATTTAAGCCTACATGTTGATACATTCACGCAGTTCTCATGTCTACATATTGTTTTGATAGGCATCATTTACACATGCGTACTAATGAATTAAGTAAAGTTGTGTATAATTCATTACAAATGAGGGAAAAATAACATTAAACCGAGTTTTAATAACACCAAGACTAGGTATAATATCGCACAACACGCAAAAAGTGATCTACCGATTTTAAAGAAACTTAACATGTTTTAAATCTGTAAACTTAATGGTACTTACGCCTACGGTCTCACACAGCACAGAGAATACCTATGTAATAATACTGGTGGTCTCACTACCAAGTTAATTAATTAGGTATATAGTCATTCCAAGTAAATATTATTATATCTCCGAAAATTTTTTTGGACTTGTCCCATTTTAAATGGGGCTCTAAAAACTTTATTGCAAATCTTAGTTATAACTTGTATGTTCAATGTTCATGTTATAAAAACTAATCTGTCTATACATTAGGGCAATACCTAGCTAAATAGTTTTTTTAATAGTTGCAAGCAAGAGAAACTGCTAACTGTCAACGAAACAATAGTTTCGGCCTACACAACACACCCCTTTCGAACTCACCCTGGGTATGTCACCGAAACGCAAGAAGAATGCAGTTGTGCCCTCGCGCTCAAGTTTCTTCTTTGCAACTCTACCACCACCAGTAGATAAAAACCTACTTTCTTTGTTAAGTTCTCTGTTAGTTATCCCTCACTTTGTTGATAACCTTTTTATATGTAACGAAGGTGGCAGAATGCATTTCACATTGAAGTTAAGTGATGACAACTCGAAAGAGACGGGACGGGCCGTCTTTGTATGGAATGCACAAAGCTGGTGTTTAGGGACACAGATAAGATGGGTGCTCCGATGTAAAATAATTTCTCGTTTTATTAAGCACCTCCAGCTGCTTAGATACCAGTCTGGAATTTGACTCTGTGATTCCAATTTTACCTAATGTATTCCATATGTTGATGGCCAAGATACCTACTATTGGTATCTTCTCTTACTAAAAGAGTGCTCTGGAACTCTGTTGTCTGGAACGGTGTTGCTTTTGTGGCGATAAAAGTACAGACTCGTGTTATAGATTATTTTAATTGCACTAAATTGAGTTGTCACCAATTTGAAACCCTTTAAGTCCTACAACTTATAAAATGTAGGTAATTACATACTTAAAAAAAGGAAACCTACATTGCTCATTCACGACACGCACTCGGCTTTAAATAAAAACAACATTCTAAATATAGCACTTTTCATCAGTGCCATCAGGGCCACCTCATTTGACCACAAGTCAGCCACGTCATACCCTATCGTCAGCTTTTTACTTATTCTTGGATGTTGGACATACACATTTTAAATAAATACAAGCATATTTTATAAATATAATTAATTAATGTTATGTTATAGGTGGTGAACTGTAAGTGCGTTCCTGTCGAGACAGTAGAAGTGTCCTGTCTGTCTCCTATCTCTGCGTCTGCTTCACCGCCACCTTCGCTTTTCAGCTGTTTCCATTGCGCAGTAAGTTTCTTGTATAACACCTACGGCTAAAGACCAGTACTCATTCTCTGACTTGGTGGCCATCAATTTGAAAGCCACTTTGTTGTTGCCGCTGTTTTCTTTAAATTATCGTAATTATCACGTTGCGTCAAAACGGCAATGTACTGCAGAGTGGCTATCGAAAAGATTTCAACTGTGATACATAATATACCTTCTGGATTTCCCAACAGCAACAAAAGTAAAGGAAATGTAAATTTGGTATAAAAGTATTATTTAACCCGATACAATATATCCTATCCCGAGGAGCGTTAACAGAACAATTTTTGGGAAACCGGCACAACTGTTCTACTACTGAAACTTTTCTGTTGGTGTGTATTTGGCAATGGTGGGGCAATTCAAACGACTGCACGCTGACTGCAATGTAAACTGCAACTGCATAGTCTGCATACCGATTGCATTCGGTCTGCGCGGTAAGTTTGCAGTTGAACAGCAATGCAGTCGGTATGTAGTCGAAATAAATGCCTATAATATTCTAGGTACCTAAACAGACTAGAGCCTAAATGTTAAGTTAGCTGTACTACACTTACTAGTATTTACTATAATTATCCTTTTATTACCAAACTAGAAATAATACGCTGAGGTTCTGGGATCGATGCCGAGGCTCGATTATCGATTCATAAGTGAGCTTTTCCATTTTTCGTAAGTTGCCCAACTTCGTAGTTTGGTAATGTATCCGCAGTCATCAATAGACTCTTTACTTACTATCTATTACATAGGACACAACACAACGTACCTATCGGGCGATTGTAATTGTAGGTGTGCTTGAAATACAGGGCTTTGCATACTTCTTCGGAATAAAAGAAGAAGAATAATAGAGTGAAGTTAAATGTATGTTTATTTATAAGAGATTATGATTATGTTTATTTATTAGTAGTACCCAGAGAACCTACGTATTTTATAAATTTCATTTTGCCCATTGCTATCCTTACATGTAGTAACTTTAATTAAATTGTTTTTTTGCAGTTCCGGAATGGGATAAAGGTTATCCGAAAAGAAAAGCGTGCTGTAAACAAGGTAGGTTCACAAATCGTATTTAGTTGAATTATATTTTACCGTATGAATGCCATTTTGACACATCTTAGGTACCTGTTTAGTTGATTTTTTTTTATAAGGGGACCTCCATTTATTATGTCAGGCGTTGAGGGGGTGGGAGAGGCCAATCTAAACCTTATCCAATCTTATTTTGGGGAGAGGGTTGATCTCGGCGAATATCAGATATTTATTTCCGAAAGAAATTGAGAAAATTGGGGGAAGAGGGAGGATTGGGATGAATTACTATACATACCTACGACAATAATTTTGCTATTTAAAACGAGCTAGTACCTGGAATAGAGTGTACTTAGTTCAAAGAGTGTGCTCAAGATGACATAGGTACTTTTTCTTTTTTTAACAAATATGTGAAATAAATAAAGTTATGTGAGATCAGGATATTGTGTTCTTAAATGAATCATAATCAACAAAATTATATTTGTTTTAGAACAATCAATGTTACATAAAATTAATTTAGTAAAAACTTTAGTTGACATGTGTAAGACGACATAATTATGGGACAAAATGACATAGTGTGTCATCTTAGACTATTGGGTAAAATGACATAGTGGATCATCTTAGACTATTGGGTAAAATGACATAGTGGATCATCTTAGACTATTAGGTAAAATGACATAGTGGATCATCTTAGACTATTGGGTAAAATGACATGTGTCATCTTAGACAATAAAAAGTTACGATAACCTCCCGTACGTCACATCTTGTCACGCTCACCAAAAAAAGAGCTAACAAAACTTTTATCAAATCAAAATCACGAAAACATGGACTACATTCTACCCTGTGCTCGGTTTTCGCGATACTGAACATGAATACATCCGACATCTTCTAGTGGTAATAGTGGAGCGGTGGTAGTGGTGGGGTGCTTCGAGCTCCGACACTAGAGCTCTACCACCTCTCTCCTCTCTCCCCCACCGCTCTCCACCACCATTAAAACAGAGCGTGGAGGTTGATTCAACTTTCGGCTTGTTTCTTCGCCCTATTAGAACTTTACGACCAATAAATAGTTAATCGTTACGATAAAGATGATTATAATATTAATATATTATGATGATGTTATAATGATTAACTTGTTATATAATATATTAGCGGTACCGGCAAAATTCGTATTGTCTCAGAATTAGTATAGATAAATAACCAATGGATGGATCAAATATATACCGACTGCAGCGCCATCTCCCAGGCTAATTTGTGGATCCATTGTCAAATTCCTTCCTTGTCCAAATCCCTTGAACACACAAAAAAAATCATCAAAATCGGTCCAGCCGTTTAGGAGGAGTTCAGTGACATACACACACATACAAGAATTATTATATCGAGGGGTAGCGGGCTATTTGGTTTAAGCGACATTTTGGGTGATATTGAGTTATATACATATTTGGAATCAGCGAATTTTTCTCCGTCGAATGATGCCGGTTTCATTAAAATCGGAGCACTTTTTTGGCGTTTCAAACAATACTATTTTCGTGTCGTTTCCAAAGTGGCAGTGTCTTAAACGCAATTGCAATAATGCATTTTTTATTAAATCATATACTTGAACCATACCATCATATTAATAACCGAGACATAAACCAGTCACCCTATCTCTCATAAATAAGTGACTAAGAGTTAAAGCGTTTTTCCTGATTCTAAATTTTATTAAGAAGTAACTTGAATCATTTTGACTTCCCTAATCACACGGTGTGATGTCGCTTAAACCATTTGTCCGTCACCCAAATACGATATGGGTCGTCGCTTAAACTCTTTTTTAATCAGCCATTGATAGTCTTAGATGTAAATAAACCATAATTATTAATAAACACTAAACGTTACAATTTCAATGTTATATGTCACATAAGTAAATTAGCCTGACAGTCATTTTAAGATAAATAGTTAGCTTCTACTAATTTTGGGTTTCGTTACTTCATACCTTTTGGCTTGCTCCGTAAATAGAATGCGTTGTCGCTTAATTTTTTCCCCTGTAGCCAGTTGTAGTTATGAAGTCACTTAAATCGTTTTTCCTGTCTCTAAAAAGGTATTAAGCGACATTTATCTTTGTAAATAAAGGCCCGCTTTATTTGGTATTTGCATCAACAACTAGATGTTTTTAATTAAATTTTAATGCAGTTTACCCCGTTTAAATAACTGCAGAAGTTTCTTTGTTATGAATTTTATTTCGAAATTTCAAACTTTAAAAGGCTCTCCTGTAAAGTTGCAAGTTCAAGTCGCTTATACCAAATAGCCCGTTACCCCTCGATATCAAGATTTAGTAATTGGCTATTTGAACGATTTTAAATTACATATTAGGTACCTATATGAATAGTATTGGAAATGGTAGTAGACAATAAATATGCAGTTTATCTTATACATTAAAAATAGTGATTGATTTTATCTTTGTAAAATAAATTAAAAAAAAATCACGCGCGTTTTTAACGAAATGAAAAGCTGGCGGTCATCACTATCATCATGGCTTCACCGATGACGAGATACAACTAGCAAACATTGACTAAGGCGTTGACCCAGAAGCCCAGAAGTTATTTATGCCATGATGTGACGTCACGGCGCGTAAATGTCACGTGACCTAGTGTTTTGAAATGTTTTATTTTCAAAAAATAATGCATTTTCGAAGGAATATGAGTGAAGATTGTGGTGGTGCATAACAGTTTATTTTACACGTTCTAAACATATTTTGGAAAACTTTCAAAATTCGTATATTTATCGAGAGTTAAAACTACATTACGGAAGTAAAATTCAGAACCGAACATCACTGAAATCGACATCCAACAAGAAATGAATTCTCGATTTCAATTCAGCTGTAGGTACCTACTTTCACCGGAATAATTGAACAATAAGAAATTCGTTTGACGGCAATAATCTCTCTCCAAATTATAAACAGGGAATAATATTATGATGAATCCATAAAATCACGTTTTCCAAGCGAGTGATAGCAAATTAAAGCGACGACTACGACGTTTTACAAAAAAAGTAGCGCAATCCACGTGACTCAGCTATCTACTTACTATTAATGTGTTTTTCCACATTTCATTTTCTCCTCATCGTGACAAGTTTCATTGAAAATTACAATAACGTAAATTATGTATATTGCCGCTTATTTGATTGTTTTCAATGTTAAGGCAAAGTCAAATTTACAGTTCAATTCAAACGTGATTATCCATACATAATAAATATGTATTAGCCTAGAACCACAGTTTGGAAAATTAGTATATCCGTATTTTTAACCGAGTTCACAAAACGCGAAGGTTCTCAATTCGGGTGGTATATATATATATATATATATTTAATGTATTTACGTGAAATTCGCCGAGATTACTTGACCGATTTACGTAATTCTTTTTTTGTTTGATGCGGAATAGTTTCGAATTGGTCCCATAAAAATTTGATTCAGATAGGCCCATCAGTTTTTATTTTATGAGAATTTTTTTACTTACTTTCATCTCAGACTAAAGGAATTAGAATAGACGGCGAGTTGTCATACAGTGCGTTGAATCCACTGACGTCCTAGATAGTCCTAATGCGCATGACAACAAGTGACAATGACACATTTACTCATCGACTACACAACACAGCTTATTTACTCCTTCGTGGATAAAATTTTTTAATTGATTTCGTATAGTCGTGTAATAATTTTGTTTCGACACGCCTAAACAATCTAATTATCACGAAGCTAAAAGAGTCAGATTTTACCAATTTAACGGGTGTGAACAATAATCTAATTGGCAATGCAGCAATAAACTAAAAAGTATTAAATAAATATAACTACGTTAAGAAAAACCGACTTCAAAACTGAAAAGTAAAAAATAATAAAGATTTAATTGTAATTAGGTATATACTACCTATTATTTGTATGTGCTATTTACTAATAGGTTTGAAGTCGGTGCCAAGCCAAAATCACTAAAGTAGGCATTTCATTGTATTAAAACGTAACTTCACGCCTGTAATCCCCGAAGGGGTAGGCAGAGGTAAATGCATGAATTCAAGCATACATGCAAACACCCAAGATTCACCGGTTACGTTTTATGCTGTGTATTTAATTTGCTCGTATTCATATTTTAGTGATTAAAATATAATTATTTGTTTAAGGCTTGGCACCGACTTCAAACCTATTAGTAAATAGCACATATAAATAATAGGTAGTATATACCTAATTACAATTAAATCTTTATTATTTTTTACTTTTCAGTTTTGAAGTCGGTTTTTCTTAACGTAGTTATATTTAATTGAATAAGAAATTAAAAACATGAAGATACTTAATAATCGATTTTTAAAACACGAAGCACTGCACGATATTCTAATCACGTGTTTAGGGGCGTACTAATGTTAAATGTGAATCAATATTTGAATTCAAATCAGCGAGCTTTCCGTCAGATATACCGAAATATGTTTTCATCTGATATCACACACGACGACCGACACTGATGCGACTGTGTCGCAAAGGAGAATGATACTGTTCCATACATTTCTGGGCTTAGGTGTAAACACTGTGCAAATTATGTCATTTTTCAAATTACCATTAAATAAATATTTTGTAATTCGAGCATTATTTGAATTGCCAGTAAAATTGAGGTAAGTTTTTTTAATGTTATGAAAGTGGCAAACAGGCATGCAGTTCACATTGATGTTAAGTGATGACTGCAGCCTATAGACACCCACACAAAGACCAGAGGTCAAAATGCAGATTCGTTACCACTCCTGAGGCCTAAGGTGTTATGCCTCTGTGCCGGAAATTACAGGGCCGTACATTACCACCTGACCGGAACACGAAAGTGCTGAACACTACCATTTGGCGGCAAGTATATTAGGTAATGCGGTGGTGCCTACGCCCGCGAGCTCCGTCACTGGAGCTCTACCACCAGTATAATTTTATTATGATTAAGTAAAAGTTGGGCCTGATTGCTTAACTGTACTGTGTAATGGGTTAACCAGTAGGTAACGATTTTTCGGGCCCAAAATTATCCGTCTCCGTTAATAATCTTATGGGATAAGTGCAATCGGTGAAATATATCTAGGTATTTAGATACTACTATCTACTATTATTATCCATCTTGCCCTGCTTTTTTATAGGTATGTGGTCATGTAACTAATCATAATAAGATGTACCTACTTGTAAAACAATTGTGTATATTTAAATAGTTTTAACATCATAAGATGTATGTTTTCAATAAATCAATGAAGTATCTAGGTATAGTTACAAACGCTAATAATGTAGATGGATCATAGATAAAAAACACATATGTACTAACCTAAATAGCTTCATTTGTACACTCGTTAATCTTAAATAGTTGGGGAAAAAGTCTTTTCGCATTATAGTATGTATGAACTTGTAATAAAATCTCTTTGGCTGTAGTATTTGTATCTGGCTGGTTTTGGTATCATTGAAAGTTAAAATTTTAAAGAACATAATTCCAAATTCAAATTAGGCAAATGCGTGATTTTCATTTGTTTTTCGTACTGTCAAGATGAGTGAATCTAATGAAGAAATTCGATACATTTTAAAATTTTACTACAAAAAAGGTAAAAATGCAACGCAAGCCGCGAAAAAAATTTGCGATGTTTATGGACCTAGTGCAGTGTCTGTGAGAGTAGCACAAATTTGGTTTAAGCGTTTTCAATCCGGAAATTTTGATGTCAAAGATGCACCTCGCTCTGGTCGCCCTATTACGAATAAAATGGATGCCATTTTTGAAAAAGTGGAGCAAGATCGACATATCAGTAGTTACGACGTAGCTGAAGAACTGAGAATTGAGAAGAGAGAACAGTTTTGGCGCATTTGAAAAAAGCTGGGTACAAAAAAAAGCTCGATATTTGGGTACCTCACGAGCTCACTGAAAGAAACCTAATGAACCGTGTACTCATTTGTGATTCTTTATTACGACGTAATGAAACCGAATCATTTTTGAAGAAGCTGATAACTGGTGATGAAAAGTGGATCACGTACGATAAGAACGTGCGAAAAAGGTCGTGGTCAAAGGCCGGTCAGGCTTCACAGACTGTAGCGAAATCCGGGTTAACTCGTAATAAGGTGATGTTGTGTGTGTGGTGGGATTGGAAGGGCATTATTCATTATGAGCAATTACCACCAGGCAGGACTTTCGATTCTGAACTCTACTGCGAACAACTGATGAGATTAAAGCAAGAAGTTGAGAGAAAGCGGCCGGAATTGATCAACAGAAGGGGTGTGGTGTTTCATCATGATAACGCTAGACCTCACACATCTATAGCCACTCAGCAAAAATTAAGAGAGTTTGGCTGGGAGGTGTTAATGCATCCGCCGTATAGTCCTGACCCTGCACCTTCAGATTTCCATTTCCTGTTTCGGTCTCTTCAGAATTCTTTATGCAATGTTAGGTTAACATCACGAGAGGACTGCCAAATCCACTTGTCGCGATATTTTGATGAGAAGTCCCAAAATTTTTATAGCAATGGGATCATGTCCCTACCTACAAGATGGCAAAAGGTTATCGAACAAAATGGTACATACATACTTTAGTTAAATTTAAATAAACAATAATAAAAAATGTTTTGAATTATCTTAAAAAATGCGAAGAAACTTTTTCCCCAACCTATTATCTTCTGTAGTCTAATGGAAGTAGACTAGTAGACCACTTCTGCTACGTTGGGATTCTAGGTTCGATTTTTCCATATTTTGGCCGATTTCCATACTGAATGTTAACCATATAAATACTAAAGACCAAAATTACGAGTATAATCTAAAAACATGAAATAAATAATACCTACATATAGGTACGTGCAGATGCAGATATACATCCCGGAACCGGATATTTGTTGTTAAACCAGAGAGTACCTACTGAATATATTATATACGCCATGAATGCCTTCACATTTATAATATAAATAAAAGCATGAAGGAAGATATGTATTTAATTTTCATTCTGTATCTACTTCTACTGCTACGTAAAACTTGAATTTTGGGTAAATATTCGCAAGAGTTACGATGCCCTTATGATAATTTGGTGAGTTGGGATATTTAAATGGCGCTTTCTGTACATATTTTTGAAAATATAATTCCGTATGTTCTGTATCTAAGTGTTTGGTATACAAAACTATATATGTACCTAGTGGCGATCCCTGTTGATGCCTGTGGCATAGTGACTCTACTACAAACTCTACTTCCGTATGTAAAAAATATGTTGTTAAAAAAAATCATCTCTAGCTCTATAATTTTAAAGACGCATGAGAATGCATGATGCTGAACAAGTTTCCTTAAAAAATTACATCAGTAGAAGAGTAGCAAAATCTTTTCAACATTTTACAAATTAGTTGAGCGATCGCACTTTTTAAAAAACCGGCCAATTGCGAGTAGGGCTCGCGCACGATGGATTCTGTATCATCTTATATATAATCTATACTTATAATAAAACTGTAGAAGTTCAAATTCTGTACATTGAAAATATTGAAAAAATAAATACCAGGGGATGTTACTAGATCGATACCGAACACAAATATGTGATTAGAAATTTTTTTGTCTGTCTGTCTGTCTGTTTGTTCAAGCATCACACAAAATCTACCGGTCCGATTACGATGAAACTTGGTATATTTATACTTTAACCTTTGGCGCACAACACTGGGTACTTTTTATCCCGAAAAAATGTATGTTTGTCTGTGTGTTTGTGCACGCTAATTACAGAAATGGCTTATCCGATTTTTAGTTTTTACTTATATATTGTGGTAAGTTTCACTTAACATTTACTGTTTGTTTCATGTCAATCGGTTCAGAAATAAAAAAGTTACGACAATTTAAAGAATTATATCTAATATTTTTAAACTATTCTGAATCTATCTTATTAGGGTTCCGTATCTAAAATTTAAAAACGGACCCTATTACTCATCCTCCGCTGTCTGCCTGTCTGTCCGTCCATCCGTCTGTCTGTCCCCAGGCTGTATCTCATAAACATTGATAGCTAGAAAGCTAAAATTTTCACAAATTATGTATTTCTGTTACCGCTATAGCGACAAAATTGAATATTAAAAATAAGAAAATGAAAATATTAAGGGGTCCAAGGGGGCATACAATAAACGTGTTTTTTTTCGTATATTTTTTGCTCGATATCAATAACGATATCAAGTATACACTTAAAATTTTCACAGAATTTTTAGGTTTTATGTTTTATATTACCTTCCAACAAACGAAATTTTTATGGCATTTTTTGTACGGAACCCTCCGTGCACGAGTTCGACTCGCAATTGGCCGGTTTTTCTCTGTTAGTAACATTAAGCATACCGCATAGCAGCGTCCCGGCATAAAACAATCTCCGCTATGATCACCATTCAGCATGCCAAGCGTGGCAATTATGGCGTATTCTTTCCTTATGACGCACAACACTTTTAGGAGCATCTTCGGGAAAGGCTTTGTTCAGCGGATACGGATGGACGTCTTTCGGATGTGATTATGATGATGGCGATGGTGGTAATGGTGGTGGTGGCGTTAGTGGTGTTGGTGGCATTGGTGGTGTTTGTAGTGGTGGTGGTGGCGTTGGTGTCGTTGGTGGCATAGGTGTTGTTGGTGTCTCTGGTGGTGGTGTTGGTGGCGTTAGTGGTGCTGGCGGTGGTTTTACTGGCGGTGGAGGCATTGGTGGCGTTGGTGATGTTGGTGGTGGTTTTGGTGGCGTTTGTATCAGTGGTGGCATTGGTGGCGTTGGTGTTTGGTGATGGTGATGGCGTTGATGACGTTGGTGGCGATTGTAGTGGTGGCGGTGGTGGTGGTGGCATTAGTGGGTAAAAAGGCACAACGTTAATATTCAATTTTTCTCTTATGCCGGATCTTGCGGAGTGCTTATATTATGCATAGATCTATCTTTTAAGTTTAAAAATTGACTGAAAATTTACAAAAGTTTATAATAATTTTCTATTAAAAAAATATTATGCATAGAAGTTTAAAATGGCATTTTCGAAAATACGGCTCAGCATAGGATGGATGCGCGTTTAAACACATAATTAGCAATTTTTCGCAATCCTAGCAGCCTGTGTGCTTTTATCCTCGATGGTGATACGTTTAATATCGTGTACAGAGAAGTATTACTGCAAAATAAATTTCTTTAGCTACCCAAAAGTGTTTATGATCCAAAATTAACCAAAATGTATATCTACAAGCGCTGCCTAATGTCCCAAAGGCACTATTCCACACAAACAAAGTTGCGGGCACAACTAGTTATATATAAAAACGAATGTTTCTCTGTACTTATATCTTTTACAGAATCGTACACTATGCATTTGATCATGTGATTATTTTTAGCAAAGTTGTTGTGCATGAGCTTACGAAGGCTTCTGAGTTGGTACGACCAATTTTCGACAGATGGCGCCACTGTCATTTTTTAATTGGTGGCGTAAGCAACGCGCGCAGGTTTCAGATGTTATCTATAAAAATAGCAAAGAAATCACGATTCATGAGATGCAGCCAGGTGATAGACAGACAGACAGACGGACGGATGGATGAACAGCATAGTCTTAGTGAAAGGGTCCGGTTCTTACCATTTGGGCACGGAATCCTTAAAAAGGACAGTAATGGGAGTATCATCTATAAAGTACCTATTTCAACAAGTTTTGACAAAGCTTAGACATACATAATTCGATAGGTACATGTTTCTTCGAAAACTTATTCAGTTTCTTGTGTTCACTAGGTATATCCTTATAGGCAGCATCACCGCGTTGAACCGGCCTTATTTATAGACGAGGTGGCATGTGCTAGCCCGGCCCCAGCCTACTCGGGCCCCCATAGTCCAGGAGGCCGACCGCCTAACTGAAATGCTTTCGTTTAGTTAGGACGTTATATTGTTCCATAGAGCAACACCGGAGGGGAGTAGCCATATGCAGGCTTTTCTCTCTGTCAAAGTAAAAGCCCAAATGGGCCTATACCTGTCGCCTAGATGTTTAAATGTGTGCGTGAAATTGTTTCTGTATTTTTTTTTAAAGTCAAGGTGTGAGTTTCCTAGTAGGTGATAGACGATTTTTGAAGTGTGCGTGTGTGTCGTACGCATTACCCCCGCAAAAAATGACAGACTGTTTTGCATCGGTAATAAACGATATGGCTACTCCCCTCCAGTCCGCCGCGGCCGGGCCGTGTTGTTCTATGTATTGTTCGTTTCGTGCCGCCTATTAAAACATGTTGCTCGTAAGTATACATATATACGGACGAAAACAAAACCAGGCAAAAGTACCTAAGGTGGTACAAAACTGATAAGATGTTGTTATAATCGAAAGCTAAACGAAAGCATTTTAGTTAGGCGGTCGGCCTCCTGGCTTGCGGGGCTTGCCGCAAAGCATCTGTCTTAGGCCCCGGAGATAGTATCAAGTCTAAGGCCTTGGGCGTATGTGGAGCCACCGAGCCACCCGGGTCCTTCCTTCTCAGTTCGACTCTGCCTATAGGCAGAGAATGTAGCACAGGGAATCCTAGTTCAGGTATCAGTCTCCTCAAATAATTATAATAGCATATAGGTACCTCATGTTTTTGAAACCTTAATTTTTAAAATTTTATTTATGGAGGATTAAAATAATAAAGTTAATAAATAAACATTTCAATATGTAATAATACTACGTATAGAATGGACACTTCGACGTCCCGCCCGATTTCCCCGCATCGCCATCGTGCTACGCACACAGGTGCACGTGTAAATACACGTCACTGATTGATGTTTGTGTAATAAAGACCAAATTAAGCGTTTGTATGGCATTTTGGTTGAGTGTCCGCGGTGTGCTATAGGTACACAAAATTTAAAACCTATTGAATATATATATAACTACTTACCCCAAAAAATAACTAATGCAAGCATTGGGAATGAAATTTTATTGTTGTCGTGGTTTTAATGTACCTGTAATTTATATTAAAAAATGTCAATTCCTTGGTACCCATAATACTTCAACCAAAAATGTATGAAGAGACGGATATACAATTACCTACGCTATGACGTATTTCGTTGTATGTTCGTATGTCATGATTAGTTTCATAGTCCATTAGTTAAGATTCATAAGCTAAGTAGGACATTATCAATTCAAGAAGAAAACTGCTCAGGTGAGTATAATCTAAGCGACAATTATACGGTCACGTGCCTATCAACCATTGGAATAGAAGAGTTCTCTACCAGGACGATGCACACTGAGATGAAAAACGTGAGAGGTTATCCAGTGCCGGTCGCACCCGGTCACTCACCTCTCGCATATGTTATAGGCATGTTCCCAGACTATTCCAGAAATATTCCAGTAAAAAAGTCATACATTTTGCATCAAATGTGATCAATACTTCCTTCACACGTAAAACGAACCCCAGACGTATCATAATATACGTAAGTTTAAATAATAAGTATGTATGTAATGCTGATACGTAAAGAATATGCAGAGGGTTTGATATTTCCGTCGGCACGTTCCCGTCTCATTCCTGTTTTCAAAGATTTATGTAAATCATTAGTTGACGTTTGTAATAGGTTAGGATCCCACCGCAGAATCATTTCGTTCATCCAGATATGCTGCAAACCTAATTTTTATGCATATTTATAATCTAAAGGATATAGGTATATCCACTAGGTTGCCAATCAAAATTTGACCGCAAGTATTTTTAATAATTGTTCATTTTTAACAGCCAGCAACTCTTATTTGCAACCCATTTAATTTGGCTCCCGTATATCATAATAATGAGAAAAAAAATGCTTTAATTTGATATATAAATAATACATGTACGATACGGACATAAAAAGTTATCGGGGCGGAACGAAAATAGGTAGGGGCGGCCAAGTGCGCAACGGCAGCCGTGATTTTCCGAGTCTTTATACATATTGCCGTCAGGTGAACAATATTTTATTGAAAAAACAAGTAAAAAAAAAGTCTTTCCCAAAAAAAAATATAAAAAAATACTTGCGGCCAAATTTTGATTGGCAACCTAGTGGATATTTATTCTCTAGATTATAAATATGTATAAAAATTAGGTTTGCAGCATATGATGAATGACAGGATGAATGAAATGATTCTGCAGTGGGATCCTAACATATAATGTATGCTAGAATATATTGGATTTCATATACATATATGTAACTAATTTTCAATGGTGTTTTACAAAGCCATTACTTAGATGGTTGGTATCTATGCGCACCATTTCTACACAAACACGATCATAAAAGTAACTACCTACCTCTCCAAGTAAACAGTTTTACGTACTTAAAGATAATTTGATCTTCATAAAATTGGCCGCTTATAAGCGATGGGTATATGGCCAAAATTCAAAGGTCACTTAGGTAATTTTTATGCAACCCTCAAAATATAATATAAGCTATTTCTGTCGATTGCACGTGTTTTGTATAGACCAAAGTTTGATTTATTCCGGAAATCCCCACCAACATGAGTCCCACTTGACGTCCCCAAGTGACGTTTCGGTATTTGGACGATAGTTTGACTGTGAAACTATGTATCTATAAATTAATTTTAAACCTCCCTACCTATTTACTTAATGATATTGTTGCGTAGATGCGTTGCCACTCCTGAGGCCTAAGGTGTTGTGCCTCTGTGCCGAAAATAACAGGGCGCCCTGTTATTTACGTGCCTGTAACACGATAGTGCTGAGCACTACCCTTTAGCGGGAAGTAGATTAGTTAATGCGGTGGTGCCTTGCCTACGTCCGCGAGCTCCATCACTGGAGCTACCACCAGTATAAAAGTTTCAGTGCACTGCCGTTTTACAGTTACGTAATAATTTATGTATGTACCAAATGTAGGTAATTTTTTTTCGTGTGAGGTGGTCACACGAAAAAAAAAACAAAAACAACTCTATCTTTTGTGTATGTAGGTAACAAGTATTAGGTAAGACACATATTTTATTTAAACGAAAAAGTTGGTGTCACATCTTGGTTCACAATTGCGCTCTTGGAAATTCCAATATAACAATAAACATATATTATAAAAAATGTGGAAAACCACACTCATACGTCAATTATCGTCAACACAGTGTAAAAGTTTTTAAACTTCGTTCTTCTAAACAAAATATATTATTATAGGTACCTACAACATTTAATTTTGTGTGTATGTATCTTCACGCCAATTTTGTTTTGTGAGTATTTGTCGAATAATTCGAGGTACCTTCATGGTTTTTTTTAATGACATAAAGGCGCGGGCCCACCGGGACGCATGCTGTGCACGGCGCGGCGCATTTTAGCTGCGTGTATTAATTTGTTTGACAACGTGGGTCAATGTTTCCACTGAAGTACATGAAGACCAACAAATATGGTATAGCGTGGCGTGGCACGGTGCACGGAGGTTACGCACGTCCCTCTGCAATCCAAGGATAGATAAGCGAGCTGTACATAGTCGTGGGCCATGTTCGTGTACTCCCAGTGGAAACGTAGACCCACGTTGATAGCGTTGACCTATGTAACCGCCTATTCGAGCTAGCCACGCATATGTCAATGACGTCAATTCATGTGTAGCCTATTCGTGGGTTGCAGTGGACACTACCACATACAATTTCATATGAAGCGAAGCTAAATACACGTGCGCAGCTTCTCCGTGCGCCGCGGTGGGCCCGCGCCTTATGACCAGTGCTGGATTTAAGCATAAGCAACATAGGCTACTGCCTATGGGCTACAACCACAAGGGGGCCGCCACCACACCACCCAAAAAATCAATAAATCGATAAAGGCTCGGTAGAAACAAAAAAATACTAAGTTCTGGAACCAAACTTAGTATTTTTATTTGTTTTAGACGAAAATCTTTTTTCTTGAGGGCAATAGACTACGACAATGTTATCGATACGCTTATTTATGTTAAACACAGGCGAAAAATAATTTAGCTAAAAGGTACCTCTAGTTTGATTTTGAATAAATTTTATGTTGGCCAACATTCAGTTGCTCTCTTCTTTAACTTGACCATAAACTTTTAACAGTTAACCAGAAATGATTTGAGGGCTTCCACCCATTGTATATCAATGCTTCCACCACATACTCTGCCTACGGGCCGTCGAAGTCCAAATCCGGCGCTGCATAAGACCTGTATTAATAGTCACTGTCAATGAAAACAGACAAAGCCTATAGTCATCTACACTAAAACCAGAGGTCAAAATGCAGATGCGTTGCCACCCCTGAGACCTTAATAGTATTATTACATATTCTCTAGTTTGGCGCTGAACACTACCATTGACGACCTAGTTAGTCCAGCGGTGTGAGATGACCGTTTGAAGAGTTCGCTCTCCGCACCGGGACAAATATTTGTATGGCCTACAGACTCTGATATTTGTTTCGGGACTGGGTGTTTGTGTATGTGTTGTATGTGTACAACGGCACCCACGACACAGGTTTATACCTACTGTAGGGCTGTGAGTGTAAGCGTGTTTTATTTATTTATCTGGCAGCAGATAGGTTAGGTTACGTAATGCGATGGTGCCTACGCACTCGAGCTCTTACACGACCACCAGTATAAATCTATCTCAATTATAAAAGAAACCGGCCAAGCGCATGTCGGGCCACGCGCGATGTATAGTTCCGTTTCTTCAAGTACATCTCAGTTCAGTACCTATTCACTTGATACTCGTAAACTTTTGCCTACTAAATAAATTAATAATACGTTCAACAATGACAGAATGTCATTGGCGTTCAATAATATTCTTACACCGAGACGATAGAAATAATTTCTGTTAACCATCAATGACACCACTTTGCGCCATTTTGTTGTTATTATCCTCAATAGTATTTCTGATAGACATTGATTCAATTTTAATACTAAGTACATTTTTACTTACAAACTCGTTAGTTTTTTGTAGGGCTGTGACTAAAACAACAACGGATCAGCAGCTAACCCATACCACTCGTTGAATTTAATCCCACCTTCCTAACTGCAATAATTATAGATATCCTACAATATGAGTAGGTAGGTACATACTTGATTAAAAATAACAAGAGTGCTTCTACTTTCTACATACACATTCCAAAAATCTGTAATTTGATAGGCATCAAATCACGGTTTGTAGGCACAAACCGTTAACCTTAGATCAGCATGACGAACATTAAATATCCCCTTCAATAATCTCTGGAGAGATTATTCAATGGGATCAACCCAGAACTTTCTTTTTTCACTTCTGTTCCTCAAAAGCCAATGACAAACTTTCCTCTGTAAAAATCTTGTACTAATGAGATTCTCTCAGCCAGAGATGACGTGCTACTCCACCGACAAAAAAACGGACATGGGCGTTGAGTCGGCCACAAAATCGGTCATAAAAATCGGAGGAAAAATTGGACCGATTATCGGTCCTACAAAAACTAGGACGTGGACGAGCCCTAAACTCGAGTTGAGAATATTGATGAACTGCACCCTAAATGGACCGCTATCCATTACGCGGCGAATGAAACATAATAAGACAACGCAAGTAGGTATTTTGTTTACATTTTGCACTCGTTACGCAGTTTTTATGGTAGGTAGCTGGATATTTATAAGACCAAGAAACACATGGTGCTGCGTAGCTTAGCATCGTAGTTAGGTACCTACTATTTGACATGTAAATCCGTACATTTTATTACAGTTTTTTTCATGTTAAATTTTCCGATCATATTCTTTACAGTTTGATATTTAAAGTGTACTTCAAATTTAACTGAAATAAATTATCCTAACAGCTAAACAAATAAATATAAGAAATAATAGGTATGTAGTTCAAAATTACATAATAATATTATTGACAGGAAGTAAATAGCCCGTCGCCTTTCAGTAGATATGGACAGTACCTACCTATATCGAACGATGTCTAAAAGTTTTCTTAGAATTACTTCGACATGCTTGTTAATTATGAAAATAGGTATATATATATGTAATTGTTATATAAAATTAAGTCTACCTTTAAGTACCATCTCTGTGCATAAAAAGAATAAATAAATAAATACGTAGTTACAAAGCAATAAAATTCATCATTTGGATTTTCTATTGTGAACAAGGAACCTTTATAGTTTCGCCATGTCCGTCTGTCTGTCTGTCCGTCCGTCCTCGGTTTAGCGCAAAAACTATTGGTAGGTACTAGAGACTTGAAATTTGGCACAAGTATACACCTTAATCACGCCAACAAAGTGGTAGAATAAAAACGTGAAAAAGAAATATTTAGGGTACCTCCTCTACATGTAACGCGCGGATATATTCTTTATTTTTCGTTTTCTATACTAGTGTGGGATATCGTTGGATAAGTCTTTAAAAATTTTAGGGATATGCTAATATAATTTTTCGATTTAGTTAACCTTTCGTGACTTATGAAGCTTTAAAATGCCAATTTTCCTTGGAGTCAAGTGTGCCCCCCCCACTAACTAAACGGTTTTTGTTAGTAATTCGAAAGGAAAACTATCATACTTAAGTTAGTTTTACAAGTTTGCGAGTAATAGTCTCTCTTTCTTTAAAGTAACGATCTAACCTAAAGCTGAGTGTATTATTCTACTTTAGTTTTAACAAATTTGTTAAATTACCAGTTTGGTAAAAAGGAGATGTTGCAAAAATGTAAGGACCTCCGGCCACGTATTGTACACAATATCATTAACAGGCAAAATCAATATAAAAACGCTTTTTACTGCATATTTTCGCATATTTAGCTTTGCTTGCAAATACAAAACATTATTTGCAGTTAGAATTGCAACTCAAAACCATCATGGCGAATATGGCGGGCGATGTCATTTTAACATTTTCTCATTTTTCTAAATACTATCGAAATCGATTTCATGTGTCAATAGTAAGAACTTAACACTAATCGATTTCCAATTTGAAGAAATTCATCGGAACTTCTTTAAATGGGTCGATTCGATACATCATTTTTTGATAATATGTGATGCACTAGTAAGATACAGATAGCATTAGTTTTGTTTTATATATATATAGGTACTATCCTAAGCCTCGGCTGTATCGCCGCCATGTTGAACATGGTTGAAAATGATAAAATCGTTTGAATTAAATGTGGTTGTAACTCTAAAATATATTCTTGAATAAATTAATTGTATTTTTTTCGGATTCTTCTTTAATTTACCCATTTTTTGTAGACGTGTACGAACCAGAGCCGAGCTTGCAACTTCTCCTTTGTTGCACCATTTGAGAAATATACAATGCTATAATTTTTTGATGTTTATTCAGAGGTGATTATATGAAGGTGTTAATATGTATTAAAATAAAATCTTTAAAAGAGTCATATATAATTTATCATCTATTATCGAGAGGAAATAAATCTTATTCTGATCTGATTCAGCAATTCATATAGCGTGGTTATCTAACGTCTCTAAGAGCATTACCACAGCATTACTATGCTGTAACTTTTTGATGTTTATTCAGAGGTATTATATAAAAGAGATCATTGAAAAGCAATGATGACACGTGAGTAAAATGGTAAACGTAATCATTGCATAATCCCGAAATTATCATAATATTGATCTCCTGTGGTCAAGGATGATGACAATATATCGAGCTCCTTACCATTCATTAATTCGGTTCTAACCTTTATTATGCAATTCAATTTAAAGATTAGGTAATATTACGTCGGTTTCAAAGATTTAGTAATGAAAAACAATTTTTTCATAGATACTAGTAGGTTCTTTGCGTATTTTTAAAGGTTGTTGTTCCTTGTCAGTGAATTGTTTAGTCATATTTCTATCACTTTTTAAAACGTTCTTAGATTATGACAATAATACGTATATAATAATATGGTCTTGTTGAGTAGGTATAAAAATACGCAGTTTTAGATTTTTAAATTTTTTTTTTCCTACCCCAGCCCAAAGAGCGAGATTCCACCCACACAGCCTGGACGCTTGGCAGTGCTCAACGGTTCGGTTTTCGCGGTCGTTTCTGCCCAGAACATGTAAACAAACTGTGGAACGAACTTGCCTCTGAGGTATTTGTTCCCTCGGTGCTGCAATATAGGATTCTTCATAAAATTGCCTCTCTTTTCAGGGTTGGCAGCGCGTTGTAGCGTATGTCGACCTTATGACATAAAAAAATACATCTTTGTGTTGGTACAAACAAATTGAAGATTGTTAACATCTGTTAACAAATCGACGTCGATAAATTCGATCTCCATCTAATCGATGTATTTTTTATTTGTTTGATATTTGTATTCTACTAATGACAACGCCATGCATTTTTTTCAATGTGGCAGAGAATATTGTAGTAATACCTACTACCTACGAAACTGTGGTTACGAAGGTAGGGTTAATTAATACTTACATTTCACTGTATGGTTGTAATTGAAATAAAAAGATCTAACCTCGATTCTCTGGGGAGGAGTATCAATTCATTGCATTGATCCAGAACTATGGATCGATTTAAATAATCGATTCGTACAATCCAAAAAGATTAGTAGTAGACAGAGCTCCAGTGACGAAACTCGCGGGCGTAGGCACCACCGCATTACCTAATATACTTGCCGCTAAATGGTAGTGTTCAGCACTATCGTGTTCCGCTAACATTAATTTGTCGGCAGATAGATTGGGTAATGTGGTTGTGCTTACGTTCTTGGGTCCCAACACTGGAGTTCTACCACCAGTCAGAAGATTACTATGAAAGTTTTGACATAGGTAAAACCCGCAACGTGTGTCCACAATTCTTGCAAAAACTCATACAGCAAACGTATTTGTCAGCTTGTGCAAGCTCGTATTATAAGTATGGTTATGTTAGTTTAAGTAAAGTTGTCAATAGACACCCCAGTGTCTTTGTCATCAATTTCGATGCTTATCTCTACATACAGCACATCTCTGCTGTTTATATTTATTTTTTAGTATGAGATCGTAAAGTACCACATGTAAAGCTTATCAAGAAAGATAAAGTTTATTAAATCAAAATCACTGTGTTAATTGCCTATTTTATTAATTTTAATTGGATAAGCTCGAAATGCTGTGAAACCAGTTCGTCGATTTATCGACCATAGTACGTGCCATTCTTGTTTTAATTATTAATCCTTTAAAGCATGTCATAAAATCTATGAGTAATGTGATGTTTATTTTAACTGGTTCGTTTGTATTTGTACGATAAGTTGCTCAATAGACGCACAAACTAGGTAAACCTATACTATAAATATAATTATTATGCCAATTTGTAACGGAAGTAGATAACTTAATTCGTTTGTGACTTAGTCACATTATAGAACTCTAGTTTTTGACCGCGACTTTTTTTAATGTAATGAAAGTAGCAAACATGCAGTTCACATTGATGTTAAGTGATTACTGCAGACTATAGACACCCACTCGAGGACTATCTCAAGTATAGAAATGTTTGGCTAAATGCTGATCTAGCTCCACAAAGGTGTTAAATGTAATAATCAAAGTGTAATGTTGATATTATATTGTTAATTTTAAGTTTGTTTAAATTATGGAAAATTGTAAAAATATGCCTCAGTAGCGTAGTGGTAGCAGGCCACTACTATTACGCTGGAGGTCCTGGGTTCGATTCCCGGGTCGGGGACTATCAGAGATAACGGTTTAAAATCCTTTATCTCTGCTTCTATTGGGATTTTTCAATTTTCTGGAAGTTTCCCAGTACCCCGGAGTTTGGTAATGTGCCCGGAGATGGCAACAGGTTCGCCACCTGTTACATGGGCCTAAAACGTAACCGGCGAGTCGTGGGTGTTTGCATGTATGATTGAATGCATGCATTTACCTCTGCCTACCCCTTCGGGGATTACAGGCGTGAAGTTACGTTGTAAAAATATGCCTAAGAGATATTTTTAAAACAGCCGACTGAGTTTTTTCCGGCAAGTTTTTCTCAGATCATATTGGCCTTTGGAACTTTGCCGGTGAATGACAAAGAATGACTCTTTTTCTTTTCTTTTTACTCTTTGTTATAAGTTTGTAAAGGGGAAAAGAGACATTCTACTGATATACTTTTTACATTAGTTTATGACATTTAGTTTTATCTTAGTGATATTCTTGACTTTACATATATTTTTTATCTTGTTTGACATGTATATCAATTGTTATTCGCTTTAATTTATTTTGTTTGTTTTTGACGTGTCATAAGAGGTGCCTGTCACCCTAAATGAATAAATGAGTTTCTGATTTTGATTCTGATTCTGATTCCACACAGAGACCAGTGGTCAAAATGTAGATGCGTTACCACTCCTGAGGCCTAAGGTATTCCGATTTGTAACGGAAGTAACGGAAGTGTTACGGAAGTGCCTCTGGACCGGAAATTACTGTGTTAAATTAGTATATTAGGTAATGCGGTGGTTCCTACGCCCGCGAACTTTGTCACTGGAGTTCTACCACCAGTAAACTTCGTCAGCGTGTACTTTTAATCATTGCAAATTGGAGCTTATGTGTCATTCCAATATACCTACCAATATTATTGTAAATTTTCATCCAAATCCTAGTGGTTTTTTTGCGAAACATTAACAACCCATCAATCCATCTATCCATACTCACAGACTTTCGTATTTATAATAATACTTAGTAGGATTAAGCATGTAGGTTTGTTTCTTTACTGGTATCAGAGCCACAGCGGTGGCACACCATTATACGGTATCGCATTTTAGTAATAATGTCCCTGTAACTATTTCTGTCCTATAGACAAAGGATCTATACTTCCAGAGTGGCACAACTGTATAGAGAATTATTTTTTTATCACTACAGACTTGTTCGCCAATATAAGCCACAAATAAAACTTAGTATCAAATATTGAAACGCGTTGTGGTCGTAGTGCGCTGACGAACAATGGATTATGTTGTAATTCATGTGCGCATACGTGGAGTAAGGAAGCTAACGTTGGACTTATGTATATGTAGGGTATTTCGGCTCAGATAAGCAGGCAGGAGGCAGGCCGGTGCCGCTGGCAGAGGTCAGTATTGACGTCAATGGTATCACGTGACCGCGGAGCTATACCTACGGCGCGCGCGCAGCTACGCACTGCTCCGCCGCAGTCCGCGTGCGCACCGCATGCCTCTGTGCCTGGCGTGCCTGCACTGGTGCCACCATCACGATGCCTCCATATTATAATTAATGGAATCACAATTAAACAAGGCATTCGAATCGTTTAACTCCTTGGACGGATAAAATAATCGCATAAAAAATATTTTGTAACAGTACGTATGTAATTGCGCACAAACCTTTAAATTGATGATGTTCACGAAAAAATATCGCAAATGTTGACTTATACACTTTTTGCTTATAAAAAAATGTTACCTACTAACAATTACTTGGCGTGAATTAACCTTTTTTAAAATTACTTGTTGTATAAAATAAAATTCTCATCGGTTAGTACATATTTAAAATAGTCTAAGCATAAAGGACAAGTTCCACGTTGGGCCCGCACCTTGCACTTACCTTACACTATATCAAAAGATAGAGAAATATACGTAAAATACTAAAAAAATAATTAGAATCGCTGTTTTTTTGTCGGAAATACCTATTTATTTTATGTTATTTTTGTATAACAACAATATGTCACCATATTGCTACAACACACGTTCGTTTTCTTTAGACTGTGTTGCTACTATGACATTCTTGTTTTTGAAATATACTTACGACAATTAATTGAAGGTATAATATACGATTTCAATAGCTGAAAATGATTTAGTACTTTATGCTTCTTCTCTCATTGCAGTGTAGGTACAAAGTGCGGGCTCAACCTCCATACATTTTGGAACGTCCCCTTTATGTTTTATTTGAACTAGAACTACTAGTAAGTTAGTCTTACCTCCGTTCATTTGCCGTCCTAAACTTGCGTACAAAATTCAAAATTCAAATCATTTATTTCAAATTGGTCTACAAGGACACTTTTGCATTGTCGGGTTATAAGCTACCAAGAGAGAATGACTTATAATAATAATCCAAAAGGTATTAATAAATACATCAAATGTTTTCAATTCCTTCATAGAAAAAAATGAAAAATCTGTTCGTCATAATCATAGTCATTCACTTAGCAGAGTTCCAAGTGCAGGCACTACTGAGAAGAACTCCGCTACCCAACAAACTCAGCGTGTTGCTCTTTTGTCAAAACCTTAGATATAATACAAATATTATTTAATAAAATAAAGATAATGTGAACGTCCATGGCATATAAATATTTACATATAAACATATATGCAAATACCCATCAACAGCTTAATATCGTGATAGAAAATAACACCTGCAAATCACAACAGACCAGTCCCCACAATCAGCACCCGTTCACGAGTATGACGCATGTGGCAGCCATTGCTCTCCTCGACCATTTTGAAGGGAAGTGAGCAACCCGTCACTCGACGCCGCCGAAGGCAAAGACATTAAAGTGAGCATGACTGTTATGATTACCAGTGCATAGATAGCAATATAGATGAAAAGAAAATCTGTTTGTGGCCAGAGCATACACAATATCAATATCCATTTACATAAGTACAATTTTATGAAATAGCGTGGCAGCGATCGCTATAATCCCAAGGTGTACTATCATTGAGATACTCACAAGTTTTATAGTAATTACATTTGTATAAACGTTCTTTAATTACTTTTTTAAATTTATTAACAGATAGACTTTGAACATTTTTTGGGACTTTATTATAGAATCGTATACACTGACCTCTGAAAGAATTACTTACTCTATGCAATCGTGTTACATGTATGGACAACTTGTATTTGTTCCTTGTGTTCATATTATGATCATTCGTTCTCGTAGGAAACTCATTAATATTTTTCCGGACATACAATAAGTTTTCGTATATATATTGACAAGCAACAGTCAAAATGTTTATTTCCTTAAATTTATCTCTCAGAGACACTCTCGGGCTTAGCCCGTAGATAGCACGTACTGCTCTCTTTTGCAAAATAAAAATAGTATTGACGTCGGCGGAATTGCCCCATATCAAAATGCCATAGGACATTATACTGTGAAAGTAACTAAAGTAGACCAACCGAGCCGTCTCCACGTCCGTCAATAATCTTATCTTCTTTACTGCAAATGCTGCTGAGCTAAGTCTACTGGCCAATTTGGCAATACAAACAGTGGTGTGCGCGAAAAGATCTCAAATTAGGTATACATAACGTAACTTTAACCCTGTAATCCGAGGCCCTAGCCTCGGATTACAGGGTTAAAGTTTTGATAGTAGCTAGTAGGCCGAGGTAAATTCATGCATTCAATCATACATGCATACATCTCAAATAATACCTTTTATTTCGATAAAATTGCCTATACAATAACTATCTTTATATGATGTAACTAGGTGTGCCCGCGACTTTATCCGCGTGGATGACATCTTTTCCCGTTTTCACATAGGTAATTTTTCATTCATGCTCCGCTCCTATTCGTCGTAGTGTGTTATTATAAACCAGTAGTCCTTACGAACATGAAAAAATTCTTCAGCTTTATGATACATACTTAAAGTACAGTCTTAAAATGTGCTACAGTGATATTAGGTAGTAAGTTAGGTAGGTATCTATAGATAAAATGTGTCTTCAAGCTTTATCACTGGACTCGTCTTTTTAGCGCTATTTTAGATTATATTCATTTTACCCAAAACGACATTCCGTGGATAGTTTGTATCATCTATTTTTTATACTCGTAAGTCATAAAGTGATTTTCAACAAATATTTTATTTCGATTTCTTGGACATTTTTTAAAAAAAATTCTAAGGTACGATCGATACGAAGTTCGTCGGGGCAGCTAATAAAATATGTTCTCTATCCAGGTATAGGTACAATATTTTAATGCGAAATATTCAATAATAAAAAATTTTAAGAACATTGAACTTTGATTCATTCAAAGGTATCCACTATTACGAGGTCCTTCAGATTGAGACCTCTACGCGTGCAGGTAAAGTTTTGACTCCGTATCAGAAATTACGAATCCATGTTTTCACTCCTTGTAAAGGTCTCATTCATTTAGATTGAGACGGTTCAACTGTCTCGCTATCACGGTTCATAAGATGCAGACAGTGGTGGTTCTGGTGACAGACGGACAGACAGATAGACGTACGAACGGACAACATAGTCTTAGTAATCGGATTCCGTTTTCATCCTTTGGATATGTATCCTAAAAATATATTGTAGTGTACATTGTGACACATAAAAAAGGTCATTTCCATTTTATCTTAGAAATCAGAGAGTTAAAATTTTGAAAATACTACATGATATTTTTTTATATTTCCAGGAAACCCTTTTGTATTAAAAGTTGGAAATTTGTCAATCACACGGAAACCTGTGCACGCGAGTCCGACTCGTACTTAGTTGGTTTTTATTTGGCCACTCTTGTGGACTAAGATGTTTTGCTTCTGTGCCACAAATTACAGAGTCATCGACCCTAAGACCTCCGTTCAACGGCAAATAAAATAAGTCATAAGTGGCTTCTATAATTGTCGCCACTGGAAACCAACCATTGGCACGCAACATTTAACTATGCCGATATTATGCGACAAGAACTTTGATGCCTATATTCCTCATTAAACATTCTTTGAATTTGCAAAAACTAGTTTGTTATTCATGTAAACGTTCAAATTAAAAATATAAGTATGGTAACCAAATATAGTGACTTCTAGAATATGAGATTTTTTAAAATGGGGACATAGATACTGATTGGCTCACATAAAATAAACATTAATTTTAGTCAAAATTAATTTTATTATGTAGGTACATAGTGCCGATATTTGTTTATGTCGAATTGGCAAAAAACTCTAACGTCAAACATTTCGTATCTTGTTTATTTGAGTTCAATACGTAGTCATAGGTACATCGTAATTCTAAGAGCACCTCAAAATCCTTAAATTAACTTCCGATTGCTTAACTATCCTAAAAATGAGGTCAACTTATGACCATCATATATGCTATAGCCAGATATAGAAAATCAAAGATTTATAATTCGCACTACATGTACGAATTTTAATAACCCATTGACATTTAGGTGAATTTACATAATATGTTGGAAATACGAAACAAACACTACAGATAAAAATAACTACGTTAAGAAAAACCGACTTCAAATCTAAAAAGTAAAAAATAATACAGATTTAATATTAATTATATACTACCTATTATTTATATGTGTTATTTACTAATAGGATTGAAGTCGCTGCCAAGCCTTAAACAAATATTTATATTTTAATCACATAAATATGAATACGAGCAAATTAATACAATGAACAAAACGTAACCGGCGAATCGTGGGTGGTTGCATGTATGCTTGAATGCATGCATTTACCTCATTTACCCCTTCGGGGATTACCGGCGTGAAGTTACGTTTTAATACAATGAAATGCCTACTTTAATGATTTTGGCTTGACAGCGACTTCAATCCTATTAGTAAATAACACATATAAATAATAGGTAGTATAAAATTAATATTAAATCTGTATTATTTTTTACTTTTTAGATTTGAAGTCGGTTTTTCTTAACGTAGTTATTTTTATTTAATACTTTTTAGTTTATTGCTGCATTGTCAAGATTAATGTTCACATCTGTTAAAATTTATAAAATCTGACTCTCTTAACATCGTGACAATAAGATAGGTACATAATTTATACTGTTTAGATGTGTCGATACAAAATTATTACACGACTATACGAAATCAATGAAAAAAGTTATTGATTTTTGGGGAAAGTAATCATGGACTGTTAACTCTATGCATTTATCCACGAAGGAGCAAATAAGCTGTGTTGTGTCGTCGATGAGTTAATATGTCATTGTCACTTGTTGTCATGCGCATTAGGACTATCTAGGACGTCAGTGGATTCAACGCATTGTTATGACAACACGCTGTCTACTCTTATTCCTTTAGTTTAAGGTGAAAGTAAGTAAAAAATGCTCATAAAATAAAAACTAATGGGCCTACCTGAATAAAATTTTTATGGGACCAATTCGAAACTATTCCGCATCAAACACAACAAGAATTACGTAAATCGGTCCAGAAATCTCTGCGAAATAGGCGGAAATACATTAAAAAAAATATATATATATACCGGCTGAATTGAGAACCTTTTCGTTTTTTTGAACTCGGTTAAAAATGTAATTTTTGATGTACCTGATCGGTAATATGGAAGATAAAAAGCTTCTAGGTTTTATTATTGATGATAGTAGCACAATAAGAGTGATTTTATTACTCTAAATCTGATTTTACAAGTGGACAACTTAACAAAACATGTAGAAACATTCCAGTAATTCGTAAACTTCGGTGTCCGCCGCCTGAAAATAAACTGATGGCAACCGATACATTTCTGTTCGTAGTTGTTTAGATTTTGAAACAAGCAAGGCGCTCGGTTGCTGCAATCGATTGAATCCCGGCGTAGTTTCAACCGATTCTTTGTTACATCCTCACCATATACATATTTCACAATTTTCGTTGCATAGGAATGCGTCTGAAGCCATATGTAGCAATGGACAGTCGACGTCAACAACCTAACTGACCTATTCGTTTGCATTTCAAACGATTAAATCAAGGTGACTGTATTTTGGACATGAATGAATCATTCTTTGCTTTATTATTTTTGTTGTAAAGGTTCTGCGTATTGTCGGTAGCTTGTGTCGATTCTTGGGATGAGCCATTTTAAATATTTTGCACCTCGTGGTTCATGTTTTTTGGGTTCCGTAGCCTATGTGGAATCGTTATAGTTTCGCCATGTCTATTCATCCGCCTGTCCGCAGATTAGCTTACAGACTCTTCGTACTAGAAAGCTGTAATTTGGCACGAATATAAGTACATATTAGCTATGGGAAGAAAGTGTTAATATAAAATTAAGAAAAGTATTTTTAAGAGTAGAAGACCTTTTTAAGACGTAAGGTCTTAGACGTAAAGTAAGTCTGTAATATTTTTTCTCGCATTCGCAGTTGGATGGTATCCATGTATCGTAAAATTTTGTGAGTTTATAAGGAACATTATTCGGTAAAGCGATAAGTGATTGAAATATTAAGCTTCAATTTTTGTTACAGCCAAGTGTCCCCTACTGCTGCTAACTGCTAAAGGGTTGCATGGGGATATGCGAATAAAAATGCGGTATCTAGTAGTATATTTAACGAAATCAAATGATAACTATCACAACTAATTAGACAAATAGAAATCCTGTAGGCAAGGTAATTGAAATAGGCAGTGATTAAGACAAAGTAACGAGAGGTATGTTGTACAAAGACTACAGCTTTTTTTTCAGGGCTACTGATCGTGGGTGAAATGTTGTTACTGTATGTTTGTAGTATTTTTATGACTAAATGAAATGTTTGCTTAGTAGTATAGTATAACAGTGGTGTATGCGTGATGAAAATTACAGACTGATATCAATAACACTCTGTAATTTTCACTGTTCCATCGAAAACAATGAAGAGTAACGACTATGATTTCTTTTTATTTGACTATGATAGTGATATTTTTCACAATAACACATGCAAGTGAATTTAGAAATTAAAGATGGGTTAAATTTAGAAGTTAAAACGGGTACAGCGACATCTTAACGATATTGTATAAACTGCAAAGTCTATCATATCGATTGGTTGTATAGCTATTTATTAGTTATCAATGAATGTCGTTCTCCGACCCTAAATCGGTTAAAATCAGAAAGGGAAAGAAAAATTCGACGTCCAGCTTTAGGACTTCGATAGCTTAGTGATAAAGCGGCTGGACTGGTTATCCTGACGTCGCAAGTTCTTTTCCTGCTTAAAGTGAAATTTTTCTTTCCATTTTTATCTTTAATTTCTTTTACGTAAAACATATACGTGTTTATCAAAAATAACGCGCATCTTTTAATTTTACTGATTTTTTAACATTACCTAATTATACGAAGTGGTCAGTTGTCAACACTCCCACGAGTATTTCACATAATGATGTTTTGTCGTGCCATTCGTAGACAGGATACGAAATGGCCGAGTTATGTAGAGTACTTACTTATTAGTTTTCGATAGTGTTCAAGCTTTGTGAACCTCCACTGCCCAACTACTATAAAACTGGTAAAAAGTAATAGTTACTTTTGAATCAAATTTGAAATTCTACTTATTTCGGATATATTTTTATATGTGAATCACTATCACAGAAACAAAACCTGAGGCCTAAGTTAGGCTTCAGGAATATTGCCACCTCTGGTTTTCGTGTAGATCAGTGGTTCCCAAACTATTTATTTTTGTAGACCCCTCCTTGTTACATTTATATCATATGGAAATATGGGAATATTTACAATTTTTATTCACAGCTACGTAGACCCCCGTCGAGTCTCCCATGGACCCCAGGGGTCCACCTGGACCACTTTGGGAATCACTGGTGTAGATGTTTATAGGCTGCAGTATTCACTTACCGTCCATATGAACTGAAACACACCATCACTACATTAAAAAAATACAAGTTGTTACTAACGCTTTTTATTTCCATTTAGGTACCTATAATAATTCTATACAAATAAAAAAATATATGTTTACAGTGCACATAATACAACAGTAACTGTGTACCTTAGCAGATAACTAGCTATCCTTTATACTGTTCGAAAGAAAGTCTTATCGAATCTTTTAGTATCACGATGACACCTATCTACTCTGACGATGATACGATATCTATCAATATCTGCTTGATTATATCTCAGATAAGAACTGGATGTCGTAAGCAATTAGTTACCTACGTTTCATGAGAATTACTTCTAGACCGTTAAAATGGAAATTTAATTAGATTTTAATGGCTTTCCATTACGCACGTGTTTATATGTACGTACCTATATGAGGTATATTGGAATTAGGTAATTAAATTTTGATATTAATTGGTATATTCGATAATGTATACTTCGAAGTAGTTCGAAGTAACAAACAAAATTTTGTTCTAAATATTAATAGGTAAATTGTAATCAAATGTAAAATTGTAGTCCTGGCCCTGCCATAGGGGAGAGTCTGGTATATTGTACTGCCTGATAAATTGTACCACCTCAAAATTTTATACTTACTGTAACTTATTTTCTTTTCTTACAACACGAAAATGAGCGCTTACAGCACCCTCAACTACTTGTCTTTTTGTAAGAGCCTCTGGCAAGTGCATTCGTTTTTAGAGAAAAAAGTGTGTTTTAGAAGTCCTTCATACAAATTTTGACGTGTGTAGTAGCTAAGGAGATTACTCTGTGAAAATGTAAGTTACAATTTTGTTATATTTTTTATTGATTAGATCAATAATCACCGCTTTAACCATAGAATTGCGAACGTAATATGTTCAAAGGTTATTTTGTGACAAATATTTATTTTCCGAATCTCTTAGTTTGGTAAATTGTACCATCAACAGTTGTGTTATTTGTACTGGGTACAATTTACCCAACCTGGTGAAATATTTACTATCTTGTATTTTTCAGATGAATGATGACCATAAATAGTATTATAAATTTAAGAAGGAGCAATTGGAAAGGGACTCTGCCTAACAAGGAGATGAGCTTGAACCAGATATCTGAAACTTATTCGCCTTTAAAACCAACCTATTTAACGTCATAGCAGAATACGATAGTTAAGGGTCAAGTGAAGAAGATGCAGTGCGTTCGTTGTTGTAAATGGGTTCACGGAACCTGTACATTGAATCAAGATATTTACGATTTTTTTAAATACTTTTATATGGTAAAAGAAATGAAGAGTTTGATCTCAGTATATATGTAGATATTTAAATAAATACTTGAGGACTAACTGAAATAATATTCTAAAGTAGATAAAAGTGATTTATTCTATTTTCATACGAGTATAATATTTAATTTTAAAATAATGTATTAGAGTTTGATCAATGTTTATTTTTTTTTAGTCTTTAATAAATTTGTTCTTTTGTTATATTATGATTGTTAATATTGAAGACATTTTTAAATTTCTGCTATCATTTTTTCATGAATAATTAAAATTTAATCAATTCATTTTGTCTATTTATTAAACCTCTCTATTTTAATTTATTATCATGTCAATAAGTCTTTTAAATCTTAGTGGTACAATTTACCTAACCTGTGGTACAATTAATCCGACTAGTTGGGTAAATTGTACCGAAGGAAAGCCTTCAGGGAAACGCATATTGTGTAAAATCTGATAAGAGTATAGTGTTGACGTTGCGGTACATGTTAAATGAGATTCTAAACCATGTAAGTCAAGATCAAAATCTTATTTTAATTAATATCAAAAAAAGATATTTTGAAAAAACTAAAAACTGGTACAATATATCCGACTCTCCCCTACATTTGAATTATGATTAAGTATAGTTTTTCACTTAACACCTTTGTTTTCTTGTTTGGCAAGAAATTGTAAATTTTACCCCAAAATCTAGGTTGTTCCTTTTATCTGTATGGCGGTGTTTTTTTAATGTGATTTATGGGTTTGTCGGTATTTTTCAATGGATCGGCACCTTAATACGGTGTATATTGTAAAATGTTCAGAGTTGACAGTGATCACTATTTATTACATGAAAGTCTGACTTGTCTATCACGATATTAACATGAAAAAAAAAAACTGTTTTGAAAATAAAAGAATTTGAAATTAAACTTTAATTATGATATTAACTTCATTTTCTATCACGGTACCCACTGAATAGTTGGTAAAATACCTCGTTAAGTCTAGAGTGTAACAGTGCATTTGCCTGACTTTTTCGCAGATGTTCTTAAATACCTAGCTAGGGTGCCCAAAATAGGATTTTTTAATTTACTCCAGCGTGTCAGATTAGGATATGGGAGATACCTTGCACCCTGTTCAGTACCTCCACTAAATGTAAGATTTCTAAAAAGGGCCGAACCCTTAGGGTTTCCGCCACGAGCTTGCCTCGATTCCAAATCGTCAGAATTTTGGATGGAAGCTTTAATAGGGTTCACTTTACATCCTCTCTGAGTATCTGATAATCTTGAGTAATTTTTCACCTTCATATTTGAAAGAATGAAAATGATTTTGAAAAGGGCGCGGCTTCAAGGCCTTGGGCGACGAGCGTGTCAGATATTCTGAGAGGAGGGTGTAATATTTGCCCAAACGATGCTCTTACCCAAAATTCAGACGATTGGAAAGAGGATTAGATTGTAGCGACTATTGGATTTTTTAAAGGGCCATTCTGGCGCTGCCCTATAAACAAACCTTAGTGGAGGTAACCAACGGGGTTCAAGGTATCTTCCATATCTTAATCTGAGTAAATCCAAAAATAGCATCTTGGACTCCCACCACTACTAATAGAATATGCGCAGTAATGTTTTAACCAATGTTCAATTGTGTTGTACATTGGATTTTAGAATTCAATGCACAAAGTTTTTTTTGTATGAATTTCATGACTCTAACATGGGAAGTTTCCCTTCTCTTCCCTTCTATGATCACTACCACTTCTAACATAATTAATTCATGTGATACCTACTATCGTCGGAGTCCTTTACCGGAATTCTGGTCTCCATAGCAAACACTCATTTTCATTTTAATAATAAGTAACATTTTTTAGAGTTTGTTTAATAACAAAATAAAACTTACTGTCTACAAGTCTATATATATTTTACAATCAATGATTCACACACAAACAATGTATTCTTCATGGTACAATGTTGATTAAGTATCACGAAAAATTAATGTATTTCCATTTGTTTATTTAATTTACTGCATGAAATTGAATACATTATGGCGCTGACGTCAAACATTTGTAGATTAACTTCTCTCATGGCGAATAATTCTCACATAAATTATGGGCCCGGTGATAAATAAACAACTTATGTTGACTGTTTTTTTTATACCATTACAATTATTTAATGGATTAAAATTTACTTGAAAACATTTTTACTATGTTGCTTAATTGTAGAGACAGTGTTTTTGGTTTGTATTAGTTAACCTTGTTAACATTTTTTTTTTATTGTTATGAAGTGGTAAACAAGCATACAGTTTGTATTGATGGTAAGTACCTAATACTGTAGTATATCAATTCAGTATCTACATGAAAGCAGAGATTTTAATGCGGATGCGTTGCCACTCTTGACGGGTAAGGTGTTATGCCTCTAACGCGGGATAGGCAACAGCGTCCTGCGATAAAACTACCCCCACTGCGATTACCAAACTGCACACCTTGTCAATCGCAGTGCCGGCAATTGGTACCTATCAAGCGTGGCAAATATGACATACCAGCTGTTGCCGCGGCTTCGCCCGCGTGGATGTCGTTTTGTAAATAACTAAGTAGCCTATGTTCTTTCTCAAAGTCAGCTCTATCTATGTACCAAATTTCATTAAAATCGGTTCAGTCGTTTGGACGTGAAAAGGTAACAGACAGACAGACAGAGTTACTTTCGCATTTATAATATTAGTAGGGAAGTAGGGATTTGATAAAGTAAGTAGTTAAGTAACAAAGGCAACTTGTGACCCAGTTCTGCATATGAACTTGAAAGGAAAATCTAAGTAGGTTTAATCTATTTTATAATCTATCATATTCATAACAAGCAATCCGGTCATCGGTTGAGTGGATTCAATAAAAAATCGATTAGCTGTAAGTAGATGCATTTAGTCCCTGTCTGCAGTCACGTAGGCTTTTCGGCAGAGTTGCAGCACGTGCCTTCATTAATTACGATCGTCATTATTCAGTAGCCGGCAACATTGGATTTTAATTGAATTTTGAGGAATATTCTCTGAGAAGAAATTGTCACAGTAGTGTAAACTGTCAAATCTATGGCCTCTGATCTTTTGGGTTTTTCAAAGTTTTACTCCCGGGGTTTAATGACATCAGTAGGCGCGCTATCTAAGTACCTACTACATGGGGTAAAATGCATATACCTAATATGAGTGTTTGAGTCGTTAATTCTTCAAGAATTCGTTCTTTCGGTTCGAAAACTTTTCATTCTGCAAATTCTATTAAAAAAACATTCAGAACTTGGTTTTGATCCGATTCTGTATAATACCAAACGACGTAAAGACCTGGTTTGTTCCACTAAGCGCCTTCGTACAAGCATTGCAAGCAAAAACTATAATTTCATTAGCTCCAAAATTTACAACAGTGTCAACAGAAAATTGAACATCTATCCGCTACCATGGTACAAATGTACAAATAAATGCTTTAAATGGTTACTTTCACTGAGTTATGAAGAAACTGAAGACTTGCTAAGAGTTGTAAAATAAAACAGTTACACATTCTCACATGCACATGCGTGAACACACACACACACACACACACACACACACACACAATCCTTTTTTTTATTTTGTTTTGAACAGACACATCATCTTATTGTATTCTTTTATTATTAGGTAGTTAAGTTATTGGTTAACCTGCGTTCTTCGTAAGATTACTAGAACCTGCCTGTGTCGCTTCGGAGGAGGGCGTTGATTCTCGTGACACAGTATATTTCTTACTTTTGCGAGTGTCATCGGTTCCGTATTTCTGTGATCTTGTTTTATGTACCAAATAAATAATTTTGAATTTTGAATTTTTTTGAATTCCTTGTTAATCAAATACAACTCGACTATTCCTGAAGTTAAACTTTCGATTTTGAAGATTTTTGGTGGTAGATACTTAATTACCTGAATAAGAACGATACTTCAATAGGCTCACCGTCTGTTAAATGAAATACTAAGAACATAATTGGTAAGTGATGAGTGCATGCTGGGTGTAATAATAATGTCCTCCAAACCGTATTTCGGCCACCGCGGCCAATCTAAACGGATACTAGCCGACTGAGCAGATATTATAGTACACAAGTGAAGCAAACACAGGTGCACTTTCTATTCCCTCACTCCATGGCCCGATGGGACGGCAATCCGACACGACCGGAGAGAGATCGACGGCTTTTACGTGCTCTCCGAGGCATGAGTATCAGACTCCGGGCTACTAGTAATTTCCTCACAGAAACACCCAGTAACAATTTTTTTCCGACCCGTGAATTGTGACCATTGGGCCAACGAGGCAGTCTCTCTCAAGTTCTCTGGACTGAATAAAATCGGTCATAGTAATATGTGAGGAGTCGTCCAATCCGCGCTATGCGGGTTGGATACAAAATAAAAGCAATAAACATTGTTCTTACAAAAATATTAATTGAAAAGAACAATAATAATAAATCTTTCTATCCTATTGTGATGCTAAGCGTCCAATGTACGTTCGTCATTTGGTCACCGACACTATTCTTGTTGTAGTGTAAGAGGTTAAGGATTTTTTTAAAACGATCATGAACACGGCTTTATTAACTTTTGTGGGTTGAAGAGTAGTTCTCTTATTTAAATGATGCCGCTCTGCCTGCTCTCAGTGGTTGTAACTTCGATTGATAGAGTTTACAAGAGGCTTCATTGTTGCAAAAAAAAAAAACGATCAGAGAAATGGTCAGTTTCAGTACATATTCAAAGTATGAATCTCGGCAGACAAAAGTAAAAGTAAGTTGGTATGTCAGCTCTTATGGTGAGATTCACAGACCGCACTACGACTTTACTTTCGAGCAAAGTACGCTTCGAACTGTCAAAACCCATACATTTCTGACAGTTCTAAGCATACTTTGCTCAAAGTAAAGTCGTAGTGCGGTCTGTGAATCTCACCATTAGTGGTTACATTTCAGAGTTATTCTTCACGTAAGTTACTACGGCCTTGTTGCGGAAAAAGAAACGATAAGAGTAATTGTCAGTTTTAGTACCAATCTACACCGTGGTACCAATCCCAAGTCTGGTGAAATGAGTTGGTCTGCCTTGCCATGCCTTGGCTCTTAGTGGTTGTATTTCAGAGCTGTCTAGAACCTAAGAGATTTGACCACAATATAAATACACCGTCTTACATGTGCGTCAAATATTTAATTGCGGTACAACACTAGGCTTAAATAATTACAGACTGATTAGGGCCAGTGTGATCTTCGTGTGATTGCTGCTCTCATTAAGTGATAGCTGTTTGTGAAGGCATTTTTTTCAAAGCGTACGTGACTGATTCCATCTGTGTCAACTCATTATGACGAGAGGATGGGAACGTTGATCGATTTATTAATTGATTCTTAATAATAGTTTCGAATATTCAGTAGATATTTTCCTTGTTTTATCGCTGTGGCAGTGGGTCGAGTAGTATACGGAGAATCGGAGCGTGGACTTGGGGACTTCCGCTGTAGATTTGTATAAGACCTGATAAAGTAATGCTTACATCATCCCAAATATTTTTTGTCTCATACATACATTGTGATTACTATTATGCTCAAAGTGACAAGAAAATTAAATAAATGCTTCTGTACTTCCTTATACATAATTGGATTTTTACGAACAATTTTTACATTTAACCTCAGCGTTTGATCTGCTCCTGTATAGATTAAAATGCTTTATAATGGTTATTATGGGAATTAAAGTGGCATATCTTAAAAAATTAAGAAAAATGACTTTTATACATCAAACGACTTAAAAACATGTAATCCATAGAAATATTCCTCTAAGTTGTAATCTATCAAATTATTAATCATTGATTATTAATAAATGATTTTTAAGTCGTTTGTAAGACATGTAATATATCAAAATAATTGTCATTCAATCATTTTAATTTGATAGATTTCATGTTTTCAAGTTGTTTGATGTATAAAAGTCATTTTCTTAATTTTTTGAGATCTGCCACTTCAATTATAAAGGTTCGATTTGTTTAGTGGCGGTTATTGTCTTTGTATTGACCAATTGGTCATCAGCGACAAATAGTATGATATAAAGACAAGTCGCATCAATTCCCGAAACTATGACGGTGACCATAGCTTCATATAGAGTAGGTACCTTCAACAACTACGTTATATACTACGTGTATAATCACCATGCTTTACTCTGACTTATCTGACTTGATACCTTTTCTCAGCTCTCAAGTTATTGTTATCTACAATTATAGAGGAAAAATATTAAGTTTCAACTCTTTTTATAGATGACTACGATCGGTTCGTCAAAAGAATTACGAACAAAAGCAAATAAAATACTTATGAATGTAAAAACCTGTAAACGTGACAACGTTTATTTCGAATTTTGTCAGTTAAATCTAATACTCTATCTATACTTTTACTCCTGTGGAGTATATTTACATACATTTCTAAGAAAAGTGAAGACGCGTTAATTCGGCCATTCCCATCCATTTCATTTTTTATTCTAATAACATTGTGTACCTTTTTTATCAACCGAGATTCTTACAAAACTTTTTCAGTGTCTTACTACTTCATCTCGGATCATTGAGAAATAAAAGCGAAACAAAAACGCCAGTTTCCTTACATTGTACTGACAATGTGTCTTTTTGTTACGACATTACATTGATCGGTCGTGAGGTCAAACGGATTTCCGGGCAGTCATCCCTGGATGGACAAAATACAATGGGATGATAATGTGTCGTCTGCCGGACCATTACTAATATGTTTTATTGATGGGTTATAAATCTTCAAGTTACGTTGTTTGACGGCAACCAGTATAGGGCAAAGGGCAACGTTCAGTGGTCGGGGATCAAGTTGAGAATGCAGACGCAGAGGGGTAAATGCACTTCGGTCCGGTAATGCGTTATTCAAGAGGTGCATCATTGACCCCGGGCAGTTGATTTCGTTTGCTTCCATTAAACATTTTGATTATACATATATGTATACTTACATCGATCCCTTTTGCGAAACTCGCTCGAGAAATCTTCAGGATTCAAATATGAGGAAAATATATAAAGGGTTTTTGAAATTAAATACCTACGAACGTTGCCATTTAATATTTATACAATAATTATTATTTCTTAACCAGTGGTTGAATAATTTACCTACTAGTCTCAAAACTTAAGAAACTTGTAAAATATGAAAAAATAATAACGGGATGAAACTCATAGACAAAGTAAGAAGACTTAAAAAATACCGATTTCAAAACCCCACCAAAAAAGTGAAAATAACAGAAACCAGATATAATCCAAACTTTAACTTTGGTATCAAACGACTTTTCAAATTTCAAAAGAGAATTCTCAAAAAGAATTTTCAAAATCGGTCTACAACTGATGCAGTCATCGGTGAACATATGTATATGAAAAAACATACATAGGTGCCACAGTCATAGGTATCTCTACCTTTTCCGGGCGACCCGCCACTTATACGTATAAATATATGCTTTAAATGCCAAAAAGATTTAAATTCGAAATCTACAACCTGAAATTACAAGATCTGAATACAATTATGATTTCACCTTACACCTGTGTAGAATTCGGTGGCCCAAGTACCCTTGGTTAAACACCTACCTATACCTTTTTCCTAAGTTTCTTACTGTAACAAACGAAAACGGTAGAAATTTCAACACACAGTAGGTACGCAACAATAAATATTGCACATCGAGCCTACGAAAGAGGTATTCGGTTAGTTCGTAGAGCGTTACCTAGTGTATATAATTTAGGGTACCTCCCCTACATTTAACGCGTAGATATTTTTTTTCCTTTTCTATATAGTGTTTTCGATTTAGTTAACTGTTCGTGATTTATTAAGCTTTAAACTGCCAATTTTCGTTAGAGTCAAGTGTCCTCCTCTCTACCGACTAAAAGGTTGTTGTTAGAAATTCAAACGTTACGGCAATAGTAGCAATATTTAATGAAATTAGAAAAAAACTATCACATTTATGTGGGCTTTACAAGTATGCAAGTAATAGTCGACCAAATGAATTTTACTCGAAAATTTGGAACAACGCCATAGTAAATAATATATATATTTTTTTCATTCTATTATTTAAAACAATATTCTTAACACTACGGAACCTTTCACTGCGCGTGGCCCGACACGCACTTGACCGGTTTTTTAATAGAGTGGAGTAATAATATGTTAGTATATGTAACGTGTTTGCTTTAAAAACTTTTGTTAATTCACATTGTTTTTTATATTAGGTATAGATACAGTTGGCATGATTGGTAATATCAATTTGTAAAAAGGTTCGATGACCTACGTTTTTTGCTAATAATAAAGTTATTGATTGAGGATTAAATTAATAATGACATAAGACACTTATAACAATATAAACGTAATGTACCGCCTATCTATTTACATTAATGTATAAATGCCTATTAATTTACTTACATACATGCGTCATAGAACTCCACATCCCTCTCCTTCTGTGATAACATTCCCAGAAGACTGGCCGCATTCCACGTTGAATGGTAACGCTAATTCTCTATGTAAAGAATAGATAACCCTCTGATCTCGTAAAGCGTCGACCAAACGTTTTCAAATGGTACCTACATGGATTATTGGATTGTATCAAAGAACGTCATAGAACTAATTTGAATTTCGTCTTAATTTGAAGTCATTTACGGCATTTATTTAAACTTTTAAAAGTTTCTTACAGCTCGTAACATTGTATTTGCCCGTACGTTACAACTGTAGAGTTATAAAATAAATAGAATAAGTAGTTTAAATTACGGAATAGATAAATAAAATCTATTCTGTGGTTTAAACTGTAAGAACGTTAATGCGTGGGTGAAATGATGTTCATCCTTGTACTATGACTGATTCATATTCCAGAACAATTTGTGCATGGAATGAACATTACAGTACCTCGTGCGAAAAAGACTGACCGTTAAGTGATTGAGGTTAAACATAGGTTAAATCATAATTGGGTGTGACAAGCAGTCAGTTCAAATATAAAGCGATGTGCGTGGGGCGATGGCACGGCTCCGGCGCGTGCTACGTAGGCGAGTTGCGCACTCACCTTTACTGGATATGTACTAACGCAATCCTTAAAATTATATTTATTTCATGTTTAATACACCTATGAATAGGTATTTGTATTCCCCTCGACTTCCAATACAATATGGTTAAACGCAAAATGCTACAAATATCTCGATTAATCGATTATTGCACGCTTCCTTAGCTTCATTTATTTCGATGTTATTTGATAGTTATTAAATTTGGTATTTCGCTATGTATAGTAAATAATTTTTAATTGTTATGTTGAAAATTGTTAATTTTAGTTATTTGTGATTTAGTATCAAATCTCAATTCGATACCTCATATAGTTTTTAACTAAGTAGACGAAATTTTGTAGAGATAACAATGACATTGATCAATTTATCTTTAGATTCATGGGCCGGGAATTTGTTTTGGAAGTGACATATATAAATTACTTACTAAGTAGGTACATGTATACGATTAACTGAGCATGGTAACTTGAAGTTCAACCGCTTGTTACCTACGCTTTGTGTTAGGTTGAAAGCTGCATTGTGTCGTCGATGGGTTGAATCATCGATGATGGGAGAGAAGCTGCGTTGTGTCGTCGATGGGTTAAATCTTGCATCATAGAGCAATGCGGGCCAGCGGTCGCGGCGGACCGGATGGCTCGCGTTGATCTATGGGTAGAATAATATGAGGTTATAGGTGGATTGAACACAATTATGTAGTTATACATATATTGCGTTGTCGTTTTCTTACACTTTTTAGAGAGATTACGTTTAGCGATACCTAAATACATTGAATTTGCGAAAAAACTAATATTGAGCTACAATTTTTGAAATTTTATGTATGTATGTATCTTTACGCCAAGTCCCTTACGGGCTAGGCAAAGAGTGTGGAGCGCCAGATATCCCGGTCCTGACACATCTCTCGTGCTTCTTCTACATTCATCATTCTCTTTATAGGTAGGTAGGTAGGTAGGTGTCAGTAAATATTATGCCATATTTAAATTTATTCATCGATTGTATGTTTAAAATATATTACCTAAATGTCTTAAGTATAATAATATAAGATATGCGTACGTAAAGGTATCTGCTATAATCTGCAGGTAGATACAATCTCGAGAATTTTTTTATGCCTTTATGATCAAAACACTTAACCGATTTCGGTAAAATATGTTAAGACAAATAATGTATTATCTGAAAATTTCTTTATTGATAGTTCGGATGAAGTGCTGGAGTGAGACTTATTTTTCAGACAAATTACTTCTGCAACTAGACGAAGAAGGTCTTTGACCAGTGTGTGTTGCCAATGTCTACATACGCAACCGAAACATGGTGGCACACTAACAATGGGCTTCACAAGAGGGCTCAAGGTCACTCAGAGAGCAATGGAGAGGGTTATGCTCGGAGTCACGAAATGAATTATGTCGGGTTGAAAAATTAACATTTTCATTGAAACTTAGGCTTTTTATGTGCATTATATATTTATGTACACTCTTTTAAACAGTGAAAAAGGTAGGCGCAAAAGGCTCTTAGCCTAAATAAATTAACACATCTGCCTAAGAAAGACCCCTGTGTGTCCGATCCTCACCTTACGGTGTTGCCTGGAGACACATAAGATATCAACTTTCGCTCTAGTCATCGGTTGGTGGACACCGGGATAATGACACGAAGGTCGTGCTAGTGTCGTGGTAGAGGGCTGGCACGGCGCGTACGTCGGATATGTGTACAATGTTGTAAGCAGTGATCGTTCATCGCGGCGATGGTCAACGTGGTCTCATCGTCGTGAGATATAGGTATAGAACTGACGCAATAAATAGGCGTTGAAAGAGTACTTTCATCACAACGACATATTTTTATAATGTGGCTCTCTGTACTGCCACTTCTGGCGTATTATTGCGAAGAAGGGAAATTCATTTAGGTAGCCCACGCAGTTCTAATTCAATATCTGAAACTTAAAAAGACAATGGAACAAATAGCTTCTCAACGCAATTTTTTCTATCAAGGGACCATAAATGCTAATATTAATAAGCGTTGTTGGTAGGATGTATTAATTGTCATGACATAAGTCTATCGCCTGTTGTGTGCTTATGACTTATTCCTCCTCGCAGCTTGTACTGCACAGAGCTAAAGTTATAAGCATTAAAAGAAAAAAATAAAGAAAAAAAAAGAATTTATCTTAAATGAACAAGCGTTGTCAGATGCCTTAATAGGCATGGCACGGGTCTGCCGTGCCGCTGATCGTGTGCTGGCGCCGGCACATTATTGCTCCTCACAATCACTGCTGAATGCTGCATATATATGTGTTGTAGCGATTTATTACTTAATTTTCTTTATACTTACATGCTGTATTAAGTCTCATAGTGTTCGTGTTTGTAAGATCTCGGTTTTCGTTATCCAACGTTCAGTCATCACGTGTGATAGTCAAACGTTGTTGGCAAACGACGAACGTTGGCATCACATGTTTGGACTGACTGTAGATTTCTACTTTTTGGTGTCACGGCTTCGTCTTAGATCGTCGTCCATTGAATTTGAGATATCTGGAAAACGCCAACCTGACGTGGCCACAAGTTGTCTGTCAGCAGGGGCGGCTTAACCTATAGTGGAGGGTGTGCAATGCACACGGGCGCCGCCGTCTCAGAGAGGGAAGAAGAGGATGAAATGTAGTACACTTCCGCTGCGGAACTCCAGCGCCGAACCGCGATAGTTCATGTTTCGTCTAGTGTTTTAAGTTATATGGGCAGCGAAACAGAAATTCGATACATTACGCTTCTATTACGCTGTCCATAAAACTTAAAACACAAGACGAAACATGAACTATCACCGCTTAGTTTCGCATCAGAGATGTGCGACAGGCATTAAAGCAATGAGTGTTATTCTACCGTCATAATAAGAAGAAAGGACGTAACTAATACCATACTGTAAGCTATACCTACTTATAAAATAGCTTGTTGGAATATTTAAATTAAATCTTGTTACGACGGCAAAGTTAATAGTTATAGCCGCGGGGGGGAGGTGAGGGGGTTAGGCCTAGAGGGCGCCATGGTTTCATTGCACACGGGCGCTACACGAGCTAGAGATTATAGAGACAGAAAACTTTAAAGTCCCACTTAGATTTAAGTGACGTTTGAGTATTTGGCCGTTAGACACCTAATTACGGTGACATTTATATAGTCAACTCAGGAAGCAAAATTATAATGCTGATGATTTGCATTTATGGTCCAGATTATTTCTCATTTAAAATTGGTATAAACATTTCTCTTTTAAAGGGTACGAGTTGATTTGCAAATAAAATATTTAAATTAAAATGCTTCCAGCTTTGACGCATATCAGTGTAGGCTGTTTAATAATAAAAAATTGGGTTAAGTGCATATTAAACCCTGAAAATTAAGTCTTGTATCGCATCGCAATAGTAATTTTGAAAAACACAATAAAATAGTTTATACGTATCTACTCATCTCGTTTGCATTTTCGCAAAGACCACAGAATACTTTCGGGGTATTAGGTTATTTATCTATTTTTAGGGATTTTATTACAATAATAATCATATAAAAAATCTGAAATCTGTTTGTTACACACAACTAGTTATCGCATATGAAATATTTCTTCATAGTTGGAAGTACATAATTGAAATGAAGAAATCTACATATAGTTTGATTGTGTGTTATGTGATAGTGATTTTGAAATAATTCTAGTGTTATCGTTAATCTTATAATAATACTGATGTTTGAAATCCGTAATTAACTAATTAATATTAATGTTAAACATTATTATGTTTCTATGGTTTTGCAAATGTTTGAATATTTATTTGGCGTTTTTATAATATATTCATTGTGCTAATATGCTGTTCAAAATTTTGTTTGCACGTTTATTAATTAAAAGTAAACTAAAATAAATCCTAGGGTATGAAAATGATGGCAGTGTGAACGCAGGCACACGTCTCGGTCGGGAGCCTCTCAGGCGCAGGTCAAGCGCCTCACAGGGATCATCTATATTTCATTATCACTGTGATTGCCCCCGGAGAAAATTTTTAAGGAGTTCCCTATTAAATATTAAAGCGCACGTTGCATATTCAGCGCGACCTCGGCCATGGACCGGTCATCCGGCGAGTCACACGGTGCGACCCCACTGTCTAAGCTGTGAGCTGCGGCTTTGACGTGCCACGCCGATACTTCAACTTACCTTCAAAGGTATATTGTTTCTACGTCTCGTTTGCGGTAGATAATAAGCTTTTATAAAAAAAAAAACATTGATCATGTAAGTAATGTAGTCAAGTGCACATTTTCATTAGGACTTCATTGCACATATCGTCGGTTAGTTCTTGATAATACTCGTAAATAGAGTTCATTCCTGAACTCTATTTACGATTGCACCTGGGACCTCAGGATAAACAGTACAGCCGCTTTGCACTAAGCTACCGAAACTTATCTGAAGTTACCTATTTCGTGACACTTATGGAAACCTCCATTATGAAGAACATTTGGCATGTACTTCACTTACATGTTAATTAAATGATGTAGAGCAGATTCGTAATAAAAGTTTGTCTAGCTGCAATGTGTCTGCATTGCAGCTAGACACACCTCGTTTGACTTTGGCACAAATCCAATTTTTGTGAAATTTGTTTGTGACGCTTTGTCTAGTGTGCCTTTAACTATGCAATTGAAGTAATATCTTTTACTGGTGGTAGAGCTCCAGTGACGGAGCTCTCGCGGGCGTAGGCACCACCGCATTACCTAATATACTTGCCGCTAAATGGTAGTGTTCAGCACTATCGTGTTCCGGTCAGGTAGTAATGTACAGCCCTGTAATTTCCGGCACAGAGGCTTAACACCTAATGCCTCAGGAGTGGCAGCGCATCTGCATTTTGACCTCTGGTCATTGTGTGGGTGTCTATAGGCTGCAGTCATCACGTAACATTAATGTGAACTACAAGCTTGTTTGCCACTTTTATTATATAAAAAAATATATATCTTAAGTTATCATATACAAATGTTTGATTGTAGATCGAACAGGTATGTGAATTGGCTGGACTGGTTAACCTGAGGTCGCAGGTTCGATCCCTATCCGAAGGTTCTTTTCGTTCCATTTATTTATTTATTATATAATTATGTATTTATGTACACACCTAAATAATATACCTAAATATATAATATTAAAATACACATACTTAAATATAATAATAGCATAATACATTAATAATGAACATAATATATACACCAAGCTGCTATACCAATGACTATAATAAATAATTAAACATAAATACCTACTGTTAAACAGTTACAAATCGACGAAAGATTTAGATACCTAAATACATTTTCATACATATGTGTTAGCCGCTGTTTTGAGCCAATGAATTTAGAAAGAAACGACGAAGTTTGAATTTAAATGACAGCTTACTCGAAGCTTTTTTAATGTCAAAGGGTAGTGCATTCCAAAGTTTAACTGCTGTGCAGGTAAAAGAACTTGACACAAAACCAGTACGATGAGAAGGGATATTGAGAATAAGTCTAGCTGACGAGCGAAGATTGAGGCTGTGGGAATCACCCAGAAATTAAAATTTTTGTTTGAGATAGATGGGAGAACACGGATCGTTAAGTATAGAGTGAAGTAAACAGAGAAAGATCTTCTTCTTCTTAAAGATCTTCTTTGGCGAATAGGCAGCCAGTTCAGTTTGGACCTGTGATTCGATATATGATCGAATTTACGAAGTCCGAAGATGTAACGGATACAGTTATTGATGATACGATTTAATTTGTTGAGATGATATTGAGTAAGATCGGAGTAACAAACATCCGCATAATCCAAGATTGGAAAAATAAGAGACTGCACTAAGAGGGTTTTAGTACTTGAAGGTAGAAAGTTTTTGAATCTATAAAGAGACCGCAGCGTGGCCGTAGTATTCTTACAAATATTAGTGATTTGACAGTTCCAGTTGAGGGTGGCATCAATGTGCACACCTAAATCTTTAACATCTTTTGAAAAAGTTATAGTTGACATATTCAAGATATTCCAATTATATTCCATTTCGTTCCAAGAAGGAAATTTCTCGTTCCATTTTTTCTTATTTCACTCACATGTGTTATTGCGAAAAATAAAACAATTTGGTATTACGTATTACCCTCCTCCGAGGAGCAACATGAAACTGGATAATGAAAGCTCAAAAAATTGTACCTTTCATTATTTCTTAGCTCGTAGAGTAAAAGATAGAGTCGTTAACTTAGTATTACGTTCCTACAACATGATTCCATGATACTCTACAAATTATTCATAGTAAATGATTGCTTTTATTTCAGAATTTCTTCAACAAATTATTTGTGGATAATGTCACTTCCGCATACCTTGTCGTTAAGTTACTTCAGCATATTTTGTGGACGTCTGTAAAACCCAAAAAATAAAGATGGTATTAAGAACTCTTGTATCAAGAAATATTATGCATATACTAAGCTGCTAGTAGCTTCTACAGATCTTTATTTATTTAAATTGTTTAGCATTGCCTTCATAATAAATTATTGGATTCTTTGCTGGATTATTGACTCTATACACAAAAGTAGTGTGCAGCAAGTTTATATTTTATGTAAACAATTAAGAACTAAGATATACCTACAAAATCACTGACATTTATTGACCATCTCATTGTATGTAATGTAAGTATTTACATCCTGAGCGTGTTTGAAATATTAATTTTATTTGAAACCCAGTTTTTCCCTCGCTGGAAATCATTCGTAAATAACAATGCTATAAATTTAATTTAAGTATTTGTGAGTACTACCTACCTGCTATTATTCAATGACGTAGATACATACAGACCTTGATTAATTAGCACAGGCCAGTAATGTTAGTATAATATCCAAATAGTGTAAATAATTTTATTTTCTCTTAATCATATGTAGATTTCTGAAGTAAATGCTGGATTAATCACTTATGGTGAAATATAGAGAAAATGGTTGTAATAATAGGTGTAATACCTCTGTTAATGCAGAATGATGTCTAGAAAAATTAATTTGTAACTAGTGAGCCAAGCTAGACGTACGATGGTACAACCTCACAATTGGCTACTTTTCTTTTTTTATGTAATGAAAGTGGCAAACAAGCATGCAGTTCACATTGATGTTTAGTGATGACTGCAGCCTATAGACACACAGAAAGACCAAGGTCAAAATGCAGATGCGTTACCACTCCTGAGGCCTAAGGTGTTATGCCTCTGTGCCGGAAATTACAGGGCCGTACATTACCACCTGACCGGAACACGATAGTGCTGAACACTACCATTTAGCGGCAAGTATATTAGGTTATGCCTAGTATATTAGGTGGTGCCTACGCCCGCTAGCTCCGTCACTGGAGCTCTACCACAAGTTTAAAAGGTGTTTGTTTCCCTTCTTCCTTCCCCTTTTGTGATCTTCCCCTCCTTCCATCTTCTTTACGTCTCTTCTCCCTTCTTCTTTTGTCTTCTTATTTGAATACCAAAGAAGCTCTTTAGTTTGTTTCGTGGTAGCGATTAGAGTTGTATCGTAGGCGTATCGGCGAAGCTTACATTCTTTCCTCTCCAATAGACACAACGTCTGTCCAGTCTTCTAAAGCTATACGCATAATGTATCGGTATATATATATAAGTCTGTTTTACTACATGAAAGAAATAAACCTTGTGCTGCTGAAAAGAAGTTTTATTGTTAGTTTTTTTTTATACAGAGACTATTTTATCTAGATAATATAAAACAATATGAACTCAAACCTGAAAAGAAGAAACGACAATGAAAGTTTATTCTTTCACTTTTAAAACATAAAATAATATAATAATAAAATTTTCATTGATTATACAATTGTCAATCAACTCTTATTTGAATCTGTCTCTGACATTCTGAATTCGTTTCTTCTTTAAAATCAGACAATTAAAAAGTTAAAAACTATAACCAAACTTCATGGTAAATAAACACACAGAGTGCGAAGAAAGAAATAGTATTTCTTTACATATATTGAAGAGGAGTGGAGATAATGCACACCCCTGGCAAACATAAACGCAGGGATGGAGTGGACTTGAGTTGTCATTGTCCATTTTCACGGAAGCAGAGCTACATTTGTAACGCTGGCGCTTCCTTGGTACACGTACGGTAAACTTTTAGAAGAATTCTCGGAAGTACATGTACTCTTGAGAATTCTCCTTAGAGTGATGACTCAGCATGAAATTAACGTAATATTCCTCATGGAACATGAATACCGGGAAATCTGAAGACAAGTTCTATGAATCAACAACCTCTTTTATGATTTTCCCCAACTCCACATTTGGACTGAAAAACTCAGACAATAGAGTCATTAAGATTAAGGCGATTGTCCAATCTTGTCATAAAATGTGTCCAGGAAGGGATAAATATATAAATATTTAACACACAAAATATGGCTTATGTTCACCGTTTTATTTTCAGTATTAGATGGCAATGGAAAAAAAATTGGCCAAGTGAGAGAAGAGAGAAGAAGGTGTTAAGATTTTTTCTACGCTACTTCAAATGCCATGATCAGATATCTGGTTTAACAAAGTTATGATTGTGATTATGATAGAAATGGTAGTGGTGAACATTCGGTCTAATATTATTTGTTACTGCGGTACTTCTTGAACGAATTTTTATTCTAACATACTTACTTTTAAAAAAAATATTTATGCGTTTAAGTTCCGAAACAGAACGTAGTCAAATCCATCTTGTTTCAAACATTGCTCAACTGGTTGAGTGAGTAATTCACATATACTCATTTCAAATTTAATATCGGTCCTTTGGTGTTTAGTGAAATCCTCATATTTTCCGAGAGGAGTATAAATAAAAAAAACTGGATCACGGATGAAGGCACGATGATTGCCTTCACACAGTAATATAATATTAGTTATTTGTTTAGTGCTACTACTGTGTGAAGGACACCTTCATTCCTTTCCTTTGGCTCATTAAGAATGGCCTTTTGTTTGCATATCAATGTCTAGCTTTACGATCGCTAACAATCGCGCATATTGATTGCCTATTAGATCCACAATACTGCGGGCAGGGCCACCCATGGCGACCGACTATCTCTACCAGCGGTTATAAGCAATGATTGATGCTATTCTTTTAATCAGCGTTAAAACGACCGGCCATTAGACCACCTAACATGATATCTTTTGTCCTGGCTGAGTTTATAATTGTACGAGTATCTTGTCTTTTCGTACTGCCTTTTCTATAATGGCTTTAAATTCTAGTAATGGCGCTTACCTATCGTAATTTGCTTCTTTTGCTAGACAGATTTTAAAAACCTTTTGAAAATATCCCTTGAAAAAGCGGTAACTTATAATTGGCCTTTATTTCTGTTACTCCCGGTTACATGTCTATTTATTGTTATTACTAGCTGTTAGTTACCGTAATATTGTAAATAAAATAATTAATAAAGAATGTGAGGTGGTCATGCAATTTGTTCTATTAGTATTTTTCTGTGGGTTGTTCCTAATCTATTTATCATAAACTTACAATGGCTTACGATGTTCAAAATTATCTTATTGTTTTCTTAGTTAACCTGATTACGTAGTATGCTCGGCGGCATAGTCGCCTATCCCGCAGTCGATGTAGGCATGCAGATCACTGACATCCAGTTTGAGGTCTAACAGCTAGTTATTTATATAACGTTTATCCGAAACTCATTACTGTTAGATCGGCGATAATGTACTGGTAAGTCAACTCACGTCATTTCTGATTCAAACGCAAAAGATGTTCGATGCAATTGTTCTGAGATTTCTAGTATTTTTTGTTTAGATTTCATACTATCTATAGCTATCTACTATTGGGTACAAATTGTTCACTAATTTCCCGATATCAAACACAAATAAATGTAAGTAATTTATCCTTTTATTTATCTCGATGCTTAAGCTACTATTCGATGGTTTTTTAAACTTGGTCTATACCTAGTAATACTTTTGTATAGTTCATCAAATGATAACCAAGGAAAACAATACATAAAAATTACAAAATTCAAAATGTTTTAGATGTAAAGCGGGTATTTCCCTGAATCATATAAATTTATTGTAAGTAGGTATCTCACTTACAGGAATTCATGAAATTCCTATTTGTTTACGTCTGCTCAGTTTCCCCGTTTTAATTAAGTGTAGTGGTGTAGATCTTCGGACTTTTGTAAAGTTCCAATAAGCAAATTGATTTTAGAATTCACTAGCTACATTCTTGACGGGTACAATCAGGAAATGATTTTTTAAGGTTCCGTAGTTAAATAAGAAAGCACGGAGTCCTTACCTATATAGGTACATGCTGTAAAAAATGAGTGCCGGCCCGTGAAAGGTGGAATCAGTACCGTGTTACGAACTTAACAACGTCCGTGATTAAAATTTATTTTGGGAGTATTTATTGTTTTTGTTTAATTACTCTTTGGTTTTTTTTTTCACGTTAATTGGATGACAGACAATCAGACAGGTATCTGATGGATATGCGACAGGCATAGGCCCACTTGGGCTTGTACTTTGAATAAGGAGAAAGCCTGCATATGGATACTCCCCTCAATACAAACATTAATCTAATTGGCAATGCAGCAATAAACTAAAAAGTATTAAATAAATATAACTACGTTAAGAAAAACCGACTTCAAAACTGAAAAGTAAAAAATAATAAAGATTTAATTGTAATTATATCCTACCTATTATTTATAAGTGCTATTTACTAATAGGTTTGAAGTCGGTGCCAAGCCAAAATCACTAAAGTAGGCATTTCATTGTATTAAAACGTAACTTCACGCCTGTAATCCCCGAAGGGGGGTAGGCAGAGGTAAATGCATGAATTCAAGCATACATGCAAACCCACCCGGTTACGTTTTGTGCAGTGTATTAATTGGCTCGTATTCATATTTAAGTGATTAAAATAAAATTATTTGTTTTAGGCTTGGCACCGACTTCAAACCTATTAGTAAATAGCACATATAAATAATAGGTAGGATATAATTACAATTAAATCTTTATTATTTTTTACTTTTCAGTTTTCAAGTCGGTTTTTCTTAACGTAGTTATATTTTATGATATTGTATCCACCAAATATATTTTCATGTAAAATGTTTCCAAGTCAAAAAGCTTTCATATCTCAAATCTCTAAACCTTATCAGAGAATATGTAATAATACTACGTATGGAATGGACACTTCGACGTCCCGATTTCCCCGTCTCACCCAACCTCCTCCCCTCTTATGGGCGACGTTTCTTATTCTCTATGTGCTACGCACACAGGTGCACGTGTAAATACACGTCACTGATTGATGTCTGTATAATAGAGACCTTAATAGAGAGAGCAATAAGCGTTTATATGGAATTTTGGCGGAGTGTCCGCGGTGTGCCAAAATGTGTGGCTTGGTGATTTCGACGCCACAAGTAATATTACTTAGCAAAAAAACTAACAGTGGATTAGTTTTTCATCTTATGGCTACTACACGTTAGCAGTTAAAGGCCCTACACATTAGTCACCTTTGTCAAAATGCGTGCCTTAGTGAAAAGTGGTGTTTATTATTTGTAATTGTTCTTTCCTTATATACCTTAAAGGAATCGTTATATTCATTTTCATACCTCTAGCTTTAACATTTGAAGAAGTTTAATTCAAAACTTCCATCCTTATATTTAAGGGGTTGGAGAGTAAAAGTTCACTTTAAAGATTTTTTTTTGTTTGTGTTACCTACCTTACATATCAAATTTTAGCTTTCTAGGCCTTCAGGAAGTACCTTAAGCATTTTGATGCTCATCAGTGACTAACGAAATCGCGGGTTTTTAGGTATCAATAAAATCGTAAAAACACCTAAGTCTGCATTTTGCAACTTAATATCTTATGTGTAAAAAGAATGTTTTTCTGTATGTCCTAGATATAGAATTGTAAACTACGCATTTGATCATGTGATAATCTTTAGCAAAGTTGTTGTGCATGAGCCCACGAAGGTATCTGAGATGGCAAATTCGACGGATGGCGCCACTGTAATTTTTTAGTTGGTGGCGTAGCAACGCGCGCAGGTTACAGCTAGTATTTAATAAATCATTGACACGATACGCAGATAATTTTTCCTGTCTGATGTATTCCAAACTAAAGTAATGTGAGTTTAACAACGACGAAACTTGTGAGGAAAGATATACAAGTGCCCTTGCACTTCGCTTAGCTTGTCTTGGCGAGGGCACTGCCGTGCCCCCATACAACATTCCAGATATCTGCGATTCACGTGCAACTCATCAAGTAACAGACTAAACAATATCATAATTCCGTTCATTAGTAGTAAATGCAGCCATTCTAGTTGGAACTAAGACACACTTCTATATCTATTTAAATCCAGCTTCGTATTGCCATTGACGTCAAAAACTCTAACAACTCAGATAACATTAAAATGTGATCGTTATTAGTAGTTGCCGAGTCGTGATAATTGTTAACGACTACGCAAATTACTGTTACAACGACAGTTTACTTAATATGTATTGCGTCAGTTTAATCCTATTAATCAATATGTTTGTTAGGCTACTACTGTTAGGCTAAGCTATTCCGGGTTCGATCCTCGAAGCAGGCAGTATGAGATATTGAGTTTTTTCATAATTAGAATGGTTCTTCAAACACCAAGACATTTATTTGCCTGAAATATGGAATATAATAAGTTTTTAGTTGTTTTCTTGAATTTAATAGGTTGGGGAAGAAGTCTTTTCGCATTATAGAATGTATGAACTTGTAATAAAATCTCTTTGGCTGTAGTATTTGTATCTGGCTGGTTTTGGTATCATTGAAAGTTAAAATTTTAAAAAACATGATTCCAAATTCAAATTAGACAAATGTGTGATTTTCATTTGTTTTTCGTACTGTCAAGATGAGTGAATCTAATTTAGAAATTCGATACATTTTACAATTTTACTACAATAAAGGTAAAAATGAAACGCAAGCCGCGAAAAAAATTTGCGATGTTTATGGACCTAGTGCAGTGTCTGTAAGAGTAGCACAAATTTGGTTTAAACGATTTCTATCCGGAAATTTTGATGTCAAAGATGCACCTCGCTCTGGTCGCCCTATTACGGATAAAATGGATGCCAATTTTGAAAAAGTGGAGCAAGATCGACATATCAGTAGTTACGACGTAGCTGAAGAACTGAGAATTGACACCAAAACAGTTTTGGCGCATTTGAAAAAAGCTGGGTACAAAAAAAAGCTCGATATTTGGGTACCTCACGAGCTCACTGAAAGAAACCTAATGAACCGTGTACTCATTTGTGATTCTTTATTACGACGTAATGAAACCGAATCATTTTTGAAGAAGCTGATAACTGGTGATGAAAAGTGGATCACGTACGACAAGAACGTACGAAAAAGGTCGTGGTCAAAGGCCGGTCAGACTTCACAGACTGTGGCGAAACCCGGGTTAACTCGCAATAAGGTGATGTTGTGTGTGTGGTGGGATTGGAAGGGCATTATTCATTATGAGCTATTACCACCAGGCAGGACTATCGATTCTGAACTCTACTGCGAACAACTGATGAGATTAAAGCAAGAAGTTGAGAGAAAGCGGTCGGAATTGATCAACAGAAGGGGTGTGGTGTTTCATCATGATAACGCTAGACCTCACACATCTATAGCCACTCAGCAAAAATGAGAGTTTGGCTGGGAGGTGTTAATGCATCCGCCGTATAGTCCTGACCTTGCACCTTCAGATTGCCACCTGTTTCGGTCTCTTCAGAATTCTTTATGCAATGTTAGGTTAACATCACGAGAGGACTGCCAAATCCACTTGTCGCGGTATTTTGATGAGAAGTCCCAAAATGTTTATAGCAATGGGATCATGTCCCTACCTACAAGATGGCAAAAGGTTATCGAACAAAATGGTACAAACATACTTTATTTCAATACATACTTTAGTTAAATTTAAATAAACAATATTAAAAAAAGTTTTGAATTATCTTAAAAAATGCGAAGAAACTTTTTCCCCAACCTAATATAATATATATTTTATTTCCCCGATAAATGTCAATAGATTGATCCACCTCATGCAGAAGTAGGTAAAGAAACTGGCGAATTGTGGATGTCTTAATACTTCCATAACGCTTACACTAAGACTGCACCTTTTATAGGTTGCGATGAACTATGGCCAAATATATTGCGTGTTTTTTGTGACGTTCTCAGACATCCTGCCGAGATAAAGTAGGCGATGGATACGGTAATTAAGTCAGTTTTTGACACTTCCTAGCGTGGGTATACTGCGTGATCTATTTGCGTGACTAGAAAACTTCTATGTGTGTGTTCAAAAATAAATTTCCACGCTCGCAGACTGTCCTGCCCTGTAGTGTTTAAAATCAATCAATAATATTTGGCTTGGCTTAGTTTCTTGCAATGGTAAATTCAATATTTGACCTTGCTATCAACTTTGTTTGGCACGCGACTAATAAAAGTAAAACAGTTATCGGTAAACGTGCTTAGCAGCGCATCAGTCGAATTTGATCGTGTGTGTGTTATCATATAAAACTATTACACACATATGTGCCTTAAGGACAAAAACACCATTTGATGTACACTTGTTTCTCAAATAGCAAGGCTAAGAGCCCTTTGCGCTCGCCAATTTTCCGGTGGATTAATCTAGTGTCGTATCCAGATGAGCTGCCTTCATACATCCATTTAAAAAATGTTCGTAGTTGATGGTTATAAGATGGGATTGTGCCGTTCCCATACCTTCCAGCCTCATTATTTTAACTCTGAAAAATTTTCAGCATCAAAGTCTTTGTCAAGATGAATCTAATCGAACCCAAACTTGATTGGATTATCATCAGAATTTTAGGAGTTCTTTTAGTCACCTTACAGACCTATCGTAAGACCCAAGAAATCATCGAGCAATAAAATATCCGTGACGTCAATTAAAACGAGCCTTAACTCGATGGGGCTACATCGCTTTCTCACAAAATTGATTATTCTCAGCTCCATAATCAAACCCTGGAGATCATTCAGCAGAATTAACACCGATATTTTTCAAGACGAATTGGCCAAACCCAGACTCGATGGGTATATCTTGTGTAGTTTGGGAGTTTCATACATACCTACTAGCTCGACCATCAGACCCCAGAAATCATTTAGCATCAAATTCTGGTAAAGCTGACCCAAAATCAATGAGTTTCCGTTGTTTTCCCATTACCACCTTATTAAAGAATTTTTCAGTGACGTTTTTCAGTCATGTTTTAGTAACGAAAAGTGTAGGAACTCTTATTTAAAACCTTTAAATAAATAATCATTTTTTAATGAACTAACAATGTCGTGTTTCTATGTATAGAATAATCAAGAAAACTTGTTTTTCGATCAAAACCGACTTACCGACTTCGAATATAATATGTTGAGAAAGAGTGCTCAGAGGAAGAGACTGCGCCAGATTATGTTTAATTGCTGAATTTATATAACATTTCGGTAATTTATTAATAGGACATAATTTATTAATAAAATGATATAACGCAGTCTCAGATGGTACTTAGTTTTCAGGAGAAAGTGCGGGGTGGCATGGTATGGCGGTCGCGATTGACGTCAGCCGGTGCTGCGTTTCACAATCCGCAGCGCAATGTGCTTGCGCATCACCAATGGAAATTGGTGACAACACGCAAAGTAGGCACTGCGTCTTAACACAATCTTACCTGCTTGATATTCGATATTCTTTTACACCCAATGACGTTGTCATTGACGTAATTACAAAACGAAAACAACATTAAACTACGACGCAAGACAATTATACATTTAAACATACGTTAAAACAGAGTTATTTTATTTATTTTTTGCGTTTTTTTTACAAACACTATTTGTATATTATCTGACGACGGTTGGTGATCACAATAGAAAAGACATGGATTAATATTAATAACATTTTTTATCTTTATTAATGGTTATAATTAACATCTATACTTATAATAAAACAGTAAAATCCGCGTGTCTGTACATTGTATATATTTACGAAAAACTAATTGGGGGCGATGTTAAAATAGTATTTGAACAGTTTTCAATCATTTTTATTTTTTTTGTCTGTCTGTTTGTCGGTTTGTCTGTTTGTCCCTTTGTCCAGGCTAATCTCCGAAGATACTGGACGAATTCGAATGAAACTTTTTGTGGTGTATAGATACTAAGCCTGGCCAACATTTAGGCTACTTTTTACTGCGGGAAAATTACTCATTCCCACGGGAATCTCTACATTTAATAAAATCGTAAGAAAATAAAGACTGTAGATTGAATATTTTTGAAAAGAATACTTGGGACGTGATCTGCAATAGGAGTCGAAGCCAAAAATATAGTTTACAGATTTTTTGTCTGTTTGTCTGTATGTATGTCCGGCCTAAACTAAAAAAGTACTAAATGGATTTACTTCAAATTTTGCATGAATATTACTAACCGGTCCGGTCAACATATAGGCTACATATTATCATGCTATCTCCTACGGGGGAAGACCTGTGAATCTTTAAAATCGTAGAAAAGTCAAAACTGTACATTGATTTTTTGTTTTAAAGAATATTTGGCGCGTGATCTACTATCGATATCGAAGCCAAATATAATGTTTGTTTGTCTGTTGTTGTTTGTCTGTATGTATGTCCGGGCTAAACTCAAAATTACTTAATAGATTATCTTCAAATTTCGCCTAAATATCCGAGAATTTTCAAGGACACCGCATTGGGTAAGGTTAATAGGTATCGTGCATCCAAATAATGGCAAAAGCTATTGCCTGCGGTTGTTACTTCACAAGGTCCGAAGCCCAACGTATTTCGCTTTTCTGAGGACATTTGATGGCGTGGAGTATCCCACTTACCGCGCAGCCTGCGTAGCACGTCACCTTCTTGACGGTGACCAAAACTGGTGAAGGAGAAGTATCGCCATTATCTGTCTGAAGATTTTCTATGAGCTTTGAGACACGTACTACTGGAGACGAAGTCGAAGTAACTAATGAACGCATGCTGAACACCTGTCTTAGTTAATTTCAAGATGTGGTCATTTCCACCGCCGATTGAACTATCAAATATGGGTTACCAGCTCCCCAATATCATGGGGTGATCCCATCAAGACCGTAGAAACTGGGAGTATAACGCTGAGACAAATTACGATCCGGGCGAAATGACCATGTCACTTTGTTCTCTTCAGAGCAAAAACAAATTTATGATACCGTCCTTTTTTTTTTTTTTTTTTTTTTTATGTCTGAAGATTGACAGACAAGCAAACGGGCCACCTGATGGAAAGTGGTCACCGTCGCCTATGAACATTTGCAACACCAGGGGAGTTGCCAACGCGCTGCCAGCCCTGAAGGACTCTTTTGACGCCATTTTTGAAGAACCCCATATTGTAGCACCTAGGGAACACCTCAGAGGGAAGTTCGTTCCACAATTTACACGTTCTGGGCAGGAACGAACGTGAAAACCGCACCGTTGAGCACTGCCAAGTGTCCAGTCGGTGTGGGTGGAACTTCTCTCTTCGGCGGGTAGTACGGTGTAGGAAAAGAGACGGTGGCACCATGTCAAACAGTTCAGCAGAGCACTCACCGTTGTAGAGACGGTACAACACGCACAGACCCCCAACAGAGATGTTCGAGCCTGTCGGTAAGTCCTGGATCGTTAACAATACGAACGGCGCGTTTTTGTAGGGAGTCAAGTGGACCAAGCTGGTATTTGGGGGCTCCCGCCCACAAATGAGAGCAGTATTCCAGATGGGGCCGCACTTGGGCCTTATAAAGCTGTAGTAGCTGCCCCGATGTGAAATACTGCCTCGCTTTGTTAAGCACCCCCAACTTTTTGGATGCCAACTTGGTCTTACACTCAATGTGACTCCCGAATTGCACTTCGTTCGATATGTCAACGCCCAGGATACCGATACTCTTATTAACGGCGAGCGGAATGCCCTGGAACTGTGGTGCTACAATGAATGGGGTTTTTTTAGCGGTGAACGCGCAGACTTGTGTCTTCGAGGAGTTAAACTGTACTAAATTAAGTCGACCCCAATCCGAGACCCGCTCCAGAGAGTGCTCGATTTCAGACACAAGTCTAGTCCTGCTTTCCTCGATAAGTGTCCGAGAGGCATTTGCACGGCTAGTGTAGTGTGCATCTCCCGTACTATCATCGGCATAGCAATGAAAATTGGAGTTTTGCTCCAATATTTCATTGATATGCAGAAGAAAAAGCGTGGGAGATAACACAGAGCCTTGCGGCACACCAGCGTTAATAGGTAGTCTGTCTGAGCGCTGACCGTCAACTAAGACTTGTATATAACGCTCAGACAGAAAGCTGGCTGTCCAGTTGCATAGCCTCTCGGGAAGACCGTAGGATGGAAGTTTCGCGAGGAGTGCCCTGTGCCAGACCCGGTCAAAGGCCTTAGCAATGTCCAGGCTTACAGCCAATGCCTCCCCACTCTTGTCCAAGGCGTGGGACCAATGGTGCGTGAGATATACTAGAAGATCACCAGCAGATCTACCATGACGAAATCCATATTGGCGGTCACTGATCAGCTGATGATCCTCTAGATACTGCAGCAGTTGAGTATTGATCACACGCTCCATGACTTTACAGAGTAGGGAGGTTCTTGCTATGGGCCTATAATTGGCCGGGTCACTGTGATCCCCTTTTTTGGGTATCGGGTGCACGAGGGCGGTCTTCCACGCAGACGGTACGGTTCTTTCATCGTAGGAAAGCGAGAACAGGCGCGTCAGAACGGGCGTCAGCTCGGGAGCGCACATCTTCAACACCACCGCAGGGACGGAGTCCGGGCCACTCGACTTCTTAACGTCAAGGGATAAAAGAGCTCGCCTGACGTTCTTCTGAGTGAATTTGACGTCAGGCATAGAGCTTTCACAGCGCGGGATGGTAGGCGCTGTGATACCCATGTCGTCAAGAGTCGAGTTTGAGGCAAAGAGGCTGCCCAGAAGGTCAGCTTTCTCTTTTGCCGTGTGGGCCAGGCCATCGTCAATTTTACGCAGTGGTGGGAAAGATGACCGACAAAAGTTCCCTTCGATAGCTTTGGCAAGAGACCAATAGGCACGGCTCCCGGGAGGGTGCCTCATTAGTTTCTTGCCAACTCTACCGATGTGCTTGGACTTCGCTTTGGCCATGCGCCGCTTTGTGGACCTGGATGCAGCGTTGAGTGCTCTCTTAAGGTCGGAGGCATTAGGATCCTTACAAGCGTGAGCCGCAGTCCAGGTTCTGTAAGCCTCATGCTTGTGACTAGAAGCCACAGCACAGGACTTATCGAACCAGGGCTGGTACTGTCCGCCAATGGATACGCCTTGAAAACGTTGGGCAAAACCAGGGTATAATGTTTTTCTCCTGGATTTTGGATGCTCCTGGTGGAACAGGAAAAACATTTGTTACCACTGACTTTGCAGAGGTCAGTAGGCAAGGCAAAATTGCTATTGCTGTAGCGTCGGGAATTGCTGCCACACTGTTTCCGGAAAGGAAGACAGCACATGCCATGTTTAAATATCCTTACAAGTCTGCGCGTTCACCGCTAAAAAAACCCCATTCATTGTAGCACCACAGTTCCAGGGCACTCCGCTTGCCATTGGTAAGAGTATCGGTATCCTGGGCGTTGACATATCGAACGAAGTGCAATTTGGAAGTCACATTGAGTGTAAGACCAAGTTGGCATCCAAAAAGTTGGGGGTGCTTAACAAAGCGAGGCAGTATTTCACATCGGGGCAGCTACTACAGCTTTATAAGGCCCAAGTGCGGCCCCACCTGGAATACTGCTCTCATTTGTGGGCGGGAGCCCCCAAGTACCAGCTTGGTCCACTTGACTCCCTACAAAAACGCGCCGTTCGTATTGTTAACGATCCGGGACTTACAGACAGGCTCGAACATCTGAGCCTGCGCAGAGATATTGGTAGTCTGTGCGTGTTATACCGTCTCTACAATGGTGAGTGCTCTGTCGAACTGTTCGACATGGTACCACTTCTTTTCTACACCGACGATAGATCGTCATTCCATTTCGTCATTACAATTTATCTATCGTTCAATGGAAATAGTATTGCCTTAGCCACTATGCCTTAGTGTCACAGCCTGAATGTCTTGTAACTTGTAATAGGGATCTAGTTGCGAACCTGGAGGGCGTAGTCACTAGTCACGAGCTTATATCAGGATTGTCTGGTGAAGTAGAATAGTGTCGTCGAAAGGAGACACCTACGAAAGCCTAGTTGAAAAAATATCAATCCTACCTCCTGGTTAGGTAACAGTAGTAGGTAAGTAATTGCGTATAGTGTTTCGTTTATCATCGGATACGAAACAAGGCATATAATCGTCGAAATAATAATCGTATTACGTCGGCGATTATAGGCCTCAGGAGTCATAAAACAATTACATTGAGTTGATTGAAGTTTATCGAGATATTAATGATATCCTGCAGTATCCTTAACATCCGTAACTCTATCCCCATATAAACCATGTTTATGACGTAAAGAAATGGATAGTCTCACGCTAGGACTACAGTCTACTTTGATGATGGAATGGAGGTACCTATAAAATTGGCAATACCTATTGACTTTGTATTTTAAGAAGCTCAGGACGTCACGTCGCATGATACCTATTTAATAGAAATTGTACTAGGTATTTAAAAACGCATTAATCAAGTTAACGATTGCGTGATACTGTGATAGACATTGATCTCCAAGGGTTTTGGGTTATACCTACTCGCTACTACTGGTGCTAACTGCCATCGCTTATCAGAAACCGGACTGAGACGATAAGGTTATACATAATATATTCACGTAGTAACGCATTATATTCGATCAAACATGACACAATTATTTAAGTTAAGGTTTTTACTTTTAAGTAATCGGTATTTCCATGTTTCACTTTCATTTCTCGCAATCTTTGGTTATCGATGTTGACCACATTGTAGGTACATCATTTATAGCACACCGTTCACTATTAACTTTCATTAAACCCACGACGTATAACAAACCTTTTTTTTAAAACCCTACCTCGGGCGCCTGTACAGGATCATGTATTTTGTTTACCTAGGGGCACAAGTAACCGTCCACGTCGTTTGTTTGTGTTAACTTATGCTTCGATTACTATGCATAATTTGAAGGCATTTTTTTTTGTTTGTGGTGATTATTCAACAATACTTAGATTAATAAAAATTTGCAAGTTTAGTATTTCGGTATGTTCGACGGACACATTCGTTTTGGAAAATTGTGATACCATTTCATTTATTACAAAAAAAATGCCGTTTAACGAAGCTATAGCAGCCAGAGCTGGGACACTTAGAGACGCTAGGGTTAGCCAGCGTCAGATTGGATTGGACTTGGATATCCACGAATCAACACAAGATACTATCAGCCGTTACAGAAACACCGGGTCCTATATAAGAAGACCAGGGTAAGGTCACCCAAGGAGAACCTACCCTGTACATCACAAAGAGGGAATCGTTAAATCGTCCCGAAGGTTCTGCGAAATCGCTTCATAGCCTCGTAATCGTTTGTTCGGGGTAAGATATATTAATTTAGGTGTACGAACAATAAGAAAGTTGGCAGAGAGGGCTTATTTTTATTTTATTTTTATTCAGGTTTCCTCTAACATTAGAGACATTTTCAGAGAGGGGTTTGGCAACATTGTCTTCTTATTAATTAAGAATTTACACGCTTAATTTAGTATCGTATTGTTTCTCTTAAAATAATATCATTACAAAAAGAAACGGAATACGATAGTCCAGTCAAAATGAGTGCTATTGATTTTTCAACTTGACTTGAAAAACTCATTTTCCGTATGTAGAGCGGTCATTTTACAACTATCATTTACAGCACAGAGGTAAGGTGTTAGACCTCGTGAGTGACTGTTAATGTTTAGAGGACTACATATACCTACCTAAAGTTTTAGCTTTATTCACTTACTTTATTCAACTTAATTGCAACTCCTTTGACATAAAAAGAGACAATGAATTGCCGTGGTTATGCAGAATCTTAACTAATCAACGAAGCATTTGCAAGAAGTTCTTCCGTCTTGGCAATGTTCACCGCTAATAAATATACGGGTACAATTGGTTGCGTAATGCAAAAAACCTACGCAAAAAGCTTGTGTAGTATGCATATCACGTGTTTACTTGGCTCCGTATAATACGATGTAGACACCGATGGACTTAAGGTGGTAATACACATAACTGTAGCTGTCGTACTTCCATGACAGCTACTACTTGTTAGTACCAACCACCTATATTGTCAAGTATGTATTGAAATAAAACTAGTTTTACAGATTTATCTGGCGTATATTAAACTAAAATGATTTTTAAAATCAACCCGACGTTTCGGTCGCTTTTCAGCTTCCGTGGTCCCGGGCAGACTGAGGTGACATTTGTCTGACAGAAGTTTGAAAAAAATATATGTAGCTACCTCCATCGATTTCGTAAACGCCTTGCGTAGCGTTCAGGATTAACACAATAATTACTTATGGTATCTTGAGGTCTTGCAGAATGCTGCGGCTGGGATTTAATCTTGCTAAGTATCCCATGATCCCAGGATCCCATGATGTTGATAATCGCCATCCATCTTTTCTATTGAAATTTGGGTGTTTTTTAATTTCAATAGCCTCGCGTACCATACGTGGAATGGGTTTGTGTTCTCTAGCGAGTATTTGAATTTTATCAAACCGGATGCAATGGTTCGGGTTATCCGCTATGTGTTCACAGACTGCAGACCTCCCTGTTCTTCGGTTTTTGACATCAGCAATGTGCTCTTTAACGCGGGTGGATACAGCTCTCTTCGTTTGACCAATATATGAGAGTCCACAATCACAATCTAATTTATAAATGCCAGAATTTTGTAATGGAATATTACTTTTAATGGGTCTTAAATACTGATAAATCTTTTTATATGGTTTGAAAACTGTTTTAATGGAATTCTTTTTTAAAATGTTGCTGATTTTATCTGTGACACCCTTAACGTAAGGTTTTAGTTTAATATACGCGAGGTACATCCGTAAAAATAGTTTTATTTCAATGAGTGTAGCTCGCGAAAACCTAAGAACATATCATGCAAGTATGTATTGTTAATGTGTATATGCTAACTGGCTTGTACCTATATGCCTGTATCTGGGAAACGAGTTACGAAATACGCTTTGAATATGCCGGCTTGCTAGTAATTAACAATAACAAGGGCGAGCTATGAGTACACTCTTACCCCCTTATTCATAAACGTACTTTAGATACGTTTTAGCTATAGAATGCTTTGTCTCTGTCAGTTGCATTGTCAAATGTGCAGGATAGAAAAAGACAAAGGAGAGATTAGCAACACTTTAGCTAAAATACGTTTATGAATAAGGGGGTAAGATTCCATTTTTTGTACTTTGGTATGCACACACATGTCCCAACGGAATCAAGAAGAACGCCTTTTCCTTCTCTTCTTTTTTATCTATTTAATTTCGTGGAACTTATTGTCTCGTCAAATGGCTAGTGTATGGCAAACACAGGCATACACAAATATGCAACAACCTTCGAATGTATTCACAGTGAGACAGTAACTATACGTATCTACACGTAGTTAGTAAAGTTAAAATTAAATTAGGACCATATTGGACTCGCAATTTTTTTTTTATATACAAGTTATCGATCATTAATTTCTTCAATCAAAGAAATAAAAAATATATATAATTCAAAAGGACATTTCGAGTTTGGTAGCTTCGGCACTGGTATATGCTCCTGCTTCAATCTACACACACACATTATATATATCCTCACCTTTACCATGTACGGCGCCGCGACGCCGACTCTCTGTTTGACTGTAATGACGTTAGTGCATCCAGACGCCCCATGAATACACGATTAGCTTCTCAGGTAGTAGTTTTACTTCGGGAGATTGTTTACTTTTGTGATAGTGATTACTGTTAATTGCTCTTTGTTGGAAGTTGTGTGCTCTTTTTGTCATGTTTTTGTTGATAAAGTTACTATCATGGATGGCCTGATTGTTGGCATTTGAAGCAACACCAGATGAGAAGGATTCTGATCTCTAAACGTAACTTCATACTTGTATCCCCGAAAATATAAGCAGTGGTCTATGGTCAGCATGCATTTATGCATATGCATGCGTGTTTATAAGCACGTGTTAACAATTATGTACAATTTAATTTCGAGCCTTTATTTTTAAAAAGATTAGGTACCTAAGTCAAAGTGTATACAAGAATACTGGTGGTAGAGCTCCAGTGACGGAGCTCGCGGGCGTAGGCACCACCGCATTACCTAATATACTTGCCGCTAAATGGTAGTGTTCATCACTATCGTGTTCCGGTCAGGTGGTAATGTACGGCCCTGTAATTTCCGGCACAGAGGCATAACACCTAATGTCTCAAGAGTGGCAGCGCATCTGCATTTTGACCTCTGGTCATTGTGTGGTTGTCTATAGGCTGCAGTCATCACTTAACATCAATGTGAACTGCATGCTTGTTTGCCACTTTTATTACATAAAAAAAAAAAAAAAAAAGAAAAAAAGAATTCACTTTTGATTCCTGTGCTAGTTTTGAGTGCTAAAAGTCTATTGATATAATTTATAAGGTAGGTACTATTTGCGAACTCCGTCTGAGAATTTCACCACTCTTCCGATCAAGTCCAAGAGCTTCTATTTCTTGGTCCTCATTATCTCCGCCATCGGCGGACTAGCAGTCTCCCGGAGGCTTAACGGTGGAGGTAATAAATTATTCATTTAATTTTAGTTAAAATTTAATTAAGTGCATGCATTTACTCGATTCTTTCTTGATCACGTCATATGGTAGTAGAATGGTGTCGCATTCTCACGCGAAATGCGAACAAAGCGATTGTTTTCATTACGCACGACCTTTTTATATTATATGTAGCTACTAGCAGTTTTCATTATGTCATAACATCATCATCAATATTCATTTATTTATCAACAAAGTCACAAGCTCGTTAAATGATCACTCTACGTAAACGTAACTTCACGCCTGTAATCCCCGAAGGGCTAGCTCTGCCTACCCCTTGGGGGATTACAGGCGTGAAGTAATTAATGCATGCATTCAAGCATACATGCTAACACCCACGATTCGCCGGTTACGTTTTGGCCCATGTAACAGGTCTGTTGCCATCTCCGGGCACATTACCAAACTGAGGTACTGGATTAAGGATTAAGTATTTTAAGCCGTTATCTCTGATAGCCTTCAACCCGGGAATCGAACTTAGGACATCCAGCGTAGTAGTAGTGGCCTGCTACCACTAGGCTACTGAGGCTTTTTAATGATGATCATTCTAGATCATTTATTTCGGTGTAGAATATAATTAGTAGAACAGAGGTGGTAAGTGTAAGTTATTTATGTCCGAGTCCGGACAATATGATACGTCCAGAGTCCAGGTACGGAACATAACAGGTGAACTATGGATCGTGGGTGTTTGCATGTAGGTATGCTTCAATTCATGTATATAAATTTGCCTATTCCTTCGGGGAAAGGTGAGAAGTTACGTTACTTAGAATTATAACACGTTATTACTCTCTTCTTCTCACAGGATTATTACAGTTTAATGGATTGTAAAACTACAGGTTACACGTTGATAGTGGCAAACCAATATGCAGTTCGCGTTAATGTGAACAACTACATTTTGATTCTTAAAGCATGGTATTAGTTAAAGACCCTATTTAAATATATAGGTAGTAGGTACTTATGGCTGCGCCACCCGGAGACGAGGGTAGGTAAGTCAGTTTGAATAATTTTGTATTTGATTGCATAAAATAATCTAGCTGTCAAATCAGCGCTAATGGAACGTTAGATTTTAACCGAAATTAATGGAAATCGGAAATTGTAAATTTCATTATAAAAATTAAATTCTTCTTTACAACAATTTTTTTGTTTTTGTTTGTTTGCCAAAGCATTATTGCATTTTAATCTGCAGATTCCATTTTTTTTAACGTGTTTTTTTTTCTTTATTTTATTTTTATTGTATCTGGTATAATATAGCCGTCTATGACGTACCTAATACCTAATAATGGTCCCACCGGGTAGATCAGCGTCGGTTGTCCCTTTATATATAATCAGCACAATGCTGAGTTAGGGCAGAACGTAATTGAATTAAGAAGGTAACTTTTATTGTTATTTACAACAATTGTCATTTTCTGACATTGTTAAAAAATAAACGTCCTTCTTTCTTACGTCCAATCTAATTTTACTTGCAAAACATATGGTTACGCAAAACGAGAGTGCATAAGTGCACATTAGGTACTTTTTGCATGTTAACGTAGTTATAACACGAGTGATATGCAATTAGCATTATGAAAGCGGTTCATTCAGGCGCGTGGCGCGTGCAACGTTGACCTGGAGTCATGACGGAGACTTCTCGTGATTGTGGGTTATCAGTGCTGGCGCTTTCCACAGTGCCCGACCAAGCGGCGGCGCCGCTCTATCGCGTCACTTGTCCCGGCTACAAACCTTACCTCTATTTGCGCAAGGGTTCATGGCAAGATTAGTACATAAAAATATGTAGGTACCTACAAGGTGAACCAAATTTTGAAATGTTCTTTTGAGAATTTATAGAACATTTTCCGATGTTAAAAATGTTTTTACCTCTGGATTAAACTGCCTCGGTAGCCTAGTGGTAGCAGGCCACTACTACTACGCTGAGGTCCTGGGTTCGATTCCCGGGTAGGGGGTTATCAGAGATGATGGTGTAAAGTCCATTATCTCTGGTTCTATTGGGATTTTTCCATTTTCTGGAAATTTCCCAGTACCTTGAAGTTTGGTAATGTGCCCGGAGATGTCAACACCTGTTACATGGGCCAAAAGCGTAACCGGCGAGTCGTGGGTGTTTGCATGTATGCTTGAATGCATGCATTTACCTCTGCCTACCCCTTCGGGGATTACAGGCGTGAAGTTACGTTTCATGATGACTTCACCCTACAGACATCTACACGGAAACCAGATGAAATGAAAATGCGAAAATGCAGATGCGTTACCCCTAAGATTTAAGTTGTTATGTCTCTGTGATAGTTGTTACGGGGCCATACTCGATGTATCACCAACCGATAACCCCCCTCCCAATATTGTCTATACTATATTTTACTTTCTCTAGCAAAACCCTGTCTCAAGATTTAAACCCAAAGGACTCTCCCCTATGAGTTGCTTAATTTGACCTCTGGTTATTGTGTGGATGTCTATAGGCTGCAGTTATCACTTAACATTCACGTGAACTGCATATTGGTTTGCCACTATCAAATCATAAAAAAAATGGATATTGCTCAACTAAAATCGACTCGTGAGCGGTATTAGTCTCCAAACGCCGTGTTAGTTATCAAACTGGGTCAAAGCTTTGACCTAGTTTAAAGCCCGTGCTCTGAGCACACCGATTTTATAATTGTCACACAAGTGTGTGATGGGCACCCATAGTTAGGTAGGTACTCTGAATGAAGAATTTATCGGTAAAACCCAGTTAGTCACTTAGTATTCCTACCATAGAAAATTGTCAGTTGTAATACTTCTTCTTTTCACCTGACTGTGGACTGCGGGGGAGGGTAATCTGCTCATCAGTCAACATAATAATATATATTTGCCCCTTTGTGGCGCTCTAGAATCGTTTGAGCCGATCCCGAGTTTCAGTCTATGTAATATAATAATAGCTTAATAACGTAATAAATACACACATACTTAACAAGTGGTTACAACAGGACATTTTGTGTAAAGCTAATTGTTGAACACCTGACACCCAAAGTCAGATTAAATGTGTGTCAATATGAACAGTAATTGATCGTTTAATAAGGTATTCTATATAGTCCAAGATGCCCCCTGGTTAACGTTATTGTTAGTGTGAATTATTCGTCAGATGTTATTATTTCACGCTATCGTTAAAGTCGTGGTTATAGTAAATTACGCTGGTACAACGCATTTCGCAGTCACTGGTAAAGCCAATGTTACGGTTATTGTAAACCCTAGTTGCACTAAAAACATTAAACATGATGATGTTTCGCAACTCGTCTCATAAAATATGTATTGCGATATGTCATGTTGGTGCTTGCGTTCGCACTGCTGTAAAACCTATCATTTTAGTGAAACATCTCAAGATTTGTTGCTACCTGTGTTTGCATTGACATAAAAAATGTCTTTTATTCATGTTTGTCTATGACATGTCTAAGTTGACGTTTGCATTGTTGCTATACAAATCGCACATTTTGTCTAAATTAGAGTTTTTTAAGTTTTCCGAACCATCTGGTAAACACGAAACATGTAGTGTTGTCCACTACGTGTTTCGTGTTTACCAGATCCGATAGCCTGAATGTAAATCTGACAACCTAATCAAAAAACATGTTCCAAGACATCTTATTGATAAAACTTGTTGCAATTCAAGTCTTTTGATTTGTTTCCGCGATACGTGTTTCGCTTTTACATGTTTCATGGCAGTGCAAGCGCGATACGATACATTGTCAAGAAACAGGCAATGTGAATGTTTCATCAATTCAAACTCACGGTTACATTTGACCAAAACCATTACTTTAATCGCTACTGCGGTGCAACCAAACCTTAGATTCGTAGTACAATAAAAATATACATATATTTATGAATTGGTATATCATTAGAATGTCTAATTTCCTCTTTAACAAACTGATAAAAAATAGTTCAGGAAAGGGGTGAACTATGACCTCTTATCGCTATCCAAATACGAAGCTAAACTGAATCCTTAATTTTATACACACAGAGATAATACATTTGGTATAATTAAACAACACTTAAGCTATTCAGAATACTTATCTCCCTAAACTCAGTCGTAAATAAGACATGGAATGGCCTTGTTCGTAATACCCTGATCTCTCAATCAAATTATTCACTTTCAATAAAGTTATTAGGTATGCACAAAAAGATAATAAACAAGGTACTTAATCTTTATCAATAGAATTATACAAACGAATATAAATAGCTGGGCTATAAAATTATTAATTATCCCAATTATAATGATTTAATAGTAATAATCGTATGTTATATGCAGTGAAGGCTGTCGATATCAGTTACTAAGTACTGTAAGGTGAAGGTATAATACATGTTTGTGCGAAGTTTACGGAAACTGCGATTTCAATCTGTCTCTCTGATTTATCTTTGTAAACAAATTGGTGAGCCACTGTTGTCGACTGCTTTTTAATGAAGCATCATAAGCCAACAAACATACAACAATATGTGATATATTTACACTAGTTTACACTTAGGTACACATATTGAAAATAAAAATTGACCTATGTATCAAAAAATGATCAGGAAATTAATCTTCATTATTTTCACAAATAATATTAGTTAATACATGGAAACTTATAGTCATCGTATAACTGCCTCGGTAGCCTAGTGGTAGCAGACCACTACTACTACGCTGAGGTCCTGGGTTCGATTCCCGGGTAGGGGGTTATCAGAGATAATGGTGTAAAGTCCTTTATCTCTGGTTCTATTGGGATTTTTCCATTTTCTGGAAATTTCCCAGTACCTCGAAGTTTGGTTATGTGCCCGGAGATGTCAACAGGCTCGCCACCTGTTACATGGGCCAAAACGTAACCGGCGAATCGTGGGTGTTTGCATGTATGCTTGAATGCATGCATTCGGGGATTACAGGCGTGAAGTTACGTTACGTTTGAAGTTACGTTATAATCATCATCATCATCATCATCATTTCAGCCAAAAGACGTCCACTGCTGAACAAAGGCCTCCCCCAAAACATGCCACAGCGAACGGTCCTGAGCCGCCCTCATCCAGCGATTGCCTGCGACCTTCACCAGGTCGTCCGTCCATCTTGTGGGAGGCCTGCCCACACTTCGCTTTCCGGTATGCGGTCGCCACTCGAATCCTGAAGCCGGACCGACATAGTGGCGTTTTCATACAAGCTCTTCAGCACCTCGATGTATCGGTAGTCAACTTGGCACCTCTGGAGTGTCTGTAGCACTGCCCAAATCTCGACCGAATCGAAGGCTTTCTCATAGTCCACGAACGCTAGACATAGGGGCTGGTTATACTCTTCTGTCTTCTGTATAACCTGCCGCAGCGTGTGAATGTGGTCTATGGTGCTAAAGCCTTTACGGAAACCGGCTTGTTCGGGAGGCTGGAAGTCGTCGAGTCTGCGAGATAGACGATTCGTGATCACTCTCGAAAACAGCTTCTAGACGTGACTTAGAAGTGCGATGGGCCTATAGTTTTTAAGAAGGGTATTATCGCCTTTCTTAAAGAACAGTACCACCACACTTCTGTGCCACGACTGTGGCGTTTTGCCCTCGGATATGACGGAATTGAACATCGACTGAAGAGCTTCTAATACTGGCCTTCCGCCTGCTTTCAGGAGTTCAGCAGTGATTCCGTCATCACCCGGCGCCCTGTTTGTTTTTGAGCTGTTTGAGAGCCGTACTAATCTCGTCTAGACTGACGTCCGGGATATCTTCGGTGTAGTGTCGGGTCAGTCCGGCTCTGGGATCTGCTGCCGGACTGTTAACAGGTGGAAACTTATAAATGAAAGTTTAATTAGGTACTATCTAAGTACCTAATAGGTTACTGATTTAAATATAAAGATAAATTTAAATACGAATAATAGAAACGTTTTCAAAAACTATTCATGGTTTTCTGTTATGACTTTATAGGTAGACCTTATATGTATTGTTAAGAATAGGTAGATAGGTGGTACAGTTTCAGTGTCGATGATCGAGATTGCATGCACTATTGTATTACCGTGGTTTACTGGTGTTAAAGCTCCAGTGGCGGAGCTCGCGGGCGTAGGCACCACCGCATATACTTGCCGCTAAATGGTAGTGTTCAGCACTATCGTATTTCGGTCAGGTGGTAATGTACGGCCCTGTAACTTCCGGCACAGAGGCATAACACCTTAGGCCTCAGGAGTGGTAACGCATCTGCATTTTGACCTCTGGTCATTATGTAAGTGTCTATAGGCTGCAGTCATCACTTAACATCAATGTGAACTGCACGCTTGTTTGCCACTTTTATTACTAAATAAAAAACCGTGCTTTTAGCTAACTATCTATGCCGCCCGCGACTTCGTTCGCGTGGAATAGTGACTTTTTGCAGCGTTTTTTGGATATAACTTTTGGTTAATTTTGAATCATGAACACCGTCGTTTTAGGAAGCTGAAAAAAACAGCTTTTAAGAAAAGAATGGGTTGCACTCTAGGATTGCCGGCAGAAATGAAAAATTGAATATTATCTAACGTTGTATTTCTTTTGACCACCACCATCACAGATATAAACAGATTAGGCCTCATGAGCATTATACGCATCTACGTTTTGAAACAGATTTTAGTGTAGATGTGTACAGTATCTATATGTTGCAGTAATTAAGTTCTTACCACCATTAATTATTAGGTGCATTAAAAAATCTTTAGATTCCAAAATACACAGCTGACGTGATAGCTGGCTTGAAAACATGTTCAAAGGTAAGACCTTATTTATTTTTATTATTTTACCCTTCATGATATTGACTTGGCTCGTTATGTTGACCCGTTCCCACAAACTAATTCATTTGCCATTATGATAAAGAAGTGGTCACTATTCTCACGTTTTTACTAACGATAAAATCATCAGTTGCATCGTACAACCTGTCATTAGGTACACTAACAACTGGATTATTTATTGACATCATCACGCGGATAACTTGTTACGGTTCACCATCATCACCATGGCACACGTTTCTTGACAGACTGGTAACGTAACTACATGAACGGAAATGTATACCCGTAATTATTTGCAATTAGTAGCATTCAGAGCATACTTTTACCGTCATAATTACAGGTACCTACTGAATATTTAGATGATTCATCAAGTTCTACTCTATAGAGTGCGTAGGTATACGGTATATATTACGATCTGACAAGTTTAGTAGTTGAAGTTACTGAAAACTCTATCAATTATGTAACAGTGACACGGCTTAAATTATATATACGGCGTTCGTTCTATGCACAACACAACTATGAACAATTCATCATTTCCCCGGGCGTTTCAAGGTTTGGAATATATAGGAAAATTCCCCAAAAAATTTCATCATATTCCTAGAAAACACGCTGTGAATTAATTCCTATTTGTTTGTCATTTTCCTTCTCTGATCGTCTGTATTATGTATGCGGAGCGCAACTCGATCAACAATAAACATTCGCACGCTTTGAACGAGTAGGTACATCTTTCTGTCTGCACGTTGTATGTGTACATAAATATGGCTGACAATGCTCTCCAATCGTGAGAAATGTCGGCCCATTAACGTGATAATGATTAATCATACCCCGGACGTTTGTGACGCAGTCAATACACTGATAGAGGTAGTCGCGAAGTTGACAAACATTCGCAATACATTTTCCGCAATGTGTGTACTGTGTAGGTATGTGCCACAGAAATCTAAATTATTATTCATATTTCTGTGGTACGTGATATGCCTCAAATAAACCTGTCCGCGAGTTACCTATTATTTTCTAATTATTGGCTTAAGTAAAAACGCCGTAATTTACGAAAATACAGGTAAAAACGTGTAGTGATTTTAAATGCTTGTTAACGTATAATAATATGCCCATTAATTAGTAATTTTTGCAAAATGATATCATGCATACATTTTAGAACAACATATTCACCGATACCAGAAAAAGAAAAAGAGGAGAAAACCTTGGGCTGGAGCTAGTGATGTAGTTCAATGGGCTGGCGCCTTCTCCCACCTGCGCCCGCAGATTGTCGGGTGAAGTAGACTAGTACCGTCTCGAGAGGGCCGCCTACATAAGTCCGTCCTTAAAAAAAGTTAGGTACCAGAAAAAAATGTATTATTGAGATTATTCTGAAGATGTTCAATGTCACCCTACCATAATTTAATATATATGTATTGTGCTGTTTTAGACAATAGGTAGGCACGAATGCACACAAATCAAGTGCAGTATAAAAGCACAACGGAGATGTTGCAAAAATATATGGACCTGCGGCCATGTATTATACACAATATCATTAACAGGCAAAATCAATATAAAAACGTTTTTAATGCACATTTTCACTTATTTAGCTTTGTTTACAGTTACAAAATATTATTAAGGTGCAGTTAGAACTGCAACTCAAAACCAACATGGCGAATATGGCGGGCGATGTTATTTTGACAAATTCCACTAATAATCGATACTTATCGATTTCCAATTTAAAGAAATTCATCGGAACTTCTTTAAATTGATCGATTCGATACATCGTTTTTTTGTTAATATGTGATGCACTAGCAGAGAGTAATAATGATAATGGTACTAGTAATATACAGATAGCATAAGTTTTGTTTTATCTACATAGGCACTATCCCAAGCGTAGGCTGTTGTAGGCTGTGTCGCCGCTATGTTGAACATGGTTGAAAATGACAACGTTTGAATTAAATGTGGTTGTAACTATAAAATATATTCTTGAATAAATTAATTGTATTTTTTTCGGATTCTTCTTTAATTTACCCATTTTTTGAGGTAGTGTACAAACCAGAGCCGAGCTCGCAACATCTCTTTTTGTTAATAATAATTATGATTATTCTTTCTGCAGAAGACTTTTATTTTTTTTTAAATATTATTTTTGTATTATTTGATAGTATACAAGTTAAAGATCAAGGGGAATCACTATCAACGTATATTTCCATAAAAAACGAGCACGGCGCTTACACAGTATATATTATGTCACAGACGGGTCCACTACGGAGCACGACCTCTTATCTCAGTGGGTGAATCGGGCGGCGTCTAGCGCGTAGCGTCTGGCGGTACTCAACACCTTTGATCAAATATTTTGTTCTCATTAATTAACGCTGTGTCGATGGGTCAGATATAATAAAATACAATTAGTTAATGTTCGATAAAGACGATACTTAGGCATTGACACACAATTAGTATTTATTCATGGACGTTATTTCATATTGTGAATTATAAATGTAGGATATATATCTTCTAGACTTGAATGTGACTGCGGTGCTCCGATACAAGACATGACGCATCTTCTTTCCTGCCCATTGTGCCCTAACAGCTGCACAGGCAGACTTGATGAAGGCGAGGGACTCGGCTATTGCGTTGTCATGTTTTTTTATCAGGATCAATATAACACAAAGCAATGAAATTGGCCATTGACACGAGAAGAAGAAGAAGAATGTAGGATATATTTTTAAAAACTATAATATACCTAATACAAATTTAGTTTGTATATATTGTTACTTTTGAATTCTGTTTCTACTTTCTTCCTAAGTTCTATCTATTCTTTTACTTTTTGCCAATAAGAGACTGTTTGATAAAGTGCTATCTATAGTTCCAACCCCAATAATTACATCTCTTATAAAGACCATGTGCGATATGGAAAGCTTTTTGGTTTACCAATTTGTCATCGGAGCTCTTCACATTGGAGTTTAATGGACGCAATTCCAAAATGATACTCGTACATACATACACACAGTTAAAACATAATCTTCGGAGCTTCTTCCTATGTTTTTCAGTTGGATAGTATGTATGTATCTTCACGCCAAGTCTCTTACAGGGAAGGCAGAGAGTGTAGAGCGCCAGATATCCCGGTCCTGACACACCTCTCGTGCTTGTTCTACAATATTCTACTCGTATATTCATCACTCTCTTCATGAGAGAAAGAAGTAATATTTTCTATACTACGATACATGTACGAGTATTGTATCTAAGTAATATAGAAAATATTTCTTATCTAGAGATATAATATAATAGGTATGGACATAATAATCTAATCTTATAGGTAGACGAGGCACGAGAGGTTTGTCAGAACCGGGATGTCTGGCGCTCTACACTCTCTGCCTACCCCGTTAGGGACCTGGCGTGAAGATACATACATACATACATACATTTCTTATCTCATAATTTTGAGTTGATTTTTGAAGACTTTTTTGCTTTAAATTATTTTTTGATACACAATTTTAGAACGATTAACACACGATTATATATGTATATATTAAGATTTTTTAAATCTTAATATATTATAATATATACATATATAATCGTGTGTGTGTCACTGCACTCCTCCTAATCCGATTTTGATGAATTTTTTTGTGTGTGATCAAGGGGATTTGAGAATGGTTTAGATTCACAAATTAGTCCTTGCAGATGGTTTACCTAATACCTGGCAAATGCCTGTATTGTTCATGTTGCCTCCAAAAATGCGTGGATAGTCACATTTCGAAATCTACTGAACAGATTATTATGAAAATTACACTGTTCTCTCAGTTGAAATATAATAATGTTATAATTTAATGAAAAAAGATCATTTCGATGTAACTCTCAGTTTCCGGGAAATTTCCTTACCTAAAACATCATCACTATACGCCTGTTCTTTGCTGTTTCATACATGTATAAAATTAAAAGATTTTATGTGAAACCCCTCCCCTTGTACGCCTGTGTTTCCCTTAATGTGTTTAAAATTATAAGTTTCAAATATACCATATAAAAATGTCTTTAAGAATAAACTAATAAAATACTACTTAATACTTTATTACTTACTTTAAAATAAAATACTTAAATAATACTTTATTTATTACAAATATAAAGGATGATGTATTATCCTTTATCTCGGGTGCTATAGAGATATTTCCATTTTATAGAAGTTTCCCAATGCGCCCCCCTAGGAGTTCAGTAATGTGCCCGGAGATGTCAATAGGCTGGGTACCTGTTACATAGGCTGAAAACGTAACATGTAAGCTTAAATTAATTCGTTTATCTGTGCCTACCCCTTTGGGGATTAAGAGCGTGGACATACGAACAAAAGTTATAATAGTCGAAAAAAAATTATGTATGTATATACCTAGGTATCATCACGCCAAGTCCCTTAAGGGTTGGCAGAGAGTATAGAGATTCCGTGGTATAGAGGGTACTCATTTATGAGTTGAGTGTGTCTATGTGCTTCGCTTGGAAAAGCCACATTGTTTAATTTATGTACAACACCCAGATAAGGATTCTTAGAACTCACTATCACAATAATATCTCACCTACGAATAAGTTATTACTTGTTCCTAGTATCTCACATAAAAAAGTGAGAATTGTGTCGATTCTATACTAAAATTATAAGGATGTGTAGTTGCGTAGATAACACGCGTCATTTCCACATGTCACATGTTGTATTTAAGCATCGAATAAATTCATAAAAACTTTGACAAGGAAAATAAATACACAAATCTGGTGAGGAACTACCTACGTCTATTGAGAATTTCCGGGAGGCGCGCGGGATTTTGTGTTCGGAAACTTAGTACCTAATTCAGTATTACGGATCATCGAACAGTTACTTTTACTACGTACATTGGTGGTTTTTCACTACCTAGCACTTCTGATGTTATTCTGTGGTGTTATAGCCACAGAAACTTATACCGTACCGAATAAAATGTGAAAGATAGGAATTAACTGGAACGCTATTCTAATATTAATCGTAATGACTAGCGTCCATGTTTTTGAAACGTATTTTTTTATTTGAATGACGAAGGTAGATGAGGCACGAGAGGTATGTCAGGACTGGGATATCTGGCGCTCTACACTCTCTGCCTACCCCGTTAGGGACCTGGCGTAAAAATACATATACAATATATATTTTTTATTTATTTTAGGTTATAATTATATTCATTTTCTAAGCCTGGGTTGCACCAAGATATTTGTTAAAGTTTAAGTTATTGTAACATTTTACATCCTTCTCTAACTCTATCGGATTTCTTTAAGTTAGGGAAGGGTGTGAAATGTAACAATAACTTCAATTTTAACAAATATCTTGGTGCAACTCAGACTTAGATGAAGTTAAATATAGATAGTCACAATGGAGAAATTTCACTTAATTCACTTAAAAACCGTTGTACGTGCTTTACCCATATTTTTGAGGCTGACACTACCTACATTAGTCTATGCAGACATTATTTTAAGTATATTATCTGACATAATGAGACATCATTGTTCTCTAACTTGCAAAACTTTCGTATACTTGCAAAAACACCTTGCTTGCGGGGCTAACTAGGTATCGAACTTTTTATTCTTCTCAGACGAATTCTGACTGTACATTTAATCTTGAATATAAATTAGATGCTTTGGCAGAAGACACAGTTTGCAATTCTAATACAGTCAATTAGTCAAACAAAGAACCGAATCATGTAGTAAAATGTATTGAAGTATTCGGGGGAGAGATACTTATGTTTAGCAGTGAACGTTTAAGGGATGGAATTATGACGATAGTTATACATATAGTTATATTGTCTACAATATTTAATCATCATTAGTAGAAAGACTGACTTAATTCAGACGTGAAAAATTCATCCTGGCAGTAGTTTTTAGTCGACGACATTTACAAGATGAGACGGTGCATGAACAAATGCAGGAAGGAAGCAATTTATTTAAAATATTTTTTACAACACCCATCGCAATTTTGTATTCACATTCATACAGAACAGTTGGATTTTAGTTTACACAAGTTGCATATTATGTTAGTGTACCTGTCACCGAAATTATGTGCGTTTTTATAAATATGTATGTCTGGGCAATTGACGTCAACGTCCTCTACGTGGCACGCTACAAGCGGTGTGGCACGTACGTAGTAGTGAGGCGGAGCGGGCTACATCTGGGGTTGCCAACTATTCCAGGCTTCTAGAGATCTCTCGTAAAAATAAATTTTGCCCACGATTTAAATTTCTGCCAATAAATGCGTTAATGTGTTATGGTGTCGGATGTTTCGCCACCAAACATAATTTAGCTTAACCTTCTGTTTAGCAATGCCTGTGACTTGCAATTTGTTCACCCTTAAAAATCTTCATTCAGTTTTTTTTATTTCACTTGGTTGGTTACCCTTTGAGTGATTTGCACTTTTTGGATGCCTGCTTTAAAATAGGGGTGCCTGCTTATTTCACTTAGGTATAGGATTAAGCTGTGGTTAGGGGATTGGGTAAATGTAGTGAAATAGATTGCGCCCTCCCTCGCGAGACGCGACACTGTCATTTGTGGACGGCCGTTCACCTCGCATTCTGGACCATTTCTGATCTCTTCATAAATAGAAATTAGTTGGAATGATTAATTAATTTATGATAAAACAAGTCTGATATGCGCTGCACTGCGCTGCTTAACGGAAAGAATTTATGTAGTTCTTTGAAATATACCTACGATAAACATTAATATTAATCGGTAATGTAGAAAGAATGTCGAATGAGCGAATGATATACAATGCGAAAACGGATGGTTTCAGAGGCCCAGGATGACCAAGACTAACCTACCTTGACTAAATAGGTCGAGTACTGTCTAAGGATGGAGTCAAGAGTCTTAGAAATCTGCGTGCATGTATGACGAGAATAATGAATGTAGAAGTATAATAATTCTAGAATTTTTTTTGCCAAAAAAGAGGGAGCCTATAATCTATACTTATAATAAAACAGTAAAATCCGCGTGTCTGTACATTGTATATATTTACGAAAAACTAATTGGGGGCAATGTTATAAAATAGTATTAGAACACTTTTCTAACATTTTTAAATTTTTTGTCTGTCTGTTTGTCTGTTTGTCCCTTTGTCCAGGCTAATCTCCGAAGATACTGGACGGATTCGAATGAAACTTTTTGTGGTGTATAGATAACAACTAAGCCTGGCCAATATTTAGGCTACTTTTTACTGCGGGAAAATCACTCATTCCCACGGGAATCTCTACATTTAATAAAATCGTAAGAAAATAAAGACTGCAGATTGAATATTTTTAAAAGAATACTTGGGACGTGATCTGTCATAAAAATCGAAGCCTATATTTATGGCTTCGAGTTTTCAGATTCTTTGCCTGTTTGTCTGTATGTATGTCCGGGCTAAACTAAAAAAATACTAAATGGATTTACTTCAAATTTTGCATGAATATTTCTAACCGGTCCGGTCAACATATAGGCTACATATTATCATGCTATCTCCTACGGGGGCAGAGCTGTGAATCTTTAAAGTCGTAGAAAAGTCAAAACTGTACATTGATTTATTTTGTTTTAAAGAATATTTGGGGCGTGATCTACTATCGACGTCGAAGCCAATTATAGTGTTTGTTTGTCTGTTGTTCTTTGTCTGTATGTATGTCCGGGCTAAACTCAAAATTAGTTATAGTTTATTTATAGATATTAGTTATTAATAGATTTACTTCAAATTTCGCATGAATATCCGAAAATTTTCACGGACACCGCATTGGGTAAGGTTAATAGTATCGTGCATCCAAATAATGGCGAAAGCTATTGCCTGCGGTTGTTACTTCACACGGTCCGAGGCCCAACGTATTTCGCTTTTCTGAGGACATTTGATGGCGTGGAGTATCCCACTTACCGCGCAGCCTGCGTAGCACGTCACCTTCTTGACGGTGACCAAAACTGGAATGACATCCTCGCGGAGGCAAGCGTCAGTGACGGAGTATTTTGATGAGAAGTCCCAAAATTTTTATAGCAATGGGATCATGTCCCTACCTACAAGATGGCAAAAGGTTATCGAACAAAATGGTACATACATACTTTAGTTAAATTTAAATAAACTATATTAAAAAATATTTTGAATTATCTTAAAAAATGCGAAGAAACTTTTTCCTCAAACTAATATCACAATTCTGCACTTTGATTGACAGTAAGTATGTATATTGAAATGTGTCGATGATATCAATCGAAAGCACATCGGAAAAATTGAACTAACTGAGTGCAAGGTACCTCCATATCTTTATCTGACGCGCTCGAGTGATTGCAAAATTCCCTCTATCATACGTAGATTAGATCAATCTTAGAAAAAGCTTAGACAAATAAGCCTTTTTTATCGCTACGTTAGTGAGCATTCAAGTGCCTTGCTTATTCGTATATTTATTTATATGCGTAATTTGTGTTTCAAAAACATATTATATTATCCAATCCAGCTAGCTTTTTGACATAAAATGTGTACCACATTTTACACAGTAAGTAGGTATGTATGTATGTATGTATGTATCTTCACGTCAGGTCCGTAACGGGGTAGGCAGAGAGTGAAGAGCGCCAGATATCCCGGTCCTGACATACCTCTCGTGCCTCGTCTACCTTCACCTACTTACACAGTAAGTAGGTGCAGTATAGTATCTCCTACGCAGTTGGCTTACTAGTCTCCCTTGAGATTAGCCGCCATAACCAAAAATGTTGTCAACAGAAATTCAGTGACGGAGCTCGCAGGCGTAGGCCCCACCGCATTACATTATTAGAGTATATTATATACTTGCCGCTAAATGGTAGTGTTCAGCACTATCGTGTTCCGTTCATGTGGTAATGTACGGCCCTGTAATATATGGCCCAGAGGCATAACACCTTAGGCCTCAGGAGTGGTAACGCATCTGAATTTTGACCTTGGTCTTTGTGTGGGTGTCTATAGGCTGCAGTCATCACTTAACATCAATGTGAACTGCATGCTTGTTTACCACTTCCATTACATAAAAAGAAATTTTAAAGTAATATAAGTTCAAGTAAAAACAGAATAGGTACATATTATAACATTAACATTACTTACTCGTAGTAATGATTGTCAATAAAAACCAAACTGTTGACGTCTAAAATAAAACATCCACAGTTTGGTTTTCATTGCCAAATTATTATCTAATAATCTTTTTATTATCTTAATATATATAAATCTCGTGTCACAATGTTTGTCCTCAATGGACTCCTAAACCACTTAACCGATTATAATAAAATTCGCACACCATGTGCAGTTCGATCCAACTTGAGAGATAGGATAGCTTACATTACGCTATGACTAATAGGAGCAGAGCAGCGCGGGCGAAGCCGGGGCGGGCCGCTAGTATTTTATAGATTATTGAGTTTTGAAGGAACTTTTTATAATTCTAATGAAATCTAAATATTGGTTAATTTTAAATTTAGAACGTAATAGAATTTAATTTTATACCGTTGCCAGATCTCGTAATACCTTTAAGCAGGAATTAACTTCGTTATTAATATAGATGATTGATGATAATTACATCAATCTTATAATTATTAAAGTTTTGTCCACATTGACGTAGAAGTGTTGATATCACATTCAAATTTGACGCAATCGCCTAGCCATAATAATATATTAATTTATAATCAAATTTAATCAATCGTTTTACTAAGTATATGAGATTTTTACTGTCGCGTCGGTGATTTAGCAGTAAATGTTTGCTACTGCTACGCATGAGGCATTTGTCTCCCGAGTTGGGCTATTATTAAAACAAGATCTTCAACTGTTTTGAAATGTGTCTGACAAATCTAATGCTCGTCTTCTCTTAAATGGGTCCCAAAAACATTACTTATGGTGGACTGTTACAAACGTCTGATGATTGATGCATGATTAAATTCATGCAGGCAAGTATTTAAGTAAGTGGACTTTAAGTGGAACTAAGGCTGCCTCGAGATTAACCTTCTAAATACGTCCATTTAAATAAACAGGCTTATGCAGCTCTTTTCATTACATAAAAACAAAAAATAAGCATTCTTTCTTCTTTATAATCTTATTTTTAACCGAGTTCAAAAAACGAGAAGGTTCTCAATTCGGGAGGTATAATTTTTTTTTTTTTTATGTATTTACGTGAAATTCGCCGAGATTACTTGACCGATTTACGTAATTCTTTTTTTGTTTGATGCGGTATAGTTTCGTATTGGTCCCATAAAAATTTGATTCAGATAGGCCCATCAGTTTTTATTTTATGAGCATTTTTTTACTTACTTTACCTTTACCTCAGACTAAAGGATTATGCATAGACGGCGAGTTGTCATACAGTGCGTTGAATCCACTGACGTCCTAGGTAGTCCTAATGCGCATTACAACAAGATGACAACAAGTGACAATGACACATTTACTCATCGACGACACAACACAGCTTATTTACTCCTTCGTGGATATTTTTTTTCATTGATTTCGTATAGTCGTGTAACATTTTACAAATTTGACAGATGTGAACATTAATCTTATTGGCAATACAGCAATAAACTAAAAAGTATTAAATAAATATAACTACGTTAAGAAAAACCGACTTCAAAACTGAAAAGTAAAAAATAATAAAGATTTAATTGTAATTATATACTACCTATTATTTATATGTGCTATTTACTAATAAGTTTGAAGTCGGTGCCAAGTCGGTGCGAAAATCACTAAAATTAGGCATTTCATTGTATTAAAACGTAACTTCACGCTTGTAATCCCCGAAGGGGTAGACAGAGGTAAATGCATGAATTCAAGCGTACATGCAAACCCACCCACGATTCACCGGTTACGTTTTGTTCACTGTATTAATTTGCTCGAATTCATATCTAAGTGATTAAAATATAATTATTTGTTTAAAGCTTGGCACCGACTTCAAACCTATTAGTAAATAGCACATATAAATAATAGGTAGTATATAATTACAATTAAATCTTTATTATTTTTTACTTTTCAGTTTTGAAGTCGGTTTTTCTTAACATAGTTATATTTATTAAATAATATTATACTATCATTTATTGCAACAAACATTAAAATTTGAGATACCAACATCTCAATCTAGAATATCTAATTATGCCGTTGTATTGGCAATAACGGGGTTGTAACTTATTACATAACTGGAACAGGATATTACCATTTACCAGAAAATAGGTAATGCGGTGGCGTCTACGCCCTCAAGCTTCGTCTCTGAATTTCTGTGTTTTTTTTTTTTTAATGTTTTAAAAGTAGCAAACAAGCCTACAGTTCACATTGATGTTAAGTGATGACTGCAGCCTATAGACACCCACACAATGACCAGAGGTAAAAATGCAGATGCGTTACCACTCCTGAGGCCTAAGGTGTTATGACTCTGTGCCGGAAATTACAGGGCCGTACATTACCACCTGACCGGAAACGATAGTGCTGAACACTACCATTTAGCGGCAAATATATTAGGTAATGCGGTGGTGCCTACGCCCGCGAGCTCCGTCACTGGAGCTCTACCACCAGTAAAACCAGTTGTCATCATTTCGGTTATGGCGGCAAATCTCAAGGGAGACAGACTAGTTAGCCAACTGCGTAGGAGATATTATACTGCACAGTGCACAGTGCAAGAGACCCCGTCTCCGTCTCTACCTACTACTGGGAATTTGCTCACAGAAAAATCAATAACAGCTTTTCCCGACGTAGGGATCGAAACCGAGACCCTAGCGTCGGGATTCATGATTGCACCAACGCGGCAGTCAATATGTTTGCTACAATAATTACATTAAAAAAGTGATTAGTTACAAGTTGTTGCGCGTGCGCGCTTATCTCAGAGGATCACGGCGAGCTACCAACTGACGTCAATGCCTACAGGGTCGCGCCACAAACACTTCGATATTGTGTGGGTGTCAAGATCCTGCCATCGAATTAAATAGTAATTTTCATGTTGTTGGTATTTAATTAAAATCCAAAGTCACTCCATTTTTCACTGTGTTCGGAATATTTATTTTTATTTTCGTGTTGACTTAAAATATGAAAGGATTGTTTACGTTTCTTTTGTTTTTTTAAGCTGTTTTCCAAAATATTATTGATCATGCTATTCTGTTTAAGAGTTCATTCACATAGTAGTATAAAAAATCGAAAGATTTTAATGCAGAATAGCTGCTACATGTTGTGGTTTCTTTAAACTAAATATCAAGTTATAATTTTAAGTCTAGTTAGTCTGATGGTGGGGTCAAAAGTCTTAGGAATCGGCGTGCATGTATGAAGAGAATGATGAAGGTAGATGAGGCACTGGTGGTAGCGCTCCACTTCCATTACATAAAAAAAGGCACGGAAGGTGTGTCAGGACCGGGATATCTGGCGCTCCACACTCACTGCCTATCCCATTAGGGTACCTGACGTGAAGATACATATTATAATTTTTAAATACACCTCATATTAAATGTGTAATTGTATTGTTTAAGAACTCGGTTATTGTACTGAATTGAACTGAATATCTGTTTAAATGTAGTGCAAGGTTTAATAAAAACTGTAAGGGTTGCATAGATAATAGCTTTAAGTGTTACAAATCTTGACTCAGTACCTAATGAACACAACATTAATTTTTTGTGCGTCTCTTAAAAAATACGAACCTACCTAAATTATGAAGTGAGTCAGATTTCTTTGAAAATATAAATCTTTAAGATTAAAAACTACTAAAATAGGTAAAGGTTACTATAAACAAGGTCAATTATCTATTTATGTTTCTTTTAGGTAATTATAGTATTCGTATGTTTCGTGTTGAACCAATTACTTATTATGACAGGAAGGTGTATTTATAAAATTATGTTTTAATCGTATTTTATACATTTACTATTGATGTACGTCATGATTTAAATGTGTGTCTAATAAATAATATATTATTAAGAAACGGATTACAGTTTTATTACACCAGCGCAAAGGTCATTGTTCATCTGTACCAGGATTTCAAAAATACAAATAAAACTTAGAAACTCATTTTACATTGGTAATAACGGTTTGGACAAATATCTACAGAATAATAAAAAGAATACATGAGAATAAGAATTAAGAATTAATTATTTATATTAAGAAAAAATACTAGACTAAAGTGCAAAAAGTACTATTAATAAAGTGCTAAGTACTAAGTTATAGTACCTATAACACATACATCTACACTTTTTATGTTGTATTAATCACATCTCGTTTACTTAACTTATATCAACACATTTTTTATGAACATTATGTGGCAAACAAGCATACAGCTCTCATGTTTTTTGTCATAAAGTGTCAACAACCATACAGTTCACATTGAAGGTAAGTGAATACTGATCGCCATATACATCTACATGAAAACCAAAGATTTCAATAGATTCGCAGTAGATGCGTTGCCACTCCTGAAGTCTAAGTTGATATACCTCGAGTACAGGGCCATACAATCCTAACGAATCAAATCAATCCAGTATACGGAGCACCAACATGATAGATAATGAATAATTAAGTGTGACATTCGTGCATTAGTATTAACATAGAACAACGCGGCCCACCGGTCGCGGCGGACCGGAGGGGAGTAGCCATAGCGTTTATTACCGATGCAAAACAGTCTGTCATTTTTTGCGGGGGTAATGCGTGCGACACACACGCACACTACAAAAATCGTCTGTTACTACGAAACTCACACCTTGCCTTTAACAAAATACAGAAACAATTTCACGCACACATTTAAACACCTAGGCGACAGGTATAGGCCCATTTGGGCTTGTACTTTGACAGAGGGGAAAGCCTGCATATGGCTACTCCCCTCCGGTGTTGCTCTATGAGTATTAATTTAAAATCATCTAAAAAGTAGAGACAGTGAAGACTAAAATTGTGATTCAGTAGTTATGTAATGTGTATCGCCAGTTTCCACTTGGCTATGAAAGTTATGGTTTTCATTTCAACATGTCATTGATATGCTCAAGGAAAGGCGTGCGAGATAGCATCGCCTGCGTCATTTGCTAATCGGCATCAGAGGACATATTCAGTAACTCAGTGACCATCTATTTGATAAGCATTATACATTGATGTTTTCCAAAAAGGAGGGTGATTATTACTACAGCAAGTAGCAGGATATGCCCACTGGTCTGCTTGGCATAAAACCGATGAGAAAAAGTTTATTCAATCACATAGTCACGTTTTGGTAGTATATGAGAATAACTCTTCTATTAGATCCAATCAAAACTCTTTTGATATTTTAAAGCTCTCTCGCTGTGAAGCGGAAATATCGGATCGGCCATAAAGAAAACGATGCATTGGTAGTCGCTGCTCCGTTGGTGCCTTGGTGGTCCTCTACACACTTACAGCACGATTATTGTTATATTGTTCTTATAACATGCACCGTGCCCTTACAGTGTGTAATTTCTCTGCATAATCGTTATCGTATGTAATTTATCTGAAATCATCAAGACGAGCCATTTGGTTTGAATAGAGATTTACGCATTTGATCTCTGTACTGAAACAAGTATTTGTATGGCCTACACATTGGGCCTACAGATATATATTTCGGTTCTGGGTGTGGTTGTGTTATGTGTATATACGAAACCCACGACACAGGTTTATTCCTAGTATGGAGCTGCGAGGGTAAGCGTATTTTTATCTCTTTTCTTCGGTACCGTTTGCAGGATGAAAATGTAGTCATGTAGGTATGGAATTTTATCATACAAATGTTATTAAACAGTATTTCAAAGTAGAGTAGAGTAAAGTAAAACACTACTATAAAATAATACAGATAAATAAAATATAGTGGTCTACCATTATTCTACAAATAGGATAGTTTTTTTCATTGATATACCTACATCAATGAGTGCAACTTGGCGTTGGTACTTTACGTTGATGGGAATAAGGTTGGTAAGTGGTAGAGTAAAAATATTCGGATACGTATTCGACCGCAAGCGCCATTGTACCTACTCATTACTTCTATCCATTTTGGAAGGCTTTCCTCATCCTTGTCCTTTCAAAGTAAGTACTTATAAAAGTTGAATTCTTAGTACACAGCAATTTGTAGCACATGTTACTGAGTTCACGTAATTGTAGGGTTCGAAGAGCCTTACGAGAAATGTATGAGCGGATTGTAATTATAATTTCACTTTTTATCTGTTAGGACGTTTTTAACCGAGTTCAAAAAACGAGAAGGTTCTCAATTCGGCCGGAATATATATATATATATATATTTAATTTATGTATGTACGCGAATTTCGCCGAGATTTCTGGACCGATTCACGTAATTCTTTTTTTGTTTGATGCGGCATCGTTTAGAATTGGTCCCATAAAAAATTGATTCACATAGGCCCATCAGTTTTTATTTTATGAGCATTTTTTTACTTACTTTCACCTCAGACTAAGGAATAAGAATAGACGGCGAGTTGTCATACAGTGCGTTGAATCCACTGACGTCCTAGATAGTTCTAATGCGCATGACAACAAGATGACAACAAGTGACAATGACACATTTACTAATCGACGACACAACACAGCTTATTTACTCCTTCGTGGATAAAAATTTTTCATTGATTTCGTATAGTCGTGTAATAATTTTGTATCGACACACCTAAACAATTTAAATTAGGTATCTAACTGTCACGAAGCTAAAAGAGTCAGATTTTACAAATTTAACAGATGTGAATATTAATCTAATTGGCAATGCAGCAATAAACTAAAAAGTATTAAATAAAGATAACTACGTTAAGAAAAACCGACTTCAAAACTGAAAAGTAAAAAATAATAAAGATTTAATTGTAATTATATACTACCTATTATTTATATGTGCTATTTACTTATAGGTTTGAAGTCGGTGCCAAGCCTTAAACAAATAATTATACTATAATCACTTAAATATGAATACGAGCAAATTAATACACTGAACAAAACGTAACCAGCGAATCGTTTATGCAGTGTAGTATTCATTATATTTATATCTTTGTTTAAATTTTAATTAATGCTTATATTTGGATCGTTTATTATCGATGTGAATTATAGTAGTGAGCCTTCATTATGTAAGGGTAATAAAGGCAAGCATGAAATTCAGTTATTGATCGCTGATTGATCAGCGAAAAACTGTGAAACTGTGTTATCTACTTCGATGTTCGTTGACATCGAAGTAGATAACACAGTTTTTACAGATCATATATTGAAAATACTTCGAGAAACTTGTTCAAACCTTTTGGAAACCGCTACCTACCTTAATTTTACTTTCATTGTATCTCATTCATAAGTGTTGTTACGATTTAGACTTAAGTGTCCAACCGTTAGCGTAAATAATGTTCAGTTAATGAATATAGCTGTATACATTAAGGCACTTCCACTTTCATTCCCTTTGGAAGTGTTAGATATCTTAATAGCTTATTTGTCACTTTCTAATGGCCATTAACGACTTGTCACCGGCCGCGACCTACCACAATAGATATTGACAATGTAAACAAATTAGTTGCGCACGTTCCAACAATTACAATTTAAATCCCAGTTTAAAAACTCTAATTATTCTAAGTATAGCGTTTAGGGACAGACAGTCCGGTGTACAAATACGTATCTCTCAATTGTTGGTAAGGATTTTAAGCTTTATTATAATTGGTTTAGTGGTTGTAATAGAGCGTACAAATCTCTACATGCGGCGGCGGTACCTATATCTATAAAAAGATAAACTACTATAGCCAACGGGACGATCCCGTCTAGTGGGGGAACGGTCGGCAAACGAGTTTTACCTACAAACTTTTAAGCAGATCGAAATTCAACCCTTTTAGTTGTGTGATGGGTGAAGCTTTCGGTATAGCACATTTAGTGAACTGATTAAAAGATAAAATTAAAAGAAATTGTATAAGTGATACCTACCTATATTAAAAATGAAATACAGTAGGTAATTACCTATGACATGTAATCTTACATGAACGGCATTCGGAGCTGAGTATTTGGAATCGGTGGAATAGGTTATGTTGACGAAGGAATTTTGGACTTCGGTGAGTAAACGTTTTTATAATCTTTTGTTTTTTGAACAACACAGACATAACAGAATTATATCAACTGGGAGAACTTTCCTTAACCTAACTTTCCATTTTATCAGTATAGTACGCGATCGAAAATATTATAATTTACTTGTACTTTCTTTGAAACACGTAACTACGTAACCGAGCTGCAGTGTTAAATCTTCATGATGTTAGATATTTTTTTTACAAAACATTAGACAGGAAGAAAATGTACTGTTTGCTACGTTTGTTACAAAAAGTTGATGTTTGTTTTTCATTAGTTGCTAATTACTGGTAATGTAATTTTATGCATGTTTTTATTTTATAAACAAGTAGGTACTTATGTATAGTCATATTACTTTTTGAAAGTTATTCTTGATGGTGGCAAAATAAACAGTAGCTATGATAGATTATACTTAATAATACAATATAGGTAAATCTTTGTCATAGACTCACATTTAACTAAGTATTTTGTAATGTAGGAGGTACCTACCTACCTAAAGAAACAAGCTCGTCCAGTTTCTTCAAAAAATACATTGTTATTTTGTTTAAATTTCGACTCTCCCTAAGCTTTTATCAATTGACATCATATTGTTATACGTATTCACATTATTGCTGTGAAATCATAATCATTGGACACAAAGAAAGTAGGTATATTATGAATATTTTTTTAATTCACAAATATGTCGAACATATTAATAGTCTCTAGGTAGAGACGATATACCGAAGTTGAGTAGGCATATATTTGCGAATTGCAACACGAACTGCATGCAATCAGTACTTGTATATCTAACTTTGTTATCAGCACGTGAATAAAATACTCAGCAGACGCATGTGCATAAGTCGTGTCCGATTTGTATCGGGCAGACGTTGTTTCGAAAGCTCCATACCCCGGCGCTACGCTCGTAGGGCGGGCTCGCCGATTCCGCTACCTCAGTCCAATATTATAGTTATTTATAGTAAAAGCGGGTCAGGTCGGTGGCCTGCAAGCATCGTGGAGCAGGGAAAGTCAGTCAAGCGTGGATGACTACTTGTGTAGTTTCTTTTTTGCAAACGGGGCATGTCGGGTACGCATGCGCGGGGCACACACGCTACGTCAGTGTTGCGTGGAGCCGACGTTCACTTCGGACGCGCGATTGGCGCTTGCTGTGTGACGATTTCATTGAACTGTGTTTATGAGTAAATAGTGGTGTGTGTTGATCCCACGATGAGTGGCACGGGAGTGGCGTCCCGGGGATCGGAGACCGTGCCTCTGCCGACTGACCTACCCGTGCGGCTCTACTTGCGAGCGCTCCGACAGTATCAGAAACTCCTCGACTTAAAACGATTCACTTCTAAGGAAAAAGTAAGTCATGTGTATTAAGGATAACTCTGCTAAACAAATCACTATCGGACTTTGATTATTGTAATTTTATGAGCAGTTCAACAACCCTCCATGCATTATGTACATTCATTTAGATCTAATATTGATGTTGTATTGATATTTGTAGGTTAGAACCAGAAATTAATAACAAGGAACTAAACAACTTAGCATATGCTTACAACAGTCTGTTACTTATGATTCTGTTTAAAAAACAATACTTATTTCGAAATTCATTCTTAATAGGGCCAATATATTAAAAAGCTTAAAGACACAGTTGTTGAAATATCTTAAGGCCTTCATAACATCCGTACGGAACCTATAAAAATGTTCAGTTTATTAGACAGGGAGTCGACATACGTTACGTTATGTGACATTACTTGCAGATTCATTAGCATAGACAAATAAAACAAAGAGCTATATTTGTTACAAAAACATTAGGTACCAACTTAGATAAATATGTTAGGTCTTTTTTCTTATATTTTTAAATTACCATAACATACATTCATCTTAACAGATGTTTTAAAGATTATTATAAGATGCATATTTCGTATAGATACAATATCATAGCAAGGTCAAATAAAAATAAATTTATTTAGTTTCATAATATGAACAATGTTTAATTAACGATTTTGTTAGTGTTTCTTTCCGAGTGGCAAGTCGGATATCATGTATTATATGTACCTAATATAACGTTATAAATCAATTGCTGTTCGTTAGTCTCGCTAAAACTCGAGAACGGCTGGACCGATTTGGTTAATTTTAGTTTTGAATTATTTTTGGAAGCCCAGGGAAGGTTTAAAAGGTAAGAAATATGAGAAATTGAAGGGAAACAGTAAAAAACACAATTTTATTTTCCATACAAATAGTCCGTATTTATCAAACCTTTGACACATTATTTCATTCTGAAGCAATACGAAGCTTGCCGGGTCAACTAGTCTAATATATTTTACTCTACTACTTTTACGAAACCAATATAATATATTTCGTATTGATAAAAGTTCTAAAAACTCTACATAGGTACAATGTAATTAATTTAAATTGAATAAATACAGTAGGCCAAAAAATATTTGTTCCGATTGCGAGGAACGAACCCGCGACGCAAACGGTCGTCTCACACCGCTGGATTAACTGCGACCAACTTAGGTTGATACTTAATATACTTATTTATTTAATTGTGCCCAAGTTTGTAATATTTAATCTACTTTGCTAAATAATAGTTTTAACGTAGTTAATTTGAATTGTAGATTATAGATATCGTTATGGAAATACTGAGATGGCAATTTTATTATAGGTGCCTTAACAAATAAAATGATGCAACGGCGTAAGCTCCTTATGAGGACTGAGTCCAATATTTGATTTGATTTGATTTTTCACGATAATCTGTACTAGATTTAAGCTCTCATTTAAAAGAGCTCTTACTGAGTTTGTTGGGTAGCGGAGTTCTTTTCAGTAGTGACTGCACTTGGAACTCTGCTAAGTGAATAACTTTGATCTTGACGAATAAGTTTTTCTTTTTCTTCATTTATCATCATTGAAGGAATTGAAAAATTTTGTGATTATTATGTTTTAACTAAGTAGTTTAAATTCTAATTTTTAATTTACTATTGATATATGATTTTGCTTTACTTTATGTAATGGTTATTCACTCTAGATATTTTATATTTCTTGACGTTTTGAAAGTATCTGTAAAGATCTATTCGAAATAAAAATATATCGTTTTATAATATGAAGGCTTATCAATTCAAAAACGGCGTGTGAGCATTGGTTGTTGTAAAGTCTGCCGATATGGAGACGGGACGATAAATCAAGGTTGTATCACGCAGTTCGCTACCGCGCCGTACCGTGCCGCCCGTTCCGCGCCTCGCATTCGCAAAGCTCTCACAAACTCACCATACAATCTTACAATAGGACTTATTTATTACACGGCACGGTATTCAGGGTACGATAGCAAGGGTCAGGGTAGTGTAATAACATTTAGGGAGTTAGAGCCCTAATTAGGGCGACCGGAGCCCGTGTATTTGTACTGTGATTGAGTTAGGGCGCTGTCGACCGGATAGTATAATAAGCGGCAACCCAGCGCGAGGCCACGCCCACCCTTTCTGCCGGACCATGAATACCGTGTCGTGTAATAGCCTTTTATGTGTTTTAACTTATTGATGATCTAAGGCGCTACAGCCCACGGTGGGCCTTGGCCTGGTTAAGAATTTTCTTCCAGTCCGATCTGTTTTTGGCTCTTTCTCTCCAATTCCTTACGCCCAGCGTTCTCAGGTCCTGCTCTACTCCGTCTAGCCATCTGAGTTTAGGTCTGCCTCGGTTTCTTCGCCCGCCCGGTTTACCAGTCAGTAGACGTTTAGGTGTTCTGGAGTCATCCATCCTCTCCACATGTCCTGCCCATCGTTTAGGCGTCCAATTTTAATAATGTTAATGACATTAGGTTCATCATACATGTGGTAGAGCTCTTGGTTGTATCGAGTTCGCCATATCTCATTTTCCAATACTGCCCCGAAAATGCGCCTCAGAATCTTGCGTTCGAATCTTCCTTTTTGCTCAAAACCCAGCATTCGGATCCGTATGTCAATATCGGCCTTAGTAAAGTTTTATAAAGAAGGATTTTAATGTTTTTTGAGATAATTTTTGAACGGAAATATCTTAGCAAACCGAAATAGCATTTATTAGCCGCCATAATTCGCCTGCTTATTTCTGAAGATATATCATTGTTACTCCTTACTAGAGAGCCGAGGTAAACGAATTGATTGACACAGTCAAAGGTGCTGGTATCAATAGTGATTTTGGACGGTGTTGAAAGCAGTTCTTTTGAAGTTTAAACTTATTGGTCACTCACACATTGGTCAATCTTCTGAACCTTCGTGACCAACATAATTTAAAACGAATACCTTTTAACCGAGGAGCGCCCGCGTTTTTTATTCTTTGATGTTGGTAGGTGTAGGTACTGCAATTATAAAGGTTTCTGCCTACATTTTTACTCTCATAGCTATCATAACCTACCTGACTTAGTTATATGTTTGAGATTTTTATTAGGTGGATGGTTAATGTGATGGATATTAATATTATTTAACAACTTTTTAAGTGGATTGAAAATAGCTAAAAACTTTAAATGTAGTAGGTAGCCTATAATAAACTGGAACGATTGATAACTGATGCTTTCCACTCACATTATATTTTACGCGAACAGAGAATATGTAATAATACTACGTACAGAATGTTCACTTCGACGTCCCCGCCCTATTTCCTCGCCTCACCCAACCTCCTTCACTCTTATGGGAGACGTTTGGTAGGTAATCTCTACGTGCTACGCACACAGGTGCACGTGTGAATACACGTCACTGATTGATGTATGGAATTTTGCGCGAATTATAATTTTTCGCGGAGTGTCCGCGGTGTGGCGCGACTCTACGAGCACGTTAGATGCCCAGGGGATGAAAAGATGCTAGGGTAGTTTTATATTAAGACTAGCAGTTGCCTACGACGTTGTCTGGGTAGGATTCGTAATATATTATCATCTGTCCCCTATTTCAGCCCATAGATATTGTTTTTTGAATTAAATGATCGATTTAAGTCTCTTGACTGTCTTGGCACTAATATTAATTAAAATAAATTCAACGGTTTATTGTTTCATACAAACATTCAGTCCCTTTTTCAACCCTATAAAAGTTCAATCTTGAAAAAATAAAGTAGTTTATGTTTGAAATGAAATGAACTCAATAGCCGAAAATAGTAATTCAATAGCAGAAAATAGTCTTCAACTATTTAGGTAGCTGTGAAAGCGTCACAGACAGACTTTCGCATGTATAGTATGGAAGTAAATGGAATTTTCCTATCTCGTAAGTAAGAGCCGTTTTACCTGATCGAAAATATCTACCTATACAATCCGTAAACCTAGTTTTTGCGTGAAAGAGTAACAAACATACATAAATTCATATTCATAAACTTTCGTATTATAATTTTAAAAAGCATTACTTACTTTTTACTGGTGGTAGAGTTCCGCTGTAGGGACTCGAGGGCGTAAGCACCACCACATTACCTAATATATCTTCCGCCAAATGATAGTGTTGAGCACTATCGTGTTCTGGTAAGATGGTAATGTACAGCTCCGTAATAACTATCATAAAGGCATAACAACTAAGGTCTCAGGGGTGGCAACGCATCTGGCATAGGCTGCAGTCATCACTTAACATCAATGTGAAATGTCCCCATTTCAACTCATAAATACGATATTAAACATTGTTTTTCTTAATTATGTTAAATATTGGTAGGTAGAAATATCTTTAATGTGTGCTGACAACAATGGTACACAACACGTATACTTTACATTTTTTATGTTCTGGGTTTGAACCACTTGACTAGTTTTTTGTCATGTGTTGTTGATAGTTTGGCAGTCAATCAATGTTCATTAAATATTAGACATGTTGAACATCTCATCATAACGTTTTCTTTTTGGGATCTGTAACTCATCATAATGTTAACTGCCTCAGTAGAGTAGTGGTAGCAGACCACTACTACTACGCTGGGGGTCTAGGGTTCGATTCCCGTGTCGGGGACTATCAGAGATAACGGTTTAAAATCCTTTCTATTGGGAAAAAATCTCTGGTTCTATTGGGATTTTTCCATTTTCTGGAAGTTTCCCAGTACCTCGGAGTTTGGTAATGTGCCCGGAGATGTCAACAGGCTCGCCACCTGTTACATGGGCCGAAACGTAAGCGGCGAGTCGTGGGTGTTTGCATGTATGCTTGAATGCATGCATTTACCTCTGCCTACCCCTTCGGATTTTACAGGCGTGAAGTTACGTATCATAATGTTTTATCTTTAATAAGTAAGTAGATATTGAAGACATGACGAAAGAAATTAGTGATCCTCCAACATATAATAATTGGATATCTATTTTAGTAGCTCTTTATAAAATAAATGCTACTTATTTTTATGTTTTATTAATTTATTCTGATTATTGTGTTTGAATTATAAGTGTTAAAAAATAATGGTATTTTTTAATTAATTTATACGCTGGTAAATAAATATTGTTTTTTATAATCTATTTTGCCTTTTTTTATAATGATGATTTTTACACCAAATAAGTGCATCCTGTCATGGATGGATTAGTAATAGGATATATGTATATATAACAATAGGTAGGTATGTAGTTTGCAATTTTTTTGCGAGTTTAATTTATCCCTTAAAACTGGCATTAACTTCAAATTCATTTATTTACGTTCTACGTCCATGTTTGGACTGAGTAGTATTGAACCAAATTAAAAAAAAAAATTGGACTCACAGACGGACACAGTAATTCTACTTTTTAGACTTCCGTTTTTTCTTTCTGTAGTTCGGAATCTTATTTACCTATAGTACCTATTTTATTTTTGATAATTAAGTTCCTTCAATGGTGTTTAGACAATTTTCAGTTTACTTATTTTATTCTGTATTCTTACGTAGAGACAAAAGTCGTCAAGACGAAAGGCAAAACTTACATCATCGAAGTGTTAATGATTCTCACTCTCACTCTATCAAAAGGCGATTCCCATATGTTGAAGCAGGCACATGCACGGTTACTCACTTCTCTCATCTGAGTTTTGTGTAACAGATAACCCTACAGAATTAGAATTGGTGTATTGGTTCGCATCGCAGTTTACTCTGCGTAGCTTTCTGCAGCCGGTTACCACGTGTTCTAGCGTCACATTGATCTATAATTCAAAGTAGAGAAGGCATTTCTTGAAACTATTTGTTCCGGCAAGTGCATAATTTTATTTACACAATTTGTCAAATACCTACTATTACCTAACGTGATATTTCAGAGTAAACAATGCACATAATTAGGTATATAATAATATTTAATAGCTTTATTCAAACATCGAGAGGAAAGACGGAACGAATTTAGAGAGCGTGTCCATAGCAATTATTACATATTCTCTGTCCATAGTGTGTATGAATGTAAGTATCTGCCTATTTCAGTGCATTTTAAACATAGTCGATTTCACGCTAGCCGTTTCTCGAGGAGATGGGTAATTTTTAAGGGATTCATTTTTAATCCATGGATAGGGTGCCGAGCGTTTAAATCGTATTGGACACATTACCAAACTTTACTAATGGCACAATTACAACTTGCACTGACCCCTAAAGTACTCTCTCACCTAAATCAACCTGAGGCTTTTAAGACTTAGCATATTTCATAATAAAATGTTATATTCTTAATTAAAGTGATACCAATTATTATCTAGTAATACCTAGAACGACATATAATATGTTTGTAATAAGTAGGCACCTACAACGACTTTACATAATAATACATTACAGTGATTACGATGTTCTTTATTTTATGGACCTCCTGCCGATTAGACGTGGAAGTATAAGATAACAATCGTGGAGAGGTCGAGTCGTGCAAGCTCAGTGGACCTTCTATTTACCGTCGGTCACGCCTTCGAATTGCGGCTATGACTTCCTGTTGTAACGTGATCATCAACATTGAAACAGCACGCGTTGAATAGATAATGGAGTCGACCAAATAATAATTGCTGACGGCCATGTGGATTTCAGTGTAATTAAGTAGGTGCCTACACAGTTTTTTACAACAGTAATAAACTTGTTTTTAATTCAGTTTTATCAAACTTTTTTTTTGTTATAATCCCGTGCTTCTTATCAAAGTAATGAGGAATAGGCTCATATACCTATTCTAGTATCTATTATTGCAGTCGACTCAACAATTTACGCTGATTAGATACTTCCGAACACTCATACGAGTGTAGGTAGGTACGTGTTGTGCTTTAGCAAAATATTCATTTACTTAAACTGCGCCGTTTACAAAACGTGGTCTTAATTTTGGGGTAGTGTAACCATTACTTAAAGAAAGGGTGTGGGTATAGGGAGTAAATAAATTTAAGTTGGGTGAAGGAACTATTTTGAATTTAATGTTGGGCAAAAACACACAATTTTATTGAAAACTGAGGCAGGTTTGTATAAATTATAAACTATAATTTACAGAAGGGTAAGTCATGACTACAATACAGAAAAAAAAAATACAAAAAGGTAATATTTGTAGTCTTAGGACTTAAAAGATCATCACAGGATGTCAGCGATATTTTTTAAAATGCTAATAATATTTATTTTTAATTAATTTATTATATTAACTAGCTGTGCCCGCGACTTCGTCCACGTGAGAAAAAATATGATTGTTCAGTATCTACCCGGACAAAGTCGTGGGCGCAGCTAGTATAAAAGTAGCCTAAGTTATTCCTTATCACATCAGCTATCTGCCAGTGAAAGTCCCGTCAAAATCGGTTCAGCCGTTCCCAAGATTAGCCCCGCCAAATAGACAGACACACAGACAAAAATTGTAAAAAGTGTACAGTGTATACATACATCATATGCATTTAGTAAAAAGCGGTTATTTTAATACATATTACAAACAGACACTCCAATTTTATTTATTTGTATAGATTTATTATGGAAGGTAATATACAACAAAAGATCTAAAAAATCTGTGAAAATTTTAAGCATCTACTTGCTACATCGCTAAATGTTAAGTGAAACTTACCACAATATATTAGTGAAAACCATAAATCCAATAAGCCGTTTCTGAAATTAGGGTTCACAAATACACATTTTCTAATCACATATTTGTGTTCGGTATCGATCTAACATCCCCTGGTTTTTTCAATATTTTAAATGTACAGAATTCACACTTCTACAGTTTTATTATAAGTATATATTAATAAAAAATACATGCCTATGCCGTTTTCGGTATATCGTCGATTTCTGGGACACGCTGTATAACAAATAAATTCGACATAAAACCAGAGCGATGTTCTCACCGAAAGTGTTACAATGGTCATATTTTCCGATGAACGGAGGGAACTATCATGAAGTCCCAAGCAATTGCATAATTTGCCTAAAGGCTAATTCGGAACTAATGATGGGTAACTTAGGAGCCTGCATCAGGCGAATATTCGTGCCGGTTGGTAAAAAGTGCTTATAACTAAAAGGATGTAGGTACCTACCTATCAATAAGTATAGTTTAACATTGTTTATAAGCTTTTGAAGGAAGGCGTTTATTTTTCTTTTCCCAGCTGAGTTGAACGATAAATCGACAAGGTCGTCAAGAGAATTCAGTAAAACAGGTTAATGTTTTGGCGTCAATGCCAAGGGTGAGAACTGTAATACGTACCTGCTTATTATTACATTTTCAATGAAAACTTATATTTACTGTTATATACCTACTATTACTTGTAAATCAATTAGTGCAATAACTGTTTTTTTTTGTTCTTGTTGAGACATAGATTAATTGTTCATTGTTCTGTATTCTTATATTATTACTAGCGGCCCGTACCGGCTTCGCACGGTTGCAATTTAGGTAGTTACATAATATTACGACTATGAATTGAGATTTAAACTATCCTATCTCTCAAGTTGGATCGAACTGCACATGGTGTGCGAATTTTATTATAATCGGTTAAGTGGTTTAGGAGTCCATTGAGGACAAACATTGTGACACGAGATTTATATATATTAAGAAGATTACTTGTGAGATTAAACGTGAAATTGTATACCCGTATTGAACATTGAATATCTGTTTGTGCTAATGTACTTATTATAAATTTACAATTTATAAATTGTTGACTACTAGGAGATGGTAGAATTCCAGACGCTGAGCACATACCATCAATGTAAACTTCATGACATAAAAAATTGCGTTGTTATCAAAATCTGTTGCGATTCTCATAATAATAGTACAAAAGCACTAGCAGAAATAAAAGATTATCCTTTTTAACTGGTACTAGTAGATATTGCGTCAAAGAAAAAAAAACAATTGAATTAAAGTATAAACTTCTTCCGAAGCTGGCTTAATTCGTAGCTCGTTGTGTTATTGTTGTAAGGCACATTTTTTTTTGCGAATGATATAAGCGGCCTTAGTATTTGAATGGTTTTATTATTCAATCCATGTACGTCAGCAAGTCCCCCGAGGTCTGTCGTTTCTCTTCTTTATTTCGATATAACTATATTGATTTCATTGTGCTGGCTTTAAATACAAAGAAAAATTATCATTCGTCCCACTTTCTCTGTCCACCGCACCGGTTTGCTCATGAATAAGCTTCTTTGTTCTTATGACGCCATTACAGATGCATCTGTTGACATTTTTGTAAATATTGTTAAATAGTTTGAATATGTATTTTTTTAGGGTTCCTTAAAAGGAAATACGGAGCCCTTATACTTAAGATCACTCTGCGTCCGTCAGCCACAGCCGATTTTCTCAGGTAGTATCGAACCGATTGAGTTAATATTTGGTACACAGTACACACATGTAAATTAGGGACCCACTGAACGGGAAAAAATACGTGAATTTTAAAACATCACTTTTGGAGCATTCATTGGGATATTAAAAAAAATCCAATGAATATTTCTTTTATAATTGAACGATTAAGCATGATGTTATCTTGAACAATCAAGAAAATTAACCACCCCCGGCCTTTATCTTCAAAACTAAAGCGCCTACAATTTGGATAAAAATCTGGAACCCTGTGTTCGCGGCACCGACTTGACCGAGTATAATAATCTACAAAATGCTGGTGTTATTTCTTAGGATCAGAACTATCTCAATGTTAAATTTCATCAGTTTTGTCATAAGCGGCGGCGGAGGTTTGTTCATGAAAGCATTACAGACAGACTGACAAATAATTTGAACATTTATTATATACATAGCTGCGTTGTGTCGTCGATGATTATATAATATTGTAAATCATATCCATGTCCATGGAACAATCGATTTCCGTCACTTACGGTCTACTGTCTACTCAACATTTTGAGAATATTATTTTGTTTTTTGTTCTCTATAAGTGTTAGAATATATTTTGTGTAGTTTAGATTACAAAACACTCAATTTATTTAATTAAGAACATGCACGCTTTTCAAGTGAATTCACAATACTCTTTTTATATGATCAGAAAAACAGAAATTTGGGAAATATATCTTAGTAATGTTTGTAGTTGTTCATACAATAATATGCTTAATTTAGATAAAATAAATGATATCACTAAAAATTGCTTTAATTAATTATAAAATTGAATACCTACTAGCGTAAGGCAATTAGGTATTTTCAGAGTGTCCACCAAGCATTTGGATGATAAAATAAGGAAAACTGATTCTTCTTGATGTTATGACTGAGTAAAATGACTTATTAAAAAGATTAAAGACATAGATAAATCATAGTGATCACCGTCAGTCATCTCATATTTGGAACAATCAAATTTAAAAGCAGTACTCTAGCAAGTGGCACTGTCGTGAAAAGTGGTTCAATCCAAGTATTTAGTAATTTACAAAATGGGGACATGGACATGGTACATTTGGTTCATTTTTTTATGTAATGGAAGTGGCAAACAAGCATGTAGTTCACATTGATTTTTTTTTATGTAATGGAAGTGGCTAACAAGCATGCAGTTCACATTGATGTTAAGTGATGACTGCAGCCTATAGGCTGCAGTCATCACTTAACATGACCTTGACCATGACCTTGGTCTTTGTGTGGGTGTCTATAGACACCCACACAAAGACCAAGGTCAAAATGCAAATGCGTTACCACCTCTGAGGCCTAAGGTGTTATGCCTCTGTGCCGGAAATTACAGGGCCGTACATTACCACCTGACCGGAACACCATAGTGCTAAACACTACCATTTAGCGGCAAGTATAATGCGGTATTAAGCGGTAGTAAGTATAATGTAGTAGGTAATGCGGTGGTGCATACGCCCGCGAGCTCCGTCATTGGAGCTCTACCACCAGTACCTGTACGGCGTTCCTTTTTCTGTTCTGTTTTGTTTTTGCACTACGATACAATTCTCTCCAAGGGTTGACTGCTTGTGAAATATATTTTATTTAAAAAAAAAATTAAAAATAATTTATATTTCACAAGCATGTGTTAATGCGAAATATTAATTAATATTATTATTTATTAATATTATTTAAAAAAAAAATATTATTGAAAATCCGAAAGGAATCTTGAGTGCATCGCAAACAGACAGACATACGCGGCGGGGGACTTTGTTTTAAAATAAGTATAAATATAGATAGATACGTTTACGATTCTGCAAGACTCATGTCCTGACCTCACCAAAAGATAAACTATTTAGGTACCTAAAGTGTATTATTACATAGATACTATATTATTTCAATAATCTTACTTAAATTTAACATATTATTTCGTCAGAAAACTATAATACACGTGTAAAAGTTGGACGCCTATCACTTAAATATATATTGTAGTATATGTCTCTATATAAAACATCACGCGATGGTATGACGTGAATCGCCAGTTTGTATGTAGATAATTTTCCTTTAATCGACAAAAATAGAGCAGTCACTGTTTCGTCAAGTTAATTAAAACAATCGATAACCTTTGTAACTATTTATAAGTTGGTATTACCGAGTTTATTACATGCAATAAGATCTTATAGGATCAGTTTTCACGTGATCATCGATTCTCTACGATTTTGTTAGCCTGGATTTTGTCATTTGACTGCATCTGACGTTGGAGGTCCAGTCCAGTCAACCACGATCAAGCAGATATATTTTTTAAACTTGATAATGAAATTAACTGCCTGTGCTTGACCTTTTGCCGTCAAGGTAAGTACCAATATCTGGACCGAAATATACATTTTCATCGATTTAACTTTGTACGCACCTGCAAATAACAGGTCTCAATGAGGTTCACACAGTAGACAAATACTGAACTTAGAGAATGCAGATTTCAAATGTAGGTAAGTATCTATTAAGCAGTAACTTTTGAAGTCAATGTTACTGTTATTATACATTTGTTAACCATAACTTTATCAAATATTTTGATGCAACCGAACCTAAGCCTACTTATGAAAATCAGTTAATCTCGCTTGACAACCGATGTCTTATAAATAAGTTATGAAACAACATAGATAACTGTAATCATACTTTGGTAATATGGTCGTAAACAAGATTCTATTAGAAATGATATGTAAGTATTTAGGTAATTATTCATGGATAAAATCTCGTTGTTACTGTTACTATCAGTTAAAACATCACAAAAAATATCAGCAATATGTACTTACTTAAATATTAATTTGGAGAATATGTATTCTATGAGAAATATAGATTTAGGTAGGTAAGTAGTAAGTACCTACTTAATTTTTATAGATAGGTAAAACTACAATTTACTTACTTAAACTGTTTAGATGTGTCGATACAAAATTATTACACGACTATACGAAATCAATGAAAAAAATTTATCCACGAAGGATAAATAAGCTGTGTTCTGTCGTCGATGAGTAAATGTGTCATTGTCACTTGTTGTCATCTTGTTGTCATGCGCATTAGGATTATCTAGGACGTCTGTGGATTCAACGCACTGTATGACAACTCGCCGTCTATTCTTATTCCTTTAGTCTGAGGTGAAAGTAAGTAAAAAAATGCTCATAAAATAAAAACTAATGATCCTATCTGAATCAAATTTTTAAGAATTACGTAAATACGGAAATTCGCGTACATACATTAAAAATATACACTCGTATATACCGGCCGAATTGAGAACCTTCTCGTTTTTTGAACTCGGTTAAAAACACGATGTCTAACATTGACACATGTTTTCATAATTATTTTTGCGACGAAACACTTTGTCATTTGTAGAAATTAAAATATAGAGATAAAGAAAGAGAGAACAAAAAATTATGTCAAAATGGTTGAATAGTTAAACATGTAAGGACAGTTATTTACGTACGACATATTAGCAAATAGAAATTTTCTAATTACTTTTTATAAAATATGTTACTTATGAAATATAAATAATAAAAAAATAATTGAACGATGAATTATAATATGCGGATTAAGCCTGTGACGAAATGAAACTCGAAAAAGTATTTTTATTTACTTGACTGTGACGAGACGCCCCTTACCCGATCGTTATGATACCTGAGGATTACACAATTTACACATACACATGCTCGTAAATATCTAATAAAATGATGAAGAAATTGTGACAAACTCCACGATGTTACCATAATTGTCGGTTAGTAGCTGTGATAAAACTTCGTTGTAATATTGAATCAGCTAGATGTGAACTCGTAAAATAATATTATTAAATCAAGTTGGTTGAACTTGATTATTTTATCACTTTAATAAAAAGTTGTGGACAAAAATGTACCTATATCTATACTGAGTGCCTTCATAACTTCATACATTCTTACTTTTTCTACAAAGGAACAGAAAGAGATAATCTTCATGTATTGTATTCATGCCTAGGTGCAACCTACAACTACTTGAATACCATTTGCCATACGTGATAAATATGTAGCGAGCTTATTAACATTAATCGAAAACGTTTGAAAATCTTCAATTCTGAAATGCGTTCAACGTATTTCAGAATTGTTTCCAATTGAGTTTTTTATGAGGTAATTAGTTAACGATTTAAGATTTTCAATATGAAACACCTTTTTTATGTTACGATGGTGGCAAATAAGAATGCAGTTCATATGCATGTTAAGTGATAACTGCATTAACTTCTTCACAGAAACCAGAGATCAAAATGCGAGATGCGTTGCCACACGTGAGCCCTTGGTGTTATATCTCTGTGATAAATACCTGGCCATACATCACCATTTGCTGAACACTACCATTAGGCGGTAGATAGGAATTACCTATTCCCGTCCCGGATATTGAGCTCAGGATTTCAGATCTAACAACATTGGTCTACTATCTAATCACCTTCTAGTGAGGAACTTATAAAAGCTGATTTTTATGTAATAAGTACTCGTATTTTCTTTTATTTACAGTTGACCTTAGCGCGTTGCGCAAGATAGATTGTAGAGATTTTACGATGTCTATAACAGAAAATGACCTGATCTGGGAACTGATAGACACTGCAAATGGCAAAATAAATCCTCACAATCTCACTTGCCATAAATTTTCTTACGTAACTTGAAGTATCGTCATACTATACTTGTTTTTTTGCAAAATAATGCGGCGCCTCTCTGTTGTTGCAAACGTTTGGCCCCAGATTTACATATGTATCGTTTAGATCTTTTTACCTGTTTGAGCAAAAGATTTATGTACCTAGATATTCGTGATTTTTGATTTTTTATATCGAGTTTTTTACCTACCTAAAATAGCTGCGTGTACACGAGAGCGATAAAATACAAGGTACATCTTCATGATTTGGATTTTTCAGTGTTGAATTTCGTTCAAATATTATAAAATATGGCTACTACCTACCTACTTTTTGATGTAGTGACAAAAGTCGATATATCAAGGGTAAATCCATTTTTTATAAAAAAAATACAATAGAAAAAAAATTCAAAATAAGTAGGTATTAATTATAATTATCACACTTTTTTTAATTGAATTAAGTTGGTACTTTTGAAATAGATTTCTACTCGTGAGAAATATTCCATCACCTGCATAACCTAATTTACTTAAAATTAAATCCTATCTAAAACACATCAAGTAATACGAGTAATTCTGACAATGATTCATTTGTTCCGTCCACCGCGATTATCGATATAAGATATTGATAACATAATAATGATATTTGTGATAGTTACTTTCATTAATCTTACAATCGATCTGCGATAGGAATGAGATAAGAGGCAAGACGCGTGTCCAGCAGACGTGCCGGATGGGCTCATTTGGGTCGTTAGCCGCACGCGTCATCGAAATGCTGACGTATGTGTGTAACCACATAGGCATTTCCGCGGTTCCAAAAAACTCGTGATGAATTTCAATTATGATAATGTGCGACATGTTTTGTGAATTTAAACGAAGGAATAATGCGATGGACTTCGCGGGGGGTTGCAGCCGACCCCGTTATAGAGACTAATAGGTTCTCAGTCCTAGAGTCCACGTATGGTCTGTTTTATTGTTAAAATAATTGTGTTTGGTTTACGAACGGTCTTCTTTGGTGCAGGCTATTATTCAGAAGTAGTATTTCGGGTAAAATGATGACGATAATCACTGACAGTTGCTATACTTGTAGGTACATATGTGTTTGTAGTAGTAACACTTTTGTATAGGTACCTACTACTGGCAAATGTCCATCATGATGCGAAATATTTGGAAAATAACGATCATTGTTTGAAAATTAATGTTATATTTAATAAAAATACCTATAAAGTATGTATTTGAATGTTATTAGTTTGATGAAAAGTTTATTGCACTAAATGATGGATGAACATTGTCATTAATAAATAAATAAATAAAATAAAGTAGGTATGATTCCAGAGTTTGAAGTTATATAATTAAGTATCTACCTACGAAGAGTACGAAGACTATATGATATGATATTAATATACTTAATGTTGATAGGGCTAATCGTAGGTCACTCAGGCGAGGTGCATAAATAAGGCACGTATGTAACATAGGTATATTAAATGAGTGGACTAGACCGAGGTGTAATGGCGCCACCCACTGTGGATTACGCAATCGCCTCGGAAGGACACGACAAGTGCACGTGTTATACAATCAAAATAACATTATTTATACAACAGGGGGACTTCAGACGATCGATTGAATTTCTGGAGATGTTTTTAAAAGAAAAATAACAATATTTCTTACCAAATAGTACGTGCCGAATAAAGGATTTTATGTACATACATAATAATACCATAAAGATATGGTAATAAAGTGTCGTCACTTGTCTAGTACCTATTGTACCTAATGGTGTAGAGTAGAGAATAATCAATAATATTTTACAGAAAGTGACGATTTAGGAGTAGGTAGGTATCAAATGCATAGTTAAAGTCTGCCATGTTAATTTTATCACTTATATGTGTTATTGATTTGCCTATGCTATGTTAAATAATTAACTACTTTTCAAATCTACACGGTTTTTTTATTAATTTTATTAACACACATTGTAAGTGAAAAATCACATGTCAATGTTGAATTTTTAAGTGATTTCACACAGTGAAGGTTGTATATTTGAGTACCTTTATACCTACTCGAATCATACACTTGTGTGATATCTAATACTTTATTTAATACGTCAGTTACCTACCATTATAGTTATAAAAAAATCCTTAATAACAATGCAACACGGATGTTTTTAATTAGGTAGCTACCTATGGGATAGACTGTCATGATATGTTTTTGTAAGGACAGAGTAGTAGTCCAGTAATTTTGGGTTTTATCTGCCGCAAAATTCCTATTGAGCTGAATTTGTAAATCCTTATTATGGCGTTGTAATGAAGATGTGAAAAATCGTCATTGATAATGTGCCGGCTGAAAAAGTAAAAGGTCAAAATGTCCCGAAAATATTTTTTTGACGAATATCTCGCGACCGACGCGACGCGCATATTGCTCGGAGGTCAATAACGGTCACTATTTTTTTTGTCATATAGGTAATTCTCATATAATTAAATCTACAAAAAAAAACTCTTGCATTTTTCTATAAGTAGGTATAACTAAACGTAAAAAGCGTTTAATTATACCGTAAACTCTACGGTTTTTTTGCCTCTATTCATGTTTAAAGTGTTTTAAAAACTTCTATCTGCTACTTGCGCACTTTGTAAAAAATATACCTTACAACTTAATAAAAGCTTGAAATGACTGTAGAAAAAAAATGGCGGGCAATAGGGACCGTGCGAAGTACTAGGTGGGGGTAATGTGATCGATCGCAGCGCCCATGGTGGCGAAAAGTAGCAATAATGTGAGACCTGTCATCTCAAAGTAATCTGTTTAGACTTGGATATATAATTTTCATAATCACATTTAACCGCCGAATGGTAAACTGCAGTTTTTGTGTTGTAAACTGCAAAAATATCGGTTAGAAATAAGAGTAAAAGTAGTAAAGGGAGAAAGAAAGAACGAAAATATGTTTATTTCGAGTAAAATTTTACAACCGTTTTGAATAGACCTTAGAAGTTGAATATAACTTAAAGTGAATAATTACTTATTACATAAAGTAAAATTAAAACAAATAATTAAGTAAATTAAAATAGAGATAAAATAAACTTACTATTAGGTAAAAACATTTCAATTCCTTCCTTCCAAAAACTAGATAAGAACGACTAACTAACGAACGAGAAGAAAACTTATTCGTCAAAATCAAAATTTATGTTATTCACTTGGCGGAGTTCCAACTAGAGTCACTATTGAGAAGAACTCCGCTACAAAATAAACTCAGTTGGAGCTCTTTTAAATTTTTAACTTATGTCTAATACAGATAGTCATTCAAATCTAGTAATGTAAACGTATATAGCATATGTATTTGTATAAGTAGAAATCAATAACTATCCACCATAATGAAATGTAGCACCGGCAGACCAGAACAGATCAGTCCCCACTATCAGCACCCGTTCATGAGTATGGTGCATGACCATGAGCGGCCCGCCATAGTAAACGCAAGTTTTATCGATTGATTCTCAAGAACTACTTGGAAAATTGAACAATACAAGAAATGGATAACAAACACGCTATTACATTTCACACTTGTGCTGCATTTTACTTAAATATTACGTCTATTACAACCCAATCAATCACCCATTCTGACTTCGAACTGAGATTGTTTATACCTAAAGAAGTTTTGTAAGGTATCAAAATACATGTTTGTCTTATGATGCTACCTTGAATTATTGATCTCTGTCCTTTTTTTCTTCTTAATTTCTCTATATCAAGGACATGTCCAGCAGAAACCAACAATTTTCCTTTAAAGATAATTTGTGGTTGAAATTTTATAGTGTGTGATACTCACAAACCAGGATCATAAAATAATACTCATTTAAATTTGAAAACGACTTTTAATTTATTATTAGCGATACAAGAACAATTCTATATGTTTATAATTATTGCATTTAACCCATAAAATAGCTATATTGTCTTATTTTACTGTAAAACTACAACTAAAAATGAACTAAACAAACCCTGACACATATTTGTAATAAAACACACTTTTTGAATAAGTTTAACTCAACTCATTTGATTTGAATTATCAAAAACTGTTTCACAACCCTTTCTCCACTCAAGTTAAGGTATCAGAGTAATTTTGGAAGAATATTAATAGATAATTTTCGATTAAAGTAATATTTTATCAAAATTTCGCGGTAATATGTCATTATGGTTAGACAAGCAACGGTCCCACAAAGTTGCTAGGTGGCGCTGAACTCTTGCACGGTCCCTATAGGCGGCTTATGTACATCTACAAAAATATAAAATACGTTTTTACATATCTCTGATTGTAATTAATTGGTAATTACATAGCCTTATATTACCACCGAAACGGAATAGGTACAATCGCGGTAGATAAATTAAAGTTATAATACCACGGCAACGTCCTTGAGCTCATTTGAACATCTTGTTCCAGTATGATCATTTTGTAATACACAATTTAAGAATTGACTATTTATTAACAGCTTATTAATGCCTGTCAAGTACCTAATACACATTGATAAAACATTACGTGATAAAACATACAAATAAATATTAATAGGCCACGTGTAGGTAAATTCAGGACGTGGGGTCGATAAATTAAAAGCTGAAATGTTGAAACAAGTCTTGAATAATGTGAATTGTGACGCACTTAACAGCCTTGCCGATGCGCCCTATTTCGTAAGGAACCTACTGACGGTGTCGACCGGCATGAGGAAAGTCTGCGGATTCCACACGATACTACTCGCGTCTACCCTGACACAGTGTATTAGGAGTAAGTCCGATGTCCATTGAAGGATAATTACATGTTTAAGGTTTACCTGTTGTAGCTACAACTTCACAATGACACGATACAAGTGACTTCAGTATGTATTGGTAGGCTACATGTATGGAATATAAGGTTTATTGGTGGGGTAAGGTTTATGCGAAATGAAACTGCATTACCTAAACTCTGCTTTACGTAATGAAGATAATTAGGTATACAGATGTGACTGAATACTTACAGATGGTACATAGATTTGATGTCCTACATTGGAGATTAATTTTAGCTGTGCCCGCGACTTCGTCCGCGTGAGAATTTATGATTGTTCACTATCCACCCGGGCGAAGTCGTGGGCGCAGCTAGTTTATAGCTAGCCTAAGTTACTACTTATTACATCAGCTATCTGCCAGTGACAGTTCCATCAAAATCGGTCCAGCCGTTCCCGAGTTAAGTGGGAACAAACAGACAGACAGACAGACAAAAATTGTAAAAAAAATGTTTTGGTATATGTACCGTGTACATACATACGCATTTAGTAAAAAGCGGTTATTTTTAGTAATCTGTGTTTTTATATTACAAACAGACACTCCAATTTTATTTACTTGTATAGATGAAGTAGCTCTTCCTTAGGCTAGTTATTGTAGATAATATGCATGATGCCCCGATTTTTGTATCTAAATAATAATTACTAACACGGCTTATAAAAGACACCGAAGTACCTATCCAATAGTGTCAGATGACGAACTTTAATCAAGAGATCTATATGTGGTACGAAGATTTCAGTCTATATCTTATTACTACATTTTTATAAGAGACTAGCTGACCCGGCACTCTTCGTATTGCCTCAGAATGAAATATTGTGTCAAAGGTTTGATATATACGAACTATTTGTATTGGAAAGTAAAATTGTCGTTTTTACTATTTCCCTTCAATTTCTTCATATTTTCTTATCTTTTAAACCTTCCCTGGGCTTCCAATACTAGAAATAGGGCTAGGGCTAGGCTGGAAATACTTCAAAACTAAAATTAACCAAATCGGTCCAGCCGTTCTCGAGTTTAAGCGAGACTAACGAACAGCAATTGATTTTTTATATCATTACATCATATCTATATATATATAGATATGATATATTAAAATGATCCTCTGATATTCTTTTTATTATACTTTTACTAATATTTATTTTTTATACTTACTTGTACCTAAAATAAATGATGTAAGTATTTTTATATGTAGCTATTTAGTATTACTCTATATTCGGTTGACCTAAGGTTAAATTATAAATGATTTGTATTTATCAAACACGATTTTCAAATATTTTTGCGTAGTTCGAAATTGATTAAATTAATAATTGATTTGATTTACTTCATGTCTCAAAGAAGTGGTTAATAAACATACGATTGCTTATGTTTTTTGCTTACTGTTTATGCAACGTTACGATTCAGTTGAAAACGAGCCTTTCTTTATTATTGATGTCCAATAACGATGATTAATAAATAGATCAGTTACCTTTCTACCATTGAATAGAACTTCAAAACGCTTTATTCAGGATATCTTACTCACAAGAATCTTGTAACTTGTAAGTGCTACTTAAGCATATGCAATTAATCTAACAATGAAACGTGCTGGCAAAATTACTTGTTATATAGACGTCTACAAGGCAGGCCAGCAGGATACTATGAGGATGATCATCACTTCCCTTTCCGCGTTGTATCCTGAATTTTGATTCTGACAGACCAAGAAGCAAACGAAACATGAATTGAGCAATATTATTTTGGCACACAACACCTTGTTTTCGAGTCGCAGTCATACTTTATACGTTGGTCGCATTGTATTTTATAATTTCCTGGCGAACCTACTACGCATCAATGTACTTAGCATTCCACAGCCTTATCAGTGCGCAATATAACCGCGCACTGTTTTGTATTAAACGATAACATGCTGGTACGTAGTATTTAATATGATCGTTATTTTTGTTTTCCAAGGTTGTCGGGAGTTCCATGAATATTATGGCTGAATCACTACTAAAAGTCTTTCTATGTACTGACGATTTCAGCAATTTCAAGGTAGTCCATTAAAAATGACAAAAAGCTATAAATACCTACTAGAAGCCAATCAATTGTCTTTTTCCCCCTATTGACTTCCTAATTCTGAATCGTGGATAGTATAGAGAAATTTAAAATTGAAATGGTGACCATGTCCTACACTACGGTCATTGAGTCTTGTTATGAAAAATCTTCCACTTGTAATGTATGACTTGTAACTCTCACTTGTATGTATTATGTGCAGGCGTTAGAGTTTTTTAACAGCAAAGATTATCGTGTTTGTTTAGCGTCATCCTATCCAAGGCCTTGACTTCGATTGCGCTAATTCTCAAAGCACTTTCCGCTTTGGTCCACACTTCGTTATTTATTTAGTATTCGCGTGCGCCAGTTTCCGCCTGCTGATATTATTAACATTTGACCCCGGTTGGTACGAGGCGACTAAAACCATTCTCGTCGTCGATTATCCTCGAACTTCTAAGACTCGACGGAAGATAATTCTTGTGCGTCAACAAACATGTTTAGGTTTGATCGGGTTACGATACTTATATTATAATTATGTACACCCATATGGTATTTTTTTGTATCAAACAAAAATGCTGTAAAATTGCTCGGTTAGTAAGCTAATGCCTTGTTGATAAGCTGGAGTATAAACAACTATTGGCCTATGTGAAAGGAAACTGACATGACATGTGTATAAATGTTATTAAACATAGTTTAAAATAATTGTAATCCCAAATAATAAATAAATTTTATAAGGAAAAACATATATTGCTTTTTTCTATTTCAGTCTTAATAACCTAACATCGCATTTCTTCTGACTCGAAAACGAAAAGAAATTTTCAGATTCCCTACGGCTGTTGTGACATCTACTTACTTATCGTTCAAACTTATTTGATTTCATAAGACTTATAATTTTTGAGTTTAAGTAATAAGTGTTAAGGTCTTACTTTTACCTATCGCCTATATATTTAACAGGAACATTGCAGGTGGATTTTCTCTAATTCTCTTGTTTGAATTTGGTAGTGAGTAACATTTTTGATCACAGTTTTAAATCAATTACTTGTATAATAATAACAATAAACTTTACGCGTTTCGCTCAACACACAGTCGACGCTCAAACACTGGGCTCAGGTTTTGATTTTATACCTAGACACTCACAGATAGACAGTTGACTCTATAAGTATTCTTATGTTTATGACAACGTGCAGAAATATTTATGATATTATCTAGTAGGAATGGTCGTCTCGAGCTCACTTCATATTTACGTAAAAGTAATCTGCACGTCCATGTAAATGATACAAGATCTCTCGGGATCCCAACGGATACAGGTATCCCGCAGGGCCGTATTCTTAATGTCTTTTTTATTTTCGACGAGTATTAACGATTTTTGTATAGTCAAGAAAGGTCTGTTTTCAGGCGATAGATACTTCTTATTCTATTAAAAATTACGTTATTCCATTTGTATTTCTTACACCGGTTTCTAACGATTTGATTTCTTTTCAATAGATAGTAGAATATTTTAATTTTGTGTTTATTTATTTTGAAAGTACCTAGTAGTAAAGATTTTTATTTATGTGTAAAGAATAGGTACATTACATTACAAGTATCTACTTACAACGTTTAAGTAGGTATACCTGGTATGTCGTTCTCCTCTTCTTTCCCTTCTGAAACTTGCTTCCATCTCGAATGCGATATTTTCTCCTCATTTTGGAAACATCAGTCAACCAGCCGTAAGGTGTCTCAATTGGTAGTAGTTAACGTTGACCAAAGTGGAGTGGTCTGACCTCTCATTAGTGTTTTATATTGCATCCCTGTCAATACGATGGCATGCAGTACCAAATTGGTGGTTGGCGTCGGCCGAATTGGACTGTCTGTTACAGCTATAAGGACGACATTCTAGCACGCACGCTTCCTGTCGTCTAACGGCCTATTGTTCAACTTTTTGTATATTTGCTGACGTTTATTCTCAACTAGCTTATACCTGGTGATACTTTGCAGTAGGTGGATATTAATGATTAGGCGAAATAATCTCGTGATCGTGCGTAGGTACTTCGGGTTCAAAAGAAATGAAAAATATTATATGTCAATCCATCGACAATTTTTTGAACTTTGCGGACACGAGAAACAGTACCTACCTGATTTTTTTTGAATATAACTTTATGAGCATTATGAGACATTCGTTTTATTCACCGGAAAATAGACAATAGGTAACATGGCAAGATTTATACCAAAAAAAAAAAATTAAAAAGGTACAAGGTGTAACAGTTTTGAAACATTATTTTGAGAACCTAAAGAACATTTTCGAACGCTTAAAATATTTTTACAACTGGGAAATGGAGGAACGGGGACCGACTAGACTAGACGACCTGCGAAATGGACGAAGGGTGAAGAATTGTAATAAATCATAGATCAATAATCAACTTAATTAAATCATGAACAATGATTTGAATACTTAGTCTACAATACAAGTATGAACCATTAACGTTGTATTCACATAACATGCCAGTGTGTGGCCATAAGGCATTTTTTGACCGCACACATGACTTTTAAAATATCAAACGTTTTAGTGACTTATCAGTTATTTAATGTAACGCATATGTAACGAAATAAGTTCTTTAAGGTAGACAGTAGACATGTATCAACAACGTTATCTAGCAATGAATTCCATTATAAATTCAATATTTACGTATTGTATGTTCCTAAATTCAATATTGTTTAAATCTGAATATTCATATCTTCGATATCATTGATGACCAATTGATTTTAATGTAATTAAAGGGTTATTTAATTCATCTTATAAATATAATAATCGTTATTACCCGGCGTGTGTAACTCCAGCGTGTTGAATTTCAAACGTTTTTTGGTGGTCGTTTTGCAAAGGTGCTTGTCACTCTAAATGAATAAATGAATTTCTTTCAAATATAACCTAAAGAGCTGTAACTTCACGCGTCACTAATCTTTCATAGTTTATTAATGTTATTGAATTAAGGTTGTATGTTTAACTTATTTATTGGCCTTTGCTTCCGTTACCGAAACGAAGTAAGTACCTACAGACCAATCATGACTTTTTAAAATAAATGTTAACGCTTGACATTAATATCAAACTGATACTAGGAGCTCGCATTTCCGGCACACTTTATAGAGACATAACAGCCTAAGCCCTAGAAGTGGCAAAGTGACTATAATATATTCTGCACTAGACCCACAAATATTTTTTTTAGTATTAGACTAGAACATTCATTGTTGTCAGAAATGTCAGAGACTCTGTTTGGCAAGTGGCTTGTGGAAATCTACCGATTTGTTTGAAAGCAAAGACGAAGATGTGATTCGAAGAATCATGACGCTTCCATTTATAATTATGGATTTGTACTAGAAAAATGAAATAAAGGAAAAACTGCTTCGAAATATTGTCTGGAGAAATTAGAGAATATTTATATGTTATAAGACCTCCATTATACTGAATAATAACAATGACCTGAGTAAAAGTTTTTTTTCTAAAACTCATTCTGTTGGACAGTTTGTCACGCTCAATTGATAATCAAGGTTACACGAGTGTAAAGAACATGTAATCTTATTAACACGTTCCCTATTCCATTGCAGGCACAATAGTTTAAACAATGGAAATATACATAAGTAATTGTTTTATGAGACCAATATTCAGAATCTAAAAATCCGAATTACCTATTGTCTTTACTTTTTTAGAAATTACGGTTGAAATTATCTACGTTGGTTTTGACGTTTTGAAAAACAACGCACGCGCACCGTTTGTAACTAACTGTACCTTCCCTTAATTCAATACCAAGTATTTAGTACACAGGAGGATGAGTCACATATGAGGTTAAAACATATTATAACACAAAACAAACAGTTATCCACATTTCGATGTTCTGCAGGCAAAGCGCAGCTGTGTCAACATAACCACCTGTGCGCACTGGCATCCTGCGTCATTCGGCTAATTTCGACACCGCCGATACCATTGAATAATAGTACTCTCTCATTAAGCAAAAGTGTTATTCATCGTTAATACAATAACAATTGCACAGGTGAATGAAAATAATGGATCGCGGAATGTATTATTAATTAGTAAAGGTGTATCGAAATATGATAGAAAACGTACTTACAGTTTATACATATACCTATTTTAGTGGAAAACTTAAATTATGAAGTTTATTTCACTTTTGGTAGAATATTACTAAATTTTTGATTAATTGACTTATATGTATTAGTCGGACAGTATGGAATAAATATGTATACCTATACTTTGATTCTATACTATTATGTTCTATATATATCTAACATATTATGCTTAAATAAATACAAACTTAAATCTAAGGTAACAGAGTGGCTACTCGGGAAGGATTATTCCTCCACAGAATCCATTCTCACCTACATTCTATAAACTACAATAGTTTCTCTCCGCACATCCTAATTTAACTTACATTTTTTTCACATTCACACACACACACACACACACACACAACACACACATTATAACACAATGCATTCACAAACACAAACAGACATACAATTAAAATTTTACTTGATTAAATGTCAAATTTTTCTTTAAATAAAATATATTTCACAAGCATGTGTTAATGCGAAATAATATAAAACAATTAGATTGAATTGTCATAATAATATGAGAGTATGGGCTTCTATTCCGTTTACTTATTACGCTTATTTCAAGACGATATAAAAAGCTATCCACAAGGTATGTTGAAGCCTAGTAGAGAACCATTGTTTTTTTGACATAGAAAAATAAAATAATTAGATGTAGTATCTTAACTGACTCTTATTCAGATAGATAATTTTAGCGTGTGTAGCATCATTTTGCTTTTATTAGTATGTTATTTAGCGAGGTAATAACATTGGGCATACTTACTACAATAATACAGAGTTTTAGTATATATATGGATATATTATTTCTATATGAGTGACGCCTGTACGTCGGCAGGTATCTAATTAGTAGGTAAAGTAATGCGAAGGTTACTTATATTATGTTTAAAAATACCTATAAAGAAAATTAAAAATGAATAGAAAAATGTGGGATCGAACCTGCAACCTTTGGATAACTAGCCCAGCCGGTTTACTTTGAATCCCCGCCGAAAATATTTTTTATTTCTTTTTTTGTATAAATGTACTAGCGGCTCGTCCCGGATTCCCACGGGTGCAAAGTTACCTACATTACTGCTATCATAATAAAATATAGCCTACCTATTTACAGAATAATCCGCCATTTATTGAATTCATTTGTTACAAAAAATGTGATAAATGAAGAACCGCTTTATAGATTTTGTGCAAACTTCACATAAACCATCTATTAAATAGTCCGAACAAAGCCTAAGCATTTGGTTTGGATAGGTGAGCCCGTTCTTGAGTTATAAAATTACAACGAAAAGTAGCATTGATTTATATATATGTAAGAAAAGTTACCTTCGTATCGTTTTACTTTACTAATTAGATACCGACGCGACGTATACTGACGTCACTCGTATAGAAATAATATACCCAATTTACTCTGTATCATAGCAGTAAGTAGGTAAGTAGAAGTTATCTTCAAATTCACGTGTAAGGTACCTTTGTGCTATTGTGAAAAATAAATTTTGACAATTCACATAAATTCATTGTTATAAAAACACTTTAAATAGTCACTATTATTATGTTCGGTTAATTTTACCTTACATTTTATCCCGCCGTCATTTCAGACCTCTAAAATTTAATGAGTATACCTACCTACCTAGAGTTTTAAATAACCAGTAAATTGAGTAGGTAAACGATATCATCCAAAAATGATTAGGTAGGTAGTAAGTAATATTAGAAGGGAAGTATGGGAGATGTTTGCCTTACTAACATACCTAAGTATATAATATCTATGTATGTAGTTAAATCTATGATAATTTATTTAAAAACGTCCCACGAGTATGAAAGCATCTGATACTACCTAATTTCATTTTAATTTAAATTTGTCATCTATCTACCTTTAATAAAACAGTAAATCTTGTGTGTCTGTGCATTGAATATATTTACGAAAAACCAATTGGGGGCGATGTTAAAATGGTATTAGAACACTTTTCAATGCAATTTTTTGTCTGTCTGTTTGTCCGTTTGTCTGTTTGTCCTGGCCAACATTTAGACTACTTTTGTCTGCGGGAAAATCACAAATTCCCACGGGAATGACATATGCGAGCGAAGCCGCAGGAAAAAGCTAGTTTTACAATTAATTATTCAGTTTTTATTTTTATTACAAAATTAAATTTGATACATAATTTTAGAGTTTTTTAGGTTACAAAACATACCTAATAACTAACCAATAAAAGTGTGCGCTCGTGCAGTGTAAACGAAACATAATCTATTTAACTATTAGCTGGTGTTAAACATATTTGAATACGACATACACACGGACACGACGACTGTAGCAACATACAAACATCGGAAAAGTACACGGCGTCTACCAGCCAGTAAATACCTACTCCTTATTAGGTATAGTAAATTAAGTAAGTACTTAAATATTGCAATTTCCTTGAAATCTTCAAGTTGATCGCATTAACCACGAGACATGACATCTCAGGGGTGGCAACGCATCTACATTTTGACCTCTGGTTTTTGTAGATATCTGTAGGCTGCAGTCATCACTTAACATCAATGTGAGCTGCATGCGTGTTTGCCACCTTCCTTAGGTAAAAAAAAATAACGTCATGATTAGTTATTTCTCAAAATTCTTCGTAGATCCGGTTTTTATAGGTATATATTTATAGGGTATAGGTTTTTATAACCAGGAGAAAAGCTATCAAGTTAGGCGGTCGACCCGATCTGTAATCTAATAGATATGAATTTATGTTTTTTTTTATAATTATGAATTTTGTCTACTAACTACCTATGTAGTATTCGTACACACCATAGACTTGATTAAAAGATAGGTACTTAAAATTAAGATCATACATAAATACTTTTTATGTCGTTGATTTGTTAATTACCTCAGTAGTTTATTAGTACCAGGCCACTACTGCTACCCTGGGCACCTGGGTACCCTTAGATGTCAACAGGTTCGCCACCCGTTACATGGACCAAAACGTACCCGGCGAGGGCGCTGCTATTTTTGCAGAAACTTTATTGTCAGAATAACACTTAGCAGAACAGGATTAGCAGATTTTTTTCTGTTGAATACTAAGTTGGCATCAAACTTAGATTGGCATAAGTATGATACAAAGTATAAATTCGTATAATACTCTTTTCGCAGAAATTCAGTTGGCATCTTTGGCATTTTTTTCTTAAAAAATGTTTTTGCGCAGACTGCAATAGAACACAAGGTGATTTCGTCCTCGAGACGGTTAAATCGTTCAATCAAGTTGACTATTTTGCATTTCACTGGATACTGCACCATATCGTATTGCAATCTATTTACATAATATTATCATCGCTTTGGCGCTTCCAGTAGTTTCAATCTAGTTGAATATTTTGTCGGTACTTAGGTATATCCGTGCCGTTAATAGCGTTGTTCTGACAGTGCCCAAACACAGAGCGCAGGCCATGGAGGGCGCAGAAATGGCGAGACCAAGAACATTTCGGGGCGCATCTGCACAATGCACAAGCTTGCACCGGGCGCATGAAACGCTAGTTAAATCACTGTCTTACATACACAACGATCCTATTGAATATATAGGCGTCATCCAGGGGAGCTGAAGTGGTGCAGATGCTTAGACATTTCTGATAAAAAAAAATACATAGCAATCGTGACAGAATCTATTTGACGATATCGGAAAAAGTGTTCTACTCTTAAAAGCCAATATAGTAAGTAGTAATAGTGAGTTGAAAAGTAATAGAAAATGTTTGGCTTTTGGCTATTTAATTGTTTACTATCTACTTATCGATTCTGGATATATTTTTATCGAGAAATTGAAAAAATTTGCTTATGCGGCAAATAGAAGGCATAATCCTAATTACATACTTCGGTCATTCACCTGTGCAAATAACTGTCGTATTTTTTTCCGTCTGTCCTTTCGTTGGTAGCCTTTTGCAAAATAGCTACTGTAGATACCTACCGACGGTTCAGACTGCTAGTTGAACAGCACCGTTTAATTGACAGACTAGGCTGTTGATTGAATGGGTAATCAAGCTGGTTTGCTTTGACATAAGTATAACATAAATAAAATAAAAACTGCTTATTATTTTTATACTAGGCACTATCTTTAGCGCTTCTTGAAATTTAGATAGATTTATTAGTTCAGTGAGTAGATAATTAATGTAATCTCTATAAGCAACTAAATTCTGTAGACGATTTTGCTTTTTTGAATACCTATTCATGAAGTTTTTTTACAGCATTTCGTCTTGATACCTTAGATAATGCGAAAATAAATTAAGTACTAAGTAGGTAGGTGGGTAATTCGAATTTTCTTGCTATCTCAAGTAATAAAATAAATAACTAGTACCTACTTAATATAATGATCTGAAAATGAGCGCGTCGGGATAGGTATACCTAATGAGTACCATTGTCCTGTGGTATGACAAATATAGAACGACTGATGCGAGTATACAATTGTGTTAATGGACTTTATTACATCTACCTACGTTAAATAAACTCCATTTACTTCAATTGCTGTTTGTTTTATTGAGGTTAACCTAACTTACTTTGTACAGTTTTGTTCTTTATTTAGATAAGTTGGGAAAATTTAACCTACATATCATGTCTCATTTAACGTATCACTCATGATACATTAACATTCCTTTCTATAATTAGATATTTAAAATAGCTTTGAGGGTTAGAGTGATAGCGCATTCACGTTAGTTGATTTTAAATAATTGATTAACAATTAATTATAATTAACGTGATTTTACGTATTGACGCATGCGAATGAATCACAATGAATTACTTAAAATGTTGTTGTTCTATTACATTCGTTTCTGAAAGTTTTCAAATACGGGACGGAAAATCAAATGAAGATTTCAATGCAGATGCGTTACGAAATCTATAGCATCTATGTTGAATGCTTATTCTTCTTTGTGTATCATCAATAGGATAATGATACTTAATATTATCTTAGATTTTGTAACGCATCTGTATGAATAACTCCAATTACCGTTTTTTTTAAGTTATTCATTGTGATATGATACCTACGCGTTAATGTGTATAATCAAGTTAATTATAATTAATTGTTATTCTATTTATTTAAAAACAACTAAAGTGAATGCGCTGTCGTATTACCCACTAGCTGTGCCCACGACTTCGTCTGCGTAAAACTGAAAAATGAGTTTATTAAATTCTACGCGGACGAAGTCACGGGCACAGCTAGTCTAAATTAAAAATGTTATGTAAGTAACATTCAACTCTCTTTAAAAGTTTTGAAGCAGTGTTTGAAGAGAATTTTCAATTGACCATAACATCTTTTTCCCTTAACCGAATTTGACGAAATAAAAAAAATGACAACGCTTCTATTATATGTAGTCCACCTGTGAAAACCGTCGAGTTTAAAGTAGTTTTGAATTTATAACGTACCCGACAGACAGACAGAGAAACAGACAAAAATTCCAAAATCGTTCTTTTAGTTTATGTTACTTTGTAATCGCCACCTATCAGATTTTTGGAAAATTAAATTAAGTTTAGTTAGAGAAGGATGTGAAATATTAAAATAACTTTAACCTAAACAAATGTCGCGATGTAACCCAGGCTAAGCCTTTCTTTAAAACTTGTCCAAGGAAGGTTTAAAATAGTAGTAAGAAAAATAGTAGTAAGCACAATTTAAATTTCCTAGTCAAATAGTTCGTACCTCTCAAATTAGCGGTACGCAGTTCGCGGGTTCAGCCTGTGTAAAATATTATTTTCTATATTTTGTTTTAATAACACGTCCCAAATTAACACAAAGACGTATAGATACCTACATAATTCACTCGCTGAACCTGTCACCACTCACCACCATTTATTAAAGTCGATTGGCCAGATCAAGTATTGATGACCGAAAGCCAAATAAGAAGATGCTCGAAGGAGGTTGGACGTATAATAAAAATGACAACATACATTAACTAAATATGCGTAATCATGCTATCTACTGATTTTGTCACAAATTAGCGCTTCGTTCAAGGAACTACCGAGGTGTTTTAAATTGTTCGTTTAAGGCTAGCTGATAATTTAAAAAAAGATAAAAGTATACAATGGTATGGAAGCAAAAAACAAGAGAAACGTGTTTTTAAAAATATGAGTTAGTTAACCATATTTCGAAAAGTATTAATTGACATATGTATCTGCGTATTTTTAACCGAGTTCAAAAAACGAGAAGGTTCTCAATTCGGCCGGTATATATTTTTTTTATGTATGTACGTGAATTTCGCCGAGATTTCCGGACCGATTTACGTAATTCTTTTTTTGTTTGATGCGAAATAGTTTCGAATTGGTCCCATAAAAAATTGATTCAGATAGGCCCATCAGTTTTTATTTTATGAGCATTTTTTACTTACTTTCACCTCAGACTAAAGGATTAAGAATAGACGGCGAGTTGTCATACAGTGCGTTGAATCCACTGACGTCCTAGATAGTCCTAATGCGCATGACAACAAGATGACAACAAGTGACAATGACACATTTACTCATCGACGACACAACACAACTTATTTACTTCTTCGTGGATAATATTTTTTCATTGATTTCGTATAGTCGTGTAATAATTTTGTATCGACACACCTAAACAATTTAAATTAGGTATCTAATTGTCACGAAGCTAAAAGAGTCAGATTTTACAAATTTAACAGATGTGAACATTAATGTAATGGACAATGCAGCAATAAACTAAAAAGTATTAAATAAATATAACTACGTTAAGAAAAACCGACTTCAAAACTGAAAAGTAAAAAATAATAAAGATTTAATTGTTATTATACACTACCTATTATTTATATGTGCTATTTACTAATAGGTTTGAAGTCGGTGCCAAGCCAAAATCACGAAAGTAGGCATTTCATTGTATTAAATGTAGGTAAATATTTTTATCGAAACTCTAACATACGGGTTCCCGTAATAAACAAGACCGAGGTATTTAAATTCACGAATTTACCTAAAAAGTTATTGAAAGATCCGAATGATACGTACGTACGAAATTTAAAAATTGTATGTACAATTTTTAAGGTGTGTACACTATCGGAATTTTGTACGGTAGTGTCTACACCAAGACAAGCCAAGCAAAGCGCCAAGGTAGAAACGCTTCATCATTTCTTGACATCACTTATTTTCTATACACTTAACGTTTGGTATTGGTTATTATTTGGCTTCTTACTTCAGGACGTTACTATAATTAGGAACGTCCTGAAGTTTTTTGTTTTTATTTTTATTTAATTTCACCACAATGTTTTCTTAAGTTATGGTAAATACATCATATGAGGCTTATTTTATTTTTGAAATTATATTGATTTATTTTTAAACATTTATCTCAGGGTATTGTGGAGACATGAGCGCTCATACCTGTGCTATGTAATCTCCTGGTCTCCGCATCAGGATTTTGTCAAATTAATTACTACTTAGAAGTCCGTTCGTGAGAAAGCTTATAGCTTTCTTTTGGCATGTATGCTGATATTAGTACACAAACAACAAAAAAGGCACCTTTATCTTACTGCCTACCTACTTTCCTTCCCTTGAACAAGGGGATGGAAATTGATATAGGGAATCCTAATTATTTATTTATTTATTTATTCTTTATTGCACAAAATAAGCACAAAAGGCGGACTTAATGTCTCTAGGCATTATCTCCCAGTCAACCATTGGGTAGTAGTGATAGACAACGAAAGGGACAAACTTTACATATTTCAGGATTTTTAGGATATTAATGACCCACCCCACCTCTTAAATTAGGGGATGGGAGTTTTCTTGGATTTTCCCATAAAAATTTAATTTCATAGAGATCTGAAAATCATACAAGTACAATCATAGAGTGTTTAAAAGAAGAGGTCTGAAGTGTGAGTTTTCGTTATAAAAATCAAGGAATTGGTTATTAAAAAAAGACCATAAAACTTTTTAAACTGTTTGTGGCATATACTTCCCTTTTACATGTATGCATGATTAATCTTCACGTGAACTTACAAAGAGAAAAAATACTGGTACATATTAATTTCCGTTTACCTATTATTTTAATTAACTATTTAGTAATACTACATTACAAAATAAATGTAATTAATTTTGATTTAGAACGTCTTACCATGGAAGTTAACCTTTCGGCGGATGTGCCTTGAAGGGTTAAACTTGGACCTTCGATTTTGAAGAAAATGACCACCCGTCCGGTGACTCTCGTGGAATTATTTGAGTATAGTAAAATACCAGCATATATGTAACCCCAGCCTTAGTTGGCGGCGTGTGGAGTGTGTGCGTATTTTTTTTTTTTTTATGTAATGGGCGTGGCAAACAAGCATGCAGTTCACATTGATGTTAAGTGATGACTGCAGCCTATAGACACCCACATGAAGACCAAGGTCAAAATGCAGATGCGTTACCACTCCTGAGGCCTAAGGTGTTATGCCTCTGTGCCGGAAATTACAGGGCCGTACATTACCACCTGACCGGAACACGATAGTGCTGAACACTACCATTTAGCGGCAAGTATATTAGGTAATGCGGTGGTGCCTACGCCCGCGAGCTCCGTCACTGAAGCTCTACCACCAGTAAAATGCAAATTATTCATCAACATGATCACAATATCACAACCAAGTTCGAGTTGGACTGTGCCGATCCGGGTTTCTACCTGTTTTCTTTAGATCATCAATCTGTGTGGTCGAGTTATTTCTTTTGTTGAAACGTGGTCCTCAATCAAATGGATTTATCCGCACGATTATCGATGTATCTGGCAATGTAGGCCTATTGTTGGTTCAGGTCAATGATCCTGAAAGTGACGGTAACTGTTGTAACTTACATCGTGGGATTTGTTCATTAATAACTTCGTCACGTAGAGAAATGCCAAGCACTACTTATTTACTTTCTTTATTACACTGTCCGACTTTGAGCTTGTGGATTCCTACTTTAATATACCACGTCTCAGCTGCGTACTGCCGAAGACTTTAGACTTTAGATGTTTAAAGAAGTCGAACAAGAAGACACATTGTAGATAACCTCCACTCTCGAAGTAGGATTTAACTATCGAAAATGCTTTTCCTATGATAAACTCAAAAAATTAGAGACAAATATCGTCATCAACCGTTAATAATGTACCTATATATATTCGACAATTCAACCGTGACTTGTGTCTTGTCCACGTTTATTTTGAAATTATCTCGTTGAAAAGAAAAAAAAAAGAAAAGAAAAGAAAACATTTATTTGGACAGCACAGAGACATGACGATACAAATTGCCAGACGATTGGTACACAGGTACAATTAAACAAAAAGCAAAAACAATAACATTTAAAAAAGAAAAAAAAAGAGATTAAGTCTCACGGCTGGTCCAAATGGGAGCCCAGATCAGCTTCATGTCAAGTCGATCACATCAATCGACTTGACGCTGATTTTCATCTGGGACCCTGGTGTTTCACGGATGTCAAGCAGATCAAACAAATTAAATTAATAATTAAACAAATTAAATTAATAATGGTTAACAATATATACTTACATATTTTGTCAGGACAAATAATATAGCATATTTACGATAATTATACATATATTCTTATTATACCATACATAAAAATAAATGTTTACAATGAATATTTTTTACATATATATTACGTATATATACCGATAATGTTAAAAATATAGTAAACATATTATTATACATACAACACCGACATCTAATTTGCTGGTAATAGAGGCTATATTTGTTAGATTATGGATAAGCGGAGAGCGTTGCGAGACATCACGCAGGCCAGCTAGTATAATTATGTAGGTATGTATTTTCACACCGGGTCCCTAACGGGGTAGGCGGAGAGTGTGGAGCATAATATAATTGAAATGCCCTAAACCTAATTCGAAACGCAATTCAATCGATTCGCTGTATTACTTTAAGCAATGCCTGTGGCCTGTGTTAGAGCAAGACAGCGAACCTGATTGACTATTATTTTGTTATAAAAATAATGTCCCTGAGCGTCTGCCAGGAGCATTCATCACTACGTTATTGGTAAATCTATGTATCTAAGTTGATGTCCAGGCTATATCTATTTAATTCCATTGATTTGAAAATATCTTCCGATCAAGCCGTGATGAGTGCCGCGGCTCATTTCGAATAATATCCCTATGAGGCTCCCCTGTATTTTACTAATGTAGGTTCTTCGATAAACGTAGCTTTGTATGCATGATTATGACGACCCGGTTAGTCTAGCGGTGTGAGATGACTGTTTGATTCGCGGGTTCGATCCTCGCACCGGGACAAATATTTGTATGGCCTACAGATATTTGTTTCGGGTCTGGGTGTTTGTGTATGTGTACAACGGCACCGACGAGACAAGTTTATACCTACTGGGGGCTGTGAGTGTAAGCGTAATTTACATTCTTTTTTTATTATTTCAACACCTGGATGGGGTGAAATCGATAAAGGAATGCAGCACCCAGAAATTAGCTTCCAGAATGTAGCACTACTCGATCCTGACTAAAAAGTCTTGTTCAAACTAAAAAAGTATAAGTTATACATATTTCACACATTCACATGTACTTACAACTTTTTTCTTTTCCGTCGTTATATACCTACCGTATTATAAACTAAATAGTATAATACATTTTAATCTAGAATCTGCTATCAGCAATACTCCTATTGTTATTCTCATTAAGTAGATTCGTTTGACGCAATACATTGCTAATTATGAATGGGTATTTAGCCCGAACCATAGTGGTCATTGTTAATTACAATAATCATTTACATAAGAGCCATATAAATTAACTTTACTGACATCAATTTAAAAAATAAACTTTTTAAAATATAAGAGAGAGATAAGTAGAAATACATTTTGGTGACCTCAATGTGATTCATATCAGCTCTTGTAGCTAAAAGTTTACGTGTTATGCCATTATATTAGTCTTTATATTAGATATCTGTGGGTACAAGAGTGCCCCGCTACGCACTTTTCTGCAACAATGACATTAAAATTCGTGATATGTAATCACGAATTTGATGATGTAATAATATGTAGAAATTTATAGTCAAGTTGCAAACTTATCAGATAATATAATATATTAATAAATTATACCTACTTATCACCTTTTCCATTTTCACTCAGTCATGCTTAGAATTAGTATAGTAAATAGAGTAAATTAATTGCGTAGGTTTTAAGCTTTTATTAAATAACTAGCTGACCCGGCAAACTTCGTATTGCCTCACAATGAAATAATGTGTCAAAGTTTTGATAGATACGGACTATTTGTATAGGAAAATGAAATTAAATGTAGAGATTCCCGTGGGAATGAGTTATTTTCCCGCAGTAAAAAGTAGCCTAAATGTTGGCCAGGCTTAGTATCTATACACCACAAAAAGTTTCATTCGAATCCGTTCATTATCTTCGGAGATTAGCCTGGACAAAGGGACAAATAAATTTAAAAATCATTGAAAGGTATTCTAATACTATTTTAACATCGCCCCCAACTGATTTTTCGTAAATATATACAATGTACAGACACGCGGATTTTACTGTTTTATTATATGTATAGATATGTAATGAAGTATCATATTTTACACACACCAGTAATTCAAGTCTGTTAAAAACCAGATAACTATAAAGTTATCCAAGTAAGGAAAAACGTAGTTGTATTTCGAATTCGTGAGATAAAATATTGTGAATAGGAACGTCATTCGACGGGGTTATGTTGTTATTTAGATAATAATTTAAATATTTTAAAAGAATATTCGTGTACATCTCTGCGCAGTGACAAGACTTACAAATGAAGACGCAACGCGTCCGCATTTTGACCTTTGGTTTTTGTCCTATATGTTACTTACCGGCCAAACCCGAATTTAGGCGAAACTAGTTCAAATAATATCTACAGTCTGTAAAAACTGTACGAGCAGCAAAAAAATACGTTTATGCAATTTAATATATTATTATGATGAACTACCTAGTTTAGCCTAAGCTAAACTAGTTTGGCCTAAAATCGAGTTTGGCCGGTAACATAAATATATCTTAAAACTGCAGCACCTATGAGTATCTATTCATTTACCACTCACATGTATGCTTTTTGCTATTAAATTTCCACTTCATACTAATCTTTATTCTTATTCTTTATTTCTATTAATAAAAAAGTGGAATATCTCTCGCTCCACACTATCGACCTACCCCGTTAGGGACTTGGCGTGAAGATACATAACATAATAAAAAAGTGGTATTCAAAAGTCTAAAACATACTGAATGTAGTTAGGCAGGCCCATAATACAGAGAATCATCTAAACAAGCATATAATTTCACTGGTGGCAAAGTCTTCGACGTACTGTTTTCCAGGTTATGGCAATTTATGACCTCAAGGAAGCGAATAGCAACGAATCTTATATGACGGCATCCCGCGAAATATATAACAGTCCTCATAATAAGGGTCAGTGAGTACGCTACCTTTATCCCCCTGGCAGTTGGTCTGTAGCACCTGGCTACGTCATGCTTACTACAATAGATGTAGCATCTTGCTACGCCAGTTACTAAATCAGTTATAGCACCTTGCTACGACACTGCTTCTAATCTGTTATTAGCATTCTTACATATTCTCTGACTACACTAAAAATCTGTAAGACACTGTCACTGCAATTATGTATTAATTGTATACACCTTGCTACGACAATTACTTCACTAGAGTAACGGTAAAAAATCGATGCGACTTTGTCATTACACTACATATAGTAATGCTACGTGCTACAGGGACGGCTGCCAAGGGCTTTTTTTGAGTTTTGAGAGTTACAAATAAGCTTGCAGCCTGCTTTCTTATAGGTGTTAAGTCTAAAGTTAAATAAGTACTTGAAGCCTATAAGCTCCACATAAAGATATAAATTGTAAATGTATATGCATGAGATATAAAATCTTTACCTCTTACGTAGATTTTACGGGGTCATGCAATAGGTACTATCTAACGGAATACAATAGATAGGTACATTTATATTTCTTTGGCGTACTTTAGCCCCCGACATTAGAATTCTACTACTAACCTTACCACACCTTACCTCATCATTTTAGCCAAAAGACGCTTACTACCGCACAAAAGCCTTCTCCAGATATGTCCATTGTTGCGCAAGATCTGCCATAAAAACTACGCTTGGCATGCGGATTGGCGATAGTTTTTTCGAAGAACGCTGCTGTTCATTCTGCGTTATTGCACTTACTACCGCCCTGTTGGAATGGGTTGTGAAAGAATTATCTTCCACAAGTGGGCGGTGGGGTCGTCACGTCCCGACGCTATAGCCTTACCTTACCTATTCATATTAAAAAAAAAACTTATTTATTTATTGCTTTATTTCCATACTGTTAAAGAATTTTATAATATATTTGTTTAATTTATTGTTATTGTTGCTGCTCAACAGTATGTCCCTGAAGGGTAAAAGCCTCCTCCATCTTATTCCAACGTTCCCTCCCTGTCTTGAGCCACATGCATCCAGTTTACCCCAGCTACTTTGACATACTGACAAGAGATCGACCAAGCACTTGACAAAAAAATATTTACTTAATACATAAAACTCATCGACGACACAACACTATATGCTTCTACAAAATTCACTAATTTAATAATAAATGTCTGCGTCACATGGAGGGTTTGCAGGCGTCGTGCTCGGATGTAGAGCGAGTCTTCCCCTTGCGTCACGCGCCATGCGAAGGACACGTTGCCCACGTCACTTTAACGCATCGGTAACGCCACATATTTTGTTAAGTAATTTTGTACTATATTTTAATTCAACGAATCGTGACCAAGTTTCCTGTGATCAAAATTCGAGCGCACTAGAAATAACTAATGACGACAAACGTACGCCAAATTAAAAAAAAGGAGTACTAATTTTGGTTGACTTCCAAATGACAATGCCAGAAATTACATAGAACTTTGACCCACCTGCAAACAGTTATTTACCAGCATGGCGAATACCTCTTTTTGCTGGGATTTTATCACTGATTATTTACACACACATTTAATGACTTTTAAACTTGTAGTTTATGTGTAAACTTAAAAAATGTCATGCATGGCACGGCCGTAGTAATATACATTTGGTACAGTACACACAATAAGGACATGGTCCATACAGCCTGGTCAAGTATTAAATCATTCTGATTTCTTCAAACCTGTATGCTATGTAAAAATAAAATTATTTAATATTTAAAGAAACGTTCTTTGACATAAGTACCTAGGTTTGTTGTTGCTATTATATAAGTACAATCGTTTTTCGGGTAGATCAAAAATCTGTGACAGTAATGTTGACCGATACCTTCATTGTCAACGTTTCGATAGTAAAAACAGCGTTTGTAATAATTTTAAAATAATGTTTATATTAATTAAATGTACGAAAATAATGTATTTGGATTAAAACTAACTTTGGGTGGTTAAAACTTGAGTTAGAACGTTTTAAAGTATTGTATTGTTATTTAGAGTAACGCAATTGATTGCGTTTCTAATTAGGAACAACCATAACCAAGACTTTTTAATTGTAATTATTAACCTCAAGTTATACAGAAAAAAGATCAATTAACTAAGAATTCTATTTTCAACAATCAGCAATTTTACATTTCGTGTAAATGCTGGGTCACAATCTGGCATTGTCATTTGATTCGGATTCGTTGTGTTACTGAAGTAACGTAAATAAACAACTAAAAATATATGTTAAGGTTTATGACATAGAGTTGCTGCAGCTGCTGTTTCGAAATTGGCCTCTACGTTCGATTTTTAACAGAATTTTTGAGTTCGTGTTGCTGATGTACGATATATAACATATATACTACCTTAACTTTTATACCTAACCTATCCTTTTTAATATTTACCTTATGCGATGATAATAAAAGCTATATTTGATTGATTTTGGACAAGCGTAGAATTCTCTGACCTACCTATATCTTATATACTTTGCTTAGATAAACATATTGCAATGGTTAAAGAAAAACGAACATGTTCCATAATAATATATGTAATAATTATAATATGTACTAAGGTTGGGGAAAAAGTTTCTTTGCATTTTTTAAGATAATTCAAAACATTTTTTAATATAGTTTATTTCAATTTAACTAAAGTAAATTGCTAAAATAACAAAATTGTAATTACCAATCAATTATTATTATCTGAATTCTTTTTTTTATTCTCAACTTTTTTATATTATAAATAAATAATTGTTACGAACGTGGCAAACAAGCATGCAGTTCACATGAATGTTAAGTGATGACTGCAGCCTCATCATACACAAAAACTTGAGGTCAAAATGCAAATGCGTTGCCACCCCTGAGACCTCAGGTGTTATGTCTCTGTGATAGTTGTTACGGTGCCATTACCATCTAACCGGAACACGATAGTGCTGGACACTCCATTTGGCGGCAGATAGGTTAGGTAATCCTGGTTGTGCCTACGTCCTGGAATACGTACACTGGAATTCTACCAGCACTAATTGAATTTATAGGTATTTATATATCTTCGTGCCTATCTATGAATATAATATATAATATTCACGTACTCTCGTACTCTTGGACTAACACGGATAGAGCCTAGTATCGAACGAACGAAAATATTTTCATAAATATAGGAAAATATTTAACCAACATACTTAAGTCTGGGTGGGAAACTAGCATAACATTTTAGTCGTCTCATATTTCTTAATTGAGTCATTAGAAACATTACTACTAGTAATGCCGTGGACTTGTCAGAAACCGCAGTTTGCTGAATTCCTGTAATGAAGAGTATCTCGTAATTTGTGACGTCAATAAAATTATTGCTTAAGCACGCAGTGACTCGGACATATTTCCATTGTATATTATTTCATATTACCCCTATTAGTAATACATTTTCTTTTTTTTTTGTACTAAACTTTATCACTTTTGTACAGTATCCAACAAGAAAATATTGCACATCAACCTCAGGTAGGAGACTTCGGCTTATTTCGGGTCTGTGAAGCGTTATCTCTTTCGCACCCTGCCTATATGACGTTTGTCGACCATTTTGATCAAGTTTTGACCAATACCGCACTATCAGTGTTTACGTAGGCAGTGTACAGCAGAGATAACGCTCTACGATGTCGAAACTAGCCGTTCGTCTTTATCGTAGGCTCGATGTGCAATATTTATTCATGAGCACTGTACATTACTTGTGATTGACATAAGTACTTATACTTGTGTTAGAGTTTGAGAGCGTAGAGTTTGATTATGAGTGACGTGTGTTATAGATTCAGATTATTCGGAAAAAAATATGAAGTAATCACTATATTATTGTAAACAACATTATACCTATTATTGAACATATTTAAGTGTTTATAATTGATTAAAATTATGCCATCTTCAATAGGTATGTAAAGCAAAAACATGCATTTAAATAATTTGGAACAGTGCTTCAAATTATTTTGTGCTAATAAAAGTAGCTATTAGCTAATAAAGTAGTATTTAGCTAATTACAAAAAATTGGATCTCTTAATATTTGAGAGCGTATACCTACTGTACCATATCTAAAAATATCAGTAAGTACCTAATCCGAAAATAATTTCTGGTGCTAGCGTACCTACATGGTCGTATAAAAATAGAGTCAAGGCATAAGTGAAAACGAACTGCTTTCACAACGCCGGAATGATCAATGCCTTAGGTAAATAACTACTTGCTTAGTTTCATGAAAAATAGAGGCGCTAGGAAAACTTAGGCGTCGCGTCGTGCCTGCTTTGAGGAGACGAGAGGTGCGCGGGCGTAGCGCCTACGTCACGAGAAAGCCGAGGTCTCTATAAAACAGACGCGACCCTCCCACTAATGCCACACGCTAGCTGCAGACGTTAGTTAACTCACGTCAATCGCTCCGCGCGTTTCTCTATATCACTTTATCGCTCACTCGTGTTCGCACCACCAACGTACACGCTCGTTCGTACGCCATCATGACTGTCACCAGCAAGATGAACAGTGTTTCCCGCCAGTCGGTGCTGAGTCGCCTCGGCCCTGGCGGATTACTCTACGCCGCAAATAAAATTATAGCGGTACGTCCGAGCAACGTGCTCAGTGTTTTACGTTTTTGGAAGTGAAGTTTTACCTAGCGTTTTTAGTGTATTAGAATGAGTGTTTTCAACGAGTGTTTTGTTTTGTCTGCAGGTCGCTGCCGGCAAAGATGAAGAACGCTGGCGTGGCAAGGACGAAGGCGCTCTCTTCAAACGATGGAGACGTACCAACCCGTCCGTGGAGACTGCCCCAGCTTCCGTGCCCGCTCCTACCACACCCACCTCGCAGCCTTCCGAATTACTCAAGTTCCTAGCTATTGTAAGTACCTATTTAATCGCTATCTTCGAAGTTCCCAATCACTTATAGGCACAGTCCTACAAACCCCATAGGTATTTCAATTATATTTCAAGTTTGTTTTATTGTTAAAATAATTGTTTGGTTTAGGGACAATCTTTATTAGGTGTAATTTTTATCGATCTAAAACATCTTTTTTTATTTTAAAATTCAACTAAAATTCTAACTTTGCATTAAATTGAAATAACAATTACTTAATTGACTACATCAACAAAATGTTGGTCCCAAACCAGATTGACTACTTTTTAAAACGCGTCATGTCACTCATGTCTGGTCATTAAAGTATCGTGTTATTAACGTCTTACATTATTTTGTTACAGAATGCGCTAGAGTTATCAGCGCCAGCATCTGACGCTCTTCTGAAATCTCGGTCGTCAGAATGGTTCCAACTGTCTGGCCATCCCGGTTCGCTGGCACCGGCGGGCCCTGGCACCGTCTGGAAACGTCGTGCCGCCGGAGACCATCCCTCGCACAACCCTGAACGCGACGCCTACGAAGCTCTCGCCGCCTGTCCCTACATGCGTACTGCTATTCCTCGCTACTACCGGGACTTGGAATACGGCGGCGAACATTTCATCGAACTCCAAGATTTACTTCACGGTTTCCGCGATCCCCATGTTATGGACGTTAAGATGGGTACACGCACTTTTCTCGAAGATGAAGTCAGTAATGCCCGCGCTCGTCCAGACCTCTACGAGAAAATGGTGCGGTTAGACCCCAACGCTCCCACCGAAGCTGAACATGCAGCACGCGCCGTTACTAAGTTGCGGTACATGCAATTCCGAGAGCAGCGCTCATCTTCCGCCGAACAAGGTTTCCGTATTGAAGCTGTGAAACTCCCGGGTCAACCGCCGCTCACGGACCTTCAGAAAGTGCGCGAACCCCACCAACTGGCAGCGGCGGTCGCTCGATTCTTGGGCACTGATGAACGCGCTCGTCGCGCTATCTCGCAACGGCTTCGTGAAATCAGAGATCTTTTTGAACATTCTGATTTCTTCCGGAGGCACGAAATCGTTGGCAGCAGCATTTTTATCATTTATGACGACGAAAGAGTCGGCGCTTGGCTGATCGATTTCGCAAAGACCAGACCTGTTCCCGAAGGCATGGAGGTGACTCACCGGGACCAGTGGGAGCAAGGAAACCACGAGGAAGGTTTTCTCTACGGTTTAGATAGACTAATAGATACAATAGAGACTGCAAAAATACCTGAAGCTGGAATAGAACCGGACGTATCGCGTTGAACGTTTCGAACATGAATGGCTTGGACTCGCCCCACGGTCGCGCACCGCTCGCCTGGTCACCGCGCCCTACTATAATCGTTTCAGCGCCAGAGAGAGGCAGAGAGACGCAACATAAAACTATATTTGTAATTGTGCATTGTGAAGAGAATGCGGTTGTTCGCTTTGTAATAATGATCTAGTCCTTGATAATTATTTAATTAAAGTATGATTTTTATTATAGATGTGTTTAAATTTATGAAACCTACGAGTCATTCCAGATTGTAATGGAAAGAATATAAAACATTTAGAGTATCAACTTGCTTACCTGTGCCTGGTATTGTGTTTAACATTTGGAAATAATCATAAATTAACAACAGAACAGGATGTAGAATTCGCATAAATTCACAATAGAATAGAAAAATACATTTACTTACCTACATCTAAATTTAATATTAGTAGTAAATACTCGCTGAAAAATGGTAAATTATTATAAATTTAAGGAATGATGCACATACTTAATACTGTATATTTTACTACGTACGAGCATACGAGTAAGTAGGTAAGTCAATTACAGAATTAAGTTGACTAAATTATATAAGGTTGGATTTATTGATTTATACTAAGTATAACGCGAATGCAGAGAGACCAAGACCAAATAGGTAGAGTGTTGTCTGAGGGTAGGGTCAAGTCTCAGGAATCGGTATGAAGAGAATGATGAATGTAGAAGAAGCACGGGAGGTAGGTATATTTATCGGGATATTTGGCGCTCCACACTCTCTGCCTACCCCGTAAGGGACCTGGTGTGAAGATACATACATATATATAATGCACATATACATCTGGCAGATTTTTTTTTTATGTAACAATCATGCATGGATGTTATGTGATGACTGCAGCTTATTGACATAACTACACTCTAACCAGAGGTCTAAATGAATGCGTTGCCACTCCTGAGACTTTGGTTGTTGTCTCTGTGATAGTTAGTTATTACCACGGGGCCATACATTACCATCTAACCGGACCACGATAGCTGAACTCTATCATTCGGCGACTATTACAATTAATGCCACTAGGCCATATTTTTATTACAGTCTTCATTATTACCTATTAATATATATATAACATTATTACCTAGCGTATATAGGTATCACTAATGTAAATAACGGCTTCAGTGGCTAAGTGGTAGCGAACACTATTGATTGGCCTGAGAAAATGGGTTCGATCTCCGAGTGGGTGATCATGCGATATTGGGCCTTTTCCAGTGGAATGATATCCTGCACCAGAAGGGATTTTGTATTCTATCCCAGAACTGAACACAAATATCTATAAGATTGTTGTTTCTACCTGCATTAAAAGTTCCCACTCCAGCAATGACGGCCTAATATTATGCTTTTTTTGCCACAATATATGGTGTCTGCCTTCTATCGAAGGGGACGTCGACCTCATATACATTATAACCACAAAGATATAGCGTTAAACTACAATTTAACCACAACGCTTTAACTGAAAAAACGCAATGCGACGCTGAAGCTCTACCAACACAGTAATTATAGTTTTTTAATTTATTGTTATTTGCGTGGTAACACATGCGTGTGAAATCATTTAGATTTATATAGAAAAATGAAAAGAAATAATTGACTCCGGACGGGACAGTCAGTCTGCCTCATAGATATTGTATGCTATAATATTGTATTATATCTATCTAGTTTGCCTTCTACGTTTTGGGCAGTCTTGGAGCAGCTTGGGAGCTAGGAGTAGCTTAGTGAGCGACAAGGCTAGTGAATCCAGTGGTCAGTCAAAATGTTTATTTATCATTTAGGATTTCAAGCATAACCCATGATAGGTATGTCAGAAATTAATAACTAAGATAAACTAAAGTGAATAACAATAGATACACATGACGGTTTATAAGTGTGGGTTGAATGAAGTCCAGTCCGAAGTTATTCATTTCTATTTTTCTATAAAAATCTTTGTATATTTCACAGTAATATAATTATACTACACTATATAGAAAACGAAAAATTTAAAAACTACATGTAGGGGGAGTACCCTAAAATAAAAATCATGTTTTTACTTTGTCGACGTCATTAAGTTTTATACCTACTTGTGCAAAATTTCAAGTGTCTAGTACCAATAGTTTTTGCGCTAAAACGCGGGCGGGCGGACGGACGGACGGACGGTTCCTTGTTTACTACGGAACCCTACAAAGAGGATTGAAGTAGAGTTCCTACTTCAATCCTCTTTTTAGGGTTATTTAGAATAAGACAAGCAAGGTAAGCAATAAAGTAAGAAACTTGGTACTTTTTTTTATGTAATGGAAGTGGCAAACGCATGCTTGATGCAGTTTACATTGATGTTAAGTGACGACTGCAGCAGCCTATAGACACTTACAAAGACCAAGATCGAAAATCCAGATGCGTTACCACTCCTGAGGCCGAAGGTGTTATGCCTCTGTGCCGGAAATTACAGGGCCGTACATTACCACCTGAACGGAACACGATAGTGCTGAACACTACATTTTGCGGCAAGTATGTTCGACGAAATGTCATAGCGCAAATAAACAAAATACTTAGAAGTTTAAATGTACTTAGTTTATTTGACGTTTCATATGTATTTATTATTATACGATTACTTCAAAATTCACTAGTCACTAGAAGATTACCTGCATTTTAAAATCGATATAAATATGTACACAGAATGAAAGTTATGTTTTACACCTAATTATATAAAGCATGAAAACTAATATTTAAATATATGATAAAAAACAAAATTGGTATTTTTTTTATTTTTATTTCTAAATTATAATTAATCTAATAGTCATGTATGTACAACTTATAATAAACGACACTATTATAAAAATAACACATACTCCTTAGAATGTCAATAAAATCTACAATCTAACAAAATTCAAATTAAGAAAAATCAATGGTTATCTCCATACACAGGCCCTGGTCAATCATGTCCAGCAATAGATGTATGGCACTTGGAGACTCCATTTTCATTTAAAAACAACAATATAATAGGTACGTACTTAATAAAAATGTAATGTTACTAAAACATAGAGTTAATTTTATAACATCTTCAATCATGATTATTTATTTCAATGACAATTTTGAAAATAATTGCGAAAAATAGAGACTGTAATTTACAAACAGAACCTCTATAAGCAAATAAATTCTTAGAGAATTGTTTAATTTAAAATCAGACATTTTTGTTTATTATTTGATAGTGAATGTCAGTCTTCAAATTAATTTTTAAAGAATTTAGATTAGTGAGATGTGATATCAATCTATTCTAAAATGGAATTGAACAGAATTATTAATTAATAACAAGTCAAAATATGTTAAGACGAAATAATGAGTTTTAAAAGCTAACAATTTACCTACACAATTTATTATGATTCTTACAAATAAGAAATACAGTAATAATTGCATAATCTTGAACAATAAAGTATCCTTACATTTAAACTGCTACTTGAGTTTGGTGGGATCCTTTCTAAATTCAAATGATTTGATAACCACTGTTCTAGTATGTCAAGGAATCTTTAAAGCGAAATCATTTCATTCATTCATATAAACATCGTTGCTTTTACAATTACTTATGAATGTTCCATTTTAGAAACCAAAGAAATCTTTGATGTTTTAAAAGAGCATTAGTATAAAGGGTTATATTAATTTCTAAGATTTCTTGACATAGTCAGTATAGTTATCATTATCAATCCATAAAAATAGTAGCTAGATTTAAAATGCATCAACCATAGTGAGATTTTTCTTGGCTTTAGTGGCGCGGCAGCTGTTGACTTTTGTGGCAAATCTTAAGGAGTTAAGAGTCTCATTAAAACAATCATCGAACTGATTGATATTGACCAACATGAGTGTTTTTGAATTGCCGCCAAGACTGGGCATCAGTAAGTGAGTTAATTTTGAATTTCTGTATGGAATATGGGACTGATTAGTCTGTAAAGATAAAATTACTTTCGACAATTCAGAAAGAGACCTATTAATATGTTTTGTCTCATCCATTCGCTGGGTGGTCTTCCCACTTTCTGATCCAGCCAAGTCTACAAGATTTAAGTTGCTAGTAAACTTTTCTTTGCGCTTTTCATTGATAGCTGATATCTTTATTTGAGCCACAGAGTGAGATCGAGAACTCCTCTCATTATTAAGAGTGGCGGCAGTTTGTCTATTTCGCTGGGCAAATAACAACAGTCTGATGAAGTCATGAGAGCTCTTTACTTCTTCTTCCTTCAAGTTCGATACATAAAGATCAGTGCCTTTTGAGTTGACCATTTTGATATCATGACTTTCTTGGTCTTTGCTTGCATTCAGTAAGTCATATATTATTTCATTATATATCTCTAAAAATGATGCTTTTATGGATAGTTCCCAACCCATTCTTTTCAAGTCATCCATGCATGTGAAAATCATATTGATAGCACGAGGTATGATACCATACTTTTCAGCTCCGCAACCTCCTTCCATGGTGTATGTTTTGCCTGATCCCGTTTGTCCATATGCAAAAATACACACATTATACCCGTCTAGTGCCGACTGGACCATTGGTGAAACTTCAGCAAATACATCTTCTTGAGAGGAATGCGGAGTGAAAATGCCATCAAATGTAAATGAGTGTTGTGATTTTCCTTTTCTTGCAGAGTTTAATAACTCAATTTTTTCTACCTCAATTGAACAAGCATCCAGAACATTTAAGTTATACAAAGGTTTGGATGTTTCAGACTCCAATGGAGGTCGTATTCTGCAGTAGACTCTTATATTTCCTTTTAAATCCTGAATTGTATTTCTCAAAACCCTTTGGTCTCTGTACATGGTTGCTAAAATATTTTGCAATGCATCAGAATCTATTTTTGTTTTACTTATAGTTTCAAGTGCCTCACGATGCTCCAATTGTATTTTGTCATACTCTATTGATATTTTTTTGAGTTGTTCTGTCAAAACTCTTAATGCATCAGTCTCTTCTTTAAGACTCTTATGGCGTCTGGTTAATTCGTCAAATTCTGATTGGAGCTTGTCTAATTCAATTGATTTTAATTTGAGAGTATTTGTTACATCTTCTAAGAGCCTAGTTTTGCCGATAAGTTCCTCATTTTCACGTTTTTGTATCTCATAGTCAATTTTTATATTTTCGTATTCATTTGATTTCTGTCTCAAATCCTTCAATGTATTAAGCAATTTTTCTTTCAACATGTCTCTCTCACTGCTGCTGTTTTCAGCATTTTCCTTTATTTTCTCGTAATCATCCGATACTTCCATATGTTTGTCCTTTAAGTCACTAAATTCTAATTTCATAGCTTTATGTTTTTCAAGAAGGTCATTGAATCTCGCTTTAAAATCGTAAGGAGCAATCCTTGGGGCAACCGTTGTGGTTTTCTTCTCAATTTTAGCAGACTTGATAGGAACATTGGCAGATGATGGTGCTGTTGCAGATCGCTTCAGGCGTGGTGCTGGCACTACACTAGTAGCAGCAGTAGTACGCATGGGTTTAGTATGATTCATTAAAAGACTCTTTTTATCCGCATCACTTAGACCATTGCCAATAGTTCGGGATATCGTACGAACATTGGATAATCCTGCTCTGTTTTCCTTGGCAGAAGATATAGGCAATTTAGGTATACGAGACATCTGAAAACAATTTTACTCACATTTATCAGTTTACTCAATTGCTAATCTTTTGTGATATTGTGTTTACATAAATGACACAAAATGTTTAATTAATATTCATGCATGCTTATTAAACAACAACATAATATACCTTGTTTCTCGTTAAATCTTTTATATTTTCCACTTTAAACATGAATTAATCGAAAAAGGAACAAACAATCGTTCGTAAAGTTTGATAAACGGACATATCAATTCAAAATTCGAATGTTGACGATTTAAAATGTTGCTATCTTGCTAAATAAATATTATTTTTGGGCGTGTCTAAACTACTAATAGATGAGAATGAGTCCCGGCTGTAATGTAATTTTTGTTGTTCCGAGGAAATAAAGTACTTACCTAACTACAAACTAGAACATTATTTTTTTAGTTATTGTCAAGGAACTTATTATATTTAAACTAACTGGAATGCTTGGGCCATCAAAACGTTCCGAAGAGTAAATCTATATTAGTGATGATGATACTTACATACAGTGTTACCAACTCCGAAATCGATTGGGTGGTAGAAATGTTCTATAATTAAGGTAGATTTTCCAAAATTATGTGGTACCTATAATTTGAAATACGGTACAAATTACCGTGTTTATTTCTTTCTTTGTGGCGTTTCATTACACTACTTTCGGCACTGAAACTATTGTCAATATTATGAAAATGCCTTAATTATATTACCTTTACGATGTCAGTCATAGTATGTATGTATGTATATATCTTCACGCCAGGTCCCTAACGGGGTAAGCAGAGAGTGTAGAGCGCCAGATATCATAGTATTCTTTAATAAGCATCCATTCCTCTCGGAACTTTTGCTTTTAGTTATTTATTTTAGCTATTTGACTATTTTCTCGTTCAGTTGCGTTGTGATTATCACCAAGGGTGTCGCCAGACACCGATTTAGCATTTAGGGCAGTTTGACTATAGGGAAGGGCAGATTGTCTGTAGAGGAGCCAGGTTGGTACCTATTCTTATGGCACATATTATTATCAGTCTTTGCTTTAAATTGTGCAGCTTTTTGATTTCGACAGACGTCCGAGATTATCACTGTCCATTTTGTAAACTAAAAGCTTCAGATAACACAAGAGATGACAAAATTAAGTATGTACTATCAAGTCAAATAAAAATGAAATTAACACAGCAAATTTTAAAGTTCCGAGTAATCATCTAAATTAAAATACACACTACTTCTACCAAACTTATTCGTATAATATCTCTCATCTTTCATAAAGTTCTCCCTAGGTTATTTATTGGTGGGGAATACAGTGTTCCGCTAGATTATTGAGAACACCCTAATGTAACACTATTAATACTCCTAAAACATGTATGTAGGTACCCAACTACATAAATATATTTCAGTTTTGTTAATATCGTTTATCCAATGATTATTAATTGATCTCATACCTATTTCGGATTACGGTGTTTTTTGCTACCGTAGTTGTAAACGTACGGTAGGTGGTAGATCTTTGCTAATTACGGTGTTTTTACCGTAATTACGTTGCAGTTGGTAACACTGCCTACATATCCCTTTTTACTAGTGTGTCCTCACATTTTTGTAAAATAAGACAATCCCACAATTCATCTGGTAAAACTCTATATGTATCTATATACCTAATACTACTGCCAAATGTATGAATTACGTTATTTCTTTCAGATTTACAGAAACTTTGTTCATTGATATGATATAATTACACTGTCTACAGTGGTTTTGTAGTCACAATTCATGAAACTATCAATGACTTTATAGTTTTGACTCTCGTGTTTTCAAATCTTTATTTTCATCAAAAAATCAGAAAACAAGAAACAAAATAATGGACACATATTTATAATGTCAGTTTTGAATTTAATAATTAGGATACATCGAAGTTAATTGAGGAAAAATTCGAAAATATGTTATATTTCCATAAAACTTCAACTGACAAATCGGACCGGACTTCAGTAGCTCAATTGGAAGAGCGGCTGGACTAGATTCCCAGTAGGCCGCGAGTTCGAGTCTCGCCTGAAGTCAAAATTTTCTTTCCATTTTTCTTTAAAAATAAAATATATTTCACAAGCATGTGTTAATGCGAAATAATATAAAACAATTATTAAGGGTAAAAGTGACTTCTTTACGATATTCAATAAACTGAAAAGTCTACTAAATCGGTTGCCTAACTAGCATAGTTGGCAATAGATGGCGCTGCTGCTACCATAAAGCAATGCAACAGATGTGAAGGAAAGATTTGACAAATCGGGCAAGACTTCAGTAGCTCAATTGGAAGAGCGGCTGGACTAGATTCCCAGTAGGCCGCGAGTTTGAGTCTCGCCTGAAGTCAAATTTTTCTTTCCATTTATCTTTAAAAATATAAGCAAATATAATTTTAAAACAAAAAATAATATAGTACGAAAAATAATTTTTCATCTGTGGTGTCCTTGTAAATTTTCGCGAATAGGAAGCGTTGAATGGCAAACACAACAGCCAATAGAAACACAGTATTTATGGTTCACTGATCCAATTGAACTGTTAAGCCAATGATATGGTTTCACCTATCATTGAGTGAAACGGTTCTACGAAAACTCGAAATCAATCATTCGAACGGGTCGAAAGAGCCGGCTCTTTTTGTCAATGGTTCAGTACTGATACGGGTCGTTGCAATCGAACGAATGACACATATCTAATAAAAACTAGTTGCAGCCGGACTGCTCATCAGACTAAATCTAGTTGTGCGACTTAATTGACGTCGTAAAAAAATACCTTAGTTGCTCTGTTTTTTTGCTGTAAAAACAGATCTGCCACATCAAGTTTATTAAAATGGCCTTTACCGTTAACATAAACGTTACCTTTCATATGTAAGTAATTTTTAATCACAAAATTATTATTTGGTTCTTAAAAACTCAAAAATATGTTATAGTGTTGTTTCGAACTGACTTATCCAACACAGTCGGGCGGACTGGGAAGTATAGGTACCTTATACGATACTCAGATCGATCGAGCGATTGATCCGAGAAGCCGCAGTCGCCGAGTGTGTGTGAAGTTGTTTGATGTATTTTGTTGGGTGTGAATTTCGTAATAATAGATGATTTTAATTGTGCGTGTGGGTCACAATGCTTCCCCCCCCGCAAAAAATAACAGACATTTGCAAGGGTAAATTAAGAAACGCTATGGCTACACCCCTCCGGTCAGCCGCCCGGCTGGTGGCCCGTATTGCTCTATGCTACTGGCAATTGTATGAAAGAGACAGACTCCACGAATCTCATTGTCCTGCTTGGAACGTTTTTTCCCTTTTGGATTTAAAAGAGCAATACAAGCTTTATTAATATAAAAAAATATATGTATTATAAAAAGTATAATAATATTATTTCATTATTGATAATAGTAACAAAATATTTAAAACCTGAGGTTACTATTGTGTTGGTTACTTATTGGCAAGAAGCTTGAAGGTAAAAATGGAGACCACGCTAGCCATACCTATTTGAAGCAAACCTAAATATAGCTATCTCTCTCTCTGGGGGCAGGCCGTCTCTTTCTAAGTAGGGTGACCATAAAGTTACAATTTTTCTGGGACATGACTGTGATTTTTTTGTTAAGATGACAAAATGTTTTTTTTTCTTTTCGTTTGGCAATGAGACAGCTATAGACTATAACGCCATTGATCAAGTAATATCATAATTACAACTACTCATTTCATAAATCTCTAACATAGTGAATGAATATATTTATGGAGGATGACGATCGCGATGATGAGATGGTTCCATATGGAAGTTGATGGGATGTCCAGTGAACTAAAGGGGAGTAAGACCTTCTTATGAAGTCTCGGAGGAGCACGAAGAAAAACTTTACATTGCATTAAATCACTTTTCAACACCCGTGCACGCTATCGATTGCTTTATGATAAAAATCCCACAATTTTGACACATAAAACATAACAACACATATATGTTTTTTTATGTAACGAAGGTGAGACATACACGCCTCACGGATTTTTAGTGACGACTGTACCAGACTGTAGCCTAAAGACACCTACACAAAAACCAGTGGTAAATGTGCAGATGCGTTGCCACCCCTGAGGCTTAAGATGATCTGCCTTTGTGGTAGTAAAGGATTTCGAAGATCTCAGTTGATACGTACATCCCCATTATAACAGTCCGGTAATTAACCTTCTTTCCGGTAAGATGGCATTACTAGGGCCGGGTTCCAATAACTTACCAACACCCGTACGTATATTTAGGAACAGTTGATTGTGAGAGTTAATGTATGGCTGAAATATCAAATTATAACGGATAGTAAGCCTACCTACTGTAGTAATTTATTAAAACCGAGCATAGGAAATGAATGAAAATCTTGTCAATAATGAATGAATTATCATTGAATCCCAAACTTTAAGACGAAATGTTTTGTGGTACACAAGACATTGAATTAAATAAAAATTATGAATTTAAGAGTGTTTAACAAAGAATTGTTTTAAATCGGATTTTTTTTTAATGTAATGGAAGTGGCAAACAAGCTTGCAGTTCACATTGATGTTAAGTGATGACTGCAGCCTATAGACACCCACACAAAGACCAAGGTCGAAATGCAGATGCGTTACCACCCCTGAGGCCTAAGGTGTTATGCCTCTGTGCCGGAAATTAAGGAGCCGTACATTAAACTTGAAATAATTAAACATTAAATATGAAATATTCCATGGTATTACAACACACAGTACACAGTATAAGTACATACAGTAGTTTATCGCCTTTGAAGTTTTGCAATATGCCGCCTTCACCCATAACCTTTTTAACTCCGTCCAATATAATCCTAATATCAAATACATACAAACAAAAAAATATATTTAGTGTTTTATTTAAAGATTTTTTCGTTTTGTGAAGTAAGTATGTACCTACATAAAGTGTAAAATATAATAGACATTATTACTAAATGAAAATTAGAATAAAATATTAACAGTAAAGTTGACATCAAATTTTTCAATATCATCTTTCCAATAACTTAGTAAAATAAATTTTAAATCTCTCACCCCTTAACGCTAAGTCCCAAGTAGATGACAGTTTTTGTATGGGCTACTTGGTACCGCCCCCTCCGTCTGCTTTGTTCTGACATTACACGTTCGATGGATGACTGTAGGTAATTAACACGTTCGTTTTCTTTAGACTGTGGTATTATACTATGTGCAGTGTAGATACTATAAGGGCTTAGTGATGATACAAATTGTCAATTCAACATTTCTATTTTATAGTTGATTATTTTTGCAGAAATCCATAGCGAAATGAGTTCCAAAGACAGCTACGAGTCCATGATTTTAAATTGAGCTTAAGGAAAATAGGGATAAAATAAAATGGACTACAGCCATTATAATCAATTTATTAACAAAGTTTATAGTAGTTTACAATGTAAGTTTAGATTTTAATGTATACATTAAAGTAAAACATAATCATTATTTTTGTCTGCAAAAAAATTTCGTGGATGAAATCATAGATTTATTATCTACTTAAACCAATGGATGAAATACAACTTGTAACTTCACGCTCGGGTTAGCCTCTCAAGCAACGAGAAAATTATATACCCTTAGAAACTATATATCTACCCGGGCATAGTTTATTTAGTTTGATTGAAAATAAATATTTTCAAAAGAAGTTGTTTCTTTAAAACATTCCCAATTAATAAAGTTTTATTGTCACACTACTTCAACACTACTAATAACTATGTTAGAGATTTATGAAATGAGCAGCTGTATGTAATTATAATATTATGTTACTTGATCAATGGCGTTATGGTCTATAGCTGTCTCTTTGCCAAACGAGAAGAAAAATTAAAACATTTTGTCATCTTAAATAAAAATCACAGTCATGTCCCCGGAAAATTGTAACTTTTTGGTCACTCTACTTAGAAAGAGACGGCCTGCCCCCAGAGAGAGAGATAGCTATATTTAGGTTTGTGTGGTTTCCATTTTTACCTTCAAGCTTCTTGCGTACAGTTCATAGAAGTCGGTGTACAATTTCAACTGATACACTAACTCAAAATAGTCAATGTGAGATATGTTATTAATAATTTTAATACATTTAATAGGTTGTAAATAAATAATGCAGTTATGTTTATCATGTAATACTCTAACTGTTGTGTTTCTTTCACAAAGTTTCGTAGGATATATAAATAAAAAGATAGCAATTCCACAGATCACACTAAAAAGAGAGGTCGGCCCCCTAAGAGGAGGATAGAGCTATGTAGGTATTTGACTCAAACTTTTGCTTGGAGTGTGGACTCCATTTTTACCTACAAGCTTCTTGCTTGGTCTGTGTTGGGTACCATATTAAACAATAACATTATTTCATTAATCTGTGCTTATTTCTTGTTATTCCTATATAATCTGTATTCAATCATAGAATCATAGAATTTCACATTTTGCTTAAGACGGGAATTTTGGCAACACTGAAAAGTCAAATTGCCATTTTCCTTCTTATTCGCAGTGTGTGGTGTGGTAAATTGGTTATTATCTTGAAAAGTATATTGGTTTTGTATCACATGTTCATCTGAGGTTTTTAGTTACTGCCATAAATGCTGAATTTATATTCAATATAGTGAAATATTATCTTCTAAATAATTTCGATAACAAATACAAATACCTACCTTTGTTAGACCTGTTTATCACCATTGACGGATGTCCTTGCATTTTGCAAGAACCGGAGTGGCGGTAAATTTGATTTATTATGAAATGTTACTTGTGTAGCATGAAATTTTGTGAATAGTATTTTGTAAAACGCAATGGGTAGTCCGGAAGCAATCGTGATTACATGTGAAGGTAAAAGTGAGATCGAAAATACTGAAATAGATGCAGGAGAAAATTCAGAAAACGATGGGACCGATTCAACAGATCTGACGTCAAGCGCAAGGACCTCGGTTAATAAAATTCCTGGCTATGTCAATTCTTCTAAAGAAGGGGAAGCAGTAGGCGCAGGAAGTTCGAAAAAGGGCAAGAAAAGATTTCGGCATGGTAAAAAAGGGCATGTTCCTATAAAGGATAATGCAGAAAGGAATGCGCCACGCAGAGTGCATCAAGGTGCCAAATCTAAACAAAGCCGAAAACGAGCTCAAAGTTTTCCATCTATTTCAAAGTTTTTCCTGCCCTATAAAAGGCCACGTAAAGAAGCGTTCATTCCACCTACCAAATTTCTTCTTGGCGGCAACATTTCTGATCCTCTAAATTTGAATAGCCTCAAAGATGAAAATGTCAATAGAGCTATGAATGCGGTGACACCAGAGTCATCACCATTGCCTACTCCACCAAGGCATAAAGCAAAAATAGATGTTATAATACCCCCAAACATAAGAGATCCACTTAACTTGATGGAACCGTTAGATAATGAGGAGTACGAAAAACTTTTAGAAATGCAGCAACGTAAACCACGTAAAAAACCAAGATTAAGGCGTCGTACAACGGAGAATGTTACTCCTGCCGTGGAAGTGGTAGTTGAGAAGAAAATCTGTGAGCCCCTGCCACCTGAACCATCAACATCTAAATCACGTAAGAGGTCTTGTAGTGACAGTGACAACAATTCACTAAAAGGGAAAGACAATAAGAAACTAAGGCGCATGGATTCCTTAGATAAAATAGTGAGTCCAGTAGTGCCACAGCCCGGAGCTTGGATGCGTGCTAGGCCTCAGCCACGGACTGGTCCTCAAGAACGGCCGGCTTCTCCACATCGTACTAAACTCAAGAGTTTATCTGAAGGGGAGCAAAAGTTACCAACATTTCATCCAAAGAATTCCAGATATCAGTATGGAAATTATGACAGGTATATTATAATATTTGTTTATGATTATTAATTTATTAGATAAATTTATAGGTTATGCTATTTTTATTTCATTTGGTATATAAAATTTTTAACTTTTTGTAAATGTGCATTTTCAGGTACTATGGTTACCGCAATCTAAATGCCATGATGGACATCAGATTACAAGTATTTGAGATGCATCGACATCTTTTCCAAAATAAGGATGTATTGGACATTGGCTGCAATGTCGGACATATCTCCATTGCAGTGGCTCGGACCCTAGGTGCCAAATCAGTTGTAGGCATTGATATAGATCCTGTTTTAATCGGTAAGTATTTTTAAATAGAAAGTACTAGTATCTTCAAGGAAGTGTTTGGAACGACTGGAGAAGGTCCTGGGGTGTAACCACCTATCAACATTGTCATTGTTGTCAAATTTTCATGCCAATTTTTACTTTAACTAAATAACAATAATCTAAATTAGTAATTCCCAAAGTGGTCCATATAGACCCCCTGGGGTCTATGGGAGACTCGATGGGATCTACGTATATGCGTAAATAAAAATGGGATATATGGGAAAGTGGGTCTGGGTCCATCGTAACCAGAAAAAAATTGAAAGGGGTCTACAAGAAAAATAGTTTGGGAACCTCTGATCTAAATAATTTACCATTATCACTTGTTTATCACCTACCAAAGCTAGAACATCAGTCAAATTATCACTACTGCTTTTAAAGGAGCTACAAATCGACATGAAAATTTGACAGCAATGCCAATGACGACAGCAATGTTGATAGGCGGTTGCACCCTAGGAGGTACTACTAGGTTTTACTGGTGGTAGAGCTCCAGTGAAAGAGCTCGCGGGCGTAGGCACCACCGCATTGCCTAATATACTTTCCGCTAAATGGTAGTGTTCAGCACTATAGTATTCCGGTCAGGTGGTAATGTATGACTCTGTAATTTCCGGCACAGAGGCATAACACCTAATGCCTCAAGAGTGGCAGCGCATTTGCATTTTGACCTCTGATCATTGTGTGGGTGTCTAGGCTGCAGTCATCACTTAACATCAATGTGAACTGCACACTTGTTAGCCACTTTTCATTACATAAAAAAAAAAGGAGGGCACGCCATTTATGCATTTAAAGGCACAAATGGGTTTCGGCAATTTGTATTGAAATGAAAAATAAATATAAAATATGCTTACACTCACAGCCTAAATATGCTTACAATGGCACACTAGGTATACACCTGTGGGTGCCATTGTATTTACACAATACATGAATTTAACCCAGACCTAATTACAGAAATTAATATTTGTACCTCACAAATATTTGTCCCAGTGTGATGGTGAAATAACTGCCACCTTTGAAAACCAGCAGCAGTCATGCCCTACTGGACTAAATGGGTCGTCAAAAAAATGTTATTGAATGTAAAGTACTTTGTTATTGAAATAAAAATTTACAAACAATAGTCTTAATTTTATGCAACAAAAATGAATTTAAATGTTATTTAATTGCTCAACTGATTGCACTGATTTCTTTTTTGTGCATTTATTGTTAAAAGGTCTCTGTGAAAAAAACGTATATAAAAATATATTTATTATACCTATCTAATATATACAATTCTGATGTACTATACTCCTCTGAAGTGGCTTGATTAATTTTGTATACATATTTTCATTAGGTCGGAAAACAGTTAAACATTTTTGGCTAGTATGTATTTTTAATATAAGATGTGCATTAATATTATATTTAATTAATATAATATTTTATATATGTTTTATTTTTCAGGTCGAGCAAGAAAAAATCTTCGATCCTTTATACCAGTTCCATCTGACCAACCAAAGACAGAAGATGAAAAGAAAATTGGAACTACTGATGATAAAAAATCAGACTGTGAAAAGTGTAAGGAATCAAAGTGTGAAGATTGTGGTACCATGGACTCCAAACAGGAGAAAGAAGATGATTCCAAGAAGACATTATCTGGCAAGAAAATACGAAAGCCACGGAAGAATAGGAAGGCTGTTAATAAGCAAGATGGCCAGTGTTTTTTTCCAATGTCCATGTCTATGCTGTATGGACCTCTTGTTGATACGTCAACAGTGACCTCACCACCTGTGTTTCCTCATAATGTAACATTTAAACAAGTGAGTCATGTTTATACTTATTTCAGAAGATATTATATTACCTGCCTTCTGCGTCTCTCATACGTGCATATGTGCACACCAAGTACCAGGGTAAGCCCTGACTTGGTGTGCACATATGCATGTATGTACCATCAAAGAACTTTTTGATAATCCAGAAACATTGCAAATTAGACTTATCACCACATGAGTAAGGCACCAATGTGATGCAGAGTTTTATTGGTTATATTTAATTTTTTGACAGTATAAGATAAGATAAGATAAGAATTTATTTATTTTCTCCACAATGTTTTCTTATGGTAAATACATCATATGAAACTTATTTTATTTTTAAAAATTATACTGAATTATTTTTTTAAGCATTTTTCTCAGGGTATTGTGGAGACAGGAGCGCTCAAACTAGGTAAACCCTGTGCTATGAGTCTCCTGGTCTCCGCCTCAGGATTTTGTCCACTTAATTACTAGTACAATTTAAGTAATAGCTCATGAGAGCAATAAAGAGAACTAAGTACTATAAGGGAACACTTTGCCAGTCCAAAAATAAATTTGCATAGTACTTATTATCCCTACATTAGGTATCCATGGTGGTTAAACGGCAAGTTCCCTCATAGTACCTATACACAAACAGAAAACATGACGTGAGATTATTTCAAAGTATGAGAATATATGTGTGTGTGTGTGTGTGTGTGTGTGTGTGTGTGTGTGTGTGTGGATGGAACTCTTAAAGCCTGGCCCTACGATATATATTATCTTGGGATCGGTATAAGCCCCAGTCTTTCAGTTCCCTGTTTGAAAGTAGGTATATTGTGGGTATATAAGATGGGTGATATTGTAAAGTGTGCAAACAATAGAAACGCCTTACGATACGTGCGAGCATATCTTGGGATCAGACTTAGCCCCAGGCTTCTAGTTAATGTATAATAATAATCCCATACTTATATCCCAGCCCTACGATGTGAGACATCTTGGGATCGCTTTTAGCCCTGGGCTCCCTTAATATAATAACAATAATATAGCAATGCAAAAATAAGTTATAAGAAAGATTGTATTATAGTTACAAAGAACTTCCTATTAAATTTTCCGTCTCATCATAAGTTAAGGCTTGCAACCATTCTTAAATTGTTTTCTTACATTTCCTTTTAGTCATAGGGTATATTGAATGCAATCTGTTTGCGATATTATAAAGTTTTCCACTCTGGTAGTAATAAAATTTACGTGCAAAAGCCGTATTTTTTTAGTATGTTTTAATTATGAAGAGAATGATGAAGGTAGATGAGGCACGAGAGGTATGTCAGCACCGAGATATCTGGCACTCTACACTCTCTGCCTACCCCGTTAGGGACCTGGCTTGAAGATACATATATAATATGTTTAAATTCAATTTTAGCATGAATGGGTGATATGGTGGTGACAATTAGCTGTTTGATACATAGTACACACAGATTTATTACCTACACTTAAACAGGTAGGTAATAAATCTTAATTTATCTGTATACATAACAATTCTGTTGTTTTATGTTGACATCATTAATTTGAACATATTATTTAAGGCTGATTAAGTTTCTGAAATCAGGCCACTGAAATTGGTCAACATAATAGCAAATACTTATCCATCTATATTTTATCTAATGAGCCTGGTGAAAGTAAAAAAAAATTTTCTTATATATAAAATTTCCATATCACAATGTTAGTTACCGTACACCTTTGAAATGGCCGGACCGATTCTCATGAAATTTTGTGAGCATATTGGATAGGTCTGAGAATCGGCCAACATTTATTTTTAATTTTTGTTTCATTCATAACATTTTTGGACATTTTTATTTTATTTTATTTCAAGGGCGATACGAAGTTTGCCAGGAAAGCTAGTTTTAAATAAAAATGATATACCTACCTGTTGTGTATAAGTTTTCAAACCAACTGTTCAGTTATATGTACTCAAGACCTAATGTCTTATTTTTCAGGGCAACTATGTACCACGAGAGGAAGTAGCAGTGGGATCCGGTATGGAGAGTCCCCAATTTGATCTAATTCTGTGCCTATCTACAACGAAATGGTTACATCTAAACTGGGGCGATGCTGGACTCAAACGCGCGTTCCGTCGCATGTTCGCCGACTTACGTCCCGGTGGAAAACTTGTTGTTGAAGCACAGAACTGGGCTAGTTACAAGAAAAAGAAGCGTTTAACGGTAATTTTTTGTCACTCGTAAAACCTCTACAGGATAGTGCATGGAGCGAATCTTAGTTCTTACACACCTTTCATGTTTCTTCCACATACATCCATTACTCTTTACGACAGCTTAGGACTTGGTGTTACTGGGACTGCAATTGTCTACATTTGCATTTTATGTCTGTTTTTATCATTAAGCATTCTTTGTAAATGTCCCAATCCGAACCATCAGAGTATTTTAATTTTAGATATATGTACTTTATAGTGGTATCAAAGGAGAAGTTCCACTTTGGGCCCGCACCTTGTACACTAAAAATACGTTAAATCATAGAAAAATATTCAAACAATAATTTGAATTGTTGTTTTTTTTGTCGGAAATATTTATTTTATGTAATTTTTGTATGACAACAATATGTCACAATATTGCTACTATGACATTCTTGTTTTTAAATATACTTACGACAGTTAATTGAAGGTCTATTAATCCTTCAAGGATCGTACGGCCACCGGCGGCGAGACACAATTGAATTTCAATTGTCATATTTTTCTCGTGGCTGGAGAGATTAAACGATTTGAATAGTTGAAAATGATTGAGTACTTTAAGCTTCTTCTTTCAATATAGTGTACAAGGTGCGTACCCAAGCTGCATACATTTTGGAACATCTCCTTGACATAGCATATAAGGTAATACTGCAGGTCTACACATATTAACATTATTGCTCTTAAAATTGTTTATGTACCAAAAATCGCGAGGCTGAACTTTATCACCTTTATCACGATATGAAGGGATCGTCCATTAATCACTTGAAAGGGGGACTTGGGTTCGAAAAAACCACGAAACATCCCAAGAGGGGATATGTGTTGAAATATCACGTGTGTTTATGGTTGTTTTGTTTGCTTTGTTGAATGGTTGATTTCTGGGGAGCCTTGACAATCGCCCGCATCGGCTTGATATTTGCCAGACTCGCTTCTTTCCTATGTTTTGCGACCAAGGCTCGGAACGGGTTCGAAAAATACCGGTTAATATCGGTTTCGCGTAAAAATGTACTCCGAGGTACTGGGAAACTTAACCAATATGGAAAAAATCCAAATGGAACCAGAGATAAAGGATTTTACACCCTTATCTTTAATTGCACCCGAACCTGGAATCGAACCCAGGACCCCAGCGTAGTAGTAGTGGCCTACTACCACTAGGCTACTGAGGCAGTTATGTTATGAGCACTTTTAGCATCAAGTTGTCAATATGTTTTATACAACATGTAACGGGAAAAATGTACACTCTTAAACACCTCGATTAGAAAATCGAGTTATAATCTATTTTATTTCTTAAATTATTATTAACTAGCGGCCCACCCCGGCTTCGCGCGTTGCAATGTTTCCTACCCTCTCCTATTCGTCTTAGCGTGATGATTATACATAGATATAGCCTAAAGTCTTCCTCGATATCTTTTATAGTTTAGGCAGCGTACGCAAAATAAGTAACTTTTCTGGTTGATTTTTTACACCTTGTGTCTGAAAAACCCAAATATCTTACGGAACCCTATTTTTTTCAAAATAAAATATAGCCTATGTTACCCGTGGCTAATGTAGCTTTCGAATAGTGAAAGAATATTTAAAATCGGTATCGTAGTTATTGAGCCTATTCATTACAAACAAACAAACAAAAAAATATTACCTCTTTATAATATTAGTTTAGATAATAAAATGCACGTCTCAACAAGTTCTAATAAATTTGTTGAAACTAGCATTTTATTTTGGATGCATGTTAGTCTCATTTTCGTTTGTATTAACTGTTCACTAAATGGTTACCATAATTTCTTTAATTGTTATTAATTTTGGGACAAAATGTTACCTATATCAAATTTGCCTAAAATTTATTCGGTTATCGATTCTGACCTAACTAGTTTCGGATTGTACATTTAAACCTGTTACACGTTGTATAATATTGTGTCAATAAAGTATTAAATAAATAAATGAATGGACTTCCTAACCTAACTAGAGCATAACAATAATGAAAAACATATAGGTATAACTTATCAAAGTTTAATTATAAAAGAAATGTAAGTAGTATGTTAAGTAGAAAGTATCATTTAGTATTGACAGTTGGACTTTTGATCAGAGCAGGTAAGTCAGAGAGTGCGATCTATAAATCTCCTTTATTTACTAGGTATACACTCTATGTGACCCCAGAATTGGACTTCGTTCGATAAGTTGTCGCCTACTAATAATGGTTAGTTGTGTGCCCTGGAACTCCAGGCTTACGCCAAGGGGGTGAATTGAGGATAAACACCAAGAGTCCAACCAAATCGGAGACTCCCATCCAGAGAATACTAATTCAGACATTTGTTCTGCTTCCCTCGATTAACTTGTTGGCTGCTTGTCTAGTTATACATAGTATATTTTTTTCTCTGGAAGACCGAGACAAGAAATACATTTAAACTATTTACGAGACAAAAAATAAATAAACAGGCTGTGAATTGGTTAATTTGGTCTTCGTGATTGATGATTGGTTAAGTGTAGTCTATTCATGTCGTTTATATTTGCCCAAAACGTTGATGATCTTGAGAAGGAAATTTCGACACAGGTCCTCTGACGTGAAAAGACTTCTTTTGGAGTTTCTCTTTTGACGTCAGTTAGGAACTTCCCTTATGTTGCTTAGGCAACAGACCTATCGTATTGTCTGTCAGACTAAGCTTATTAAAATGTTTTTTTAATGTAAGGAAACGTAATATACCTACTGATCTTTTAGGCCTCATGAGTGGCAACATATCTGCATTGCATTGAAACATGTGGTTTTTAAATATGCCTATAAACCTACATTTATTAACCATCATTGTAGAATGCATGCTGTTTTCATTTCCACGATAAAATAATAATTGTCAGCTTTCACCACATTTCATTATATTCCGTAACTCAATTACGCATTCAACGCGCATAATATACCTACTGTGTAGGCATGTAATGAATTTCGTGTTTACGTTATGTGGTAAAATAAATTCATCATATTAAACCATTATTCGGTCCAGTAATATATTTTGTCTTTTGTTCCAGCCCACAATATATGAAAATTTCAATTCAATCGAAATGTTCCCGAACAAATTCCGGGAATACCTGCTTTCGCCAGAAGTCGGATTCAGCAAGTGCTGCATTCTTGGCGTGCCGCAGCACGCGAGCAAAGGGTTCCGGCGGCCGATTCAGCTCTACGTGAAGGGCGACTTTACGCCGAGCAAGGCGCGATGGTCGGACGCACACGCGCCGTCTTCTCACCACAAGCCGGAGGCCGAGCCGCCGCGGAGGACGGTGTATGCACCGGTGGCGCCAGCCTACCGGCCTAGTGACGACACGCCGTCGTGCGGGGCGGCGACTCCTTACTCACCCAACCTGGATTGCTGCGCGGACGATTCGCCGTTCTACAACCCTCGCAGCGATTCGTACGCGCCGTCGTACCAGCCGCCGCGGCCGACGGTGTACGCGACGCTTCCGTCGCCGCTGGGCAGCGCGTCGCCCGCCGCATCCCCCGCCGCCTCCCCCGCGCCCCACGCCTCCCCCGCGCCCGACCAGCTCTCGGCGCGCGGTTTCCCTCCCCCCGAACGTCTACACGACGATTAAATGCCACTGAGTGGCCGTTAATCCGCCTTTCGTTTTTATGTAAATATCGATTTTAGATACCCTAAGATTATGTTCGATAGGCTGAAAATATTTTATAATATTATATTCGTAACGTATTATGATTGTGTGTTTTATTTTATTTGATCCTTAGTTCTTGTCAATGTATGTTTAAATCTGGTTATATTAATTGGAATATATTCGCTTAAATTCGAACACTGCGAAAGTATTGTTTTTACCGATATACCTTACCTACGTACCTATTTCATTCGATTGAGAATCGCAAACCGTGTCGTAGGTAGGTACCTATTTATTTATTAGTCAAGTCTTCGTCAAAAACACAAACAAACATTGGGACACTGATTAAGTAAACAATAATATTCTACTGATATACCTACTTTTACATTAGTTAAATTTAGTTTTATCTTAGTGATATTCTTGACTATACATATATTTTTATCTTGTTTGACATGTATATCAATTGTTATTCACTTTAATTAATTTTATTTTGTTTGTTTTTGACGTGTCATAATTATAAGAGGTGCCTGTCACCCTAAATGAATAAATGAGTTTCTGATTCTGATTCTGTAAATATAAATCAAAACAATTGGAAAATACAAATCAATAAGTAGTTATCTTGCTCTCCTGTAAAGTTGTGAATTTTGTCATCCGCGGTGTTAGAACCCAAGTAACAATATTCCTTGTTTTTGTTGTTTCGTGACATGCCCATCTCCGAGCCACAGCATAAATCGTGATTTGTATCGTGAATCATATTTTAAATAAAGTTTGTCTATAATTGAAAATAATCGAATAATACGGCTTAGAACATAATACATCAATGACATAGAAATAAGACGGTTTTTCCGAAGAATGAGATTTACATACATATAAATGGTATTGTCGCGTGAAAAGTTATTCTTGTAGACGCATTATACTCACACATGGTATCTTCTGTTGTTTTCACACCATTTTACAAGGCAGGAATGCATGCTTTAGTATGCACGTGTGTTTATGTTATGCTATACCCAGACATTGCGTCACCGTAACTTCACGCTTTTTTATAATATGGAAAGTACTCATGGATGCAAACCATAGAGCAACATCGGAGGGGAGTAGCCATGCAGGCTTTCCCCTCTGTCAAAGTACAAGCCCAAATGGGCCTATACCTGTCGCCTACATGTTTAAATGTGTGCTTGAAATTGTTTCTGTATTTTGTTAAAGTCAAGGTGTGAGTTTCGTAGTAATAGGCGATTTTTGTAGTATGCGTGTGTGTCGCACGCATTTCCCCCCGCAAAAACTGTTTTGCATCGGTAATACACGCTATGGCTTCTCCTCTCCGGTCCGCCGCGACTGGCCGCGTTGCTCTATGATGCAAACAGATAATATACCAGTTAAAATCTGAAAACTAACTTTTAAGCTAATAATATCTAACTAAGCTATTGACATTCATCAGGCACATTATGAAACTGATTGGGAAGGCGCATAACAACAACAGAACAGATCAGTACAAGAGCATAAGTAGCATTCGTTCGACTCGGTAGTTGGGATATTTAATAACACTTACAGAAATGTACCAACTATCTGGAATAGGATATTGATGCCTAAGTACATATTCTCTGTCTAAGTTTTGAACGAGCCTCTACTTAATGCACTGCATCAGACGTCAACCTACATTAAGATCAGGGGCCTTATTTTGTAATGATAAACCTAAACTGCCATTAAGTGGTAGACAGATGATGGTGGTAAACGAGCATGCAGTTCACACGGATGGTGGGTCGGTAGGTGCCGTGGGTACCTAAATACCAAATAGGTACCGGAGGACAATATGCAGGTGTGTTTGCCACCCCTGAGACCTATTGTCTCTGATAGTTATTTATGGAGGTACGCATACTTACGTCTGATAATAACCCAAAACATGGGGAACAAATCAACCTCAAAGAAAAAACTCTTTCATTAATACCTACTTACCGTTTTTTTTTCATTTTGATCAAGTATGATCAGATTAAAGGAGATGTTGCGAGCTCGGCTCTGGTTCGTACACGACCTCAAAAAATGGGTAAATTAAAGAAGAATCCAAAAAAAAAATCAATTAATTTATTCAAGAATATATTTTAGAGTTACGACCACATTTAATTCAAACGATTTTATCATTTTCAACTATGTTCAACATGGCGGCGATACAGCCGACGCTTGGGATCAATCGATTTCGACAGTATTTAGAAAATGTTACTTTTTTCTCCAAGTACTATATAATCAAAATACAATTTAAAAAATTAAAATGTCAAAATGAAATGTCGAAATGTCATCGCCCGCCATATTTGCCATGTTGGTTTTGAGTTGCAATTCTAAATGCAAAGAATGTTTTGTAACTGCAAACAAAGCTAAATAAGTGATAATATGCGGTAAAAAACATTATTATATTGATTTTGCCTGTTTAATGATATTGTGTACAATACATGGCCGGAGGTCCATACATTTTAGCAACATCTCCTTTGTTGTCCGGTTATGGCGGCTGGAAAAGTTGGCAATCCTGGTTACAGCACGAGATCGTTCCCCCGCGGAGTTAAGACAATAAAACGGTAATAACTACAAAAAACTCATTTCCCGCGAGATATCCCTGAGGGACAGTTTAAACACGTTCCAATCTCACAAAAATCGCGCGCGGGGACAACATTTAACATAACGATAAATGTTTTATGTATGCCCTTTATCTCGTCTATTTCCTTTCTCTCATTCTTTTTTCGTTGAGTTTTAAAGATAGTCTTCTACAAATGGCCTCCTTTTGATAAAAAAAAGATATTTACTTTTATTTACAAATAACTGAATGTAGATACCTACCTACGATAATAAAGAAGTTACTGAAAGCTTATTTTTAGTTGATACTTATGACTGATATTTCAAACATTAACTCACAGCAATGTTTTCTAATTTTATAAAAACTCCAATCAATAATATAATCTTTATCGCGAGCAGTAATATAAAAATTATGGAATAGAATCAAAATTAAAGTATTCGAGTAAATAACACCAGTTACCTACAGCTCAAGATCGTTCTCCCGCGAAATCCAGACGGTAAAACGATCACTAAAAACTCGCTGCCCTGGAGATATCCCTGAGGGACACTCTAGACACATCCCAATCTCACAATGGTCGCGCACGGGGACAACACTTACCACAACCATTACATTTTTTATGTCTGTTCTTTATCTCTTCTATTTCCTTTCCTCATTATTTTCGTTGAGTTTTAGATAGAGCTGGTGATAGATAAAACGAATGAACCTATAGGTACAATATTGATGTGTCGCGAAAACCTAAGAAGGTTCATTCGAGCTGCGCTCATTGAAATAAAACTATTTTTGCGGATTTATGTCGTGGGTATTAGGTATAATAATATGTATTTTAAAAATCTTTTTACTTTAATAGACGCGAGATAATTCCGTAAAAATATATTTATGGTGGTTTTTAGGTAGGTATACAATTTTATTTTTCTTTCTTTTTAATAATAATTTGGTAGTCACCTATCCGTTTATTTATGTATCTTCATGCCAAGTCCTTTACGGGGTAGGCAGAGAGTTTATTTAATCCACAGGACACAACATATCAAACTGTTAGTAGGAACGTAGGAACAGTAGTTTTACTGGTGGTAGAGCTCCAGTGACGGAGCTCGCGGGCGTAGGCACCACCGCATTACCTAATATACTTGCCGCTAAATGGTAGTGTTCAGCACTATCGTATTCCGGTCAGGTGGTAATGTACGGCCCTGTAATTTCCGGCACAGAGGCATAACACGTAATGCCTTAGGAGTGGCAGCGCATCTGCATTTTGACCTCTGGTCATTGTGTGGGTGTCTATAGGCTGCAGTCTTCACTTAACATGAATGTGAACTGCATGCTTGTTTGCCACTTTTATTACATAAAAAAAAAACACAAAGCTTGGTCTCATCTCAAGCTCAATATAAAATATAGCGGCGATAGACGAAAAATTTTCGTGTAAAAAATAAGCCCAAGCCAGTCTATCGCCGCTATAATTTATATCTTAGTGATATCCCTACCTCATAAATGTAGGTACAAAAATTATTATGATTGCGAACCAGGGTATTGAAATTTGTAATAGTGCTGTGAAAAGTACCTACTTAATCGTAAATTGAACAGCCTACCTACTTGTATGCCGGCATATTTGTAAATCCGCCACTACTAAACTAACTTGTAAATCCGCTACACTAGACATACTGTTTGTATGTCTAGTGTAGCGGATGTGAACATGTCTGGTAGATCTTATATGCAATTAATATAATTCAAAAAATTAAATATATTCGTTGAGTTTTGAAGACAGTGTAAGCCAAAAAAGAATCGGAGAAAGGAAATAGACGAGTTATTAAAGGGCATACCTTCATAAAATCGTCTCTGAATCTGATAACTGTTGTCCCCGCGCGGGCCCTTGTGAGATTGGAAAGTGTTTAGAGGGTCCCTCAGGGATATCTCCTGGGGAGCGAGTTTTTTAGTGGTCGTTATCGTTCCACCGTCTCAACTCTGCGGGAAAACGAAATTGTGCTCTAACTCGTATTAGGTACCTATTTAATCGCATAAAATTAAGTACATCAATTTTAATAAAATAATTAATAATAATTTTAATATTTTTTTTAAATGATTACTCTTTGCTCCAGATACAGATTTGCTTAGATTTGAATTTAATTTGGTGCCGATTCCTATTTACTAATTAAAAAATCGGAGTCTGTCCATTTCCTGTAGGTACTATTTCCAGTCTTATACATTTTGAATCAGTCGGATGTAAGGACCCTATATACGTTTTTGACCTTGAGTATTTTATTTAATGAATTAAAAGATTCAACATATGAACCTACGCAAAGCTAGTTTATATCTACGGTTAATAATATTGTAAGTAGGTAGGTACAGGTTTATTTGTATTATCTGTCGTCAGTTGTATCTAAATCTCTAATTAAAAAATGGGGAAGGGAAATAAAAGAGATAAAGAGCACATAAAAAAAATATTGTTGTGATAACTGTTGTCCCACGCACGACCATTGTGAGATTGGTGCATGTTTAAAGTGTCTCTCAGAGATATCTCTGGAGGAGCGATTTTTTTTAGTGGTCGTTATCGTTTTACCGTCTCGACTTTGCGGGAGAAATACCTACTTTGGGCTGTAACTGGTGTTATTTTCTCGGATATTAAGTTGATTCTTTTGCATCAAGTTTTTATCGTTTTTGCTGCCGACACAGATTTGAATTTAATTTCATTCCGAGTTTTGACCGGCAAAATCGGTCTTTTGCACATCAGGCTATAATCAAGGCCTGGAAATCTGCTCTTATCTGTATCTACTTAGTAGTTGTAGTAGGTACTTGGCTTTTGTATGTATTGATCGTACACTCAATGTGACTCACGAATTGTAATTCGTATAATAGGTATGTCAACGTCCAGGATCCAATACTCTTCTTACAAACAGCCTTATTGGTAGGTACCAACCTAAGAAGAAGCGACTTGAACTCTACGTCCAACGTTTAAAAACCATTGTTATAAAAGAAGCAAACTAACATGCTATCTCCATTAGTGGTTGGTAAATACTGTAGAACACCCACATAAAAACTACATCAGCTGCATGTGCCACATATCTAAAGCCTAATATTAGGTAATTGTGATTACGGAACCAATTTTTACTGGTGGTAGAGCTTCAGTGACGGAGCTCGCGGGCGTAGGCACCACCGCATTACCTAATTTACTTGCCGCTAAATGGTAGTGTTCAGCACTATCGTGTTCCGGTCAGGTGGTAATGTACGGCCCTGTAATTTCTGGCACAGAAGCATAACACCTTAGGCCTCCGGAGTGGTAACGCATCTGCATTTGTGTATCACAAAGCATCTCAAGTATCTATAGTCTGCAGTCATCACTTAACATCAATGTGAACTGCAAGCTTGTTTGCCATTTCCATTTAATTAAAAAAAAATCTGCCGGAAAACGGTATCGATAAGTCCAACTACTTTTGTTAAGTATGCCTCAAATGAAGTCTCATATTTCTATAGACAGTAGGTAACAACCATCGAAGCATGTCCCTCGTTATATCAGTGCTTTAACATGCCTATTTCTAGCCTTACATGGTCGTGATACTTATCACGTACGTAGAACTTCGTAAACTAGACATTTATTATATTTGTGTAGGTATTTTTTAAGGTTCCGTAACTTATAAGAAACCGTCCGTCCGTATATTCGCAGCTTAGCTCAGAGAGTCTTTGTCTTAGAAAGTTGTAATTAGTGAGTGAGTAGCTACATTTTTGAAATTCTAACAAAGTGATAAAATAAAATAGTTTTGTTTCCGGATACCTTAAGCGTACCCTATATAGGGGCACTTGTTGGATATGTCTTGAAAAATATCATAGTTTTAGAACATATCTAATTATTTGACCACGGGATTCGTTTGTGAATATTTAAGCTTCAAAGTGAATTTTTTTGTTAATCTCAAACCTCCTTCACTACCCGTTAAACGGTGTACCTATCATGTGAAAAAAATTACAGTAATAATTTATGAATTCTTGACAAATATCCGAGTAACTGTCGATGAACCATAGAGCAACACGGGTCACCGGCACCTCTAATCCGCTTTGCTCTATTTATACCTACCTACGATGATCTTATAAAGTTTTCTGAGAGACGGAACCCTATGTTTTTGTATTAAGTATCTAAGAAAATATTCTCTGTAAGAATAAAAATACCCAAGTATGCTACATGGGGCCGTTCAAGTATTCTCTCTGTCTCTAAGTCTTTGCTCTGCTTATTTTGGATGACATGGGGGGTAGGGGAGTCTAGATGATGATTACGTCATCGGTAGTTATTTACTTATTACATCAGTAAAATCTAATCTCTATCCTAAATCTATTTTCTTATTTCTAAAATTATAAATATATCATTATAAACATAATATAAAAAAAACAATACATTAATTGAAAAATGTTTACGTAAGCATGGGGGGAGGGGGTAAGAGCTTTGCTTACTGTTGCTGACAAGGGGGATGGGGGGGGTAAAGAATTGTAATAAATCTGCTTACGTAATACTTGAACGGCCCCCATACGTGACAATTGTGTAGGATCCCGTTTATTGTAACATGAAGGTCCATTAGGTAACTACGAGTACATATTTAACGTTCCATTAGCAGAAGAAATTGTCTGTTCTTGGGCTTCTTGGTTTGTTTCGGATATACCAAACGGTTATTGCCTCATTATCAAACCCATTTCATGTTGTTGTGTAAAATTAGGTAGGTATATGAAATAATTGTTCAACGTATATGGGAAAATAAATAAATTAATCATCCATTAGCAGAAGGAATTGTCTGTTCCTGGCTTCTTGGTTTGTTCCGGAAATACCAAACGGTTATTGCCTCATTATCAAACTCACTACATGTTGTTGTGTTAAATTAGGTAGGTATATGAAAGAGTTATTCAACGTATATGGAAAAATAAATAAATTAATCACCCATTAGCAGAAGGAATTGTCTGTTCTTGGCTTCTTGGTTTGTTTCGGAAATACCAAACGGTTATTGCCTCATTATCAAACCCACTACATGTTGTTGTGTTAAATTAGGTAGGTATATGAAAGAGTTATTCAACGTATATGGAAAAATAAATAAATAAATCATCCATTAGCAGAAGGAATTGTCTGTTCTTGGCTTCTTGGTTTGTTTCGGATATACCAAACGGTTATTGTCCTGGGTTTGATTCCTGGGTAGGGGGTTATCAGAGGTAATGGTGTAAAGTCCTTTATCTCTGGTTCTATTGACATTTTTCAATTTTCTGGAAATCTCCCAGTACCTCGAAGTTTGGTAATGTGCCCAGAGATGTCAACAGGCTCGCCACCTGTTACATGGGCCAAAACGTAACCGGCGAATCGTGGGTGTTCGCATGTCAAGCACAATGCATGCATTTACCTCTGCCTACCCCTTCGGAGAGTACAGGCGTGATGAATATGAAAGAATCATTCAACGTATATGGCAGTAAAAAATTAATCATCCATTAGATACTTTTGATTTACTCGTTACTTACGCGTGATGTTGAAACGCTGCCGAACCGTTTTCAGTATTTATATAGTTAAGTAACGCATTTTATAATTATCTGATGCATCCATGAATTAATATGATTGCGTCAATAGGTTACGTATTTGCGTAACCAATGGGTTACTTGTAAAAAAATATGCTTTCGTATGTAGTAGTTTTAAACGAACCAAGTATGAAATGTAGGTATATCAACCAATAGTTTACGAAAGAGAACAGGCTGATTAAGAATTAAATATGATGTGTCCATCATTGCTGATTATAACGATTCCTTTGAAATCTCTGTTTTTGTATAAAGTAGCAGATGGCATTTCAAACGAATACGATAGGCAACAATTATTTTGAAATGTTAAATAGGTATTGCCACAGGTGTCTATCTCAAAACAAGTAAGTTCGCCATTAATAATTGTGGTTTCGCCGGGATGCCTTAGATTAGGGGGCTTCAGCCCAAGGGGCTCAATAGCCGGTGGTTGCCCCACATCGGTGAAGCGAGGAGGAACCCAGCGAGGGAGCGGCGATTGGCGTGCGTCTGCCCCCCACTCGCTGCTTTGGTGAGGAGACGACTCGTGAAAAGGCGTACCACAGGTACCTACATCCTCAACATTGCACCCTATTCCTAGTCGCCTAACGGTAGTCCCATCGGTTTGGTGGCACACCTTCGAAGTTCCCGCTCCCTTGGGGCCGTACTGTGCTACCTGTGAACTCTTTCACCCGGACGTGTTGGGACACCTGGTGTTGTGAGTGGTCTGGGCGGACGCGGTCATCCGCTACCCTATCAGGGACTTCCGATAGACTAGGGGACGTCCATTGCCCGAATGGAGAGAGATCCCACTAGTTGGCGTGCAGATATTCCTTATCCCATTAGCGTTGGTAGGAGCCAAAAGGACCAGTAAGGTCATGGAAGTGTAAGGAAGCGTTCCCGAGACCCCGGAGTTGTGGCGGACGAGTCAACACCGCAAGGTTTTAGTGAGTAAAAGTCTCATACTACCTGCCGTCTGTTCCCTTAGATGGCGGGTGCCCTCTGCAAAAAAAAAGACACAGATAGTGTTTCCCTTAAAAATGTGTTATAGGCTTCTAAATTCTGGACTTCAAATGAATCAGAAATAAGTAGAACATACGAGGATACGAGGTGGATTCTTGTGAACATCTTTGGGGAGGCTTTTTTTATGTAATGGAAGTGGCAAACAAGCATGCAGTTCACATTGATGTTAAGTGATGACTGCAGCATATAGACACCCACACGAAGACGAAGGTTAAAATGCAGATGCGTTACCACTCCTGAGGCCTAAGGTGTTATGCCTCTGTGTCGGAAATTACAGGGCCGTACGTAACATGCATGACGTCGTTTCACGATGATCACGTAGGTACGTGGAAATCTACGACGCGACATCGTATCGTGCCACGATGCACGGCACTTTATTGATGATATCCATCTATTAAATGTAGATACATAATTCCTTATAGGTATATCTGTATAGGTAAGCGCAAAATATCTTGATCTTCTTTATGCCTTATAAATGTACCTATCGAGTATCGAGGTCAGCTTTCGCTATTCAAAAACGTTTCTTAGCTTTGATCTGCTGCTTCTGTGGGTATTGTACCACGGATACTCGGTATTCATTTGAAACGTATTTAGTGATCGCAGTAAGAGGGTACTTTAAGGTTTCAATGTTCTTCCAATTCTCCCTGTCTCAGATCTTTGGAAGATTGTTTGCAATTTTGAACTCTATTACTTACAAGGAAATTATAAAATACATCGACAAGAGTTTTTATAGAAATTCTATCTGAGTTTATTTAGATTGTGTGCTTTTACTTTGATTATATTATTGATATTAAGTAACTCTCCTATTCCGCCAATAATATCAGATTATTTTATTGTAGTTATGTATGATTGGATTTAGCTATTGGTAGATAGGCCATAGGCGCATGTTCACTTAGTATGTACATAATATTTCTGGTACCTACTTGTTCAAAATTTGGCATCGTAGTTAACGGCGCAGATGCATAAAATTTTAGGTTCAGTGCTTACACATCTGGACTGGATGCTTGTTTGCATTTGAAGACGTTTGGATTTTTTGAACGACAGAAAGCGACCCATATATAGGTGACCTATATATAGCTATGCATATACTTATGCATATATTATATACTGCTAAAAATTAAGAATTTTCGTCAAATTAAAGGAAAAAAAACGACCTAGTGCATGTCGGGCCACGCGCAGTACCTATAGGGTTCCAGAGTTACAGACTAAGAGATGTAATGAAAAAAATAAATAAATATTTTCTATGGAGTTATTCGAAATTTAATTACTCGCAAACTTGTAAAGCCAGCATAAGTAAGTGTGATAGATTTCCTTTTGATTTCATTATATATAGCTACTTCTGCCGTAACGTTTGAATTTCTTACAACAACCATTTCTTACAATTTAGTTGGTACGTGGGGGAGGGACACTTGACTCTAACGAGAATTGGCACTTTAAAGCTTAATAAGTCACAAACCGTTAACTAAATCGAATATTTGCACACCCTTAACGTTGTTAACAGACCTATCCAACGATATCATACACTATATAAAAAACGAAAAATAAAAAAAAAAATAACCGCGCGATACATGTGGGGGAGGTCAAAAATGACAGGTTTTTATTCTACCACTTTGTCGGCGTAATAAAGTATACTTGTGCCAAATTTCAAGTCTCTAGTACCAACAGTTTTTGCCCTAAACCGCGGACAGACAGACAGACAGACAGACAGACAGACAGACAGACAAACGGACATGCCGAAACTATAAGGGTTCCTTGTTTTTACTACGGAACCCTAAAAAAGGAAAGAAAAATTAAATTCAATCAATTTTGCGCGAACGGATAGGTAGATAGTCTTTTGTTGGCAAAAAGATATCATGCTTAATAACAAAGTATAGACTTCATTAAAAGATTCTTCATTTTTATCATAGTTCCACCGTCATTAATAATGAAAGAGAACCAATAACCTCGTCCAACGGCTCTGAACATTTAATTAAAAAGTTCGTGGCGATGCTACGTGTAACCAAACAGTCTTGGGAAAGTTCCTGATTGACGTTTGCCGCCTATGAAAACTCACCCTTACTAACATTTGCTTTGGAATACTAATGTTTGACTGTTATAGTTTTTGATGAACTTACTCGTACTTAACAAACGCTGACTTCTGAGACGACGAATATATTGATAAATATTCATAACTATAAGACCCGGCAAACTTCGTATTGCCTCAGAATGAAATAATGTGTCAAACTATTTGTATGGGAAAATAAAATTGTGGTTTTTAATATTATCCTTCAATTTCTTCATATTTTCTTACCCTGGCTTCATATTTTCTTACCTTTTAAACCTTCCCTGGATTGCCAAAAATCATTTAAAATCAAAATTAGCCAAATCGGTAAAGCCGTTTTCGAGTTTTAGCAAGACTAACGAACAGCAATTGATTTTTATATGTATAGATACATACAGATATAGGTAATAACGAGAAGTTAAAGACCCTGTAAAAAGTTAAGTAAATAAATAGTAAGTGAGAACAAATTACTACTACTCTTATAATTAAATCCTCTCATTATTAAATCCTTGCTTTGATTTTATGTATCTACAACGAGGTCGTACGTCAAGTCAAAGTAAGATTAAGATAAGATCGTTTCATGGCATACATAGTCATGTAAATCTAATTGTTTTATCATTTATCTTTCTGTGGAGATAGTAGTAGAGGTACCTATGGATGTAGAGCTATATTAACATTCTAACAAAACGAAACACCGTCTATAAACCTAATGCTGAACACTTCCGTTTAGCGGCAGATAAATGGAAGAATAAGATATTGCAGTGGTATCTTTGCCCTCGAATTAGTCGATTGAAGCTTCATCACGAATAAGTATAAATATTGTTCAAGAGCATAATATTTTCTAATAGGTACATTGTCTTGTAGACGTAGTTTATTTACGGATAAATACGTAGGTATAACGAATAAACAGGCAAAGGAAAAAGATGCTAATAATTTTTCTCTTATTACGATTTACTGTTAGATGGGACGGTATGATAAAGTATATTATGTTGCATGAGCTAAGTCTCTTAGATATACCATGTAATTCCTGACTTTATGTCCTTGATAAGTAAAAATTACACACGGCTAATTACTTCTTAGGTACTCGCGTGCTACAGTAAATTTATGAAACCTTTTTTATGGCAGTTAATAGTCCTTATTCATATAAATGGTTTCGTCGTTATCTCCGCCCTGCAGAACGTTAAACCGACATAAAGTCTGAAAAGTACATCGTCACGATAGGGCTCTCTTTTGGTCGTAGTCATTAAATATATAATTACTTGAAAGGTACCAGGAAAAAAGTTGGAAAACTACCTAAAAGTGATTGGTTTCCAATCACTTGTAGATTTTATTTGCTCACATTCGATGATTGGATTTATTTTTCATTAGTGTATTGCACAGAACAGATAAATAAGGATAGAATGGCTAAAGACTCATTTTATTATTGAAACCGTTGTCGCCAGTTGCACACATTGACATTGTCACTACAGAGACAATTCAAACTGCAATTGGTCAATTGAAATAGACCACTCCCAAACACTTACTTCTCACAAAAGTAACTCTTTCTGCTTACGTAACTCGGTTGCTTTTCGTATGCTCTGATTTCGCAAAGTTAAGACGTTTTGATTCGAAATATTAGAATGTCATAATTTCCCCACACTGTATTACCAGTTTATAACATTTCCACAATGATCGTGCAATTACTGAACCATAAATAAAATTTAAAATTAAAAAAAATGCCAAAAATGCACATTAATCCATTGAGATAATGATAATAAATGTGTGGAATACTTTTTACTTTCGATTAAATTAATTTCTAATAGTTATTATCGTGATATATAAAAAAAACATCCAATATTGTTTCGTGGAAATTTTATTTATATGGTATCCCAGCTTAAGACATGTTCTTTATATTTTATCGACTTTTCATCTTATTATCGAAATTGGTGTTTTTGTTAAAAAATATTTTTAATTAATTATTTTTATTATATTTTAGAGTATTGAATGTGATATCTATTGAGATGTATAGAGAAAACCGTGCTCAGAAGGTAAAATTGTCGCAGGTGGTCGCACATCACAGGTGTTTTAGATAATGACGAAATTACATCTTTTTTCGAATCCAAGATGGCAGATATAATTATTTTTTGAAAATTTATTAGGGGAGACAATTTTGAGGTTTCTTGGGGTGCGGATTACGAAAATGGCATCCGTTTTCAGATCCAAGATGGTGGACAGTTTTTTTTTCAAAATGTGATATGGGTATCAATTGTGAGGTTTCTTGGGATGCTGATTACGAAAATGGCATCCGTTTTCAGATCCAAGATGGCGGACAGATTTTCTCTTTTAAAGTATGGTATGGGTATCAATTTCGCGGTTTCTTGGGGTGCTGATTACGAAAATGGCATCCGTTTTCAGATACAAGATAGCGGACAGATTTTCTCTTTTAAAAAATGGTATGGGTATCAATTTTGCGGTTTCTTGGGCTGCTGATTACGAAAATGGCATCCGTTTTCAGATCCAAGATGGCGGACAGTTTTTTTTTCAACATGTGATATGGGTATCAATTTCGAGGTTTCTCGGGGTGCCGATTACGAAAATCGCATCCGTTTTCAGATCCAAGATGGCGAACAGGTTTTGCGATAAATTGTAGTTCTTAAAAATATGTGCAGATCCGCATCCGCATCGCAGATGTGAACCTCTAAAAATCCGCTTCCGCGAATGTCGAGATTAACTACTACAGAACAGTGTTTTTTACTATTCTGTGTTAACCACGAAGTAAATAAGAAGATAATCAACATAATGTTATGTACACGTACAATTTCATGTTTATTTTCACATTCGAATTTAAAAGTCTCTGGTTTTATTAGTCTTGCAATGATTGTGCAATGTTCGTTTCAGAAGTTATCATCAGTGTGATCGATAGGTATTCACATTGATGTTAAGTGATGACTGCAGCAGAAATTACAGGGCCATACATTACCGCCTGACCGGAACACGATAATGCTGAACACTACCATTTAGCGGCAAGTATATTAGGTAATGCGGTGGTGCCTTCGCCCGCGAGCTCCATCACTGGAGCTCTACCACCAGTGAAAGTATTCATAGGATCGATGATGAACTAAATTCTATTTTGCAATCAAAGAGTTACAGGAGCGTAATACCGGTTCTTGACTTAGTTAATTATTCGACTATCCTACCTACTAGTTTAATTAAAGTAGGTACAACCGAATATGGGGAGCGTAATTTCAAATTACTTACGCATATTAGGTATTACATTTTCATGATGGATTTTCACGTTATGTATGCTTTTATTATGCATAGACTTCAGGTAGGTACATAAAATGCATTTAGGTAGGTATTGGATATTTGTTCAATATTTCAGTAAGTACATCATTTTTCATCGTTTTTATTGTATAATACATTTTTCTTTTGCCAACGAATAATACCGATCACCTAAATATTTCATTCAAATACCTATTTATAAAATTTCGGACAAAAATTGGCGTTGCATTTTCTCCAAGGGATCTTAATGACGGTTTTATTGAAATTCGAGGATGTCTATACAAACTTTGGGCCGGCAAACTTTTATGTTGTTTCAGCGTGCATAAATTCGGATTTGGGTCCTTTATTTATAATTTCATTTAAAGAGCAAGTATGATGCTAAGAAAGTTATTTCAATGAGTATAGTCTTATAAACAGACTGGACAACACAAACATAAAAAGTTGTTTGAAAGGCTGATGATTTCTAGAGAGTGCCCTACTGCTTAAACTTTGTGTTTTTCTATATTTTTTCGCAATATCTACTAATATTATAAATGCGAAAGTAACTCTGTCTTCTGTCTGCCTGTCTGTTACCTTTTCACGTCCTAACGACCGAACCGATTTTAATGAAATTTAGTACAGAGATAGAGCTGACTTTGAGAAAGAACATAGGCTACTTAGTTATTTACAAAACGACATCCACGTGACGCGGGCTAAGCCGCGGGCAACAGCTAATATACAATAAATATGGATATTTGTGTTTAATTATCCTATTTTTCTAGTTTTTATCTATTTTCGGACAGTGGGTAACGCAACGTTTTCATAATCATACTAGCGGTCCGCTCCGACTTCACCGCTCAGGCCATCATAGCCTTCCTCGATAAATGGGCTATCTATCACTGAAATAATTATTCAAATCGGACCAGTAGTTCCTGAGATTAGCGCGTTCAAGCAAACAAACAAACAAACTCTTCAGCTTTATAATATCAATATAGATTTTACTAACTGACTAACGTCGTTCTGCCAAACAATACCTAAATTTTAAAGAAATTGCCTTAGAAAAAAATAAAAAAAATATTAGGCGAGGATGAACAACGCGTTTGAATGGTTTGATTTTAATTTATTTAAAATCAAACCATTCTATTATATATTCATATCATTCATACCAATATTTTATTTCTCTAAGAACTTCTAAGATATTAATTTAAATGGTGCAATAGGTATATAGGTATATTGCAATAATGTGCATAAAATGCTCAAGGTAACTTAAGTACTTAATTTGATAAGGATTAAGTAATACTGTGTTGTGTAAGTGTCAATAGCTTTCCAGTAAACGCATTTCAAATTACGTTATATTCCATCCAATTTACACTAGGGTTGCTGAGGATTCCTCTTCCTCTTCCTCATAATGAGGAAGTTCCGCAATATTTTGGGTTCCTCAACCGTTTCCGCATCCTCAAAAATTAAAATAAAAAAATCCTCTTCCGCTACCGCTTCCTCAAAATTTAAGAGGAATTTATGAGGAATTTTGTTGCGCATGCACGTCGCGTATCGATGGCAACGCACACGACGCAGCACGGTGCCAGGCCGAACAGGCGAGCGAGACCTTCCCACCCGCCACCGGCGCTGTTTCTTGATTGTTTGTTTTAATTTTATTGACATATATTATTTTGTTTATACGCGTACTCAACTTAAAAAATCGAAATATTCGGGGCTTTACAGAACTGTATCTTTACAATACCTATCTTCTCTTCCATCAAATGTACCAGCAAACGACTTTTTAGCAATGCTGTATTGGTATATGATGAGCTATAAAACCGGTTGTTGGGGAAACAGCGTCCAAATTTTTTTTTATAAAAATTAACCTCCCTGTTTAAAATAAATTTCGATTAATAGTATTCAATTCTTTTATTTTGATTAATAATATTCGACTTAAATACCTAATTCACAAATAAATAAAGACTGCATTCTTATTTTCATTTCAATTCCTAAATGAAATTGTGTCATTCACTCATCTTTTTTTTTGGTGTGCGTGTGTTTTTTTTATGTTTGTAGGTTGACAGACAAGCAGACGGGCCACTTGATGGAAAGTGGTCACCGTCGCCTATGAACATTTGCAACACCAGGGGAGTTGCCAACGCGCTGCCAGCCCTGAAGGACTCTTTTGACGCCATTTTTGAAGAACCTCTTAATGTAGCACCTAGGGAACACCTCAGAGGGAAGTTCGTTCCACAATTTACACGTTCTGGGCAAGAACGAACTTAAAAACCGCACCGTTGAGCACTGCCAGGTGTCCAGTCGGTATGGGTGGAACTTCTCTCTTCGGCGGGTAGTACGGTGTAGGAAAATAGATGGTAGCACCATGTCAAACAGTTCAGCAGAACACTCACCATTGTAGAGACGGTACAACGCACATACTCCCAATGTCTCTGCGTAGGCTCAGATGTTCGAGCCTGTCAGTAAGTCCCGAATCGTTAACAATACGAACGGCGCGTTTTTGTAGGGAGTCAAGTGGACCAAGCTAGTATTTGGTATGAGTAGTAGTATGAGTAGTAGCTAGTAAATGAGTATGAGTAGTAGTAGCTGCCCCGAAGTGAAAGTGAATACTGCCTGGCTTTGTTAAGCACCCCTAGCTTTTTGGATGCCAACTTGGTCTTACACTCAATGTGACTCCCGAATTGCACTTCGTTCGATATGTCAACGCCCAGGATACAGATACTCTTACCAACGGCGATCGGAATGCCCTGGAACTGTGGTGCTACAATGCATGGCGTTTTTTAGCGGTGAACGTGCAGACTTGTGTCCTCGTGGGGTTGAACTGCATTAAATTAAGTCGACCCCAATCCGAGACCCGCTCCAGAGAGTGCTCGATTTCAGACACAAGTCTAGTTCTTCTTTCCTCGATAAGTGTCCGAGAGGCATTTGCACGGCTAGTGTAGTGTGCATATCCCGTACTATCATCGGTATAGCAATGAAAATTGGAGTTTTCCTCCAACATTTGATGTGCAGAAGAAAAAGCGTGGGAGATAGTACAGAGCCTTGCGGCACACCAGCGTTGATAGGTAGTCTGTCTGAGCGCTGACAGTCAACTAAGACTTGTATATAACGCTCAGACAGAAAGCTGGCTGTCCAGTTGCATAGCCTCTCGGGAAGACCGTAGGATGTAAGTTTCGCGAGAAGTGCCCTGTGCCAGACCCGGTCAAAGGCCTTAGCAATGTCGTTGTGTAGATATGTCACTGAACTCGTCCTTAACTGCTGGACCAATTTTGATGATTCTTTATCGTATGTGTTTTGAGAATGGTTTAGATTTTAGATTCATAGTAAAAATAATTAAAAGAGCATTTTGTAGTGGACCAACCACGTGCGGATTTTCGGTTGGGTCCGCTAGTATTTATATCTTCGTATCATCCTCTTCTCATCTTTCTGTAGCGCGCAAGGTCTCCCGGCTGGTGTAGAACGCAAGCGATCTACTCGATTAAGCGATACGGGTGCGGTCGGGTGTGTGACGGGTGACCACTAGTGGCAAATTAAAATGCGCATTTTCGTGCTTCGGAGAGCAGGACGCCGACGGTCCCGGTTGCTATCGACAGATAGCAGTCGTTAAAACATCCGACAGCGGGTTGGCCACTAACCCTTGCAAAGTAACTCCACCAACCCGCATTGGAGCAGCGTGGTGGAGTAAGCTCCAGACCTCCTCTCAAGAAGGGGAGAGACTCGTGCCCAACAGTGGGACGTTTCAAGGGTTGCTATTATTATTATGTCATCGGCTTCCTCTTCCTCTTCCTCTTCCTCTTCCTCTTCCTCATCCTCTTCCTCATCCGCATCCTCTAAATTGGCGCATCACAATTCCTCTTCCTCCTCCTCTTCCTCATAATCACTTCCTCAACAACCCTAATTTACACCAAACTTTAAATTATGTACACAAACCTTCCCCGAGAATCACTCTGTCTATTGGTGAAAATCGCATGAAAATTCGTGGCGTAGACTTTGAGTTTATCGCGAACAGACAGACAGAGACAGACAGACGGACACTAGGGGGACTTTGATTTTTAATATATATAGATAGATGAATTGGAATAATAATAATATGAATTCACAACTGGTCGTGACTTGCAAATTAAATGGCTTTCAAACTTATTAAAAATAATGATTGCATACATAATTAAAAAAACATGTCCAATACTTTCTTAAACTTTTAAATGTTATAGAAGTATAAATAGTATTTTATAGATTAGAAACATATCTGTCAGCGATCAACCTATAGTAGGTATATAACGGAGGAATGAGTACTATGAGTAGGTGACATCATAGAGCAACACGGGCCACCGGCCGCGGCGGACCGGAGGGGAGTAGCCATATCTATGCTTTCCCCTCTGTCAAAGTACAAGCCCAAATGGTCCTACGCCTGTCGCCCAGATGCTTAAATGTGTGCGTGAAATTGATAAGGTATTTTGTTAAAATCATGGTATGAGTTTCGTAGTAACAGACGATTTTTGTATTGTGTATCACACGTAGTTCCCCCCGCAAAAAGTGACTGTTTTGCATCGGTAATAAGCGCTATGGCTTATCCCCTCCGGTCCGCCGCGGCGGCCGGTGGCCCGTGTTGCTCTATGGCTAACATAATACATCAATGGCTCAATGATAAAAGACTGGGTCTACATTTCATTCTCTCTCTATGTGACATAAAAGAGGGATTAAAGTGAAACGCCCACATTATCAGTTGACGCACAATGGATTTTTGCTAGTGACTGGAATAATACATCATTGCACTAAAGTGTAATATTAGCTTTTCACGCTCCAATTTCAGGGTCATTACCATTTTTCAATACCCATTGAAAATGGCTTTCATTTTCAAAGGTCAGAGATTAGAATTACTTATTATTTTGTTTATTTTTTATGTCACTGAAGTGGAAAACAAGTTTCACAATCGTTGCAATGCATCAAATTTTCTGGTGTTTATGTATGCCACCTAGCAACTTACGATGCATCCTTGATATAAAACCAAGTGCGTGTGGGTGTAATGTGTGTGTACACCTGTGTTCCGTAGCCTACAGGCTACGCAATCCTTAAAAAAGGAAACCGATGTCTCTGTTCGCTTACAGACATAAAGTGGTAATTAAATTATCTTAGACACAACGATTACGCGTTTTCTAATAAAGTAACTTAATTTAAAAGTTTACTTATAAAACACCTACTGTTAAAGAAAAACTTATCCATTAAAATATATTTTCACATAAGTAGGCAACTTAATTTATAACTTGGGGCGGATGTCGCACAGAGCTTTTAAGCTCATTTACTTTGGTACCAAGATTATAACAATGAATAATATTATGTGTCATCTATACATATAATAAGACCGTTAACATCGAGTGTCCGTACCTTAAATATTTTTCCAAAAAACTGATAGAGAGCGATTAAAGAAAATAACAAAAACGAAAAAAAAACAATTTTTGGAATTTTTGTCTGTCTGTCTGGTACGTTTTAACTTCGATTTACTCAACGCGGTTTTACGCAACTCACAGGTGGATTACTTAAATAAGGAGCGTTGTCAAAACTGTGTTTTGTCAAAATCGGTTAAGGGAAAAAGAAGTTATGGTCAACTGAAAATTTACTTCAAGACTTTTAATCAGAGTTGAATGCGGTTTGCGTCTCGTATTTAAACTAGCTATGCCCGCGACTTTATCCGCGTAGAATTTAATAAAATGATTGTTCAGCATACGGACAAAGTCGTGGGCACAGCTAGTTTTCTTAAAATATTTTCACTTTAACGTGTCTTTCAATGAATAATATTATGTGTTATCTATACATGTAATAAGACCATTAACATCGAGTGTAATTTGATAAAAATCAAAGAAGATGCGAGGAAAACAATTAATTTAAGATAAAATATTAGAAACCGACGTTAATACATATATCTCTAAACTGAAAGTTTATAGACATAGAAACTAGAGGAAACTCTAACTAAAATTGAAAGTGAAATAATTTATAGATTACCTCAAGAAAACTCTTTTTTAATCAATTAAAATTGGTCAGTAGGTACTTAGGTAAGACCATGACGGTACCCACTCGGAATTTTTTGTTGCAAATCAGCGCTACATAAATAAGAATGAATTCTAGTGCTCTAGTAGATAAACGTTTTAGTGGTGCCTCCGCCCTCGACCCTCAATCACTAGAGGTCTACCACTAGTAAAAAGGACCTATCAAACTGATGTCAACCGAGTTACGTAACAGCCCCGTTGGAGCTCAATAGCTCCAGTGATGGAGTTCTAGGTCGCATGTGTACCACAAAACATATGGTTTTTATGGTTCTGTGGTATGTAGTATACATAACCTGTCACTAAATGACAGCGTTCATCGCTACAGCATCATAATTTATTAATTGGCGGTTGACCGCAGCGTTCGTTTACGTGGTCTTTGCCTGCAATAATTTACCAAACTGTTTAATTATTAAACCGTAGAACATGAGCTCTGCAGTCTGTTATCACATAGCGAACAAACCAAACCGAATACCGGTTTGACAAAACTCGAATAATTACTACAGAACACAGACGAATTCTAATTCGCGAATAACATCGAAATGTCAATAGAGGACAGATGGCGATTGTCACCATCATGGGATCAGATAATAAGTAAAATTAAATCCCAACCGCAACAACAACTGTCTGCTGTCAGACAAATCTTTCCACAGTATGAAATATACAAAAATATCTATTCTGCAGTTAGCGGCAGTTTAGTTTCATTTAAGGTCATGGAATAAAATTATTGAGTATACAGTATACAAATTACTTATTCAAGTAAGTTCTCAATTCTTATAGCGTAGGTACTTAAAAAACAATTAGTAGCTTATTTTTCAACAAGTACGCTTATTGTTATACTACTAAAAAATATTTTTTACACCAAAAACAATTTCCCATTTATGCCAAATTATAGTTTTAGTTGAAAACAAAAATAAGGCCCAACAAATTGCTTTTGGGAAAATAATTAGTGAGCTTTAAACGTCTTAGCGAAATATTTAATGAAACAAGAGACGGATTTATCACCAATACTATATTAAATTTATAGCTTGAAAAGTATCTGGACCAAGTTTGGAGACGCCTTGTTCACTTGTTTTTAAATATTAATGACTTTACTAAGCAGTAATATAAAGAACTCAGTTAAAAAGTACACGGAATGGGTGGAAACAAGGGGCTTATAAAATAAGTAGTCACAAATCTCTTTGAGTTAATTAATTTACAATAGAAATGTTATAAATTAAAACTTACTTGAAGTGAATTTTGCTATATGAAATAGCATGTGACTGGTACTGGTTGACTATTGGTTGCTAATAAAATAAAAATAAACCTGCCCTGTTTCTTTTACAATGGTGACTCGCAATCCATTAGTTATTTCCATAACTTTTTTGTGTGTGTATTTGTAAAAACACTAGAAAAAAACGAGTTAAATTAGTATTAATTTCATTAATATGATCATAATATATATTATTCTACATTGCATTTGTAATAATTCGTACATACTTATAATAAGGCAGTAAAAATCGAGTGTCGTTGGTACATTAAATATTTTTCCAAATAACTGATAGGAGTCGATAAAGTAGAGAAAAAAAAAAAATTTTTTTTTAAATATTTGTCTGTCTGTCTGGTACCTACGTTATAACATCGAAACTACTCAACGGATTTGAACGCGGTTTTTACAAGTGGGTACATATAATATTAGCGTTGTCAAAACTTTGCTTCGTTAAAATCGTTTAAGGGAAAACGAAGTTATGGTCAATTGAAAATTTACTTTCAAGCACTGCTTCAAAACTTTTAACAATAGAGAAGAGAGAACGCGGTTTACATAAACGTATTTAATTTACATTTTAGACCACATTTCACGCCCGCTATCACTTTAGGAGTGGCTTTTAGGTCCTAATGACCCTGTTATAGGCTGCGTCTACCTACTCTTTTAGAGTCAAAGATATGATAGTATGTGTTATCTAATATTTTCAGTTTGATTTCGTAGCAATGTAATGACTATATAAAATTGACACGGGAATAGGATACTATAGAATTAACTATAAGTCTGTTCTCCCCTAATGACGCATAACACTGTTGTGGGCGTCTTTGGGGAAGGCTTTCCAGCAGTAGACGTCATACGGCTGGAGTGACGATGATAATGAAGAACTGTAAGTCTGGATAGTTGTAGTTTCCACAGGTTACGCGAAAAGCGACCTGCACAATACAATGAAAGCGGCAAACAAGAATACAGTAATATAATAGTAATATTGATAGTAACTGAATAGGTACACAATAGAAGACATATACGTACAAAGCATTGACCTATATGTACTGAAGACAAAGTACTAGACTGGACATTCCCCTTGATAGCATAGTTCCAGTTTTTTGCATACAATTACCTGCACTTTCCCATAGTAACAAGACAGCTGACGTAAAAACGTCATACGAAATATCTGTAAAATCAATTTAAAAACAGAACCGCTTGCTTGTTTTCGGTGTCTACTCCCTTTATTGACCTTATTGAGTCAAAGTAGAGATCTTAATCATAGAGCAACACGGGCCACCGGCCGCGGCGGACTGGAGGGGAGTAGCCATAGCGTTTATTACCGATGCAAAACGTCTGTCATTTTTTGCGGGGGGAAATGCGTGCGACACACACGCGCACTACAAAAATCGTCTATTACTACGATACTCACACCTTGACTTTAACAAAATACAGAAACAATTTCACGCACACATTTAAACATGTAGGCGACAGGTATAGGCCTATTTGGGCTTGTACTTTGACAGAGGGGAAAGCCTGCATATAGCTACTTCCCTCCGGTGTTGCTCTATGGATCTTAATACTTACGCGTTGCCTTAATGTTAGATGTCAGGACCTCTGTGCCATATCTGGCACAGAGTATAGCAAGGAACTATATAGTAAGGAATTATACCTAATAGTGTATGCACTACCAAATAACCGGAGTCCAGTAGCGTTACGTAACTTCACGCCTGTAATCCCCGAAGGGGTAGGCAGAGGTAAATGCATGCATTCAATCATACATGCAAACACCCACGACTCGTAATGTGGTTCCTATGATCACGAAATATGCTACCCCGAAATATGGAACCTTGTATGGAATTACACAGGATATAATATAAAACAACATAGTAATATATATTATCTACGTACAAAATAATAATTTGTTTAGATCATGTATTTACATTACTTCCATAATATTGAATAAATAATACTGGTGTTAAAGTTCCAGTGTCGAGGGCGTTGGCACCTATCTGCTGCCAAATAAACAAAAACAAACGTCTTTCTTTGTCAAATGTCTTTACATTTTTACATAAGTGAAATAACTTTGCACAACAGCACATACAATAGAAGCTCAGTCTTAAAGGACTGTAAGATAATTCTTAAATTCGAATGTACATTCTTACGCTGTGGGAGTAGCTAGTATCGGGGAACAGGCCGCTTGACCATAGGGGAATCTTATCGGGGTTAGGTTTATATTCATTTGGTTAATTTTGGATAAGCGGTGAGTTTCCTGGCTGTACATTTCGTTACAATGTACCAATTTATTTTGAATCAAAGAAGTTTGAAGTGTTTGAACCCTCATTTGCAAAGCTGCCAATCCCGTCGAAGCGGGTTGGGGGTATTTATTTACTTTGCTCTAAATTGCAAATTAAGGGTCAGTTTAGCCTTGAATTTAATCACCGGATTCTTATTTATGTACAGTTGGAACTAGTAAATGTTAATTAGACCATTATATAACTGATCATATGCACACACTGAAATATTTTGAAATACGGAGGACTTAAGAAGGTACGCCCAGCATCAGGTGTCATTGTTGAGTCTATATCACACAAATGCCTACCTACAAGATTCATCATGTACGCAATACTTAATATTTTTACGGGTGGTAGAGCTCCAGTGACGGAGCTCGCAGGCGTAGGCACCACCGCTTTACCTAATTTACTTGCCGCTAAATGGTAGTGTTCCGGTCAGGTGGTAATGTACGGCCCTGTAATTTCCGGCACAGAGGCATAACACCTTCGACCTCAGGAGTCTGCATTTTGACCTTGGTCTTCATGTAGGTGTCTATAGGCTGCAGTCATCACTTAACATCAATGTGAACTGCATACTTGTTTGCCACTTCCATTACATAAAAAATACACCATTTCTATGTGTTAATTAATTAAGAGACGACTGCAGCCCATATACATAAATATTTACACAAGAACCGGAGGTCAAAATGTACGTGCGTTGCCACCGCAGAAGCCTAATTTGTTTTGCCTTTGTGATATTTGTATTTGTACCGTAGGTATATGATATGTATGTACCTAAATATCTTTTTTTAGCTGTGTGTAGTCTGTCAGCCACTCAGTCACTTGTTACTTAATCACCCAGTCACTTGTTCATTAAAGCAAGAGTTTAAAGACCTTGAATTAGGCATACGTGAATTAAAACGTTAAACGTTAAACTTATACAGAATACTTTTACTCTTCGGTGCGAATAATACGAAATTAATGTAAGATTTAATTTTGTAACTGATAATTAGTAAAACAATTTTGATATCAGTCTAAACACAGTTGAAATGTACCTATGTAATACGTAACCTGTAACGAATCTTTTTTTTTATACTCGTAATTTCGTAATCAAAAGTAATTATGCATTCGAAGGCAAAAAATGTAATTCGAAACTTAACTTCGCAAAGTTTGCTTGTTTATCCTCACTCAAATCTTTGAACTCGTTCGTCGCATTTTCCCAAGCTCAAACTCATCCCTCAGCGGACATCTTAAGATGTCAACACATCCTGAAAGATTGTTGAGTTTGTTACATTTGTATAGAATGTCTCGGGAGAAGGCTCTTCACTGAATACTTGAATGGTATTGCGTGTTTACAGCTCCCGTAAATACCGGGAGGTTTCAGACCCTTTCGAGTACTTGTTAGATTTGTTTTTGGGGTTCCGGTGATAAATGGTGAAATAACCCTTAAAATTTCGTTATTTCATTCTGCAACTCATTTTAGCTTTTTACTCCGCGGAAACAGTTTTATGAAGATGTCAATTCAAATTTAGTTATCACCACAAAATTAATGAAGCAAAAAGTGTTAATTGGGGTGCCTTCCTACTTATGTGTTGTGCACATTATCAAACTTCTGATGTATGTAATATATCGGCAAAGTGACTTAATATAACATACTTTTTATAAAAAAAAAACGTATGTTTTTGATTAAAAAGTAATTTTAAAGTAAGTAAAAGTAATTGATTAAAAATTAAGTTATATATTAACCTACTTGATATAGGTACTGTTACCGCCTCTAATTTGAACTGAGAGATGAATATAGGTAAATATTAGAAAGCGTTTTGATGGTACCTTCACTAAATTTTAAATACATATAAGATATTTATTTTCAGTCAATCACTATAACGTTCACCTACGGAATCCTTCATTGAGTTCCATCACGTACTTAGCCAAATTAATGTTTTTATTTTCTTATACCGTTGTTAGGTTTTCTATACCTATATAATGAATTTGCGTTTTAAAGGAATTGATGTAACACGAAAACCGATGTTGATCGCTATAAAAATTACAAAAGTAGTTTTTTAACATAGGTAGGTTGTGGTCGTCATCAAGTCTTCTCATCAATTCTGGTGGTAGAGTTTCGGTGGTTTATGGACTCGAGGGCGTAGGCGTACCGCATTACCTAACCTATCTGCAACAAAATGGTAGTGTTCAGCACTATCATGTGCCCGTAGATGGCAATGTATGGCCCCGTTATAACTTTCACAGAGACATAACAACTAACGTCTCAGGGGTGGCAACACATTTGCATTTTGCAATGTCTTTATGTGGATGTCTATAGGCTGCAGTCATTACTTAAGATCAATGTGAACTGCATATTTTTTTGCCACCCTAGTCACATACAAATCGTAATTTCTACCATTTGCAGTTTTTAAGATGTCACCATTCAAAAAGTTGCTTGTGACGTCACGACCGACGAAATGAATGACGAATTCTACAAATCTTAAAAAAAATAGTTAACATTGCGTTTTTGTAAATAAGTATTTGTGTATTAAAATTGACAATATTTGTACAAAATTATCTAATAGTGATATTGTTCCATGTTCCATGCCTTTTTATTATTACCCTCGTACAATGGTATAAATTCATTCAATTAGTATTACGGTAAAGTAGAATGACAATGAAAAAATATGACTAATTATCTCCATAATTTCGAACGTTGAAGCCTATCAGCTAGTAGGGTTATTAGTACATGCCTCTTATGTTAGTGTACCACCAGTGATACGGAACAAAAGATACAGTAGGTAATGTCGGTAATTATATATATACATACAACCTATGTATGTGTATAATTACCGTATATTTTGTTTTGTAAACTTCTTTAATTAATTCTTATAGGTGACACGACTCACTGTAGTTGAAATGGTAGATATTTATTTTCTAAGAATGACGTTCATGAATGACACTCACATAGGTACCTACCTACCTTTTTATCTTTTTGTTAACTTTGGTATTACGCGGCAACAGAAAATTACATCTCAGCCCTTAGTTCGATCAATTCAATTGTCCCAACTAATGAAAGTGTGTGCTTTTAGAGTCATTAGGAACGGAGATAGTACAAAGAACACGTGTTGAGTGAATAAAGAAAGTCGATCGAATACAATTCGTAAGTGTTTGCCTGAGAACCTGTCTAAGACAAACTCGTAATTGGTTGTTTCTCTAACTACATCTGAAAAAACATTACTCAGTGGAAAATACAGGAATTACAAAATACGTACGTAGGTACCTACAGTACTACAGTACTACCTCAGTGATATTTAATTTGCAATGAAGGTGGCAATCAAAATGCACCTGGTAAATGAACACTGCAGCCTTAAGACATCTACACAAAATCAATGCAGACACGTTGTTACCCATGAGGCTAAAGTTGTATTGAGTCTGTTCGATTGGGAGGCTATATATTACTCTCTTACACCAGTAAGAGGGTAATATATAGCATGTGCTCTCGAGCTCTGATTTTAACTCTATCATAAACAGTGTAAAAATATCTTTTACACTTTTTATTTGTATTGGATATTATATGCAGTGAAATTGCAATAATATATGCAAGTGAAATATTGAAAAACATTTTTTTTAAAAAACCTTTAAAAAAAAAAAACTGTAACTCCTACTAATACTTTACACTCAAACAATAACTGCTTAATAATGTCAGCGTACCATTTAAACGAGGAATGAAGGAAATGTAAATATCCTGAAAGGAAAAACACAGAAAGGTAAATATCCTGCCGATACCCATGTTGATATCAAAATATGATTCGGTTTCAACACATCGATAGCTAAATCGATAACATATTATTATCAAGTTTAGAAGCATATTCATTTCCATTAATATTTCCATATTTCCATCAATAGAGAACTAATTAAATGGGGACCGAGAAGGGTTTCATAATTATGTTACAACGTCGCAACTAGTTTAGGCAATTACATCTCCTTCTGTTACATAGTATATTTAAGAGCTTTTGCGATGTCCACGATGACTTGAATGAATTAAATTAAATGCAGAATTAAATAATTCATGTACATTGCGTAAAAAGTTACCATTCAATCCGAAATTTAGGAAATATGTAACTCAACGCTTACAATACCCGAAGGGGTAAATGCATGCATTCAAGTATACATGCAAACACCCACGACTTGTTTTGGCCCATATACTCGTAACAGATGGCAAGCCTGTTGACATCTCCGGTCACATTACCAAACTTCGAGGTACTGGAAAACTTCCAGAAAATGGAAAAATCCCTTGGCATGAAAATTGGCTCTTTAAAGCTTAATAAGTCACGAATAGTTAACTAAATCGAAAAATTATATTAGCACATCCCTAACATTTTTGAAATACATATCTAACGATATGGAAAACGAAAAATAAATAAAACCTAAATAAAAAAATATATGTTTTTATTCTACCACTTTGTCGGCGTGACTTGGTGTCTTGGTGTTCTTGGTAGTACCAATCGTTTTTGCGCTAAACCGCGGATGGACAGACAGACAGACAGACAGACAGACGGATATGGCGAAACTATAAGGTTTCCTTGTTTACTACGGCAACCCAATAACGATCCCTAATACACCTATCTAATAAGGGATATTGTAAAGGGATACTAGCTGTCTCGTTGAACATCGTAACGCCTAAGAGGTTTAAAAAATTAAATAGCCAAAACTGGAAAACAAATATTTGTGGAGAATCATTTAGGGATAAATAAAATAGACTACAACCGATTCTCATACCTACTAAATATACACACAAAAATTCATAATGATCCGTCGTTTCGGAGGAGTATAGTTACGAACACTGTAACACGAGAATTTTATATATTAGAGATTAGTGAAACATGCATAAGACTATTTTGATTGGGAAATGATCTGTCAGGAGAATAGTTCCGAGAACGGTTCGAGGAAAACAGAAAATTTTATGGTGCTTGTTATTACAGTTGTAATAATACATCATGTAGTCGTAGTTGAAGAAAAGTAATAAAACGAATAATTTATGCCGCCGGTTAGGGTCATTCAATTTATTTAGTTCAAAAGTTGTAAAACTTGGATCATCCCGTAGAGTTATGATCCGGGAGTTTTTTATCCGTACATTGAAGTGTCAGTCATCCTCCCGTGTTTATAGAAAATGCTTTGTTGTTTTGTCTCAAACAAAACATATATGAAATACATGAAATGAAGTGCATGTTATAGGTACCTTCGCCTTCCATTTTCAGGACATTTTTATACGTGGGCAATGTCGTTTTATAGGGTTTAGTGATTCAAAAGGAAACACTTAGGTACTTATAGAATCACTCGTGTGTCTACATTATTAAGTCTCACTGCCTGTCTGTCACTGTCAATTTGATTCAAAACTCCGGGGTCAGTTCAGTGGTAATTTGGTATACAAAGGTGGTAGGTAAACAAAAAACCCAAACAAGATCATTTCACGTACAAAGAAATATTTCCAACTATTACCGGGATTAATTGGAAAATAAAAACACCTTGCTCAAATACCTATTGTATGGCATATCAAATAAAAGGTCATATTTCACTGGTGGTAGAGTTCCAGTGCAGGAGCTCGAGGGTTTAGGCACCACCGCATTACCTAATTTATCTGCCGCTAAATGGTAGTGTTTAGCACTATCGTGTTCCGGTTAGATGGTAATGTGTGGCCCCGTAATAACTTTCACAGAGACGCAACATCTAAGGTCTCAGGGATGGCAACGCATCTGCATTTTGACCTCTGGTCTTTCTGTGGGTGTCTATAGGCTGCAGTTGTCACTTAACATCAATCTGAACTGCATGCTTGTTTGCCGCCTTTGTATCATAAAAAAAACCTGAAATATACTTTTAGTTATTTATGCAAATATGCGAAAATTTACTAGAAGAAATCAACGATATTTAATGAAAAATAAGAGGTATCTCGACTGTACAGAGTCCGTCTTGCACTTGGCCGATATTTTTGTATTTATAGCCACATGTGATAGAGCTTCAGTGATGGAGCTCGCGGGCGTACGCACCACCGCATTACCTAATTTACTTGCTTCTAAATGGTAGTGTTCAGCACTTTCGTGTTCCGGTCAGGTGGTAATGTACGGCCCTGTAATTTCCGGCACAGAGGCATAACACCTTCAGCCTCAGGAGTGGTAACGCATCTGCATTTTGACCTTGGTCTTTGTGTGGGTGTCTATAGGCTGCAGTCATCACTTAACATCAATGTGAACTGCTTGTTTGCCACTTCCATTACATAAAAAAAATGTGATAGGGAGAGTCACTCTGTATCGAACTTTCACCAAAAACATGTCAGACGTCATCGTTCGGAAACACAACACTTATGTAAATATGATGCTTATCTATATAATATATCTTGACGCTTCAAAGGGTTGGTGATATATTTAGGCGTTTGTTTAAACGTTTATATATTCACTGCGTTTACCGACCCCATGTCAGTAATTCGAACGGCTACAGTGTTTACGGATTAAGAGGACGTCACCATAAAGATGTTTTGTTAGTTACTCAGTAATTAACTTAACTCAATTTATATGCTGTCAAATAAGGTTTTGTGCTTACACCCTTTCATTACGCTGGCATAAAAGCCTCACAATGCTATTTCTATTATCTTTTAAGTTTCACTGTCCATTGGCTATATTATGGCGTGCCTGGTTCAGACCAATGATAAGAAATCGTTTGTCCGATTAATCGGTTAAACGTGTGATTACTTCGTGAAATTCTGATCATATCGTAAAATGGTTGCATTCATTATTTACAAAGGGGTTGCAAACACTTAATTTATGAGCCAACATGGCGTCTGTATGAGTAGACTCACTAAGTGAAATAAATTCTATGGACTATCACAGGCTATTAAAATATCATCATCATCATCATTTCAGCCAAAAGACGTCCACTTCTGAACAAAGGCCCAAAGATTGCCACAACGAACGGTCCTGAAAAGGTTCTGATTGTTGTTTCTAGTTATACATAAAAAATATGTTTCTAGGTCATATTTCATGAAATGAGAACTAGAAATTCGAATATTTCATGATGTGGGAAAAATTAGGATAAGGCCACGACATCTATACCAGTATAATATTAAGGATGTTCATCCATTTGGAGAGTCAAAACAACAACTACTTATCAAAACGCATTCGATATTATCTCTTTGGACCTATTGATAGCAAGAAAACATTATTATTAATACATTATCTTATCTTATATGCATATTATACATTTATCTTAGTGGTGGTAGAGTTCCAAGGAGAGTGCAATAGCGCTAAACACTGCTATTTAATATAATAATGCGTTGATGCCTACGCATAAGCTCCGTACCAACAGTAATACCCATACTAATATTGTATATGCCAAAATCTATCTGTAAAGTTTTCACGGCTAAACACAGCACCGATTTCGATAAAATTTTGTAAAGAAAATTTGAAGTTGAAGACCCAGAGTCAAAAAAGGCATTTTTTAAGGTCAATCTAAGAGGCTATGGGGGATTAAAGTTTGTACTAAAAAAAGCAGTAAAACGAATTGACAGTTAAATAAACATTTTTTTTTCAAAAATCAATGTGTAAATACGTTGATATAGGGGATACAAGTTTATGTAGAAGGTACAAATTTACTTGCTGCCGCAGTCGCGGGCTTTTTTCTGGCTAGTTATATATACCTTAATGCCTCTTTGTTAAATAATATAAAACGATAACTAAACACAGTGGCAGTAAATAAGTTTCTAGTTTGCTTAACTTAATCCTTTGAGGGTTGAGTAATTACACTTACCTATTATCCTTTTGAGGTATAGTGCGGATGATTCACATAAATGAACACTCCTGTCTCATTTAAATAGTTGTAGGAATGGTGCCCATAAAATTTAATAACCTCACATCGCTATATATTTGTCATAATATTTTATAAATTATGAATTGTTTAGTATTCGTAAAATATATAATGTAAACGCAAATGCCTTCGGTGATATCAATGTATTTAAATGTATTTTACCGACTCTTACAAAGAGAGTCATGAATTCGATATTACGATGATTAAAACCGCAAACCCTCACGAATCTCAAGCATGATGATAATATGTTTTTAATTCCATGTTATGTAATATATATATACCTACCCCCTTATTCATAAACGTAAGCTAAAGTGTGGCTAATCTCTCCTTTGTCTTTTTCTATCCTGCACATATGACAATGTTACTGACAGAGACAAAGCATTCTATAGCTAAAACGTATCTAATGTACGTTTAAGAATAAGGGGGCTAGTATATATGCAAATACTATCAAATATCTAATACAGATCATGATTATATTTATTTCGAATCAATTAAAAAAATAAACATGTATTTGAAACTCTTTTTAATATTTTACAAGGCACGGCGCGTGTAATGAAATGAGAATTACATTTTATTATTATTGATGTCTTACAAATTGTGACGACAAGTTACGGCCGCCAGCATTTTGTTTTCTTAAAATCACACGAGAAAATGAGGAATTCATTAAAAAAAAATAACTTACAAAGTAGGTACTTACGAGATAAACTACATATTAATTATGTGTCTATCTTTGAAGTCTTTAAGGTACTACAAATACTTTCAAATACTTATTAATATTTTGATATTGGATCATAGCCAAATACTCTATTTTTTTGTCAAATATTGCTATTCGAAAATTAAGTATAACACAAGCTGCAACATTGGAACTCTACCACCATTGATAAAGAGGATCAGTAGACAATGTGTGGTTCGATGGTGTAGGTGACATCGTATTACCACAATATTACCTTGTCAATCTCTGTACTATCAACGTATGAAAATCGCTTTTTTTTAAACATATTTGTTTATTATTTATTTATTCACCAAAATTGAACATCAACTCTTGTTTTACGCCAATGCTTTTTATGTAATGAAAGGGGTTCATTACATAAAACATGACAACGCAATAGCTATTGCGTTGTCATGTTTTTTTATCGTGATCGATATAACACATAAAATAATAAAATTGGCCATTGACACGAGAAGAAGAAGAAGAAGAATTACATAAAAAGCATTGGCGTATAAATGTATATAACAGGTTTAGGCATCTTGCACGAATGCACCACGAAAATTAAATAGAACATTTGCAGTGCACAAAGTGCATGTCATATAGTCACTCAGATTACGCTCAAGTTACGAAGCCATTCATTTGAAAGCGTTTTCATCTTGAACGCTGTCATTTGGCAGAGCTTATACACGAGCAATCGTGTCTATCTCCGCTTTCACCATTCTGTATACATGTAGTTTGACACGTTATAAGCCACGTGTAATTAATTAATTAGTACAGCTATTTAGCTCAGCTTTATGGATACCTACTCTACAGTAGGTATTCCAATTGAGAATTAAATTTCAATACTTCAAGATTTAATTTTGAACAACATTAAGTTTTGATTATTGAGTATATAATCATAAAATAAGTATATCCTAGTATAAAAAAAACAAAATTAGAGATGAGAGGTCTTGTTACAAGGAAGTCAATGAATAATTTTAAAAGTTTCATAATAATAAATTTAAAAGTTTCATAATCTTAAATTTATAATTTTCTATGAAAATTTGCGACAATTTACCTTTGCTCTCGTTGTCTTCGAAGAATCAGAATCAGAATTCATTTATTGTGGAATAAGGGTACATTAAAGATGTTAGTTAAGGTACAATGATCACGCGGAATTCCTGCCACAGATGGGCGTACAATATTTATATTTCACTCATTTATTCATAATCTCACTATATATTTTTTTATATATACATTTATATAAAGGAAAAAAAAAAACAACGTATATATAAAAAAATACAAAATGGTTGCCGCCGGTAGCGGGAGCAGGGTCCAAGCTGTCGGCGGTTAGGGGCTCAGAGAGAGGAACCTCCTCACAATACGTGCCGTGTCGAGGAGTACCGCTTTCTGCACCAAGCCCTTGATCCAACTTCCCAGCGAGAGCCTCTTAAGGTGGTGGTCGAGGCTCTTCGCCATGAGTCCGTTTACCGTGACGACTATCGGTACAATTACAGCCGAGTCCACATCCCACATGGCGACAATCTCGTGAGACAAGTCGAGATACTTAATTTGTTTGTCTTTATATTATTATTAAGTTAAGTCATAAAAATTCATTATAATAATAGGATTTAACTGTCAATTTTATCATCTAAAAATTCATGCAACGTGTAATGCACATATAAAACATTGCTATTTTCAGATAGATTGGGATCAGGTTTTGGATCCTTATTAAAGGATCATTTGACAAGCAATATAATTAATCATTGCTACCCTGACCAATCATATAAGCAAATAATTAATAAAATTAAGAATACAAAAACTGACAGTGATTCAACTTTAATAATAATGTTGGGAAATAGCTTAGGTCTCAAAAAAAAGGACATTGTTGATGGTGTTGATACCTTATTAAATCTGAATATTAAAAATATAATGGTTTGTGCATTTCCCTACTCAGAATCATTGACACAAAGGGAAAATAATTGTATTTATTATTTGAACAATGTAATTCATACATTGACTTGTCGTCATAGTGACAAATTATTTTATTTTGACACTAATAAGTTTATTAGTGGATTTAAATTGACACGGGAAACTATGTATCTTCCCAAAAAATATAGGAATTTACTGGCTACGCTGATAGCTTATAATATTAACAATGTTATATGTAATATAGCAAATGCTATTAGTAGTTTAGAGAGTAACATAAGTGTTACCAATAATTTTATGAATGACGTAGAGTGTAATAGCATCCAACCCCTGATGACATCTGCCAACACCAGGGACTCTGAGTATTCTCTGGCTCAGGGGGGAAATACAAACTGTACATCCTCGCTGACTGGTGTTGGCGGAGGCGTCTTGGGTTGCACTCTCAATTATTTAAACTAGATTTTAAGACAGAAGAAGTTACCAATATTGAACATACTAATAAACCGGTATCTTCTGGCATTTGCACTTTTAATAAAGTCAACAGTTTGGTAGTATTACACCAAAATATTCAAGGGTTGCATTCCAAGTTATTGGAATTAGAACTAGTTCTGGAGAAATTCCAGTATGACATTGTTTGTTTAACCGAACATTGGTTAAAAGAAAACCAAATCATGATTAATTATAAGAATTATTCTGTTGTTAGTTGTTACAATAGAAAAGTTATGCAACATGGTGGCACTTTAATTTTGATAAAAAACTCAATTAAATCCAGGGAACGTAAAGACATAGTTGAGTTATCGATTGAACATATTGTAGAAGTTTCTTGTGTTGAGCTGGATAAGCATATAATAGTGTGCGTTTATAGACCACCAAATTATCAGAATTTGAATGTGTTTGAGTCCACTATGGAAGATTTGTTAAAAAAACTATGTACAGGTAGAAAGTCTGTAATTGTATGTGGTGATTTTAACATTAATATTTTAGAAAATAATTCAAACAGCAATAGGTTACTGAATCTATTTAAATCATTCAACTTACGCAATGTTTTTTTGGAACCCACCCGAGTGAGCCCAACCTCGGCAACTTGTATAGATAATATCTTTTGTGAATGTAAATATATATCTACAAATATTGTTAACTATTTGCCATCTGATCATAGCGGCCAGACAATTACTTTTGAAGTAGATAAACCTTCCAGCAAAATTGAAAAAACACATAGACCAGTAACATCTGTTAGATTGAATAACTTCAATAAAATTTTAAAAGAAAAATTATATTTTCAAAATTTTGACATAAGTAGTGCAAATGATTTTTATGCACAATTTTTTGATACTATTAATACACATTTTAATAATATCTTTAAAATTAGAACAAGAACCGCAAAGTGTAAATTTAGTTTTTGTGACTGGGCAACTGATGGCATTCGAAGAAGTAGGGAACGATTATTTGAACTTTATGGTCTTAAAACTTATATGCAAAATACAAATTTTAACAAGTATGTCGCTACATATTCAAAAATTTTTAAAAGTGTATGTAAAAACGCAAAGTCAATTTATATAAGCAATAAAATTAAAAATGCAGACGATAAAATGAAGGCGACCTGGAAAATAATAAATAGTGAAACGGGCAAAAACAAGCGGTCTGAAACTCGTGTCCTTTTGGAGACACCACAGGGTATTTTAGGCTCAGATTTAGACATTGCTACACACTTTGAAGATTACTTTGCTAATATTCCATTCAAAATTACGGCACCTTTAAATTCTTCTACTGGAATATCGATTGACATTCTTAAAAGGAACGTAGAGCCTTGTCATATTAAATTAACATTTAGTCATATTAGTCCACAAACAATCATATCCACATTTAATCAGCTCAAAAACAAAGCTACTGAAGATATTTATGGTATGTCTATTAAAGTGTGTAAATCGATTATTAGTACTGTAGCGCCTTATTTATCTTCAATTTTTAATTTATGTACTGAGCAGGGAATCTTTCCGGATTTATTAAAACTGAGCAAAGTCGTACCATTATTTAAATCAGGGGATAGTAAAGACCCGAATAATTATAGGCCGGTATCTGTTCTTCCCGTTATCAGTAAAGTTTTCGAGAAAGTGATACTTAATCAATTGCTGCAGCACTTTAATAAAAATAAGATCTTACACCACCAACAATTTGGTTTCACAAAAGGTTGTAATACAATTGATGCCGGTGTTGCTTTACTTAAACATATTTATGAAGCTTGGGAAGATTCGCAGGATGCTATAGGAATCTTTTGCGACCTTTCAAAAGCATTTGACTGCGTGGACCATAATACGTTAATGTGCAAACTTGAGCACTATGGCCTTGGATGTAAAGCCCTTCAACTTATTAAATCATATCTAGAAAACCGGGAACAGAAAATACAAGTTAACGGAGTAAAATCACCAGGCTCTAAAGTAGAAATGGGTGTACCACAGGGCTCGATATTAGGTCCATTTCTGTTTTTAGTATATATAAATGATTTGCTCCTTTTGATGCCCATCAGTGAGCCTAAAACAATTTTATTTGCCGATGATACCTCGCTGGTCTTTAAAGTGAATAGAAAAGAACCAAATTATGATACTATTAATAAAGCCATACAAGAAGTACATAATTGGTTTACAGTAAATAATCTTGCATTAAATAGTAAAAAAACTAAATGTATTCGTTTTACTCTTCCAAATGTCAAAAGTAAAGAAGGGGAAATATTCTTCAACAATGATAAAACACAATTTGTTAGTGAAGCTGTCTTCTTGGGTATAACGCTTGATTCAAAATTGCAATGGGGTCCTCATATTAAACTGTTAGGAAAACGTCTAAGTTCTGCTGCTTATGCCGTCAGGAAGATTAGACAGTTAACGGATGTCGACACTGCGAGACTCGTTTATTTCAGCTACTTTCACAGTGTCATGTCCTACGGTATTTTGTTGTGGGGTCGGGCAGCTGAAATTGATTCAATATTTATATTACAAAAGAGAGCTATTAGAGCGATATATAACTTAAATAGTCGTGACTCCTTGAAAGAATTATTCAAGCAAATAAATATAATGACGGTCCCTTGCCAATATATTTATGAAAATATATTGTATGCTAGGAAAAACTTGCACTTATTTAAGAAAATTAATGATATACATACTTATAATACCAGAAATAAAAATAAATTAGTATTTCCAAGTTTTCGCCTATCGAAAACACATAAATGTTTCTTAACATGTTGTATACAGTTTTATAACAAAATTCCGTCCAACATTCTTGAACTTACAGATAATAAATTTAAGTCATGTATTAAACGCACACTATGTAAAAATGCGTACTATAGACTCGATGACTATCTAAAGGATAGAGATGCCTGGACAAATGCTGGTCTAGCTCCACAAGACTAAACAATAATTTTGTGAAATGAATGTGCATTGTACTTGACATTGTAAAATTGTACTTGATATTGTAAATAGTTATAAGTTTCATATTGTGAAAATAGTTTTAAGGAACATATTTTGAAAAGACCCTACTGAGTTTTGTTTTGGCAGGTTTTTTCTCAGTAATGTGGGCTTTGGAACTCTGCCAGTGAATGACAAGGAATGTCCCATATTTTTTTGTTTAGTCTTATCTTGCCGTTTGTAAAAGAGAGTATGGAACATTCTGTTGATACCTATTTTTATTATTAAGTATTTTTGGACTATTATTAATTTATTTACTTTGACATATTAATCAACGTATCAGTTGTTATTCGCTTTAATTTTATATTTGTAATTTGACCTATCACAAGCAAATTCTATTATTTCCAAGTGATTAAATGAATTTTTGAGTTTGAGTTTAATAACTCTTGTCTAAAAGTAAATTATGAAGCTTCTTTTTAAATATTTCGATATTTGTAATAGATCGAAATGTCTTTGGAAATTTATTGTAGATGTCATGAGCTCTACCAAAGATACTTTGCTTATACAAGTTAGTCTTACAAGGTACAGCGCACAACATGCCATTTCTACGAGCGCTACTGGAAGTTTCAAACATATGAAAATTGTTTTTTATAAATAGTCCACATTCGAGAATGTACAGGCATGGCAATGTAAAAATTTTAAGTTTTTTTAAAATATGGTTTGCACGACTCTCTTTGTGTGATATTGCAAATTGATCGCAAGCACCGCTTTTGTGCTTTGCAAGCAGATTCTCGGTTCATAGAGTTGCCCCAAAAAATTACACCATATCGGAGAGTCGAGGAGACACAACCGTGATATGCAGTAAGTAAAGCTTTCTGATCGACCACCCTTCTAAGCATACGGATCGCGCAACTAAGTTTACTTAATTTTTTGCAAATGTAGTCAACATGGGATTTCCACTTCATGTCCTGATCGAAATATAGTCCTAAAAATTTGGTGATGTCTGTTTCATAGATGGTACTGTCTTCGTAATTGATATTAATATTTGGACTGTCACGTTTTCTTTGCCTAAATGTCATTATTTTTGTTTTATTTAAATTTAATTGTAGGTTGATCAATTTAAACCAGTCAACCAAAGATGGCAGTGTGGAAATGATGTCACTTTTTAGGTCCACTAGATTTTTATTTGTAAATAAAATAGTCGTATCATCTGCAAACATCGTAATATGACTATCAATTACTTTGGGAAGGTCATTAACATATAAATGAATGAATGAATGAATGTAACAACCACCATGCCTGTTTTGTCTCATACATGCCGATGCCAAAGTAAAGTTAGGCAAGTCAAAACAACACTCGTCTCCACTAATCATATTGTGCTCTGTAATGCAGACTATATCTATTGGTTTGTCATTTTTATTTAGCTCTTCAATAGCCACAGTCAATTGGTTTGATTTGCTTACTAGTCCATTAATGTTTTGATGCAAAATATTAATACGATTATACACGAAAAAAATTATTACTAAGAAGCTACTGGGTCTTTAAATTACAAAGAACTGTAAGAAGTCTATAGTATTCAAAGTAACTTAGGAAATCTTATTTTAACGGAACCCTGTTCAGGCGAGTCCGACTCACACTTGATTTTTTTAATGTAAGATTATTTCATACACTCCCACTATTGAGATAGGTAGAGAAATATTACTTACGTACACAACTTTATGTGATACCTTAAATAGGTAGCATAAATTAACTTACTATGGAGGTATGTTAATGCTACGAAGGCTTTCGTAGCATCGCGCTACGCTAAACGTTTGATATAATTTATTAGTGTTCTACGATCCATATTTATGGTCCAAGAGATACTGAACCCTCCGACCACCGTTGGTCCTGTAAGGCTGGAAATTTTTGTAGGGATAAATCATAACATGCTAAGTACAAAAACCATCGCCTGGCAAGGATTTGCCAGTCACGTGACCAAGCCCTACATTTTTGAAACAGTAAAAAAAATTGATGTAAGAAAGAGGCTTTGTGTGAATGATAGTATCGGTGTAAAAATGAAAAAAGGCATGCTCCGATGGTTCGGGCATATAGAAAGAATGTCGAATGAGCGAATGACTAAACAGATATACAATGCGAATGTGGATGTTGCAGAGGCCCAGGAAGACCAAGACTGACCTACCATGACCAAATAGGTCGAGTTCTGTCTGATGGTGGGATCAAAAGTCTTAGGAATCGGCGTGCATGATGTATGAAGAGAATGATGAAAGTAGACGAGGCACAAGAGGTTTGTCAGAACCGGGATATCTGGCGCTCTACACTCTCTGCCTACCCCGTTAGGGACCTAGCGTGAAGATACATACATACATACATATAAAAAAAAACTTAAACATGTAAGGCTGAAATTTTTATATGTTTTAGTATGAGCATATAGCTCATCGGAATCGCCTGTCAATTTTAAACTTCTCTATAAAGTTTAAAAAAAAATTGACAGGCGATTCCGATGAGTACAAATGCCTGCCAGGGGAACCGAAAGGTGTGCTATATGTATGAATAAAATAAACTTTCTTCTGTAAAGTTGAAATTTATATAGGTGTTTGTCTAAGATATTTGAGGTAAGTAGGTTCAATAACAGGGGGTTCTGGATAGCATAAAAAAATCGGCCAAGTGCTAGTCGGACTCGCACATAAAGTGTTCCGTACTAAAAAAATGCTTAAAAATTACGTTTGTTGTATGGGAGCCCCCCTATGATGTTTACTTTATTTTTATTTAGTTATTTATTATGAAAGGTTATATACAAATCAATATTCCTACAAAAATTTCCAGCCTTACAGGACCAACGGTGGTCGGAGGGTTCAGTATCTCTCAGTCTATTATTACTTGTATACAATACATGAAAACAAATGAATTCTCAAAGGTCGAACTTCAAACATTGATTATGGTGTAGAAGTTGCCTTGAGAGGACGCTTATACATTCCCAAACACCGTGCTCATTTGCCACACACTGTTTTGTTTATATAGGACTTTTGTTTGTCGTTCATGCATATTACGAATAGTTGAATATAATATATCTCATCACAAGCTTACAAACCCTGGATGTACCTTCGAGCTTACTTGAATATACCGAAGGTATCCCAGAGTCAGCCGGTACTATTTAAGGGAAACCTCCTTCAGCACGAAAACAACATGGGGTGTAGTTTGATAATGAAATTACATTCAAGTAAGAAACTCACTTTTCTTGTTGCCGCTCGAATTCGACGAAAAAATCGTACACGTTTAATTTTCTCTAATAAACCCTTTTTTTGTGTAACGAGAAGGGTGAACAAGCGTACAATTTAGATTGATAGTAAATGAATACCATCTATATAAAACGTCCGGTGATGAATTGTGAGAGCGTAGACGGCAAAAATTTGATAATCTATTTGAAAGAAAGAAATAAAGAAAAGAAGAATATTTGTTGTAATTCGACAATAATGTATTTCTTCTAGGATTTAGGATTCTATATATCCTGTTTTACGGATTTACATTGAGCATATTAAAATAAAATGATCTTTAATAATCTATCTTACGCGTCGGTCACTTTTTAGTTTAGTTAGGCTAGATGCTTATGGCTTATTATGCTTTTATGACAAACTTAAAGAAACGTTCATACGTACGCATCTACGCATGTATGTGTAAATATGTCATGAAAACAGAATTAACGAAGATAATACAATAGAAGTCTTATCTTAGAGACAGAAGTGCTACGAGCGCATGACGTTGTCGAGTTTGTCGCCAAAATGGTGGCTCTTACCTCGTATCTCTGTATACGGGATATACCTAGAGGCTAGATATTATCTGCATAGTACCCTCGATTCTCGAATAATTGGTTTTTGTGTTTAGTTGGAATTAACGTGAATATGTACATTTTTCTATCCTCCCTCATTACACGTCACGTCACCTTCTTAACTATAAATATAATAACTTTAAAATGTTATATTAGAAGAGCGGAGTCCTCTGGCACAGGCATTTTACAATGCTTAAAAGGGGACTCCAGCCTAATTGTGTCACGAAAGATTTTTTGAAATTGAAAATAAATTGAAATTGAAATTGAAATTGAAATTGAAATTGAAATTGAAATTGAAATTGAAATTGAAATACCTTACCGTCATATCACAGTCTAAGAATGTATGTTTTTCTTACTGAGGTCATATAACTCAACTCAGAACTGTAATCATGGTGTAATGTCCTCACCCCAAGTCCAGGATAGGCAGAGAGTGTGGAGCGCCAGATATAGCGATGGATATCAAACTTCAAATATTTACTTTAAATTGCATTGTCAAGTTACCTATAGTGAATGATTTATAATAATTCTTATTAAGAAAAATTACTAATTTATAAACAAAAATTAACCGATAAAATTAAATCATCAAATCTATTATATCTTTCTTAAAAGAAAAAGAAAAATCTGTTCGTCAAAAACATAGTTATTCATTTGGGACCATTGAATAGAACTCCGCCTTCGAACAAACTCAGTGTGTAAGTTTATAAAAGTGTGAAAATAGAATGTTTGTGCACATTTTTTGTATGTTGCCTATTTGTGTATATCATGAAAATTGTTAAAAATGGGACAGCTTGAAAGGGTTATGAAACAGCCGCTGTGAGAGTTTTGCAAATTGAGTAGAATAGATAAAATACATTTAGACACGAAACCCATTTCCTCGTTTCCCTCGTTCAAATAATAAAAAAAAACTCAATCGCTTATTATAACAAAGTTCAAATGATGTGGAGATAGCTTTTCAAAAGGGTTCAGTAGTTTGGTATTTCGAACAAATAATTTATGGAATAACACACGTGATTAAGCAACATTTCACTGTTGGTAGAGCTCCAGTAAAGAAGCTAGCGACGTAGGCACCACCGCATTACTTAATATACTTGCCGCTAAATGGTAGTGTTCAGCACTATCGTTTTCCTTTCAGATGGTAATGTACAGCCCTGTAATTTTTGGCACAGAGCCATAACACCTTAGGCCTCAGAAGTGGTAACGTATCTGCATTTTGACCTCTGGTCTTTGTGTGGGTGTCTATACGCTGCAGCAGTCATCATTTAACATCAATGTGAACTGCATGCTTGTTTGTTTGTGAATTTCATGATATAAAAAAAACAAAATGTTATTGAAAAGTGTTTGTTACTTCACCTCTGTATTTTTCTGATGTGGTAGACAGAGGTAGAAGAGATACATTTTTGTTGAAATCCATGCAATTCGAAAATCTAGGCGAGCTTATTGATGTTCATTGAGTGGACATCGGATATAGTACTGTATGTTGAAAAAATAAATCTGTCTCTTATTTTAAAATTCGTCAATCTAACCCATAACAGAATAGTAGCCTACTGTCACAGGCAGCTAAAGTTGTTATTGATTGCTTTCATCCCCAATCTCACTTTTAAAAGTGTAGGGTATATGTCGGTATAAAAGGTACGTACGTAACTTATCGTCTATATTCCCCGGAGGCAAATGTAAACGAATGCATTTAAGCATACATTTTATTCCAGAAAACCCACAGCTGAGCACATTACCAAACCTCACACCTTTGGGGCTGAGAAACTTTGGCAACTTACCACTCAATTCGGGGATGAAACCCAGGATCCCAGCGTAGTAGTAGTAGCCTGATACTCAAAAGGAGAAGAAACGGAATCTTTATATATCTCTTTGCCAGTGTGTTACGTACAGCCTTATTTTATTATATTATTAACTACCTACCATCATATTAAGAAAACAGCAATATACCTCATGTCATAGTGCCTATCGAAAAGATGTCAACCGAGTTACTTAATAGGCCGTCTAACGATGAAAAATAATAAATAATATAATTCATTAGTTTCAGATGAGTGTACAGATCCCTTTAGAAGGTTCCATGCGTATTAACTTTTTTAATAATTTCCCGGTTCACTCGTTCCCGTCTGCCTCGGCACCCTGACCTTACTATATAACTATATTATATACAAACCAGTCTGAGACTTAACCGATTTTATTTTTATTCGAAAAAGTTTGTTTTTAATATAATGAGGTATCAGAGAAGACTAGGCTAGCTAATTTAGATACACATATTATGATTAAAAAATATCTTATTTAAACATTACACACACTTGAAATAAAATAAAAAAAGTATTACATTAAAATCAAAAACTATTTGAAAGTGTTTTATAAGTAGAAATAATAATATTGCACTGAATAGCTATGTCAAAACAAGAGAAGATGCCATTAAAGACTTCAGAAACAGACAGCCGCGATGCTCCTAAACGACAGGCTTCCATGCTAAAAAGAACAGCGCGAATGCCACTTGATAGGTGATTTTTATAGAGACGGTAGCTCAGCAGCCACGTGCAATCAAATCGCGTTGCTGCTGCGTAGCTGCCCTGTGCAGCGCAGCTGCTGCGTGCGACAGCAACCGTTGCCTCACTGGTGCTTCACTGCTGCTTCACTCCTGCCATACTACTGCCATATTGCTGCCATACTGCTGCCTCATTATTGCCTCACTGTTCCCATACTCCTGCAATTTTCGGCACAGAGTCATAAAAGTTGAACTCTCAGAAGTGGCAACGTATCTACATAGAAATCTTTGGTTTCTGTTTAGATGTTTATAGGATACAGTATTACTTCCTAGCAATGTGAAGTGTATGTTTGTTTGGCACTTTATGACATAAAACCACTGCTGGGTTAATGTCAATTATTTAAAATTCTGTTTTTGTTTATTTTTAACTTGAAGAACCCTAAAAGGGTTCATTGAACTACGGCATTATTGCTAGAAGTGGTGTACTACAAAGTCAATTCAGTTTAAAGTGTGGTGACAATAATTTATAGTTGCTACGTCGGTCGGCGACCGCACAAAGCTGTCTGTTACGCAAGAACAATTGAGTTAGACCTGATGGACGCCACTTCGTACCATCGATCGTCTCTCGAAAATATAGTCTCGAAGGGAGGTAAAGGAAGGGGATTGTCAATATTCACCGATTTTCTTTAATAACTAATGAACCGTTTATTGTATGTATCGATGTATGTATCGTAGCGATACGTTGTGTCTCTTTTCTTAAAAGTGTACGAGAACAACTAATATATCTAACGAAAAATATGTATTAATTACCTATTTATCTAACGAAGGATATACCTTAATGTTATGTTTACTAAAAGAATACTGATCGAAACAATTTAATTAAAGATTCCGTGTTAATTAACAAAATCTTCACGCTATTTTGTATTCTTGAACCACCTTTCATTTTCATAGTAGACGTTGTTAAACAGTAAATGATTACATGACTAGTGATTTTATCCGAGCTATTTACTTTTAAGAGGAATGAAGATATAAATACTTAGAAGACAGAATTAACATTTCCACGTAGCTTTAATTAAAAAGGAAGTTATTAGCATACTCGTAGTTACCTTTTTATAGTTGTTTATGCCATGACGTGGCAAATAAGCATAAATTGACGGTATTTATGATTATAAAGTAGACGTTGGAGTTTTGGCGGGAACCTTGAAAGTGGCGTGTGGTGCTCTTATTTTATTTCATTTACTTGGTGTATTTTTAAGTTATATTGAATAAAGTTGGTGGCATTTTGTTTGATATAGGTTTATTACAGTGCCCGTGTATAGTGAAATAGAATAACAGTGCGATAACACGACCTTTCAGGTTGCCTCCAAAACTTCATTGTAAATGGTAAAGTAAAGGTAAAGTAGCCATCGCTTTACTCGAATAACTTGTCTGTGACTTACTTGACTGTCATACTTAATAAATAATTGACTGACTATATTATACTAACTTTTACGCTGCTTAAATAAATACGAAATATCGTTTTACTTGACACTGGCAATAAGCGTAATAGCGATGCCATTATTAAAAAAAAAAAAGAAAGATCTACATTGAAATGAAAGTTTCAGAGTTTTGTATTTGTATTGAGCAACTGTGTCCACGTGGGAAAATAAAATTTTCTTTTAATTGTGCCCCTAAAGAACTCGTTATTGAGTTCGTAACTTCGTAACATTGTAAGGTAAACTTACAACTGACTTTTCCCTATATCTTATTGTAGAAACCGTTTTTGTGATTCTACGACAAATCATCTACATATTATAGTTATAATGATGAGTAAATTGACTAAGTACACTAAATTTGCAGTGTCTTAGCAATCCCCTTTGTTTAACTCTGTCGACCCTTTGTGGAGACACAGGCGTGATTCTATATGTTTTTCAAATTTCTACTCTATTACGGTTCAAATGATACGTAGAGTTTGTAGTATTTCTGTTATAAGTTGACCGACGATAATTCTAATTTCATGCGTTTTAGTTTCTAACACGACGGAGGAATACTACCTGTAGGTACAGGCAAACCACGGACACTTTGCCAAAATTCCATACAAGCGCTTAATTTGGTTTCTATTACACAAGTGACGTGTAGTAACACGTGCACCTGTGTGCGTAGCACGTAGAAAATACCAACCGTCGCCCATAAGAGGGGAGGAGGTTGGGTGAAGCGTGAAAATCAGGCGGGACGTCGAAGTGTCCATTTTATACGTAGTATTATTACATATTCTCTGGTACAGGTTACATCTTTCCTTTGTAACCCATAATTCGTTTAAAGCATAGGAAGGCTGATTGGTCTGTGGTTTAAAGGCATGGACGTTGTATTATTTCGTTATGCCAACGCTTTGTGTCGTTCACAGAAATTTTGCTGGATGACAAGTCGCTAAGCATACCTTAAAAAAATGTCATCAAAATTCAAAACCTAACGTTTATTGTCCTGTGGCGGTTGAGCAAGCGTTACTATCAATTCGAAATTAACATTCACGATTCTAAACTATTGTATGTTTAAATATTGTAAAAGTAACTGCCTTAGTAGCCTAGTGGTAGCTGGCCACTACTACTACGCTGGGGTCTTGGGTTCGATTCCCGGGTAGGGGGTCTATCTGAGATAACGATGTAAAAACCTTTATCTCTGGTTCTGTTGGGATTTTTTCATTTCCTGGCAATTTTCCAGTACCTCGGAGTTTGGTAATGTACCCGGCTATATCAATAGGATCGCCACCTGTTACATGAACCAAAACGTAACCGGCGAATCATGGGTGTTTGCATGTACCTATGCTTGAATACATACATTTACCTTTGCCTACCCCTTCAGTCATTACAGGCGTGAAGTTACGTTGTTACGAAAAAAGTATCTTCGGGAAGGAGAAAACGACTAATGTATCATCATGCATAAGTTAGGTCTCATCGTTACTACGGTCCTTATACACACGCACGAACACATGCACACACACAGTGACGCACACACACGTTCAATTAACATACTAGTTATTTGCGAATGTCGGCAGTCGATTGTATCGATTCGTGACCTGACATAATCATAGAGTAGGTACGACGGATGTGAAAACTGACCAATCACAGACCAATCAGCCTTCCTTCGATTCCATAGTCGATGTGACCAATGAATAAATCCATATCAAAAAATCAATGCAACCTCGCGCTCTAAATTTGCGTATATGTTTCCGTGTATATAACTATCTTTTTTTTGGAGAACATACATGTTAAATGAATTGAAGGAGAGTAACGTAGGTATAACAATAGACGATACAAAAGAATTGGGAGTGTTGCCAGTATATAATTTTGACTACCCTACACTGTAGTCCACACAAATAAAGACCACGAAGACAATGGTACACATTGACCGATGACAGTAGCCGATAGGCGAATGACAATTCATGTTCATTAGTGCTGGTGTATCGCATTTGATGTGCGTAGGTAAACCGTTGCATGGGATCATGTAGGTAAAAAACGGTCGTGTGGATCGTGCTTTCGCATATCTACCTGTAAAAAGTTGTTATTATTCATGTCACGCATTTCTATATCAGCTTGCTTATCCATTGACAGATTGCTTATGTATAGCATGGCGAAATATTCTAATTATTAAAGCAGTCGAAATACTTTAAGCGTACTTATACTTCTCCGTCAGCCTCTCAGAACAAATCAAGTTATTTTACTTACAATGTATCAATTATATTTGTAGGAGAGAATAATATACGCTAAGTGTTGAGAAGTGCACAAAAAAAATGTAAGTAGACAATTTGAAATTTAGTCTTCGATAGGTACTTGTACATTTTATGAAATGAGTAAGAAATTACAGGGAATATCGAATGCAAGACATACACATTTTACATTATTCGTAAATGATGTATATCAGTTTGCTATTTAGGGCGAACTTAACCTTGCTACCTGATTTAAATGGCAGAGATACTTGTAAAGTAGCTGTGTTCTACGCTTATACCCGAGTTTTCAAATTATTTCTTGTAAAATTCTCGTTGCTTGTAAACTTTCTTAATAAATAAGGGTTGCGTACTGTGAAGTGATACGAAAAAAACATTGGGAAGAGGAGTAGGTATAGTGTCCCCAAAATTTAGACATTTAGCGCAAATTATTTATTTCTTGTAAGATACCTACAAACTCGTTGTTTTCTTTTTATATATAGGTTGTAGACTGTGGAGTTATACGAATAAATGATTGGTACAAGGTGGATAGTGCCTTAGTGTCTCCCACGTGTTCCCAAAATTTTGACATTTAATGGTACCAAAATTGATCAAAATTCGGTACCTGCAATTACTAAGCGCGCATTTTGTCCAATTCCATTGACAATTAAAATCTGTAATGCCACAATTAAACTGGGCTTTGTAGACCTTTTAAATTTCATCAGGTCGTAGTTCTGGCATAGTATAACAGAAACATACTCTTTAATACGTTTTTATTCATTTCATAAATAATGTCATTGTTCGTCTCAAAAACTCTCATCCCCCGCTGTCTCTACTTATTGCATAATAGGTATAAATAGGTGTGTGTTTAAAACTACATATTATTATTTCATAGAAATAAGTGAAAAGACTTTAACTGCCTCAGTAGCCTAGTGGTAGCAGGCCACAACTACTACGTTGGAGGTCCTGGGTTCGATTCCCGGATTGAGGGCTATCAGAGATAACGGTTTACAATCCTTTATATCTGGTTCTATTGGGATTTTTCCATTTTTTGGAAGTTTTCCATTTTTTGGAAGTTTTCCAGTATCTCGGCGTTTGGTAATGTACCCGGAGATAGCAACATGCTCGCCATTTGTTACATGGGCTAAAACGTAACCGGCGAATCGGGGGTGTTTGCATGTATGCTTGAATGCATGCATTTACCTACGCCTACCCCTTCGGGAACTACAAGCGTGAGAACAGATAGATTTAGGTAGGTAATATTATTTGATTATATTGATATATTTTTGTTCAATTACATTTCTTTCATTAATATTACATTCAGCACATTTCATTTTCTGTTGGAATATTGTATTAGAAATTAGCAATGAGGCAATAATACTGGCTTGCAGTATACGTGCGTCTTATGATATTTGAAGTTATCAAAATAAAGATACTTTACAAATAGGTTCTTGACTATTATCGTATCTTGTAGTTGGTAAGTAAGGAATGTAATTTCATCTATCGTATAAAAATCGATTACTTAAATATAAAAGATAATCAATTTTTATCATGCATTGTATGTAACAAGTTATATTACAAGATCATTCGACAACAGATGGTGCACAGACAATAATTTATTTAAGATTATTGTCTGTGCACCATCAGAGATTGAGTAGGTTAATAGGAAGACTTATTGGCTACAAAGGCGATTGTAATGTGTATTTATAAGGGTTTTAAGTAATACGTATTGTTTACCATACGAGATATAAAGCTAAAGTGAAATTCGTAAATTTCATCACGCGTCAGTATAAATATATTTCAATGTTGCAAACAAAATATCGAAATGAAACGCTTTCGTTTGTATGTTATAGCCAATCTTCACAAGCATTTTGGTGTTTAAGAAATGCACTACAATCCACTGTAAAATGCTGTAAGTGGAGGAACGGAATGTAATGTTCCTCCGACGAAAAGGGAGGAACCTCCGACCAGATGATATGGTAACGCCTGGCGGAGCGCAGCTTAACGACGTTGGGACATTGGGACATAGTTTATGCAGGACAACTTATGCGAAAAGTTCCTACCAATGTGCGATTATGCGTGGTCTACGTCTAAGTGCTTGTGTTTCCTTCATATTCACACATCTCATACGAGTATAATGGACAGTACAGGTACTTATGTCTAAAAAATTGGAGCATCTATATTTATCGACTATCCTACCTGAAAAATGTTACTGTACCGTTTTATAAGAGTACTAGCGGCCTGCCCCGGCTTTGAACGGTATTTATCAATGTTTTTTTTTTGTTCAATTATAATAAAGCATAGCCTATAGCACTTCTGCAAAGTGGAGCTTTCTATAAGTGAAAAAAAACATGAGCGGATTTATAATTAGAAACAAAATTAGAAACATTACCTCTTTATAATATTAGAAAAAGAGGAAAGAGGAACAAAAGGTTAAAAGTTTTTATTGAAATATATTCTTCAAGCTTTAGTTACGTATTTAACATTTAGCACCTATGTATAAACCCTTTTTACGCACACGTCATAAACAATAAAGCTTTTAACTGACCGGAAAACTGTGTGGGACCTCGGGTCCGCTCTATCTATTACCGTAAGTTACGGCTATTGTGTAACTTTTGGCTAGTGCTACTTTCAATACAGAATAAACTTATTTGTTGACTAGCTGTGCCCGCGACTTCGTCCAAGTGAGAAAAAATATGATTGTTCAGTATCTACCTGGACGAAGACGTGGGCGCAGCTACTATAAAAGTAGCCTAAGTTACTCTTTATTACATCAGCTATCTGCCAGTGAAAGTCCCGTCGAAATCGGAGACGCTCAAATTCTACTTATTTGTGTGTAGGTATGTATATATGTATGGATTTATGGAGCTAAAAGTAGCCTAAGTTACTCCTTATCACATCAGCTATCGGCCAGTGAAAGTCCCGTCAAAATCGGTCCAGCCGTTCCCAACATTAGCCCCGCCAAACAGACAGACACTCCCGCCTCGACCCTTGCATTTGCCGGTTATCATCAAGTGATGACTAGAGCGGAAGTTGCACCTCCCTAATCGTATATATCTCACACTACCGAGCAATACTCTAAGCTGAGATTTACACCTAAAGTCTCCTTTAGGCAGTAGCTTTTTATGCTGAGAGCCCTTTGGCCTCGCTAATTACCCGGTGTAGTAGACTAAGGTCAGGAGACAAGCCGCTTATAGACGTCCAAGAAAAAAGAGTTTCTCTACAGCCACCCTTAATAATGCTGCCTTCAAGGTGCCGTACATCAAGGCACTCATCCTGTATTGTTAAGTAATTATTAGTGATTTATCGGGTACCGAGCAAATAGCACAAATCTCTTTGGCTGTAGTATTTGTATCTGGCTGGTTTTGGTATCATTGAAAGTTATAATTTTAAAGAACACAATTCCAAATTCAAATTAGGCAAATGTGTGATTTTCATTTGTTTTTCGTACTGTCAAGATGAGTGAATCTAATGAAGAAATTTGATACATTTTAAAATTTTACTACAAAAAAGGTGAAAAAAAAAAAAATGCAACGCAAGCCGCGAAAAAAATTTGCGATGTTTATGGACCTAGTGCAGTGTCTGTAAGAGTAGCACAAATTTGGTTTAAGCGTTTTCAATCCGGCAATTTTGATGTCAAAGATGCACCTCGCTCTGGTCGCCCTATTACGGATAAAATGGATGCCATTTTTGAAAAAGTGGAGCAAGATCGACATATCAGTAGTTACGACGTAGCTGAAGAACTGAGAATTGATCACAAAACAGCTTTGGCGCATTTGAAAAAAGCTGGGTACAAAAAAAGCTCGATATTTGGGTATCTCACGAGCTCACTGAAAGAAACCTAATGAACCGTGTACTCATTTGTGATTCTTTATTACGACGTAATGAAACCGAATCATTTTTGAAGAAGCTGATAACTGGTGATGAAAAGTGGATCACGTACGACAAGAATGTGCGAAAAAGGTCGTGGTCAAAGGCCGGTCAGGCTTCACAGACTGTGGCGAAACCCGGGTTTACTCGCAATAAGGTGATGAAGCGCGCATGGCCCAGCGGCTGGTGTAGATCGTAAGCGATCTGCTCGGTTAAGCACTACGGGCGCGGTTGGGTAGTGTGATGGGTGACCGCTAGTGGGAAATTAAATGCGCGTTTCCGTGCTTCGGAGGGCACGTTAAGCCGTCGGTCCCGGTTGCTATCGATGGATAGCAGTCGTTAAACCTTGTCGGAGGCCTTATGGGCGGTTTGAAAACATCCGACAGTGGGTTGGCCACTAACCCACCCACCTCCACCAATCCGCATTGGAGCAGCGTGGTGGAGTAAGCTCCAGGCCTCTCCCCAAAGGGGAGAGACTCGTGCCCAGCAGTGGGACGTATAATGGGTTGCCATTATTATAAGTTGATGTTGTGTGTGTGGTGGGATTGGAAGGGCATTATTCATTATGAGCTATTACCACCAGGCAGGACTATCGATTTTGAACTCTACTGCGAACAACTGATGGGATTAAAGCAAGAAGTTGAGAGAAAGCGGCCGGAATTGATCAACAGAAGGGGTGTGGTGTTTCATCATGATAACGCTAGACCTCACACATCTATAGCCACTCAGCAAAAATTAAGAGAGTTTGGCTGGGAGGTGTTACTGCATCCGCCGTATAGTCCTGACCTTGCACCTTCAGATTTCCACCTGTTTCGGTCTCTTCAGAATTCTTTATGCAATGTTAGGTTAACATCACAAGAGGACTGCCAAATCCACTTGTCGCGGTATTTTGATGAGAAGTCCCAAATTTTTTATAGCAATGGGATCATGTCCCCACCTACAAGATGGCAAAAGGTTATCGAACAAAATGGTACATACATACTTTAGTTAAATTTAAATAAACTATATCAAAAATTGTTTTGAATTATCTAAAAAAATGCGAAGAATTTTTTTCCCCAACATTATAATATTGGTCACATTGATGGTAAATGAATACTGAAACGTATACACATTTACACAAAAACCCGAGTTGTCTGATGCCTTTCTATTGGATATTACGAAACCGTAGCCAACTGTTATACACGATAGTGATGAACACTAGTATTTAACGGCAAGCAGATTAGTTACCTAATGTACTAGTGCCTATGTATTCGAGTTTCGTCATTCCGACACTCTTCCACCAGTAAAAGAATAAACTTTTATTCGGATATTTTAGGTAGGTACAACTCAAACTCAAACTCAAAAATTTATTTAATCACTTGGAAATAATAGAATTTGCTTGTGATAGGTCAAATCACAAAATTGAAGCGGTTATTTGCTAACTGATACGTTAATTAATATGTCAAAGTGAACAAAATAAAATATAATGGTCCAAAAATACTTCGTAATATAAATAGGTATCAACAGAATGTTCCATACTCTCTTTTACAAACGGCAAGACAAGACTAAACAAAAAAATTTAAACAACCTCTCTTTAAGACCATAATCGAAAGAGATCCAAAATAATAGGAAGGCATAATTTATGTTGCTAAACAAGGTTCGATGTAATTTTTTTTAAAGATTATGTAACTGTATCTGTTAGTACTAGTTTAAGAGCCGCTGTGACTCAAAATAATTAAAATGTTATGTGCCATCGAAGCAGCTCCTGCAACAAATATAAAATGTTTCGTAGACAGCCAGAGAGCATATATCGGAATAAATTGAAGGTCGTATCCCTCTAATTAACGTTTTTACAGTCATGGTTTTATCTTTCTCGGTTAATTGCTGCGAGTACCTACATTCATGAAGTTAACCGACGGATTTCATTATTAGGTAGTTACAGGATAAGGGATATTACGAACCACCAACACTGTTCTACCGTTGTTGTGTGCGAGATGCTTGATATTACTTTAGTTATCTTTGTTCAGTGTTTCCGTATTTTGGAAGACCTTAGCCGTTAGGGCAGCTTAATCGCTCGTCTTTGTTATGCTGTTTTGTCTATTCCACCCATATGTTCACTAACTTTGTCCCGTAATATATGTAAAATTCATTGAAAACATTCATTTATACGCGAGATAAATCCGAAAAATAGTTTTATTTCAATGAGTGCAGCTCGCGAAAACTTAAGAACATGCATAATACAAGCGTGAAGTTACGTTTTAATACAATGAAATGCCTACTTTAGTGATTTTGGCTTGGCAACGACTTCAAACCTATTATTAAATAGCACATATAAATAATAGGTAGTATATAATTACAATTAAATCTTTATTATTTTTTACTTTTCAGTTTTGAAGTCGGTTTTTCTTAACGTAGTTATATTTATTCACTCTAGGTATTTCTGTTATTGATTTTTTCCACTTGCTAAATTGTCTGGTAATACACAATATAAAAATGTAATTGCATGAAAATTTGTTTGGCACCGAAGCCCCTTGGTAATGAGCCTAATCGTACGTATTGGTCATCCGTTTAAAATGCATGAATAACGTAATTAAGTTTTCAAAACAAAGACATATTATAAGAGGTATCGAGATAACTTCTGACATTTAATAACAAGGTACTCATAGCTTTTGATAGTCTAGTTTGGTTGTTTATTAATTTACTTATTATGAAAGACTGCGATGGAATAAATTGTGTCGCAGAAAGTTGGTTCGGATCCAATATAATCATACTGAGATTGACATCTAAAACAAATATATGGGTATTCATATACATACATAATCCACTGCCAATCCAAAGAAACTGGTGGATTGTAAGGCCTATGTTCTGTTTACTGCTGCGCCTGAAGTCCCAAGTCCCGGGTACAGGAGTGATGTTCTGGAGTAGGAAGAGGTACTCTATTCTCTTCGTTACAATGTAGGTTATTAATTCTAGTGTATAATAATATTAACTAATTTTTCACTGGTGGTAGAGCTCCAGTGACGGAGCTCGCGGGCGAAGGCACCACCGCATTACCTAATATACTTGCCGCTAAATGGTAGTGTTCAGCACTATCGTGTTCCGGTCAGGTGGTAATGTACGGCCCTGTAATTTCCGGCACAGAGGCATAACACCTTAGGCCTCAGGAGTGGTAACGCATCTGCATTTTGACCTCGGTCTTTGTGTGGGTGTCTATAGGCTGCAGTCATCACTTAACATCAATGTGAACTGCATGCTTGTTTGTCACTTCCATAACATAAAAAAAAATACACATTACATAGGTATTGCACTCTTGATACAGATCGGATAGAAGCTCGGATACATTTTTTAAAAGGAGTTTAGAGAATTACCAACTACAAAAGAAGAACTGACAAACAGTTAGCTAGACTTTCATTTCTTTTTCACACCTACACAGTACTGCACTCTCGCCTCAAAGTTACAAGAACTTTCACGGGAACTTTTTATTTGCCAGTCACATACCTACATACAGTAAGAAGGCCTTTTATAATTTTTTCTGCTCATGAAAATCATTCTAGGGTCTTTTATTTACTTAAGCTTTATTTATTTAAGCTTTTTGCACAATAATGTACAAAAGGCGGACTTAATACCAAGTGGTATTCTCTCCCAGCCAACCTTAGGGCCAAATAGAAAAGTCGAAGAGGTGCAATTATTGGTAGTGGTAGCAAAATGGGTTTGAAAGATTTTTAAACATGTAATGCTTATTGTAGATTTATATAAATACAATTAAATATAGGTATTACATCAATAAATACTACAGAATGAATATATTATTATACATATACATATATGTATAATAATATATTCGAGATGAGATCTTTGCGCATGATCTGCGGTGTATCACTCACCGATCGCGTTCGTAATGAAGATGTAAGAAAGAGACTTTGTGTGAATGATAGTATCGGTGTAAAAATGAAAAAAGGCATGCTCCGATGGTTCGGGCATATAGAAAGAATGTCGAATGAGCGAATGACTAAACAGATATACAATGCGAATGTGGATGGTTGCAGAGGCCCAGGAAGACCAAGGCTGACCTACCATGACCAAATAGGTCGAGTTCTGTCTGATGGTGGTGTCAAAAGTCTTAGGAATCGGCGTGCATGTATGAAGAGAATGATGAAGGTAGACGAGGCACGAGAGGTTTGTCAGAACCGGGATGTCTGGCGCTCTACACTCTCTGCCTACCCCGTTAGGGACCTGGCGTGAAGATACATACATACATACATACATACATATACATATAAATATTATATATCCATATAAATATAATTTATTACAATAGTAACATTAAAAGAGAACAATGATGACGGTATAATTTGCAACAATTAATTCAGATTAGAAACAGTTAAGAAATATTCTTTCAGCTAGCGTTTGAAAGAAAACTTACTCGGAGCCTTCTTGATATGTAGGGGAAGCGTGTTCTAGAGTTTAATTGATGTAACAGCGAAGGAATTGGAATAAAAACCAGTTTGGTGCAACGGACCGAGGAGTTTAAGGTTTTCGGCAGAACGAAGAAAGTGGTCGTGTGAATCCCCAAGGATTTGGAAAAACGATTTCAGATAATTAGGAGCACAAGGATCGTTATAGATAGTGAATAGCATACAGAGATTACAGAGTATCCGAGTGGACCTCCTTTCGCGAATAGGTAGCCATTTAAGCTGGGAACGGTAGCAGGATATATTATATGGTCGTATTTACGTAGCCCGAAGATGTATCTAATACAGTTGTTAAGCATCCGATCCAATTTATTAAGGAGTACTTGTGTTAGATCAGAGCAGCAAACATCTGCATAGTCAATAATTATGTTTTTTTCATTCGTTACATACCTATACATAATAATATACTTAAAGTATCTATTTTTATAACGTTATTAATATTAAAGTTAGTTTAGTTCGTTTTTTTATATTATGGCATCGCTATAACGCATATTGCCAGTGTCAAGTAAAGCGATACCTCGTATTCGCATTAAGCAGCGCAAAAATAAGAGTCAGTCAGTCAATTTATGTGTCCGTCAGTCAGTCACAGTCAGTACCTAACAGACAGACAGACAGACAAAATGTTGTTTTGGTTTAAGTACCGTGTATAGGTACATACATTTAGTAAAAAGCGGTTATTTTTATATTACAAACAGACACTTGTATTTTTATATTACAAACATATTTGTATGTATGTTTGTATGTATATATATATAGATAACTTAAAAATACACCAAGAAAACGAAATAAAATAAGAGCACCACACGCCTCTTTCAAGGTTCCCGCCAAAACTCCGAAAAAAGTATTTAATAATACTGTAGATAGTTCTGTCGGTATTTCCGTAAATATTAGGTTGTGGAAAAAGTTTCTTCGCATTTTTTAAGGATAATTCGAAACATTTTTTAATATAGTTTATTTAAATTTAACTAAAGTATGTATGTACCATTTTGTTCGATAACCTTTTGCCATCTTGTAGGTAGGGACATGGTCCCATTGCTATAAAAATTTTGGGACTTCTCATCAAAATACCGCGACAAGTGGATTTGGCATCCCTCTCGTGATTAACCTAACATTGCATAAAGAATTCTGAAGAGACCGAAACAGGTGGAAATCTGAAGGTGCAAGTTCAGGACTATACGGCGAATGCATTAACACCTCCCAGCCAAGCTCACTTAATTTTTGCTGAGTGGCTATAGATGAGTGAGGTCTAGCGTTATCATGATGAAACACCACACCCCTTCTGTTGATCAATTCCGGCCGCTTTCTCTCAACTTCTTGCTTTAATCTCATCAGTTGTTCGCAGTAGAGTTCAGAATCGATAGTCCTGCCTGGTGGTAATAGCTCATAATGAATAATGCCCTTCCAATCCCACCACACACACAACATCACCTTATTGCGAGTTAACCCGGGTTTCGCCACAGTCTGTTAAGCCTGACCGGCCTTTGACCACGACCTTTTTCGCACGTTCTTGTCGTACGTGATCCACTTTTCATCACCAGTTATCAGCTCCTTCAAAAATGATTCAGTTTCATTACGTCGTAATAAAGAATCACAAATGAGTACACGGTTCATTAGGTTTCTTTCAGTGAGCTCGTGAGGTAGCCAAATATCGAGCATTTTTTTGTACCCAGCTTTTTTCAAATGCGCCAAAACTGTTTTGTGATCAATTCTCAGTTCTTCAGCTACGTCGTAACTACTAATATGTCGATCTTGCTCCACTTTTTCAAAAATGGCATCCATTTTATCCGTAATAGGGCGACCAGAGCGAGGTGCATCTTTGACATCAAAATTTCCGGATTGAAAACGCTTAAACCAAATTTGTGCTACTCTCACAGACACTGCACTAGGTCTATAAACATCGCAATTTTTTTTTAGCGGCTTGCGTTGCTATTTTACCTTTTTTATAGTAAAATTTTAAAATGTATCGAATTTCTTCATTAGATTCACTCATCTTGACAGTACGAAAGACACACATTTGCCTAATTTGAATTTGGAATTATGTTCTTTAAAATGTTAACTTTCAATGATACCAAAACCAGCCAGATACAAATATTACAGCCAAAGAGATTTTATTACAAGTTCATACATACTATAATGCGAAAATACTTTTTCCCCAACCTATTATATATATGTATTGATGGTAGTTTGTTTTAAACTTTCACGATTTGTATTCATATTTTTATATTGTAAACGGGACTTAATCGCGTACTATTTTAATCGAAGTATTTACCTCGACACTCGACGTTTCGGCCGTAATGCGACGGCCGTGGTCACGAGTAGACTCTGAGTAGTGATGGTAGTTTATTTAAATATGAATAATATATATGAAGTCTATTTTTGGCTATTTTTTTATGAGGTTCAGGCATTGCCTGACAGCTTGAAGTTCGTGATGCCACGAGGACCCACCAGAATATCAGCGCTGCAGTCACTCTGCAGCAATCAGCTGAGGTGGGTGCCGTTTTTCTTGGCTTCCCACAACCAAATACGTAACCATTGTTTTACTTGTTTTTAACTTTATTATTATTGGTTTTGTTTTGTGTGTGTGCCATGAAAATAAATATTTTTCTTCTTCTTCTTTTCTTCTTATTCATAAACGTATTTTAGCTAAAGTGTTGCTAATCTCTTCTTTGTCTTTTTCTATCCTGTACACAACAACAAAGGATTCTATAGCTAAAACGTATCTAATGTATGTTTATGAATAAGGGGGTAACAATGTAAATATCAGATGTATTATCAAAAATACTGTAAAAATGTTCAAAGTTACCCAAATCGACTGCTTAATTACATTTGTCTATTTTTTTATCACAAGTGACCTACTTTTATCATTTATGTTTACCTTACCACAAACAAAATAACGTTTGCTCGGACATACTAAACGATTATGCATAATACGAATTTGTTTATTTACGCTATTATTAACAATTTACATACACATATTCGTCAATCGTCGGGACCACGAAACTCTTCTGGCTCCTTCCTTACACAAAGAAATTACGAAATTGAAATGCATTTCTCAAAGGACATTGTTGTCATACTTATGTTAATTAAACAAACAAGTTTCTTTCAGTGTATTTTTGGTTACCATATTATGTTTAAAAGATACATTTTAAGGTTATGTTATGCAAAGCAACAAATCATGATTTATGCAAACCATGTTTAGCATATTAATGAATACTTGACCGCGATTTTTCGCGAAATTCCGGAGCCGATGACAACATCGCTTTCATTTGTTGTGAAATTAAAATGCTCTGCGGAATGTTGCTATAATTGAATGAAACCAGCTGAAAAAATACTTCATTTCATACGGAATTTACATCAAGTTTTGTTTGTAGAGAGAAGAAAACTAAGCAGCTTTATATGCAGCGAGGGACATTACAGTGCTGATATAAAACTATTATACGAGTAGATGGTGACAGAAAGTTTTTTTTTTATATCTTAACCCAGGAAAGTGACAAAGATTTAAAAAGTATAAATTATAAAATACTACCTTGTATCAATCCCTGGATCTAAGGCATGATTTTAAAAGTACAAAATTTAGTAAATTGTAGTATTATAGTATGAGAAAACAATTTTCTAAAATGACGAAAAATAGTGTAAAAAAGAATCACTATTAGAATCTTTAGACAATTTCCTACAACATTTAGTATTTCAACGTTACACAAAAACGCAGTATTGGCGAAGATTTTCTAACACTTCTTGATTTCACCATTCAATTCACAGGTGTCATACACTCTGTGACGTCATAAAGTGCTGCTATTCATTTCACTACTCCCAACGTTTTGAAACGTTATATCTTAACAACGATCACTTATTGACTATATGTTTCTAAGACAAATAGTATTTACTTATCCAATGCTATTTAGAAAATCAATAAAAATAAATTAGTCAACAACCCTGATATGTCAATAGCGGCTAATTAAAACTGGTGGTAGCGTACCAGTGTGGGGATTCGAGGGCGCAGGCACCACCGCAGTACCTAATCTTTCTCCCGCCATGGTAGTTAGTGTTCAGCACTATCGTGTTCCGGTTACATGGTATGGCCCCTTAATGACTATCACCGAGACTTAACAACTAAGGTATCAGGGGTGGCAACGCAACAGCATTTTTGTGTAGATGTCCATAGGCTGCAGCCAATACTCAATAAACATGTTTGCTATATCCGTTACATAAAAAAGAGACACTAAAATGTACTCACGTAATTTCAAGAACATTTTGTTCCAAAAAGAATCGTAATTCTAGTCTAGACAAATAAAATCTTTTCTAGTTCTGAATCTGGTCACTTGGGTGTTATTCCACTGTAAGTATGAGATAAGTTAAACCAGAGAATAACTATGTGATTAGAACCGTGAATAGAGTAGGTAAGTACCTAATATAGGTTGCGATATCCGTTGCCTTTGTAAGATGAAAATGCAATCGCCTTGCATTTTCATCTTGCAAGTCATGCCTTGCAAGGAATTACAAAATAAAAGATGAATACCCTAAATTTTAATCAACAGTAAGTATTTATTGTGGAAGTGAGCGAATGAAAAAGTTTAGTGAAAATTACAAAAATCTGTCTAAGTTCCAAATATGTTCTATCTACTTTACTATTAGAATATTACATACTTTATTAGAATATTTTCCATCTATATTAGTTCCAAGTCACGATTTGTTTATGTTTTTTACGAACACAGTTTGTTGAAAGACGGTTGATTCATAAATTAAATTTTCGTCGTAATCAAAGATACTCCTCTTACATCTTTGGTCGTAATGTTAATTTTAATATTAAGTTCTATAATTGGCCTTATGAAACGGTTTGCCTTGGTATAGTTTATTCTTCTAGTTGCAGTAAAATTTGAATAGAAATAAGAAGATATTCTCCATAAACATTTTCATATATATTCCAAACATTCGCGTCTATATACACTGGTCTTAAATTTGTTTATCTTTTCCATTAGATAACAGAAAATGTACTGTCTCTTGACTAAAATGCGTTGTCTATTGTTTGGAATATGGTATGTGTATGTATAATAGGTTGGGAAAAAAGTCTTTTCGCATTATAGTATGTATGAACTTGTAATAAAATCTCTTTGGCTGTAGTATTTGTATCTGGCTGGTTTTGGTATCATTGAAAGTTAAAATTTTAAAGAACATAATTCCAAATTCAAATTAGGCAATTTTCATTTGTTTTTCGTACTGTCAAGATGAGTGAATTTAATGAATAAATTCGACACATTTTAAAATTTTATTACAAAAAAAGTAAAAATGCAACGCAAGCCGCGAAAAAAATTTGCGATGTTTATAGACCTAGTGCAGTGTCTATGAGAGTAGCACAAATTTGGTTTAAGCGTTTTCAATCCGGCAATTTTGATGTCAAAGATGCACCTCGCTCTGGTCGCCCTATTACGGATAAAATGGATGCCATTTTTGAAAAAGTGGAGCAAGATCGACATATCAGTAGTTACGACGTAGCTGAAGAACTGAGAATTGATCACAAAACAGTTTTGGCGCATTTGAAAAAAGCTGGGTACAAAAAAATGCTCGATATTTGGCTACCTCACGAGCTCACTGAAAGAAACCTAATGAACTCAATTAAGTGTACTCAATTGTGATTCTTTATTACGACGTAATGAAACCGAATCATTTTTGAAGAAGCTGATAACTGGTGATGAAAAGGATGAAAAGTGGATCACGTACGACAAGAACGTGCGAAAAAGGTCGTGGTCAAAGGCCGGTCAGGCTTCAGAGACTATGGCGAAACCCGGGTTAACTCGCAATAAGGTGATGTTGTGTGTGTGGTGGGATTGGAAGGGCATTATTCATTATGAGCTATTACCACCAGGCAGGTCTATCGATTCTGAACTCTACTGCGAACAACTGATGAGATTAAAGCAAAGCAAGAAGTTGAGAGAAAGCGGCCGGAATTGATCAACAGAAGGGGTGTGGTGTTTCATCATGATAACGCTAGACCTCACACATCTATAGCCACTCAGCAAAAATTAAGAGAGTTTGGCTGGGAGGTGTTAATGCATCCGCCGTAAAGTCCTGACCTTGCACCTTCAGATTTCCACCTGTTTCGGTCTCTTCAGAATTCTTTATGCAATGTTAGGTTAACATCACGAGAGGACTGCCAAATCCACTTGTCGCGGTATTTTGATGAGAAGTCCCAAAATTTTTATAGCAATGGGATCATGTCCCTACCTACAAGATGGCAAAAGGTTATCGAACAAAATGGTACATACATACTTTAGTTAAATTTAAATAATCTATATTAAAAAATGTTTTGAATTATCTAAAAAAATGCGAAGAAACTTTTTTCCCAACCTTATATATTACAACACTGTGTTTTGTGGTATCTACGTATTGAAATTAACTGATTACATCGGAGTATAAGTAGTATAAGTAAGATTGATAAGTCCAATGAAGAAGCAAACATTCGTGATTTGTACGACGCTAATCGCAAAGATAATTGTGTGCGAACTGCAAAGAGAATAAACTTATAGAGTAAGTGCTATTGATTTTTTTACGTTTTCTAGAAGTTTCCCAAAGGGTAGTGTTCAACATTATCATGTCATAAGAACTTATGTTTTTTTTATACTCTTCTTAAGTAGTCCATATTACCATTATCTATTCCGTGCATATTATTATGCGGATAAAATCTGTTCAAGTTTTATACTAAACTACCTGACCTGGCAAATTTGGTATCGCCATGGAAGATTTTAAATATTTGCATTTTTAATAACGAACACATAAAATAAAGGTTTTTCCAATTTGGTGCAGTCGTTTGGAAGTTGTGCGTTTACAAACAATCCGGTGATTCATTTTGATTTATATAGATGATACTAAATAACTACCCGTATCACATGTATTTTTATACAAGTTAAATGAGACAAAAAGTTTGTATAAAAAGGAATACACAGATATTTACCTACTGCAATATGTTTGTAGAAAACTTTGTCTGCAAATGGAATCGAGGTGGACTCATAACATCTAATATACATATAAACTTGCGTGCAGGTGTACACCTGCTGTCCAATTTCCTGAGCGGATTGCCAATGTTTCATAAAAATCCTGTGGAAAATCTATTTTGATTTCGTAATAAGCCCGGTGTTAGAGAGGACTTCTAATATGGTAATTTAAATTCTAGTTAACGGAGTATCGTAAAAAATTGGTAGTTTTTTTTTTGGATAACTTTAATTGAAAAAACCTAGAAAAAATAGGACTTGAAAATATACCTACTGAAATCTAATAGTTGTTCATTACCATTATTGTAATGTTAAAAATAAAAATAAAGCCAGTAAAAATGATTTCATTTATGTGCACATGTTTGTCACCAGGCGAGAGGGTGAAATAAAAAAACAGCTCAATTTATACTAATTTGATTGGTATCAACATACAGCGCAGGTTCAAAATCAGACCGGAGAATTTATTTTTACATTTTCTTTATAATTGTTAAATTTACTTGTATGTGATATTATGAAAGATGTTATGACACAAAATAACTTAGCGCCTATAATTTCACATTTTAGATTTGTAGAAATGTATGTACTCAAAAACATGTGTTCGGGAGGATAAGTAGTGCTGCTCACCCCATCCTCGCCTACGGCAACAGACGCTCATTAGGTATGATAATTACTTATTATCTCCTGAGATAATTAATTGGTAATAGAAAACTGTACCTCCTAGCTGTACCTACCTGTATGATCTATCTACAAATGATGCAGTGGTCTGTGTAATGTGATTGCGGGACATGGGGGACGTATTGAACGTTTTGGAAGACTTTGTCACAATTGGGGTACAAAATCAAATAATGTAAGGTTCTTTCAAACTGATGTCAGAAGAATACTGGGCTTGCAGCGATTGGCAGTTGTCTTGGTGTGGGCAAATGTTCATAGGCGACGGTTACCACTTTCCATCAGGTGGCCCGTCTGCTTGTCAATCCATCCACAATAAAAAATAATACAAATAGTTTTTATACGGGTCGATTGAACGCCTTAGATAAAATGCTGCTTATATAGTTTTCACCTAATATTTATATGAAATTCTCGAGTCTTAAATTCATTCCACAAGGATTTATTTCAATAGCAGTTCCTTTTAGTTTTTTGTTGTGAAAAATTGAAACAATGTTAATACCTCGTACCAAAGCTTGTACCTAATTGTATTTCGTGGTTATGTAATAAGGTCCTTTTGTTATTTTTACAGCATAAAAATGTTTCGTGCACCAAATACTGGCATAAATTATTCATTAGGTGAGAGCAGGAGCAGAATTTTAAAAAGGTGCCATTAACATGAAAAGCTTCTTTCAGATGGATTATTTATACTTTAAAGTCTTCTACTATAACGTATTTCCATACGTCGGCTGTCCGAGGCAAGTAGATAGTATTTGTTATAATGTAACGTGACGACCGCAGCATAGAGACATCTACACAAAAACCATAGAACAAAATGTAGATGCGATGCTACCCTTGAGGTATAATATGTTTCGCTTATGTGTTAGAAATTACGGGGGCATGCATTGGCGGCAGACAGAGTAGGTGATTCGGTTGTGTCATCGTCCTTGTGCTCGTAACTGGAGCTCAACCAGTTGTGGATACCATATGATGACGACAGACCGGATCAGTATTAGTATTTTTTTTCCACATTATCTATATATTTGAAACTAGCTGTTGCCCGCAGCTTTGCTCGCGTTGATGTCGAAAAGTAGCCTATGTTCTTTCTCAAATTCAGCTTAATCTTTGTACCAATTTTCATTAAAATCGGTTTAGTCGTTTGGACGTGAAAAGGTAACAGACAGACAGACACAGACAGAGTTACTTTCGCATTTATAATATTACTAGCCGTTGCCCGCGGCTTCGCCCGCGTTGATGTCGAAGTAGCCCATGTTTTTTCTCAAAGTCAGCTCTATCTCTGTACCAAATTTGATTAAAATCGGTTCAGTCGTTTGGACGTGAAAAGGTAACAGACAGACAGACAGACAGACAGAGCTACTTTCGCATTTATAATATTAATCTATACTTATATTTTTGGAAGTCCGGGGAAGGTTTAAAAGATAAGAAAATATGAAGAAATTAAAGGGAAATAGTAAAAACCACGATTTTATTTTCCCATACAAATATTCCGTATCTATAAAACCTTTGACACATTATTTCATTCTGAGGCAATACGAAGTTCGCCGGATCAGCTAGTTTGAGTATAAAAATAATTACATCGACGGAAAGATCATTCAGATGACTAAAAGTCCAATTTTCCACCTAATACTGTAATGACACTACCACCAGTAGACACAAATAGAAACACAAAAGTTAATCGTAAAAAATAATAAATACGCTCTTTAGATTGTCCCAGAAGTATCAAGGTTTACTTTTCCGACTTCCTGTTTCTGTCATCAGATATTTCGCAGCTTCGCAGTTTCACGTTAATTGCTTGCCAATAGCGCATATCAGCCCGCCTTATTTGTGTTCGACCGAAAGGAATGGGCACATTATGGACGCTTTTATGTGCTCAAACACATAAAACATAAAACCGTGCAAAGGTAATGTATTATTTATATGTGCTATATTACGTTCATGTTCTCAATAATGGAATTAGAATGAAATCCTTAAAATAGTGCCTTCGATACATAACTTGTTCTGCATTTTCTCTTCTTCCTCCGAGTTGTTAAGCGTGATGTGCGCGTTATGTGTTGTTCGCATATAAAAGCGAAAAATCATGGACATCTAAAACATGGTATTGCCAGTTACAAACTCCTTCGACGGTCCCGCTCCCTCGAGCTCGAACTCCTCCAATCGGGCGTCTTGGGACACTTTGTATTGTGAGTAGTCTGGGCAGGGCCGTTTGGACGTCGGACTAGGGGATGTTCTTCAATCGAATGGACAAAGGTCCCAAACTGGACGGCGTGCATCTTTTTCGCATGCCATTAGTGTTGGTTGGAGTCAAAGGACTCAATCTGTGAAGGTCTCGGAAACGAACTGCCGCCGTTGGGGTCGCGGAAGTGTGCATAAGCGTTCCCGTAACCCCGCCACTGATGACGGACGAGCCGGAACATCGCAGGGTTTTTGTGAGTACGAGTCTGACACTAACCGCCGACTGTTCACTTAGACGGCGGATGCCTATGATCGTTTCCCCGTGTAAACAAGTCCATCCGTCCTGGAGTTGTAACACTAGTAAAAGTATTAAAGACATAATTGATAAAGCAACGAGTATTCAGTCCACGTTGATAATGTGATTGCAAGGACAAATAAAACCTGACCACATACGAATTAAAACAATGAAGGTGATCAATCACATCACACACTAAATACGTTGATCATGATCATAAATTTAACATAAAACAATTTTGTAATACGTGACTATCAAGTTTATGATTTAAATCTTTTGCGGTTCCCGTTGGGAGGTGACTGCGAATGAAAATTATTTATCAACTAGCTGTTGCCCGCGGCTTCGTCCGCGTGGATGTCGTTTTATAAATAACTAAGTAGCCTATGTTCTTTCTCAAAGTCAGCTCTATCTCTGTATCAAATTTCATTAAAATCGGTTCAGGTTTTTGGACGTGAAAAGGTAACAGACAGACAGACAGACAGATGGACGGACGGACAGACAGACAGACAGAGAGAGTTACTTTCGCATTTATAATATTAAAAATAGTAGGAAAGTAGGGAGATTGGTACCTTAATGTATTAGAATATGTTATGATAATTTCGAATTCCTCCTAATTTAAAGCCTTAATTATTGTTTTATATTATTTCGCATTAACACATGCTTGTGAAATATATTTTATTTTTAAAGAAAAATGGAAAGAAAAATTTGACTTCAGGCGAGACTCGAACTCGCGGCCTACTGGGAATCTAGTCCAGCCGCTCTTCCAATTGAGCTACTGAAGTCCTGCCCGATTTGTCAAATCTTTCCTTCACATCTATTGCATTGCTTTATGGTAGCAGCAGCGCCATCTATTACCAACTATGCTAGTTAGGCAACCGATATAATAGACGGAAGAGCGGCTGGACTAGATTCCCAGTAGGCCGCGAGTTCGAGCCTTAATTACTCGTAATTAAATGAAATCAAATTTCTTTAAAATTCAGAACTGAGTCCATATTGATATTGATTTGACTTTGACTATTTTATCTTATTTAGAGGCCGGCTATTACATCGAAATACTCCGGCATCTTTCGTGTTCAAACCCACGATTCTACACATATACTGTCATTGGTTCGCATAAATAATTATCGGACTTCTACGAAAGGGTAATTGAACTAAAAATTAACTCTCTGAAATAGGTTTTACCTTTCATAAAAAGAATATTGACTATAAGGATCCACTTCGAAAGAGAAATGAAAGCGGAATTAGTGATTTAAGCGAAAAATGGGAAATGAAAGGTAGATTTCCATTAGGGGCCAGTTAAATCCTCATTTAGGTATACTTGGTTTTGATGAATCCACTTCTTTGACACAATCATTCATTATACTCACTATACTACGCAAAAGAAAAACTTTGTGATCCTTTTACGACGATTGTTCGGAAAAAAAAATTATATAGAGTAGGAGTGCAGAATACCTACATAAATAAAATCAATAAGAAGAAGAAGAAAGGAGTTTATTTAAATTATTTAAATTTAATAAGAATTTCATTGTCAAAGATTTATTATCGACTTATGATCATTGTATGTACACACTACCATGCATTTGACCACATTTGACATAGTAAGTAATACGATAAATAACGTTCACAGTGTTATTGTCAAAACATTGTACCAGCCTGTGGTAAAAAGGTATGACAACACTAAGTTGTGATTATCATAGGTATCTGTCATATAATTCAAACCTAAATACATTTTATGTATTGTGATCGAATTTTGATCATTTTGCGATCACTAGTCGATCATGTAAGTACGATTTAACTATTTTTTTAAGTAGATCACTTTCAGCGATAAGACCGCCTGGTTGTATTGCCTATCTGCTATGCATCTAGTTTTATTTTGTAAGAATCATTGGTGTATAATAAAGTATATTCTATTCTTTTCTATTAAGTACGTACCTACTTAACTATTTGACATCTATTCCACATTCCGTGGTTGATACGAACCATAATATACAACACTATATTATTATACAACAAAGATGCAACACTTGAAACGTAGCAGATGAATATATTATAGTGTCAGGTGCACGGTTTGATCTCCATATCCATTAACTTACTCTATTCGACGAGGAAACCAAATCAAAACAGTGAATTCAGATATGGATGGCAATGGAGTAGGTACAATCCGTTCGTATACGTAAAGCTTCTTTTGAATATTTGAAAGCTAAAACCTTTTTTGGTGGATTTCATACGCTGTTTTATTTAAACTTTGTCAGGCTTCTCGATTTCTTCATTAATTTCATAGCTCTACCACTGTGCTATGACATTATTCTTAACACGTTCACTGCCCTCAAGCAGACACAATAGTTAAAATAATGCCAATGGACACATGTGGAATGGGTTAATTCAGTAAAATTTTATATGCGGTTGTTTTGGTCATTAGGTACTGAACCCGGAAACTATTACCGCATTACCTAATATAATTGCCGCTAGCCGTATGTATAGGCTGCAGTCATCACTTAACATCAATGTGAACTGCATGCTTGTTTGTCACTTTCATTACCTAAAAAAAAACTACAGCGGCGGCTGCTCACTGCCGAGCCCTCTTCGGAGCCTTTCAGCTCCAACCACTACTCGTGGCGTGAGGAACACCTGCACGCCAGCCAGCCCGGGACTTCTCCATTCGAGCGACGAACTTCTCTTAGTCCGTCGCCCGAAGGTCCCTGCCCCGACCACTCACAACACCAGGCGTCCCAAGACGCCCGGGTGGAGGGGTCCAGGCACCCAGTTCAGCCCTGGGGGAGCGTCGAAGGAATTCTAGTTCCCTCGTCCGTCCTCCCGCGGCCCCACCACGTCCCTATCTGATGGCGGGACCACCGCGGCCTTAGGCTGGGGATAGGGTGCAGGGCCAACAAAATACCCGTACAGGGGAGGAGGCTCCCCAGCCGTCTCCTCTCCACAGCAGCGAGTGGCGGGCAGAGCCACGCCAAACGCGGCTCTCTTTGTGGGTTTTTCTTGGCTTCGTCGGTGTGGGGACAACCACCGGGTACGGAGCCCTCCCCGCCACGACAAGGCGGAGGCAAATTGTATTTTTTTATGTTAGCTAGGTCATTTTTAACCCTCGAGACGTGAACACCCTGCCGCTCATTCGTATAGTAGAGTACTTCCACTGGTGCAATCAACCGAACAATGCTGATCAAACCGTTCTATTAGGGGGTAGCAAGTGCAAGGGTAGGCAACAGCGTCCCGTGATAAAACTATTTATTTATTTATACTTTCATGTACAAAATTTACCATGAGGCGGACACTACTACACTGTGATTGCAAGCGTAGCGATTATGGCTTTTTCCCCTAGATGCAAAAGGCCATCTTTTTGTAGAGACTTTTATCTAGCAGTGGAAGTGTTTCGGCTGACATTATGGTTTGTAAAAAGCGTGTTTTTCTAACATTTACCAGCCTTCTTTGTATCTCCTACATATCTACTTAAATTATGGTAAAAAAATATACATAGATTTTTCTGTTGAATACTAAAAGGTTTAGACGAATATCGAAAAATGTGAAACATTTTGTATGTCGACTTAGCTTCTTATTTTACGTCTTGAGGCCTGTCTGTATATTTATGCTGAATCGCAATGTAAAGATGACTTATTTTTTATATCTATTTTATATTGGACGACGGCAAGTACTTTAGAGAATTATATTTAGAAACAGAGTTTATTGCGGTGAACTTTACAACAGCTAACTTTTCTGACCTGACCTCTGACTTACGGAACTGCATCACTTGATACAGTAGATTTAAGTTACGAATAAATATTATGGAATAAATGTAATTAATTATCTTACAGAAGAGGAGAAGAGGAAAAGCTCAAACTGGATGACAAAGGTCCAAAACGATATGACAGAAATGGGTCTCATAGAAGATGCCAATACTAATAACGTCGCATGTTTTGGAAAGTCGCGTGACGAGAAAATACGTGGGCAAAGAAGAAGAAATGGAAATGTCTTTTTCAAAGCACAGTTGACAAACAAGTTGGCAATTACGTACTGGGGACATGTTTCCGTATTTCCGTATTTTATTTAATTTTCATAACCGATTACGCTTTTTCCAATTACCTACTTATTCTTAGTGTGTGAATAGTGTACCTGTTTAATATTTTCGTGATAATAAATAAATAAAATGTACCTGAATCGTGGATGCCGTTGTATACAAACAACGTATACCCAAATACCCAGAGTCCCAAACAAAAAACAAACAAACGGAACTTTTTATATATCTACATAATATTTATTGATGATTTAAACTGATGATCCATTAAAAAACAACGGGTCGCATTCTGGGAGTGCTGGCAAAAGTGAAAACTAGAATATAAACGTTGTGCATTTTTGAACACCACCACCACATCCACCACCACTCTATCACCACAAGTTGTCATTGGATTCCCAAAAAGTAGGCGGACGCAATTCCGGTCACGTGTCCGTCTTACGCATCTTTGATCTGGGTCACGTGTTCAGCACACGTGTTTTTAAGATTTTCTACCCATCACAAAAAGTGCAAGGCATCGCTAACGGTCGCTAAATAAGTTTTCACTTCAAAATCAATAAACATTTACCCCGCTGCCACCACAGTGGCCACAACAAGGCCAATTAGGTAATATACGTGAATGTATAAAGTTGTCGGCCATTACTCGCTGAAACTCGCTAGCTTGCTAATTGCTGAAGGTATAAAAAGTTTAACCGCAGACTTTATTTCGCTTTTGATGACGCTGATATATTAAATTTACGTGATAAAATTCATATTGTGCTGAACCTTAAATCAATTCTGAATTTGGTAACAATCTAGAAATCCGTTTTTTTTTTCAAACTGATTTTTTCCATTTAATTTTCCATCCAACTCCTATTTCTCGGCTTAATATGACATTTAAAATTTACATACTGAAATTAATACTGTTCTAAGCCCTAAAAAAATTGTACTAGGAAACAATCAAATTAATATTATCATCTCTATCGGAAATCTATATTATCAAATGAATTATTCTACTCATCAGCTTAAAAGAGACCATTTCTTTTCTCTAAGCATTGAACAAAAATCTATATTTAAATTTTCTTTTTAAATTGAAAATTAATGAATAGTTAAATATATATATATATATATATATATATAAGATAAAGGGGTTCCCCGATAGTTTTTTTCAAAGATGATACCGGTTGTTAGGTACCATTTATGCCTGCCTAATATTTCATAGATATCAAAGAAACTTAATTTTGAAATTTCAATTCTATTTCTTTTAATTTAAATATTTATAAATACTCTTTATCTTATTATGAGATCTAACATGAAATCCGTTCCGAATGTTCTGGTCCAGATTGATCAACAATTTACCGCGTATTATGATTACATGATCAAATATTATCATTAGCCACATTATTTCGAATAAACATTGTGGCTTAAGCTTTCTTGATTTATATCTCACTAGCTGTTTCCCGCGGCTTAGCCCGCGTGGATTTCGTTTTATAATCCTGAATTTTCTTTGCTATAAACCTCACGGAGTCCGAGACCTTTCCAACGAATGCAAAACCGTGGAAATCGGTTCGTGCGTTCTGGAGTTATAGCGTCAGGAAGGAAAACCCGACTTATTTTTATATAATAGATAACTTAAAATCGCATCTATAAATTACGTCGCTGTCACAACATTTACAGAATGTCTGCTCATTTGTCATCGAGTGGGTACCTACTTGTAGAGTCGAATTTTTCGAACTATGTCTGTATTTTTATGCTGAACTAGCTGTGCCCGCGACTTCGTCCACGTGTGAACAAATATGATTGTTCAGTATCTACCCGGACGAAGTCTAGCGTAGCTAGTATAAAAGTAGCCTTAGTTGCTCCTTATTACATCAGCTATCTGCCAGTGAAAGTCCCGTCAAAGTCGGAGACACTCAAACTCTATTTTCTCTTTATTATCATTTGTTTATTTAGTGTGTGTGTGTGTGTGTGTCAAAAAATAAACTATTTCTATTTCTATTTCTATTTCTATTTATTTATATTTATGTATGTATGGTTGTATGGAGATGAAAGTAGCCTAAGTTACTTCTTATCACATCAGCTATCTTCCAGTGAAAGTCCCGTCAAAATCGGAGAAACTCAAACTCTATTTATTTGTATGTAGGTATGTATGTATGTATGTATGGAAATAAAAGTTGCCTGAGTTACTCCTTATTACATTAGCTACCTACCCGTGGAAGTCCCGTAAAAGTCGGATACACTCCAATTCTACTTACTTGTATGTAGGTATGTATGTATGTATGGATGTATGGAGATAAAAGTAGCCTAAGTTACTCCTTATAACATCAGCTACCTACCCGTGGAAGTCCCGTCAAAATCGGATACACTCCAATTCTACTTATTTGTGTGTAGGTAAGTATGTATGTATGGATGTATGAAGATAAAAGTAGCCTAAGTTACTTCTTATCACATCAGCTATATGCCAGTGAAAGTCCCGTCAAAATCGGTCCAACCGTTCCCAAGATTAGCCCCGTCAAACAGACAGACAGACAGACATAAATTGTAAAAAAATGTTGTTTTGGTATATGTACCGTGTATACATACATATGCATTTAGTAAAAAGCGGTTACTTTAATATTACAAACAGACACTCCAATTTTATTTATTTGTATACATGTAATATACAACATAAGACCTAAAAATTCTGTGAAATTTTTAAGCGTCTACTTGCTACCGTTATTATTATCCAGCAAAACATATACGAAAAAAAACACGTTTATTGTGTGCTTCCTTGGACCCCTTAACTTAAATTTAAACTTATTTTTAACCGAGTTCTAAAAACGAGAAGGTTCTCAATTCGGCCGGTATAATTTTTTTTTTATCTATGTACGTGAATTTCGCCGTGTTTTCTGGACCGATTTACGTAATTATTTTTTTGTTTGATACGGAATAGTTCCGAATTGGTCCCATAAAAATATGATTCATATAAGCGGATCAGTTTTTATTTTATGAGCATGTTTTTTACTTAATTTCACCTCAGACTAAAGGAATAAGAATAGACGGTGAGTTGTCATACAGTGCGTTGAATCCACTGACGTCCTAGATAGTCGTAATGCGCATGACAACAAGATGACAACAAGTGACAATGACACATTTACTCATCGACGACACAACACAGCTTATTTACTCCTTCGTGGATAATAATTTTTCATTGATTTCGTATAGTCGTGTAATAATTTTGTATCGACACACCTAAACAATTTAAATTAGGTATCTAATTGTCACGAAGCTAAAAGAGTCAGATTTTACAAATTTAACAGATATGAACATTAATCTAATGGACAATGCAGCAATAAACTAAAAAGTATTAAATAAATATAACTGCGTTAAGAAAAACCGACTTCAAAACTGAAAAGTAAAAAATAATAAAGATTTGATTGTAATTATATACTACCTATTATTTTTATGTGCTATTTACTAATAGGTTTGAAGTCGGTGCCAAGCCAAAATCACTAAAGTAGGCATTTCATTGTAATTAAACGTAACTTCACGCCTGTAATCCCCGAAGGTGTAGGCAGAGGTAAATGCATGAATTCAAGCATACATGCTAACACCCACGATTCGTCGGTTACGTTTTGTTCAGTGTATTAATTTGCTCGTATTCATATTTAAGTGATTAAAATATAACTATTTGTTTAAGGCTTGGCACCGACTTCAAACCTATTAGTAAAAAGCACATAAAAATAATAGGTAGTATATAATTACAATCAAATCTTTATTATTTTTTACTTTTCAGTTTTGAAGTCGGTTTTTCTTAACGCAGTTATATTTAATAGTAATTAATTTTGTCTTTATAGCGGTATCAGAAATCCATAATTTGTGAAAATGTTAGCTTTCTAGCTATCATTATCGTATCTATTTATGAGATACAGGCTGGTGACAGACAGACACACGGACGGACAGACAGACTGACATACAGCGGAAGATTAGTAATCCGTAGGGTCCGTTTTTATCTTTTAGATACGAATCCCCCTAAAAGATAGAACTTAAAAATATTCGATATTATTATGGTTCTTTAAATTGACACTACTTTTTTATTTCTGAACCGATTTACATGAAACAAACACTAAACATTAAGTGAAACTTACCACAATATATTAGTCAAAACCGCAAATCGAATAAGCCGTTTCTGATATTCGCGTGCACAAACACACAGACAAACAGACATTTTTCCGGGATAAAAAGTACCCAGTGTTGTGCGCCAAAGTTAAAGTATAATCGTACCAAGTTTCATTGTAATCGGACCGGTAGTTTTTAGTTTAGTTTACAGAATTTACACTTCTACAGTTTTATTATAAGTATAGATTATAGTGAAGTATAAATAGTCCTGGTAATAGGTATCTTAGTATCAGAACTTTTGGTTCGAAACTATGAAATACAGATAAACAAAAATAAAGAATTTATTCGGTAACGTGACGTAAGCAGGCCACTGAATCCCTATGTCGGAGGGCCAGTGCTATCGAGATTTGTTTTATTTCGGAAGACTGTCCACTATCCGGAGTGCTCTTGTACACAAGAAACCTATTCTTGTGTACAAGAGCACTAAGAGAGGATATCCAGAAATTCGAACGGAAATGAAAAAACCCGATCAACTGCGTGTCGGACTAAGCGCAATATGGGGATCCCTTTTTCCAAGTTCATTTTATAACTTTACTCGTTAATTCGTAGAGCCTTGTTAGTTGTGATAATTTTCCTTTTAAGTTCGTTACACATCATCATCATCATCGTGATCATTTCAGTCAAAAGACGTCCACTGCTGAACAAAGGCCTCCCCCAAAGAATGCCAAAACGAACGGTCCTGGGCCGCCCTCATCCAGCGATTGCCCGCGACCTTCACCAGATCGTCGGTGCATCTTGTGGGGGGCCTGCTTACGTTTCGTTTTCCGGTACGCGGTCGCCACTCAAGAACTATGTGCCCTGCCCACTGCCACTTGAGTCTCGCTATTCGGAAAGCTATGTCGGTAAGTTTGATTCTCATGCCTCCTCCTCTCTCATGTCCTCATTTCTGATTCGATCTCGCAGAGAAACTCCAAGCATAGCTCTCGCCATTGCTCTCTGAGTGACCTTGAGCCTTCTTATGAGGCCCATAGTAAGCGACCACGTTTCTGTCCCATATGTCATCACTACCAACACACATTAGTCAAAAACCTTTTTCTTGAGACACTGCGGTAAGTCGGACGAGAAAATGTATCGTAGCTTCCCGAACGCTACCCAACTGAGTTGGATTCGGCGATTGACCTCTTTCTCGACGTTGGACCGACCTAACTGGACAGTTTGTCCCAGGTATACATAATCGTCAACAACTTCGAGTGTAGTACCCTCGACCATAACAGGAGTGGGTTTAACATGGACATTTGACATGATCTTTTTCTTGTCCATGTTCATTTTAAGCCCACTCGTTGGGAGGCCCTTCTGAGGTCATTACACATACCTATATAATTTTCTACACATCACCGATTGGCTGGCAAGGGCACTTCGCTCGAACGAAATTGGCACGTTTAAACTTAATTTTTTACAAACAGTTTGACTAATCGAAAAACAATGTTCTCAATACCCAATTTTTTTCAAGGTCCTAATCCTATCCCAATATTATCCTATCGAAGGATGATACTATTAGGAACACGAGTAGAAAAAAACACCACCAATTTACGTTAAGGGATCGATTTTTATTTCTACTGCTTTCTCAGCGTGATTCATATCGCCTCTTTACAAGAATAATGTGACATTTCATATAGAACGATTTAGATGAAATTTCACGTTATTCTTGTAAGAATAATGTTGCATTTCATAAAGAACGATTTAGATGAAATGTCACATTATTATTGTAAAGAAGCGATATAACATTCATGCCAAATTTACTCGTGGTAGAACTCCAGTGATGGAGCTTGCGGGCTTAGGCACCACCGCATTTCCTAATATACTTGCCGCTAAAAGGTAGTTTTCAGCACTATCGTGTTCCAGTCAGGTGGTAGTGTCCCTGTAATTTCTGGCATAGAGTCATAACACCGTAGGCCGCAGAAGTGGTAACACATCTGTATTTTGACCTCTAGTCTTTGTTTGTTGTGACAATTTGTGTATATAAGCTGCTGTCATCACTTAATATCAATGTGAACTGGATGCTTGTTTGCCACTTTCATTACATTAAAAAAACTGTTCTAAAAGTCTCTGAGTCACTTATAGTCTCAACTGCGGAAGATATGAACTTGACATTGAGAACGTAGGAAGATTCACGTGCGTAGTCAGGTAGTCACAGACAATAGCTAGTTTTGAAATAAATATTAAGAGAAGTAATTGATCTTATCCCTCTCCCTCCATATTTTTCTGCATTAACCTTCCCTTCTCTTCCCCTTTCATAAATTGAATTTGTTTCTTTTACTTAAGGTGGATATCCAATATCCAATATTAGATATCAAGACTAAGAAACCAGGGGCAATTTCCTTTAAAATGGATGCAAATATTTATTTCACTCCTTACGAAATTGTGAGGTTTATAATTAATTCAGAAAATAAACAAGAAACCCTCGTTTATTTATTTAATATTTGGGAAACAGTAATACAAGTTTGAATTACGGTTCAGCGAAATACGTGTGGTGAAATATTTATACATCGCCGAATGAAGCAATACATGCATGGATTTATTTAGCTTAATCCGTACGTAAATACAGTTGTACAACGCCTAAAACCTTTTAATCGTATGTTAAGAAAATTTAAAATGGATGTCTTTGAGTTATGTTATTTTATGTCCTAGTGGCATGAATGAGCTCGACTACCATACTCTGTAGAGGAACGGGTGGAAATATTCCGAAGAAAAGAGAGAATTCTTGGATCATGTGAGGTGATAGCGAATGGCGGGCCAAGCAAAATAAATTAGTTTAATACAAGTCAAGAAGTAAAAATAGTGCACTTGCACTAATTTTGTATAAATTTCCTATCCTTATTTTCCTCAAAACATATGACAGTGAATATAAAGATTTAAAAAAAAATTGATAGAAAAAAATTACTTCGGGCAGGAATCGAACCTACGTTCTCAGGATAACCAGTCCAGCCGCTTTATTGAGCTACCGAAGACCACATCCAAGCGTCGAGTTTTTCTATCCCTTTTTGATTTTTTTTACTTCATCTCACTACACGGCAACTTAATATAAAATGTGTTCAGAGACATAAATCTACAAATTTATTAGTGGTAGAGCTCTAGTGATGGAGCTCGCGGGCGTAGGCACCGCATTACCTAATACACTTATATACTGCTAAATGGTAGTGTTCAGCACTATCGTGTTCCGGTCAGGTGGTAATGTACGGCCCTGTAATTTCCGGCACAGAAGCATAACCTTAGGCCTCAGGAGTGGTAACGCATTTTGACCTTAGTCTTGGTGTGGGTGTCTATAGGCTGCAGTCATCACTTATCATCAATGAGAACTGCATGCTTGTTTACCACTTACATAACTTAAAAAAAAAGAGAAAAAGGATAATTTAGTGTACATATTGTTGTTGTTCCTAAGTATTACGTTATCGACTTATTTTTTCTGAATATCCTATCAAGGTAAAATCCTGTAACTATCATTGTATACAATATACAGCGATAGTCTTAGCCACGTATTATATATCTATTTTAGAACTAGTTTTTTTAATTGAAAGAGTTCTTTTAAAATATCACAATGTTTGCAATTACAGTGGTTTAACACTTAGAAATATCAGCTTGTTTTAGACTTAAAATTATCAGGCAAAAATCTGTCTTAGTAGATTTTTATTATGAGAACAGATAGGAATCTCAGTAGAACAATGTAACTTTGAAAAGCTGTTAAATAAACAGGCTCGATAGGAACAAACAGAGCACGCGGGCGGCTTTAATGCGGCAATCACGGTACCTTCCCATTCTTGTAATTGAACATGTAGCGCATCTACTTAATTGAAGTAAACTGGATCCATGATACAGAACACAATGATGAAAGAGGATAAAATATTTTTATTTTAAGTTATAAAGCAAGCATATTTAATAAAATATATTTCTATTAATATATTCATATTTCATGTTACTTCGTTTCTGTATTCTCCGAAGCGGCTTCTCTGAGCAGCGGTAAATGCACGCTTTCATGCATACATGCAAACTCTCATCTTTACTATAAACTTAAACGTTTTATTACTTACTAGCTGTTGCCCGCGGCTCCGCCCGCGTGTCGGTCGCTTTTCGCGTAACCTGTGGAAACTACAATTATCCAGACCTATAATAGACTTACAGAAGAGAATATGTATTAATACTTGCTTACAGTTTTTTTAATTAACCGAGTTCAAAAAACGAGAAGGTTCTCAATTTGGCCGGTATATATATATTTTTTTATGTATGTACGCGATTTTCGCCGAGATTTGTTGACCGATTTTCGTAATTCTGATGATGTTTGATGCGAAATAGTTTCGAATTGGTCCCATATAAATTTGATTCAGATAGGCCCATCAGTTTTTATTTTATGAGCATTTTTATACTTACTTTCACCTCACACTATAGGAATAAGAATAGACGGCGAGTTGTCATACAGTGCGTTGAATCCACTGCACTGACGTAGTCCTAATGCGCATAACAACAAGATGACAACAAGTGACAATGACACATTTACTCATCGACTACACAACACAGGTTATTTACTCCTTCGTGGATAATAATTTTTCTTTGATTTCGTATAGTCGTGTAATAATTTTGTATCGACACACCTAAACAATTTAAATAAGGTATCTAATTGTCACGAAGCTAAAAGAGTCAGATTTTACAAATTTAACAGATGTGAATAGTAATCTAATTGGCAATGCAGCAATAAACTAAAAAGTATTAAATAAATATAACTACGTTAAGAAAAACCGACTTCAAACCTGAAAAGTAAAAAATAATAAAGATTTAATTGCAATTATATACTACCTATTATTTATATGTGCTATTTATTAATAGGTTTGAAGTCGGTGCCAAGCCAAAATCACTAAAGTAGGCATTTCATTGTATTAAAACGTAACTTCACGCCTGTAATCCCCGAAGGTGTAGGCAGAGGTAAATGCATAAATTCAAGCATACATGCAAATACCCACGATTCGCCGGTTACGTTTTGTTCAGTGTATTAATTTGCTCGTATTCATATTTAAGTAATTAAAATATAATTATTTGTTTAAGGTTTTAGTAAAAATTTTAATTATGGCATATTCTCCCCTTATGACACACAACACTGTTCTGAGTATCTATAGAGAAGGGTTTGTCCAGCACATCTCTCGGCTGGAATGATGATTATGATTCTCAAAGATAAAGATACATTTCTGAAAAGATAGTATACATTTCTGGTTTCTGCCAAAGCGCAACGTAAAAAATGAACAGCTTGTTGGTGAATGAAGAAAAAAAATGAAGGATGGTGCATTGAAACTCACTATTCTTACTGGCGCTGTGAACTATTTTCTATGCAGTTGTTAAAAAATTTCATAGAGCAACACGGGCGTGTTTTTCTATGAAATTTTTTAACAACCGGCCGTGGCGGACCGGAGCGATTAGCCATATGCAGGCTTTCCCCTCTGTCAAAGCACAAGACCAAATGGTCCTATGCCTGTCGCCAAGATATTTAAATGTGCGCGTGAAATTGTTTTTGAATTTTGTTAAAGTCAAGGTGTGAGTATCGTAGTAATAGACAATTTTTGTAGTGTGAGTGTATGTCACACGTATTTCCCCCCGCAAAAAAATGACAGACTGTTTTGTATCGGTAATAAACGCTATGGCTACTCCCCTCCGGTCCGCCGCGACCGGTGGGCCGAGTTGCTCTATGAAAAATTTCGAGTATTAATTACATTTGATCGACTATTACTCGCAAATTTGTAAAGCCAACTTAGGTGTGATAGTTTTCCTTTTAATTTCGTTATACGTATAAGTAGCTACTATTGCCGTAACGGTCGAATTTATAACAACAACCATTAAGTTGGTAGAAGGGGGGGGGGACACTTGACTCTAACGTAAATTGGCACTTTAAAGCTTAATAAGTTACCAACAATTAACTAAATTCAAAAAATAATTTTAGCTCACTCCTAACATTTTTGAAAGACCTATCCAACGATAGCCAAGATTCACCGGTCATTCATATTGGTGTGGGACTTCGGTAGCTTAGTGGTAAAGCGGCTGGACTGGTTCTCCTGCGGTCGCTCCTGCTTCCTTCCCATTTTTCTTTATTTTCTAAAGTTCACTCGCATGTGTTATTGCGAAAAATAAAATATTACAAGCATTGAAATTATTTTCATTAAAATACTCAAGCAACCATGAAGTTGTACAGATTTGTATTATAAGTGCTACTCAAAATATATTCTAACGGTGCATCGTGCTTAATTAACAAAATATTGGATAAGGCGTCCAGTGTAGGCGTTTAATTAACAATATGTGCTTGCCACTGGTAAACATGAACAGTGCACGGCTTATTGATCTCTCGACATCGACACTGACCGTAGTGGACATTGGGCGGTAGAGCTTGAAAGTATTTACAGATCAACGAATCCATGATAATGTCCAAAATCTGAACAATCACAAATTATTAGATTATAGGTGTTTCAATAAAAGTCATGTGCAGCGCATGGCGCTCATCGCATGCTTTACAAAGTGTGGACGTTCGTATTCTGTGGTATTCATGGTGAGGTTATGACGCAAACGTGTATCGATGCGATGCATTACGAGACGTGCGCGGCGCATATCTTACAACGTCTGTATCTGTATAATGAGCACTGAGATAAATCATTGGTGGTTATTAAGTTAAGAATGTAAATGTAGAAAATGTACCTACAATCCCAACTAATAAAACAATGTGAAAATAGCTCTGCATGCTGCTTCATACACTTAAGCTTTCAAAATCTAATGACTGTGCAAATTGTGACGCAATCCGATCATTTTGCACCCTGAGAAAAATATAGGTTCCTTTCTTGCCAAAACTAAAGAGCACACGTATGATGTAGCAGGAAACAACCAGTCAACAATATTATATTACCGGTCGCACATTCAAGCCCCCATCGATTACGAAGTTAGAAACTTCTACAAAATACAAAAGTATTTAAGCCCACCGGACAGACCAATTTAGCGATTCGGGCTCAGGAATGTTTAGGGCATTAGCAGCGGCCTTCCTTATATCATATAATTAATTAATTGCATTTCACTAAATAAAATAGAAAAAATAAGATGTTTGACATTCACTATCATTACAGTAGGGTTGAATGTGGCTTGGTAATAAAGATATTGAATTTTAAAAAAAGGATATTAAAGATATATTTTGTTTTATGAAACTGAATATAAATTTTAGGTGCATAACTTTGTAACACTTAACATAGAGCATTAGGTATATCAAAATTTTAGAACGTACAAAAATATTGAAATAGTAGTTAATACACATTAATCTAAAGAGATTAAAATAAAACGTGTTTCGTTGAATAACTAAGGTATAAAATAGGTGTGGTTAATGGAAGCTGCGTTGTGTCGTCGATGGGTTAATGAAATGTTTCTACAATATCATAACTTTTTAAGGAGATTATACCAATTTCGTCTTTGAATAAATTTTTTAATTTACAAACATTTCATCATAATTTTCTGTTGCATATATATAATAATATAATTGTAAAATTTACCGCACATACATACCGCAAAATCGTATCAAGAGCCGATTAGGCTGCGGGACGTGCAACGTAGTCGATTCTGTTGAAAGCGCAATTAGCTAATAAGACCCTCGTTGTGATTTATTATGATACCATGCGGCCGCAATTTAAGTGATATAATAAAATAGATCCTTTCAATAATTTAAATATTGTAAGCTTACTTGAAATAAAAAGAAAGATAAGTTCATCCTTTGAATTATTATTTCTAAATTTTATTGCCAAGCTTTTTTATGTACAATAACATTTTGGTATACTATTTGGTATACTAGCTTATTTGGTGTCATTTTAATTGATCATTTTAAAATATGAACTAATAAGAAAACAGTTCATGTTAGATGGAATATTATAATAAAAACAGATATTAAAACCAGTAGTCAAAATAACTCCATAGCTATAAAACAAAAAAGGAAATAGACTGACAATCGCAGAAGAAAAAGATGCTTGAGTTGTTTTCTTGTTTGTTTTAACGACTTTTACAGGTTTTATCACACGTATTCATACACAATTTTACGCTTAACCCAGGAATTGCTAAAGTGAATTCTTATTTTTTGTGTTTGATAGTCCACTTATCGAAGGGAGTTCATATGATATCACGCTTCAAACAATGAGAGTGGAGCATTAATGAAAAATGTTACAAAAACGTGGGAAAAAATTATGTAAATATTATATATTATAAATATATTTATAAATATTATGTATTATTATAGAAAAAGTTTTAAAACAAAATCTCTTTTAAATAAAACAAAACAACTTAAGCATCTTTTTCTTCTGCGATTGTTAATCTATTTTCTTTTATAGCTATGGAGTTATTTCGACTAATGGATGAGCAGATTTTTTTATTGAACAAAACAAAAAACAAAAGCAAAAGAAAATCTCGTAGATCATTAACAGTCTTTCTTTATTGTCGTGAATCCGTAAAACTATAAAGAGATTCTCTGCATCTGTTATTTATGAACGAAAATATAGAAGGATTATTGACGGAGATTTGCTGAGAATTTAATTTTGCCGGGCCCATGACACGGTTTAGGCGGCGTACACAGACGTCTGCGGTATGAATGCGGGATGGGATTAGTATCTCGGATTAGAGCAGAAACATTCCTTCTCAATCTCGGAGATCGAAGTACTTATTCCCAGAGGTGTATGTGATGAAGTGTTTAATTTAAGATTCCAACCTAATCAATCTATATACGACTAGCTGTTGCCCGCGGCTTCGCCCGCGTTGATGTCGTTTTATAATCCTGAATTTTCTTTGCTATAAACCACATGGAGCCCGAGACCTTTCCAACGAATGTAAAACCGTGGAAATCGGTTCGAGCGTTCTAAAGTTATAGCGTCAGGAAGGAAAACCCGACTTATTTTTATATTATAGATTTTATAAGTATAAGTCAAACAGTGCAATATACAACGTGTAACGGGAATAAGGCACACTCTCAACCACAAAACAAAACAAAACCCCGAATAGCAATTCGAGTTATAATCATAATATATGAACTGAAATTACATGTTTATGTATTTAATATTTTTTATTTAAGAAATATGTTGTCGTCAATTTGTACGAACAGTATGCACACCCTATGCATACTTACCCTATGTTCTACCTACGGCCGCACATGAAACACAAACCTACTCACACAAGCACACTATCGCAATGTGATGTTGCGTAACCTGCGGATCTTTATTTCTCACTCGCTAGTAATAAAATTAATTTTCACTATTTTATTTCCTAAATTGTTAAAAATAAAAAAGTCTTAACGAGTTCTATTCAACTTGTTGAGACAAGGTAGCATTTAATTTAGAATAGATGTCAGTATCATTTTCCTTTGTATTGACTGTTCACGAAATGGGTGACCATAATTTCCTTCCTTGTAATTAATTTTGAGACAAATTTTTACCTTAGTTATCGATTCTGAACGAACTAGTTTTAGGTTTTGCATTTAATCCTGTTTCATATTCTGTAGTATCTGTTGTTAATTAAAATAAGATTCACAAATGAATAAACCACTTTTCACCAAGAAAATTGACGTTCGATTCACGGTAGGTTTCTGTACATAGTACAGTAATAGAGTAGATAGTTGTTCCATTTGTAAATAACTATTCTCTACTTTATTTTTTCCAATTGCTGAAAATACAATATCAGATAGCATAAATTGTGGTCTGTAAAAATACTTTCGATATGAGACAGCTCCACTGCGAACGCAGAAATAAAATTTATGAAAGTAGGTAAGAGTTAACTCATAACGCAAAGAATAATAAAATAAATTCAAGCAATAAATCTCTCACTAAGGCATGTAATATTTATTTAAAATATTGTTCAGTGTTTTATATACTGAATGACAAAGCTTTATTTGACAAATTGTGTTAGTTTTTTTATTTGTATTGAAGAGCCCACATAAAACATTTTCGTGTAAAATGTTGCCAAGACGAGTCCATATCGTTTGCACTGTCAAATAGTTATCAGATCTCTTACAGAGTCAAGTTTCTAATTCTTTACGCTCCAACTCTATAAGAACTCACGTAGGTAGTTTTTGTAACTGTGTAAAATAGCCAAATAATCTTTTGGATGATGACTGGGTATAAAACCACTTACGATATCATATAAAAGTCAAATGTAAATGGGATAATGAGGTCCAAAAATCATGATACTTAGAACAAGAAAAGTGAACAAAAAAGTTAACCTTAAAAAGAAAGCAGCCTTAAAAGACTCTTGGAACAACATATTTATACAACAAATACAACACGGTCCACATATAAAAAAGTAAGAGAAGTGAAATACTATAATATCCGTATAACTATCCGTTCATTCGCTACGGTGTGATACCTACATAACATCATACAATTGTCTATTTCCATTTGCAGATATATTGTTAGAATGTTTGGTCCTCCTATCTGACCCAATTTCAATTGAACGGTGATTGGGTCACCGAAAGTGACAAATCTATCCATATTTTATGGAAGTCGTAAATATGGATATACGTCCACATCCACACCTTGTTTATAAACATATTCATATCGACTTTGTGTCGGGTTGTCAATTATCCAGACGTGTTATTTTGTGCATTAAGGCCTGTAACCGGTACTATTAATACGAGTGCAAGTATTTGATCTCATTGCATTTTTGTGAACTGGCTCAGGATCTATGTAGTTAATGCCAATAAATAATCTGCTTTTGTTCAATTAAAAACTTTTTCAAGCGAAGGATTTGTATTTAATTTGTCTTTCCCACCTCGAAAACTCAGCTTAAAAAAGATAAAACGCAGATTTACTAATCGTTGATTTGATTTTTTTATTAAAGACACAGAATATCTGTTAGTATTATTTAATAAACAAACTGGACTGTTTCTTAAATAGTACTGTTTCAGTTTTTCAAAAAATATCTCAAATTTCATATTATACAAATTAATAGTTTCAACGACATATTCATAACAGTTATTGAGAAATGATAATTTTAATAACATGTGAAAAAAAAACTGCGAAGACTTTTTGTAACTTATATCGTTTTAAAAACTAGCTTTGTCCGCGACTTCGTTCCCGTGGAAACGATCATACGAAAACACTTATGGATAGCGTACAAAAAACTGGTTTACATTAATACTTCTCTGTATACGATATTAGACTAACGCCACCAAAGCCCCCAATGCCACCAACGCTACTAACGCTACCAATTCCACCAACGCCACCAACACCACTACTACTACCAATGCCACTAACGCTACCACCACCAACGCCAGCAACGCCACAAACGGTATCAACTCCACTAATGCCACCAATGTACCACCACCACCAGCAACGCCACAAACGCCACAAACACCTACGTAAACCGTATACAACTCTGTTTAAAAGTTTTGAAGCAGTGCTTGAAGTAAATTTTCAATTGACCATAACTTCTTTTTCCCTTAACCGACTTTGACAAAAACAACGTTTTGACAACGATCCTAATTAGGTATATATAAACCACTGTCAACCACGTTCAAATCCGTTGAGTAGTTTCCAAGTTATAATGTACCAGACCGACAGACAGAATGTACCAGACAGATAGAGTGGCAACAATCTAAAAATTGTTTTATTGGTTTCTGTTAGTCTTCTGCAATCGCCCCCTGTCAGGTTTTGGGAAAATATTTAATGTACAGACACTCGATTTTTTAAATATTGTATGTATTGACTACACTATAAACCAATAGCGCTAAAGCAAAGACATGCAATATAGGAGGTTTTTCATCCACTATTGGTGGATTAGGCCCGACCGGCAAAATTAAGATTTCATTCAGAAATATTTTTTATAACCAAAAATAACTTCCCATTTACGACGAATTGCTCTATTTGATGTGATGAATTGATTATTATTTTCGACGTAGGTAGTTGTGAGATGGATTTTAGAATTAGAAATTACAAAGTCACTCAGTTCGTAGTAAAAATAAATTAAATAAGACCCTACAAATTGCTTTTGAGAAAATAATTAGTGAGCTTTAAACGTCTTAGCGAAATATTTAATGAAACACGAGACGGATTTATCGCCAACACTATATTTATGGCTTGAGGAGCAGACCAAGTTTGGGACGCCTTGTCCACTTGCTTTTACATATTAATGACTTTTACTGACCAGTTTTATAAATAGATAGATACAGTGGCTAGAAACAAGCAGCTTTTAAAATAAGTCTATCGTGACAAGTCTCTTTTGCGTATATTATGTACATAGAAATGTTATCACCAAATGGGTAGCGTGATACGAAACGACATATATGTTATTATTATGATTATACCCATTCTATATTGCTTTTGTAATAATTATTCAATATGCTATGCAAGCGGCGAACAAGAGTTAGAAGATACGGTTTATATTGATAGTAACCAAATAGCTACATAAAAAGCAAATATTTCAATGCTTACGCGATGCTACTGATATAAAGTTTTAGATATCAGGAACTCTGTGTCAAACATAGTAGGGGCTACCATGGCTTATACATTACCAGCATTACCAGCTAAACAGATTACAGTTGCTTTAAGTAATGCGGTTCCTATGATTACGAAATATGCCATTGAATATAAAAATAATATAAAAATTACATCTACATAAAGAATAAGAATACATTTAGATGGTGGATGATATGAGATTGGATATCTACCTTTGGTAGCGGTAGAGTTCGAAGGTGTAGGCACTACCACATTACCTTTTTTATGTAAAGGAGGCGGCAAACAAACATGCAGTTTACGTGGATGTTAAGTTATGACTGCAGCCTACACAAAAACCAGAGATCAAAATGCAGATGCCTTGCCACCCCTGAGACTTTAGTTGTTGAGTCTCTGTGATAGTTATATCGGGTTAGTAATTATACATTACCATTTGACCGGATATTGATGAACACTACAATTTGGCGACGGATACATTAGGTAATGTGGTGGTGCCTACGCCCTCGAGTCCCTGCACTGGAACTCCTCCACCCGTAAACCTACTCTATACAACATGTAACGGGAATAATCCACACTCTCTAACACACTGATTAGAAAATCGAGTTATAATCATAATACTGAGATTACATGTTTATATATTTATTATTGTTTATTTAAGAAATAAGTTGTCCTCAATTTGTACGAACAATATGCACACCCTATGCATACATACCCTACCTCTACCTACGGTCGCACATAAAACACGAATCTACTCACACACCCACACTGTTGCAATGTGATGTAGCTTAACCTGCGTACCCTTATTTATAACGAAATCTAATAAACTTGTTGAGACTGGCATTTTATTTTGGATAGACATTAGTCTCATTTTCGTTTGTATTGACTGTTCACCAAATGAGTGACCATAATTTCCCTCTATATCAAAAATGTTTGAAATCGATTCGGTTATCGATTCTGAACAACTAGTTTCGGGTTGTACGTTTGTTTAATCCTGTTACACCTTAGCCTTAAACAAATAATTATATTTTAATAACTTAAATATGAATACGAGCAAATTAATACAATGAACAAAACGTAACCGGCGAATCGTGGGTGTTTGCATGTATGCTTGAATGCATGCATTTACCTCTGCCTACCCCTTCGGGGATTACAGGCATGAAGTTACGTTTTAATACAATGAAATGCCTACTTTAATGATTTTGGCTTGGCACCGACTTCAATCCTATTAGTAAATAACACATATAAATAATAGGTAGTATATAAATAATATTAAATCTGTATAATTTTTTACTTTTTAGATTTGAAGTCTTTTTTTTTAACGTAGTTATTTTTATTTAATACTTTTTAGTTTATTGCTGCATTGTCAATAAGATTAATGTTCACAATTTGTAAAATCTGACTCTTTTAACTTCGTGACAATAAGCTAGGTACATAATTTAAACTGTTTAGATGTGTCGATACAAAATTATTACACGACTATACGAAATCAATGAAAAAAAATATTGATTTTCGGGGAAAGTAATCATGGACTGTTAACTCTATGCATTTATCCACGAAGGAGTAAATAAGGTGTGTTGTGTCGTCGATGAGTAAATATGTCATTGTCATTTGTTGTCATGCGCATTAGCACTATCTAAGACGTCAGTGGATTCAACGCATTGTTATGACAACACGCTGTCTAATCTTATTCCTTTAGTTTGAGGTGAAAGTAAGTAAAAACTGCTCATAAAATGAAAACTAATGGACCTACCTGAATAAAATTTTTATGGGACCAATTCGAAACTATTCCGCATCAAACACAACAAGAATTAGGTAAATCGGTCCAGAAATCTCGGCGAAATTCGCGTACATACATAATATATATATATAAATATATATATATATACCGGCCGAATTGAGAACCTTCTCGTTTTTTTGAACTCGGTTAAAAATGGAAGTAGTTTGAAGCGCTTGAACCCTAATTAGCGAAGCTGTCAATCCCGTCAAAGCGGATTGTGGGTATTTATTTACTTTGCTCTAAATTGCAAATTAAGGGTCAGTTGAGCCTTAAATTCTGTCACCGCCTTCTTATTTGTTTACAGTCAGAACTAGTAAATGTTAATTAGACCATTATGTCTGTATGTATAAGCAACATTTTAAATTACCTATTTTGAAATTCGTAGGAGTTAAGGAGGTATGCACAGTATTAGGTGTCATTGTTGTGTCTTCATCTTCTTTATATATAAAAACTAGCTTTCCCGTCAAACTTCGTATTGCCTCAGAATGAAATAATATGTCAAAGGTTTGATAGATACGGACTATTTTGGAAAATTGAAATTGTGGCTTTTACTATTTCCCTTCAATTCCTTCATATTTTAAACCTTCCCTGGATTTCCGATATTCATTCAAAACCAAAATTAGCCAAATCGGTCGAGCCGTTCTCGAGTGTTAGCGAGACTAACGAACAGCAATTGATTTATGTACATATATATATATATATATATATATATATATATATATATACCAATACAGTAATTGTAGTAGTAACAGTAGAATTGGAGTGTATCCGACTTTGACGGGACTTCCACAGTTTGGTAGCTGATGTAATAAGGAGTAACTTAGGCTACTTTTATCTCCATACATACATACATACCTACATACAAATAAATAGAATTTGAGTGTCTCCGATTTTGACGGGACTTTCATTGGCAGATAGCTGATGTGATAAGGAGTCACTGAGGCTACTTTTATACTAGCTGCGCCCACGACTTCGTCCGGGTAGATACTGAACAATCATATTTTTTCGCACGTGGACGAAGTCGCAGGTACAGCTAGTAAATAATACATGTATGTCATGGACGTAAAAAGTTATTGGGCGGAACGAAAATACGTAGGGGCGGCCAAGTGCGCAACGGTAGGTCAGAGGTGATTTTTCAGAGTCTTCATACATATTGCCGTGAGGTAGACAATATTTTATTGAAAACACAAATTTCAAAAAAATCCCCAAAAAAAATATAAAAAATACTTTCAACCATTTTTTACATAGGCAATCTAATGGATATAATTATATTCTCTAGATTATAAATATGCTTAAAAAATAGGTTTGCAGCATATCTGGATGAACGAAATGATTCTGCAGTGGGATCCTAACCTACAATACTTAACTTCTTATTTTTATACTGCTAATCAAAAGTAATTATGCACTTGAAGGTAAAAAATCTTATTCGAAACATATTATAACTTCGCAAAGTTTGCTTGTTTATCCTTATTCAAATCTTGGAACTCTTTCGTCGCATTTTCACAAGCCCAAACTCATCTCTAAGCCGACTTAAGATGTCAACACATCCTGAAAGGTTGTTGTGTTGTTACATCTGTGTAGAATGTCTCGGGAGAAGGCTCTTCACTGAATATTTGAATGGTATTGCGTATTTACAGCTCCGGCGAATACCGGGATATATCGGACCTTTTGAGTATCTACTTGTTAGATTCGTTTTCATTAAAATAGTCGCTTGCAGTGTAGTTGCATTGTACCTTCAAACTCAAATATCTAGAAAGTACGTAAGTAAGTGTAAATACACTTAAACATTTCTGTTAAACGACGAACAACAATTGTTTATTTGTTAAAATCGGTTAAGTAATTTAAGAGTTCATCGCGGTCAAACAACGTGACGCGTAAATTATATATATTAAGATTCTCACCTTCCCTTTCGAGGAAATTCCGGGGTGGGTATAGTATGTTTTTTTTATATTCGGCCACATATATTATGCTAGTGAATACCTTCCTACCATTACCTATCGAGTTTTCACTAATTGCTATTTCAGCAAAAACATGTCATGTGTCGTTCCTGGGATGCTTACTTATAGGTAGGTATATCTTGACACTCCAAAGGGCGGTGACATGAAATATTTAGTTAGAGGTTTGTTTAGGCGCTTAAACATTCACGGCGTTTATCGAACCCATGTCAGTAATTCGAACGATTATAGTATCTACGTGGACGTCGCCATAAAGATAATGTTACGTTTGTGACTCGGTAATTAACTCAACTCAATTTAAATGCTGTAAAATAACATTTTATGTATTCACGCTTTCATTCCGCCGATATGAAAGTCTCACGTTCCTATTTCAGGTTCAGTGAGTTCACGGAAAGTTATCTGAATAGGGATATCTATATCTACCAGTATTAAAAACGGCCAAGAACGTGACTAGCCACGCGCTATGTAGGGTGTCGTTTTTTCTAAATATTATTATTTATATATTTATTTTATATATATTATTTATTATTTACGTATTTTCTAAATTTTTTCTAAATTTATCTAAACATAATTTTATAAGTTGATCAACTATGAATATGTGATAGTAGGTACACGTAGATAAGTGTTGGGAGCGTCGGCGTCGGGACGCTCGGAGTCGGGACGCTCGGCGTCGGGACGCTCGGTGTCGGTACGCTCGGAGTCGGTACGCTCGGCGTCGGGTCGCGCGGCGTCGTGACGCTCGGCGTCGGGACGATCGGCGTCGGGACGCTCGGCGTCGGGACGATCGGCGTCGGGACGATCGGAGTCGGTACGCTCGGCTTTGGGACGCTCGGAGTCGGGACGCTCGGCGTCGGGACGCTCGGCGTCGGGACGCTCGGCGTCGGGACGCTCGGCGTCGGAACGCTCAATGTCGGGACAATCGGCGTCGGTACCCTCGGAGTCGGGACGCTCGGCGTCGGAACGCTCGGCGTCGGGACGCTCGGCGTCGGGACGCTCGGCGTCGGGACGCTCGGCGTCGGGACGCTCGGTGTCGGGTCGCTCGGAGTCGGTACGCTCGGCGTCGGGTCGCTCGGCGTCGGGACGCTCGGCGTCGGGACGGTCAGCGTCGGGACGCTCGGCGTCGGGACGCTCGGCGTCGGGACGCTCGGCGTCGGGACGCTCGGCGTCGGGACGCTCGGCGTCGGGACGCTCGGCGTCGGGACGCTCGGCGTCGGGACGCTCGGCGTCGGGACGCTCGGCGTCGTAACGCTCGGCGTCGGGACGCTCGTAGTCGGGATGCTCGGCGTCGGGACGCTCGGCGTCGGGACGCTCGGCGTCGGGGCGCTCGGCGTTGGGACGCTTGGCGTCGGGACGCATTCTCAAAAATTAAAAGAAATAAATCCTCTTCCGCTACCGCTTTCTCAAAATTTAAGAGGCATTTTTGAGGAATTTTGTTGCGCATTCGCGTCGCGTATCGATGGCAACGCACACGCCGCAGCGCGGTGCCAGGCCGAACAGGCGAGCGAGACCTTCCCACCCGCCACCGGCGCTGTTCCTTTGTTTTTTTCCACACAACACCGGATTGTTTGTTTTAATTTTATTGACATACATTATTTTGTTTATACGCGTACTCAACTTAAAAAATCGAAATATTCGGGGCCTTACAGAACTGTATCTTTACAATACCAATCTTCTCTTCCATCAAATGTACCAGCAAATGACTTTTTAGCAATGCTGTATTGGTATATGATGAGCTATAAAATTGATTAATAATATTCGACTTAAATAACTAATTAACAAAGAAATAAAGACTGCATTCTTATTTTCATTTCAATTCCTTAATGAAATTGTGTCATTCACTCATCTTTTTTTTTTGGTGTGCGTGTTTTTTTTATGTCTTTAGGTTGACAGACAAGCAAACGAGCCACTTGATGGAAAGTGGTCACCGTCGCCTTTGAACATTTGCGACACCAGGGGAGTTGCCAACGCGCTGTCAGCCCTGAAGGATTTCTTTGACGCCATTTTTGAAGAACCTCTCAATGTAGCCTAGGGACCTCTTAATGTAAACCTAGGGAACACCTAAGAGGAAAGTTCGTTCCACAATTTACACGTTCTGGGCAAGAACGAACGTAAAAACCGCACCGTTGAGCACTGCCAGGTGTCCTTTCGGTGTGGGTGGAACTTTTCTCTTCGGCGGGTAGTACGGTGTAGGAAAATAGATGGTAGCACCATGTCAAACAGTTCAGCAGAGCACTCACCATTGTAGAGACGGTACAACACGCACATACTCCCAATGTCTCTGCGAAGGCTCAGATGTTCGAGCCTGTCAGTAAGTCCTGAATCGTTAACAATACGAACGGCGCGTTTTTGTAGGGAGTCAAGTGGAACAAGCTAGTATTTGGGGGCTCCCGCCCACAAATGAGTATGAGTAGTAGTAGCTGCCCCGAAGTGAAAGTGAATACTGCCTGGCTTTGTTAAGCACCCCTAGCTTTTTGGATGCCAACTTGGTCTTACACTCAATGTGACTCCCGAATTGCACTTCGTTCGATATGTTAACGCCCAGGATACAGATACTCTTACCAACGGCGATCGGAATGCCCTGGAACTGTGGTGCTACAATGCAGGGCGTTTTTTTAGCGGTGAACGTGCAGACTTGTGTCCTCGAGGGGTTGAACTGCATTAAATTTAGTCGACCCCAATCCGAGACCCGCTCCAGAGAGTGCTCGATTTCAGACACAAGTCTAGTCCTTCTTTCCTCGATAATTGTCCGAGAGGTATTTGCACGGCTAGTGTAGTGTGCATATCCCGTACTATCATCGGTATAGCAATGAAAATTGGAGTGCATCTATGCTATGGACGTTCACATTATTTGATTTTTCACGATAATCTGTACTAGATTTAAGCTCTCATTTAAAAGAGCTCTTACTGAGTTTGTTGGGTAGCGGAGTTCTTCTCAGTAATGACTGCACTTGGAACTCTGCTAAGTGAATAACATTGATCTCGACGAATTAGTTTTTCTTTTTGTTCATTTATTATCATTGAAGGAATTGAAAATTTTTATGATTATTATGTTTTAACCGTTAAAGTAGTTTAAATTCTAATTTTTAATTTACTATTAATATATGATTTTGCTTTTACTATATGTAATGGTTATATGTGTTGGTTGTATGGTCACTCTAGGTAGTTTATGATTTATTGACGTTTTGAAAGTATCTGAAAAAATATATTCGAAATAAAAATATTTTCTATTTCTACATACCACTTGGGAATCAAACGCAAGATCCCAGCGTAGCAGTAGTAGCCTTCTTCCACTAGACTACTGAGGCGAGTAAAAAAAAATACTTCAGATCGAACTGTTAGAATGCTTCACCAAGAAAAAGTTAGAGGATAATGGCCTATAATATAGTTTTTTTAGATTTAGATTTGCTTTACCATTAATCAGAACAGCTCGGCTAGTTACGGTTAAATTTATGACGTCATTTTCAAAATGTGCTATATCTAATCTAATACCTTTAAACGAGCATTTCTTGTACATATATATAAAATCAAGATCTCGGAAACGGCTGAAACGATTTTCTTGAAACTTACAGATTAGGGGTCTTCAGGGTCAAGAAATCGATTTATTTAGGTTCCAGGTCCAAGAAAAGCTCGGTTCCAAGTTAATAATAAATTTTCTTCATAACCGACGACTAACGCCATCTATTGATGAATAGAAGAACCATTAGTCTACGGAGCGAAGCTCGGTCAACCAGGTACTTCAACTTAATGCGACATGTACCTTATATATTTTAACCCCCATATTCATAAACGTATTTTAGTTTAAGTGTTGCTAATCTCTCCTTTGTCTTTTTCTATCCTGCACATTTGACAATGCAACTGACAAAGACAAAGGCATTCTATAGCCAAAACGTATCTAATGTACGTTTATGAATAAGGGGGTAAGTTTTAATCGAACACAACGTATCCAATCTTGTATATTGTTCATTCTCAGTAGTGACTGCACTTGGAACTCTGCTAAGTGAATAACATTGATCTTGACGAATAAGTTTTTCTTTTTCTTCATTTATTATCATTGAAGGAATTGAAAAATTTTATGATTATTATGTTTTAACCAAATAGTTTAAATTTTAATTTTTAATTTACTATTAATATATGATTTTTCTTTACTATATGTAATGGTTATTCGCTCTAGGTAGTTTATGATTTATTGACGTTTTGAAAGTATCTGTAAAGATCTATTCGAAATAAAAATATTTTCTATTTCTATTTCTATTTCTTCGTAACTGGTATATTACAGATGTAGGTAAGTATAGAGCCTATTTTTGTTTAACTGTATTCGTATTTCTGTAGGAAAATATATCCCTTTTTCTTTGTGTTGGAGACAGCATTCATGTCACAAGATTATTTATTATGACTATGCGCGGGGTTACTAGTCTGTTTCTACACATTTCGGAGCTTTTAGGAGACAATCGGCTAGTTTCGACTTCGTAGAGCGTTACCTCTTCTGCACACTGCTTACGTAAGCACTGATCATCTGGTATTGGTCAAAACTTGATCAAAATGGTCGACAAGCGTCACGTAAGGTGCGAAAGAGATAACGCTCTATAGACCCGAAATAAGGCGAAGTCTTCTTCCTAAGATCGATGTGCAATATTTCTTGTTGTATACTGTATGACATAGTCCGACCAAGTGCGAGTCGGACTCGCGTTCACAGGATTCCGCACAATTAATTACCTATTTTCTGGAATTTTTCAAAATATAAGGCCCAGTAGGTTGAGAGATAGAGGGGAAGATGTTCAGTTTACATCTATTTTCTTGTACCTATAACTTCAAAACTTTTTATAGTTTTTCTTTTTATACGCACGAATGAAGGTTGCGTCTTATAAGGGTTCCCTTTTTTCTTTTTGAGATACGAAACCCTAAAACAGAATGAGCAAGATTCTTACACCTTATCCACATTGACTAAGAAGTAGAGTTAGGACAGTTAGGGCTTGTAGTGTTAACAATTCGACTCTACATGAGATCTGACTAACTTTTTGAGACCGCGATCAATATCGTCTCGTTTTCGGCACCAGTCTTCTTCACCAGTCAATGGGCAATCAGTCTGAGGTATACGCATCGACCTCACAACACTGCTTCTCTGGTATACGCAACTGCTTAACCCCAGTGGGAACCATAATAATATGTTCTCGTCTTGGCAAAATTTTACACGGATATGTTTTTGGTGGGATCACATTGTCTGCTATCAATCGTGATTGCTAGAAATACGCAGATGTGCAAATAAATTGTGGGATCAACACGCCGTGGCCCATTTTGCCTATTTATGTCACGTACAAAGATTGCCTGGATGCAAGTGCGGGCGCGGTAAGTATTTTACATGACACGTATTATTTTGAAGAAATCATGAATTTCCCGTCGAACTGCTTAGGAATTGGTTAGGTATACAATGTGCTAGTGTTCATAAAGCTTATTTGTACAATACAATTTACTTATATTCTATCTCGACAAGGTTATGATTTCAATATTATAATTACAAAAGACATCTTTTTAGTGAAAAGAAAAGAGTTCTTTTTACTGGTGGTAGAGCTCCAGTGACGGAGCTCGCGGGCGTAGGTACTACCGTATTACCTGATATACTTACGGCTAAATGATAGTGTTCAGCACTATCATGTTCCGGTTAGGTGGTAAGGTACGGCCCTGTAATTTCCGACACAGAGGCATAACACCACCATGCACTTCACATTGATGTTAAGTGATGACTGCAGCCTATAGACACCCACACAAAGACCAAGGTCAAAATACAGATGCGTTACCGCTTCCAGTACATAAAAAACAAACGATCAAACCCATTTTACGATCGATAACTTGCCAGATTAAAATAGGACAATAAAAAAAATTGTACCTATGTTTGAACATTCGCACGACGAAAACCGCATCGCGCCATCGTACGATGGCTGCCAATAAGAACGCCGCCTTAGGCCACAAATTCGATTGGTTCAGTTATTAATGTGTTTCATTTCTTTTTTTTTTTAGAATTTTGTATTCACGAATACTTACAAAACGATTTATTATACAGGTAGGTACATAACAAAATAACCTTTAAATAAAGTACCTAAAACTAATAATAATGGTAAGAAGTACCTATTAAGCGAATGAGTAGTAGTTAAATCAGTAACTACTAAAGAGTATTAAAGACTATCAAGTCTTGCCATCTCATCATAAACTTTAATTAGTTTTTGTTTGGTTTACGCGTTCACGTTGTCTGGGCTTGCAATCGCATTGTAGTATTTATCTGGTACCTAATTAAGATGTCGGCATACTTAGCAGTTTATTATCTAAAAGTGAAGTTTTTTTCTCTCACAATTGGTAATAATGAGCAAATCGTAATATTTGAAATGATCTCATTTTCTATAAAAAAAAGTGGTAATAAATCTAATCTATCGCTAGTGATGATAAGTAGGTAGGTTATGTAGTTTCCCGTGATAGCGGGTGTCTATGGTACCTATTAGGAAGTCAATCCTTAATCGCGAAAAAGTTAATTGCCCCATACATATAATTTTTTTGCGTGGAGATAGAGATTGACATTTTGTACTCTTCTTTTTGGACTTCATAGTAAAGTTGTTCATTATAATGAGTAAAACGATCACACAAAATTTGAACGGTGTCAAAAATCACCTTGTGTGTCTCTGTCCACCTTTTGTGGACACAGGCGTGATTCTATACGTTTTCTATATTGTTAGTATATTACGGTTCAAACGATGCATTTCTGTCATAGGCAAACCCGACGCTTATTCTAAAATGCGTATTAGTTTCTATCATTACTAGGAAATACTACCTGTATAGGTTACATCTTTCCTTTGTGGCCCATGATTTATTTAATGTCATGAATGTTGGATTGCCAACGCTTTGTGTCTGTCACGGAAATTTCACTGGCCGAGTTCTGAGATCGTTTTAGCGAAACGGACAACTTTGCAACTAGGTAAATTGCTGAGCATACCTTCTTGGAAAGTTAAAATTTATTTCTGAAATTCAATATTCAACGTTTTTATGTACTATGACAGTTGAACAAGCCCGACTATATATTTTAGATTCAGATTCATGATTCAAAAATATTGTAAGTTTAAATATTGTATAAGTTAAATTGTTCCTAGAAGAAAATGATTATAATACATCGGGCATGCATACAGCCATACTTATCATAAAAATGTTTAAATTTATGTTTAAATTTAAATTAGGTAGATATTGGTTCTGGTCTCATTGTTTGGCATATATTAAGATGGTCCTTATGCATTCCCGGCTGCTCCCTATTGTTGATCACTGCTATTTATTTCATACGTTTTGTTTAATTATGCTACGCACACACACACAAACACATGAATGTGCATGCAGGCACGCACGTACGCAAGCATGCACGCACGTACGCAAGCATGCACGCACGCACATACACACATACGCACACAGGTATAAGTCGGGCCGCTAAACTCTATCTAAACTAAATATTATAAAGACTAAACATTTGTGTTTTTGTATGTATGTTTGTAAAGTTTTCACAAATAAATGATTCGACTGATTTCAAAAACTCTTTCACCATTAGAAAGCTCTATCTTCACTGAGTGACATAGGCTATATTACATTAATTGCACCCGTGCGAAGCCAGGGCAAGCCACTAGTATTGTTTAGTAGTGTACGTGACACTTCGAAAGCTAAATTATTGGAGAGAGTAAGGTATAACAATAGACGAATGAAAGACCACGAAGACAATGGTACCTCACAGGTGCTCGCACATAGTATATAGTAGCTTATACGAGTATTAGGTTGAAAATTAATGATTAATAGTACTGCATTATCATTATCGTATCGCATTTTAAGTGTATATAACGGTCTACTTATAGAAAAAAATAATGGGAGCATGTTGGTAAAAAACGGTTCTGTGGAACGTGTTTTCGCGTATATACAAAAGGGTGTTTAATTCATGTCACGCATTTCCATATCAGCGGGCTTATCGATTGACAGATTGTTTAATAACGTTCCGATTTAAAAATTACGTTGACCCGTGTCAGAGAATATGTATGCCCGTGTAAAACATTCCAAAATATTCCAATTAATAAAGCAGTCGAAATATTTTAAACGTACTCGTGCCTCTTTGTTATCGTCTCGGAAGAAATCTACTTATCTTACAGTACATCTAATGATATTTCATTTGGTAGGAGAGAATATGCCTTAAGCGGTGAGAAGTGCTCAAAAAATTCTTATACACAGACAATTTGAGATTTTGTGAGAAATACTTCTGCAATGTAAAAAAACCGGTCAAGTGCGTGTCGGGCCACGCGCATTGTAGGGTTCTGTTGTTTTTAGGTTTAATTAATGTAATGAAAAAATAAACAAATATATTCTAAAGAGTTGTTCAAAATTTTCGAGTAAAATACATTTATTTGGTCAACCATTACTCGCAAACTTGTAAAGTCAACTTAAGTGTGATAGTTTTCCTCTTAATTTCGTTATATTTTGTAGCTACTATTACTGTACCGTTTTAATTTCTAACAATAACCGCTTACTTGGACCTATACAGCGATATCCTATCCACACTACATAAAAAACGAAAAATGAAAAAAAAAACCGCTCGTTACATGTAGGGGACGTACCCTAAATAATTTTAATTTTCATGTTTTTATTCTACCACTTTGTCGGCGTGATTAAGGTGTTTACTTGTGCCAAATTTCAAGTCTCTAGAATCAACAGTTTTTGCGCTAAACCGCAGACGGACAGACAGACAGACAGACAGATAGACAAACGGGCATGGCGAAACAATAAGGGTTCCTTGTTTACAACGCAACCTTAAAAATGAGTTAGAAATTACAGGGAAAATTTAAAAATTTTGCTAAATAACATTGTTTGTAAATGATGTACCTAAATCAGATCGCAATAACGGCCAACCTTTGTCTTGCTATCTTTTAAATTTTTTTAAATGGCAAAGATACATTTTAAACTCGCTGTGCTTCGCGCTTATACCAGAGCTTGCAAACTATTTCTTGTAAGATACTATCTTTCTTAATAAAAAACGGTTGTAGACTTTGAAGTGATACGAATAAGTAACTGGGCATAGTTGTAGTGTCTTTAAAATTTTGACCTTTAACGGTATCTAATTTGTTAAAAATCTGTACCTGCAGTTGACAACTAAAATTCGGGTTTCCTTTCGGGGTGCTTTTCCACCAGAGATGTGCTATGCAGCTATGTTGCGAAGATGTGAAATCTACTCTACGAAAATATTGGACCATTTCCACCGATACTAAACTAGAGGAAGATGCGCTATGAAACGTATCCATAGCTCGCATTCATAGCACGCATCCATAGCACACATCCTTCCAAATAAAAAACGTATCTTAGCTGAATTCGTCATCACTAGTGCTAAGCTATGTGCGCAGCAATGAATATGATTGGTGGATATCAAACGATCCATAGCAACGTAGCATAGCACATCTCTGGTGGAAAAGAACCCTAAAACTGTGATTTGTGGAGCGTTAAAATTTCTTCATGCCGTAGTTCTGGCACAGTACAGTATAATAAAGACATACCCTCTTATACATAAACGTACATTAGATACGTTTTAGCTATAGAATGCTTTGTCTTTGTCAGCTGCATTGTCAAATGTGCAGGATAGAAAGAGACAAAGGAGAGATTAGCAATACTTTAGCTAAAATACGTTTATGAATAAGGGGAATACTCTTTAATACGTTCTAAGATTATAGTTCTAGTTTATAAATGGTGTCATAATAGCATTTTTCCTCTCTTGTATAGACTTTCATCCACCATTGTCTGTACTTATTGCATAATAGGTAAGTACGAATAGGAGGGCGCTTAAAACTACATAATATTATTATTTCATATAAATATATAAGTAAATGAAACGGCAAAGGAGACAACTAGACTTAGATGGTTACTATCACTTGATTGAATTGATATATTTTTTTAGAGAGCGTACCTTGTTCCATTACAATCTTTTATTGTAAATTAAAATAATATTACTGGACATAAAAAGTGCGACGAATTGAGCACATTTTTATTGAAAGAGGTTAAAAAAGTAAGTGAACATGTTACTTTATGATCACATAAAACCAGCCAATGTAGGGTTACGTTGGTCGACAATTACTCGTATGCTTGTGAACTTTAGTAAGATTATTTTATTAGAAAACTATTACAGGAAATTAGTTGTACAAGTATAGTCGTGATTATTTTCATGTGTGAAATACAATAACTTAGGTGACATGTGGGTGCCCTCCTACCCGGGTGGGGCACTGGACGGTAACAAACATTTACATTTTAGAACTTAATACATATTTCACAATGGATATCTTAATCGGAATGTTGGAGGACATCCCATTCGTATTAATTTTCGATTCGAAATGGTTAAGCGTGCTATCCGAATATAAACCAGCTCTGACGAGTGTGACTTGTGCACTTAAAGTGTTGGTGTCCGGCCCGAAGGACCATCAGTTAACTAATATCTACGCGCCAGTTCGGGTAGACAAACGAAAATTGGAACCAATTTCTTTTGATCACAAATCCCGATAATGGGTATCTTGTCGTACAATCGTACCCTTATAAGTCCTTCAGACAGAGGAAACGTTCTGGATTTAGGTTAAAACATCTTTATCCGGGCATCTCAGACACAATCCGGGTTAAAGACAGAACTTAGTTTTATGACCTGCATCTTTTTAAAGTCGTGATTAAGTGCCGGCCACGAGCACGCAAGCACATAAACCTCGCATTAATTTTATTACAGACATTACAAGCGATTGGTAATAAAATTTCGATCATAACAAATCAAACGCGTGAGGTGCTGCGGCAGGTAAAAAAATTAAATATAGAAGAAAAGACTTCTAGCAGGATGAAAACCTTCAATCTTCAAGCACTCTGAATATTTACATATTACTATGGAATGCATTTGGAGTATCTGCATGAAGATAACATAGGTATATAAATATATACAATTTCATTAAAAAAAAATCTTAAATTCGTATTGTATTAAATATTAAACATCGAAACTAAAGGTAGTTAAATTAGCATCTGAAAACTATAAAGCAGTTATGTTTTCTTAATTATAGTATTTAGAAATTGGGCCGTCAAATACCTACAGTTGCTAACGTGGTGCTTACCAAAGTATGGCGGCCCGCAATGTACCAAATCCCTGATACTTTTATGTTATTATCATTACTGCTTCACAACATTAAACTATCATAGCTGACAGTCACAGGCCAATAATCTTAGTCCTACATGAAACTAAAATCTATTCTAGTCTCACCGTTAACCTTCTGACTGCTTTTCCCGCAAACATGTATTATGTTACATTGCTTTGATATTCACCAACAATTGCCATTATTATATACAACTTACTTACTGTCAGTGGGCTCACCGAAGCTATGTTTTTTATATAATGTAGTATGTGTGCTATAAATAAGAGTAACGAATGGGAGCTTTGGATTCTTTGGGTAGCGAGTAGAGTAGGTAGTGAAGTACGGAACCTACCCCATGTTCTCTTTATCCTCGCGGCGTTCATTACATTGCTTATCCATAAACCCATACAAAAAATACTACTAATGAGGTAGGTGTGAACCTCATTTCCGAAGTCGCTTATTATATAGTTTCGTAGCTTAACTTTGACTTCTTCACAGCATAGTAGCAGCTGAATAGCATGATCTCTGGTGGAAAATAACCCTTACATTTGTAATTAATACACGATGAGGTTTGAGCTCACCCATAGAATACGAAAAATACAGAAGTTCATAATTTTGCGCTCGCCCTCAATGTTAATCGTTATTTCCCAGTAAAATACATATTTTCCTGTATCCAGTCTGATTAAACGTTTAGACATGGCACTGGAATAGATTTGTTTTAGTTTGTTCATTAGATTATAAACCCACTTAATTAATCAACACTGTCAATTAAGTTCGAGTCCCATCCCATCTAACGAGACGTATCTGTTGACTAATAACATTTACATACATAGTAAGTAATCCAAATTCTTGGTCTGAGTTTTTTTGTATAGACGGTGGCAAATACGCATATAATTCACATCGATGGTAAGTTAATACTGCAGAAGATGCGTTGCCAGCAAAAACGATAGTTTTGCCTTGTGCAGCTTGACCACACGATCACTTTATATGATGGTAATAAAAGCTAGAGGAATTTGATTGATTTTGGTTCAGCGCAGAATTCCTTGACTGTAAGATAAGATTTTATCCTACGAACAGTAATCTGATTATTTATAGATTTTATCCAGCTTATCATATAAATGGATACATTCGTTTACAGTTCATTTCTTAGTCAGTCGTCTGTTTTCAACCAATGTTATATTTTGTAAAAGTAATTCCTTTAAGTAAAGAGATTTTTAAGTAAATACTTTTTTCAAAAGTGTTTATAACCCCTATAGACCCTCGAGTCTAAATCTAAAATCGTATTAAATTACGACATTGTATTCCGAGACATTTACTTTTATTTCTTTCTGCGGTAAAGCGGCGGTTATCGACGTTTTATTAAGTGTATTCATGTTGAAATTATATTAATCAGCTTGTTACTCTTGCTGAAACGAGATGGAATCCATTTCACTTTTCGTATTTAATTTGGTTTGATATTCTTGAAGGATTTTTCTCAGATAACTAACGTCCATGCCGTGATAATCATTTCACCTGAAACATTTTAGGAGCAAAAAGGTTAAAAGTTTTAATTAAATTTATCCTTCAAGCATTAGTTACGTAATTAATATTAGGTACCTACCTATGTAATAAACCCTTATTACGCGCACGTCATAAACAATAAAGCTTTTAACTGACCGGAAAACTGGGACTTTGGGCACCGGGTCTGCTATATTATCATAAGTTACGCCACTGTATATCTTTTGGTGCGTCCTACTTTCAATATAGCTATAAAAACTAAAATGTAGATAATGTGTTAGGAATTGTTTAAATTATTTCGCATTAACACATGCTTGTGAAATATATTTTATTTTAAAGAAAAATGGAAAGAAAAATTTGACTTCAGGCGAGGCTCGAACTCGCGACCTACTGGGAATCTAGTCCAGTTGCTCTTCCAATTGAGCTACTGAAGCCCTGCCCGATTTGTCAAATCTTTCCTTCACATCTATTGCATTGCTTTATGGTAGCAGCAGCGCCATCTATTACCAACTATGCTAGTTAGGCAACCGATATAATAGACTTTTCAGTTTATTGAATATCGTAAAGAAGTCGCTTTTACCCTTAATAATTGTTTAAATTATTTCGCATTAACACATGCTTGTGAAATATATTTTATTTTAAAGAAAAATGGAAAGAAAAATTTGACTTCAGGCGAGGCTCGAACTCGCGACCTACTGGGAATCTAGTCCAGTTGCTCTTCCAATTGAGCTACTGAAGCCCTGCCCGATTTGTCAAATCTTTCCTTCACATCTATTGCATTGCTTTATGGTAGCAGCAGCGCCATCTATTACCAACTATGCTAGTTAGGCAACCGATATAATAGACTTTTCAGTTTATTGAATATCGTAAAGAAGTCGCTTTTACCCTTAATAATTGTTTAAATTATTTCGCATTAACACATGCTTGTGAAATATATTTTATTTTAAAGAAAAATGGAAAGAAAAATTTGACTTCAGGCGAGGCTCGAACTCGCGACCTACTGGGAATCTAGTCCAGTTGCTCTTCCAATTGAGCTACTGAAGCCCTGCCCGATTTGTCAAATCTTTCCTTCACATCTATTGCATTGCTTTATGGTAGCAGCAGCGCCATCTATTACCAACTATGCTAGTTAGGCAACCGATATAATAGACTTTTCAGTTTATTGAATATCGTAAAGAAGTCGCTTTTACCCTTAATAATTGTTTAAATTATTTCGCATTAACACATGCTTGTGAAATATATTTTATTTTAAAGAAAAATGGAAAGAAAAATTTGACTTCAGGCGAGGCTCGAACTCGCGACCTACTGGGAATCTAGTCCAGTTGCTCTTCCAATTGAGCTACTGAAGCCCTGCCCGATTTGTCAAATCTTTCCTTCACATCTATTGCATTGCTTTATGGTAGCAGCAGCGCCATCTATTACCAACTATGCTAGTTAGGCAACCGATATAATAGACTTTTCAGTTTATTGAATATCGTAAAGAAGTCGCTTTTACCCTTAATAATTGTTTAAATTATTTCGCATTAACACATGCTTGTGAAATATATTTTATTTTAAAGAAAAATGGAAAGAAAAATTTGACTTCAGGCGAGGCTCGAACTCGCGACCTACTGGGAATCTAGTCCAGTTGCTCTTCCAATTGAGCTACTGAAGCCCTGCCCGATTTGTCAAATCTTTCCTTCACATCTATTGCATTGCTTTATGGTAGCAGCAGCGCCATCTATTACCAACTATGCTAGTTAGGCAACCGATATAATAGACTTTTCAGTTTATTGAATATCGTAAAGAAGTCGCTTTTACCCTTAATAATTGTTTAAATTATTTCGCATTAACACATGCTTGTGAAATATATTTTATTTTAAAGAAAAATGGAAAGAAAAATTTGACTTCAGGCGAGGCTCGAACTCGCGACCTACTGGGAATCTAGTCCAGTTGCTCTTCCAATTGAGCTACTGAAGCCCTGCCCGATTTGTCAAATCTTTCCTTCACATCTATTGCATTGCTTTATGGTAGCAGCAGCGCCATCTATTACCAACTATGCTAGTTAGGCAACCGATATAATAGACTTTTCAGTTTATTGAATATCGTAAAGAAGTCGCTTTTACCCTTAATAATTGTTTAAATTATTTCGCATTAACACATGCTTGTGAAATATATTTTATTTTAAAGAAAAATGGAAAGAAAAATTTGACTTCAGGCGAGGCTCGAACTCGCGACCTACTGGGAATCTAGTCCAGTTGCTCTTCCAATTGAGCTACTGAAGCCCTGCCCGATTTGTCAAATCTTTCCTTCACATCTATTGCATTGCTTTATGGTAGCAGCAGCGCCATCTATTACCAACTATGCTAGTTAGGCAACCGATATAATAGACTTTTCAGTTTATTGAATATCGTAAAGAAGTCGCTTTTACCCTTAATAATTGTTTAAATTATTTCGCATTAACACATGCTTGTGAAATATATTTTATTTTAAAGAAAAATGGAAAGAAAAATTTGACTTCAGGCGAGGCTCGAACTCGCGACCTACTGGGAATCTAGTCCAGTTGCTCTTCCAATTGAGCTACTGAAGCCCTGCCCGATTTGTCAAATCTTTCCTTCACATCTATTGCATTGCTTTATGGTAGCAGCAGCGCCATCTATTACCAACTATGCTAGTTAGGCAACCGATATAATAGACTTTTCAGTTTATTGAATATCGTAAAGAAGTCGCTTTTACCCTTAATAATTGTTTAAATTATTTCGCATTAACACATGCTTGTGAAATATATTTTATTTTAAAGAAAAATGGAAAGAAAAATTTGACTTCAGGCGAGGCTCGAACTCGCGACCTACTGGGAATCTAGTCCAGTTGCTCTTCCAATTGAGCTACTGAAAAGTCTATTATATCGGTTGCCTAACTAGCATAGTTGGTAATAGATGGCGCTGCTGCTACCATAAAGCAATGCAATAGATGTGAAGGAAAGATTTGACAAATCGGGCAGGGCTTCAGTAGCTCAATTGGAAGAGCAACTGGACTAGATTCCCAGTAGGTCGCGAGTTCGAGCCTCGCCTGAAGTCAAATTTTTCTTTCCATTTTTCTTTAAAATAAAATATATTTCACAAGCATGTGTTAATGCGAAATAATTTAAACAATTATTAAGGGTAAAAGCGACTTCTTTACGATATTCAATAAACTGAAAAGTCTATTATATCGGTTGCCTAACTAGCATAGTTGGTAATAGATGGCGCTGCTGCTACCATAAAGCAATGCAATAGATGTGAAGGAAAGATTTGACAAATCGGGCAGGGCTTCAGTAGCTCAATTGGAAGAGCAACTGGACTAGATTCCCAGTAGGTCGCGAGTTCGAGCCTCGCCTGAAGTCAAATTTTTCTTTCCATTTTTCTTTAAAATAAAATATATTTCACAAGCATGTGTTAATGCGAAATAATTTAAACAATTATTAAGGGTAAAAGCGACTTCTTTACGATATTCAATAAACTGAAAAGTCTATTATATCGGTTGCCTAACTAGCATAGTTGGTAATAGATGGCGCTGCTGCTACCATAAAGCAATGCAATAGATGTGAAGGAAAGATTTGACAAATCGGGCAGGGCTTCAGTAGCTCAATTGGAAGAGCAACTGGACTAGATTCCCAGTAGGTCGCGAGTTCGAGCCTCGCCTGAAGTCAAATTTTTCTTTCCATTTTTCTTTAAAATAAAATATATTTCACAAGCATGTGTTAATGCGAAATAATTTAAACAATTATTAAGGGTAAAAGCGACTTCTTTACGATATTCAATAAACTGAAAAGTCTATTATATCGGTTGCCTAACTAGCATAGTTGGTAATAGATGGCGCTGCTGCTACCATAAAGCAATGCAATAGATGTGAAGGAAAGATTTGACAAATCGGGCAGGGCTTCAGTAGCTCAATTGGAAGAGCAACTGGACTAGATTCCCAGTAGGTCGCGAGTTCGAGCCTCGCCTGAAGTCAAATTTTTCTTTCCATTTTTCTTTAAAATAAAATATATTTCACAAGCATGTGTTAATGCGAAATAATTTAAACAATTATTAAGGGTAAAAGCGACTTCTTTACGATATTCAATAAACTGAAAAGTCTATTATATCGGTTGCCTAACTAGCATAGTTGGTAATAGATGGCGCTGCTGCTACCATAAAGCAATGCAATAGATGTGAAGGAAAGATTTGACAAATCGGGCAGGGCTTCAGTAGCTCAATTGGAAGAGCAACTGGACTAGATTCCCAGTAGGTCGCGAGTTCGAGCCTCGCCTGAAGTCAAATTTTTCTTTCCATTTTTCTTTAAAATAAAATATATTTCACAAGCATGTGTTAATGCGAAATAATTTAAACAATTATTAAGGGTAAAAGCGACTTCTTTACGATATTCAATAAACTGAAAAGTCTATTATATCGGTTGCCTAACTAGCATAGTTGGTAATAGATGGCGCTGCTGCTACCATAAAGCAATGCAATAGATGTGAAGGAAAGATTTGACAAATCGGGCAGGGCTTCAGTAGCTCAATTGGAAGAGCAACTGGACTAGATTCCCAGTAGGTCGCGAGTTCGAGCCTCGCCTGAAGTCAAATTTTTCTTTCCATTTTTCTTTAAAATAAAATATATTTCACAAGCATGTGTTAATGCGAAATAATTTAAACAATTATTAAGGGTAAAAGCGACTTCTTTACGATATTCAATAAACTGAAAAGTCTATTATATCGGTTGCCTAACTAGCATAGTTGGTAATAGATGGCGCTGCTGCTACCATAAAGCAATGCAATAGATGTGAAGGAAAGATTTGACAAATCGGGCAGGGCTTCAGTAGCTCAATTGGAAGAGCAACTGGACTAGATTCCCAGTAGGTCGCGAGTTCGAGCCTCGCCTGAAGTCAAATTTTTCTTTCCATTTTTCTTTAAAATAAAATATATTTCACAAGCATGTGTTAATGCGAAATAATTTAAACAATTATTAAGGGTAAAAGCGACTTCTTTACGATATTCAATAAACTGAAAAGTCTATTATATCGGTTGCCTAACTAGCATAGTTGGTAATAGATGGCGCTGCTGCTACCATAAAGCAATGCAATAGATGTGAAGGAAAGATTTGACAAATCGGGCAGGGCTTCAGTAGCTCAATTGGAAGAGCAACTGGACTAGATTCCCAGTAGGTCGCGAGTTCGAGCCTCGCCTGAAGTCAAATTTTTCTTTCCATTTTTCTTTAAAATAAAATATATTTCACAAGCATGTGTTAATGCGAAATAATTTAAACAATTATTAAGGGTAAAAGCGACTTCTTTACGATATTCAATAAACTGAAAAGTCTATTATATCGGTTGCCTAACTAGCATAGTTGGTAATAGATGGCGCTGCTGCTACCATAAAGCAATGCAATAGATGTGAAGGAAAGATTTGACAAATCGGGCAGGGCTTCAGTAGCTCAATTGGAAGAGCAACTGGACTAGATTCCCAGTAGGTCGCGAGTTCGAGCCTCGCCTGAAGTCAAATTTTTCTTTCCATTTTTCTTTAAAATAAAATATATTTCACAAGCATGTGTTAATGCGAAATAATTTAAACAATTATTAAGGGTAAAAGCGACTTCTTTACGATATTCAATAAACTGAAAAGTCTATTATATCGGTTGCCTAACTAGCATAGTTGGTAATAGATGGCGCTGCTGCTACCATAAAGCAATGCAATAGATGTGAAGGAAAGATTTGACAAATCGGGCAGGGCTTCAGTAGCTCAATTGGAAGAGCAACTGGACTAGATTCCCAGTAGGTCGCGAGTTCGAGCCTCGCCTGAAGTCAAATTTTTCTTTCCATTTTTCTTTAAAATAAAATAATGTGTTAGGAAATAATCTATTTAAAAATCTCGTGTCACGTGGTATTTACTGGTGGTAGAGCTTCAGTGACGGAGATCGCGGGCGTAGGCACCACCGCATGACCTTATATAGTTGCCACTAAATGGTAGTGTTCGGCACTATCGTGTTCCGATCTAGTGGTAATGTACGGCCCTGTAATTTCCGGCACAGAGGCATAATACCTTAGACCTCAGGAGTGGTAATACATCTGCATTTTGACCTCTGGTCTTTGTGTAAGTGTCCATAGGCTGCAGTCATCACTTAACATCAATGTCAACTGCATGCTTGTTTGCCACTTTCATTACATAAAAAAATACATATAATGAAAAGGAAATGTTTTCGCAACTGTGAATAACTCAATTTATGCAATATCGTCTCCAAAATATGACGAGTGATAACATAACAGGAGTATTAGAGATTGTGATTTTAGGATAACAATATCCTTGTTATTCCAATAAAGGGAAATTCGATGAAACAGTAGCAGATACGACTTTTTAATTAATTCAGTTATAACCTACGCATCGGTTTACGATAATGTTATTGTATAGGTACTTATAGGTTCTTGATAATAGACCGATAAACTTAAGGTACTAACTTCTCAACATAATCTATACCTACTTATAATAAAACTGTAGAAGTGTGAATTCTGTACATTAAAAATATTGAAAAAATAAATACCAGGGGATGTTACTACATCGATACCGAACCCAAATATGGGATTAGAAAAAAAATTGTCTGTCTGTCTGTCTGTTTGTTCAAGCATCACATAAAAACTATAGGTCCGATTACAATGAAACTTGGTATGATTATACTTTAACCTTTGGCGCCCAACATGGTACTTTTTATCCCGAAAAATGTCTGTTTGTCTGTGTGTTTGTGCACCCTAATTTCAGAAACAGCTTATTCGATTTGCGGTTTTCACTAATATATTGTGGTAAGTTTCACTTAACATTTAGTGTTTGTTTCATGTGAATCGGTTCAGAAATAAAAAAGTTATGTCAATTTAAAGAATCGTATCGAATATTTTTAAGCTTTTCTGTATCTTACCATACCTACCTAATTCGATTGTATTGATTGTACGTCTTCAAATTTGCGTCTCTCTCTGTGGTCGATCCCTCATGTCTGAGGATCGTGGTCAGCATCTGGGTTGCATCTGGATCGGATAATCTGTTTCTCTCTTACGCCGGTAGAATTTGGAAGACGTCGGATATTTTATTTGGTCGGTCAATATTGTTGGTGAGCGGCCACGTGATCTTTTTTCTTCAGTATTTCCAACCACAATATTTTTTTCTAGGCTGGAGTCGCCTCTACGCTCTGTGAGGCCGAAGTATGAAAGAATGCGTTGTTGGCAAATGGTGGATAAGCGGGTTTTTATGTCGAGTTGGGTCAGGATAGATGCATTGGTCCCCCCGAGGGTTGCCGCCTTGTCGTGGCGGGGGGCTCAGTACCCGGTGGTTGGCCTCACAGCGGCGAAGCCAAGAGGAACCCAGAGAGGGAGCGGCGTTTGGGGTGGCTCTGCCTGCCACTCGCTGCTGTGGTGAGGAGGCGGCTGGGGAAGAGTTGTATGGGTATGTCGTTGGCCCTGCATCCTATTCCCAGCCGCCTAGCGGTGGTCCTGCCGTCAGTTAGGGACGTGATGGGGGCGCGGAGGGGCGGCACACAATCAAAGGCTTTTTTGTAGTCAATAAAGCATAGGATCACGGGGCTGTTGAATTCCCTACTCTTCTCGATGTTTTGGTGGATGTTCAGTAATTGTTCTCGTGCTCCTCTGCCATTGACGAAACCTGCTTGCTCCTCTGGTATCTGTCGGTATAGAAAGTGATTAAGGCGTCGATTTATAACATAAAGGAGAATCTAACTTGAGTGGGATATTAAAGCTTTGGTCCTGTAACAAGTTAACAATACAAACCACTGATCGTCGTTTGTCAAACCAAGATGGAAGTCTTACCTTGATTTAAATAAAGACAGGAGGATTTAAAACAGGAGCAACCAAATACACTTGAGCGCTTAGCTTGCGCAAATATGATAATATCTCTGAATTTTGTACTGAATCCAAGTGACTTCCTAAACATCTTCGCAGGAATGCTAATAATTATTTATCTTCTTTATTGTCTACTGCCTATTCATTCATCAAATACCCGATTACCTCAAAAACCGCTTTGTATTTATCTCTTCTCTCTCTTTTTCTTCAACCTACAGAAAATAAATTGTTTGTTTGTAATTGTTCTCTAAATTTTGTCCTTGTATAAATTGCACCCTTTACAATCCTGTCCCACATCCCAAAGGTTGACTGTTAGAGAATGCCTAGTGGCATTAAGTCCGCCTAATGTACTAGGTGCATTGAAGAATAAATAAATAAAATATCAACGAAACGAATTTAGAAATTAAAGAAAAAATGGAAAGTAAAATTTGACTTCGGGCAGGAATCTAATCTGCAACCTCAAGATGACCAGTACAATCCCTTTACCACTAAGCTACCAAAGCCCACATCCGAGTGTTGAATTTCTCAGTCCCTTTTTGAAAAATATGACAAAGGGTACAGCGACATCTAAACGATATTGTATGAACTGTAAAGTCTATCATAGCGAGTGTTTAACTATTCAAGAGTTGTCAATGGATGTCATTCACGATTCTCACATCCTGATTCTCACGTATTGATGCTCACAGCCACATGAGCCACATCCTGTTTCTATGCACGGGATAAACATTGAGTGAAGAATATACGAGAATGCACGGGATATCGCGCATATGTTCCTGCCTATCGTATGTGCTTATCTTATGCTAATCTCAATGTTTCACGAAAATCCATTCAATGTTACCGAATTGTTCTGAGGTTTTCAGATTTTTATGTTTATTGGATCTTACAAATTTTATTATTAAGTAATTATTGGTTAGTTATTTAATTATTTAATTTCGTCAACCCATCCACCCATCGTTGGAGGAGGCCTTTGCTATAAAAAAGCACACAGATATGACAACTAATAAAACAACGAAATAACTAAACCGATTGTGAAATTATCTGATAGAAGGCTAATAAATAAAAAATAAATAAATATTTAATTATTAGTTTGTTAGTAGTATTAGTTTTATTATTCATAATTCAATTATGACAATAGTATTAATTACATTTATAATTTGGATGATAGATGATGTTTATAGCTGTCGCATTAGAGAAAATGAAATAATTTTCACAGTGAGAAATGCTATATAACACCATGGTTACACGTACTAAGAGTTGACTTATAAAAAACATGGTATAAGAACAAAAAATTTTCAGAATATAATTAGAAATAAATTATTTGTGACAGCAAAGAACATCAGCTTTTGAAGATAGACTCACGAAAATTAACGTTCATGAAAAATAAAGCATTTTTGTAACGAACATTTTCATATTCTAAAACATTATTCGTTTCATCGGATTCGATCTCGAGCTTCTAAACAAGTGTATTTGTAAGTTCCCTCGAAATTAATTTTGAATAACTTCGAGGGAACTTAAGATATTACTAGAGTTTGAAGGAGGGTAAGGAAGGGATTGAAATGAAAGCCAGGCCATTGGTGTATTAGCAAAGTGGCAATGTTTGAAGCTTTTTAGTTCCAGTTCACTAGTGACTAATGATCCCTTTTTTAATCAATGTATCATAATATGAAAGAGTAATGTTCCAGATAAGCAGCTCCTGCAATAAATAAATATAAAATGTTTTATTGACAGCCAGAGAGCATAATCCCTACTAATATCATAAATGCGAAAGTAACTCTGTCTGTCTGTTACCTTTTCTGGTGGTGATTTTAATGAAATTTGGTACAGAGATAGAGTTGATTTTGAGAAAGAACATAGGCTACTTTTTAAACGACATCCACGCGGGCGAAGTTGCCTGCAACAGCTAGTAATTAATAAAAACGAATAAATAGTAGGTCGTATCCCTCTTATTAACGTTTGTATAGTCAAGGCTTTGTCTTTCTCGGTTAATTGCTCTGAATACCTATATTAATAAAGTACCGACGGATTTTATTATAACGTACAAGATACGGAATATTACGAAGTACTAACTATCTCTTAATTATGTTTATAATGTTTTTTTTTCCTTCTCTTGTTACGTGTAGGTATTTAGTGTACTGACTACTGGATCTGATATTCGTATGTCACCAAATAGCTTCCAGTTGAAAATCAGCGTCGGGCTTCGGCCTGACTTATGCTGAACTGGAATCTATTTGGTGCAGCCGTGAGACGCTGTTTAATAACGGAGGTATTGTGTATATATGTAAGTAATTTAATTTTGTCAATTGTTATATCTTTGTAAATTGTTTTTTTTTATAAGCATGTCTCACGACTGCACCAATAAAGGTTTATTTCTTCTTTCTTCTTCTTTCTTCTTCTTCTCTTTATTCTATCCTGTGGTTCTACCGTTGTTGTGTGCGAGATGCTTGATTTTCCTTTACTTATCTTTGTTCAGTATTTCCGTATTTTGGAAGACCTTAGGCGTTAAATTGATAGTTTAAGTTGTTATTGTAAATTAAAACCAAAGGAAAGCTTACAAAGCTTAGGTAGTGGTCAAACATTGTGTAATAAAAAAAGACTTAGTAATCGCTCTTGCATTTAAAAATGTGCATCTGCAAAGGTAAAGAGTAGATTAATTAAGTTTTCAAACTTAGTAGAATACTCCAGCGGGCTGTTCGTTCTTATTGATTTTTTATGCATTAAGAGAGGATTCAGACTGAAAAATTAAGGATTAGGATTGAATATTCTGAATAATAAAAACTTTTTAGACAGATAGACATTGGGAACAAGATAAACTTATAAATTGTGATTTAATTATGAACCAAGTTTTACTGGTGGTTGAGCTCCACGATGGAGCTCTGCCACCTAATCAACATCAGTCCTCTACCACCTAATCTACTTGCAGCTAAATGGTAGTGTTCAGCATTATCGTGTTCCGGTTAGGTGGTCATGTACGGCTCTTTAATTTCTGGGACAGATGTATAACAACTTAGTCCTCTGGAGTGACAATTCATTTACATTTAAATCTCTGATCTTTATGTAGATGTTTATAGGCAATATTGAAATCATTAAGATGAAAGCCGAATAAATGGTTTGAATAAAATAGTACATTTTAAACTGAAGAAGATACGAATTCAATATTATAAATAAGACAACTTTTCTGATTCAACCATGCGCAGTTCAGCAGCGGGTGGCTATTTGAGAAGTTTATTAACCTTAAAAAGAGTTGCGTACTACCTGTGTAAGTACTGATGGACTGGGACAAAATGTCGACGTTGTTTAATCTGGTTTTATATGCACAATGACCGAGGGTATTTTCACATTCTTTTTTACTAGTATTCCTTATTTAACAGTCTGGTTTTATCTTCAATGTTGGAACAAAGTGAAATCTTTGTCTTTTAATAAGACGTAACATGAGTTCTGGTTCGGTTTTATCGATTTTTCTAAGGGTTGCGGTGCCAACAAGGAAACTTTATGGTTTTTAGGCTTCCGTAGTAAACAAGGAACCTTTATAGTTTCGCCATGTCCGTCTGTCTGTCTGTCTGTCTGTCTGTCTGTCTGTCTGTCCGTCCGCGGTTTAGCGCAAAAACTATTGCCTACTAGAGATTTGAAATTTGGCACTAGTATACATCTTAATTACGCCGACAAACTGGTAAAATAAAAACATTGGATTTTTTTTTATTTAGGGTACCTCCCCTACCTGTAACGCGTGGTTTTTTTTTATTTTTTGGTTTCTGTATAGTGTGGGATATTGTTGGATAGGTCTTTCAAAAATGTTAGGGGTGTGCTAATATTATTTTTCTATTTAGTTAACTGTTCGAGACTTAATGCTTTAAAGTGCCAATTTTCGTTAGAGTCAAGTCCGTTTAGTTGGTAGAAGGGATCTACCAACTAAACGGTTATTGTTAGAAATCCAAACGTTACGGCAACAGTAGCTACATATAATGAAATTAAAAAAATCTATCACACTTAAGTTGACTTTACAATGTTTCCTATTTCAACTAGCTAACACTACCATTTAGCGGCAAATATATTAGGTAATGCGGTGGTGCCTATGCCCGCGAGCTCCGTCACCGGAGCTACCACCAGTAAAAATAATAGTAGTTGAAATTCGCTTACACTAACAGTCCCACACAATAACCTGTGTCGTGTCTGTCGTTGTACACATACAACACTGTGACATATAATCTGTAGGACATACAAATATTTGACCCGGTACGGGCATCGAACACAACGGACCAACTGGCTCGTCAAACTACATTAATTTTATTTTTTTTTTACAAGTAACTCACCCATTTCATTGAGTTACTAACCACAAAGAAAATATGTTTGCTCTGTCATACTAAAAAAACTAACTAGAACTATTTCATTTATATACGCTGGTATTGACTTCTACATATCCGTCGAGACCACGGAATTCTTGTGGCTCTTCAATTCCGTAATCTCCTTGTTAAACAAAGAGATTACGGAATTGAAGCAATGAAATGCATTTGAATGAAGCATTGAAATGCATTTCTCAAATAATATTGTTGTTATACTCACGTCAATGTAAACAAACAAGCTCCTGGTTCTATCAGTGTATTTTTGTTTACCATACTTTATTTCAACCATACGTTCTGAGGATACGTTATGCAAAGCAACAAATCATGATTTATGCAAACCATGTTTAGCATATTAATGAATACTTGACCGCGATTTTTAAAATTCCGGAGCCGAATACGTCTCTTTCATTGGCTGTGGAATTAAAATGTTTTGTAATGTTGCTATAATTGAATGAAACGAGCTGAAAAATTACTTCATTTCAATCGAGCTTTACGTCAAGCTTTATTTGTAGAGAGAAGAAAACTAAGTAGCTTTAAAGCTCCAGTTTATAATAGATAGGTACTCAAGTTAAGAACTTCAACCCACTTAAAAGTGAAAACTATTGAAAATGTATAAATGTATATATTCGTATCGATCTCTGGATCTTAGGAATGATATTCATAATATATGTAAACATGAAATGATATAACTTTGAAATATATTTAAATAAATAAATACTAATAATAATGTTTTTTTTTTGTTTTAGAAAGAAAATAAAATAAAATACATAAATACATTATTCTGGTATACCAAAATACCTACCTATCTAAACGTTTATAATAGGCTGGGGAAAAAGTCTTTTCGCATTATAGTATGTATGAACTTGTAATAAAATCTCTTTGGCTGTAGTATTTGTATCTGGCTGGTTTTGGTATCATTGAAAGTTAAAATTTTAAAGAACATAATTCCAAATTCAAATTAGGCAAATGTGTGATTTTCATTTGTTTTTCGTACTGTCAATATGAGTGAATCTAATGAAGAAATTCGATACATTTTAAAATTTTACTACAAAAAAGGTAAAAATGCAACGCAAGCCGCGAAAAAAAATTGCGATGTTTATGGACCTAGTTCAATGTCTGTGAGAGTAGCACAAATTTGGTTTAAGCGTTTTCGATCCGGAAATTTTGATGTCAAAGATGCACCTCGCTCTGGTCGCCCTATTACGGATAAAATGGATGCCATTTTTGAAAAAGTGGAGCATGATCGACATATCAGTAGTTACGACGTAGCTGAAGAACTGAGAATTGATCACAAAACAGTTTTGGCGCATTTGAAAAAAGCTGGGTACAAAAAAAAAACTCGACATTTGGGTACCTCACGAGCTCACTGAAAGAAACCTAATGAACCGTGTACTCATTTGTGATTCTTTATTACGACGTAATGAAACCGAATCATTTTTGAAGAAGCTGATAACTGGTGATGAAAACTGGATCACGTACGATAAGAACGTGCGAAAAAGGTCGTGGTCAAAGGCCGGTCAGGCTGCACAGACTGTGGCGAAACCTGGGTTAACTCGCAATAAGGTGATGTTGTGTGTGTGGTGGGATTGGAAGGGCATTATTCATTATGAGCTATTACCACCAGGCAGGACTATCGATTCTGAACTCTACTGCGAACAACTGATGAGATTAAAGCAAGAAGTTGAGAGAAAGCGGCCGGAATTGATCAACAGAAGGGGTGTGGTGTTTCATCATGATAACGCTAGACCTCACACATCTATAGTCACTCAGCAAAAATTAAGAGAGTTTGGCTGGGAGGTGTTAATGCATCCGCCGTATAGTCCTGACCTTGCACCTTCAGATTTCCACCTGTTTCGGTCTCTTCAGAATTCTTTATGCAATGTTAGGTTAACATCACGAGAGGACTGCCAAATCCACTTGTCGCGGTATTTTGATGAGAAGTCCCAAAATTTTTATAGCAATGGGATCATGTCCCTACCTACAAGATGGCAAAAGGTTATCGAACAAAATGGTACATACATTCTTTAGTTAAATTTAAATAAACTATATTAAAAAATGTTTTGAATTATCTCAAAAAATGCGAAGAAACTTTATCCCCAACCTAATATTTTGAAATTGTTTAACAGTTAAAAATATTTTCATAATTTAGTTTAAGATATTATATGTTATTATATATACCTTCTTTTAGCATAGCCCTCTAGTCTATTTGCTACGCCCCAACAGGTGTCACTATTATTTTTAAGACCTAGATTATACGTACTGATATGTTATGTAAAAAACTGTATTCATGGTGACATTGCAATAAATAAATAAATCTTTCTCGAACTAACTGAATTAATGTTGTTTTATTTTTCAACTAGCGACCCGTCCCGGATTAGCACGGGTAGCATTTATTATAGACTAGCTGGGCCCGCGACTCCGTCCGCGTGAGTATTTATTATTGTTCAGTATCTACCCGGACGAAGTCGTGGGCGCAGCTAGTATAAAAGTAGCCTAAGTTTTTCCTTATTACATAAGCTATCTGCCAGAGAAAGTACCGTCAAATCGGTCCAGCCGTTCCCGAGATTAGCCGGAACAAACAGACAGACAGACAGACAGACAACAATTGTGAAAAATGTTGTTTTGGCATATGTACCGTGTATACATACATATGCATTTAGTAAAAAGGGGTTATTTTTATATTACAAACAGACATACCAATTTTATTTATTTGTATAGATGTATAGATTGTATAGATATATCTAAACCTTCCTCAGAGAACTCTCTTTCCATCATTTCAAAACAAGAACAAAATCCGTCCACAACTTTCCGAGATAATAAGAGGACTTTTCTATAATACGTGGTGATTAACTGTATTAGTAGTGGATTTAGGAGACACTAAAATTTACTCACATTGTTTTAAGAACATTTTGCTCTAAAGTAAATCGTGATTCTAGTCAGTAGTAGACTTTACTAGTTCTGAATCTGGTCACTCGGGTGTTATTCCATTATATGAGATTGTAAGGTAAACCAGAGATCAACGGTATGATTTCAGAATAGAATAGAATAAGTAATGTACCTAGGTTGCTGATGACCGTTGTAAGATAGAACTGAACTCGCTTTGGACTTGTTTATCTTCCAAGAAATACCGAGAAAATACTAAAAACTGATTCCTATCATTCTCCACATCCTCTTACTCTGAATAATATTTTCAGTGGATTTTCTTTCGTAGATGGCTCAATTTACGTAATAATATTTAAGCTATTTAAGTTAAAGGAAACGTACATTAGATACGTTTTAGCTATAGAATTATTTGTCTTTGTCAGTTGCATTGTCAAATGTGCAGGATAGAAAAAGACAAAGGAGAGATTAGCAACACTTTAACTAAAATACGTTAATGAATAAGGGGGTTAGTTTTTAAATAGTTTTTACGGATTCCTAAATTTAATCATAACAATTGCGCATGTTTGAGTGATGTAAATATTTTCCATCTAGATTGGCTCCAGGCCATGATTTGTTTATGTTTTTTACGAGCACAATTTGTTGAAAGTCTGTTGTTTCATAAACTACGTTTCTTTCGAAGTAATGTTAATTTTACCAAGTACATATTTTATTTAGTTCCATTATTGTATTGGCCCTATGAAACGGTTTGCTTATTGCTTATTTTTCCAGCCCGCAGTAAAATTAGAATATAAATGGAAAGATTGTATCCATAAACATTTTCACACAAATTCGAAATATTCGCGACTATAATACACTGGTCATAAAGTTTATCTTTTCCATTAGATACGGCGACAGCGGAAATATTACTGTCTTCTTGACTAAAGCACACTAAAGTGCGTCTCTTGTATGTTGTGTGGAATGCGGTATGGGTATATTACAAACTCGTATCTTGTTTGGTATTTTGTGTTGTGTGGTGTACGCTCAGAAATTAACTGATGATATCGCAATATGAGATTTTTTTGTGGCAATGAAGTAGACAACAGTCATGATTTGAACGCTAATCGCAAAGACAATTCTGTGGGAATCAGTGTTCCTATACTGACGAACCTCGAGCTCCTGCTCGAGGGCGTGGCCATTACCTAATCTATCTGCCGGCAAATGGTAGTGTTCAGCACTATCGTGTCCCAGATAGATGGTAATGTGTAACCCCGTAATAACTATCACAGAGACAAAACAACTAAGGGCTCAGAGGTGGCAACGCATCTGCACTTTGATCTCCGGTCTTTGTGTGGGGACACCCACAGAGACCGGAGACATAAGGGCTGCTGTTATCATTTAACAGAAATGGGAACTGCATGCTTGTTTGCCACCTTCATGTCTTAAAAAAACTGCAGTGATTATAATCGCTTTGGTGAACTGATATATTTTATTCTAAATATACATTACGTAGACAGCATTAGGTATATTATTATACATTTTCACCAACATCAAAAAAGGAAGACGTTCTTTGTTCGGCTGCATGCTTTTATTTAAGTAGGTAGATATTTTTTAAGTCACCGACTTTGCCATAAATTCTGGGCTGATTTGATAAATATATTTTTGTTTGTAATGCCCACTACTATTACTATTACGCTGGAGGTCCTGGGTTCGATTCCCGGGTCGGGGACTATCAGAGATAACGGTTTAAAATCCTTTATCTCTGCTTCTATTGGGATTTTTCAATTTTCTGGAAGTTTCCCAGTACCCCGGAGTTTGGTAATGTGCCCGGAGATGGCAACAGGTTCGCCACCTGTTACATGGGCCTAAAACGTAACCGGCGAGTCGTGGGTGTTTGCATGTATGATTGAATGCATGCATTTACCTCTGCCTACCCCTTCGGGGATTACAGGCGTGAAGTTACGTTATTTTTGTTTGTAAAATACTCAACTCAAAATACTCTCAGAAAATACTCTTGATGTAGATCCATCCCTTTTTCGTGGAATCTGATGATGGTATCTTAGGGACATCAAAGGAAATCTAATAGAATTAATGGGGCAATAGTGTGTTAGTATAGTTTTCATGACTAAGACAAAAGGTGTCGGAAAACACTGTAACAAATTATACACATAAATCTTTGAAGAAGAAGAAGAAGAAAAACATTTATTGGTGCAGCCCCCATACCAATATCAGGTACTGCATTCATAAAAAAAACAATAGAACAAAAAATATACATTTACAATACAAATACGTTACACAAAGAAAAAAAAACATTTAAAAAGGTTTGACAAAAAAAAATAACTTAGACCTATTTAAAAGAGTACCTAGTTAAAGCAGAAAATAAGAAACAAGATCCCACATAACAAGCTTCACCATAGTTCCCGTTCCCAGTTCAGCATTATGTCAAGCCGAAGCCCGACGCTGGTTTTCAACTGGAAACTACTCGGTGGGACACGGATATCAGTCCTAAAAGTCGATATAATAAATACTTACTATAAAAGCTATATAAGTGCAAATAAGTATATGTAAAACTAAACACAAATAAAATATATAAGTACTTGAATAACAGCAAATTACACAGTAAATACGTAATACGTATACAATAAACGTAAGTACAAAAAAGTGTAAGTATATAGGTATGCATGTATAAAAATATAAATAATTATATACTTGTAAAATATACGGACGCATACATAAACGCCGAGAGCGTCATGCACGCGGCATGATCTCCATCTCTCTTTGGCATATCTGTTCACCACGCGACTCTCTGTTTTTTATAAATGTACCTACCTGCTTACCATTTCCAACTCTAAAGTTATATTGTATTATGATTAATGTCACGTTAAAAGCTGTTTAATTAGTAGATAATTAAATTCATTTACATTATGTACCTAATCCTATTTTTTTTTATTTTTGCAGACAATGAATCGAAAAGTGCACGAGCCTGTAAAGATATACCCACAGTAAATGAGGATATAATCAAAGACAGTATGCAAGGAATGGATAAAATAACAGGCAAAAAGTAAGGAATAAGGTGTATACCTACTTTATACACATGATAATAGTCATCCGTTTGTCCGTCTTTCTCATGAACCACTCTATCTATTAGTGGCGACCGCATGAAAATCCTAGATTTTGTGTTTATCGCAAACAGACAGACAGACGCGTCGAGGAACTTCGTAAGGAAAAAGTCGCAGAGCAAATGATGTTGGGATTGATGCAGAGAGGTTGCTGGCAAGAGGTGATGTGCTAATATAAAGTTACCCTGTATATATTGAGATTTATTATCTGTAAACTAAAATTAAAGGTTCTATATATGCTATGCTATAGTATGAATAAATCTAGGTATTATAAATAACTTGATCGTTGGTTTTCGTTTGAAATACAGTTACAGTACAGTAGTTCATCCAGTTGCCTAAAGCAGAGAATATATAATAATACTACCACAGCCTAAAGAAAACGAACGTGTTAATTGTGATACTACGTAAAGCCGTATTGTCCAAGGTTATAAAGCAACATTAATAATTTAACACAGGACAAGAAGTGTTTGAATAATGTATGCTAACGTGATATTTCATACCCAAATTCTACTCTTTACTTTCTGGGGAAAATTATTTTAAAGGCGAACAATTACGCAATGGAATACGGTAGGATATAGATAATAAAACAGGACGTTATAAGTCTCCAGATTTAAGGATGATCAGTGCAGTTTGTGCTGTTAATCTTTCAAGGATCGTAAGGCCATCGGCGCCCAGACACAATTGAATTACAAATGTTATATTTTTCTCGTGTCTGGAGGGATTAATACTTTTTTCGTTATTTGGATATTGACTCCGATGAAGTATGGAATGAGAAGCAAAATATCTGTAGGTATACGTGTGAATATACAGTTAGAATTCATGAATTATTATTTATGGACTATAGTATACACATATTACTTACTACGGTTACTTTATTTTCCATTGTGGCATTTGTGCTGAAATCTATTGCTTTTCATTTAGTTCGTTATAATTGCTTTCAGAATAAACGTTTAAGATTGCAGTGAAGTGCGCCATTTCCTTTCGAACTCGTGTTTTTTCTCAATGTTTATCTTAGACATCTATTTGCGGAGTATCGACGGGATTAGCCTGTTAAGTGGCGGTCTGCGGTGAAATTAAGTGTCTGTCTACGTATCGGCTACTATCTAATAGTAGCCGATACACTGACAAAGAGCCTTTTTCTTTTTTTACTTTTCTTCAGAAAAAAATATCTATTTAATCATGTTATAATAGGCTATGGACCATAGGTATAATATAAAATAAATAAAATAAAATAAAAATAAAAAAGCCTTTTATTTCTTGCTTTCATCACAAATTTACAAACATGCGACTCATCATTCTAAAAACTTATGTTTTTAATTTAAATGCATTAGTTAAGAATATCTACAATTTTACCTTATTATTTAATTTTTATTTATATTTATTACAGATTATTGTACTTTTTTATTATAATCTAATTTAGGTACTTTGTAATATCTTGTTTCTGGATAGGTATATATTATATAATTTTAATTTAGCTTTTTGTTTTTTAGAGTAAACAATCGTAACTTATTGTATTTATTATACTAATATTCATTACACATTTCTAAATTCATTATAATTCAATGTTGACTGTAGCAATTCATCCCTTTATTATACATTTTTATGACGTAATTTTTTTCTATCATCTTATAAGAATAATGTTGTTGCTCTAAACACATTTATACGAATTTATTAATATGTTACATTTCGAAAATCATAATTGATTTTTTTTTTATTATTTGATAATTATTTAATTAACATCCTTATTTGTAACTTATTTAAATGTATATATATATTTTCCTTAAATATGTTACATATTTCCATAAAGTAAGTATTATAGTTGTATAGTATATAATTAGGTTTATAGTTTTATAGTAACAAAATTTGATATAAAATTAAGTAGATTATCATCACCAATAGATACATAATAATATTATTATTAAAGCACATTGTATGATAATATATTGTACATTTGTAATACTTTTTGTATTATTATTTGTAAATAATGCAAATAAGACAATACAATTATAAATTGTTAAGTAATATTTTGATTTTTAATACTGTTACTGTTTGTTTTTTTACTGTTATTAGAGATTGACATTATATATTATTATGATATTTAATTATACATATTTTGTTCTTATTTATGTTAATATGCAAGAACTCCTCATAGATGAGGGTGAAGGCCTCCCCCAAAATGTTTAATATATTTGTATCTGTGTTTCAAAATATTCAAATTTTCTGAGGGGTTGTGGTCGATCTCTCCCATGGTGACCAACCCTATTGGGAGATTTGGAGTTTGGGGGGCCAACATCTGTGATTGTTTTGTTGTACTGCACTTAAAGTTTTCCCTGACTTGATTGTTATTACCAACTGTTGATTGGTCTGTGCCAACTGTTGTATGAATAAGCTTAGGTTTCTGAATTTTAACTTTCTTCTTGCCAGCTTTCTTATTCTTCTTAAGTAGTTGTTTGTTACCTTTGTTGGGATTATTATTATTGTGTTTTGTTATTATTACAACATATTTGGACAAATATATTTTGTTTTTTGGGCTTTGAGGAGTCATGTATTCCTTGTCATTTATTACAATTATTTTGTCATATCTAATGTAAGCCTTTTTGCCTGAATCTTTTTCTCTTTTCAATTGTTCTTGTAACTCTTTGCGCTTATTGAGGATTTCAAGTGGAAAGTCCTCTTTAAAATAATATGGTGTGTTTTGCAGACATTTTTTGTTCTTCAGAATATTTATTTTTAAACCCATTGTGCTAAAAGTTATTATCACCGGCCTAATGTTGTTTTTCTTTTTGCCAAGTCTTCTGACCGCCTCGATATTATTGCTATCAAATTGCAAGTCAAAGTGTGAATTTATTATATCAATTATGATTTTTTCAAGTTCGTTGTATAATGTTTCTTTTTCCTCGACACCGAACAAGATAAGATTTTTTCGTCGTATGTATCTCTCGAAAAAGTTGATAGATGAACTTTGTTGATTAAGTTTTTGTTCAAGAAAATTCTGTTTCGTTTGTATGCACGTGAATTTTTCGGTAAAATTATTGATAATGGTGTTTTTAATGTTCTCATTCATTTCTTGCAAATCGATTTTTGATTGTCTGATTTCTTGCTGCATAATCAGTAACAATTTTTTTAATTCATCCATTTCGACTATGTAAAGACAGTGCAGGTATTTTATTCTAATAGTCTATGATGCAGATGACGCCCTCTATGAAATACTTCAATTCCTTGACAGAAGTTGTCAAAGAGTGTATTGATGGTATATATTAGAGAGTACTGACGTTTCTCGCTAGGTGGCACAGTTTAGATTTAATAATGTAAGATTGTACCGGGCGCGAGGGTACGATATTGTACTGAAGTAGGTAGGAGTTATTTGTTGCGGTGATGACAAAAAAAAATAGTAATGGCGATAAACTTTATCAATACAAATTTCATTTAGGTTAGCTTTTTTATACATTGTTTGTAATCTGTCCCAGTTACATTTATGACGTCTAATTATGATTAATTAACGTAATAAGCACTTCAGTCTCTAGGTGAGCAAGGTTTCCATTTGTTTTGTCGCACTATTTTAAACACATTTAAATGACAGTTTTCTTATACTTTTCTGTATTTTTGCCACTAAACTCCATATTGTCCACGTAAAAGACAGTTATTATTTCATAATTTTGCACTTTTTCACTGATTTTGTTCACAACTCATAATTTTAATAACGTTTTCACTGCGGAGACGATGTTAACGACGATGGCACTGTGGCGCCCCCTCCCCGGTATAATATAACGTCTCTTTAAGGAATGTTATTTATATAGATTTATACATTTCGCACCTTTAATAAAACAAAGAGATAACTCATAACGAGGAAAACACTGAACTCAACAGACAACTCAATACGACGAAAATTGGAATGATAAATGACAGCCTACCTTTTTTTATGAACGCACATTGACTATTTGATTCCAACACCACTGCCATACATTTGGTACACATTCAAATAAATTACGTTCACATTGTTATAGTCAAAATGTCAATACGTAAGTGCATTGCATTTTATTTATTTCTCAATTTTTGTAACCAACTGTACATAAGTCTTTCAAAACAGGTATTCACATCGGGACGAATCGCCCTATAATAATAAAATATGGGTGATTCGTCCCGCGGACCGAATAGACCCATTCAGAAGGCATTGTTAGGCGTTTCGGTCCGCGGGACGAAACACGAGCGGACCGAAACGCCCCACGACCCCTGTACAGGTTAAACTGTTAACAAAACAAAGTTGAGATTATCATACTGATTCGCCATACAATTTAGACTTTTTAAGTACACTTTTAGATATCTTCACGGATTGTTTTCCATTATGATTAACTGCATTAACTCTATTCAAAGGGAAACAAAATCGAAATAGTAAACTCATTGGTAGATAGACGTAGCTAAAATGAATAAGCAAAATTTAATAAAGTGATGTAGGTATTCTCTTTCAAAAGAAAACGAATCATACTCTAAAAAACGTGTGACCTTAAAATGATGACTGAGAAAACCATGTTGGGATAGAATCTACATTAATTGTACTACCTAACCTTAACCACCCCTTCTTTGTTTCTCCTAAATATCTACCTATACTATAGTAAAGAAACATGTCTGTAGTAAAGTAAAACGGATAAAGCGGTAAGCTTGAATATCTAAAAGCTCTAGACGAATGTCGAAAAATGCGAAACGTTTTGTACGCCTACTTATCTACTTATTTTATGTCTTGAGTTCACCCTTCAAGTCTCTAAGTACATTCATGCCGAATCACAATATAAAGACGACTTATTTGTTTTATTTATTTTTTATTGGACGACGAAAAGTACCAATTTTAGAGAATTATTAGAAACACAGGGTTTATTGTGGTGCACTTTACGAGAACTAACTTTTGTGACCTGACATTTGACTTGCGAAACTGCATTACTTGTTGCACTTCATCAATTTGTTCATCATAATCGTAGTCATTCACTCAGCAGAGTGTTAAGTGCAGTCACTACTGATAAGAACCCTTCTATTAAACAAAACCAGTGTGGTGCTCTTTTCAATATAATCATGTCGGTGACGAGTTTTACATGGTCGAGGAGAGAAATGCGTTTGTACGAAACTCGTGATATGGTGTCGTTTGTGAGGGACTGGTATATTGTGGTTTGCTGGTTATCTTTTATCATTTTATTTAGCTTTTATTTCATTTTAAACATAATTTAAATAAATGTATGCATGGCATACCTATATTTATCCATAGATTATGCCATGGACGTTCACATTTCCATATCCTTTTCTATTTTAATTCTGATCTGTTTTAGATTAATGATTATATTGAAAAGAGCACCACACTGGTTTTGTTTAATAACAGGGTTCTTATCAGTAGCGACTGCACTTAACACTCTGCTAAGTGAATGACTACGATTATGATGAACAAATTGATGAAGTTGAACAAGTAATGCAGTTTCGCAAGTCAAATGTCAGGTCACAAAAGTTCGTTCTCGTAAAGTTCACCGCAATAAACCCTGTGTTTCTAATAATTCTCTAAAAAAGGTACTTTTCGTCGTCCAATAAAAAATAAATAAAATAAACAAGTCGTCTTTACATCCTGATACGGTAAACTGCGCGCTCGCGCGCGCAGCAGCTAAGGACCGTCTAGTTCTGGTTCTAAACTTAGTTGCGGACACACTCACATACAGTCATGTTGAAACTATAAGGCTTCCTTGTATACGAAACGGGTTTAACAGTCTAAACTGAGGAATATATGCAATTCACATTGAAAACACGAGAAGGTAACGTAACGTAGGTTCGTACGGTAGTCGCGGGCAATATCTAGTTTTTAAATAAACAGCCGGTAGCCTAGTGGTAGAACTGCCTCGGTAGCCTAGTGGTAGCAGGCCACTACTACTACGCTGAGGTCCTGGGTTCGATTCCCGGGTAGGGGGTTATCAGAGATAATGGTGTAAAGTCCCTTATCTCTGGTTCTATTGGGATTTTTCCATATTCTGGAAATTTCCCAGTACCTCGAAGTTTGGTAATGTGCCCGGAGATGTCAACAGGCTCGCCACCTGTTACATGGTCCAAAACGTAACCGGCGAATCGTGGGTGTTTGCATGTATGCTTGAATGCATGCATTTACCTCTGCCTACCCCTTCGGGGATTACAGGCGTGAAGTAACGTTACGTAAATAAACAGTCGGACAAGTGATTGATCTTATCTGATCTTCTCCTCTTCCTTTACATTTTTATTTATAGACGTCCCTTACTGAATTGAACTTGTTTCTTTTTCTCAGCATGAATATTCACTACTTATAATCAAGGCTTAGAAACCCGAAACAATTTCCTTTAAACTGAAGGAAACATTTATTTAACTCTACACAAAATTGTAAAGCTTATAATTAATTCACAAAATAAATAGGAAACCTCTCGTATATTTAATATACTCTGGAAGCAGTAATACACGTTTGAATTGTGGTTTAGTGAAATACGTGTGTTGAAATATTTGTACATCGCCAAATGAAGGAACACTGGAACATATACCTACATGAATTTATTTACTTAATCCGAACGTAAATACATTTGGATTACGCATAAAGCCTTTTTTAGTCGTATGTTCTTAAAATTAAAATGGTTTAGCTGTACCTACATGTATTATGATCAGAACTTATTAACAGGTAATAATGTCCTTCTGACACGAATTTATTGAGCTCGACTACCATACTCCAACTTGGTAACGCCTCTGCATTTTGACCTCTATATATATAACAAATTGAATGTGCTATTTTAATTCTCTACACACATTCAATGTGTTTTTGTCTTTATTGATATCAATAAAACAAAGTAGAAAATCTAGCTTTATCTAAATTAAATACGAGTAAGTAAAACGGAATCAACTCTGTTTCAAATTTTTAAAGCAGTGCTTGATGTAAAATTTCAATAGACCATAACTTCTTCTTCCTTTAACCGATTTTGACGAATCCACATGTGAAAACCGCGTCCAAATCCGTTGAGTAGTTGCGTTATAACATACCAGACAGACAGAGAGACAGTCAAACAGACGGATAGACAAAAATTCCGAAAATAGTTTTTTCAGTTTCTTTTACGCTTCTTTAAATCGCCCCCTATCAGTTGTTTGAAAAAAAAAAGATTTTTACTATGTTAATATATTGTATTGATTTCCGTTCATGTTATTTGAATAAAAGTGTTCTCTTAAGATTTCATAATGAATGCTGTAGTTTACAGTTACAGTAGTTTATCACTTTAAAATATCAGATATTTTATGACTTAAAATACTTATCAGACCGCAATGTGTCTAAGGAGATTTTAGAACAGATAGGAATCTCAGGAGAGCAATGTGATGTTGAAAAGCTGTTAAGTAAACAGGCCCGCTGGGAGCGAGCAAACAGCGTACGCGGGCCGCCTTACTGCGGCAATCACGGTACCTTCCTGTTATTAGGTAAAACGTTATTCTTGTTATTGAACATATAGCCCATCTAAGTAATTGGACTAAACTCAATCCCTGACATGACAGAAGATGACGATGAAAAGGAATTAAGTATTATTCTTGTAGTTATAAATAAATATATTTCTTTTAATAAAATATCTAAACTGCTCAAATCTGATCGATGCCCGTATTTAGTAGCGTAAATAAATGTTACCTATTCATCTGTAAGGATCTCAAACGTAGTAGATAAGTATTAAAAAATATATATTTTTTGCAGTTATTTCGGTGTAGGTAATTTGACAATGCTTCCCGTTTATCTACAAAACTGCATCTACAATTTGGAAAAAGATGCAATAAATTTACCTGACATCTATGGTACATATTTATGACAACATTGAAAATGCCTCAAGTTTACAAAATCCTTTGAATGCTAGTGCGACTCGCACTTACCTGGTTTTTATACGAGTATTACACTTGAGAGCTCTTTATTCAGTAATATGCGTAGTCCTGATTTTCAAAAGAATTCATGAAAGTACTAAATTCCTATAACATCCTGGTTTGAAAGTTATTTAACTGTCTCTTGCCAACCATCTACACAATGAAACATTATTATTATTAGAAGAAATTTTCACAAGGAAAAAATTTCACGTTTCGCCATTTTTTTCCGTAAAGTATTTTTATCTTCCAATTCTATAAGTATCTGTTTCATAAGCAGTAGCAGATTTTTATAAGAAGACTTTATAATTTGCCATTGTTGTGTACAATATTGATAAAGAGTTTTTGGCTATAAAACTAGAAAAAACAGAGCAACACCGGAGGGGAGTAGCCATATACAGGCTTTCCCCTCTGTCAAAGTACAAGCCCAAATGGGCCTATACCTGTCGCCTAGATGTTTAAATGTGTGCGTGCAATTGTTTCTGTATTTTGTTAAAGTCAAGGTGTGAGTTTCGTAGTAATAGACGATTTTTGCAGTGTGAATGTGTGTCGCACGCAGTTCGCCGCGGCAGGTGGCCCGTGTTGCTCTATGAGAAAAAGGAATAAGTATCGGCTTAAGAATCGGTGTGCATGTATGAAGAGAATGATGAAGGTAGACGAGGCACGAGAGATATGTCAGGACCGGGATATCTGGCGCTATACACTCTCTGCCATACATACACACATAAATTGATAAATTAATTAAATTATGTTTATAGCGTAACTTCACTCCTTATAGTCGTAACACACGTCCGGATGGTATGAAGCGGACAGCGAATTCGGTAGATACGCTGCGAACCAAATCTAGCCGTGTGTAGAGGAGTCCGACGGACATTAAATAATTATACAGAATAATTCGGTCCTGTGTTACTACTATTATGTTGTACACTTATGTTATATGTTTATAAGACTTACATATCTCAAACTAGTCTAATGGGTTATATATTTAATTAATTACAAATGTTAATACTTAAAAAATCAAATGCTGTTCGCTAGTCTCGCTAAAACTCGAGAACTGCTGGACGGATTTATCTTAACTTGGTCTTGAAATATTCGTGGAGGTCTAGGGCAAGCTTAAAAGGTGAGAAAAAATCGAATAATTGCCGGGAAAACTCTTAAAATAGCCCTTTTCTTTTCCCCATACAAACGTTTTATAACTAAAACGTGGACTCAATTTGAGCTTTAATACTATTGCATAAAGTTCATATTAAATTACAAGCACTCACTGTTGTCTAAGCAATGTAGTGTTCCTAACGTAAAAGAGTCAACAAATCTTTTTGACAGGACGAAGTCTGTCGGGTCCGCTAGTGTTATATAATAATAGCCTTCCGCATTGTTTATCTATTATGTTATTATACATATTTATGATTCTCTTTGGTGAATCCAAGGCTGATTGGTCTGTGGGTGAATCACACACGAGCATAATTTTGTGAAGACAATTTAATATTTGATGTATTTTTTCTTCTATCTCGGTGGCGTAGTGGACTCTACAAGTACGTCTGATATCCCGGGATCGATACCCAGATCAGTAAGTGATATTTCATCAGTAAAGATGCCCAGTATGATCATTGGAGAATAGTGAAGCTGACTGATGTGAATGGGCTCGATGCTAAACTCTTAATCCGTGAAGAGCCGGAGATCCCGCGGTTCACAATCAGCTAAGCTGGGAACGTATCTCAGTCTCTACTTAATTATTTTTCTATTAAAACAACATGTGACCTAAAACTTCCTCAGTAATTTCACGGCAGCAGACCACTACTGTTAACTGTGTCCCTGTGATCGACCCCGGATCGCAGGCTATCAGAGATAAAGGATTTTGCTGTTTTCCGGAAGTTTCCCTATGCCACTATCGGGGTTTGCTACCAACGAATCGTGAGGTTGGGTTGTTGGGTAGGATGCTTGCACATGTATTTACCTCTGTCTCTGCCTTTCGGGGAAAACAAGCGTGAAGTTACGTTACGTTATGTTTACTTTATGTTTTTACGGACCAAACTGAAGATTGTGATGTGTATACAACAAGGGCTCTTGGGGGGCGTTCCCCACCCCAAAGAGCCACAACAAACAGGTATTAACCGAACGTAGACACTTACCCAAAGTGGCTCAGATCCTTTGACATGTTGACACGACTTGATTAGACAAGACATAGATAAGTGTAATCTAGATAACAAGTTAATTCCAATGTAAGGAATTCAAATTATACATTCAATAAAGTAGAAGACAACTGAACGTCAACAGGAATTGTAGTTCAGAGAGGAATAAATTTGCTAGTGGTGATAGAGTTCCAGTGTCATGATCGGCGGTATGACACTGGAACACTATATCTAATCCATGGGCCACCAAAAGTAAGTGTTCAGCAAAACCGTATTCCAGTTTCCAGTTAGATGGTAATGTTTGGCCCTATAACGACTATCACACTTAGAGACAAAACAACTAAGGGGTGGCAAACGCATATGCATTTCAACTGCCGGTTTTTGATTATATATCTATAAGTTACAGGATTCACATGTGAACTGCATTCTTGTTTATCACCCTCATGTCATAAAAAAGCGTGCCCATAATAATACTAGACAAGTACATCCATTTGATATTGTACATGCGTTCCCGTAGTTACAGTAAATATTTCTTATATCTAAAGAATAAGTCTCAATTATTCCACACTAAGTTTTGCCCGCGACTTCGTCCACGTGTACTTTTAATCATTACAAATTGTAGCCTATATATTATTCCAATGTACCAACTACAACCTATGTTACTGTAAAGTTTCATTCCAAATCAGTCTAGTAGTTTTTTTGTGAAAGAAAGTTCACTCCTCTACACTTTAGTATTTATTTAAACTTAAGCTCGCATCTAATTGAGGTTAACCCACACCCTTCTAGTATCTAAACCACTTCGCCTTGTTACGAACAGAAATTTCGTTAGCTTTAAAAATGGTATTATATTTTGCTATATTCTCGTATTATCAACGGAATTCCTTAAGAAGTTTGAATGAAATAATAAGTTTGAAAGAAATGATCGAAATAAGAATTATTTTTCATTGGCCTGTTATAGATGGTACCTATACCAAAATACAATTTTTTACATTTTTGTCTGTATCTCTGTCTGTTTATTCATTCACTGGCAGATATCTGATGTAATAAGGAGTAAATTAGATAAAGGAGATGTTGCGAGCTCGGCCCTGGTTCGTACATGTCCTCAAAAAATGGGTAAACTAAAGAAGAATCTGAAAAAAATACAATTAATTTAATCAAGAACATATTTTAGAGTTACCACCACATTTAATTCAAACGATTTTATCATTTTCAACCATGTTCAACACGACGACGATACAGCAAACGCTTGGTATCAATCAATTTCGATAGTATTTATAAAAAATTTTTTTTCTCTAAGTACTAGATAATCAAAAAACCATTTTAAAAAATGAAAATGTCAAAATGACATCGTCCGCCATATTCGCCATGTTGGTTTTAAGTTGCAATTCTAACTGCAAATAATGTTTTGTAACTGCATACAAAGCTAAATAAGTGAAAATATGCAGTAAAAACGTTTTTATATTGATTTTGCCTGTTTAATGATATTGTGTACAATACATGGCCGGAGGTCCATACATTCTTGCAACATCTCCTTTTATTTAATAAATATACCCACCTGTGCCCGCGACTTCATCCAATAACTTTTTTGTCAAATTTTGCACGAAAGATGTCGCGGGCACGGTTAGTATAATATAAATTTAAATATTATTTTGTCTCATGAAATCAACGAGAATGTAGGCAAAATATTTAAGAATATAAAAATGTCATGTTTGCTGTTATCTTGACATACATAAATTGGTGGAACAAACTTTTCTCTGAGGTGTTCCCGCGGCGCTTCAATATTCTTCAAAACTGGCGTTATTAGAGTCCTTCAGGGCTGGCAGCGCGTTGGCAACACCCCTGGTGTTGCGAATGTTCATAGGCGACGGTAATCACTTTCCATCAGGTGGCCCGTCTGCTTGTCTGTCAATCCTTTGACATAAAAAAATCAACAGTCAATTCAATTTAATAACGGAATTTGTTCCAAGTGTCTTCTGTATAAATATATATACGTATAAACCTCATTGGTATTGGATAAAAGCCCAGGAATTTTATCTATGATGCTACATTTTCAGGAAAAACAATCAGTTTTTTTAGGACGGACTTTCATATTCATCAGTCATATTATTTTTCCATTATTGACAAAATAAACATTTGTTCAAATACCTAATTTATCACCACCCAAAAGGTAAATAAATATTTACTTACCCAATTTTTAATAAGAATCCTGATGAAATATTTCAACATTCACTATCGGCTTTCGTTTTGTTCGTAAGTGTCTTTGAAGTATCAAAGTAAACAAAAGTGTGTTCTCAGAAACTACGTCGGAATCCATTATGACACGGAATTTTTGTAGTTCTGTTGCTGGCTGTCCTAAACACAAATGAAAATTTATCTCTATTTCTGTGTATTTGCGATATTCACATATGACCTATCGTCTCGCCTGAAACCTTCACAAATGACAAGCCAGATAAAATTTTTAGGGTTCTGACTTATGATTTGTGTTTTAATTTATTAAAATAAAAACCGACCGTGCGAATCGAAAGTACCTAGTTGAACTCGCGCAGAAAAAAAAACTGCACCGATCGTTATTCTAAAGAAAACATAATCTGAATAAGGAAATACTTTTACCTTTGTAGTTAGAGTTGGAAAACTGTTGGCTCAATACATCAATAAAGGTGACGGCTAACGTAGCCGTATTAGTTACTAAAAAAACCTTTTTTGTGTGCCGGTTCCTGTGGCAAGATAGCGTCGTGATATTATATTTAAAATTAAAAAGATGTTATGATATTTTTCAATTTTTGTCTATTTAACTTATCATCACATAGTACATCGTTAATTCCATGCGACAAAATCTTAATATACCTATACAGTACCGTATTAGTAGTAGTAACGTAGGTTGTAGGTAAACTATCTTGCCACGGTTCCTGTGGCAAGATAGCGTCGCGATATTATATTTAAAATTAAAAAGATGTTATGATATTTTTCAATTTTTGTCTATTTTACTTATCATCACATAGTACATCGTTAATTCCATGCGACAAAATCTTAATATACCTATACAGTACCATATTAGTAGTAGTAACGTAGGTAACATTGCGCCCGTGCGAAGCCGGGACGGGTCGCTAATATATGTATATAAATTTTAATTACATTTTTGTGATTATATTTTTTATAGCAGGTATATAGAATAGCTTTAAACCTCCTTGATTTGTCAAGATCATCACACGGTCGGATGGATGCCCGGCTACACAGACAATAAGACAAACACGGACAACAAAGTGATCTTATAAAGTTTCGATTTTTCCTTTCGAGGTTAGGAACCCTAAAAATATCTGATGATTGTGGAAATATAAATATAGACCGTAGGGAAATATAAGCCCTTTTTTTAATTTACAGAAATGGAATACAATTTGAAACAGTTAAGAACTTCGGATCAAAATTACCGCGGCGTTTATTATGTTACCATGGATTTCCCATAGGCATTAGTTAATGTTACTGCAATGTGGCATGGAAGCGAACTCGACTAATGAAATAGGGGTGTGGTACAAAAGCTTAAAATGACTCGTTTGTCTGACATGAAATAAATGAACTTTTACACAATAGACGTGGTGGATCCTTTCATCGTTATGGAGAATACTGATATGTAATTTTATGATTTAAAAGATTTTTTTATGTTATGTAAGTGGCAAACAAGCTTGCAGTTCACATTGATGTTAAGTGATGACTGCAACCTAAAGACACCCACACAAAGACCAAGGTCAAAATGCATGTGCGTTACCACTCCTGAGGCCTAAGGTGCTATGCTTCTGTGCCAGGAATTACAGGGCCGTACATTATTCCGAAATTTGACAAAGCTTAATAAAGTATATGTATATCTAATCTTTCACGACCCAGTTAGTCCAGCGGTGTGAAACGACCGTTTGATTCGAAGGGTCACGGGTTCGATCCCCGCACCGGGATAAAAATTAATATGGCCTACTGACATTTGTTTTCGGATCTGGTTGGTTCTGCATGTGTGTACAACGGTACCCACGACAAAGGATTATAACTAGTGTGGGGCTGTGAGTGTAACCTTTTTTTTTTTTGTAGAATATCGCAGCCTGCAGCGTCTGCAACGCGTACACAAAACTAGTAAGAGATCATCTATTTTTATACACTTTACCTAATTGATTGATTTAAGTAATTCATAAATATTAAAGTGAATTAATACATTCCTGATTTCTGCCAAAGCCTGACGTAGAAAATGAACAACCTCTTTATCAGAAAAGCTTCTTTTGTTCCCACTGAAAACTTTTAACTTACTGAAGTATAGTGTATAGCAGTGAAGTTTTGATATGAGTTTCTTAGTTAATTTTATATCAATTATGATGTTAGATGGCAGTCAGAGTCAGAGAAAATTTAGCTTCAAGTTATTATTAAAAATATCGCTTTTGTTGCATACGTCCGATCGAAGAAATGTCCGGTCGGTCACGTCAGTACCTTATTTTTATGAAATAAAGTCTAATTTGCAATGTTTTTGCATGACCGAAAACGTCTTCCATAGTAGGCACATCAAACTATTTTAGAACAGCGTTGAAATAATTTTCATTAAAATACCCAATCAACCATGAAATTATTGCGGATTGTATTAAAAGTGCTACTCAAAATATTATAATCTCTTGCCGCTGTGTATCGTGCTTAATTAACAAAATAGATACTTGATGAGTAGAGGGAGGTGTAGGCGTTTAATTAACAATATGTGCTTGCCACTTGCCACCGCCAATCATGAACAGTGCACAGCTTATTGATCTCTCGACATTGACTCTGACCGTGTAGGTTGGTGGACATTGGGCATCGGAGCTTCAAAAGTATTTACAGATCAATGAATCCATGATACTATGATGGCCAAAATCTGAACAAACCCAAATTATTCGGTGATAGGTGTTTTAATAAAAGTCATTCCGTAGTAGAGCAAACAACTGATGAAGTGACACTTTTATGAAGCATGGTGGGTATTTCATATTTTGGTAGCTTTGCACTAGACATTTGCTACCTACTAAACTGCTGCTACGCTGCCGCTGTTAGATCGAAGCTGAGCTACAAAAGTATGTTGACGACGACGAAGACTGTTTTCATTAATGAATGCTTAGAGGCTTTGCGTAGCGGGTAAGATGTACATACTACAAAGATGTGCATTACCATGCAGCGGCACTATTAATTACTCGGGAACATATCTGTATATAAACAAAAATAATTTAAAGAACATTATCAATGCAAAGGAGCAAGTCAAGCAAAGAAGTTTTTTGTTACTTATTTTAACTATTTTTGTCTACTTGTCTACACCGGACGCATGCCCGGGCGAGGCAGCCTCGTGAGCTAAATACCTACTTGGTCAGTGATAGTCAGTGAGGACGTGCATCAGGGTTGTGCTGGCGCACGATCCCTCGGCCGAGTATGTCTCGGAGCCGAGCCATGCGGCAGTGGTAAGGCGCGCGAGCTCTAAGGCACCTCAGTGTGTGGTGCGCGTTCATGATGCGTTCGGTGGGGACGGTAGTATCATAAATAATAATAATAATGGCAACCCTTGACACGTCCCACTGCTGGGCACGAGTCTCTCCCCTTCTTGAAGAGAGGCCTGGAGCTTACGCTACCACGCTGCTCGAATGCGGGTTGGTGGAGATATGGGTTAGTAGCCAACCCGCTGTCGGATATTTTCAAACCGTCCATAAGGTCTCCGACAAGTTTTAACGACTGCTATCTATCGATAGCAACCGGGACCGACGGCTTAACGTGCCGCCCGAAGCACGGAAATGTGAATTTTAACTTACCACTGGCGATCACCCATCACACACCCGATCGCGCCCGTATCGCTCAACCGGGCAGATCACTTGCGATCCACACCACCGCTGCGCGCTTCAGTACCACAAAATAAAATACCCAGTACCACAGAGTAAAAAGGTATTTTGTGGTAGTACTGAGAGTAAACTGGAATGGCTCGGGATAGCTTGATTTTAATCTATGTTTAAATATATCAGTTGAAAAATAAATGCTGATTAAAATTAAACCTTGACTGCATGTAACCTAACTAAAGGGCTACAGGTTAAGCATATGTTGATTTGAGGTTTCAAATTAAATGTTGATTTGGACTTTCATGGTTTTATTTTATTAGCTTTATTCAACATATTCTTTAAAGGATTTCTTTGGCTTATAAAATATAACAAGAATTTTTATTTTATAGTTATGTAGATACCGTGTCGTGTACCCAATAAAATAGAAATATTCGAACCGAATATATTCGCCACCAAAACCGAATAATTCGGCCGAATACGAATAGTGGAAATGGTGCCGAATATGCCGAATACCGATTACCAACCGAATATTCGGCGCATCTCTAATTATGACTCAAAACAACGTGCGCTTAATGCTATTCCATGTAATTGTACAATTCTAAATTTGGTGCTACAAAAAAAAAGGCAGCGAGCTGACGAAGTATTTTTGGAAAGGTTTATAAAATAATATTTTATGAATAGAGCCTGTAATTGCAATTGTCTGGCAGAGTAACTGCGGTTGTTTTACAACTGCATAGTATACCTATAGATCTTGCAAAAAATAACCGGAAAGATATGTTAAAGCATCTAGGAATCGTTTATATTTTGAAATATATTAAGTTGTATTAAAGCTCTTTTACAACGTTTATAAAGTATGACATGAAACTAAATGTAGGTGACAAACATCATAATATGTTTCAGATATTCTGAAACTTAGAACATATTTATTATGTTTATACCTACTCAAAGTTTTTGAAAATCTAAATATCACCTCGGTCGGTGCCGCTCGCCGCTACTGCAAAACGCTCTGTCCCCGCCCGCCGCGCCGCTCGCCGCTAAGACTGAAGTCGTGAACAAGCCGTTACTATTTATGGGATGTGTGCAATTCTTGGTAAAATGATAATAATAAACTTACCTTTTTATTATAAGGGAAGTGTGTAGTTCCTGTAGGAACTTCCCAATAAAATAATGGCCTAATACTCAAACTTCACTTAATTTTAAGCAACTCTCAAATATAAGCTATCTCTTTCGTTTGCACGTGTTTCAAAGCGATAAAAGACTGTTAAGTCCTACTTAGATTTCAGTGACGTTTTCAATATTTGCCCGACCATCTGCTAAATCCAAAATATATATAATAATATATACTCTTGAGTCATTCGGGGTAACTGAACGCAGGGGGTAAGTGAGCGCACTGTCAATATCTCTAGAACGGGTTGCGGGAGAAGGACGGTTCCTTTGGGTTTACCCTAGTAGCGACACCATACGACGCCGTGTGACTTTGCGTTTTCGGAAATAATTAAATTTCCTAGTTTTATATGTAATTTTTGGTATTTTTTCACATTAATCATAAACTTGGAAGGCACAAGTTTAAATTAATAAATGATCTATTTAAAGATGATTTTCTTATTGGCTGGTGTTAATATTTAAAACACAGTAGGTAAGGTCTGAAAGTCAAAAGTGCGTACAGTTGCCCCGAATGACTCTACTTATAGAAATTCTTGTACCTTCTTTCTAAATAAAAAGGTAAAATAAATCTTTTTTTACATCTGGAACTATTTGGTAAAATTTAAATCTAGAAAATATAGAATTCATACTAATATAACTATGTGAATGTTACTCTGCATGGATCTGATGCAATCTAACATGGGGATATTTAGCGCCATGAGGAAAACATAGGTTCCTTTTTGTGTGAAAACCAAAGAGTAAGTACACGGATTAAGTCGCACGTAACAACCAGTCTCCAATATCGTTATATTACTGCCAGCGCATTCAAGCCCCCGTCGATTACAAAGTTAGAAACTTCTACAAATTACAAAAGTATTTAAGCCCACCAGACAGACCAATTTAGCAATTCGGGCTCAGGAATGTTTAGGGCATTAGCAGCTGCCTTGTATCGTATTAAATTGCATTTCACAACAAAATAAAATACAAATAGAGCAAAAATAATATATTTGACATTGACTATGATTAAAATAGGTAGAATAGCTTGGCAATAAAGTGTAGAAACAGAATTATTTAAAGTAAGTATTAATAACACAATTTTCTAAATTGAATTTAAGTTTTAGGTGCACATAACTTTGTAACACTTAACATTGAGCATTATATAAATTTTTTACAACATACAAAAATATTTAAGATGTAGTTATTAGAGATTATTATATATTGAAATGAAAATAAAACGTGTTTCTTATAAGAACTTAGGTATAAAATAAATGGGGTTAATGTGATGTGATGTAATTTTCAAAAAGGCTATCACTGATTTCCTCTTTGAATAAAGATTTCTTTTTAGAAAAGTTTTATTCAGAAAGGTTTCAACATAATTTTGTGTAGCATAAATTACAACATATTATAATACACCGTTGATAAATGACATCAAAATCACATCAAGTGCCGATTAGCCTTTGAGGGATGCAACATAGTCGATTCTGTTCAAAGCGAAATTGGCTACTAATGACCTCCGTTTTGATTTATTATGATATCATGCGGCCTTAATTTTAGTGAAATAACAGCATTGATTCTTTGATTAATTTAATAAAAAAAAAAAGTACGCTTACACTCACAGCCCCACAGTAGGTATAAACCTGTGTCGTGGGTGCCGTTGTACACATACAACACATACACAAACACCCAGACCCGAAACAAATATCTGTAGGCCATACAAACATTTGTCCCGGTGCGGGGATCGAACCCGTGACCCTTCGAATCAAACGGTCATCTCACACCGCTGGACACCCACGACACAGGTTTATACCTACTGTGGGGCTGTGAGTGTAAGCGTACTTTTTTTTTTTTTTATTAAATTAATCAAAGAATCAATGCTGTTATTTCACTAAAATTAAGGCCGCATGAAATCACCTATTGTTACTTGAATTAAAAAAAAAAGATACAATATAAACTCCGAGACTATTTACTTTGGCTTACTATTTCTACATTTTCTTGCCAAGCTTCTTTATGTACAATGATATTTGGTACAGCTTATTTGGTGTCATTATAACTGATAATAGTAATAATTTTTTTAACATAAAATAATAAGTAAACAGTCCATACTCTATAGAATATAATATAAAAAAATATTAGACAAAGTGATTTATCGTTTATAAGAGTAAGTAAGTATTGATGTGAATATTTACAAATTCAAGAAATATTTAGTATATTTGGATTCCTAAACTCACTGGTTGGACCCTAAGAGTAAATTAACATAACATATTACACACTAAAATCTAGAACTATATTAAAATCGATCTAATTCTAGTTTTTGCGTCATGGCTCAAAAGACGCAAAGACTAGTAAATAGGTACTTACTAAAGTTGTGATACAATTTATTAGTGGTTATGTTTTATTTTACAGGGTATGCACCAAACACAGTATACTAACAATAATTCTTACAAGCTAACTTTATTTAATTTTTACATTATGTAAAAATCTTCTAACTTCGGTTTGATATTCATAGAGAGCTGATATAAAGGAGATATACCTGTAAGAGGAAGATGAGTAAATACGATTAATGAATAGATGAACAGAAGAGACAGCCTATCTCCATAATAAATGCAGAAGCTTTTACAATGGAACACCGACAGCGCAGAAGGCGTTTTTATGTAATGAAGGTGGCTAACAAGCACTCAGTTCACAATGATGTTAAGTGATGACTGCAGCGGACATAGCGGACATTCACACAAAAACCAGAGGTCAAAATGCAGATGCATGGTCACCCCTGAGACCTTCGTTATAATGTCTCTGTGATAGTAATTGCGGGGTTCATACATTAGATACCATCTAACCGGAATACGATAGTGATATCACCACAACGATAGTGCCATTTAGCGGCAGATATATTAAGTAATGCAATGCTGCCTACTCCCTCGAGCTCATACACTTTTTACATTACATGTAACACATGTAACTTTTTACATTACGTGTGTTTACAAGTAATTTCAGTTCATATATTAACGGTCTTATTCATAAAAAACGCTTATAGAAGGTTTATAGCATTCATTAGTTAAAATGCTCTATAAGCCTATCAAACGTTCTATAAAATTGTTTATTCATAAACGTTCTATAAACCTTCCATAGTTAACATTCTGCTAATAGACAAAATGTTGCCAGTGCAAGGAATTCAGTGGACATATGGATCCAACAAGACATCAAACACGCCAATTTGACTATAAATTACGTGTGAAAATGACCTTATTTCAAAAAAATTTACGTCAAAGGTGACATAAAGTCATAACAAAACATTTACTAGATAATTAGGGGTTTTGGCGGGAACCTTGAAAGAGGCGTATGGTGCTCTTATTTTATTTCATTTTCTTGGTGTATTATAAGTTATATTGAATAAAGTTGGTGGCATTTTGTTTGATATAGGTTTATTACAGTGCCCGTATATAGTGAAATAGAATAACAATGCGAAAACACGATCTTTCAGGTTGCCTCCAAAACTTCATTGTTAATGTTCTGGTAAAGTAGCCATCGCTTTACTCGAATAACTTGACTGTAACTCACTTGACTGACATATTATACTTGATAACTTATATACTTGATACTTACTTAATATACTTGATGACTATATTATACTAACTTTTACGCTGCTTAAATAAATACGAAAATATCGTTTTACTTGACACTGGCAATATGCGTAATAGTGATGCCATAAGAACAAAAAAAATATATATTCCTAGCTTCGTTCCATTAATCGACCGCATCGACCGCGACCAAGACCGCTGAAATTGTCGTTTTGGTGAAAGCACAAAATATTGGTGGATCGGAGTGGGCGCAATGCGATCGCGAACAGTGACGTTATTTATGACGTCCAATGACCGCTCGCGATGACCACGGGCCTCAGGTGGAACAATACAAAGGACGTTACGGTCTTTGTGGTCGATTAATGTCAACGCGCCCAATGTCAATTTCAACAATCAGCTGTTGAGTGTCGGCCATCTTTTATCCTTATAGCACTGTTATAGTAGGGTTCTGGCCTCTTTAACTTTATAGTGGGTTTATAGAGTGTTTTAGCGCTAAAATGCTATTATGAATAACGTTTTTCTTATAGCATACTATAGCGAGCTCTTAGAGGTGTTATAACTTTTTATGAATAAGACCGTAAGATTATAACTCGATTTTCTAATTGGGGTGTATCATTCATTACTTATCTATAAATGTAGGTAGGTACATCAAACAAGACAGTGTGATGTCGTAAGGGCGCGGCTCAAACGAGGACCAATATGATAGTTATATTAGCACTTTACGGCAAATAGCAACTCGTTTTATTTTTCACCTTCAAACTTTTTGTCTTACCAGTGACTGGAAACACTAGAGCAACCATAGATATAATAATTAAATACTGAAAGGCTTTTCTATACTCTCGGTGTTTTTTGTTTTTCCTGTTTGTGCACTAGCATCCATATTTTAACAGAAACATTTATTTTTCGGAGGGAAAAGACACCGTGACTCATACCCATATAAGCGCTACTACTACGGTAAAGTTTAATAAGAACTGGAAGGAAAAAATCAATTAAATTCATTGTCATTACTCGTACTCTCGCGCGCGGTTAATTCATGTTTTCTTTTAGTTTCCTCGCTCTTACTAGGTCGAACTGAGTCGAACTTCTGTTCTCAACTATGTAATAAAGTCGGATTAAGAGAGTTATGTTTGTCTAAGCAGGTTGTCGCATTTTGCATTTGCCAAATTTATGCCAGAAAAGGCAGAGAAAAACATTCCCTACAAATAAGTTCCTTGTTTATAGGGAATGATAAAAATATGTCCATGAGTTGAAATGATGCTTATAATATGTCTACAACAAAATGTGTCAGGTGAGTTAGTACGTATTTATTTTAGTTATGAATAGACAAAAAAAGATCGGAAAATTAGAGTAAGCAATTCTAAATCTTTCGAAAAAAAATTGCCTGAAAAAAAAATTGTCATAATAATAATAATAAATCATAATAATGGCAACCATTATAATTATACGTCCCACTGCTGGGCACGACTCTCTTTCCCTTTTTTTTGGGGGAGGGAGGCCTGGAGCATACTCCACCACGCTGCTCCAATGCGGGTTGGTGGAGGTTATTTAGTCATAATTCGGATTCGGAATTAAATGTCATAATTGAATGAAAACCAATTTCAAAGAGCGGAAGAGATTAAGCAGTTTTGCACACAATAAATAAAATTTTAAATCTAAGTAGGTATATCTTACAAACATTCCAGTAACGAACCAATCTATTATAATCTAAATAAGTAAGTAAGTAAAAGTGAATACTTTCACACATATCTCACATCAAAAAATATTAATTTGTTGATATAATTAAGTTGTAAAATCCATTAAACATCGATTTCTTATTCATAATGAAGCGTATCGAGAATATTGAGAAACTTTAAATCAATCGTACTTGTAGATAGGTTTTTTGTGAAGAAACAACAATGTATAAAGGGACTTGTTATTTGTATTGTTTTCTTGAAAGCAATTTATATCGCAAGGGCTTCATAGTCAGAGGCAACAGAAATCAATTCAATGAACAGAATAGCTCATTATCGAAAGTTTATATTATTAATAGCCTATTAAAGCAACTATCAACGTTTGTTACCTGTATAATCTATATAATACTCTCTTCAGTCACCCTGATCAGGGCAGGGTTCTGTCGCTATAGCGGCCCGGTTACCTGCGGGAGTAGAAATAATTATTTTGACATAAAGGTTTTTTACTAAATATGTAATTTTTTTTAAGAAAATGGCGTATTCAATTTAGTAGGTAAACGTCGGCCTAATGCTTCTTAGGCCTGAGTATACCGTGTGTACAGGGTTACTGAGATGGAATACATGTTACATTAGGCTTGCAAAGAGAATGCCAGTCTACTAAAATAAAATACTAATATAAAAATTATAGGTACTTTTAACATTGAAGTGGGTTTGTTTAGCTTCCGTGATAAAATAATAATAAGCAATTACTGTTAAACTGAAAGTTAGTTTCATTTCTAACCAGATGCCCAATAAGGCAAATTCTCAGAGACATTCCTGGAATTTGCAAAAATGTACAAGATGTTAGAACGTTCTGCATACACGAGATTTAGTATAATAATTCTGGCGAATCGTAGGTATGTAGAGGCTGCAGAAGTCACTATCTCTGTCTCTATCCATCGATATGAACTGTGATGCTTGTTTGGCAACTTCATATCATAAAAGAAACTTAACACAAGATTAGAACTGTGTTATTATCTATACCCACAGTATACACACGCTTTATGAAAATAAATAAGATAGATAGGTACATTTTTATTTCCTTAATTTAATGAAAAAAGATTTTATTAATAAATCCACTTGCCCATTTTGCTACAAAATCCTAAAAATCATAACAGTATAGATAAAACTCCCGAATCCTGAATTTTATAGAAATCAACTTTTCTCTCGCACAACCATTACGCAATTCGGAATCAAAAAGAAAAGAACAAATGAACGAGAACGTAAAAGTCTGTGTAAGTAAACGTGATTTATCATTATACACGGCTGGTTCTTTGCGTCGCAAAAAAAATCCACCAAATCAAAGGCCGGGTACGAGGGCTCTTAACAAAAATTTCTAATGCGTATTCTATTTTACTAAAGTTAAAGAATAAATGACTCAATCGGGTGTAGTCGAAATACTCCCTAAGCCGACATAATTCTTAAGATAACTTCATTTCTCGGCGTAAACTTGTAACTTTATGGATATTGTTATTTATTTTTATTACGACATAAATGTTTGCGGTGTTATTAGGTATATTTAATGAGCCACCTGGCGAGTTATTAAAAGTAATGTATTTTATAATATTAGCAAATAATAAAAAACAAAAAATGTCGTATAAGGTTTAAATCTTGGTCAATTATAGGTACGTGCACTTTGCCTTAATATAGATATGTTTGTTGGGAACATTAACGAACTCGGTGGTGTCACTGAGAATCATCTCAATTGGAACTTACCTACTAAACCTTTCTCCCAGATCCTTAACTGTTGATTAGAGCAACAGTTGTACACTCCCTTATCGCATACGTCTTACGCGGACCCAGCAACGCCTAAGCCGAGATTTGGATCCACAAGGCTGTCTCGACATAAGCCCTCTACATACATTCAAATTCAAAATAAAGTTTATGTAGGATCGAATTTCGAATCTTAGGTTTACCAGAAGTAATCTACTATTTAACTGCCTTGGTAGCCTAGTGGTAGCAGGCCACTACTACTACGCTGAGGTCCTGGGTTCGATTCCCGGGTCGGGGGTTATCAGAGATAATGGTATAAAGTCCCTTACCTCTGGTTCTATTGGGCTTTTTTACATTTTCTGTAAATTTCCCAGTACCTCGAAGTTTGGTAATGTGCCCGGAGATATCAACAGGCTCGCCACCTGTTACATGGTCCAAAAACGTAACCGGTGAATCGTGGGTGTTTGCATGTATGCTTGAATGCATGCATTTGCCTACCCCTTCAGGAATTACAGGCGTGAAGTTACGTTTTAGGTACTTTTAATCTACTATTATAAAATTACCGTGACATTTTATCAAAATATTGCATTGGGCTTCTTGTTTTAATTCGCTCAAAAGTACTTATACACTTATAATGTTTTTGTGGATCATATTTTCAGGAGTGGCAAAATAATTCTTTGATATTCTTTGCATAACGTTTGACAGGTCCTCAATCACCAGGGTCTGTTTATTCGACGACACTACCTACTACTGCTCAACTTATAAGAATATTGCAAAAAGGTGTCTAAAATACCGGTGGAGGGTGCTATTGACAGTTTTTTAATCTAATATCAGAGAATCCGTTTCTTCGAATCTAGAAATGAATGGTAGTACACAAACGAACACAATTAATATCAGAATAAATTGGAGAGAGCTCAATGGCTTTGTTTGCTATTGAAAATTTCGCCCTATCTGAAACGCTTCAATCATCGGATTGTTATTTAGTTGGATTTTTTTTGTTTTTATTTTTGTAAGCACATTTGTTATGGCAATCGAATTGTTTTTGCTAGACATAGTAGTTTTTTAAATAAAATACGCTTACACTCATGACCATACGTCCCGTTTTGAACGGGATAGTCCCGTTTTCATGCAGCACGTCCCGGTGTCCCAGGAAAACTTTTGGGAAGCGAAAATGTCTCGCTGTCGGTAATATCAGCAAAAACTTATAGAAAACTAGCGGCCCGCCCCGGCTTCGCCCGCGCTGCTCTGCTCCTATTAGTCATAGCGTAATGTAAGCTATCCTATCTCTCAAGTTGGATCGAACTGCACATGGTGTGCGAATTTTATTATAATCGGTTAAGTGGTTTAGGAGTCCATTGAGGACAAACATTGTGACACGAGATTTATATATATTAAGACTAGCGTACCCGACTGAAGTTGTCCTGTAAACGTCAATCCGAAATTTTAATATTTTTTGAAGAATTAATAATAATCTCAGAAGCAATCGATAGCGATATCTAAGATAATGAGGGCGTTAAGCTGGGCGTTCGTTAGTACGCCTCTTCCCTCCTGGTTCCTTGAAGGTTAATTTTGAGAATGTCCCGTTTTGAGTGACAGTGAAAATGGTCATGTTATTAATGCCTTGCCTTATTTACATTGAGTATTTAAGAGTATGAAATAACGCAGGTACCTATTAACTAGTCACAAATTTAAAATAAATATAACTTCACGCCTGCATTTCTCAGAAATGGTAGACATAAATAGCATAATATATGAAGAACCCACGTTTCACTACCTATTTTAGGGTACCGAGCAAACCGATCTTCTTAATTAAAAAAAAATACTACATTTAGTATTCCTACGGCTAATCTCCTTAAAATTTAATTTAATATAATAATATATAGAAATTAATAAAGTATATACCTGTGTAGTAGGTTCATGTTTGTTAGTAAATTTTGCAGGTTCTTCAGCAGCCGAGAGCAGCCGTCGCGCCAGCCTGGCGAACGTGCAGCGGAACTGGCGGCTCATGCTGCAGTACAGCACGAAGTTCACGGAGGACGTGAATAGCGCCAGCATGTCCATTAGATCACCTAAAAACAATATATTTCTTGAAGCTAGTGCAAAAGTTTTTACTGACAGCTCCAGGGGTGAAGCTCGTTCTAGGCAGCACCGCTCCTAACTTATCTGCCACCAAATGCATTCATCAGCACTATCATTTTCTACTTCGGTGGTTATATAAGCTCCTGTAATTTCTGACACAGAAATCGGTCTGCCCGTGACCACGGTAGCTGGAAAGCGACCGAAACGTAGGGTATAAGAAGTTTGGGAGTGTTGTATTCGCGAGAAAATCCGCAAATTTAATTTCTACAATGTAGGTATGAAACTCGCGAAAATCTGCGAAAACGTTACAGAAATCTTGGTCACAAGAAAACGCATCTGTATTTTAACGTTTGTTTAGACGTCTACCTATAGGCTACAGTAGCTTAACATTCATTTGAACTGCATGCTTGTTACCACCGTCATGAACAACTGAATGTTCATTTACGTCACAAGTCTTTTGTTGTCACATATACCTTTACAAGTACTAGGCCACATAAAATAGCGTTGCGACGAAGTAGATAATAAATCTATGGTTACGACATATCGCCTGGTGTAAGACGGCAAAAAGAAGGTCTTAGGATCAGTCCTAGGCCACATAAAATAGGGTTACGACACTTCGCCTGGTGTAAGACAGCAAAAAACAGGTCTTAGAATCAGGTGTGTACCTACGTTCACCGGCTCGACCGCCTAACTGAATTGCTTTTGAACTCGTTTACGTCTTTTATATTTTTGTTCTTTAGTTCAATCATAACAAAAAATATTCTACGTTCACTTACATACATGGTAACTGTAACATGCAACACTGCAAATGTGCAAGAAAGGCTTCCTCCAGGTCAAGATCTGCAATGGCCTCTCTGGAAATCGCTTAATCGATAACGTTCCCAAGTAGGCCGTTGCAGACAAAACCTGCACCACTGGGGTTTCACTCCTCCGTCTACGGAACAATGTGTCTGTGGGGCTCCATCTCAGATGATGCAACACATGCTTCTTTGTCCATTAGCCCCCTGCTCCTGCACTTTAGAGGACCTCCAAAAGGCAAACGATGCTGCAGTCGCTGTAGCGAGGTATTGGGCGGACAATATTTGACGAAATTAAAAGGTATCGAGCCGCTGACTCGAAAAGAAGTAGTAGACTGTAACATGATTAACATCCTTAATCTAAGTCGTAATCTCGACCATAACTCAACCTTACTCAATGGAATTGGTGTTCTTAGTTGTAACTAATAACGTCAACTCGACATTCTGCCTCCGTTTGAGTTATGAAAGCAATTGTCAAACTCCAAGGTACGTCACGACCTACCTTGAAGTTTCGAGGAGTATTTACATTTACGCCTTATTCTTGCGCTCAATAGGTTTTCGTGTCGAAACTGTCTGGAAATATAATTAAATATCATATTTTTCTATAAAAATGGATTTTAAAGATTATTAGGTATATTATCTTTATGATAATCCATACACATGAGTTACTGTCAAAATACAACCAAGAATATGGTTTTAGAGGCGTCCTCATAAAGTATCTTAAGCTGAGTGTGAGTCAAGCAATGTTTTAAGTAACGTCTTAGAATATGGGTGTTATTATATTTTATTCCGTGAACCGGAAAACTTTTGTGAGCCTATCCTATTATTCATGGAAACGGAAAGCGTGTAGCGTAGTGAAAAACGCTGGGTGTAGGTGTTACAGATGTTTATTCAGAGATAGAATTTATGTTAGGGACTCTAAATGATTAAATATCTTCTGTCTTGTGAGCGAGTTTCGAGAATAATGTTCTCTGTACGGAAATATAATATGAAATTGCAAAATAAACATGTAGTATAGGTAATAAATGGGAAGATGGCTTAAAACAGATAGCAGGAACTTAAAGGCTAAGAGTAGTAAGGGATAGGATCCGTTTGGAAAGAATTGGAGCAGGTCTTTGTCCAAAGGTACCAATACTGAAATTGTAGATTTTTTATAATCCTGAACAAATTTAATGATCTTATAAATATGTTACCTCTATTTGGAATAAAATACTTTTTTTATGTTTGTAGTCTAAACCTTCCTCTCCGAAACGTCCGAAGTTTGGTAATGTGGCCGGAGATGTCAACAGGCTCGCCACCTGTTACATGGGGGAAAACGTAACCGGCGAATCGTGGGTGTTTGCATGTATGCTTCAATGCATGCATTTACCTCTGCCTATCCCTTCGGGGATTACAGGCGTGAAGTTACGTACGTACGTACAATAAACATTCCTGTCATTTCCTCAAGCACTGCAAATGACACTCGTAGTTCTTAATATAAAAAAAAGATTACATAGATTGATGCCGTAGCGATTTAGCTTAAAGTTAATCAGATACCTACTATGCCTTTGTTTTACGTAGACACCAATGGCATTTATGTGCAACAATAAGGCATTACACATCAATTATCTCGATCTCAAGTCAAGAGTTGTAGTGCACCTAAATCATCGGGTTTCCTCAGATAATATTGGCCTTTGGAACTCTGCCAAAGAATACCTACTCTTTTTCTTTTCTCTTTACTCTTGGTTATCAATTTGACCGAGTAAAAGGGGAAATGAGACATTCTACTGATACACTTTCCTACATTAGTACACTATAATATCACAGTCTAAAGAAAACGAACATGTTAAATAATGTCAATGTACTCGTATATCTATTCGCTTTGATTTATTTTGTTTGTTTGAGACGTGTCATGAGTGGTGCTTGTCACCCTAAATGAATAAATAAATTTCTTATTCCGATTCATCCTACACTACATTTCAAGTTTAAAGGAAACTAAACAGTGACATATAGTATACTAGCTGACCCGGCCACGCGTTGCTGTGGCTAAAGTTTTTGATAAATTACATTATAGTAAACAATCTAAGAGGAACAATAAGAGAACATCAGTCACGGAGTCCACTATGCTTTTTCACACAGGTGGCATTTGTAAAAAAAATTGGTGATCTCCTTATTTGACTTTCTACTACTATAACCCTTTAGTACAATGAAATTATTTACGAACAAAGACGAAAATGTTGATGTTGGTATACAAATTCACTGGATTGAGATTTGAAGGGGAAGTACGTTGAACACAATTAATTAAAATGTTCTTACACTTGATATTTAGCAGAAATCAATAGGTACAAAATAAAAATTTATAGCGTCAACAACACGTGGTAATTATTCTGTTTAAATGTAGCTTATATGACATGTTTGTAGATTTACCATAGCAGCGCCATCTATTGATTACTTACTCAACCCAGTCGAAAGGTATCGACATCTGTTAGAATCATTTGGAGTTAACAGATAATTGTGACTGTCAAAGAATAACAGACAAATAATTAGCAATAAATTAAAATTGCTACTATAATTTTAGATTTAAACTATCCTATCTCTCAAGTTGGATCGAACTGCACATGGTGTGCGAATTTTATTATAATCGGTTAAGTGGTTTAGGAGTCCATTGAGGACAAACATTGTGACACGAGATTTATATATATTAAGATATATTAGTATTATTTGGAATTACACTACTTTCGCATTAAAATACCATTTTACCATTCATTTTCAAGAATAAAGAAAAGCATTCTCGGAAATCGCTAACCAGTGACAATATTCTAATGCATACAACTCACAAACAAAAATATTTCATTATTTAGCGTCCCTAAAATACTTTCGTCGCATAAGGGTCATAGCTCACTACGGCCACCCGGCGCTCGACTGCCTCGAGCGGTCTGCGCTCATTACATCAACTCTACTCCGTATCGCTTCGACCGCAAGCCGTGGACGCGCGGGCGGCGCGCGGTCCACACGCGGACAGCGAGTGGACCGCTCGATGACCACAAGCTTGCCTTGCGTTGACTTTGCATTTCCAACGCGCTGTTCCCAAGTGGACCGCGCGCCGTCCGCGTGTGGTTCACAAGTAACATCGCGTCGTTCACCCGTGGGCAGGCAGTGTGTTGCCTTAGGCGTGTTTTCTATACAAAGCGAAATATTTGCATACAACTTTTAAATCTGCCGCCCCGCGCTATGCGACGAAGCGCGGTGCAGTAGACTGAGCATCTAAACCTCTATAATACACCCAAAGTTTTCCATTACGCTACACGCTTCACGTTTCCATGAAGAAGTCGTCACTAAAGTTTTTTGTATAAGGTTGAAGTAATAGGTATAATATCATCATAATTATATTTCCATGTTCCAGTTGCCATGTATTCCGTGCCGTATTTTTTATTATGATTGAAGAAGTGAAAATACTCGTATGAGAAGCATTTAGTGTTGAATAGATCATTTAGCTCTGTATTTTAAAGATGTTCCATAGTATATAGTACAAAGTAGTAGTCGTATTAATTTAAATGATGAATGGTTTATCTGATATGGGAGATGGAAAGGAATTCCGTGGAGCACACATTTACACATGTACCTTTGCTTTAAGTGCATTAAAGATTTACCCCCTTTTCATAAACGTTTCATTCCATATACAAGATAAGCGAGAGATTAGAAACAATTTAGCTAAAATGCATTTACGGAAAGTTAAATAAAAAAATTAACAGCATTGATATACATTGATATACATATCAATGATTAACAGTCTTACTTGTTATGCAACGGGACAATAAGAACGGGACAAATGATATAAAATGTTGACAGTGTTTTCGCGCCATTTCATTCGCTACTGAATATCGACGACCACCTTAATCTCAAAAACTTCGTCAATACGTGACTTCGACTGTTTTTGTTTTTATGTTTCACTGCAATTCCTCAACAGACTCTAATAACTAAATTCCGATAATTCAGGCTTCAAAACATTCAATACTCTTTATTGACTGTCTACTATTGACAACAGTCAACACGAAACACGGACTGAAAATTATAGCGCAAAACTGACCTTACGCGATACAATAAAGATATAATGCAATTAAATTAAATTCGCTCAAACTTTCGTTCAGTCATAGCCCAATCTGCAATATGAATCCTAAACGGTCAATATTACTGCATAATCTTTATTATTAATAATGGCAACCCATTATTCGTCCCACTGCTAGGCACCAGTATCTCCCCTTTTGGGGGGGAGGCCTGGAGCTTACTCCACCACGCTGCTCCAATGCGGATTGGTGGAGGTGGGTGGGTTTGTGGCCAACCCGCTGTCGGATGTTTTCAAACCGCCCATAAGGCCTCCGACAAGGTTTAACGATTGCTGTCCATCGATAGCAACCGGGACCGACGGCTTAACGTGCTCTCCGAAGCACGGAAACGCGCATTTAATTTGCCACTAGCGGTCATCATACTACCCGACCGCGCCCGTAGTCCTTAACCGAGTAGATCGCTTACGATCTACACCAGCCGCTGAGCCATGCGCGCTTCAATCTTCTTTATCTTCTTATTATTCTTTATCTATTATTCTTTATATATTCTTTTTATTATTTATCTTAATCTTTGTTATTGCGCAATTATAATTCATCATCTTGCCTTAGAGAATAAAACCAAACAACCCAGATTTTTTTGTTTTGTAGCTATGGATTCGTAGGCTATCGACAAGCTATTTTGTCTAATTGATGAGACTTTTTTCAAATTTCGTCTAGGTACTCTTAGGTTTAAAACTATCTCGTTCTTCATCATGGATTCGATCATCGTTCTTTATTATCATAAATCCGTAAAACTATAAAGACATTCTCCAACTGTTATTTATGAACGAAAATATAGAGACGTGTTTTATTGGCGGAGATTTGCCGAGAATTTTATTTTGCCGGGGCCATGACACGGTTTGTGGCGGCGTACACAAACGTCTGTGGTATAAATGAGGCATGGGATTAGTATCTTGGATTAGAGCAGAATCACATTCCTTCTCAATCTCGGTGAACGAGTGTATTTACAGCGGTGTGAGTGATAAAGTAATTCATTTAAGAGCGGACTATTGAAATTGACTTGATTTCTACTTACATTTTGATTTATGTGGTTAAAGTGCAATAGTGCTCGATCGGTCGTTTTGAAATTATGATATCAGCAGATACAAGTATTTTTAATCTCTCCAGACACGAGAAAAATATGACAATTGTAATTCAATTGTGTCTCGCCGCCAGTGGCCGTACGATCCTTGAAGGATTAATATAAAACGTAACTTCACGCCCGTAATCTCCAAAGAGGTAGGCAGAGGTAAATGCAAGCATTCATTCATACATGCAAACACCCACGATTCGCCGTATACGTTTTGTAACAGGTGGCGAGCCTATTAACATCTCTGGGCACATTACCAAACTTCGAGGTACTGGGAAACTTCCAGAAAATGGTAAAGTCCCAATAGAACCAGAGATAAAGGATTTTACACCGTTATCTCTAACTCCCGACCCGGGAATCGAACCCCACCCGACGAGGACCCCAGCGTTGTAGTATTAGTTTTAATTTAAGTTATTATATCTGCGGGTGAAAGCTGTCAGACCTAAAGTTTTTCAAGACAAAACGTTTTAAATCTAGGTATAATTAACAATATTTAAAGTTCCATAACAATCTAAGGTCGAATAAACTATAAGACATGCTTTTAATTAAGTAAATATAAATGAGCAGGTAAACTCAATAAAATAATAAAGAATTTCATAATTAGGTGTATTGAAAGTTTATTAATTAATATGCGTATTGTAAAAAATTGTGAAGGTCATGTGATAAAACATCCGACGGCAACTATTTTACACAAAATTATGTAGGTAAGGGTAGATAAAACTGAGATAGGATAATTATATGAAGCTGATATGAATTTGCCTATATTTTACTTATCTGTGGTTAAAACTTACCAAAGTGTCTCTTGTTTTATACCTGTCCCTTTCTTGCACCAGCAACTACACCAGCTAGTGTCCCTTTCCCGGACATCTGTCATTCTGACGGCATAGTTTTCTTCTCACCAGCAAGCACCTTGCTGCAACGGTGTGTGTTTTAATCAACACATAATTTTTGTTTTGTTGTAATGCAAAACAGTTCTATTATGTGTTTTCATAAAACACACAGCGTTGAGATGAAGAAAATGCCTTTATTTCTCTCTTATTATGTATAAAAATAAAAATAAAACAATGAAAGGAAAATAAATAAAAATACGTTTGTAGGCATGAAATACGTAATATAAATGTTATGAGATAATTTAAGTGAACACAACGATGATGAATGTGAGAAATTTAATATAAGAAGTACCTACACTGTTAGCCTACTTTCGAAAGAAAATATGCTCTGAGCCTTTTTGATTACTAGGGAAAAAGCATAAGGAAAAGAATATATAATTATATAAGCCAACGGCAATAAAAATGTAAAAAATACTGTTTCGGGAAAGCGGAGACCGTGATTAAATATACTGAGCATTCGGAATTTATATTTCGCAGTAATCAAATTCACACGCATGGTTAGAAATGAAAAATGTTGTCGTTTCGTGGACACTAGTGTGAAATATCACCATATTTAGGTAACTTGGAGATTTATAGTGTACCTATGAAAGAGTTTTATTCACGACATAGATGGTCCCGTCACAATTATTACAGAGGATCTTAATTAAAACAATATACGGCTGTCACGTTGACGGAATCTGCTTTAATAAAATCAGCTACGCAGATGACATGGTATTGCTGAGTGCTTCGGTTGGCGGTCTCAGGGAACTCGTTAGCATATGTGAGGCTTACGCTCGGAATCACGGACTACAGTATAATGCTAAGAAAAGCGAGCTTATGGTTTTCAAGGCTGGGACCAAATGCCCGACTAATGTGCCACCTGTTTGGTAAGCCGGCAGGACGTTAAAGCGGATTTATGAATATAAATATCTGGGCCATGTAGTAACCGACGATCTGCACGATGACAAAGATATTGAGCGCGAACGGCGAGCGATATCGGTGAGAGCAAACATGATAGCGCGCAGGTTTGCACGTTGTTCAAGAGAGGTAAAGGTAACACTATTCCGAGCATACTGCACCTCCTTCTACGATCAAGTAAACCATAGAGTCTATGGTTTACTTGATCTGCTAACATAGATCTAAGTACCTTTGTACCGACGGTAAATGAACAATTTTTGAAATCATTGTCATATTTTTCTCGCGAGCTGACGCGTTAAACTGCATTCCAATTTTATTAATAAACTAACATTCATGAAAAAGCTTTAGCACAGGATAGTACTTCGCAACCCTATAGAATAGTACCGTATTAGAAGTAGTAATTTAAGTAATTGCGCCCGTGCGAAGCCGGGTCAGGCCGCTAGTTATTTATACCTATAAATGGAAAATAAGTGTTCCATTTGTAAAGAACATTTTTTACTTTTTCAAAATGTTAAATATACTAAATTCAGAGATATAGTGGTAAATTTTCGTAAGTATTAAACTGTTTAGTTATGAAATAAATTGAGTAACCCACGACGCAAGGAATAATAAAATGAATTCATGCACTAAATCTCTCACAGAGACAAGTAATATTTATTTAAAACGTGCGCTGTTGAGTGTCATAACAAGCCTTTATTTGACAAATGGTGTTTATTTGTAAACAAAATACCGCCAAAAACATTTTCATGTTAAATGTTTTCAAGACGAGGCCATACGTACGCCCCGCACTGTCTTATAGTTATCAGATGTAGAGCCAAGTTTCTAACTCTACACGCCCTTTGGTAGGGGCAAACCTTAACTTCAAAAACTCTACCTAGTGACAATGCGCGGGCTAGCCGTTTTACTACCGTCACTTACGCGTAGGCTGAAAAATGTATCTACTGTTCATTACTTTTATTAGCCTTACAATAGCTCTTATAATAACCACCTTTGGCCTTCGCTTTTTTATAGTTTTAGCACACTTTTACACTGTGATAGAGTCGAGCCGGAAAGCTCCGAGCATGAAAGAAATATGGCCGGGTATAGAGGGTATGAGATCGCGGTGAGACAAAGGCATTTTTTGTTTATGAAAAATGCCTAATAAGTGGATTGTTGAATATTATTGTTTGATATTTTAATAATTACCATTAACATAATGTAGTAGAAATGTAATAAAAATTACAAACGTAAACTAAACTAACGTAACTAACTAATCAGGGTCACTGATTTTTTTAAACATACTAAAGGAGATGTTGCAAAAATGTATAGACCTTCGGCCATGTATTGTACACAATATCATTAACAGGCAAAATCAATATAAAATAGATTTTACTGCATATTTTCATTTATTTAGCTTTGTTTGCAGTTACAAAACATTATTTGCAGTTAGAATTGCAACTCAAAACCAACATGGCGTATATGGCGGGCGATGTCATTTTGAGATTTTAATTTTTTAAATTGTTTTTTTTTTATTATATAGTACTTGGAGAAAAAAATAATATTTTCTAAATACTATCGAAATCGATTTCATGTGTTAATATAATACTAATCGATTTCCAATTTTAAAAAAATCGTCGTAACTTCTTTTAAATTTCTCGATTCGATACGTCGTTTTTTTTAATAATATGTGATGCACTAGTAAGATACAGATAATTGTTTTTATATTATTTCGCATTAACACATGCTTGTGAAATATATTTTATTTTTAAAGAAAATTGGAAAGAAAACTTTGACTTCAGGCGAGACTCGAACTCGCGACCTACTGGGAATCTAGTCCAGCCGCTCTTCCAATTGAGCTACTGAAGCCCTGCCCGATTTGTCAAATCTTTCCTTGACATCTATTGCATTGCTTTATGGTAGCAGCAGCGCCATCTATTACCAACTATGCTAGTTAGGCAACCGATTTAATTGACTTTTCAGTTTATTGAATATTGTAAAGAAGTCGCTTTTACCCTTAATAATTGTTTTTATATTATTTCGTATTAACACATGCTTGTGAAATATAAGAATAATATTATATAATTATTATAGTATTTTTTTCGGCTTCTTCTTTAATTTACACATTTTTTGAGGACATGTACGAACCAGAGCCGAGATCGCAACATCGCCTTTACTAATTTCAAATCAATCGGCCCAGTAGTTATGAGAAAAAAATTGTATGTGACAATATTAAATCTCTTCTATGATATTACCATAGAGCAACACCGGAGGGGAGTAGCCATATGCAGGCTTTCCCCTCTGTCAAAGTACAAGCCCAAATGGGCCTATACCTGTTGCCTAGATGTTTAAATGTGTGCGTGAAATTGTTTCTGTATTTTGTTAAAGTCAAGGTGTGAGTTTCGTAGTAATAGACGATTTTTGGTAGTGTGCATGTGTGTCGCACGCATTTCCCCCCGCAAAAGATGACAGACTGTTTTGCATCGGTAATACACGCTATGGCTACTCCCCTCCGGTCCGCCGCGACTGGTGGGCCGCGTTGCTCTATGGATATTACCTACCTACAAATAAGTTCCTACTATATATCATATACCTAATACAAAGATGTATGTACTTACACGTAACGTAACTTAAATAATAAGGTTAGAGGACAGTCCCGTCGAATGCAATCAATTACAAATTAGATCAAAATTCGCTAAAGGGTCTCTACGTGTCGGACCCATGTTCCCGCGCAATCCGTACAAAGGACCAGGGCTTATATCCTCGTATATCCAACATTATTATACATCCCACAGGCATAGACGCATAATAATATGAACATCCCGGGAAAGATTAATCAAATTACAGAATAGAATCAATCGAAAGAGGTAGTGACGCTCATGTCAAAAAAAAATCCCTAAAGATTTCTGGGACAGTACTAAAAGCGGCAAAAAGTTGAAAATGCCCTCATTTTCAACTTTTTGCCGCTCCTTTTCCTTTTATTTTGTAATATTATAAACATAAGTGTATAAATTTAGATAAGAGCGAGAAGCTGAAGAACCATAAAAGTTCTATATTTTCATACACACAATACAATGAACTTTATAGATTTCTCCTCCTCTCAGGCAATCGGTTTGAAATTATTTATTTTACAGTTTTTTCCCGCGATTTTGTCCGCGTGTACTTTCATCATTGCAAATTGTAGCCTATACGTTATTCCAATATATAACAGTATACTTATTACTGTAAAGTTTCATCCAAATCCTTCCAGTCGTTTTTATGTGAGAGAGTAACAAACATCCATCCATCCATACTCACAAACTTGCGCATTTATAATATTTGAAGGATTTACGTTTCACGTTCATATCGAATATCGTCGGATCAGTCTGCCCGTAACCAAAATTGCTGGAAAGCGAGCGATGTTGGTGGAGTTGTGCACGGGAGTGAAATCCGTAAAATTTATTTCTACAAACGCGTCCATGTTTGGGTCACTGATTTAGATACTCGTATTATTATGCATAGTAAATTTTCAATTAAATCGGCCTAGTAGTTTTGAAAAAAGAATTGGCCTTGCCAGATGGACGGTGATAAGACGTAATTACTTACGTACTGTACCCCAAAAGGATGTTACTATATCAGAAATATTTAATTTTCTAAGGTTTACATTATTCATATAGTACAAATACAACGTGGCAATGCTGCCAGCCTTCTGGGAACTTTGCCGCAGTACGACGGCGATGTGGATTTGTTTGATGCATGTGCATAATTGCTTTATTTATTTATTAATTTAAAGATAGTTTGTTTAAGGTTTTCATAAATATTTGTAAAATTACAAAACTAGTAGTTCTCTTGTTTTGAGTTCATACAAACGATGTACCTAACTTATAAATAAACATGTTTGGTATGGATGTGTAGATGGTAGGTTTCAATGGTAGGTTTCACTTTCCATTCCTATCAATGTGAATGATGGTTGTGTACCACTTTTTTTATCGTAAATTGTGTTTGTTTACAGACTTCCCGCAACAACATTCGGAAACTTTTTGTTTTTAGTACTTACAGTAGCTTATAATCTTTCTCAGGATTTTAAACTATCGCCATGGTAAAGAGATGTTGCAAAAATGTATGGACCTCCGGCCATGTATTGTACACAATATCATTAACAGGCGAAATCAATATGAAAACGTTTTTTACTGCATATTTTCACTTATTTAGCTTTGTTTGCAGTAACAAAACATTATTTGCAGTTAGAATTTCAACTCAAAACCAACATGGCGAATATGGCGGGCGATGTCATTTTGACAAATTCCACTAATAATCGATACTAATCGATTTCCAATTTAAAGAAATTCATCGGAACTTCTTTAAATTGATCAATTCATCGTTTTTTTGTTAATATGTGATGCACTAACTAGTAAGACACAGATAGCATTAGTTTTGTTTTTAGGGTACGGTACGGAATCTTAAGGTACGGAACCTTAAAAGGAAAAAAGGAACCCTTATAGGATCACTCGTGCGTCTGTCTGTCTGTCTGTCTGTCTGACCGTCTGTCACAGCCAATTTGCTCCGAAACTACTCGACCGATTGAGTTGAAATTTGATGAATATATGTAAATTGCTGACCCAAAGACGAACACGTCAAGTAAAATAATAAATTTTAAACAGGGGGGCCACGTTAGGGGGGTAAATCAGAAAATTAAAAAAAATCGTAAACTGTATCGTGTGGCATATCAACGAAATATCAATGAAAGAGGTTGTTGTCAGCATCTCAGATATATATTTTTTATAATTTTTGCATAAACAAATTTGAAGTTATTTAAGAAAAACGACGAAAAAAAAATCCCCCCCCCTATCTCCGAAACTACTGAACTTAAAATTTTGAAAAAAAATGTGGAAAATAGTTCTTTGCCTATAGATTACTGGAAAACCTATAAGTATTAGAAGTTTGAGTATTCAAATTAAATCGAAAATTCTTAATAATATAACCCCCCCTGCCGGTACCACCGTAACCGCTATGTCCCTGCATTTTAAATCTGTAATATTTTCGAAAATATTTATTTAAATTACGGAACCCTTACCACGCGAGTCGAACTCGCACTTGTCCGGTTTTTTCTACAAAGGGACTATCCCAAGCGTAGGCTGTATCGCCGCCATGTTGAACATGGTTGAAAATGATAAAATCGTTTGAATTAAATGTGGTTGTAACTCTAAAATATATTCTTGAATAAATTAATTGTATGTTGTTCGGATTCTTCTTTAATTTACCAATTTTTAAGAGGTAGTGTACGAACCAGAGCCGAACTCACAACATGTCCTTTCATTACAAACAGCCCTGAGCCTAGCGGCTTAATCGTGCAAGGTTAATGAAAATGTACACAGAGTTACTTTCACACTTATAATATTAGTATGGATAGAAATATCAAAACGACAATACAAGATATAAGAAAGCCGATAGTGCGATACAACATAGTTAACCCCGACTTCGAGTAAATCAATCTCTATAAAAGTCAACAACTTCTACTCGAACCGGATAAAGGTAGAAAGGGAAACTATTTATTTTGGATTAATCATGATTATGTCTCCACTTCAAGTGTTTTCTATTTAATAAACGTAGACACATCGTACATAGAGTAATTGATTGGATTTAAATAGAGTTGTTACATAATTGGTGTGTCAGGACCGGAATATCTGGCGTTCCACACTGTCCGCCTACTCCGTTAGGGACCTAGCGTGAAGATACATCTATACAAATAAATAAAATTGGAGTGTCTGTTTGTAATATAAAAATAACCGCATTTTACTCAAATTTATAATTTTGTATACACGGTACATATACCAAAACAACATTTTTAACAATTTTCGTCTGCCTGTCTGTTTGTTTATTCCCGCTAATCTCGAGAACGGCTGGACCGATTTTGATGGGACTTTCACTGGCATAGCTTATGTAATAAGGAGTAACTTAGGCTACTTTTATATTACATACGCGTGGGCGCACCACGCGATGTCGTGGGCATACAATTCCGGGTACATACTGAACAATCATAAATTCATAAATTCTCACGCGGACGAAGTCGCGGGCACAGCTAGTTATATATATAAATAGAGTTCGCTATCTTATAAATGTAACAAGATCCTTATAGGATCCTATCGTTCTCCATCCGTGCGTCTGTCTGTATGCCTATTGCCGGGTCAGACGATCATCTAATAGTCCAACTGTTCGTCCAACCTCACACATGTAGGGAGATAGTTTGTGAATGTTGGAACGTGTTGGATCGTGTTGGCGCGTGATCGGTCCGATGGTCGTAAATCGTACCCAAAGGAGTTTGCCAACTTACACGAACACACCCTCTACACATTAGAGTAGGTATTCTCTTCAATTACGCGAGGCAAACGTGTGATTTGTTTTGAGAGTTAAATGAAGCAAAACCGGTACTATGGAATCCGGAGCATCGTCAACATAAAGATGAAATGTAATTACGTAATACTTAGTTAAGAATTACGGGATCTATGAATAAAAGTGGAAGACAAAAAAATAAAGAGTCCTTAATGATTCCTTAATGATTATTGTAGGACATGCATTAAAAAAGGAGCCCACAGTGTCAGATGCCACCATTTTTTAAATTGTAAGACTGCTAAAAACTTGTAACATAATCTTACGAGTATATGCACTCATAAGGTACAGCGCAGAAGCGTCTATCACTTCAGCGTCCTCCATAATAAATAAGTTTGACCGTTGCCTATTGATGTGTGGAGTGGAGAGTATGTTTTGATCTATCGTGAGTTTGATGTTGTGTGGAGTGTTGGACTGTTCTACGATTGTTTAGAGCTGGCATATCACGAAGCTTTATAGTCTTAAAGCGATTGAATTTCCTATGAATTATGAAATATCAAACATCTATGCAAAAAATGCTTGCGGCCATATGAGGATATTTTTACTCTTTTGTCACAAAATCAAAACATATACCTAGCTACATTAGTTGTTTTTACCATGCATATAAAATGGACATTAGTTTACCACCTCCACAAAAACAAAAAAACAAAAAGATATCATTAATCTGTCTAAAGTGAGGTCACTTGCCGTTGTAGTAAGTGTGCGCTGATATTTTGTTCCTATAACACAATGCGTGCAGTTTTAGGATATTCCATGAATAACTGAGAATAATAAAGTGAAGACTTATAAGACGTGAAATGTGTCCGCCCGAAAAATTTTATAGCCTGTCGATACTGTACAACAAAGACTTCGAAAAGTAGTCAATATAAATGTAACAAAGAATACCTATCACAAGAAAAACCTAACTACGCGTTTGTTAGCACCTCAATATTTTTCATCGTCATACTCTGTTCGGCTTGCTTGCTCTGCAATCTCCGCTACATGTTTGTTATTTTTTTTAATGTTAACGTCGTATTAAAAAAACATCTCCGACGTATTCCATTTTTACATAAAAAATATCCGATCCCCCCGAACCCATCGAACGAATAAAAAGTTTACTATAAATTAAAGCTGAACCGATGAAAGTAATTCGTTTTGCGCTCAACAAATAATTAATGAAGATCAGTAGGAACGAAAAGACAAGCAATATTAATTGCATAAGGTCACGAGGGATAGAAAGAAGGTATAAAATATAGTTTTTTTTTTTTTTTTTTTTTATTGTAATTGAAGTGGCAAACAAGCATGCAGTTCACATTGATGTTAAGTGATGACGGCAGCCTATAGACACCCACACAAAGACCAAGGTCAAAATGCAAATGCGTTACCACTCCTGAGGCCTAAGGTGTTATGCCTCTGTACCGGAAATTACAGGGCCGTACATTACCACCTGACCGGAACACGTTAGTGCTGAACACTACCATTTAGCGGCAAGTAAATCAGGTAATGCGGTGGTGCCTACGCCCGCGAGCTCCGTCACTGGAGCTCTACCACCAGTAAAAAAAAATAATAAAAAATATAGTAAAGAAAAGTTAGTAAATATTCTTTTTTATTTTTTGTTGAACATAACACCAGTAATGTTCAACGAAAACAAATGTTAGTCAAATAAAAAATTAGAAAAACATAATATACGATATCATATATCAGATCACGATACGCAACCCAAGTTTGTGTTTAGCTAATTTCTTTGAAGTCAAATCAAAATTCGTAAGTTACATCAGCTTAGCTTCAAATTATATTAATTAACTCTGGTTTTTTTTGGGTAATATAATAATATATATATATTTTGAATAATGTAACTCGACTATGTCTATAATGGACCAATAGAAGCCAAAATGATGTTTTTTTTTTAATTTAAATCTGTCTGTTTGTATGTTTGTACGTGTATCTAACTTAAAAACTGGTTTATGTTCCATTTTATTTCGCTGCACAGAACTCGAGAACTAAACAATAAATTGTACGCGTGCAAAACCGGGGCGGGACGCTAACGTCACATAGTTGTTTATTTCCATTTGCAAAGAGAGCATTCGAATCGCCGTTAGCTATTTTACTATCTAACCCAATCTTAATTGGTCAATGATTGCGTCGTCTTTAAGGGTAGGTGTTTGTTGGGTCGACAAATCAATGGATCTTTTATATATTTGCGAGAAACAATAGTTATAAAATTTTGGCTTGGCCTTATAGTTATCGTGACTTAGGCATAAGGTGGAAAATTCGTCCACTTTTCATAACTCTTAAGTCATACAATAATTAATGTCGTGGTGAAATGGTCACGTCACTGATTTTGGCTAATCGGCAGAGTTTGTGAAGTAAGAGAGTGTATAGTTAATCAGAAACTTGGCGCTGCAGCAGATCTGATAACTTTTTGACAGTGCAAGCTATAATTTGGTCTTGGCAACATTTTGCATGAAAATGCTTTTACATACATCGACTTTGTGTAGTTACTCACCATCCAGACGTAGGTACTAACCTATTTTGGATATTGAATGTGCTCATCGTATTATATGTTCTTAACGGTTTAACGGTAGTTGTACTCTTAACGCTAGTTACAAACCTTTTATTTTAATTAATAAACTTAGATTAAAGACAAACGAAGGATTAACTCTTAGTTAAACTGATAAAATTCAAGTTAACTAAGATAAAAGTTCAAATGAAAAATACTAAAAATTTGAACTTTTACATAATTTGTGATTTGCTAGTCACAAAGTAAAATTTCACGAAACAAAATATTTTTGTTCCCATACCATTTAAACCTAGGTTCACATAATTGATACGAAATTTCTCTTTGCTCTGTATTTTGGTCAACATATACAACACGAAATATATCGTGCCGGTGTGTGTGCCATAATTGACTATTTTCATTTACGAGAGAGTGAGCATTTGAATTTGTTATGTCGTCAGATATTTTACTATCTGACCCAATCTTAATTGAACGATGATTGTTTCGCCGATAGAGGGTTTGTTGTGTCGACAAATCCATCCATCTTTTATGGAAGTCGTAAATATGGATATAGGTCCACATCCACAACCTATTTACACAAAATATTCACATCAACTAGGTATTACTATTTAATTAAAAAATGGTACTTTCATTGTCTTTTCTCATCTTAAACCAATTAAAATTAAGCTTTTAAAAAAAAGACAAGACGTAAATTAACCTTTGGTTTAGCAACGAATTTAGTAAAGATAAAAGAGTGGTATAGTAATTACTTCCTAAATAATAAAGTAATTTACTGGTGGTAGAGCTCCAGTGCGGAGCTCGCGGGCTTAGGCACCACCGCATTACCTAATATATTTGCCACTAAATGGTAGTGTTCAGCACTATCGTGTTCCGGTCAGGTATGTATGTACGGCCCTGTAATTTCCGGCACAGAGGCATAACACCTTAGGCCTCAGGTAACGCATCTGCATTTTGACCTCGGTCTTGTTTGCCAGTGTCCAATGCAGGGCCAAAGCCTCCCCAATATGAAAAATCGTCACGGTTGTCATGCGGATTGACGATCGCAGTGGCGGTAGTTTTATCGCAGGACAGCATTTACTACCGCTCCATTGGAATGTTTTGACTGCCAATGTTCGGTTGACTGACTGCAACCGCTGGTGGGGTCGTCACGTCCCGACGCCAAAAATATTAAAGAAAATTTGTTCAAATTTAACAACTTTACTTAATTATTTTTGGCGTCTTATTGTGATAAAAATTTCAAAATAGGTATTGTTTTTTATATATTCTCTAACTGCCTCAGTAGCCTAGTAGTATCAGGCCACTACTACTACGCTGGGGTTCTGGATTCGATTCCCGGGTCGGGGACTATCAGAGATAATGGTGTAAAATCTTTTCTATTCGGATTTTCCCATTTTCTGGCAGTTTCCCGATACCTTGAAGTTTAGTAATATGCCCGTTATACGTATGTCAACAGGCTAGCCACCTGTTACATGTGTCAAAACATAACCGGCGAATCGTGGGTGTTTACAATTAAGCTTGAATACCTAATCCTTCGGGGATTATAGGCGTGAAGTTACGTTATATATTCTCGTTTTATTATTACAATAACTGTTTCAAGTTTCAGCCTTTACTGAGCTTAAACTTAATATCTTCCTCTGTGTTATCCTAGCTAGAGAGATTTTATTCGCGCTAATTGGATAAACATCACACGATAACAATACTTGTCTGTCTACTCTTTAGCTGACTTTAGCGAGAATTAAACTAGTGATAGTGTAAGATTGTTGAAGTTGCCTGATTCATAACATTTCTAATGAAGTTTAGCTTACCCATTGTTGTAAGAATATACTTACCTATAAATTACTTATTCGTAGCCTATACAGTTAATAAAATAGATGCTTAATTATTAGGCAACAATAACAAGTGAAATACTTATTTAGTCTGTCATATTATTATACTAGCAGCTGCCCGCAACGTCGTCTGCGTGAAGGCTCTACAGCACCAAACATACCTAAGATGCCAGTGTCGCTTTAGCATTATATGCAAACAACTTTTAAAATAGTATTAAATTAAAAGTATAAGTTTTTTTGCAAGCGAAGCAAGTGAAGGGAGTCTATGGGAATCCTGCTGAGTTCAGTCATAAGATGTGGCTGAAGGAAATAGACAAAATAATGCAGGAATATTTCCCAAATGTACAGTTTTGACTTTCCTACGATTTAAAAGATTACAGCTCTTCCCCCGTAGGAGATAGCGTGATAATATGTAGCCTATATGTTGACCGGACCTGTTAGTAATATTCATGCAAAATTTACTTCAAATTTTGCATGAATATTACTAACAGGCGCCATTTAGTAGGTACTTTTTTAGTTTGGTCCGGACATACATACAGACAAACAGACAAAAAATCTGAAAACTATATTTTTGGCTTCGATTTCAATTGTAGATCACGTCCGAAGTATTCTTTTAAAAATATTCAATGTACAGTTTTGACTTTCCTACGATTTTATTAAATGTAGAGATTCCCGTAGGAATGAGGGATTTTCCCGCAGTAAAAAGTAGCCTAAATGTTGGCACGGCTCAGTATCTATACACCACAAAAAGTTTCATTCGAATCCGTCCAGTATCTTCGGAGATTAGCCTGGACAAAGGGACAAACAGACTAACAGACAGACAATAAAATTAAAAATCACTGAAAAGTGTTCTAATACTATTTTAACATCGCCCCCAATTAGTTTTTCGTAAATATATACAATGTACAGACACGCGGGTTTTACTCTTTTATTATATGTATATATATAGATAGGTACATATTCTCTGACTCTGTGCAACTATTTCGTATAAAAATAAGGTTATATTTTGCGTAATATCACATACATAGAAATAAATACGCGGTGATTAAGTATTTTTTTTATTGAAATATGTATACGAAAGATATGTTCAATGAACTTTCATCGACTTTGGGTGACAATGCGTCGCCCGGCTAATTCAATAGTTCAATTTTTGTGTGCTGAATTTAAACGTGGTAGGACGACCTCTGGATGTCCTTGCACCTCTCAACTACTAAAGATAATGAAAATAAAATCGAACAGATTGTAATATTTGTAATGAACCATAAGACTTGTAACTATTCGTTAAATAGCTCAGAGCCTAAAGATATATTTTAACAGCTCATTTAAACTTATAAAATATGTCTGTTTAGTAGTAACATACGTCCGGATTTGGAACGGAGCGGACAGCGGATTCGGTACGCTCCGGACCAAATCTAGCCGTGTGTGGAGGAGACCGGCGGACATCATTAATTATTATTAATCAAGTCCAATGCAGTCCGCTTGCGCACATTTGGACGGACCGAATCCGGTTATGTGTTACTACTATAAGATGGGTGTCTAGAATATTGACAGACGGTACGAAGAAAACATGTGTGGTCATTTCGGAAAAAAAGGCGCTAATGCAAACCTGCTGTACGCAGTTTGATCCAACTTGAATGATTTATAGTGGAAATATTATTTCATTGCAAATTATTTATGGGGCTGTATCCCATCTGGCCCGGTGACCTGGCCCGGCACCGGGCCACATGGGAAAAAAAGTTTTAAACTGCATTTTTTTCTAATTTACACCCTGCGTAGCCGGGGCGGGTCGCTCGTAAGTATATAAGATTTACTACAGTTTTTCCCCAGGAAGTGATTCAAATCCTTCTTTTACGATTTGTAAACAAAGTGATTCTCTTGAGAAGAAAAATAATTGATATATATCATAGGATAATAAAACTTTTTAGGAAGTCGTTACTAAATAAATAACGATATTGAAAGATCACTAAAGACGATATTTTGTTCGCAATCATTCCGAACATTGAACCTACTCTCCATCGGCCTAAAACAACTTTATAAAATTTCGGTTTATTTATTACGATAAAAAATACAAAAAAAATGGATAGACATCCTTGAGAGTTAATAGCACTCGAAGAACGAGAGAAAGATTTATACTTATCCATTTCAAAATTCACAAGTCACGTTTCATTTTTAGTAGCATTTTATGTGTATATAATAACGGAAGATAAGTAATGTTTATTGACGTGTTGATATCAGTAATAAAATATTTTAAGAAATTTATTGCCTGGCCTATTTTTGGAGGAGCGTGTTCAGATATTTCTGTTGCTGTTGTCCTGGATATATTATTAAATAAGGATAACATAACAACTTATCTATAATATAAAAATAAGTCGGGTTTTCCTTCCTGACGCTATAACTCCAGAATGCAGGAACCTATTTCCATGGTTTTGCATTCGTTAGAAAGGTCTTGGGCTCCGTGAGGTTTATAGCAAAGAAAATTTAGCGCTATAAAACGACATCCACGCGGGCGAAGCCGCGGGCAACAGCTAGTTTTATATAAAAGTATTTTAAGACTACTTTCCTGTCGACCTACATTAGAAGATATGGCATATAATTCAAAAAGCTTTTATCGTGTAGGTATCTTTTTATACGTTCGAGGATCGAAATACAACAATTTTTTTTTTCTCTCATATTTGTTTAAGTTTTCTAAAAGTAGGTTTGTTTGTTAAACGTATGTTCTTATTTCGATACCTACATACCTACTCATCAAAAAATAAACATTCGCACTGCAAAAAAAACTCAAAAAAATGTATGAATTAATGTACGAATCAAAGTACCCTGGGTATGTATAAATGTGAGTAGGACAGTTTCAAAGGACTTACTCCCCCTACTAGGTCATTTGGTGGTATGAAGTAAGGAGCGAGGGCGGGGGAATCATATAGGTACAATGATTGACCTATCGTGTTTCATAAAGTACAATAAAATTGTGATTCGTTCTTCATTGTCGCTAAACTCGACTATTTAATGAGCATTTTAATTTGACATGAACGATGTGATGTACAAATCGTCAGTTTATGGTCCACTGCTATATCCAGGCCGATTTGCACTTGCAACGTGAGCTATTATGATTATATTTCTATTACCCACCGAACATACTATAGCAGCTTTTGAAGAAGTCCGGCGCTAGTGCACTGGCCAGCCCCAGGAGGCCCTGCGGGACCTCAGTGGACAGGAACAGGCCAAGGACAGCCAGCAGCATCCGCGTGGTGCGATCAGTGCGACTAGAACGCCGCGCCGCGCACGAGTCATCCGCCAGACACTGCTTCTCCGCCTGTCAAGTTCATCTAATTCAGTTGAGAACTCAAACCAAACAACGAGATTAGAGTACACAGTCTAATTGATCAGGGAGTTGATTGGCTGACCGTTAAACATTAACTAATCAACGGTGTGTAAACACAAAAGAAATTCTGATGTTACTCTTATACAGTTCGATTTGGACTGGCTGGTAAACTTGGCAACAAGGGTTTTAGAAATTCAGAGCACATTAGATGCCTTTCGTTTCTCGTTCAAACGAAATCTATCTTTTTTTAGCACATTAGCCTCGACGCACTTAGAACTATTCAGTCTTTTATATAAAGACAATTTATTTCTTAAGGCGTCGTGTTTACATTCCTTAGTATCGAGCTCATTAATTGAGTTTTTAGAATGAAGGGAGAGCAAAAAGATTAATTAAATTAAGATTTCTTTTCTTTATATTACGACAGTAATATTACTGTGATGAGGTTAAAGGAAAATGGAAAGCAAATGTTTTTGTCATTTAATTACATTGTGGATTAAGTACGATTTACTTTATATCTGGCATTAAGTATTTCCTCGGTACAAAATTAAATGTTCTATCTCTGTGGCCGACTTTGCTCATCAGCGTAAAGGTTAAATTTATGTAGTAGTAAGTAGATATTAAAATAGTTTCATCATTTATAACTTTCAAAGGAAGATCAGCGCTGGTTGTACCCAATCAGCACAATGCTGAGTTGGGGCCAATTTGTAGCAATGTAAATAATTAATCAACTTACATTGTTACTTACAAACATTATGATTTTGTTACATTGCTATAAATAAACGTCTAATTTTTGAGTGAAATAATCACAAGTAGGTACTGTTAAGATTTTTATCCTCCCACAATATGGTTCCACTTGATCCCACTACACACTCCAAAGTTTGATTTGTAGAAAATGCTTTATGACATTAACTCCACCTTATCTACGTGTAACATTGTTATTTATTTATATTTTTAAAGAAAAATGGAAAGAAAAATTTGACTTTCCATTTTTCTTTAAAAATAAAAATATATTTCACAAGCATGTGTTAATGCGAAATAATATAAAAACAAACATTGTTATTTATTTAAAGTTAAATGTTTAAATAAATTAAAGTGTATTTCTTTTAACACAGTGCTGAGTTCATTATGAAATAAAAATATGTTAAAATATATCCGTTACAAAGATGACATAAATATTTGTCTTTCATCTTTTAAAGATGATTCCATCGATCTTTATATTACCAAAATTGACCAAAAAGAAATAAACGAATTATTTTTATTATATATTCCGTTTGCGCGGAAGAATTAAAAATAAAACTTGATTGTATCATCTTACTTTAACAAATTTCTTAAAGTACCGGTTAAGAAAAAAAAATGAATTGCACCATTTAAACATTGTTATGACGTCATGAAATTAACTTTAACCGTAACTGGCTGAGCAGCGCTGGTTAATATTACAGTTAGCCTCAAAATTATCTGTCAGATGATAAGGGAATCTGTCAACCCTGGTAACTTTAACAATGTCCAAAATATGCTGGTGCAACACATTATGCAGTAGGTAACTGTTAAAGTCAATTTAGGTAACTGTAATTATCTGTCAGATAAAAAGGTAATCTGTCAACCCTGGTTACTTTAACAATGTCCAAAATTTGCTGGTACAACGCATTCTGCAGTAGATAACTGTTAAAGTCAATTTAGGTAACTGTAATTATCTGTCAGATAAAAAGGTAATCTGTCAACCCTGGAAACTTTAACAATGTCCAAAATATGCTGGTGCAACGCATCTGCAGTAACTGTTAAAGTCAATATAGGTAACCCTAACTCTAACAAATATTTAGCGCAACCGAACCTAAGTAGCTGTAATTATCTGTCAGATAAAAAGGAAATCTGTCAACCCTGGTAACTTTAACAATGTCCAAAATACGCTGGTGCAACGCATTCTGCAGTAGATAACTGTTAGGTCAATATAGGTAACTGTAATTATCTATCAGATAAAAGGGGAATCTGTCACCCTTGGTAACTTTAACAATGTCCAAAATATGCTGGTGCAACGCATTCTGCAGTAACTGTTTAAGTCGATATAGGTAATCGTAACTCTAACAAATATTTTAGCGCAACCGAACTTAAGTAAATGTTGGCTAAAAATGATCTCACAAGCCAAACGATTCAGCCAAATAAGGGTTTAATCGATAAGAGAGCGCTCAACCGCCATATCTAAACCGACTTAAATATTTAACTAGTATTACAAATTGTCCGCCTAAAAGTCAGTTTGCCAATCGTAAATTAACTCTTAATTAAGAAATACGAATGAACAGCAATTTAATATAACATTTTGGATGAAATTTTAAAATACGTCCCTTAGATTGTATACTCATCAAGTACCAAGCAAAATGATAACATGACCAAAAGTTGATACTGAAACAAACCGACACATTACTTAGTATCTTAATGAAAATATAAGGTATAAAGCTACTTTTATAAACAATATTATTGTTTTAGAACTCTTTCACTGCGTCCCAGATTTAATCTCAACGATTTCCATATTTTAATTGGTAGATGTTTACTCGGAAAACGTAAAGCTTTAGACGGTAGTCAAAAGGAAATTGATTAATAATGGGTATCTTATTTAACATAGCTATTCATTAGCTTTAATAAATAGAATATTATAAAAGTTCATTCTATATTCAGGTAAATTCAAAGCAACTGTCTAATTAGGAACTCCGATGAATTCCTATTTTACTGGTGGTAGAGCTCCAGTGACGGAGCTCGCGGGAGTAGGCACCACCGCATTACCTAATATACTTGCCGCTAAATGGTAGTGTTCAGCACTATGGTGTTCCGGTCAGGTGGTAATGTACGGCCCTGTAATTTCCGGCACAGAGGCATAACACCTTAGGTCCCAAGAGTGGTAACGCATCTGCATTTTGATCTTGGTCTTTGTGTGGATGTCTATAGGCTGCAGTCATCACTTAACATCAATGTGAACTGCATGCTTGTTTGCCAATTCCATTAAAAAAAAAAAAAAAATCCAAAGGCTATTTTTATATCGACATAAACATATGGATGTTAAACCTACATGTAAGATTTAAATGTACAGTACTTTTCAGTTACCAAACTGATCTCTTGAGAAAAAAATAAACTCGTGATTAGGATACTTGCCTCGTTAGGTCCCACAGTTGATCGCTTGAGCAGCTTCTGCCGCTTCCTTTCCGTAGTAGTCAATTTTGATATTAAGCATGTACTTAATATAGATAAAGCTATACTCGGAACTAGTTTTAATATTACACTATAAATCCACATTATTGCGGTAACTAACTCATTGTTTTTGGACATTTCTAACACGTAAACGGTCCGATTGTGCGGTAGTGATAAATCTTCTGCAAACTCTGAATTATTTAATGGCGTCACTTCACTGGGAACTATGTTCATTGCAAAATAAATAGGAAGACACAGAAACGGACAAATTACGTAAGCACTTATGATTGCGAGGGCCGTATTCTTTTTGCTGCACCAAGTCCTATTTTTTTGTGGAAACGCTATCGCTATGTACCGCCACACGGCTAATGTAACAGCCAGCCAAATCGATATCGTGTGAAAGGTTTGGCTGAAAATGGAATGAAAGTACACGAAGACTGTCCAGGCATAGGTGTTCTTGTTAACTTGCGGCCCAATCTTGATATTCATATGTAAAGCGTAAGGTATGTACTCTAACATGACTAGAAGGTCGGCTACGGCGAGGCCGGTAAGAATGGAATTTGTAGGGCTGATCATCTCTCGCCGGCTCAGTACTGCGATGTTTATGGAGTTGGTTGCGGATCCGACGATGCATATTACAAGAGCGATGTAGCCGTGCAGCCGGCTATAGGCTTTATTGAAATTGGTGGCCCCGGGCACGCAGTAAGCATCAGTAGCATTCGACATGCTAGCAGGCAGCGCGAGGCAGGCCCGCGCGTCATGGGTGCTGCCGCTCCAGCGCCTTCGCAATCCCGAACTCTACGCGGTCCATTCTCGTCACTTGGATCTGTAACAAAATACAAAAATATTAGCCATCGCGAATAAAATTCATATCCATACTAATATTATAAATGTGAAAATGTGTTTGTTTGTCCGTCTTTCACGTCAAAATGGAGCAACAGATTGATGTGATTTGTTTATATTGAGATAGTTGAGCGGGTGGAGAGTGACATAGGCTACTTTTTGTCCCGTTACATGTCCCCACCTCCCTAAAATGGAGGTGAAATTTTGAAGGTTTCAAATAGCTGAAAATTAATAAAAAAACATTTAAAATGAGATCCAACCGGGCAAAGCTGCGGGCAACAACTATAATATACAAAAGCCACGCGTGCGAAGCCGCGGGCAACAGCTAGTATTCAATAAAGATAAAAAATCATCAAGTCTATATTCATCTAAGAGCAGTGACAAATTTTCCTTTCGTTTATTTTGGATTTGGGAGAGTTGTAATTTTCATGTATCTTATAATAGCATCAAGGTCTCCGAAAGCCGAAACAAACTACTGTGTGTATTATGTGTGCCTTACGAACTGCCTTATATTTTATCACGACGTGTGCCGCCCACGTGTACAAATTCTGTGAAAATATGCGTGAAATGGAAATTGTTTCGTCAGCGATTTATCTCATAAATGACTATTTAAAATCATAAAAAATTACCGACTTAGAAGAATAATTCTGTTAATTTCAGGAATGTTGCCCTTATTGCCGAATCTATAGTCAATTAATTTGAGAATGTATTTTGTTACAATCAGGCTAAATTCTATTTAGATAAGTAGCCCTGGGCATTCTCTTAGCATCAAATTTGAATGGTGGGCCCTGTCGGCTTAACCTTGTCAACCGGAGGCTTATCAACGTACTTACAACGTTTTGTTGTTATTTAAGCCTCAAAATCCGCTTTTGGGAGCTGTTAAGCGAAGCGTTTTACTTAAACCTTAGATCGGTTTGCGTCTGTTTATTAAATAATTCTATGTTTACATATGCTTATACTGTACGTATGTAACTGCCTCAGTGGCGTAGTGGTAGAAGGCCAGTACAATTACGCTGGAGGTCCTGGGTTCGATTTCCAGGTCGGGGGCTATCAGAGATAACTGTTTGAAAATCCTTTATCTCTGGTTCTATTGGGATTTTTCAATTTTCTGGGAGATTCCCAGTACCTCGGAGTTTGGTAATGTGCCCGGAGATGGCAACAGGTTTGCCACCTGTTACATGGGCCAAAAACGTAACTGGCGAGTCGTGGATGTTTGCATGTATGCTTGAATGCATGCATTTACCTCTGCCTACCCCTTCAGGGATTATATGCGTGAAGTTACGTTACGTTTTGTACGTATGTATGTCACTAAACTCCTCCTAAACGATTGGACCGATTTGAATTATTTTTTTGTATGCGTTTGGGTGGCGCCCAGGATGGTTAAGATTCACAAATTGGCCCGGCATATTTTTAGGATAGGTTATTTACCTATACTGGAAATACACGTTGAAATAGCATGCAGGATAATCAACGTCTGTCTGGTCCACAAGTATATTATAATATTCGTAATTCTTCGGGCTTTGGTAGCTTAGTGGCACACCAGGGACACTCCGCCAAAATTACATACAAACGCTTAATTTGGTTTCTATTACACAGACGTGTATTTACATGCGCACCTGTGTGCGTAGCACGTACAAAATACCAACCGTCGCCCATAAGAGGCGAAGGGGTTGAGTGATGCGGGCAAATCGGGCGGGACGTTGAAGTGTACATTCTATACGTAGTATTACTACATATTCTCTGTTAGTGGTAAAGCGACTGGACTGGTTATCCTGAGGTCGCAAGTTCAATCCTTGCCAGTAGTCAATATTTTCTTTCCATTCTTTCTTTAATTTCATCTTTCATCATTCTTTAATTCACTTGTATGTCTTATATCGAATAAAAATATAATTATAAATATGATAATATTCATAACGTTGAAATAAAAGCTAAGGCACGAATTATAAAACAAGGTAAAGCTTCTACATACTTTTCCCACTTCACATTCACAAGTGTCTCGAGTCCGGTTTGACGTCGGAAACTCTAATAAAACTTCAAATTTTCAAAATATTGTCCCACAAGAGATATTCAGCTAACATTGAGTGGATGATCCCAAAGGATGAAATCGCTGCCAAGTAACTTACAAAGTTCTGCTATATTTTATCTGCCCATATTTATTGCCACAAGATGTAATTTACGGAGGAAAATCGATTGAGATTAGATCTAATAATAATAAATTAGAGGAACAAAATGTAATATTACAATCTTATTCAAATATTAGCTAGCTGTTGCCCGCGGCTACGCCCGCGTGGATGTTGTTTTATAAATTACTAGCGGCCCGCCCCGGCTTCGCGCGGTGATATGTTGCCTACCTTCTCCTATTCGTCTTAGCGTGATGATTATACATAGATATAGCCTAAAGTCTTCCTCGATATCTTTTATAGTTTAGGCAGCGTACGCAAAATAAGTAACTTTTCTGGTTGATTTTTTACACCTTGTGTCTGAAAAACCCAAATATCTTACGGAACCCTATTTTTTCCGAAATAAAATATAGCCTATGTTACTCGTGGATAATGTAGCTTTTGAATAGTGAAGAATTTTTAAAATCGGTCCAGTAGATATTTAGCCTATTCATTACAAACAAACAAACAAAAAAATATTACCTCTTGATAATATTAGTTTAGATTAGATTTAAATTTTACGATCCCGTGGAAATGTCCTAATGAAGTATTCCATCGCGTACCTCTTTGTGGAGTACTTATCTTTTCCCAAAAGTATTAATATTTGTTTTATTGAAAGAGCCTGTTCATTTACATCCCTACCCATTTTTAGGTGTTTTGGGGAAGATCAAAAAAATATTGATGCACCAAAAGAGTCTGTAAACCAATTTTCAGGCATTAAAAACTGACAAAATACCCGTACAAACTATCACCTCCTCTCTAAGGGGGTTGAGCGCCAAACAATAAATAAAGAATTTCCAAAAAAAGTAAAATATTAAGAACCCTTAACCATGTTTTCTTTAGTATGAACTTAGTACTCGTATAGCGGTAATAAAGTGCGAATTGACTCTTTGACGTTAGGAACATACCTACATTGCTTAGACAACAGTGAGTGCTTGTAATTTAATATGAACTTTATACAATAGCAATAAAGCTCAAATTGACTCTACGTTTAATTGTTCTTACTAGGTTCAGGATTGAGAATTGATTGATTATTATATACAGGTGGTGTAGTTTTAGATTTTAGTACATCAGCAAAAGATTTGTTTATTGTTGGGTGTAACTTCGAAGCTTCTGTATAAGTAATGCAGCTTTGCGCCATTGTCTGTTTTATATGTTGTTGTCTAGTTAATTCAGGACAGGTTTTACTAGTGGCAAAGTGTGAGCCAGAACATAAAAAACAAGAAGCACTTTCCAAGTCAACATTGCATGAATCACCTGAATGTTCATGACCACATTTGTAACATCGAGGTTTGGACCTACACTGGACTTTTGTATGTCGAAACCTGCAGTAGTTATAACACTGAATTGTCGGAAAGGTGTATAATTCTACACTAAGTGTATTATGACAAATGTACACATATTTAGGCAAAATCTGACCATCAAAACTTAAAACAACCGTTTGTGATGGTTTCCACACCGGAGAACCATTGACAACAACTTTGTAATTCAGTCGCCTAATTTTAAAAATTTCTCCACACCCAAATGGAAGTGAGATCTGTGATTTTATTTCATCTAAACTCCATTCTACAGGGATGCCTCGGACAAGACCAATTCGAGTTATTTGTATAGATGGGATGAATGCTTTTAATTTAAAAGATTTTAAACTCGCATGGTCTATAAAAAGATTTGCATCCATATAATTTGAGAATCCAAGGGCAATTCTATTTCTACCAATTTTTTTAATGCTACCATCAATAATATTTTTAAAGCAGTTTTTTTTTTTAAATGAGCCAAATGTTAATGGGTGCAGTGTGGAACCATCATTTGGTGATGATTGTTCCCGTTGCACATGTGCAATGTAGGGAGCTACATCAGTAGACTGATAGAGTCTCCGAAAAGTCTGAGATTGTTGGTCCGAAGATTTATCATCAGGTTTTTGAAGCACCTGTGTAGAGGGTGTGAGTTTCCGAAAAGTCTGAGATTGTTGGTCCGAAGATTTATCATCAGGTTTCTCAAGAACCTGTGTAGAGGGTGTGACTGTGGAATTTTCATCACTGTCACATTGGCAATATAATTTGTTCTTAAGCGACGAAGAATTGTTATTGCGCCTTTTTTTATTGCAATGTTTGCAGACTTTTTGTAGGCGAGACCGTTTCCTAGTTATTTTCGTGAAAGATGCATCCGTGTCCATGCTAGATTCATGAGAAATGGTAACATTGTAGGCAACAACCTGAGGGACTGTGCCCCCAGAATCAGGGGGTTCATTCATTGTTAAAAGAAAGAAAAAGAACTTACCAAACTAGAGCAGCAAAATGTATGTACAGAATCTATATACAATATAAAGAGATAAAACAAATAACTAAATAAATATATACAATCTAATACTAATATTATTATAATTATTTACAATTCTGTTCACTTTTTTGAAATATTTAGCTTTAAATAATAAATTGAAAAATTTTACGCGCCCGCCAAATTTAAGAGCTTCCCGCGCTTTTTCGTCATAATATTTAAAAATCTAGTAGGCACATACAGGATACAGATTATATAGAAAATAAAACTACCGCTCGAATCACAGACTATTAACTGCTATTCAGCTAGTCCAATAACAATCTTCACCTAAAAAAAGTTTGATTGAATTAAGGGCTCACTTTAGGCGACCAAAATCGAAAAAAGGATTCAAGAATTTCTAGAAGGAACTAAATCTTTTTTTTTTTTTTTTTTGTTATTATGGCATCGCTATTACGCATATTGCCAGTGTCAAGTAAAACGATATTTCATATTTATACAAGCAGCGTAAGAGTTAGTATAATATAGTCATCAAGTATAATATGTAAGTATCAAGTACATAAATTATCAAGTATAATATGTCAGTCAAGTGAGTTACAATCAAGTTATTCGAGTAAAGCGATGGCTACTTTACCAGAACATTTACAATGTAGTTTTGGGGCCAACCTGAAAGGTCGTATTTTCGCACTTTATTCTATTTCACTATACACGGGCACTGTAATAAACCTATATCAAACAAAATGCCACCAATTTTATTCAATATAACTTAAAAATACACCAAGAAAGTGAAATAAAATAAGAGCACCATACGCCTCTTTCAAGGTTCCCGCCAAAACTCGAACTAAATCTTGTTAAAATAAAAACATTACTTGATTCAGTGTGGAGTGTAGCTTAACAAAAATTCAGTGTACTTGATACTTTTCTTTCACTTCAATATGGCAACAAAGTGCAAAAACCCAATTTGATAGATGATTGATTATATCCATGGATCGCAGCTTAAAAATATGTTCAAACCTGGTAGACCAAATATTAAATTAATACCTATCATTGTTCACTGGGATGATCATTTGGATCAACCGTCAAATTTACGCAGTCACTTACAAATAATGTTCTTCTAAACACCATAGACAAAAATAAAATTTCCATGTGGTACCTACAAAATCTTAACTTCAGCGATAAAACTCGGAAACGAGCTTTCTATAGCCATAACGGAAGCCCCTAGTAAGATTGTATTTCGCGTTAGGATTCCCTATTATTCAAGGTTATCTCAAGTATGTAGTTATCTTAAGTCAGGTTCATAAATCATCAACTTTAACATTTCACCCAATTTCGTGCTCAGGTCCCAGTCGGACGTACAAAGTGTTTGTGGGTAGGTACAGTATCCAACAAAAAATAATAATATTGCACATCGACCTTATGAAGCAGACTTTGGCTTGTTACGGGTCTGTAGGACGTTACCTCTTTCGCACCTTAACTATGACGTTTGTCGACCATTTTGTCAAATGACAATGACAGATTGTGACCCACCATTTACACGAAATGTAAATTAAAGAAAAACTATGTTATGAAAATAGAATTCTTAGTTAATAAATCTTTTTTCTGTATAACTTGAGGTTAATAATTACGTTAAAAAAGTCTTGAATATGGTTGTTCCTAATTAGAATCGCAATCAATTGCGTTACTCAAAATAACAATCAAGTACTTTAAAACGTTCTAACTCAAGTTTTAATCCCTCAAAGTTAGTTTTAATCCAAACATATTATTTTCGTATATGTAATTAATATAAAATTATTTTTAAATAATTAAAAACGCTGTTTTTACTATTGAAACGTTGACAATGTAGGTATCGGTCAACATTACTACTGTCATAGATTTTCGATCTACCCGAAAAACGATTGTACTTAAATAAAATAGCAACAACAAACCTAGGTACTTATATCAAAGAACTGTTCTTTAAATATAAAATACTTTACTTATACTCAACGTAAAGTTTTGTAGAAATCAGAATGATTTTATACTTCCAGTCTGTATGGACCATGGCTTTTGCCTTACTGTGTGTACTTTACCAAATGTGTATTACTGCGGCCGTGCCATGCATGACATGTCTTAAGTTTACACACAAACGACAAGTTTAAAAGTGATTAAATGTTTGTGTAAGTAATCAGTGATTAAATCTCAGCAAAAAGAGGTATTTGCCGTGCTGGTAAATAACTGTTTTCAAGTGGGTCAAAGTTCTATATAACTTCTGGCTTTGTCATTTTGACTTATACCGGACTATCAGTGCCTACGTAAGCAATGTACAGCAAAGATAATGCTCTACGAAGTCGAAACTAGGCGATTGTTTCCTTCGTAGGCTCGATGTACAATATTTCTTGCTGGATACTGTAAAGTGTTCTTCTAAATTCGACCTTAAACGTTCCGGGGCCAAATTGCGTAGAGCACGGCAAGTAATTTCATTAAAATATCAACCTCAATGAACTGTACTGTAATGTGTAGAATATAATGCCCTAAGGTTTTGAAGCTCAATAAAACTCTCATTTAACGAGTCACCCGTGCGTCTATCGGACACATACATAAATCAGTGAATAGAATCTATAAATATCAGGAATCTTCGTGTCCAATACGAAAATAATTTGATGAATTAAAAAAAAATTGAAGATTTTAACAATGAAACTGTATAATGAAACTGATTTCAATCACTGTAAATATGCCAGTCACTCATACGATGACAGGCAGTGCAACAAAATAAAGCACACTAGTGCCTAGATAATTACACTTCTGAGTAAGTATATGAAACATCAAAAGAATTTTAAAACACGTCTCTAATTTTTTAACTGCTTTAAAAATTCGTTCAGTGGTGATACTTTCCAGGTAGTTCTATAGTATTGCAAGTGAACAGATACATAGGGTAGCACTAAAATGAAAGCACAAACCCTTTGACTTTGCTGTGTAGAGCACTTAACATTCCCTGCTTGCGTTTACGCTTGCGTGCGCATATTGATATAGAGTATCGTTAATGCTGGAAACTTAATTTCACCTCTCTATTACCTGAAGTACCTACCTACTCAAGTAAATAGGCATATTTATCGAAATTCGATTTTTAAACCCGAAGAGGTACTTAGGCACAAAGACTTCGCTATAAGGAACACTCTTAAGGTTGGGATCAGGTTCTGGGCAATTATTGTTGGAGATGTAAGTATTTTTTGTTTAAATTCCAACTGGTGGTGTCAAATTTTGAGGAGTGGTCATGACTCCACTGCTAAGAACCGAGTTCGTTTGCGAACTAAGCAAGATCATCATCATTATTTCAGCTGGATATCGTCGCTTTATGGACAAAAATCTCACCAAAAGGGTCGCCAGATTTGGCATGCAAATTTGCGATCACAGTGGCACAGGAAGCTGCTGTCCATCCGTTATTTAATTTACTGCCACCGTCTTGGAATGGGTTCGATTGACTGACAGCGTTAACGGAAGACTATTTTTTGGTAACATGTAAGAGAATATGCAAATATCTACAATTCTACCAGTTTTGTGGCTCATATAGTGGGTGGCGAGCTTATTGACATTCATCGTGCAAATTATACAACTCATAGTGTAGCATAATCTGGCAATATAAAAATCTCCCTCAGCAAGAACACTTATCCCTCGACAAAGAATAAAGAATACAAAATACACTAGTCCTTCGACCCGGGAATTGAACCCGAACCCTCAGCGTGAAATAAGATTTGTACGAAAACGTTTGCCCTAAGCATAGTAAGCTAAATTCCCTTTGGATTTTTATTCAGTTCTTAGGTGACCTACTAAATAATTGCATCCAAAATATAAATATTTTCTTAGTTCACATTGAAGTTAAGTGATGACTGCAGCCTATAGACACCCACACAAAGACCAAGGTCAAAATGCAATGCCTGAGGCCTAAGATGTTATGCCTCTATGCCGGAAATTACAGGGCCATACATTACCACCTCACCGGAACACGATAGTGCTGAACATTACCATTTAGCGGCAAGTATAAGGTAATGCGGTGGGGCCTTCGCCCGCGCGCTCCGTCACTGGAGCTCTACCACCAGTAATGCTTCTTGTTTTTAATACTAACATTAGGAGTGTTATTAAAAGATATTGAATTGTAAGATTTATTTGTTATGTTTTTGAGTTGGTACCTATTGACGAAAAATATATATTTTATAAGATTCTTTCACAAAGCGCTGGTTATCATGAGACTCATCTGAAGCCTGATTTTTTTAGCCCCATAGTAGGTATAAACATGTATCATGGGTGCCGTTGTACACATACAACCCGTACACAAACACCCAGACCCGAAACAAATATCTGTAGGGCATACAAATATTTGTCTCGGTGCGGGGATCGAACCTGCAACCCTTCAAATCAAACGGTCATCTCACACCGCTAGACTAATCGGGTCGTCGAATAATATATCGAATAATAATACTCGTAGGTACCTACACAAATTTGTTTCTTAGATATAACACATTATCATAATATAGCTTACCTAAATTAATGTTGTTTAGTCTGGTCCACCCTCTAGGTATATAGGGAACTACGATTCATCATGTTCAATCAAACTCGGCAGGCCTTTCCTTCAAAATCAATATGTCAGGGTGTCCCGATGCCCGTTCATGCGACGTTGGAATCTACCGTGTGATGTGAAATTTGGGCTGTCGAATTTCTGACTCAATTTTGTGTTCTTTTTTTTTCTAAACAACTAGCCGGCAAACATCTTTCTGCTATACAATAAACAATAAAGCCAATGTCGCCCAAAAAAAATCATTAGAGTTCTATCTGCCATCATGGTAAGCAACCCGTATGAACGAAATCTATTTTCATACGCTATTTTTTGCGACAACTTCTAAGATATTTGTTTTCAATAAATTATGTAGGTACACCTATTATAATAATGATGTGAATAATCGAATAATAATCGAAGCGCGCATGGCCCCGCGGCTGGTGTTAAGCATTACGGGCGCGGTCGGGTGTGTGATGGGTCACAGCTAGTGGAAAATTAAAATGAATGAATGAATGAATGAATGAATGTATTTTTATTTCCTTGGTCCCACACAACTTTTACATACAAATATGAAAAAATAACAAGACAAACTAATAAAAAGGGTATGGTTATGTGAAGCCAAGAAAAATGACACCCATCTCAGCTATATGTCGCAGCAAATGCTGCAACGCTGATATTCTGATGGGCCCTATGTTAGATAAACATTACGAACAACAAGTTTGAATTAAATGTTAACGAGAAACATAAAATAACACATAGAATTTTTTTTAAAAATATGACAGTATGACATATATACATGACTGATTTAATTATCAGAATAAAAAATGCCTATCTTATCTAATATATGTGATAATCCTATATCATACTCATTTCTAATGATATATACACTCCCTGCCCACCCCGTAATGGACCTGGTGTGAAGTTACATACATACATATATATATACAAGTAATTATATTAAATGAATTAAATATACATACAAAAACAAACATTATTGTTATACCTAATGAACGCAAATATATATTTGTTTATAATACTTATGTGATTAGTTCGTAGTTTAAACATAAAAAAAAAAAAATAATAATAATGATACTTATTAGTCAAAGGTTTATTGATTTTAGTAGTGTAAATAAATATATATTGTATTACTGTTTTAAAAGTTGCTATTATAACATATTTTTGTTTAAAATTGTTGATTTCACATAACCAAACGCTATTACATCTACAGCTAAATTATAGAAATGGCTTTACTAAAATGAGCATACAAATTAATTAAATAGAAATGGCTTTTAAACTAGAATGAGCATACAAAAAATATAGATGGACATATGAGGTACTTGAGCTATGAGGCATTTTAAGTATTATTAGCGTAAAACACACTATCAATGTCAGTAACTGCACGAATGCAAAAAGTCCTACTACCATCAGCTTTTTTTGCAAGAATGCGTCCATGCTTTGCCCAAATATACTTCCAGCCCGATTTGCCAGCAGCTTCACGTGCATGGTATAGTAAGAATTTGTTGTTCCTAGTGAGCCTCTCGTTGATAAAAAAGCGTCGCCCCATGGGTCCAAGACCTTCGGAAGTAACACCTCGACGCAGTCGCGCGTTCCGCAATAGCTCATCCCGCAGTCCGCGCCTTGAAAGCCTCACAACAATGCGCCGCTCCCTCGCTGGCCTGGTGTCATCCGAACGCTCGATGCGAGGTCCTATGCGTTCCGCAAACACGATATCATGAGGCTGGAGGGTGATACCGATCTTCGTCGCGATGAGGTCAACTATACGCATCGTGTTTTCCCCCTCCTCTTCTGGGAAGTTCGCAATCTCAACATCCGAACCGAGCATCTCCTGCTCTCGGTCATTTAAATCGAGCTTGAGTTGAGCTACGGCACTTTCCAGTTTGGTAATATTAGTCTCTGTGGAGCCAAGGCCCTGTCGCTTCTCAAGTGCCTCCAGTCTGGTCTCCACAGTTTCAATGCGCTTGGTGCAAAGTTCCATAGACAAACGCAGCTCAGTTACCTCCTGTCGATATTCACGAAGTTCGTCTCGGACTTCGCGCATCTCGTTCCTAAGACATCTAATTTCATGTACCAAATCATCTGATGCATGGCGCACGGATGGAGAAGGAGGGCTATTTGACTCAACGGGATCCAGGAATTCGTCACAGCACTCCTCATCTTGGTCTTTAAGATCAAATATTTTTGAGGGGTTCGTAGGCTTGCTAGTTGGAACCTGTACCTTTTTACAAGCTGGACATTTCCAACTGGGGCTTATATCTCCCGAGGAAGGCAGCTCTACACAATCTCGGTGGAACGGTGCTTTACATTTCATACACTTAGCTGCATATGCTACGGAAATAAATCTACCGCAGCTGCCGCACTGTAGCGACACTTTACTAGACCCTGCCGTCGCACGCGTAGCACCTTTCATATTGTCTGCAGCGTGCTATGTTATAACAGGTAGGCGTTATGATGGCAATATTGTTATGGAATTTATTAATGGTTTATTAATTGTGGAATATGGCAAATCTTCTGTGAGTACATACACTTCACAAATGTTTTAATTTAACACCGCAAGTCTGCACAGAGAGAACTTACGCTAGACAATTTTATTTGTTTTATTGATTTATGTTTAGGGTAGATTTAGTCTTTATAGTTGTTGTCTTACTTGTCTTGTATATAATTTGTATGATTCACTTTATATTTAGTTCACCAATTCACTGTGTAATAACGCACAATGCTCCTTCCACTATTATAGAAACTTTGAAAATATGCTTTAGTATAATAACACAACAATTATATTTTATTTGTAAATTAAGAAACAGAGCGTAACTAACAACTTGACGTTCGTAACGTCTATGCGTGTTTCCCTCCTTCGGAGGTCCCGGTAGGCCGTCGGTCCCGGTTGCTATCGATAGAACGCAGTCGTAAAACCTTGTGGGAAGCCTTATGGGCGGTTTGAAAACATCCGACAGCGGGTTGGCCACTAACCCGTCTCCACCAATCCGCATTGGAGCAGCGTAATGCAGTAAGCTCTAGCTAGTATCTATGCATGAGTGTGCATCTTACTTGGTCGGATTTTCTCAAAAGACTAGTGTCTGCTACTCGACACTCTACTAAAACTAGATGAATGCAGTCGCCTATTTACATCTACAAATAATCCAAAGCCTTCAGTGATTTCATCATCACCATGATTACCATCACGTGGACACCTTCATTAACATCATGAAGGCGTCCGCATGATGGTGATTAGAAAGAGATAGTGAGACCACACTGACGGTGATATCGATAATTTTACCTCGCTTCAAATAGGTATTCATAGTGTTGTCTCCATCTTTATCTATAGCTTCATGATTACCATCTAACTGGGACACGTTAACGCTGAAACATTTTACGACAAGTATGTACATTAATTAGGTAAAGTGGTGGCCCTAACGCCCCTGAACTCACTGAAGTCACGTTTTTGCTCATTCATTAATGTTCAATTAGCTAAACCACCCGAAATAGCACAGTTTGTGAACGTTATCTAAACCGTCAATCATGATATTAGTGTAAAACACTTCCGCAAAACTGTCAATCAATCGGCTTATGTTTATGATTTAACATTGACTGTATTTTATAATTAATATCTGTCTAAAGTGGCATATTTAAGACATTTGAAATGGGTTGCACTTACAACTGCTATTGAAATCATATATGTGAGATCATCCTTTTATTTATTTAGTTTTTTTATGTAACGATGGTGGCAAACAAGAACGTTGTTACGAATGATGGTGGTACTGTACTTGTTATTGGTAACTTCTGTGGTAATTATTACTGGGTTCATACATTACTACCTCACCTGAATTAGATAGTGTTGTCACTGACCACCATGAAATATTGCACATCGAGCTAAGGAAAGAAACAATCGGCTAGTTTCGATTTCGTAGTTATCTCTGTTGCACACTGCCAACGTTCGCACTAATAGTCCGCCATTAGTCAACATTTGATCGAAATTGTTGAGAAAACACGTGTAACACGCTTAGGTGGTATAGATAATGCGGTGCTACTTTTCTTACGTCCACAAGCTCTAAAACGGGAATCACACCTTTAGTTATAATAATGTATTTGCATAGATAAATTAGCAAAAAGAAATGATCGCATACACTTTTGTTTTAAGGGTTCCATAGCATCAAAGGAACAATTATAATTTTATGTAGTTATTTTAACTATGTCCAACCGTCTATTCGCAGCTGAACTAGTGAGCTTCAGAGGCTCTTAGTAGTAGAAAGCTGTAATTTGACACGATTCTAGGTTCATATATTAGTCACGCCAATAAAGCCAAAAAAAGGACAACAGATAAATAAATAGAGTACCGACTACAGCTACACGTAAAGTGGAGATAGTATTTTTCTCGCATACATCAGCGAGTTAAAGAGATCATCACAGCTAAGTCGGTATTACAAGTTTACGAAAAGGTACCTAATAGTCGACCAACGAAACTCTACATTACGCGTGGGCCTTTAAGCATCTGCCGGGTTATTTAAGCCTTTTCTATCTAAATAAATACGATATAATATGACTTAAGTAAGAGATAGATACATATTATTGTGTCCCTTTTCGCCAAGTATTTGACGACGTAGACAGAAAGTGTGAAATACTAAAATGAAATGTCGTTGTCTATATTCAACCCACTAGATATCTGTATTTATCTCTTCCGCCGATATTCAAATATTTTGATTCAATCTATGAATAACGTCTGTTTAACTCTGATCTAGGTGATTCAGCAATATGTGATATTCAGAAAAGCGCGTATGTAAGTAAATGTTATGTAAAACAGTTAACAGAGAAGACAATAATTTCATCAAGTACATTTTAATCACAATGTTATCGTCATTCTATTCGCCAATCCGATCAACTGATTGGAATAGTTGTTGCTTGTGGATCAGTTAAGGCCTATTTTACACAAAACCTCCAAAATACCTGATATTCGCATTATTCAAAAGCTGTAACAGGCACCACTTTAACCTTACGTGCTTACTTTACTTTAAGATTTAAATTTACGTGTTTATTTTTTGCGTCTTTTTTTGTTGTAATACGGATATAAAATATTTCAATGTAGGTACCCTACTTTTTCATTTGTAATATTTTTTCTCCCTGAATTACTATCAAAACAATTGAAATTTTACGGGTGATTGCATAAAGGGTCAAAGGTAAGGGAAAAAGGGTGATTAGAGATTCGTGTTTTTATTTTTATTTTGTATCATTCAATAATTACCGCTCTGAATATTTATTGGTTATTTGCTCGCTCATCATATAAGGCAATTGTTGGCGTTGCCTGAGCCTTAAAATGCTTGTAAGATTTCATACCGACGAAAACATCTAACGAGCTAATATGAAAGCAAGAAGACTTACTGGATTATATTATCGACTCATTGACTTCGGCATCGTCCAATTTCCGTTTCCTCGTTAATCTTCTAACTTTATTCGAGGTTCCCGTATCTTCAAATTTTATTCAATATAATAAGTAGCTCAAGTAGGTAAATATTATTACCTGTTTTCTTGCCGCTAAAATGTACAGCCTTGTAACTTCGGGCACATAGGCACAACAACTTAGAGCTCAGGAGTGGAACTCCTAAGCCCTTACTTATGTTTCCCAATAGTGCTCATTTTACTTTATTCTTTAATATCTAATACATAATATATTTTTCCTTATCCTCTTGTATAGATGGATATACCAAGACGCAAACACTAATCTCTTTAAGCCATAACGCTACTCCTGACTGTCCTCTTTTCTTCTTTGAGCAATTAACTGATCGTGATGTTGAGCGAAATATTGTTGCTATTGACTCTGATGCAGTTGGTGGTGATATGATAAGCCGGAAAATTATCGTTCCTATAATCAAAATTGTTAGCCCCATAATTACTTCTCTACTAAATTATTTCCTTGTAAGTAGCACTTTTCCATCAGTTTGGAAAGATGCATATATAATACCAATTCCTAAAAAATGTAATCCTAAATCTTTTCATGAGTATCGTCCTATTTCTATCCTTCCCTTTCTATCCAAAGTTCTTGAACGTCTTGTCCATCAACAACTAAGTGTTTTCCTCTCTAAATTCAACCTACTAAATCCTCTCCAATCAGGATTTCGTCCGGGTCATAGCACTACCACTGCCTTAGTCAAGGTAACCGAGGATATCCGGTATGGTATGGAAGATGGGAAAGTAACTGTTATGTTTTTATTAGATTTTAGTAACGCTTTTAACACCGTCGATTTCGATATCATGCTGGCAATCCTTCGATCTCTCAACATATCTCCGACAGTTATTGCATGGTTTGCATTAGACGATAAGTGTTCCACCTGGTGCGATGTTTTAGCCGGCGTTCCGCAAGGTGGCGTGCTGTCTCCATTTCTCTTTTCCATTTTCATCAATTCTATTAGCCTCTCTTTAACTTCTCTCTACCACCTTTATGCAGACGATCTACAAATTTATTTGCAAACAAACTTACAAGATTTACATAAAAAAATAAGAACAATCAACGAAGATCTTGACAAAATTTATCAATGGAGTAAAGCCTATGGCTTGGAAGTTAATCCTGCTAAAAGTAAAGCCATAATTTTCGGAAGCTCTCGGCTGATTCATCGCATTGATTCTAACACATTATCACCTATCCTCTTAAACGGTACTCTTATAGACTACAGTGTTACAGTTAAGAATCTAGGAGTGATAATGGATAATTGTATGACTTGGGCTCCGCAAATCAGCGAGGTTAGCAGGAAGATGTTTGCGGCTGTTGGTTCACTACGAAGAATTAGGAATTTTTTGCCCACTGCCACTAAAATTATGCTTGCCCAATCCATTCTACTTCCTATTCTAGACTATGCTGACATATCTTACCTTGATCTAACACAGGAGCAATTTGGTAAGCTTGAGCGTCTTCAAAATATTTGTATACGGTTCATATTTGGCTTGCGTAAATAAGACCATGTTTCCGAATTTCGTAAACAGCTCAACTGGCTACCAATCCGTCTTCGCAGGAATATGCATATTCTTTCTCTTCTCTACTGCGTACTATTTTACCCGCATTATCCCCAATACTTAAAATACCGTTTCCAATATCTTTGTCACTCAAATTCCCTCTTTCTACGCTCGTCCAACAACCTTCGTCTTGCAATGCCTTCCCACTCCTCTTATTTCTATGCCAAATCCTATACTGTCGAAGCTGTTAAGCTTTGGAACTCCTTACCTTTACACATCCGTCAAGCTCAAACCCTGACGTCTTTTAAAAAGCGTCTAAAGGACCATTACCTAACTTTGTAACTTTAAATTGACATGCTATCTAATATAGTAAGACTTTTTTTTTTTCCCTCAATCGATTTAGGTACATGAGTATGTATATATTAATATATATATATATATATATGTATATATATATATATATATATATATTTAAATTTATATATTTTATCTTCTTATGTATGTGTATGTATTGTATTTTTGTGTAAGTACATATATTTTAAATTATTACATATGTGTAAGTTTATAATGTTACAACTATCTATTATTAAAACTTTGTGTATTATTAGAAGCTATAAAGTATACCATAGTTTTGTAAGTATTGTTATTTTAATTTATATTTTAACGTTGTGTTGTACACCCCTTTTTCTGTAATTTGTCTCTTTCAATCTAGGTTGTCTGGCAGAGATCGCTTTAAGCGATGAGACCGCCTATTGTGCTTTTTACTTAAGTGCTATTGTTTCTGTATTTTCTTTTTGTAATATGTGCAATAAAGAGTAAAATAAATAAATAAATTAATAAAATATTTTTTTTTTGATGCCGTTTCCATAGTGGATCGCGCGTAGAAGCCAGATTTGCTTATAGCGCTATTTTCAGGCCTCTGTAAAAATTATTAATATTCAAAATACAGTTACGAAAGGTAGATTTTTTTAGGAAATAAGTATTCTCCTCTTTTCAGTTCTTTTTTAGGTTTCCGTAGTAATTTAAATTTTTAAATATTTTTGATAGTTTTTGAGATATAATAAAAAAAACATGTCTCATACTTTAAAAAAAAATGTTTTGAAGTGTTTTTCTTCTGGGATTTTTCATTAAACTTTCAATATTCAAATCATAATTCAAATCGAATAACATCATGGTCGTAATTTTCCAAAAAAAAATACCCAAAAGGATTCTTTTGCTTGATTTTTTGTGATGTTGTCTACTCAACATCACAAAAAAACACAAAAACACTATTATATTAGGTTGGGGAAAAAGTTTCTTCGCATTTTTTAAGATAATTCAAAACATTTTTTAATATAGTTTATTTAAATTTAACTAAAGTATGTATGTACCATTTTGTTCGATAACCTTTTGCCATCTTGTAGGTAGGGACATGATCCCATTGCTAAAAAAATTTTGAAACTTCTCATCAAAATATCGCGACAAGTGGATTTGGCAGTCCTCTCGTGATGTTAACCTAACACTGCATAAAGAATTCTGAGGAGACCGAAACAGGTGGAAATCTGAAGGTGCAAGGTCAGGACTATACGGCGGATGCATTAACACCTCCCAGCCAAACTCTCTTAATTTTTGCTGAGTGGCTATAGATGTGTGAGGTCTAGCGTTATCATGATGAAACACCACACCCCTTCTGTTGATCAATTCCGGCCTCTTTCTCTCAACTTCTTGCTTTAATCTCATCAGTTGTTCGCAGTAGAGTTCAGAATCGATAGTCCTGCCTGGTGGTAAATGCTCATAATGAATAATGCCCTTCCAATCCCACCACACACATAACATCACCTTATTGCGAGTTAACCCGGGTTTCGCCACAGTCTGTGAAGCCTGACCGACCTTTGACCACGGCCTTTTTCGCACGTTCTTGTCGTACGTGATCCACTTTTCATCACCAGTTATCAGCTTCTTCAAAAATGATTCGGTTTCATTACGTCGTAATAAAGAATCACAAATGAGTACACGGTTCATTAGGTTTCTTTCAGTGAGCTCGTGAGGTACCCAAATATCGAGCTTTTTTTGTACCCAGCTTTTTTCAAATGCGCCAAAACTGTTTTGTGATCAATTCTCAGTTCTTCAGCTACGTCGTAACTACTGATATGTCGATCTTGCTCCGCTTTTTCAAACATGGCATCCATTTTATCCGTAATAGCGACCAGAACGAGGTGCATCTTTGACATCAAAATTTCCGGATTGAAAACGCTTAAACCAAATTTGTGCTACTCTCACAGACATTGCACTAGGTCCATAAACATCGTAAATTTTTTCGCGGCTTGCGTTGCATTTTTACCTTTTTTGTAGTAAAATTTTAAAATGTATCGAATTTCTTCATTAGATTCACTCATCTTGACAGTACGAAAAACAAATGAAAATTATACATTTGCCTAGTTTGAATTTGGAATTATGTTCTTTAAAATTTTAACTTTCAATGATACCAAAACCAGCCAGATACAAATACTACAGCCAAAGAGATTTTATTACAAGTTTATACATACTATAATGCGAAAAGACTTTTTCCCCAACCTATTACGTAAATGGGATAGTGATGATTTCCTTCAATTGAAGATAATACTGATTTCTAATCTCATTTAAAAGCACTGTTTTTAATAATGTCATTGCTGTTCGTATATTTTCACGACCATAACAAAATTATAGTGGCTTTGTAATGGGTTGTTAAATTAAATATCGTTTCAAATGTGGGACATGTTTGCTTTAGTTGGCTTGTCCAATGACGTTGGGACCATCAATCTTTTGATTTAGTATCGTAGCAGATGTTCAACACATTATTCAATAGAACGTATTAAAAATCTCAATAGAATAAAAATATTACACCTCTAATATATTTAATATATTTTCCAATAAAAATGCGTCAAATTTGAACTTGTAAATTATGGGCACTAAATATATGGTCTACTATTATTCATAGGAAATATTAAAATCACACGCACTTAATGGATGAACTCTCTGCTACACGCAGCTTACTGATATTATATTATGAAAGCATAAATATTTACAGAGAAAAACGAAAAATATGTGCCAATCTGCGTTACATAACGATATTCAGAGCGCCGCAATAAATTTAATTTCCACATTTCCCAGATACGCGACGGCTTTAGATTTGGACACCTGCTTATTTTTTGTAAGAACGCTGTGTAAGTTTGCGTGACTCTAGGACTTTTTGTGCTATTCAAAGCTTATATACCTACATCAAATCGCACAAAACACCAATTGTTAATCCCATATTCTCGTAAACCTACTTAGCTTATTAATATTTTTAAAAATTGTTGGGCGGGACATTTTTTCAGCATCGTTTTCCTTGTGACTCATGAATTTCCATGATTTAATAAATTTTATAGAACTAATTTAAAAAATCATCAATTTGACTCATGTTACTAACTATATCTTTAATCCTTAATTAAATATATTAAATTAATAATTAGTATGTTTTATGAGAAGCGCGCATGGCCCGGCGGCTGGTGTAGATCGTAAACGATCTACTCGGTTAAGCACTACGGGCACGGTCGGGTAGTGTGATGGGTGACCGCTAGTGGCAAATTAAATGCGCGTTTCCGTGCTTCAGAGGGCACGTTAAGCCGTCGGTCCCGGTTGCTATCGATAGCAGTCGTTAAACCTTGTCGGAGGCTTTACGGGCGGTTTGAAAACATCCGACAGCTGGTTGGCCACTAACCCCAACACCTCCACCAATCCGCATTGGAGCAGCGTGGTGGAGTAAGCTCCAGGCCTCCCCCCAAAAAGGGGAGAGACTCGTGCCCAGCAGTGGGACGTATAATGGGTTGCCATTATTATTATTATTATATGTTTTATGCTAAAATAGCACCAGTAGCATTATTCAGAGAATGCCTAGTGGCATTAAGTCCGCCATATGTATAACTAGCTTTTGCCCGCGACTTCGTTCGCGTGGACTTCAGGTTCGTCCCGTCTAGTCTAGTAATAAGTAAGAAATACGGTAACTAACTGCAGAGCCCTAATTTGTACGTGTAACTCCTAACCAAAAAGAAATCGCTAGTGCCTTGAAAATTCGCAAAACGGACACAACCGTCAACGACGTCTGCCCTCACGCGTCTGCCCGCGTTCGGGTCGCGCACTCAGCGATGAGCCACTTCTTCCCCACCGCACCTACCCCGCTCCCCCCACGCCCCGTTCGCCTGGCGCCGCTGCCGGTATTTATCACCGAAACGGTATTTATCGCCGAAATTGCTATGACTCTGCATTTTAAATCTGTGATATCTTCGAAAATATTTATTTAATTTACATGCTGTAAAAAGCCATATTGATCTTTATTAAATGCACAATGTATTTAAGATACTTAATTGGATAGGGATTAATACTGTATTGCTTAAAATCGCTTCGTAAATAAGCCATTATTTCTCGTACAAAGTAAAGGATAAAAAATGGTTATTGTGGGTTATTCCTAAGAGATAAACATATACCATCACGGACTTTTTTGTAGACCTTTTTAAGTTGTACAATACTGTAGTAAATTGTTTTGATCTATCTTGTAGGATTCAGTCAGCGTTTGCAATGTAAGCGCAAAAAATGTGTTTTTTCTACGACCTCACATTAAAAACCTCAAAAATTGTAGCCTATGTGTTATTCTGATGTATAAGCTATAGCCTATGTGTTATTCTGATGTATAAGCTATATTGTGGTAAAGTTTCATTCAAATCCATTCAGTAGTTTTTACGTGAAAGAGTAACAAACATCCATACATCCATACATACAAACTTTCGCCTTTATAATAGTAGTAGGATGTGCATAAAAGTATAAATAAATAAATAAATAAATTATTCACAATTCCAAATTGCCTCTATTTCTTCCTGTTTTGTCATCAGGTTTTATCATTCTTTGACCTCATGGTAAGGTAAATAATATATGTTAAACGTCTATGGAAAATACAAAACGTTTGTGAGACGCATTTTTCCCTAAAAAGTCTTTAAGAGTCACTTATGCTTTGAGTACATTTAATGCTTGTTGATATAGTATATAGGTTTGGGCGTACAAAACCATGTTACATGTGTACGAGTACAGAGTAATCCCTCGTCTGAAATCTTTATGAACCTTGAAACGACAACCGTTTGGAATTTATTTGATATAACAATATAAAACTTGGTGTAATGAATAAAATAACGAGACTAGTAAAGCTGCGAAAATCCACAAATACTGTGAGTAAATACACATGCGCATTTGAAAATTTATATAAAATGTAGAGTTGTAGAGCTCCCGATTTTTTCCTGTGTGTGAAAATGCATTTTCAGTGTTGCTCGAAGAGACAGATTTTTTTGGTCCAATTAATCAATAGTCAGCGTATAGTACGTAAATGCGTGCGGGCGTATTATATCACGTGTATTCTTAATTTATCGCGTCATGATAAGTGTGTGTGTGTACATATAAAGTAAATATATATGCACAGCATATATATGTGCAGCATATGTGATATATTATTATAAAAAGAGTGTGTGTACTTATTTATGTACGCACGTAAGAAGTTATAGGTACTTCTTAAGCGTAACAATCCAATGTAATATCAGAAATAAAACGAAATGACAAACAAAGTTCAGCAACTAACTTGAGACTGTTGTTTTTATCTGTTTAGCAACTAACTTCACTCTGTTGTTTTTATCTGTCGGTGAGCGCGCATTATAAAAAATCACTCTCATTGCGCCAAAAGAAGTATTTATAATAAATTATATTATAATTAATTTTGTAAGAAATGTTGTGTTTAAAAGTTCAAATTGTTGCGTCAAAAGAACACCTCACTATCCCACCGAACGCAGTCATAGAATGAAAAGAAGAAAAAAAAAACTTATACGTTTATTGTAGAAACTAAAAAAGCGACCGAAACGTCGGGTATGAGAAGAAGTTTGGCGAAGAAGTGCGAATTTTTTGCTTAGGATGTCAGTTCTGGGTTCTCGACGCTTAACTTGAGCTAATATTTTAAGTCGCATTATTTGAGCTTTGTCGGCTTAGTTTCTTTGGAATTGAGCTAGCTAGTGTGTACTTACTTTACACACTAGCTAGCTCAATATTTTTGAAAATAAAACAAACATTAAAACACCACCACAATAACTAGTGTTTCATTTAACCATTTAACGGTAATTAAATTAAAAACTTACAAACTTCTCAAACTTTTGATTGGATATTGATACCACAATATGTAATCGATAACTAAAACCAATTCTAGTAATCAAAAGATTAAATTGTATTCAAACGATATAAATATTGTATCAATTCAATTGTAAGGTAAAATGATTTACATAAGCAAGTAATTAACATTTAAACCATAACATCCAAGACGTTACTCAAATAGATATTATTATATTATCATCGTTTCGTCAGATTTGAGATTGAAAACCGTCTAACTTTGGTTTTGTAAGTCAACACCGTACTTGTGTTAGCCTCAGGGGAGGTTATACTCGTATGATTCTGACATAAAGGCATCCCTTATTAATTATTTTAATATGAAAAGGACATATTTCTTTGTTAGAAAGTTGTTTCGGTACCTATCATATAATACGAAAATATATGTTTTTTAGGGGGGAAAGACCCTCATAGGATTAGGGGGGGGCCTCTTTGTCCGTTAGTTACATCTCACTTCAAAACTGCCGGATCAATTGGGTTGAATTGTGTACACAAAATATACCTACCATGCTTTGCAGGGCACGTTAAGCCGTCTGTCCCGGTTTCTATCGATAGATAGCAGTCGTTAAACGTTGTCAGAGGCATATTCCATGCAGTAGTCTTTGAGTTTATCGCAAATAGACAGACAGACAGATAGAGAGACTCTTTTATAATATGTATAGATAGATATGGATACGCGGACACATGCACGAAGGGTTCCTTAACATAATTTATTAAAAATGTCAAAAAACTACTACTAATACGACATCTTCACATATATTTTTTAAGTATGCCTACCTGTCTACTTATTTGCAAATAATATCCCAAAAAATGAAAATGCTGCCTTAAGTAACTACCTATTCCATGCAGATAAAATCGCGGCCAAAGTACAAATAAAACTATATTATCGTTGCAGAGTTAATTAAAGTAAATAAACGTATAGAAATACACTTGAAAGCAAGACTAGATTTAAAACACGATGAACTTCAGAACAATTTAACAGCGTGAAAAGTAATGTGTCAGGTGCACTTGTTTTCTATAAATGTAAGAGATTAATTTCTGCTTGAAGATGCGTAAGACATGTAGTTAGTCGTTGTCTGTTAACTTGCCAGCTGCCGAACAACCCTCGTCATTATGTTCTTCGTAATTGGTTCTCATTTTTAGAAACTCTTTGGTATCACAACTTCTAAAGAATCTGTAATTTGTCCAAATTATGTATTTATTTGCTCAACTTTGTCTTTGATGAGCAAATGTATTGAGTTATTAAACGTATTTTCAAATAAAGTAAATTTTGTTTATTTATCCTTGATAACTGATGTTGTAACAAACAAATATAAATAAAATGTCTATATATTTATCAAAAAATATCATAGATAACATCACTTGCCTATTTTTAAAAGCTATTGATGGCTGACATATTTAAAATAAAAATACGTTTTTACTCCCTTGACTTGCACAAATACACAAATAAAGTTGTGCATCACTTTAGTTTTAAAACCAGTACAAAAAACCCTTTAAGTAAAGTGGTGTATTTCTTCCCACTCATATTGATAGAAGTCAACCTACCCGATAATTGAATTTAGGTACTCTATATCATTAAAGAGATCGTTTGCATTTGGCGCTTCACGCGTTACTTAATTGGCTACTGTGTAATGTACAACATAGAGTACGTAATTATTTAATGTAGCTTTTGCTGTATATTACAAACTGTATTTAATAAATAATTAATAATTTAAGTACTCAGATTTATGTAAATACTATAGTGACAATGCAAAGCATTTTTACCACAAGGTCGTTCACCTCAATGTTTACAGAAAATTATGCAACTACCTATAGGTTGCGGGTACATGTGCGGTAGCAGAAAAGCACGTAGAGGGATCGCTGTAAGACCTCGTTGTCAATTTCATCTATAGACGAACGATGACGTCATTTATAGAGATCTCAGTGTTCTCATCACAAATATGCAACTAATTTACTGCGCTAGATACATAAATAATAATGATAATAAATAGTCGCCGCGGGGCAACTGGGAATAACTGTTTTTTTATACATATATTTGTAAAAAAATAGTTAATAAGTCTCATGAATAAATAAGTGGAATAATAATAATGGCCACCCACAATACGTTCCACTGCTGGGCGCGAGTCTCTCCCTTTTTTGGGGGCAGGCCTGGAGCTTACTCCACCACGCTACTCCAATGCGAGTTGGTGGAGATACGAGGTAGTGGCCAGCCCGCTGTCGGATGTTTTTCAAACCGCCCACAAGGTTAAATGACTGCTATCTATTGATAGCAACCGGGACCGACGGCTTAACGTGCCCTCCGAAGTACGGAAACGCGCATTTTTAATTTGCAAATAGCGGTTACCCATCACAGACCCGACCGCGCCCGTTTTGCTTGACTGAGTAGATCATTTATTGTTGTTTTCCCATAAATCCTGGTATCCTCTCACTGCACATTTTAATGAACGTTAATTAATAATAGCTTTTAGCTATAATTAAGTCTTTACAGCCGTTCAAATTTGATTTGTGTCACACACAGTGTCTCGTATAAGCAAACACCGTTAAAGTTGAATATACCTAAATCTATAATATAAAAATAAGTCGGGTTTTCCTTCCTGACGCTATAATTCCAGAACGCACCAACCGATTTCCACGGTTTTACATTCGTTGGAAAGGTCTCGGGCTCCGTGAGGTTTATAGCAAAGAAAATTCATAAAAAATTTCAACGCGGGCGAAGCCGCGGGCATCAGCTAGTATTGTATGAAAATGTATTTAGGTGCTTAATTAAAATGGTATGTGAAATTGAAATCAATTTGCTTTTTTTTATGCTTGTAGAACGAAGGTAATAGTGCTATTTTCGAGAAATTTTGTGTGCAATGAATTTCAGTTTAAGCAAAATGTTGGAAATTAAATGACAATAAAATGAGTGCCAGTTGCCAGATCTGCGGTAGGTACTTTTTTTCACGTAAGTAAACATTTTATTTTCCATAATAGTAAATTAATTGGAGCACAATTTGAGTAGGTGTAATGAAATTTTGTCCGTCATCAATCATTTTTAATTGGTCCCTTGTCCTTTTGGTTTTGTTTTGGTAGTCCCATTTTTTTAAATTGCTTTTTAAACTATTTTTTTTTATATTACTCGGACTTTGGTGATACTTGACGTCCATAAGAGTTCAGCACTAGCTTTCAACCCAATTGCAAGTCATGAAGAAAGACGCTAGGTAGGCCCGAGGAGTAGGCGGAGCATCTGCTTTCTAGCTCAAGTTCTTCAGTATTCATTTCTATACCTAAGCTGCATTTTTTGCTTATTTTTATGCTTGTACAACGAAGGTAATAGTGCTATTTTCGAGAAATTTTGTGTGCAATGAATTTCAGTTTAAGCAAAATGTTGGAAATTAAATGACGATAAAATGAGTGCCAGTTGCCACATCTGCGGTAGGTACTTTTTTTCACGTAAGTAAACATTTTATTTTCCATAATAGTGAATTAATTGGAGCACAATTTGAGTAGGTGTAATGAAATTTTGTCCGTCATCAATCATTTTTAATTGGTCCCTTGTTCTTTTGGTTTTGTTTTGGTAGTCCCATTTTTTTAAATTGCTTTTTAAACTATTTTTTTTTATATTACTCGGACTTTGGTGATACTTGACGTCCATAAGAGTTCAGCACTAGCTTTCAACCCAATTGCAAGTCATGAAGAAAGACGCTAGGTAGGCCCGAGGAGTAGGCGGAGCATCTGCTTTCTAGCTCAAGTTCTTCAGTATTCATTTCTATACCTAAGCTGCATTTTTTGCTTACTATTTATAATCATGTTATTGCATTATTTTAATATTGTAAGTCTAAATAAACCGAAAAAAAATATTTCGTAATGTGTTCAACTAAACTCTATCTCAATTTAACAACAAATTTCGCTTATTTAACCGTTCAAAATTATTTTGGTGGAATATATAAAACATTTTAGGTAAAATCATTTCAAATAGGTGCATATTTTGGACTCCGTAGAACAACAACAGAATCGTGGGTGTAATAGTATGGATACATGCATACGCATTTAATTCTGCCTATCTCTTTGCAAAATATGGGTTTGAAGTTTTTTATATCAATGGTTTGAAGTGGCAAAGTTACGTTCTTATGTAAACATAATAATATTACAAAATTCTGGCATTTATAAATTAGATTGTGATTGTGGACTCTCATATATTGGTCAAACGAAGAGAGCTGTATCCACCCGCGTTAAAGAGCACATTGCTGATGTCAAAACCCGAAGAACAGGGAGGTCTGCAGTCTGTGAACACATAGCGGATAAGCCGAACCATTACATCCGGTTTGATAAAATTCAAATACTCGCTAGAGAACACAAACCCATTCCACGAATGGTACGCGAGGCTATTGAAATTAAAAAACACCCAAATTTCAATAGAGAAGATGGATGGCGATTATCAACATCATGGGATCCCATACTTAGCAAGATTAAATCCCAGCCGCAGCAGTCTGCAAGACCTCAAGATATCATAAGTAATTATTGTGTTAATCCTGAACGCTACGCAAGGCGTTTACGAAATCGATGGAGGTAGCTACATATAATTTTTTCAAACTTCTGTCAGACAAATGTCACCTCAGTCTGCCCGGGACCACGGAAGCTGAAAAGCGACCGAAACGTCGGGTTGATTTTAAAAATCATTTTAGTTTAATATACGCGAGATAAATCCGTAAAAACAGTTTTATTTCAATGAGTGTAGCTCGCGAAAACCTAAGAACATATCATAATAATATTATTATAATAATATTCTTGGGGCGCACTAAGAATCATTCCAGACATTTATTCTACTATGACTACAACAACTACTCGTATAAAAGACTACTCATAAGACATGTTTGTATACTTCACAAAATCTGTCTTTGAATGTAAAATTAAATCTCTACATTGAAATAACGTGTTTTTACGTCCAAAACCAACAATTTATTAAAATGAGTACATGTAGATGCTACAAAGGTGGATTAATTCAGAGGTCAAATTTAAAATCATGTTTCATGTGTACGAATAACAATTCGTACTGCAAAGTTCAAAAATAGAATACGGCTTTATATTTTCATAAAGAATCTTTTTAAATGGAGTGGATAAAAGAACATAATTTTATTATTGGTTTTTTTTTATAAAACTATCAAATTAATGTCCAAGAGATACTGAACCCTCCGAGCACCGTTGGCCCTGTAAGGTTTGAAATTTTTATAGGGATAAATCATACTACGCTAAGTACAAAAACCATCGCCTGGCAAGGATCAGCCAGTCACTTCACGAACCCCACATTTTTGAAAAAATACAAAAAAAATTAAAATTCATATAAATGTAAGTCTAATAAAATATCTCTGAATTAGTTTCATAAAAAACATCTTTAATCTTTTATTCAGCTATGGACGTCATTTGACTGAAGTGATGACATACCTTTCATAGACTTTTCTTGTCATATAAGTAACATTACCTACATGTACATGAGCATTGTACCTAAAAAATACCGTTAAGGTATGTTGTATTTCCAGAAAACCAAAGAAAATACATAATATTATTTTAACAGAAATTAATTTTTTTTTTTCATCTAGGTACCTGACGATTCGGTCGCTTTTTTGCTTGAGTTGAATACACGAAACGAACGAAATAAATCCGGAAACATAGTTCTATTTCCAGAACAGTAAATTAGTGACAGATAGATTAGTTAATGCGGAGCTGACTTTGAAATCCTCCTGGAACTCCATTGCCCATAAATTGTAGTGCTAATGGCGCATATATTGGTTCGCGCATGCGCACCGACTTCGGCATTCTACCTAATCTTTTTTCGATAACGAATGTTAGGCAACCTGTTATAACATACGACAGATCATCTTAATTAAGTACCTGAGGAACTATTTCAGGATCATAATTTGATCATATGGAATTAAACGTAAATATAAAATCAATTACATACCTTCGATTTAAGATTTCGAAAATAATTCTTAGCTTAGCTAAAAAGCTATTATGATAGCTAATATATTTGTTATATGATTGTATCAAATAATGTTCTATTAATATAAATGAGCTCATTAATATTAATCACATTAATTTTCATATCACATTGCACCTTTTATAACGTTCACAATGACTTGCTCGTATAATACCAACTAATAAACACTGACCATTAATCAAAGAAGTGTTTGGTTACTTAGGCAGAAGTTGTCAAAGTGAGGGACCCAGATGGTGACTAATACGCTAACTTCTTGCTCTATTGACTTTCTAGTAGATACGTTCTTTAAACTTTCTTTGCTAGTAGTGCTTAACATTTGTACATCGACGACACAACGCAGCTTTTGAAGATTCATTTTATGGTATCTGTGGTTAATAAAAGTGGAAAATTTTGTGTGCCATTAAATAAGACGCCTTGTGCGATGTATCAATAGATGCTTTAAATATTCATTTTCACTGTTACCGTCAAGCTTGTTAATAAGATTTTCCCCTGAAAATTGCTCCAACTTCCTGTCTCTATTATTAACGTCTCCAATATCTGTCGATATAATGTCCCTAATTTACCTTGTATAAATTACTAGGTGCGCTTAAAATTTTACTCGCCCTTTTTTTCAATAAGTGGTCATACAAATACAACACCGGTTTTGAAAACGAATAGGTAGGTGGTTGTACACATGGTGTTCAAAAAATAAACTCAGATTTCATTAAGTGTTTTTTTTTTATTTAGCTACTCATATATGTAACATTTTACATATATTTACATAAAAATATTAATCTTATATTTTTATCTAATTCGTCATGGTCGAGAAAATCTTTAACAGATAATATGGATATACCTATATGGCAAACTTTAATACAAAAATATATAATATTTCAAACCTGTAAGGTAGGTATCTGACAAGATTTCAAAGTCAATGTCGTTTAAGTTTTATTCAATGTGATTTATAAATCCGACGTTTCCGAAATCCCCTTGTTTACCACTACTGGGAACAAGGATTAATAACAAACTTAGTATCAGTTTCCCTGTAACGCAGATGCCATAAAACACAAACAAACATCTAGATTTGGTAGTAATATTTGTCTAAGACTTCGCGACTTATCATCACAAACAGTGTTCTCTTACCACAATGCCAGCCAGATAACAAATCTTTTAATGTCCACTATAAATAAGGCTTTTGTAAAAATAAAGACCTAACTTTTTAGATAACTAAGAAATCTAAATGGAATGTTAAGCTTTATTGTATGCCGAGGTATAACAATTTGTTGAGTTTCAATTTAGAAAGAAAGTATTTTCAATTCAGCTCAGCTTATATCTCATTACAATAACTTTTCTATCATTTCGCGGTAATGATTCTATCTTCTAAGAATTTTGCTTCAAAGTTTTCGCTTTTGGTCCTTCGACTCTTAAACGAAATATGATGAATAGGGAGGATATTTTATTTATTTAAGCAAAATTTTGTAATCCGCAACATTTTTGGCTAAATTTAACTTACTGTGTTTAAGATTTGAAAGAGATATGTGTATTGAATATATTTTATACAGAAAATTGCGCTCTTTTGATAGGTAGAGATGACTGAATAAATGAAAACTAAAATTGTTAAATGGAAATAAAAATGGATACAAAACTATCGCTAAATGCAAATCCTGTAATTTTATTGACATTTGTCATCCACAGATTTTACAAAGTAAGACGAACGTTGTAGGTATTTTATGTATTTTTGTTTGATTTGATTTTTTAACAAAGATTCATAAAAGTGATATGCTAATGTTATTATTCTAATATAACTACAATAATAATCGTTCATTGTTAGTTTGAAATAGCTTTCGTTTGGATCGTTGGATTATAAATGTTAAATTCATATGTTACATACATTAGGTATAAGAAATTGTACAGGAGTGGATTAAAATATTATTTAAGATAAACAATACAACTTTTTGTGTTATAATTAATATCTACAGCAAATAAAAGAGACACAAAGTTTCTCAAACGATAATTTACAATTGACTTACCGACAACTACGAGTTCAATCCTGACTTTATCATTGTAGAGTTGACTCCGGCGGTAGAGGGGAGTGAATCGGAACAGTAATGACTCGACGCAGGCCCAAATTACGAGTGCGCATCACTTTGTAAATAATATTTAGACACGCGGCGAAAAACGGATGGTAACGTGCGACGTCGCCCGTGACTGAGACCGCACTAAGTTCGAACCCGCCAGAAATTGGTGTTCGCTATTTGTCATCTCTGCTTGCTGCTCGCAAATTACAAAGACCCAAGACCTCATAATGAAGCCAGAAATTTCACAGACGCTACAGGTGGCTTTACAGTGCAATGCCCGCACTGTTGCATCCCTCAATACCTAAATAGAAAATGCACGTCTAAAAAGGTAATAGGTACTTAGAATATCTTCCAATGAATAGAAAAAGATTCAAAGTAAGTAGGTATATTCAAAAATATGAATGGAATTATAAACAGACGAGCGCAAACAGACTGCTATGAAGTTTTGTTTCAAAAGAAACATTATATTTTTTTATTTGCAATTACGAGTGAATACATACATCAATCTAATTTATGTTACTGACTTTGTTATGCTTGTACCTATTTGTTTATACCTCACGAAAACAAGACAAGACAGCCCAACCTGAGCGTTGAGTAATTACGTAGATCTGGCAAACTGGATACCAAGACGTGGGTTGGAATTAATATTTAAAACTATATAAAAATGATGTACCTGTATGCTGCCGGCAAATGAAATACCTAAAATAGATTACGATGGATTAGCTGAGACAAAAATTTGAAAATTCGTATTAATTGGTTGAATACAAAACCCAGTGACGTCATGTGGACTAGAAAATTATATACCCAGCTTATCACTGGCTGTTATGTGTATAAAAGCTATATTATCAATAATTAGTGTAATGTGGGACATGGATATTTTAGCGCTCGGCAAAAATATAAAAATTCGAATACGAAATTTTGTGCGAGTTTTGTCAGTGGAGTTTTTGATAAATAATATATAAGATAATCTCAGTATTTTTACAACTTTTAACGCAAAATGTACAAGATAAAGATATATATAAGACTAGCTTTTGCCCGCGACTTCGTTCGCGTGGACTTCAGGTTCGATTAGACGACCTAACTTAATGTTAGTCGTCTATACTCTATACTATTAGTCGCGGGCAAAAGCTAGTTTGTTATAATTAACGGTAAATAACCTATCTATATAGTAATTGAATTATCAATGAAGTAATTCGTTATATAATTAACCTATTTATATAATTTGTTATAATTAACTGTAAGTAACCTATCTATATAGTAATTGAATTATCAATGAAGTAATTCGTAAAAATGAAGTATCTTTTTGTACGTGTAACTCCTAACCAAAAAGAAACCTGGCAATAACTAACCTTAGGCCTATATTACTTAAAGTAGGGGACCATACGTTTTTATCAAATCGCTAGTGCCTTGAAAATTCGCAAAACGGACACAACCGTCAACGACTTCTGCCCTCACGCGTCTGCCCGCGTTCGGGTCGCGCACTCAACGATGAGCCACTTCTTCCCCATCGCACCTACCCCGCTCCCCCCACGCCCCGTTCGCCTGGCGCCGCTGCCGGTATTTATCACCGAAACGGTATTTATCGCCGAAATTGCTATGACTCTGCATTTTAAATCTGTGATATCTTCGAAAATATTTATTTAATTTACATACTGTAAAAAGCCATATTGATCTTTATTAAATGCACAATGTATTTAAGATACTTAATTGGATAAGGATTAATACTGTATTGCTTAAAATCGCTTCGTAAATAAGCCATTATTTCTCGTACAAAGTAAAGGATAAAAAATGGTTATTGTGGGTTATTCCTAAGAGATAAACATATACCATCACGGACTTTTTTGTAGACCTTTTTAAGTTGTACAATACTGTAGTAAATTGTTTTGATCTATCTTGTAGGATTCAGTCAGCGTTTGCAATGTAAGCGCAAAAAATGTGTTTTTTCTACGACCTCACATTAAAAACCTCAAAAATTGTAGCCTATGTGTTATTCTGATGTATAAGCTATAGCCTATGTGTTATTCTGATGTGTTATTCTGATGTATAAGCTATATTGTGGTAAAGTTTCATTCAAATCCATTCAGTAGTTTTTACGTGAAAGAGTAACAAACATCCATACATCCATACTTACAAACTTTCGCCTTTATAATAGTAGTAGGATAGAGAAAGATATATATAAGAGATAAGATAGCTTTAGTTATCATCGCAAAGTGCTCATTGTACAATCCTGAACTCTTTCTTACCATCCATAATGCATTTCCAACAAGTGAAGACGTTTCAAATTACTACAATTTCACTCTCGCTGCTTGCACGTTCGGCCAAAATAGACAGACATTTGGAAAAACCATAACTATAAACTCCACCAGTGCTGTTTTTTTAGGAATCTTAGGTATAACAATTGAAATAAAGCGCCAATAATTCCCGTAGTTCCCGTGTTTGCTATAAAGTTATTCAAGGTCAATATGAAACGTTTTCTGTCTCAGTTTTTATTAATTAGGTATCTAATCTTTTTTTTATTTTTATGATTCGCACTGGATTAATGTGTAGGAAACGTTTTACAAAATGCTCAATTTTTATTTATCAAGATGTTTTTGTAACACACAATCTCAGATTATTTTAGATTTTAGGAAAATTATAAACTATTTCAAAGTGAGTTTTTGTGTAAATCAGGCTGAAAAATCCGGATGAAAAAGAATTACCTATCAAACTGAAACTCGCAATGATATATCAAACAAACAATGATTTAGGTATGCCCGAGTAAAAATAACTCTAACCTGTCGGTGGGATAACAAGCGCCGGAACATATTTTTTTTTAGCTCGCTAAAAAATCGTCAGCTGTAGATCCAACTCTCGCAGAATAAACTTCATGGTGCCTACCTAGTTTTTCACATTTTATTTCAAAGTTTCGATAAAAAATGCTTTTACATCAAAATAGCCGTATCAGTTGTTACAAAAATAAAAAATGAGTACATGTCGTTTAACATTTTTTTTGTTCGCTTAAAAATCAAGTGCTGTTTTTGAAGTGAGCAACCACCACTTGAAATACTAACTGCGGTTGAATAAGAGATATTTAGAAAATAAATAATATTATTGCAAAGAATCAAAATATGACAATTGTGTGATATAATGGTTGGGGAAAAAGTCTTTTAGCATTATAGTATGTATGAACTTGTAATAAAATCTCTTTGGCTGTAGTTTTTGTATCTGGCTGGTTTTGGTATCATTGAAAGTTAAAATTTTAAAGAACATAATTCCAAATTCAAATTAGGCAAATGTGTGATTTTCATTTGTTTTTCGTACTGTCAAGATGAGTGAATCTAATGAAGAAATTCGATACATTTTAAAATTTTAATACAAAAAAGGTAAAAATGCAACGCACGAAAAAAAATTGCGATGTTTATGGACCTAGTGCAGTGTCTGTGAGAGTAGCACAAATTTGTTTTAAGCGTTTTCAATCCGGATTTTTTTATGTCAAAGATGCACCTCGCTCTGGTCGCCCTATTACGGATAAAATGGATGCCATTTTTGAAAAAGTGGAGCAAGATCGACATATCAGTAGTTACGACGTAGCTGAAGAACTGAGAATTGATCACAAAGCAGATTTGGCGCATTTGAAAAAAGCTGGGTACAAAAAAAGCTCGATATTTGGGTACCTCACAAGCTCACTGAAAGAAACCTAATGAACCGTGTACTCATTTGTGATTCTTTACTACGATGTAATGAAACCGAATCATTTTTGAAGAAGCTGATAACTGGTGATAAAAAGTGGATCACGTACGACAAGAACGTGCGAAAAAGGTCGTGGTCAAAGGCCGGTCAGGCTTCACAGACTGTGGCGAAACCCGGGTTGACTCGCAATAAGGTGATGTTGTGTGTGTGGTGGGATTGGAAGGGCATTATTCATTATGAGCTATTACCACCAGGCAGGACTATCGATTCTGAACTCTACTGCGAACAACTGATGAGATTAAAGCAAGAAGTTGAGAGAAAGCGGCCGGAATTGATCAACAGAAGGGGTGTGGTGTTTCATCATGATAACGCTAGACCTCACACATCTATAGCCACTCAGCAAAAATTAAGAGAGTTTGGCTGGGAGGTGTTAATGCATCCGCCGTATAGTCCTGACCTTGCACCTTCAGATTTCCACCTTTTTGCAATGTTAGGTTAACATCACGAGAGGACTGCCAAATCCACTTGTCGCGGTAATTTGATGAGAAGTCCCAAATTTTTTATAGCAATGGGATCATATCCCCACCTACAAGATGGCAAAAGGTTATCGAACAAAATGGTACATACATACTTTAGTTAAATTTAAATAAACTATATTAAAAAATGTTTTGAAATATCTTAAAAAATGCGAAGAAACTTTTTCCCCAACCTAATATTAACTTTTTTTAAATTGAGGAGATTCTCAATGGTATCCCTGGAGCCTGTAAATATGCCAGATGATTAAGTACATGACTCTACAAAAACGCAAATCATTAACAAAACATTAACGGTTCATGGATAACAGATATTTTATATTATAAAATATCTGTTATCCATGTCATACTTAAGGGTATCTTTTTTACGCGGGCAAACCCATCCTGGCTCGCCGTCAACAGACGGTGATAGTGAGAGTAGGCTCGCTAACTTGGTTCGGACTGTGAAGCACTCGGAAGCGAGTAGCACAATTTATCGGTACAATGTTTTCGATTTTTAACTGGACAGATTTAGATGATCGATATGAGCTATGAATGCGTAATCAATCATCGATAAGTGCCTGTGGCCACGCAAACTATAAACTCGTTTATATTGGGATGAAATACACAAGACTTGCATTCCGGAGTATTTTTTTGCCAGTAGAGTTTATTTTTGATCATCAGTCTAAAAAGGGTTCATAATAATTTTATAATGAACAACGTTGAGTTATTCAATCTCTTCAAATTATATTCAAATAAACAGCGCTCGTTAAAGCGAAAATTCGAAACTGATCGTCTGATCCCTTCATTTGTTGAGTTTATAAATTTATATTAAAACTCAATATGTATTTAAAAAACTGATTTTGTGTCATTGAGGATATTTAAGCGTTCATGTAAATTATATTAATTTGTGGATACAAAAGTCAATTCACATATTTAATGGATAATAAATCGAGATCTACCATGCGATGAATAATTTCCATGCAAAGTTTATTTATATACATAGACATATTTTTGTCCAACTTACCGCACTATATGACTTTGAACAATGTATGTTGCCAGTGATGACATACGGAACTGAGACGTGGTCGCTCACAATGGCCTTCATAAAAAGGTTCAAGGCCTCGCGGCAATCAATGGGAAGAGCTAATGTCTGACGTATCCTTGCAAGATCGAATCAGAACTTGAATCTACATAAGAGTTGGCCAAGGAAATTATGGCGACTATTGCTACTTCTGATTGCATATGAATGCGGTCTTAGAAGGTCGCTGGAGAATGATCCGATGCGACGTGGTGTTTGAGTTTCACCGGTTGGGTTAAGACGTCATGGCGTATAGACTAGCAACGTAAAGCGACCTAAGGCGTCGCGTCGCGTAAAGAGACGTCGTGGTCCAATGCGTCGCGGCGTAATGCGTCGTAACATCAAACGTAGCGACGTGGCGCCTATGCCTAGTGGTGTAGCGCGGCTTCGTGAAATTTGGCTTCGCATCGTGTGTCGTCACGGAGTATTACATTGCGGCGTAATTCACCGCGACGTGAGACGTTACGGACAGTTACAGTGTAAGTATAAGCGTATGGCGTAGTGATATTAAAGAATTTTAGCTGATAAGAATTTTATAAATAACAACTTTAAGAGGGTTTAAAATAAAACGTCAGTGCCTGCCGTAGATATTTTCATGTCTGTTAGTGTTTTAGTGCTCTACATTTCAACAAATCCCTCTACGAGATAGATATACCTACGAGATAAAAAAAAACTTTTTTGAAGCCAAATGAAAAAATCAATTAAATCGAGACCTTGGCGTAAGATTTTCCTACAATGTAAACACGTGCGTGTGACACACACACACTACAAAAATCGTCTATTACTACGAAACTCACACCTTGACTTTAACAAAATACATAAACAATTTCACGCACACATTTAAGGATCCAGGCGACAGGCATAGGCCCACTTGAGCCTGAACCGGTCTGCCGCGGCCGGTAACCCGTGTAGTTCTATGTTCACCTCATACTGCATATGGCAAAAGAAGGAATCCTGTTAAAGGGCATATTTTATTTTTTTATGGCAAAAACAAAGAGCACGAGGTCGAGGATGCGGGAAACAACTAGTGTTTTATGTATCATTTAAACAAATCTGTGACGCTAGAAGCATTGTCGTTTTTTGTTTGTTTTGTGCGTCATACATAATTAAACCTACGTTTTTTTTGCATTCCACTGAGGCTTTATTACAAAAATGTGATCCGTCACCGAACGCCTGGCAGATGTGAAACATTGTGTTCGTACAAGTAATATACATTAAAGACAAGACCACACCATACACTACAGTATAAAGACCCTAGTGTAGTATTATCACAGTCTAAAGAAAACGAACGTGTTAATTAATTTTGTATATTCTCTGTCCTAGCTAGCGTTGCCACGCCAACGATCCGGTTTACCTGCGCCTAAATAAGTCACATTCATTCGGATAATACTGAGAGTGCACCTTTATAAATGACTAGCCGTTGCCTGCGGCTTCGCCCGCGTGGATGTCGTTTTATTAATAGCTAAGTAGCCAATGTTCTTTCTCAAAGTCAGCTCTATCTCTGTACTAAATTTCATTAAAATCGGTTCAATCGTTTGGACGTGAAAAGGTAACACACAGACAGACAGACAGAGTTACTTTCGCATTTGTAATATTAGTAGGAAAGTAAGGATTTATCAGAAACTAGCTGACCCGGCAAACTTCGTATTGCCTCAGAATTAAATAATGTGTCAAAGGTTTTATAGGTACCGACTATTTGTATGGGAAAAAGAAAAGGGCTGTTTTTCCCGGCAATTATTCGAATTTTTCTCACCTTTTAAACCTTCCCTAGACCTCCACAAACAATTCAAGACCAAGATAAGATAAATCCATTCAGCCGTTCTCAAGTTTTAGGGAGACTCACGAACAGCAATTGATTTTTACATATATAGATTAAATCAAGTTTTTTACTGATCTTAAAATACATTAGCTTATTTATTTTTACAGCTTATAAGATTTCATTTCTTGCTCCTAAAACATTATCGTTTTTGGGAGGACCAAACTATATTGATGTATCTATGTACAGAACTATGTCCAACCATTATTTAGGCTCGCAGCTGTCGTTAACTCGCCGAATACAATTAGACAAAGCCATCCGTATGGCCCCATTTTAATGGCCTTTGCGAAGTAAATGCCCGTTTTATAAAAGCTCATCACGTAAAGTGGGATCGTGTATGTTTGTGAAGAGTTTTCAACTGAACTCGTATTGAATGAGGTTGTTTGGCTTTTAGAATCGTGATATTATATCAAGTCGAAAACAAATTCAACATTTTTTTTATTGGATTTTTCATAAAAACACATGCGAGTGAAATATTTTGAAGAATAATAAAAATAAAACTAGTCTTACAGCTGGGCCTTGAAGCCTTGACCACAGGGATGTGATTACTAGTTCAGTACTCTACCAACTGGTAGCTCTGTTGGTCGCGGGTTCCAGTCTCATCTGTAGTCAATTTTTTCTTTACATTATCACTAAAATCTCGCAAATTACTGTCACAAAAATTTGTGTTACAAGACGTAATGAAAAGCTATTAATATTATTTTAATTAATGAAAAAACAGATCAGAGTGGTGAAATAAATATCTTGAAACCATAAACACATATATTTTAAATAGGCAGACTGTCTCTCAGCTTACCCACATAACACTTTTCATTATTATAACTAACACAATATTTCATTTTAAAGTAATGTAACAGCAAAAATGTAAAATTTAAATAATTAGAGCTACAGAAATGTATCAAAACAGATACAGAGTATCGATACCCTGACGGGTGGTGCGGTCCTTGGACGGGAAAAGGTAGGTACCTACTTACCTAACTTTAATGTCTCGTAAGAAATCGTCAAAGGTATCGGATATAGGTACTGTACGGCTGTTCGGATCAAGTCTTATTAACAGCTATGGTAAGTACATCTATACTAATATAATAGGTTGGGAAAAAGTTTCTTCGCATTTTTTAAGATAATTCAAAACATTTTTTAATAAAGTTTATTTAAATTTAACTAAAGTATGTATATGCCATTTTGTTCGATAACCTTTTGTCATCTTGTAGGTAGGGACATGATCCCATTCGCTATAAAAATTTTGGGACTTCTCATCAAAATACCGGGACAAGTGGATTTGGCAGTCCTCTCGTGATGTTAACCTAACATTGCATAAAGAATTCTGAAGAGACCGAAACAGGTGGAAATCTGAAGGTGCAAGGTCAGGACTATACGGCGGATGCATTAACACCTCCCAGCCAATCTCTCTTAATTTTTGCTGAGTGGCTATAGATGTGTGAGGTCTAGCGTTATCGTGATGAAACACCACACCCCTTCTGTTGATCAATTCCGGCCGTTTTCTCTCAACTTCTTACTTTAATCTCATCAGTTGTTCGCAGTAGAGTTCAGAATCGATAGTCCTGCCTGGTGGTAATAGCTCATAATGAATAATGCCCTTCCAATCCCACCACACACACAACATCACCTTATTGCGAGTTAACCCGGGTTTCGCCACAGTCTGTGAGGCCTTTGACCACGACTATTTTCGCACGTTCTTGTCGTACGTGATCCACATTTCATCACCAGCTATCAGCTTCTTCAAAAAAGATTCACAAATGAGTGCACCGACTTCAAACCTATGAGTAGGTAGGTACGTAGCCCATATTAAAGTAATTGTCTTATTATAATTAATACATAGGTTACGTGTTTATTCCCATAAAATGAAATTATCTAAATAAGTTTATTTTTTGCTTTTTAGAGTTTTTTTACCATTCAGTTTTTAGTTTTTTTGAAGGCGATTTTTTTTTTAATTTTAAAATAATTTATTTTTATGTTTTAGTGTTGTACAATTATCAGTATTAAGTATAACAGTAAAAGAAGGTAGGTATTACAACTACGAAGGTACTATCTATAGTCTTTATCATCAGTTCTAGAGGTGTGTAATAGCGGCTTTTCATCATCATGACCTCCATCACCATCACCTTCATCATCATCACCTCCATCATCATCAACTCCATCATCATCACCTTCATCATCATCACCTCCATCATCATCACCTCCATCACCATCACCTTCATCATCATCAACTCCATCATTACCACCTTCATCATCATAATCTTCATCATCATAACTCCATCATCATCACCTCCATCATCATCACCTCCATCATCATCACCTTCATCACCATCCCCTCCATCATTATCACCTCCACATCATCTCCTTTCAAGTGTGCTATGAAATTTGAGCAGTTCCCTCGATTTCTCCAGGATCCTATCATCACATTTTGACATGGTGACAGTGGGACCACCTGTGAGGTGGACCCCTTCAAACAAAAAAAAATGTCAAATTGGTACAGGCGTTTTCGAACAATCGCGGTTTATAATAACATGTTGAAACAAATGTGTAACTATTATTAGTATTATTACAATAAAAGTAGGTATTTCAACTAAGAAGCTACCATATATAGTCTTCATCATCAGTTCCACTTCATCTAATTGTGCCTTCCGAAAACAAACACACGGAACATTGTTATTATAAAAAAATATCGAAAACCTTTCAAGTGTGCTATGAAATTTGAAGAGTTCCCTCGATTTCGCCAGAATCCCATCATCACATCTTGTCATGGTGACAATGGGCCCACCTGTGACGTACACGGCCACAAGGCATGGAACATTATTATTATAAAAAAATATCGAAAATCTTTCAAGTGTGCTATTAAATTTGAAGAGTTCCCTCGATTTCTCCAGGATCCCATCATCACATATTGACATGGTTACAATGAGACCAACTGTGAGGCACACCCTTTCAAACAAAACCAAAATTATCCAAATCGGTACAGGCGTTTTCGAATTATCGGTGAACATACATAAAAAAAAAGATTTGGACGAATTGAGAACCTCCTCCTTTTTTCGAAGTCGGTTAAAAAAAAACAAACAAACATTGTTTGCTTGAAAGCGCTTATCTCAGGAACTACTTACTAGAAAGATTTGAAAAAATATTACAGTGTTTGATAGCCTATTTATCGAGGAAGGCTTTAGTGCTTTAGCTTTGTATTATAACATCACGAAAAGATGAATAGGAGAGCGTAGATAACTTTGTACCCTCGCGAAGCCGGAGCGGGTCGCTAATAGGTATCTATAGTATTAAACTGAGATTTTAATATATGTTAATTTAATTATGTATCTGTGATAGAATAAATACATAGATAAAAATACAAAGATAATACCCGTTTTGTTTTTATCCATGGCACCGGGAATCTTGTTTATGGTATACGCTAAACGCTATATCTAGGCTTTTTCAACATTATGCTACTGCTGCGTCATATTATAATCTGATAAAATGTAAGTCAAGGAGAATTATTTTATTTTCTAGCTGTGCCCGCGACTTCGTCCGCGTGAGAATTTATGATTGTTCAGTATCTACCCGGACGAAGTCGTGGGCGCAGCTAGTATAAAAGTAGCCTAAGTTACTCCTTATTACATAAGCTATCTACCAGTGAAAGTTCCGTCAAAATCGGTCCAGCCGTTCCCGAGATTAGCGGGAACTAACATACAGAGAGACAGACAGACAAAAATTGTAAAAAATGTTATTTTGGTAAATGTACCGTGTATACATACTTGTGCATTTAGTAAAAAGCGGTTGTTTTTATAATACAAACAGACACTCCAATTTTATTTATTTGTACAGATTTATAAACCATTTGGCTACGGAATTCGGTGAAGGGTTCCGAATGGTTTAACCAGTAACGTTAATTTAATTTGCAAAGTTCCGTTATCTGTAAAAACGACACAAAATCACGTTCATTATATGAGAGGCCCCTTTTTTTTGTATTTCTTGTTACAGATGCAACGGAAATACATAATGTGTGAAAATGTCAATGGTAAATAAATAAAAAAATGTTAACGCACCCCATAAACCGTGAAATGTTTTTACTGTAAATGTAAATAAATAACTAGCATTTTCCCTTTGTGCACTTAAACTAGCATTCAGTTTGTTGAATTGAAAAATACTTACTCTACGTTTTCATTTGGAAAACTATCTTCATGAAATATGCTTTAATTTAACGAAGTCATTCCCATGTGCAATGGTGCGTTTTGATTTTTTAATTGGAAATGAATAAAAAATAAAAAAAGAACTAAAACTAGTGATATACGCTGCTACAAATGATAATGTAAAAAAGTGTTACTAAGGCAAGTAGACACACCTTGGGCGGGGCATAAAAAGGGCACACCGCAGCGCGACTGACTACTGTACGTTTTCTTGCCTATCGGTGAAATTACTTTGTGGCGACCAATCGAGTGCAAGGATTGTCTTTGTTGAAAATGTGGTCAGTCTGTTTTTTTTTTATGTTATGAAAGTGGCAAACAAGCATGCAGCTCACATTGATGTTAAGTGATGACTGCAGCCTATAGACACCCACACAAAGACCAAGGTTAAAATGCAGATGCGTTACCACTCCTGAGGCCTAAGGTGTTATGCCCCTGTGCCGGAAATTACAGGGCCGTACATTACCACCTGACCGGAACACGATAGTGCTAAACACAACACACCTGCCATTTAGCGGCAAGTATATTAGGTAATGCGGTGGTGCCTACGCCCGCGAGCTCCGTCACTGGAGCTCTACCAGTAAAAAAAATGTAGGTTTCATAATTGGACCTTAAATCGAAGCGATGATTGTATGAGAGTTACATTTCTATACATTACTAGCTGCCCCAACAAACTCCGTATCGACTAAGATTTATAAAAAAATAATATGAATCGAACAAATAATATTTGGGGAAAATCACTTGGGGATATAAAAAATAGACTACAACCGATTCTCATACCTACCAAACATATCTACACACTTTCATAATTGTTTCATATTATTTCGCATTAACACATGCTTGTGAAATATATTTTATTTTTAAAGAAAAATGGAAAGAAAAATTTGACTTCAGGCGAGACTCGAACTCGCGACCTACTGGGAATCTAGTCCAGCCAATTGAGCTACTGAAGCCCTGCCCGATTTGTCAAATCTTTCCTTCACATCTATTGCATTGCTTTATGGCAGCAGCAGCGCCATCTATTACCAACTATGCTAGTTAGGCAACCGATATAATAGACTTTTCAGTTTATTGAATATCGTAAAGAAGTCGCTTTTACCCTTAATAATTGTTTCATATTATTTCGCATTAACACATGCTTGTGAAATATATTTTATTTTTAAAGAAAAATGGAAAGAAAAATTTGACTTCAGGCGAGACTCGAACTCGCGACCTACTGGGAATCTAGTCCAGCCGCTCTTCCAATTGAGCTACTGAAGCCCTACCTGATTTGTCAAATCTTTCCTTCACATCTATTGCATTGCTTTATGGTAGCAGCAGCGCCATCTATTACCAACTATGCTAGTTAGGCAACCTGCACCTGCTACATGGGCCAAAACGTAACCGGCGAATCGTGGGTGTTTGCATGTAGGTATGCTTGAATGCATGCAATTACCTCTAGGATTACAGGCGTGAAGTTACGTTTACGTTCTTACTAAATTTGACCAATATCGGCAATATCTTTAAAACTTCTAAAAATCCAAGATGCTCACTCTTAATGCTTTGTAATGGTCACATACTCGTACCATCAAAATCTCATAATAACGTAAATGTTTTGTATCATTATCACTTTTTGTGCATACCGATGTAAATGTGATGTGTTTAGCACATCAAAAACAAAAAAAAAATTACTTTCATCTGCAGAACTCATAACTCTATTATTAGAATATGATTAAATCGCTATCTCTATGCACCCGACCTCCACTTTATAACTCATATTGCTCGGATGGAAGTACCGACTAGATATTTTCCGCTAGGAATTTCGTTTGGTAGACTTTTCTAGCTATGTTTAATAATACCAATCGTCGTGAATTCGTTCACGTTCAACGATTTTTATCTTTTTCTTGTTTGTAGAGACCTGAATATTAAAGGAGTTGTTTATGATTTGCTGAACTGATTCCAGAACTACTTCAAGTATTTATTTCGTATGTATGTATGTATCTTCACGCCCTAACGGGGTAGGCAGAGAGTGTAGAGCGCTAGACATCCCGGTTCTGACAAACCTCGTCATGGGATATTTATTTCGTTATGGGATAGAAAGGACTATATGAATGCATTCATCAGTTGCCGCGATTCACCATTATTAAGTGACATGTAGCTTACCAAATACCAGGGATATAACCAGGGGCAACCACTAAACAGCACTAAAACAGTTATAATGTAAATTACCATATGAGAGTACTTTTAGTAATACAAATACAATCCGAACTCTGCGATTGAGAATATACTTACTGAATCAGAAAATCTAACGTTACCCCGTAGGTGTTAATACTGAGTCTCCAAATTAGTAAACTATTATGTATATTATATTATAAAATTTAAATTAATGCACTGACAAAGAATTTCATTTACCTACTCTTTATCCCAGGGGACAAAAAATACCTATGTAATGGGTAGGTCTTCATGCCTAGTCACATCATGAGGTCTCTGAGAGGTAGAGGTATAAATCGGGCAACACAGGGCAAACTTCACAGACTGCACACTACGACTTTACGACGGCCACACGAAACTATCGCAGTTTCGTGTGGCCGTCGTAAAGTCGTTTCGCATCGCGATGCGATGCGAATCCGCAGTTATGGGTGGGAGCCCTAATTTTGACTAAGAGTCGCACTTTCAACGCTTATTTTGTTTCATAGACATGTCGAAAGCCTTGCTTTACTTTGGGAAGCACACTTACTAAGTAAAGAATAAGTACAATAAAGTAAAATAAGAGTTTCATTTGTCTATGAAACAAAATAAACATAAATGATCGACTCCAAGTCAAAGTAAAGTTCTAGTGCAGTCTGAGAATCTCACCCAGACTTCTTGGTGAATCATATAACGGTATAAGAATTAATTAAGACATACTCTGATGGTTGATGGAATGAGAAAACAGTTAAACGATACGTAAAAAATATTCCTAGATTAACCTAGAAGACCTAAAATGTACCTAGAAGTCTTTCTTGGCCTTTTTACCATCTAGATCAGCTATACTCTAAGTGTGCTCCGCGGAACCTAACCTAGGGTTCCGTGATACCTCAGTCGGGGTTCCGCAAGAATTTAGAAAAAAAAAAAAAAACACCTCTCTGGTCGCCACGCGGCCCCACAAAACGCTATGAACGTTATTTATTTATTAAGCTATTGCATAGCTTCTATCGCGGGCCCTGAGCGCGGGGACCGAATTCAGAAATTCCGTAACGAAAAAACCGGACGCTCCGGATTACAAATTTTAAACTCATTTAAAGAAAGTCATGTATAATTTCGCCGTCAGACCTCGTGGGTAGCGTGGGCGAGCGGTCTAGGTGCTGGTTTAAGGCACCAGTCTCTTCGGAAGCATGGGTTCGAATCCCACCGCCGCCAAGATTGTTTTTGATCATTTTTTTTATTGTTTTTGTTTTTCCATTCTATATTTAAAAAGCGGTAAATATTAATAGAAAATGTTCATTCATTTTTCAATTTTTTTTCTTTTATTAGCATTTTATTTTGTTTTGCATAATTTTAGATAATTATGTAAATGCAATAGCTTTACCGCGGCAGTCCCCGAGTGCCACACGTCTTTTTTTATTTGTATTTGTAGAAACGTGTGTTACAATAGCTGGTACAATATCTCATAAGTTTGGTATCAACAATTTTATACTTGTATTTGAACTTAGAGCCGAGTTTCAAATGTTTCTTTCAGCAGATACTTCTTTTAATTTGAAGGACCGTTTGTATGATAAAACTTGGTTGTTCCGATTATCTTTTATGGCGGATATCTTTCAAAAACTTAACGAATTAAATTTATCGTTGCAAGGTAAACAGACAACAGTGTTTCAGGCCTATAATAAAATAACAGCTTTTAAAAGAAAATTAGATTTTTGGATCATTTGCATTGGTAAGAAAGAAATAGAAAGCTTTACGTTACTCAGTGAGTTTGTTAGCGAACGTTTGAAAACGACTCAGAAATGTTTGAAGATGATGTGTTTGAAGAATTGGTCCAATATCTTCCACGCATCTTTTGAAAAGTATTTTCCCGAAGAACACATTACAAAAATTGAAGTGAATTCATGGATTCATAATCCTTTTTTATCCAACTTGGAAAAGCCTGAAAATATGTCGAACGAGATATATGAATCTTTTAGAAATGTCATCAGACACAAGTATGGAGTCACTGTTCAAAACGACGCCTCTCAATGATTTTTGGTGCAGAATCCAAGATGAATATGCGATGCTTGGCCAAATGACTCTGAATATTCTTCTTCCGTTCCCAACTACATATTTGTGCGAAACAGGATTCTCTACCTACGCAGCCACGATAACAAAATATCGCAATAGACTGGACGCCGAAGCTGATATGAGACTCCAACTTTCTTCCATCAAACCTGATATCAACCAATTGATGAAAAATAAAAAACAGTTTCATACCTCCCACTAGTTAGATTTTTTATTTTTTAATGTTTCCTTGGCAAGGACAATAATTTTCTATTATTGTCCTTGCCAAGTGGTGAAGTAAATAATAATTAGTAACTGTTACATTGTACTTTTATTATGCTGATTAATAGAAAATACACTTATAAAAACAATCGTTTTATTGTAGGGTTCCATCAAGTATTTTGATGCCCAAAAGGGTTTCGTAATTTAAAAAGTTTGAGAACCACTGATCTAGATATTAATAAGTAAGTACTATCTGGGAACTGGCGGCTTGACCAGACATCATATACGGTGATAAAGAAAAACATTTGATAGATTTTCAATTAACGGAGAGTTCCCCGCCTGTACTTCAATCTGTATCTGTATTTCAATCTTATTATTTTAAGATGGATAATCTTAAGGAAAAGCTTGGAACATCTGATAAATGTTACGGTGCCCTTATTCACACAACGTGTTAATTACAGCAATATGTTTGTTGACACGTCGTAAATTTTAGGATCACGGTATTAGTGAATGGAAATTCTAATAATAATTTTAAAATATTCTTAGAACCAAGTTAATCTAACATAGATAATGATTTATTAGCTCTTTGCAATTAAAATCTAAATGGTCTTAATGGTTAAGGTATATAATTAGCGAACTCTTATGGCCAAATACTGAAACTTCACTTAAATCTAAGTATGCCTTAAAAGTCTTTTGTGGTTGTGTTTTATAAAGTTTCTATGAGCGTGTTCAAACGAACATACTGTTGTGGTATCTTCAGCTAAAAAGCATTGAAAAAGTTTAACCTACTCACACATTGGTGGTTGAGTGAGACGAACAAACATTCTCTGTGGAGGAGAGGGGAGCCTTTGGGTTAACACGTTGACTGCGAAGCTCAAAAACACAATATTTCCACTGTCGCGGTACAGGACCATATTGCTACGTACTGAATATTTTTTGGAGCGATACATGGTTAATGTACTAGGTAAGGTAAACGATATTTTTTCAAACCTATATTTCTCGTTCAATTTTCAATTTATGTCATTTTTTTTACTTTTAACTATACCTTAAAAACTTCAATTGTAGGTATGCTTTTTTCTGGGTTGCAGAATTGACTAAGTGATTTTTGACTCATAGATATAAATAAAAAATAAAATACTCTTACACTCACATAAAAAATATATAAATATATAAACGTCTTACCGGACATATTTTTCATGTAGCGCACCTAAAGAATCAAAATTTTAAAAATGTCGATGATCAGGCAGTTTTATTAAAAAATGAAAGTAGGGGCGAGAAATAACATCCTCCGGCGGCTCACTACTACATCCTGGGGAGCAGACCCACATGTTCTGCGCACTACTGGATTGGCACTCTCTTTCTCCGCTGGCGAATATGCTTGCCCTGTATGGCACCGTTCTGCCCACGCAAAGGAGGTCGATATAGCGCTAAACGATACATGCCGCATAATAACGGGTTGTCTAAAACCAACCCCGCTAAACATGCTGTATCCCCTTGCTGGTATAGCCCCTCTAAATGTCCGCCGAGAAATAGCCTGTGCAGTGGAGAAACACAAGCAAGAATTTGATCCACGGCACCCTCTGCACAGCTGCAAAATCCCACCTCCGCGCCTCTTGAGTCGCAAGAGTTTTCTACGGTCCACCGAACCTCTGGATTGCACACCTGTAGAGGCCAAAAAACATCTATGGGCTGCCAAGTGTCCTCCTCCTTCAGGTTTTATACCACCCTCGGAGTCCCTGCCTCCTGGCCATAACTTGCAGTGGCCAATATGGAAATCGCTTAATTGTTTGCGAACCCAGGTTGGTCGCTGCAGGGAAAACCTGGTTAAGTGGAGTTTCTCAGCCAATACGATGTGCGACTGTGGAGAATCCGTTCAGACAATGGCTCATCTGATGGTTTGCCCTCTGTGTCCCACTAGCTGCTCCACAAGCGACCTTAGCGGGGCTACGGACAATGCAGTGGCCATTGCCAAGTTTTGGGTCAAGATTCTTTAAAACTTAATACATTTCGCTTTGAAGTAGTTGACACGAAGAAGAAGAAGATTAATAAAACAAAACAAATATTTGTCGATGTCATTTATATTTATTAAGTAAATTAGTCTTCTGCCAAACCCAATATGACCCAGGGGATTTAGCTTTTACTGATCGTGATGGAATTATTATATCATCTCAAACTTTGATTTTCTTACTCGAAGAGAAAATAATTTTAAGCTATTGCATAGCTTCTATCGAGGGCCTTGAGCGCGGGGACAGGGGAATCCAGAAATTCCGTAACGAAAAAATCTCACGCTCCCCACTCCGACGGGCACGGAGGTGTGGCTTGAAGGCCGTGCATTCGTGCATCTAACATCGTTTCTTTTCGGCAGTCTTCGACACGGTGTTTGTGTGCGTGCAACTAGACGTATTGTACGACTCTACGAAGCTCGCACGAATCGAGACGAGCTGCTCCGAAATCGGACGAATACATAAGCAGCTGTTTATATGTATTGTAAAATAATAAAAATATTTCAAACAATATTAACTTTTTTATTTAATAAAAGAAAAAAAAAGTTTTCTTATCGGTCACCACGCTCAAAAAGTGTAACTTGAATTAATATCAAAGAAAAAAAGAAATACTGCATAAATAAAATAAATAAATAATATATTTTATTTTTAAAGAAAAATGGAAAGAAAAATTTGACTTCAGACGAGGCTCGAACTCGCGACCTACTGGGAATCTAGTCCAGCCGCTCTTCCAATTGAGCTACTGAAGCCCTAACCTAACTAGCATAGTTGGTAATAGATGGCGCTGCTGCTACCATAAAGCAATGCAATAGATGTGAAGGAAAGATTTGACAAATCGGGCAGGGCTTCAGTAGCTCAATTGGACTAGATTCGCAGTAGGTCGCGAGTTCGAGCCTCGTCTGAAGTCAAATTTTTCTTTCCATTTTTCTTTAAAAATAAAATATATTTAACAAGCATGTGTTAATGCGAAATAATATAAAACAATTAAATAAATAATTATAATTGCATAAGTAGATACAAAATGCTATGCAATAGTTTTACATAATATTATCGATAACCGTGTAACGGTAATCAAGTCCAGATCCACACTATCGCATACTGCTGGTGCGATACAGGACATATAGGTACTTACAAGTTGTATTCGTCCGGTAACGCACTGAAAGCAAAGTGTTTTCGTTTAGTGCGTACAGGACAAAAATGCGATGTATCTTTTTTCTATGTTAATAAGATCGACTTGGAGTATAAAACAAAAATATATATTTGTCTCCTTTCTACTCATAGTAAATCATACCTAACACGAGTCCGCACGGGCGGGGAAACCTAATTATTGGCGTTCGCACCGCAGTGGAGTTCATTACCGGGCATATTTGTCCGGTAACACGCTTAACGTGTTAAAGTGTTCTGTGCTATCGTATTCGAGACAACCGACCCATTATTACCGTCATAGGCATAAAATAACTTACGTTTACCTGAAATAACCTGTGTTTACATTGAGAACTTCACTTAGTTATATCATAAAGGCGTAAACTGTGTAAACTTGCTATAAATGTGGACTAAGTACTATAATTATTTGTTTGTCATTCGTATCATAAAAACAACACTACGAATATATCCCATCACATAAAATAACTACATATCCACATCGCATGTCGTTACAACTACTGTAACAAGCGGATCTTCGGAATAAAGCTAAGATTTTCGGCTACATGTGCCAGCACCATATTTTATGTATGTAATAGAACGAACACTGACCTTTCGCTGCCAGTGATATATTGCTATCCATTTAACCGACTACTACACCGGCCATACAAAATATGCACGTACGTAGGTACCCGTAGATTTTGACTAGCCTTCGATGGTACGCAATTAATTTACATCAGTTAAGTATCGACTAATATTGTTAATTTAATAATAAAAAACCGGCCATGTGCATGTCGGGATACGCGCAATGTAGGGAAGTTTTCGGACGAACGGGCAGACGAACGGACATGGCAAATATATAACGGTTCCATGTAGGCTACCGAAAATGTATACTGATGGTAAAGTTTCTCAAGGGCGTACATACCAACGCATTAACTGATCTATCTGCCACCAAATGCTAAGTTCAAGCACTATGTGGGTTTTCTATGACAGAGGCAAAAGCAGGGCCAAGGTCCCCTGCCTTGGCAACGCATCATTTTGACCTCTGATTATTGGCTGCAATATTCAACCAATTTACCATCCATAGTTAATATAAATCCATCCATAACTAAATTGCATAATTTTTTTTGTCGCAAAAAAAATCTATTTTCATAACTTGGCAACCAATTTGGCATATTTATTTTCGTCTTTTGAGTTCGTAATTATATTGAAGTAATTGTGCCATAACATGTTGTATTTGTATCATTTTTAGAAATTAGAATATGATTAGAAGAAGACGGAAGCTAATGGTATTTTTAAATAATTCTGTTGTCACCGATTTGAACTGGAACAGGTCAATAGAACATACCTCAACATTACTCCTGTTTTCTCCAAAGTCATAGATATTCATCGAACACATATAAATAGTAGGTATCTTTATTTTCTCACGTAGGTGGTTTAAAGAATAACTCACATAAATTGAACCTATCCTTTTCAAAATTTAGAAACGCTCTTGATTCGGAATGGAAATTATATATTTATAACTATGAGTTCTGTAACCGCCTTTCTAACTAATTGTGTATACAGTCTAATAATGTAGTCTGTACTCTGCACACACTGAATGAGTACTTTTTGAACTTAACATTGAGGGCGGCCGTCTTGACCTTAGCATAGAAGCGTACTTGTGAAAAAAATAATATTACAGCTCAGAGAAATCTCAGTCTGAAAACCACACATTTTTGGAAGGAATGACATCAAAGGCAATCCCTAAAGACAACGTTTAACCTTGTAAAAATTCTGAGGATTCGTAGAGTATACTTATTACGATATTATGTTTAATTATCAATATGTTCTGGTAACTATATGTATATCACGAAACGCCCAAGCTACTCTGAAATTGAATGTTTGTGATATCTACTTTTTAATCGCTGTGAAATAAACCACATGAAGTTACACAATACGAAGATTGTCTGGTTTTTAAATTATTTGATTCAGTTGTAATTACATTCCTGTGACCGTTTATCAAGTGCGTGTGTTATGGATCTATGTTAATAAATATAACTACGTTAAGAAAAACTGACTTCAAAACTGAAAAGTAAAAAAATAATAAAGATTTAATTGTAATTATATACTACCTATTATTTATATGTGCTATTTACTAATAGGTTTGAGGTCGGTGCCAAGCCTTAAACAAATAATTATATTTTAATCACTTAAATATGAATACGAGCAAATTAATACACTGAACAAAACGTAACCGGCGAATCGTGGGTGTTTGCATGTATGCTTGAATTCATGCATTTACCTGTGCCTACCCCTTCGGGGATTACAGGCGTGAAGTTACGTTTTAATACAATGAAATGCCTACTTTAGTGATTTTAGCTTGGCACCGACTTCAAACCTATTAGTAAATAGCACATAAAAATAATAGGTAGTATATATTTTCTACTATATTATTTTTTACTTTTCAGTTTTGAAGTCGGTTTTTCTTAACGTAGTTATATGTATTTAATACTTTTTAGTTTATTGCTGCATTGCCAATTAGATTAATGTTCACATCTGTTAAATTTGTAAAATCTGACACTTATACGTAGCTTCGTGACAGTTAGTTGTTTAGGTGTGTCGATACAAAATTATTACACGACTATACGAAATCAATGAAAATTTTTAACAAATAAAATTAATAAAGGTGACATATCTATACCGAAAACTGTTTCTATTGACAACAGGTAAAACAAAAACGTGAATGCATGCATTTACTTCATCAACTAACTTTAATTACGTAACGTAAATTCTAAATACAAAGACTGAGAATAACGTTTATCGATATTTAATTCTAACCTTGATGCAGTGGGTGCACGGATAAATAGGAATTACCCTTCCACCCACCTGTGGGTGAAGCCAGTGGGTGCACGGGTAATCACCCAGAAATCCAAGTATCTGTATGACAGCGTGCAGTCATTGTTTTACAATAGACAGTCTAAAATTCTAAGCAAAAACATTGTTTAGAATGTTTACCTCAATACGTCAGCTTATTTTACTCACCTAATCTTCACAAAGTGAGTCCGTGACCTTAATACTCACCCTGTCAGATTACTTCCTTCAGAATTTCACGACGAGAAAAATCGGCAGTTATTTCTATTGTGCCTACGTAGCCATTACGTAGCACACAAGCTACGATAACTTATAGACGTTATTGTAGTCACAATGACAATTGCCTTGTTATGTGAGTACACTGACCGTAGGTGGCCCCAATTGACTAGTCATAAAAATTTGTCCATTTACATTTGACCTGCGGTCCCTACGTTATAAATTTACTACGTCGGTTTACAGCTCATTGATTTACGCGCAAGAATTTCATTAGGTATATCAGTTTGTAAGCCTTGATAGTTTTCCCTGATAGTTTGGTTTATTAAACGCATCAGAATGCTCAAATATTTTTGTCCGCTTTTTAATCTGTGTAGAATTGTACACAATTTACTCATTCATTTTACCGTAGTGTTAGCTGGTATTTATGTTTGTATAATTTATGTTACGTGATTCAGATAACGCTTTTAGCGAATTGAAAGCATACAAAATAACTGGAATGCTATTTTTTGCGCGAATGATGTATAGAACGGGAATAACATACAGTGCATAAACATTTCGTAAGTTCTTATTCTTATGCAGACTGACAATAATATCTTGCTTCACCACTGTTGCGTTAATTATCATAATATATAATAATAATTATATCGGTATTCTACTGAGATGCAGCATGCTGGGCATATTTGACACTACCTACCAATGAACAACGACCAATTTTTTCGCGGCATGAGTCCAAATGGCCTCGAATTGCAAGAAATAGAAAAGAATGGAAATGTTTATAATAGGGCCTTTGTCGAAAAACAAGCTGTTCTACTTATAAGAATACTAAGCGTTGACTAATACGTAGAATGGACGAGTGAAGTCATCATTGACATGAAAATGTATGTAATATTTAGTGATACAGTCAGTTTAAAAATAAGGATTTAAATAAAATATTATAAATATTTAAGGGAGGCTCCCATAGGACAAACTTGATGTTTTTGCTGTTTAATATAGATAAACGATACGTAACTCAACGCGCGCGAGTTTGACACGTACTTATTAAACGCCGCGGACACTCCGCCAAAATTCCATACAAACGCTTAATTTGATCTCTATTACACAGACATCAATCAGTAACGTGTAGTAACACCTGCTCCTGTGTGCGTAGCACGTAGAGAATACCAAGCGTCGCCCATAAGAGGGGAGGAGGTTGGGTGAGGCGGGGAAATCGGGTGGGACGTCGAAGTGTCCATTCTATACGTAATATTATTACATATTCTCTGCTTATTTTTTAAATAATTTATATATCACATATGTGCCTGTAAACATTTTAGTATAAAGAATCCTGCTGCCGACCTTGTGGTACCCTATTAAATCCTATTGTAAAGAATCTGTGACGTGAAAATGCGGGCAGAATTCTATACATTGCTTTTAAAGTTAACAAGACTGTAGCTACAAGAATAGAATATCTTTTATTCGATGAATAGGAAGGGGGTTAGCGCGTTTATAACTGCGTCGTTATTTCTATCATTATCGGTTTGCTTTATTAGAGTTCTGTACCTTAAAAGTAAAATATTGCTTTGATCGATTGATTGAATCCCTCAAAATATCATTCGTGCGTCTGTCTATCCGTCTATCATAGCCGATTTTTTTCCCGAAAGTACTGGGGTGGGGTGAAATTTAGTATACAAAAGTAGGTAAATTAGTAAGGCGAATACAAACGTGGGACAAGAAGGAATTTGTAATGTGGGGACCACTTTTGGTAAATAAATTGGCGAAAGTAGAAAAAAAGTCTTTCAAACTACCTATTATCTGATATGAGAAGTCTATAATATTAAAGACTTCGCCCACGTGAGAATTTATTATTGTTCAGTATCTACCCGGACGAAGTCGTGGGCACAGCTAGTATAAAAATCGCTTAAGTTACTCCAAACAGACAAACAGACAAACAGACAAAAATAGTAAAAAATGTTGTTTTGGCATATATATCGTGTATACATACGTATGCATATAGTAAAAAGCGATTATTTTAATATTACAAACAGACTCCAATTTTATTTATTTATATAGATAACGTAGAAAAATATCGTACGGTTACCTGTGAACTCTATCTATGAAAATGGTCTGATGTTAGGCCTTCATGATTCGACACGGACGAAAATTCTGTCAATATTACTTGAAATATAAAAAATCGGCCAAGTGCGAGTCAGACTCGCGCACAAAGGGTTCCGTTTTATTTTTATTCAATTTATTTCATTTATTTTTTTTAAATTATTTATTGGTAAAAGTTATGTACAAATTAATATTCTGTAAAAATTTTAGCAGGTAGACTATCTGCTACCTTTATTAATATTCAGCAAAAATACGAAAAAAAACACGTTTATTGTATGGAGACCACCCTTAATATTGTCATTTTTTATTTTTAGTATTTTTGTTATAGCGGCAACGGAAATACATAATTTGTGAAAAATTCAGCTTTCTAGGTATCACAGTTTATGAATTGACCTGGTGACAGACAGACGGACAGACTCCTCTGTCTGTCCGTCTGTCTGTCACCAGGTCTGTAGTGTATTTCATAAACTGTGATAGCTGGAAAGCTGAATTTTTCAGGCCTAGTACCTAATAGAGTCCTGTTTTTACCTTTTTGATACGGAACCCTAAAAATCTAGTTAGACTGGGGTTTGTTACTGTCTGAAGGCCAGTATGTGGGTTCTCCAGTTGAGATACTTACGGTCTTATTCATAAAAAGTTATAACAACACTAAGAGCTCGCTATAGTAGGTATGCTTTAAGAAAAACGTTATTCATAATAGCATTTTAGCGCTTAAGCACTCTATAAACCCACTATAAAGTTATAAAGGCCAGAACCCTACTATAATCCTACTATAACAGTGCTATAAGGACAAAAGATGGCCGACATTCAACAGCTGATTGTCAAAATTGACATTGGGCGCGTTCCATGAATCGACCACAACGACCGTAACGCCCTTTGTATTGTTCCACCTGAGGCCCTTGGTCGTCGCGAGCGGTCGTTTGACGTCATAAATAACGTCACTGTTCGCGACCGCATTGCGTCCACCCCGATCCACAAATATTTTGTCCTTTCACCAAAACGGCAATTTCAGCGGTCTTGGTCGCGGTCGTTGCGGTCGATTAATGGAACGAAGCTAGGAAGTGCGCGCGATTTTTGAAACATGACTTTATATCACCTGTGACGTTGATTTTTTTCCTTTTTTTCGAAATAAGGTCATTTTCACACGTAATTTGTAGACAATTTAGCGTGTTTGGTCTCTTGTTGGATCCATTTGTCCACTGAATTCCTTGCACTGGCAACATTTTGACTATAAGCAGAATTTTAACTATGGAAGGCTTATTAGAACGTTTATGAATAAACAATTTTATAGATCGTTTTATAGGCTTATAGAGCATTTTAACTAATGAATGCTATAAACCTTCCATAATCGTTTTTTATGAGTAAGACCGTTAGGAGCTTGTACTGTTCAATGACTTTGTGAAGGTGTCTTCCTCTGGGTTAGTCAATCTGGGAACCCAATTAATGTGCTTTGAGTTCCAATTACCGCCACATGAATCTTGGGCCTAGAGCGTGAAAATCCCTACTCAATATTATAAATGCGAAAGTAACTCTGTCTGTCTGTCTGTTACCTTTTCACGTCCAAACGACTGAACCGATTTTAATGAAATTTGGTACAGAGATAGAGCTGACTTTGAGAAAGAACAGAGGCTACTTAGTTATTTATAAAACGAAATCCACGCGGGCGAAGCCGCGGGCAATAGCTAGTATTTTTACATATAGATAATAACATAATAAATCATTTCTTGACTCCTAATCCTAAATCAACATTTCAAATGCAAAGGCTACCGAACTAGGTCTGAACTATAAATTACATCAAATAGTAAAAACACGTAATCGTGTTTGTTTTCCTTGACACACCACTATGTAATGGAAATTAATCGTACTAGCATTAGATTAACGTTAGATTAATATCAATTAGGTACACATATCTCTAACTCAGTTTTTTTGACAAAACAAGTATCAAACAAACAGCGCAAAACAAAATGGTTGAAGAAGCAAAAAAAAGAACTTTGTTATTTTTAACAATCCTGCCCATAGGTATAAATGTTTTTCCAAACTTAAACATGTTTCATTCGCGCACATAAGGAACAACGTTTTAACTTCACTTTACCCTCATGATAAATTCAGGACCATCCCAGACCGTTTATTTTTTTTGTCCATGCATTTCAAATTACGTCTTAACGACGGAATCCACGGATCCCCTATAAGTTTAGAAATTATAATGTCCCGTATATTTTACGTACTTACCCGTTAGCTTTCATCGAGGAATCAGTAATTGTGAACTTCAAAATTGGATAGGACAGGATATGAAGGCATCAGGACGAGACGGACCCACCGCCTATTAATGGACAAGAATCCCTCCGCTAGTGTAATCAGTTAACCGACAATGTCGGTCTGTCCATTAGAATAGGGCGGTAGTAAATGCAATAACGCGGGACGGGCAGCAGCGTCAGGGTTTCCGCCTTGTCGTGACGGGGGTGCTCAGTACCCGGTCGTTGGCCTCACACCGGCGAAGCCAAGAGGAACCCTGAGAGGGAGTGGCGTTTGGCGTGGCTCTGGCCTCCACTCGCTGCTGTGTTGAGGAGAAGGCTGGGGAAGAGGTGTACCTACGAGTAGGTCGTTGGCCCTGCACCCTAACTCCAGCCGCCTAGCGGTGATCCAGCCGTCAGATAGGGACGTGATGGGTCCGCGGGGTGTGCAGGTATTCCGCACACCACCATTGGAGCAGAAAGGCTCCGAGGAGGGCTTGGAAACGGGCAGCCGCCGGTGGGATCGCGAATGTGTGCACGTTCTTAACTACTCGATTAAATTTTCGACCTCTTTAGATCTCAGAAACCTTCCTGGGCTCATGCACAACAAAGCTAAAGATCATCATGATCAAATGCATAGTTTACCATTCTATACGTATAGGCCATACCGAAAAACATTCATTTCAATCTTACTTATCGTCGGCGTTCGTCATACTTCAAAATAAAAAAATTGCAATATGACTGCTACAAGAAATGGTGGTATGGCCCCAGATTTCAATCAAACTCTTAATTTTTACTACTTATTTGTTAATTTATTATAATAGTAATAGGCACTCGTATATTGACGACCCGGTTACTCCAGCGGTGTGAGATGACCGTTTGATTCGAAGGGTCTCGGGTTCGATCCCCGCACCGGGACAATAGGGCTGTGAGTTTAAGCGTATTTTATTTATTAATTTTATTTATTTATTATAGAAAGTACTAACTAAATCATATTTTTTTCTCTGACCCCATCAAACTAGATTCACTAGTATATCTACTCGATAATAGGAAAACTGTGTGTGTTTACCGAATTAGCCACATGATAATAGCATAATAGCATTTATCACATGTTTGGCTAGGGCATCAACAAAATGTGAAGGATATGGGCGATCAAGAGAATAAACACGTGACGATATTCCCACAAGTATGTTGTTTATGGTAACAGACTTGGTTTCAACTTTGTTTGTTTTATATCAGTAAAGCTTAAATGTTGTAGAATAGGGATCCACCTAATTTGTGTTCTAGACTTAATTTTAAATTTTACTTTCACTCATCACGTACTCGTTTTTAGGGTTCCGTAGTAAATAAGGAACCCTTATAGTTTCGCCATGTCCGTCTGTCTGTCTGTCTGTCAGTCTAGCCGTCCGCGGTTTAGCGCAAAAACTCTTGGTACTGGAGACTTGAAATCTGGCACAAGTATACACCTTAATTACGGCGACAAAGTGGTAAAATAAAGACATGAAAAATAACATTATTTAGGGTACCTCTCCTACATGTAAATCGCGGATATTTTTTATTTTTCGTTTTATATGTAGTGTGGAGGTGAAGTGTAGGGATATCGTTGTATAGGTCTTTCAAAAATTATAGGGGTGTGCTAACATAATTTTTCGATTTAGTTAACTGTTCGTGACATATTAAGCTTTAAAGTGCCAATTTTCGTTAGAGTCAAGTGGCCCTCCCCCCTCCACCAACTAAACGATTGTTGTTAGAAATTCAAACGTAACGGTAATATATTAGTAGCTACATGTAACGAAATTAAAAGGAAAACTATCACACCTAAGTTGGCTTCATAAGTTTGCGAGTAATAGTCGACCAAGAACTTGAAGAACTCCATAGAAAAAATATATATATTTTTAATTACATTAATCAAACGGTACCGTAGTTTTTAGGTACACACGCACTTGACCGGTTTTATATTGGTAATTAATTTCAACATCAGTAATCGAAAAAGTATAGGAGTTCAGTTCTTTCAATTGATAAGGGTTTTTTGTAGGCTACGGAACCCTAAAAACGAACAAAAAAAACCATACTACCTGCAGACCATCGACCATCGACGTAATTGTTGGAAATCCTTGCAAATTAATTATGGTGTGCTAATTTGTTTAAAGTTAAAATATTTGATTCGGAATCAGAATCAGGATTTATTATAATTTATAATTATGTCAATATTGTACAAAAACAAGACACCGATGGCCCGTTACTTACAAAAAAAAAATCTTTGAAATCAGTTTGACATCATTCTTTCTGTTATGAATATTGAGCAACAATACTGAACAATACAAATTTTTAAACTGGTGGCAGAGCTCCAGTAACGGAGCTCGCGGGCGTAGGCGCCACCGCATTACCTAATCTACTTGCCACTAAATGGTATTTAAATTAAAATTTACATTCGAAAGGTAAAGGTAAGGTTTTACAGCAAAGAAACAGAGCAAAGCATTATTTAACCGACTTCCAAAAAAAGGAGGAGGTTCTCAATTCGTCCGGATCTATTTTAGGACGTCAGTTCAGTCGCACAGCTAGATTTAATCTAATGAGCAGTCTGGCTGCAACTAGTTTTTTACTATACGCGTATGACCATTTGGGCTTGCAAAGCCTGCATATGGCTACTCCCCTCCGGTCCGTCGTGGCCGGTGGCCCGTGCATCTGTGTGTCTGCTCTATGTAAAGCGGCAACGGAAATACATAATTTGTGAGAATTTCAGCTTTCTAGCTATCACGGTTTTGAGATACTGACTAGTGACATACAGACAGACGAACTGACGGACGGACAGACTGACAGACAGACAGACAGCAGAGGCTTAGTAATAGAGTCCCGTTTTAACCTTTTAGGTACGGAATCCTAAAAAAGTGACTGACTTCAAAAAGTTGGAACCATCATACAGTTTGTGGATTTTTATAACACGATTTATTCTTGACCGACAACAGTTACAGAAGAGTTGTAAACACTATTTTTCTATATTTTTTTTTTATAAAAAAGGAAAGTGAGATAAATGAAAATAGGTAACTATGTATACGTATGTTCATTAATTAATGCTAGACCCAATTTTTCCATAATAAACGTAAAAATAACGGCGTCGGGATACTGGGCGTCGTGATGTTGGGCGTCGTGATGCCCAGCGTCCCGACGCCCAGCGTCCCGACGCCCAGCGTCCCGACACCCAGCGTCCCGAAAGCCAGCGTCCCGACGCCCAGCGTCCCGACGCCCAGCGTCCCGACGCCCAGCGTCCCGACGCCCAGCGTCCCGACGCCGTTATTTTTACGTTTATTATGGAAAAATTGGGTCTAGCATTAATTAATGAACATACGTATACATAGTTACCTATTTTCATTTATCTCACTTTCCTTTTTTATAAAAAAAAAATATAGAAAAATAGTGTTTACAACTCTTCTGTAACTGTTGTCGGTCAAGAATAAATCGTGTTATAAAAATCCACAAACTGTATGATGGTTCCAACTTTTTGAAGTCAGTCACTTTTTTAGGATTCCGTACCTAAAAGGTTAAAACGGGACTCTATTACTAAGCCTCTGCTGTCTGTCTGTCTGTCAGTCTGTCCGTCCGTCAGTTCGTCTGTCTGTATGTCACTAGTCAGTATCTCAAAACCGTGATAGCTAGAAAGCTGAAATTCTCACAAATTATGTATTTCCGTTGCCGCTTTACATAGAGCAGACACACAGATGCACGGGCCACCGGCCACGACGGACCGGAGGGGAGTAGCCATATGCAGGCTTTGCAAGCCCAAATGGTCATACGCGTATAGTAAAAAACTAGTTGCAGCCAGACTGCTCATTAGATTAAATCTAGCTGTGCGACTGAACTGACGTCCTAAAATAGATCCGGACGAATTGAGAACCTCCTCCTTTTTTTGGAAGTCGGTTAAATAATGCTTTGCTCTGTTTCTTTGCTGTAAAACCTTACCTTTACCTTTCGAATGTAAATTTTAATTTAAATACCATTTAGTGGCAAGTAGATTAGGTAATGCGGTGGCGCCTACGCCCGCGAGCTCCGTTACTGGAGCTCTGCCACCAGTTTAAAAATTTGTATTGTTCAGTATTGTTGCTCAATATTCATAACAGAAAGAATGATGTCAAACTGATTTCAAAGATTTTTTTTTTGTAAGTAACGGGCCATCGGTGTCTCGTTTTTGTACAATATTGACATAATTATAAATTATAATAAATCCTGATTCTGATTCCGAATCAAATATTTTAACTTCCCGACACCCAGCGTCCCGAAAGCCAGCGTCCCGACGCCCAGCGTCCCGACGCCCAGCGTCCCGACGCCCAGCGTCCCGACGCCCAGCGTCCCGACGCCCAGCGTCCCGACGCCCAGCGTCCCGACGCCCAGCGTCCCGACGCCCAGCGTCCCGACGCCCAGTGTCCCGACGCCCAGCATCCCGACGCCCAGCATCACACAACGCCCAGCGTCACGACGCCCAACGTCACGACGCCCAGTATCCCGACGCCCGGCGTCCCGACGTCCAGCGTCCCGACGCCCAGTGCCACGACGCCCAATGTCATGACGCTTACAATCCCGACGCCCATCGTCTCGACGATCGGCGACCCGACGCCCAGCGTCCCGACGCCCAGCGTCCCGACGCCCAGCGTCCCGACGCCCAGCGTCCCGACGACAGATACTGGGCGTCGTGATGTTGGGCGTCGTGATGCCCAGCGTCCTGACGCCTAGCGTCCCGACGGCCAGCGCCCCGTCGCCCAGCGTCCCGACGCCCAGCGTCCCGACGCCCAGCGTCCCGACGCCCAGCGTCCCGACGCCCAGCGTGCCGACGCCCAGCGTGCCGACGCCCAGCGTCCCGACGCCCAGCGTCCCGACGCCCAGCGTCCCGACGCCCAGCGTCCCGACGCCCAGCGTCCCGACGCCCAGCGTGCCGACGCCCAGCGTCCCGACGCCCAGCGTCCCGACGCCCAGCGTCCCGACGCCCAGCGTCCCGAAACCCAGCGTCCCGACGCCCAGCGTCCCGACGCCCAGCGTCCCGACGTTCATCGTCCCGACGCACAGCGTCCCGACGCCCAGCGTCCCGACGCCCAGTGTCCCGACGCCCAGCATCCCGACGCCCAACATCACACAACGCCCAGCGTCACGACGCCCAACGTCACGACGCCCAGTATCCCGACGCCCAGCGTCCCGACGCTCAGCATCACGACGCCCAACATCACGACGCCCAGTATCCCGACGCCCAGCGTCCCGACGTCCAGCGCCCCGACGCCCAGCGTCCCGACCCCAGCGTCCCGACGCCCAGCGTCCCGACGCCCAGCGTCCCGACGCTTAGCGTCCCGACGCCCAGCGTCCCGACGCCCAGCGTGCCGACGCCCAGCGTGCCGACGCCCAGTATCCCGACGCCCTTCATCCCGACGCCAATCATCCCGACGCCCGGCGTCCCGACGCCCGACGTCCCGACGCCCGGCGTCCCGACGCCCACCATCCCGACGCCAATCATCCCGACGCCCGGCGTTCCGACGCCCGACGTCCCGACGTCCGGCGTCCCGACGCCCAACGTCACGACGCCCAGTATCCCGACGCCCAGCATCACGACGCCCAACGTCCCGACGCCCAGTATCCCGTCGCCCAGCGTTCCGACGTCCAGCGTCCCGACGCCCAGCGTCCCGTAACCCAGCGTCACGACGCCTAGCGTCACGACGCCCAACGTCACCACGCCCAGTTTCCCGACGCCCAGCGTCCCGACGCCCAACGTCACGACGCCCAGTATCTCGACGCCCAGCGTCCCGACGCCCAGCTTTCCGACGTCCAGCGTCACGACGCCCAGCGTCACGACGCCCAGCGTCACGACGCCCAACGTCACGATGCCCAGTATCCCGACGCCCGGCATCCCGACGTCCAGCGTCCCGACGCTCAGTGCCTCGACGCCCATCGTCCCGACGACCGGCGACCCGACGCCCAGCGTCCCGACGCCCCGCGTCCCGACGCTCAGCGTCCCGACGTCCAGCGTTGAGGACGCTGGGCGTTGGGACCCTGGGCGTCGGGACGCTGGGCGTCGGGACGTCGGGCGTCGGGACGCCGGGCGTCGGGACGCCGGGCGTCGGGACGCCGGGCGTCGGGATGATGGGCGTCGGGACTCTGGGCGTCGTGACGCTGGGCGTCGTGACGCTGGGCGTCGGGACGCTGGAAGTCGGGATGCTAGGCGTCGGGATACTGGGCGTTGTGACGTTGGGCGTCGTGACGCTGGGCGTCGGGACGTTGGGCGTAAGAGGACGCTGGGCGTCGGAACTCTGGGCGTCGGTACGCTGGGCGTCGGGACGCTGGGCGTCGGGCCGCTGAGCGTCGGCGCAGGGCTGAGCAGACAATTTTTTTTCTAATCACATATTTGTGTTCGGTATCGATCTAGTATCTATATATATAATAATATCCCCTGGAATTTCTTTTTTCAATATTTTCAATGTACAAAATTTTTCCTTTTACGTACGTACGTTTGCGGTTTTATTATAAGTATAGATATAGATATAGTATGAGTTTAGTCTGAGAGATTAGTCTGAGTTATTGATTGTAATCTTTATTTAGTAGTAGTATTACAATCAATTACTCAGAGAAACCTAAAAAAATACATGTTATTTCCTTTTTGTGGTCGTAGATATATTCATAAAAAACCTCATCCAATATTTACTGCTGAAATCTTTACGAATGGGATTTGCAAGAATTATAATAAAGAGATTATAGTCAGGAGACCGATAAAACAGCCTCCGGTTTTGTTGTAATTAATGAATACGTATTACTTACTTTTATATTCTAATTCACAACACGCTTAAGGCGAATAAGATAATTATGAAAATGGTTTGAATTTTATTCAAAAAATCTCTCTCAGATATTAATATCTGAGAGAGATTTTTATCGTTCTTAAGAACGGACGACTGTTGGGGCAAATGGTTTAATTGTCAAGTGGCGACTGCGTGCCGGACGACGAAGCGTGAACAGAGCTCCCGCAAGGTGGACCAATATCGTGGACCAGTTGCTGGGGACAATGTTTGGTGAGAGGTTTTTGTCCACAACAGGTGTCTTTCAGCGGAAATTATGATGAGGAACAGTACTACTTATTAGAGAAAAGTCCAAAGGTAATACACATAGCGGTGCAAATAAAAGCTTTAATTAATTAATTTTGAATGACCTGAGAGTTCCCTCACTATGTATGTCAGGTATGATAACTGTATAAGCAGATTTCTTTTATTTTAATTGGACGTACGTAGAAGGTCGTCTACTTCATTGGGTAAACAACGAGCGTAAAGTGTTCTCTGATATTAAAGCAGCGTATAAATATTCCTATTTTCGTGTCCATATTACATGCGCGTACGACATAATAATAAGATTTGATCAGTAAGATTTTCTCACTAAATGGGTACTGTGAAGATGGAGCTTTCGAGCGAGCGTACATGATGACTGGAAAAGTGAAGTAAGAAAAGGAGGTGGGGAGATGGCGCAACCTAGACTAAATAGAGACCCTTATTGGCGGAGGCCAAGACTCATTTGGAATCCCTACGTCATCCTAATAATTCATCCTAGTGAGCAAATATTCTACAGTTTTATAATATCTACCTTGTAGGTAAGGTGGCATTGTACTCGTATTTTTAATTTAATTTTCATTCACTTAAATATTAACAAGTATATTTTTTGAAATTACGGACACAGAGAACATATGTACTTATTATTTCCATAATAACACAAAAATAGGTGAAGTAGAATGCCTACAGACAGACTACAGAGCAATATCACTTCAGACGAAAGACGTCCATTGCTGGACAAAACCTTCATAAGGGGAGAATACGTCATAATCTCCAGGCTTGGCCAGCGGATTGACGGTCGCAATTGTGGTAGTAATATCGCGTTGCTGCCCAACTCGCGTTATGGTGTTTACTGACACCCTATGGGTATGTTCAACCGCTATTGTTACAGATTTATTCCTTAGAACAGATACACGCAACCTGCAACTGAGCGTTAGGGTCATAGCTCAATACGGCCACCCGACACCCGGCGACCAACGCCCGACCGCCTCGAGCGGCCTGCACTCATTACATCACTCTGCTCCGTATCGCCTCGACCGCAAGCCATCAACGCGCGGGCGGCGCGCGGTCCACGCGCGGACTTTTACTTGACCACTTGGTGACTAGCTTGTCTTTGCATTGTCGTTGCGTTGACTTTGCATTGTCACCTCGCTGGTCCCAAGTGAACCGCGCGTCCTCGAGTGGTACACAAGTAATATCGCGTCGTTCACCCGTCGAGAACAAGTGGACGCCATAAAACTGGTGGTAGAGCTCCAGTGACGGAGCTCGCGGGCGTAGGCACCACCGCATTACCTAATATACTTGCCGCTAAATGGTAGTGTTCAGCACTATCGTATTCCGGTCAGGTGGTAATGTACGGCCCTGTAATTTCCGGCACAGAGGCATAACACCTTAGGCCTCAGGAGTGGTAACGCATCTGCATTTTGACCTTGGTTTTTGTGTGGGTGTCTATAGGCTGCAGTCATCACTTAACATCAATGTGAACTGCATGCTTGTTTACCACTTCCATTACATAAAAAAAAGAGAGTGCTGATCGGGTGCCGGGTGGCTGTAGTCAGCTAAGACCCTTATCCGCTACCTCCTACGATAGTCGGTGGCGCATACAGTGTGATGATGCGGTATGCCTACTGCTGTACCCACTATGTTCCGGTCTAGTCGCGGAACTTCATATAAAATACCCGACCGAAATCCGCTCGGTAATTCCGCTCCCCACGTCGGTAGCGCTCAGAACTTAATACGTTTATGTCAATTGATCTGAGCTTTATGAGTGATATGAGCTAACAACGGTACCTAATATCCGATATCAGTCCATTTTTTATATTCAGTAAAAGCCAGAAATATGAACTAATGCGTAGTGCGTCGTACTTGTTATAACATTTACCTACCTAAAGTGTTTTTCAATTAACATTAGGTAAGCATAGTAATTTGAATAAAAGGAAAACAATTTCTATAGCGCGAATCGTTTGATCATTACAAAAAGAGCCCGGTAAGTATAAAACAATATTTTTAACAAAACAAGTATAAAACAATATCTATATATATAAAACAAAGTCGGGTTTGTTACAACACTTATAACTCGAGATCTGCTGGACCAATTTTCATGGTTTTTGATTTGTTGGATTTGTCTCCGCCCCGAATAACAGAATACATCTTAAAAATAAGAAAAATTTACAAATATTTGAAAAACCTAAAAATTATTTAGTTTCGGAGCTGTCAATTTTTTTGTCAAAATCTGTAAGTAATGATTGACATTTATGCATGCGTTCATAAACTATTTAAAATGTATGATTATACTATTACGTGCATTGGATTTTTTTTTTATATTATTGCATCGCTATTACACATATTGCCAGTGTCAAGTAAAACGATATCTCATATTCGTAATAAGCAGCGTAAAAGTCAGAGTCAGTCAGTCAATTTATCAGTCCGTCAGTCAGTCACAGTCAGTAATTCGAGTAAAGCGATGGCTACTTTACCAGAACATTTACAATGAAGTTTTGGAGGCAACACGAAAGGACGTGTTTTCGCACTATTATTCTAATTCACTTTACACGGGCACTGTAATAAGCCTATATCAAACAAAATGCCACCAACTCCATTTAATATAACTCAAAAATACACCAAGAAAATGAAATAAAATAAGAGCACCACACGCCTCTTTCAAGGTTCCCGCCAGAACGGTGGTGGTGGCGTTGGTGGCGTTAGTTGCGTTAGTGACTTTGGTGTCATTGGTGTCGTTGGTGGCGTAGGTATTGTTGGTGACTCTGGTGGCGGTGTTGATGGCGTTGGTGGTGGTGGTGGTGATGGTTTTTAGTCGCGATGGAGGCATTAGTGGCGTTCGTGACATTGGTGGTGTTGTTGGTAGTTTTGGAGGAATTGGTTTTGGTGGCATAGGTGTTTGGCGATGTTGGTGTTGGTGGTGGCGTTGATAGCGTTAGTGACGTTTATGGTGGTGGCGGTGGTGGAGGTGGTAGCGGTGACAGTGGTGGTGGTGATCGCGGTGGTGGTGACGATGGTGGTGATGGTGATGGTAGAGTTGATGACATTAGTGGTTATAAATGCACAATGTTAATATTCAATTTTTAACATCCGCCATTATGGACCTAAGCACAGACATTATATGTCATTTTTTCGGCCACAAATCTACGGTAGACTCGATCGAAACCTATTTACAATTAAAGATCGTAAAAAAATAATTATTCTGAGTCGAGAACATGTATCCGCAAAATTCGTATCTATTGTTAATTCGTGAAATAAAAACAATAATTTTAAAAATTCAAATTAATTTTATAAATTCAAATGTCAATTGCCCGCCATTATGACGTACACTTTTTATTTTGATGTAGTACCGAAACTGGACAGGCCATTCATTTTTCAAAAATCAATTGCTGTTTGAAGTAGCCTAAGTTACTCCTTATCACATCAGCTATCTGCCAGTGAAAGTCCCGTCAAAATCGGTCTAGCCGTCCCCAAGATTAGCCCCGCCAAACAGACAGACAGACAGACAAAAATTGTAAAAAAAAATGTTTTGGTATATGTACAGTGTATACATACATATGCATTTAGTAAATAACAGTTATTTTAATATTACAAACAGACACCCCAATTTAATTTATTTGTATAGATGTATAGATTTATTATAGAAGGTAATATACAACATAAGACCTAAAAATTCTGTAAAAATTTTAAGCGTCTACTTGCTACCGTTATTATTATTGAACAAAAAATATACGAAAAAAAAAACACGTTTATTGTTTGCCCCATGGACCCCTTAACATTTTCATTTTCTTATTTTTAGTAAATAATTTTGTCTTTATAGTGGTATCAGAAATACATAATTTGTGAAAATGTTAGCTTTCTAGCTATCACTTTTTATGAGATACAGGCTGGTGACAGACAGACGGACGGATGGACAGACAGACAGACGGATGGATGGACAGACAAACAGACAGCGGAGGATTAGTAATCCGTAGGGTCCGTTTTTATGTTTAGGTACGAAACCCCCTAAAAGATAAAACTAAGATACAGAATAGCTTAAAAAATTTCGATATGATTCTTTAAATTGACATAACTTTTTTATTTCTGAACCGATTCATATGAAACAAACACTAAATGTTAAGTGAAGCTTACCACAATATATTAATGAAAACCACAAATCGAATAAGCCGTTTCTGATATTAGCGTGCACGAACACACAGACAAACAGACATTTCTCCGGGATAAAAAGTACCCAGTGTTGTGCGCCAAAGGTTAAAGTATAATCGTACTAAGTTTCATTGTAATCGGACCGGTAGTTTTTATGTGATGCTTGAACAAACAGACAGACAGACAGACAGACAAAAATTTTCTAATCACATATTTGTGTTCGGTAACGATCTAGTAACATCCCCTGATATTTATTTTTTCAATATTATCAATGTACAGAATTTACACTTCTACAGTTTTATTATAAGTATAGATATAAGTCTGTTTTACTACATGAAAGAAATAAACCTTGTGTTGTTGAAGAAGAAACGACAATGAAAGTTTATTCTTTCACTTTTAAAACATAAAATAATATAATATTAAAATTTTCATTGATTATCCAATTGTCAATCAACTCGTATTTAAATCTGTCATCTGACATTCTGAATTCGTTTCTTCTTTAAAATCAGACAATTAAAAAGTTAAAAACTATAACCAAACTTCATGGTAAATAAACACACAGAGTGCGAAGAAAGAAATAGTATTTCTTTACATCTCCCCCCATGGGGAAGAAAATTCACCCGTGAATTTTCACTCCAGTTCTCCATTTGATACTTGCACATTCTCATCCTCTGTTATCTGTACTGGAATTAGTTTTGTGATATGAAAAAGATTTGACTCTGTTTTTCTATGTCCTGTATCTATTTCATAAATTGTATTAGATTTCTTTTTAATTATTTTATATGGTCGAATTCTCAATTCATCTAGCTTTTTCCTATTTAGTTTATTCCCATTTTCTATATATACTAGATCTCCCACACTGAATTCTCTTTGTTTTCTATTCCTATCATACCTCATTTTGTTATAGTAATGTGATTTCAAGGTATAGCAAATTTTTTTTCATCTTAGGTTGTTATTGAGGTTACACAACAAACATTAGATTTTTCATCATTCGCCGGTAAAATCGTGAATTCAAAACGTAACTGCTCCATTTGGATCTTTTTATAAACAAAATTGTCGTTTTATAAGTCTGTTTTACTACATGAAAGAAATAAACCTTGTGTTGCTGAAGAAGAAACGACAATGAAAGTTTATTCTTTCACTTTTAAAACATAAAATAATATAATATTAAAATTTTCATTGATTATCCAATTGTCAATCAACTCGTATTTAAATCTGTCATCTGACATTCTGAATTCGTTTCTTCTTTAAAATCAGACAATTAAAAAGTTAAAAACTATAACCAAACTTCATGGTAAATAAACACACAGAGTGCGAAGAAAGAAATAGTATTTCTTTACATAGATATAGATAAACAATTTGTCAAAATTACCATTTTTAAGTAAAAAAATATATGTTGATGTCACTGACGCACGGTAAAACTCGGACGAGTTTATGTTGCGTCTTAACTGTTTTGTATTTACTTAAATACGTTACTTCAACCTGTAATCCCCGAAGGGGTAGGCAGAGGTAAATGCATGCAATCAAGCATACATGCAAACACCCACGATTCACCGGTTACGTTTTAGCCCATGTAACAGGTGGCGAGCCAGTTGAAATCTCCGAGCACATTGCCAAACTACGAGGTACTGGGAAATTTCCAGAAAATAGATAAATCCCAATAGAACCAGAGATAAAGGACTTTACACCATTATCTCTGTTAACCCCCTACCCCGGAATCGAACCCAGAACCTCAGCGTAGTAGTAGTGGCCTGCTACCACTAGGCAGTTAAATTTACTTAATAATAATAATTTACTTAAATATTGTCCCCCTTACTCATAAACGTATTATAGCTAAAGTGTTACTAATCTCTCCTTGGTCTTTTTCTATCCTGCACATTTGCCAATGCAACCGACAAGGACAAAGCATTCTATAGCTAAAACGTATCTCTCTCTCTCTCTGTGGTCGGTCCCTCATGTCTGAGGATCGTGGTCAGCATCTGGGTTGCATCTGGATTGGATGATCTGTTTCCACCGGTTTCCATCCAGCGCGTCTCTCACGTCAGTGTAGAATTTGAAAGATGTAGCATATTTTATTTGATCGGTCCACCTTGTTGGTGAGCGGCCACGCGATCTTTTTCCTTCAGTATTTCCAACCACAATCAATTTTTCTAGGCTGGTGTCGCCTCTACGCACTGTGTGGCCGAAATATGAAAGAATGCGCTGTTGGAAAATGGTGGATAAGCGGGTTTTTATGCCGAGTTGGGTCAGGATAGATGCATTGGTGCGCTTAGCAGTCCAGGGTACTCTCAGCATTCGTCTCCAACACCACATCTCGAAAGCATCAATTCTTTGCCTCTCCCGGGCTAGGATGCTTTCGTCAATCCGCCTGCCAATCGTGGCGATTATGGCATATTCTCCCTTAATGACGCACAACACTGTGATGGGCGTCTTTGAATTTGAAGAAGGCTTTGACATCTTATGACGCGGGATGGGCAGCAGCGTCGTACGATAATACTACCGCCACATGCACAACACTGTAATGAGCGTCTTTGAAGAAGGCTTTGTCCAGCTGTGGACATCTTGCGGTTGCAGAAACGATGAATGTAGAAGAGGCAAGGGAGGTGTGTAAGAATCGAGATATTTAGTGCTCCTCGCGCGCACCCTACTGTACGCGAACACATACGAGTACAAATAAATAATTTCCCCCTTATTCATAAACGTATTTTAGCTAAAGTGTTGCTAATCTCTCCTTTGTCTTTTTCTTTCCTGCACATTTGACAATGCAACTGACAAAGACAAAGCATTCTATAGCTAAAACGTATCTAATGTACGTTTATGAATAAGGGGGTTAGTGTTTTATTTCAAACATAATTCACGAATGTGATATCCATCGCTTTGTACTATACGAGTAAATAAGTTCTTAATGTTGTGTTTTCAGATTATTATATTTACTTGAAACAATCTGCCTAGACCTTTATTACCTCGAACTTTGTAACATTATGTTTGCCGAAATTGTGACCCAATTTACATTGGCGTAGGTTAAAAGCACCCGATGCCATTTAATCTCAACCCAGAGTGTATGTTATGCTAATTAAATAATATTCGGGCTCGCCGACACACAGTGGCAGCCAATCTTTTCTTACAACTCCCATGGTATCTACTCATATTCATAAGGCATGATTTACATGTTTTGTATTATTTAAAAGTACCTGGGTAACTGAGCTTTGCTCACAGTCCTAAGATTTGAAATGTCGTTTGAATATTTTCAGGGAACCATTGTTTTCATTTGTTGGTATTGGTACAAAAAATATGGTCCTCAATTAACATTTCTCAGAAAATTAATAAGGGACTTACAAGAATTACAAATTTATATATTTTTAATTTTAAACGCAATCCAAAACAGAGTTAAGGTATTAGGACTGATTAAGGAATCGTTGTAGCAAGTAATAGATAAATAACAGGACAGTGGAATCTGCAACACAACAGCGCAGTTTGAAAAATATTGACCATATGAATATGCTAGCCAGACTAAAACATTACAAATATTAAGGAACAGATGTATGAACAGAAAAACACGCAGAAAATCCTTCTACATCTGATTTATTATAGTCCACGGTTTCGATCGCGTGATTGGTTTTTTTAATGTTATGGAAGTGGCAAACAAGTATACAGTTCACGTTGATGTTAAGTGATGATTGCAGCCTCTAGACACTCACATAAAGACCAAGGTTAAAATGCAGATGCGTTACCACACCTGGGGCCTAAGGTGTTATGCCTCTGTGTCGGAAATTACAGGGCCGTACATGACCACCTGACCGGAACACGATAGTGCTGAACACTTCCATTTAGCGACAAATATTTAAGGTAATGCGGTGGTGACTACGTCCGCGATCTCCGTCACTGGAGCTCTACCACCAGTTAAAAAATGTATAGTTTAAGTATTTACCAGATAGTTTCACTGCTGTTACTGCTCGTGATTGAGTTTCATAAGAAACAATATAAATACGTTAAAGAAACACTAAGTAGGAGTTTGAGGATAGTTTTATGATCTTTGATATAAACTGGATCGAAAGAATTCATCGAGTAGCAAACTTTTCCCCGCAAACAACTCGCTTACGGCTCGTTTGGGAATAGATCCGGAGCATTTGATACAGCTTACTTGCAATCCCATAATCATTATAGTTTGATATTCTGCACTTGACATGATAGTTGTGTGCTTACTGGCTATATATTTAGTTTTTAAATTTACCTGTAATTTTAATTTTCTTTCCTTGCAATCTAAATTAGTATTACCTACTATCAATAACTTACATTCGATTTTAATAGTAAATTTCCTCATTTTTTGACTTCATTCACTTTAAACTTTTTACCTACGAGTAAACGGAGAGTAGATACTGTATTTATGTTTAAGAGCCCTTTATACGGGCGTATCTTAAACCATTCCCGGTCCCATCTGAAACACAATAACAAACAATGCGTTTGCTCACATGTGATTCATGGGACGGGGAATGTGTTAATATTGTTAAGTGTGTTTTATAGAACATACCATGGCACCTGAAATATATCTACATCTAGTAGGCGAAACATCCCTATAAATAGTGATACTAATTGCAATACTAATTGGCCTTGTAATTTCCGGCACAGAGGAATAACACCTTAGGCATCAGGAGTGGTAACGCATCGGCATTTTGACCTCGGTCTTGTTGTGGGTGTCTATAGGCTGCAGTCATCACTTAACATCAATGTGAACTGCATGCTTGTTTGCCACTTCCACTACATAAAAAAAAATTACAGCTCACATTTAATTTATTCTGTCAGGTCTCGTTCATCACGCACGCCGGTGATGGGACCCGGTTGACTTTTTTTCAAATTTATTTGTTTTACGGCCATTACTATTATATTAAATTTAATATATTTATATGAACGATGTTTGCCGGGGTCAGCTAGTTTGTAAATAGACATAATCTCACGAAGTGTAAAATATATTGTTAGGAGAGGTTTATTATATACAAATTTATTTTATTATATATTCAAAGTTTATTATATATTATTAACAAAGAAACGTTAGTCAAGGATCGTGAAATTTGTAATCTAAATGACCGATTAGGAGTAGACAAAATTATATGTAACTATGTAATATTGTATGTATAGCTAGCTAGATATCCTTGGTGTTTAATACATTTTCAGCTTATTGCTAAGCTTAAAAATAGGTGTAGAGCACCATTCACGGAGCTCGCGGGCGTAGGCACTACCGCATTATTAGGTATCTCTTTGCCGCTTAATGACAGTATTCAACGAGCCATTTGGTCCAGAGGTGTGTGACGAGCGTTTTAACCGAGGCTCACGGGTTCGATTCCCGTACCGGGACAAATATTTGCATAGCGAACAGATATTTGTATCTGTAGGGTCTGTCTGTGTATGTGTTGCGTGTGTATAACAGCACCCACGATACAGGTTTATTCCTAGTGTGGGGCTATGAAAGAAGTTGGTGGCGTTAAATAATTCGATAGTAAGTAGCTAATGCACGTTTTCCCTTTTTTATAGAAACGTATTCGACGACGAATCAATGGCTCACCAGAAACATCAATAGCTGCTTATATTGCCACCTTACTTAAATAAAAAATAAAGTTATCGCCGTTAATTCAGGAATAAAGAAATAAGGAAAACATAGGTATTCAAATGTATTTTTACGTAATAAGTATAACAGCCTCGGTAGCCTAGTGGTAGCAGGCCACTACTACTACGCTGAGGTCCTGGGTTCGATTCCCGGGTTATCAGAGATAATGGTGTATAGTCCTTTATTTCTGGTTCTATTGGGACTTTTCCATTTTCTGGAAATTTCCCAGTACTTCGAAGTTTGGTAAGATGCCAACAGGCTCGCCACCTGTTACATGGGCCAAAACGTAACCGGCAAATCGTGGTTGTTTGCATGTATGCTTGAATGCATGCATTTACCTCTGACTAACCCTTCGGGAATTACAGGCGTGAAGTTACGTTTACGTAAGTATAACAGTTGTTTGATTTGAGTATCAACTTTTTTACGCATAACACGACTTCCAATGCCACCCAAAAGTCATAAGCAATTAAACCATAATGAATAATTAAATAGTTTTTTTTGTCAATTAGCTGAATACCTATGTATTATGTGCTGCTAAAAATCCACGCCAAATAAATGACGAGCGTATATGTACGTAAAATGTTAAAATTATACAAACTGAGCAAATATGAATATTCGTTAATCTTGTTAGAAGTTAACAAAATTATGATATCATTATTCTTCGAAGCGGGAATCCTTGAAAATGGGTCATGTGTCAAATTTGTCAAGACTAGAAAGCAATTTCTGGCGACGTCAGAGGTAACCAATCAGGTAGAGGGGTCAGAATGGTAAAGGGCACACTTGTCCCTCTACAATTTTACGACTATGGTAATTTGATAACCCGCTAATATTCTGCAAACGAATATTTTTTTCTATTGATAATCTTGTGTCTAGAAAAATAAAGGATGTAGCATTGGTTTTATATTGCTTATGAGTCTTATGACATGAAAATTTGCAACTTGGGGACAGCGGGAATAAACCAAATATAATACCTGCCGTCATAGGGAATATAACCACTTCGCCTATAGACACTGAACTCCGTTCAAATGGAATAACGTATAGCTCAGAACAACAGCAACGTGACAGATACAAAGTAATTCATCCTGCCAACACAACGATGAAAATAAATTTATGGAACATGCCATGCTTTTTTTCGCTTCACTATTTGTGGCGTTATGTTGTCAGTATGATTTACGTTATTTCTGTCAGTTGAAATTGTTCTGGGCCACTTGATTTCTATTACTTTATTTTCAAAAGAGTTGCTATGAAGTAAACGTTGGTAAATAAATGATAACGATAAGTTAATTTGATAAGATTCCATTCCACAATAAAAATATACTAGCGGTCCGCCCCGGCTTCACCTGCACTACTCTGCTGCTATTAGTCATAGCGTTATGTAGGCTACCTAGTAAGTACCCTATCTGTTTAGTTGGATCAAACTGCACACGATGTGCAAGTTTGATTAAAATCGGTTCAGTAGTTTAGGAGTCTATCGCGAACAAACTGTGATACGTAATTTATACATATATATTTACATATCATACATATATATATATATATATATCATACATATATATACTGGCTGCTGCCCGCAACGTCGTCTGCGTGAAAGCAGTACAGCACCAAACATACCTAAGATGCCAATGTCGCTTTAGCATTATAAGCAAACAACTTTTAAAATAGCATTAAATTAAAACTATAAGTTTTTTTGCAAGCGAAGCAAATGAAGGGAGTCATATGGGAATCTGCTGCGTTCAGTCATAAGATGTGACTGAAGAAAATAGAGAAAATAATGCAGGAATATATTCCCGGACAAAACGGTAAAATACGTACAAAGGTATCAAATTCTTCTTTTCTATTAACTACGTTGGTAGTTATTCTGCCGGGAGCCAAAATGTAAAGAGGGTCAGGACTGGTGACGCGGTAGCAAGCAACGTACAGTTGCCCGTTTGAGAAGCAACTCGTCCTGAGGTTAACACCCGCTGCCCTCAGTGTCTGCCCCTGCGACTTATTGATGGTCATCGCGAAGCAAACATTCAACTGTACGCGCTTGAACTGGAACGTGAAGTTATGAGGTATGAGGGAAATGCGCGGTATAAATACTGCCTCACCAATGCCACAACCCGTAAAAATTACCGCCTCAATGTTGTGTCTGTGGAGCGAGATGGCTTTAAGTCCCGTTATACAACTTCGGAGGAGATAAGTTCCAAAGAAGCATAATCGGGACACCTACCTGCAGCTTGATGGTATGCGATGGAAGTCCGCTTGCTGACAGGAAGTTCAGAAATGCCATGGAATAATGTGTGGCGTCATCTTGCTCGACGATAGTATTTATGGAGGTGTAGACCACTTCATTTCCTATTAATTGCTGCAGCCTAATCATTTTTGGGCGTCAAAATGGCCCGCTCACACACCCAAAACGTTGTATTCTGCTGGTGCGGTATACGACTGAAGTCCCTGTTGACACCGAGAATGAGTTCTTCTAAGCTGCATACTTCTCTGCCGGAAGACTCTGGAAGCACCATCTGTCCACCTCTCTCTTCTGGTAGAGAAGCGAAGCTTTTGCTTTTACTCAGAAGGACATCAGAAAATTCTTGAGCACGTACATTGTCGCCGAGCCGAGCTCTCATATTAATGGTCAAGGGCAGCGTACGAACTCGTTAAGATCGTGACAACAAAGCATTCATCTCGTCAGCCCTCGATCTTCGCGTCACCACGGGAAGCGTTTGCCGAAAATCGTCCACGGCCTCAACTGCCTTTCTATTGGCCATCGTACACTCATTCCATACAATCAGGGAGCAATCTTTGAGCACGTATCCCTTATCGCTGTTACATGACACACCAAAAACAGTCGTTTCGGCGCTCTCTAAATGTAAGGGAATTTTAAACATGGCATGTGCTGTCTTGCTTTCCGGAAGCAGTGTGGCAGCAATTCCCAACGCTACAGCAATAGCAATTTTGCCTTGCCTCCTGACCTCTGCAAGTATGTCAGTGGCAACAAATGTTTTTCCTGTTCCATCAGCACAGAAAACATTTTACCCTGGTTTTGCCGAACGCTTTCTCGGACGGTATCATAAATTTGTTTTTGCTCTAAAGAGAACAACGTGACATGGTCATTTCGCCTGGATCGTAATTTGTCTCAGCGTTATACTCCCAATTTCTACGGTCTTGATGAATCATTGACCCCATGATTGGAGAGCTGGTAACCATATTTGATAGTTCAATCGGCCGTGGAAATTACCACATCTTGAAATGAACTAAGACAGGTGTTCAGCATGCGTTCATTAGTTACTTCGACTTCGTCGCCAGTAACACGAGTCTCAAAGCTCATAGAAAATCTACAGACAGATGATGGCGATACTTCTCTGTCACCGACGCTTGCCTCCGCGAGGGTGTCATTTTTGCCAGTTTTTGTCACCGTCAAGAAGGTGACGTGCTACGCAGGCTGCGCTGTAAACGGGATACTCCACGCCATCAAATGTCCTCAAAAGCGAAATACGTTGGGCCTCGGACCGTGTGAAGTAACAACCGCAGGCAATAGCTTTCGCCATTATTTGGATGCACGATACCTATTAACCTTACCCAATGCGAAATTTGAAGTAGATCCATTAAGTAATTATGAGTTTAGCCCGGACATACATACAGACAAACAACAACAGACAAATAAACACTATATTTGGCTTCGATATCGATAGTAGATATTCTTTAAAACAAAAAAATCAATGTACAGTTATGACTTTTCTACGATTTTAAAGATTCACAGATCTTCCCCCGTAGGAGATAGTATGATAATATGTAGCCTATATGTTGACCGGAACGGTTAATATTCATGCAAAATTTGAAGTAAATCCATTTAGTACTTTTTTAGTTTAGCCCGGACATACATACAGACAAACTATCTGAAAACTATATTTTTGGCTTCGATTTCTATCGTAGATCACGATCCAAGTATTCTTTAAAAAAATATTCAATATACAGTTTTGACTTTCCTACGATTTGATGAAATGTAGAGATTCCCGTGGGAATGAGTGATATTCCCGCAGTAAAAAGTAGCCTAAATGTTGTCTAGGCTTAGTATCTATATACCACAAAAAGTTTCATTTGGAATCCGTCCAGTATCTTCGGAGATTAGCCTGGACAAAGAGACAAACAGACAAACAGACAAACCGACAAACAGACAGACAAAAAAAATTAAAAATGATTGAAAAGTGTTCTAATACTATTTTAACATCGCCCCGAATTAGTTTTTCGTAAATATATACAATGTACAGACACGCGGATTTTACTGTTTTATTATAAGTATATAGATATCATACATATATATATATCTTTATGGGGCTTGAGTGATGAAACATTAGATACAGAATGCGGTAGAGATATTAATTCATCACTTTATTCACCGGTAATCACCTAGAATAACTTAACAATACTAACTTCACCACTACCACTAGCGCATGCGGTATTTTTAATTCCTGAAATTAACAAACAAATACATTAATATCAAATTAATGCTGTTGCATATATTTGATACATACCTAAAAACTAGAGATCTCATGAGTAATCGATGAGCAAATGTACGGTCCTTGCCGTTACTACGGCTTAAAACGACGCTTCAGTGTCTGGACAAATTGGTCCAACTTTGCCTTGGTTAGCTTAATTTGAATGAAAATATCATATTGTATGCGTATTTGATAAAACTGGATAGGCCTTACCTTTTCTTGGAATATCTTAGATTATTATTATACAGACGTGCCCTATTAATTTTGAACACTGAACTTTTAGGTCTACTCTTAATTAAACGCTAGGGAATACAGCCGACATTTCTCGCATGGACATTTGTAATACCTAAGAAAATGCCTTCAGCGTATAATTTGGCAAACCAAAAGGTACTCTATGCCAGTAGAGTTTATCTATTATATAAAAATAAGTCGGGTTTTCCTTCCTGACGTTATAACACCAGAACGCACGAACCGATTTCCACGGTTTTGCATTCGTTGGAAAGGTCTCGGGCTCCGTAAGGTTTATAGCAAAGAAAATTCATAAAAAATTTCAACGCGGGCGAAGCCGCGGGCATCAGCTAGTGATCTATATATCTGTGAAACTACGTGTCGTACGTCTGTGAAACTGTGGGTATGTCCATAATGTCCATACAGGCTCGTGCACTTTACGATTCATTGTCTGCAAAAGTATAAGATATGATTACTTAATGTAAATGAACATAATTACCTACTAATTAAACACCTTTTAACGTGACAAGATCAAGTACATAATACAATATAACTTCAGAGTTAGAAGTAGTAAGCAGGGAGGTACTTAAATAAAAGTACTTTTAAAATATATTTAAAAAAAAAAGATTGTTATTTATATAGTAAATTATACTTACCAAAGTTGTGGATACTAATTGTTGAATACATTAAACAGGCCATTAATTGTTTCGTGTTGGTATCGGGTGATTTGTTGGCAATGGAGATAGTGTTGCTCGCTTGGATACTTTCTTTTTTTTTTTTTTTTCTTTTACGTTTGCGCACCGGCTGACCGCAGCACAGCTCACCACGCGACCTAATAATTAATATTTGGTTCCCACCTTTCGATCGGAAAAGTTCGATTGGGAAACGGCGGCTGAGCGTCGCCGTCGGCAGCGCTCGGATGAAGTCGGGGGAGGTCGTGTGGTGAACAAATATAGGTACCTACCAAACAGAGATGGAGATAGATGACATCTCGACGCACTTGTATGCGCTCGTATAAGTATAATATAATTTATATACCTATATAATTAAACATTTTTGTACCTTTTATTTTATATTATGTAATATTTTATGTAATTTGTTGGTATTCAAGTACGTATAATTTTTTATTTTTGTTTTTGTTTAGTTTATCCTGTTTTATCTACTTATATAATAAATATAATATAATTTATTTGCACTTATGTATCGGTTTATTCCTAGTAAGTATTTATTATATTGATATAGACTTTTAGGACTGATATCCGTGTCCCACCAACTAGTTTCCAGTTGAAAACCAGCGTCAGGCTCCGGCTTGACATTTTGCTGAACTGGGAACTATTTGGTGCAGCCGTGAGGTCTTGTTTTATTTTTCTACTGTTACAAGGTACCTATTTCTTTTTATATTAACAGTGTTCTTTCTTTTTTTTTTGTGTATTAATGTCAATGATTTCATAAATGTTGTTTTTTTTTGTCGTACCAACCTACTTATATTTTAAATGTTTAATTTTTTTTCTATTGCTTTTTTATGCCGGACTTGATCGGCTGCGCCGATAAATGTTTTTTCTTCTTCTTTTTTTCTTCTACGAAATATCATGAAACCAATGTAGGTAACGGAATTAAAATTAAAATAATAATAATTAAAAACTTTATTCGACGTACCTATTCTGCCTAAATCTAGCAAGAATATACATTACATAAATCGGAGTCCAGACTCAGATTTATGAACGAACGACCAGTCGTTTAGTCCCTAGCAGTTCGGATATCAATCAAGTATTACTTATTGATACAAATAGATACTTACTTAATAATGAATACATGTTACTGTATCTATTATTTACCTTATAGGTGGTATCATAGGTATAGGTATTATGTTCTCAAAGAGTTGGAATATAAAACCTTCTTACTACTGTACCGATAGTTTAATATGACATGTAGGTATGTAAAATTTATGAATACACACATCCTTCTCTAACTGTAACAAATTTGTTTGCAATTTAACAAGTATTTTGGTGCAACCGAACCTAAAAGTCAAAAGTCAATCTCATTTGTTACCAAGCTAAACTTTGCGATAATAGGTATATGGTGAATATATATAGATATAGTTACTTACTCACAGTAACAAAGTATGTATATAAACAAACGTCAAAATGTTCAACGTATAGGTACCTACTTTGATGTTTGTCGATTCACCATTAGTCGTGGCAATCTTAACAATCACTTGTATCTGCACATTTTATGAGCATAAAAGCTTTTGTTGACAAAATGCAAAAACATGAAGTGAATAAACTGTGTCGCAAATCGGAGCTTTTAGTAGCTAAGAAGGGTCGGTATTATTAAGTAGGTATTCAGTATCCCGGGGAAGTCGTTTTGTTCGAGCAATTGAATGCTACTCTCTCGTTGAAAATTGCAAACCTTGCGAATCAACTGTTCCAATCAACTGAACCGTGTATCTCGTTTAACGACAACAACAAGAACTATTCTTACTTTTACAGATCATGTTGACAATATACCTACAAATACAAAGAAATTCACAATTGCGGTTTCCCACAGTGTTAGTTTTTTTTTCACCCATTGTAATGAAATAAGTATACCTATATAAAGTCCTTTATAAATTGACGTTAACTGATTTGATTCTTGAACCCTTAAAAACACATAGTTTGGTCCTGAAGTATTCGCTCATTGCATCGAAATGCTTATTCTTAGAATTCTTAAATGAAAACTCACATTGTTTTGATTGTTCAGTTCAGTTCAGACTTTCTATGAATATGATTACGAATGATCATAAAGTCTGAAATTAATTGCAAGTTTCTTTCTGTCACAATTCTGCAATGAACTTCCCTTCAACATATTATTATTTCTTAACTATTATTCAAAATTGGACTTAAAAGAAATTTCCACTGATATTTGGCGGGACGGTGATACATACATGTAATTCTTAAAAGTAATACCTAAATAAATAAGTACTCTTAGATATTACTTTTATTACTATACGATCATTTTCAAAGCTTTTCATATAAATTTAATAATTATTCTTACACACACATGCACGCCCTATTACTGCGTTAAATGTAAAAGTAAAATTTTCAATGTATTCACCATTTCTAATTCTTTTTTTTTTTTTTATGTAATGGAAGTGGTAAACAAGCATGCAGTTCACGTTGATGTTAAGTGATGACTGCAGCCTATAGACACCCACACAAAGACTAAGGTCAAAATGCAGATGCGTTACCACTCCTGAGGCCTAAGTTGTTACGCCTCTGTGCCGGAAATTACATTCTATTAACTTTACGTACCTATAGGTATTTACTTTTGAATTTATGATCCATAACTGTGTTAATGTAATCATAGAATGTTTCGAGGCCGCCTAACACAAGTATATTACTTACTTAAAAGATGACCCCCACCACAATGTACAACTTAAATTTTTAACATTTTTTTTTATTATACTCTCTCAATTCAGCCTAAAGACGTCCACTGCTGGACAAAGCCAGAATTGGGGAACAATTTATAATTATTCTCACGTTATTCTAACCGTTTGGCGTTTCACAGTAGACTGTTTTCAACACACGATCCATAACATTATATTTATTGCTTCGATCAATCTTCTCTGTATGTCCGGCGAATCAAAGAGATGCTTCAATCTATAGCACTACATCACTTTTCTTTATCGTACAGTTATTAGGATTCTCAGACTCTGAAAGCAAAAACATATAATTCCAATTTATAAATTCCGAGGAGTTTATTCATTAATCCATCTAGATCTTTTATCCCAGAAACAATGCATGGATATTGATATTCGTATCAACAATATTGCTACAAACTTCGTCCCTAGCGTAGTACTTACACTAAAAAGATATGGATACTTTTATTGTATCTACCTAGTAGAGAATACTGCACTTTAAAATTTAGGAGCACGATTAACAACACAGCTAATCCAAAAAGATACTTATTAAGATCCAATATGTCAACAACTGTGGATTTTTTTGTTGCATGTAGGTACATAACCGCTTTATTTATTTATCTTTTAATTAAAAGATAGTACTTTCCATGTTTTAACAAAATTTTAGGTCGGGTAATTTTGGAGTACGCCCTCGAGTTCCAATACTAGCACTCTAACACGAGTAGGTAGCCATTATGACATGTGTTGCTTCCGTTTTTTTTAATCTATTCGTCAGTGTTTATCAGTAACAGAATATGAAAATTCACAACGCTCTCATTAAAAAAAGCATTTCTATCGTTTTATTGGCACTGTTCAAAATTGTCAGACATACAGATAGACTTTGTTTTATAATAAGTATTTAAAATCGCATGAAAATCCTGGCAGTAATCTTTGAGTTTATCGTGAACAGACATACAGACAGACAAACGCGGCAGGGGACTTTGTTTTATAATAAGTATAGATAGACAGATAGATAGCCGTTACACGACGTCGATGTAGAGCTTTTTCTAATGAAACATGAACATTATAGTCAAAACGAACCTAATCATAATAACGTATATTTTTTTCTTTCGTTGGCTCAAGAAACATTTCATTACCATAATACTTAATATTCCTGTTCTTTAGAGTTCGACGCACGTACGAACATCATCCAAAGACCGCTTTCAGACGTAACTCAGATTAAGTTTGGGAAATTACTTTGGTATTCCACGATTTTTTCATTCTATGGACCATATGATATTATTTTTATTTGTAACACCGAAGTTGAGACGTGTTGTGACTGTAATTTTACGTGTTATTGTTTTCTCTGAATTGAGGCAACAGGCAGTTTTATGTAACTTTAGATCAGTCGCCAATTTAGTATGTCCTTAGGTTTTCGCGAACTCATACACTCATTGAAATAATTTTCGGATTTAACTCGTGTGTATCAAACTAAAATGATTATTTAAAATCAACCCGACATAAACCGTAGAACAGGGAGGTCTGTAGTCTCTGATCACATAACGGAAAAACAAAATCACTATATTCGATTTGACAAAACTCAAATACTTGCGACAGAACACAAACCAATTCCAAGAATGGTTCGCGAGGCTATTGACAATAAAAACATCCAAAATTCAATGGAGGAAACGGATGATGATTGTCACCATCATAGGGCCCGATACTCAGTAGAATTAAATCACAACCGCAACAGTCTGTAATACCTCAAGATAAAATTAGTAACTATTGTGATCCTGAACGCTACGCAAAACGTTTGTGAAATAGATAGAGGTAGCTGCACATAGTCTTCCCGAGACCACGAAAGCTGAAAAGACGCTTTTAGCGTTTAGGGACAACTACCTATCTAGATGTAAAATATTTGTAACATTTTTAGGATTTCATATTTTTAATTGCCGTTGTCCTTCGTACGTACTCTCAATCAACTTTTAGTTCCGAATAATGTCTTGAAAGGGAAAGCTTTTAAAATTTATCAAATGTCCTTAGATATTCTTTGAACTTTGCGGACCGTTTTAACTACAAAATAACTTAGATCAAAGTTTGATCGATCGATGAAGAAGAATTCAAAACAGGTAAGACTCATTATGAAATCAAAGTTTTAAAAGTAAGAAAATATTTACCAGGTATTGTAACCCAAGTTTCAGGTATTTTTTTGTACGATGACGGTGCCAAACTAGCATGCAGCACCACAACCTATATACGTGTACACAAACACCAGAGGTCTGAAGGTCAAATCAATATACGTACTTATTAAATGTGTGTTACAAAAATATTACCTATATATACTTATACATAATTGTATTGGATTAAAGCTGTATGTGATTTTAAGATATTCCTATCCAAAATGCGAAGAGCCGTAAAATAAATAACTAATAAATAATGGAATCCGCCTGAAGACTACACGTCTTACATTAAAACGAAGGTCATTAAAGATTGTGTTACCTTTTCTAAGGCATTCTAATTTTCGATATAGGTATGTCAAACGTTCATTGTTTATTTTTATGAAATTGAATTTATCTCACGCATAAATAAGTGTATTCCATTGATATACGGTTTTTTGTATATCAATGGTGTATTCTCTAATTGGACGAACGATTAATCTTTACCAATTTTGAATGTAAGTCAGCATCATCATCATTTCTACCGAAAGATGTCCACTGCTGGACCAAAGGTTCCCCATAAGGGGGATATGCCATAATCGTCATGCTTGGCATGCGGATTGGCGATCGCAGTGGAGGTAGTTTTATCGCAGGACGCCATTTGACTCCGCATAGAAATAGTTTGACCGCCATTGTTCGGTTGACTAACTGCTTCCGCTAGTGGGCGATGGGGTTGTCACATCCCATCCTATCAGACTGATAGTGAAAATTTTGGTGGTTGTTTTACCGCGGCCCAACGATTTGCCTTCATTACCTACTACTAACATAAGAGTTACAACTAAAAAATAAATTATTTTAAAAAATGTCATCGCGTTGTTAGGTTGAGAAATTACAGTAATTCACTTAAAGTGACGTATGTAATGTAGGTACTACTTGAACAAGTGCAACAACACTAAATATTAACTACCTACTAACTAACACTTATATTTATAAATAAATAAATAAAAATAATTTTACAAACCTTGTGATACGGCATAGTTTTTAAAAAATATATATTATAGATCGATTATACTACCAACACAAAATCATTTTGCTACGGAATAAATAACCACTAATACTCCCAGTGAATTTCTGGATTTTTGTCTACTTAATACCTACTATTCGCTGTGTTACCAAAAACTCGTGAATTGTTTAGTAAACAAAAAATACTATCCTTCAGAGCAAGAATAGACTCGTGTCAGAGCATTCCATCGTGTCTGGGAGACTTATCTTTTCAGTTGAGTGACTAATGGGGATTGGAAATCGTAAACAGTCCATTAGAATGTATACCAAAGTTTGCAATAATATTATGGATTACCATATCCTAAACTATTCTCAGCTATTAACACTAGTCATTAAATTAAATTGAAAACATTATCTTGTTGCTTTTGAAGCTTAGTGGTAAGAAACCACTATCTGCTCGGTCCCGGCTTCAATCTCCAGATCAAGGAGCAAGGGATATTTTTTTTAAAGTCATTTCAGTCATGTCAGCCTCCATATTTAGAACTTCAATATTAAGTAATGCGCCCGATGAATATCTACAATCTCTGCATCTATTACCTAACTGAAAAACAACTGCCGAATCGAAGGTGATTTTGGTGAATCCTATGAAATCCTATCCGTGCAACCGTGAATGTAAAATGTACGTGTAGGCGCTATTGGAGAAGTTTCTGGCCATCCGAAAACATTGCAAATTGGACTTTACTTACATAGGTCGGGGAAAAAGTTTCTTCGCATTTTATAAGATAGTTCAAAACATTTTTTAATATAGTTTATTTAAATTTAACTAAAGTATGTATGTACCATTTTGTTCGATAATCTTTTGCCATCTTGTAGGTAGGGACATGATCCCATTGCTATAAAAATTTTGGGACTTCTCATCAGAATACCGCGACAAGTGGATTTGGCAGTCCTCTCGTGATGTTATCTGATCTCGGGCTCTCGTGATCTTCCAGCGACTCTGCCATGACTATAATATCGTCGGCAAACCGAAGGTGAGTGATGTATTCGCCGTTGACATTGATGCCTAGTGCTTGCCATTCCAGGAGCTTGAAGGCGTCTTCCATTGCATTGGTGAAGAGCAGGGGTGAAATGACATCTCCCTGTCTTACTCCCCTCTGCAAAGGAATCGCCCTCGTGCATTGGTCCTGTACTCGGACTGACATGGTGGCGTTTTTATACAAACACTTCAACACTTCGATATACCGATAGTCAATGTGGCAACGCTGTAAAGACTGCAGCACAGCCCATGTTTCAACCGAATCAAAGGCTTTCTCATAGTCCACGAACGCTAAACATAATGGCCGGTTATACTCCTCGGACGTCTGTATAACCTGCCGCAGCGTGTGTATGTGGTCTATGGTACTATAGCCTTTTCGGAAACCGGCTTGTTCGGGAGGCTGGAAGTCATCAAACCTGCGAGCGAGAGGGTTCGTGATCACCCTCGAAAACAGCTTGTAGACATGGCTCAGAAGCGAGATGGGTCTATAGTTCTTCAATAGGGCTTTATCACCTTTTTTGAAGAAAAGCACCACTACGCCTCTGTTCCATGCTTCTGGCGTAGTACCTTCGAATAGGACGGAATTAAAGAGCTTCTGAAGGACTTTCAGTAACGGTGATCCACCCGCTTACAGAAGCTCTGTAGTGATTCCGTCCTCTCCAGGCGCCTTGTTGTTCTTAAGCTGTTTGAGGGCCATCCTAATCTCGTACAGGCTGATGTCCGGGATATCTTCGGTATAGTGTCGGGTTAATTTGGCTCTCGGGTCTCTGATCAAATCAGAGGCAGGTTGTGCGACCGAGGTATATAACTGTCCATAGAACCTCTCGATCTCCCGCAATACCTCAGGCTTAGTCGACGCTAAACTGCCGTCCTCTGTCTTCAGCTGCATCAGCCGGCTCTGTCCAATAGACAGATCCCTTGCAAACACTTTGGAGCCCTTGTTTCGCTGTATCGTTTCCTCAACACATTTTGTGTTGAAGGATCTGATATCGTGCCGCAAGGACTGTTGGATCTGTCTATTAAGTTGCCGGTATTTTTCAGCTTCATCAGAGGTCTGCAGTATCATTGAGCGTCGTTCTGCCATAAGGTTTGATCGGTAAGTTTTTGAGGTCTATTTCGTCGGCGAGTTTTAAAGTATTTATACCCCACCGACTGGACAGTTTCTACCAACCTGTCATTCATATCGTCCACTGAGATGCAATCCTCCAGGCAAGCAAAGCGATTTTGCAATTCGAGCTGAAAGCTCTCGGGGTTTTGTATGTGAGAAACAGTAAGTCGGAGCATAGACTTCATTAGACGAGATCTTCCGATCTTGATGTTTAAATTCAATGTGCCCCTAACCATTCGGTGATCACTTCCGGTTTTCACCCTGTGAATCACGGAGACATCATTGAATATGTGTTTCTTGGTGGTCATAATGAAGTCTATCTCATTTTTTGTGGAACCGTCGGGGCTCATCCAGGACCATTTCCTATGAGGCGGCTTCTTGAAAAAGGAGTTCATCATAAAAAGTTCCTCCTTCTCCAGAAAATTGGCCAGCCTCTGGCCCCTAGGGTTCCGATTCCCACATCCAAATTGCCCCACTCTCAGCTCATTATCGCATCTCTTGCCCAGCTTTGCGTTGAAGTCTCCCATCACAACGGTGAAATACGTTTTGGAAGTATGTATGGCCCTACTTATGTCCTCATACATAGCTTCCACCTCGTCGTCCGGGTGTGCCGAGGTCGGTGCGTAGACCTGGATGACCTTCAAGGAATATCTCTTGGATATTCTGAGTATCAGGTACGCGACCCTACTCGACACACTCGTGATGCATTCAATGTTGTTAACGAGAGACTTGTGGACGATAAACCCGACACCACCTTGGGACTGCTGGTCGCCCTCCCGGTAGTAGAACAAGTTGCCAGACTTCAGGGTTATCGTGTCCTCTCCCTCTCTACGGACTTCAGATAGACCTAAGATGTCCCAGTGCAACTTGTTCAATTCTTCTTCCAGCTCAGCAATTTTCTCGTCTGTCCTTAACGTGCGTGTATTGTATGTTACCAGTGATAACCTACGTCGGTTTTCCGTTATGCATGCCGAAGTCGTTTGACGGAAGCGACTCACCCGGAGATTCTTAGCACCAATGGCTCCAGAGCTCGACCAGCGCCCGTCTACGCCGGTTTTGTCTGCATTTCCATCTTGAGGGGGGTTTAGACTATAACCCGCCACGCTGGTGCAGTGCGTGTTGGCAGGTCGCTAGAGCCTCGTTTGTTGTGTAGCAGGGTGCACCACGTGCAGGTGAGGTTGGCTTGAGTCTCGATGATGTTGGTTGAGACCCCTTACACCCAACTAATCATGTACCTAACGTATCGTAATTACACGCCCATATTTCCCGAAGGGGTAGTTAGAGATTAATACACTCACGATCCGCCAGTTAAGTACGTATTGTACCAATATAAAATAAACGACGAGGTAATTGCTATTTCCGGTTACATAACCAATTTATCAAAGTCCGAGAATGACACTGGAACCACTTATATTACTCTATGACTGGAACATAGAGCAACACGGGCCACCGGCCGCCGCGGCGGCCTGGAGGGGAGTAGGCATAGCGTTTATTACCGATGCAAAACAGTCTTGTCATTTTTTTGCGGGAGGAAATGCGTGCGACACACACGCATACTACAAAAATCGTCTATTACTACGAAACTCACACCTTGACTTTAACAAAATACAGAAACAATTTCACGCACACATTTTAACATCTAGGCGACAGGTATAGACCCATTTGGGCTTGTACTTTGACCGAGGGAAAAGCCTGCATATGGCTACGCCCCTCCGGAAATCTCGTCCCTCAGACCCTGGCATCAAACCCAGTACTTCAACGTAGTGATAATGACCATCTACCACTACTTAGGCATTACTTAGGGATTACTGAGGCAGTCAACATTAATTTTTTACTTTTCCCTGTGGCAAACGAAAACTCTAGAACATAACCGTAAGTTAATGTTTAATGTATTTAAAATCCTTTATCAACAGTAACTTCCTAACTTTGCAACCGCAGTTTGCCTAATTAAATTATTCATGCAACATCGTAGTCGAAAATCAGAAGTAAGTACCTAATTACGTCTCTTTTTACAAAGTAAAGTATTTTTTTATTTTTTTAAAAGAATCTTTCCAACATAAAACATGGATTACTAATGCAAAATATTGTGTTTATATTTTACATTGATAACTCAATTTAATTAGTATATCGTTGCAAAGATTCTTCCTATAGAAATAAATTGTAGGTTTTAAAAATTATGGTGCGCAACTCATAAGTCATGATTTATTTTGTTTTAAAAATTAGTTTTGTATTTTTTTGTTTGCTACAAAAACTATTCGGTAGACCTTGACATTTATTGATATGAGGAAATATAGCGATTACTTTTTTGTGCTCCTTAAAAACTACACAACAAACAATTCTAAAACGAATATAGAGTCAAGATTTATTTGAACAAAAATTACTTTAGAGGAAGAATTTTCTTCTACTGGAAGAGAATTCTTCCACTTGTCCAGTCAGTCAACCGAACAATGGCGGTCAAACCATTTCAATAGAGCGATAGCATAAATATCTACTGGTGGTAGAGCTCCAGTGACGGAGCTCGCGGGCCTAGGCACCACCGCATTACCTAATTTACTTGCCCCTAAATGGTAGTGTTCAGCACTATCGTGTTCCGGTCAGATGGTAATGTACGGCCTGTAATTTCCGGCACAGAGACATAACATTGAAATAAAACTATTTTTACGGATTTATCTCGCGTATATTAAACTAAAACTTCTGTCAGACAAATGTCACCTCAGTCTGCCCGGGACCACGGAAGCTGAAAAGCGACCGAAACGTCGGGTTGATTTTAAAAACCATTTTAGTTTAATATACGCGAGATAAATCCGTAAAAATAGTTTTATTTCAATGAGTGTAGCTCGCGAAAACCTAAGAACATAACAGAGACATAACACCTTAGGCAACGCATCTGCATTTTGATCTTGGTCTTCGTGTGGGTGTCTATAGGCTGCAGTCATCACTTAACATCAATGTGAACTGCATGCTTGTTTCCCACTTCCATTACGTAAGCTGCCGCCACTGCGATCGCCAATCTGCCTGCCAAGCATGGCGATTATGGCATATAATAATAAAAATAGCAACCCATTATACGTCCCACTGCTGGGCACGAGTCTCTCCTCTTTTTGGAGGAGGCCTGGAGCTTACTCCACCACGCTGCTCCAATGCGGGTTGGTGGAAATACGGGTTAGTGGCCAACCCGCTGTCGGATGTTTTTCAAACCGCTCTAAGGCCTACGTGTGACACACACACCCACTACAAAAATCTCTATTGCTACGAAACACCTTGACTTTAACAAAATACATAAACAATTTCACGCACACATTTAAACATCTAGGCGACAGGCAGAGGCACACTTGTGCTTGTATTATGACAGAGGGGAAAGCATATGGCTACTCCCACTCCAGCCCGCCGCGGCCGGTGGTCCGTGTTGCCCTATGCACTTTCTAATCGAAATAAGATCAAAATTGGATGGTTCATGTATTCTGTATAAACTTTATTTACACACTTTGAAAAACATTTAGACAATTAAATTTTTTTTTTATTTATTTATTTATTTATCACCACAATAACCTTAATAACTTCACAGTTTCACATAATAAAAACATAAAAAGTCGTGAGTGATTATTAAAGTAAATTGTGGGAGACTGGTGCCTAAACTAAGCAAAGCCTGTATTTCAGGACACCAGCTCTTCCCTCTTAAGAAAGGATTACAGAAATTCATGAAGAATACATTGTGCTAATAATAAGGTAGATTAGGTGGTGGTACATATACAGATATATACCTTTTTTTAAATACAGAAAAAAAGTTAAATGTTACACAAAATAACAAAGGCTAGTGTATAAATGAGCGCATGCGTGCGTGAATGTATATGTGTGTGTATGCGTGCGAGCGAGAGTAAGTGAGTGAGTGAGTGAGTGACTGAGTGGTGAGTGAGTGAAGAATTAATGAATTTTCTTCGGTTAGAAATTCTAAATAACAAACTCATCATATTACACCCCTCAACATTTACTTAGATCTTGAAGAGCACTGTCGATTGATGAACTATGAAAGAAGAACGTTGTAGGTAAAAGTTATGTCCCAAATAGACCTACCTATGTCTGTCTAAGATACCTACCTATATTTCAAGATTCTTTCTAAACCTATGAAAGTACCATAGTTCAACCTGAACACTGTTCATTGTTCTTTAAACCGACAACTTGTATTTTTAACTGTATACTCGTACATTTATTTACAGTAGAGAATTAAATTTAAATACGCTTACACTCGCAGCTCCACATTAGGTATTATATAAACCTGTGTCGTGGGTGCCGTTGTACACATACAACACATACACAAACACCCAGACCTGAATTATCTGTAGGTCTTACAAATTTTTGTTCCGGTGCGGAGATCGAACCCGCGACCTTTCGAATCAAACGGTGATTTCGCACCGCTGGACTAACCGGGTCGTCAAAACATTTATAAGTAGGTATATTAATAAATTCATTATTCAGTCTAAGGGAATTCTCTTAAAAGTAAGTAATTAAGTAGACTTTGTACGAGTATTATTCAAAACGTAACATTTTAATTGAATAAGCAAAAATATGGATAGAAAAAATAATTTGTTTATCGTAGCTGCGGGCGTAGAGGGCGTGGGTAGTACGGTTGAATAAAAACCTTTCAGATTTATTTTTAAAACTATGAAAGAGTTCTGGGGCAAAATGTATTTCAATGAGGTAAACATTCAGTTAGTAAATAAAATAAAAAAGAATTCAAAATTGATTAAATTCTGCCATTGAAAGTATGTTCCGAAAACTATGAATTATCAAAAGTAATCTTACTAATGTAATAAATGCGAAAGTTTGTTAGTATGGATGGATGGATGTATGTTTGATACTCTTTCACGAAAAAACTGCGGGACGGATTTGAATGAAACTTTACAGTAATATTACCCCTAATTTGCACTAAAAACATTAAACATGATGATGTTTCGCAACTCGTCGCATAAAGTATGTATTGCGATAAATGTCTTGTTAGTGCTAGCGTTCGCACTGCTGTCAAACCTATCATTTTAACATGTTTTTATATGAATGTTTCATCAATGCAAACTCACGGTTAGCTATACTTCGGAATTATATACCTATAGGCAACGAAGAAATATATTTGGGTTACAATTTGTAATGATCAAAAATAACGCGGAGGAACTCGCGGGCAAAAACTAGTATTTTATAAGACTCTTTTCATATGAAGCCAACTTATTCGTGTTTTTCTATAACTGATATATTTAAAAAAGTTAAGATTAGTAACTAATTAAGTAATTACGGATAGCAGTGAATTATTTTGCTTTTCAATTTAAAAAACTTTAAGTACCTACCCATCTGATTTAGCGTTAGAATAAATCAGAATTTTTATCTTCAATCTATCATCGAACAAAAGTTTATTTCATACATACTAAACTAATTCCAATCACAGGACCGGATACTAAACCGTTATCAAATATACGAGAAACGTTTCATGGAGAAACGTGGATTGTCTGTGGTAATAAAATATACAAATAGTACCTCAATCCTTTCACAACAATTGTGTTTATTACATTCAAAACACTTTATTTTAAAGAAAAATGGAAAGAAAAATTTGACTTCAGCGAGACTCGAACTCGCGGCCTACTGGGAATCTAGTCCAGCCGCTCTTCCAATTGAGCTACTGAAGTCCTGCCCGATTTGTCAAATCTTACCTTCACATTTATTGCATTGCTTTATGGTAGCAGCAGCGCCATCTATTGCGAACTATGCTAGTTAGGCAACCGATATAATAGACTTTGCAGTTTATTGAATATCGTAAGGAAGTCGCTTTTACCCTTAATAATTGTTTTATATTATTTCGCATTAACACATGCTTGTGAAATATATTTTATTTAAAGAAAAACCTAACTTGCCTGTTAAGAAAGGATTACAGAAATTCATGAAGAATACATTGTGCTAATAATAAGGTAGATTAGGTGGTGGTACATATACAGATATATACATTTTTTTAAATAGAGCAAACAAAAAGACAAGACAAATCAACATCTTACTAACATTTTTTACGTTAATAAAATGTTGATTTAGCAAATAAAATTGTAAAAACACTGAAGTCTCGAAATTACTGATCTTTTTTTCTCAATTCTAATTCTTGCCATTAAAGTATGAACGTACTTAATTATTATCTTGCCTATAAACTGCTGTCAGATTTGAATTCCAATGTGTTTACCTGATAAAAAACTGACACCTATGACGTGCATTGCATACCAACCCAAAAAAAAACAGCTATTTTGGTCTGAATTAATAACTTGGTTCACGTCAATACCTACTAAAACCATGTTAATGGTTCACGATTGCAAGATTGATATTAATGATAGTATACTGAGATAATGACCCATTCATTAGCTACCTTTAATATAATATAAAAAAACAACGGTCACACTACGGGAGTGCCGTTTTTAAGGTTCCGTAGTGAACAAGGAACCCTTATAGTTTCGCCATGTCCGTCTGTCTGTCTGTCCGTCCGTGGTTTAGCGCAAACATTATAAGTACTAGAGACTTGAAATTTGGCTCAAGTGTCCCCCCCCCCTACAGACTAAACGGTTGTTGTTAGAAATTCAAACGTTACGGCAATAGTAGCTATATATAACGAAATTAAAAGGAAAACTATCACACTTAAGTTGGCCTTGCAAGTTTGCGAGTAATAGTCGATCAAATGTACTTTACTCGAAAATTTCGAACAAGTCCTTAAAAAATATATATATTTTTTTTATTTCATCTTTTACTCTGTAACTACGGAACCCTACACTGCGCGTGGCCCGACATGCACTTGACCGGTTTTTTTACCATCATCGTGTGCGCACGTTCACTGTCCTCAAGCAGACACAATAGTTAAAACAATACAAATGGACACACGTGGTACATGGGACATGGAATGGGTTAATATTGCATGTACAGGAGAATAATGTATGGTGGGATTATTCATAATAAAAAGATCTCATTGTCACTGTAATTAATTAATTCTTAACAAAATTAACAGATTTCATATCTTTGAAATCTTAAGAAGATACATTATGCTCCAAAAACAGACTTTACATTAGAAAATTCGTACCATAAAACGAATATCATAATATTAATCTCTCCAATATTTTTCTAGATTTTTAATTTATTTCATGACATTGAATTAGTTTCGTGCTACGCGAAATTTTTGGGAATCATGCTACTAATGTGCCCGTGTAAATCGACGTTAGACAAAGTAATTCCCACTGACTATTCTATTATAAGTATTAACAATAAAAGACGTTAAGAAAAAAAATATTTCGCTAAAACGCAAAGCGCGCCGACTCGTGCGTCGTAGTGTATCCGACGAAGCGGAAGCAGTATCGTATACATTGTGTATTATATTCTAATAATACCTGTAATATTATAGATGTCTTCAGAATTATACGAAACTAGCTATTGCCCGCGGCTTCGCCCGCGTATATGTCGTTTTATAAATAACTTAACTATCTATCTCTGTACCAAATTTCATTAAAATCGGTTCAGTCGTTTGGACGTGAAAACGAGGTAACAGACAGACAGACTGAGTTACTTTCGCATTTATAATATTAGTAGGGATTATTTACCTTCATTGCACCCGTGCGAATCGAAATCTATCAAAAACATCTACCAATACGAAAGTAATGTTAAATTATAACCTCCCAGGCCTTCTCCACTACAATAGCACCTACATAAGCTTGGGTAAAGCAGGGTAAAATATGTCCGTTTCCTACCTGTACCCGGGAAAATGTTTTCCGTTCAATTTACCCGTTGGTTCCGGACTTTTATGTCAGTACAGACGAAGTTCCTGCTATATAACATGTGTCACATCAGTAAACGTTTACTCTTCACTTTCCTTTATTTAGATAGAGTGAACTCTATATAAGTTCCTGAGCTCTATATATTTGTTTTTTTTTGTGTATATGTGAAGGTGTTTTTAGGGTTCCGTAGTAAACAAGAAACCCTTATAGTTTCGCCACGTCCGTCTGTCTGTCTGTCTGTCCGTCCGTGGTTTAGCGCAAAAACTATTAGTACTAGAGACGAAAAAGTGGTGGAATAAAAACAAAAAATAACTATTTATCCTTGTCCACATGTAACGCGCAGATACATTTTTTTAATAGTTTTTGTATACGTATAGTGTGGGATATCGTTAGATAGGTCTTTCAAAATTGTAAGGGTTGTGCTAATATAATTTTTCGATTTAGTTAACTGTTCGTAACTTATAAAGCTTTAAAGTGCCAATTTGCGTTAGAGTCAAGTGTCCCTCCCCTTTACCAACTAAACGGTTGTTGTTAGAAATTCAAAAGACTCAGCAACAGTATACATGTAACGAAATTAGGAAAAAAAAAAGGAAAACTATCACACTTAAGTTGGCTTTACAAGTTTGCGAGTGATAGTCTAGCAAATTTATTTTACTTGAAAATTTCGAACAACTCCATAGAAAACATTTAACGGCCTCCGTAGCTTAGTGGTAGCAGGCCACTACAACTACGCTGAGGTCCTGGGTTCGATTCCCGGGGTTGTCAGAGATAATGGTGTAAAGTCCTTTATCTCTGGTTCTATTGGGATGTTTCCATTTTCTGGAAATTTCCCAGTCCTCGAAGTTTGTTAAAGTGCCCGGAAATGTCAACAGGCTCGCCACCTGTTACATGGGCCAAAACGTAAGCGGCGAATCGTGGGTGTTTGCATGAATGCTTGAATGCATGCATTTACCTCTGCCTACCCCTTCGGGGATCACAGGCGTGAAGTTACATTTACATTATTCAAACCTAAAAACTACGGAACCCTAAACTGCGCATGGCCCAACATGTCATTAAAATTTCAAGTTTAACCAAGTGGACATACGTGTGTCCGGTCGTCCGTGTCGAGTTGACGAATAACTCCTTGAATGTATGCATTTACCTATGCCTACCCCTTCGGGGATTACAGGCGTGAAGTTACGTTTTTTATCTGTTGTTTCTTGAAAATTAACCTAATTTTCGTGAGGTAGTAATTACTATTAGTACTGGGAGGTACTTGCAATACACTCTAGAAAGCTCTATATAATATCATATCTATAGTGGTTCGAGGGTGTAAACACAGTGTTACCTTAATTGTGGACACTAGGGTTTTTTGTTTTTTAGAATGTCAAAATTACTCGAAAACTGTAAGAATTATAACCCCAACTACTTATTTATCCGTAAATTGTGACCTGGATCAGAAAAGCCAAAATGTTTTAAGCACCTCATGCAATTTTAATAATAATCAACATGTTTTGCTGAATCTTTGTGGGCGACTTAAAACTCAAATGTACAATTAACAGAATTAGAAATTTATTCATTCATTTCGAATTTTAGAATAACAAGCACCTCTTATGAAAAATCTAAAGCAAACGTTAAAAATCACTTAAATAAAACTATTTTTTTGATTTTTTAATTATATCCGTAGAATGTCACATTTCCCCTTTCACAAACTTAACAAAGAGAAAGAGTCGATAGAAAGTAACATAAAAAAATATCACATCATAACGAACATAATTAAAGAGAATAAAGGATAGGTACTCTTTTACGATAGAGACGTTGCTAACTAAAGCTAGTAGCTAAGCAAAAAAGCTCAATAGAAACACGGTCAGTGTTTCTATTGAGCTTTGAGCTTTCTGATTGAGCTTTTTTCTTCACAATTATGTAGGTGGTGAGAAACCTTCATCTACAAAACTTAGATGGGAAACTTATAGCTTAGGATCCCACTGCAGAATCGTTTCGTTCATCCAGATATGCAGCAAATCTAATTTTTATGCATTTTTAAAATCTAGAGAATATATATCCACTAGGTTGCCTATCAAAATTTGGGCGCAAGTAATTTAAATTAAATTATTTTATCTTTAACAGCCAGTAACTCTTATTTGCGGCCAATTCAATTTGGCTCCCGTATATATCATAATATAAAGAAAAAAAATAGCTTTAATTTGATATACGAGTATAAATAAAACATGTACATTATGGACGTAAAAAGTTATCGGGGCGGAATGAACACATGTAGGGATGGCCAAGTGCGCAACGGCAGCCGTGATTTTGCAGTGTTTAGATATACATATAGCCGTAACATGAACGACATTTTTATTAAAAAAAAACAAGTAAAAAATCTTTCTCAAAAAAATATAAAAAAATACTTGCGGGCTTTTTTGATAGGCAACCTAGTGGATATAAAATATATTCTTAAGATTATAAATATGTGTAAAAAATTAGGTTTGCAGAATATTTTGCTAGATGAACGAAATGATTCTGCAGTGGGATCCTAACATATTATTATTACAACAAATAAAAATAATGTCAAGGTATTTTCTATTCTTTGCAACCTTTTTGTATTGTGAAGTTAAAGCTGTTTACGTAAGTACCTAAGTACTTCAACTGCGTAGGAGTTTTTTAATAATTCCCTTATTCATGAATGTATTCTATTCATATGTATAAAATAAAACATATTAATAAAAAAGTCGCCTACGAAGGATTTATAGAGACGAGCAGCGCTTGGTTCATGGCTGTTGTCGATGGCGATCGGCAGAAGAAAAGGCAAGTACTTATATATGCTACTTGCCGGTGGAGATTAAAGGAAAAATGTATATGTATTCTGATTTAGAACTTTTAGACACTGAAAAACTGTTATTGGACTTAATAAGTCATCATCGCATAAATTTTTACGTCCCTGTAATTTCAGGCACAGAGGCCATAACACCTTAGGCCTCAGGAGTGGCAGCGCATCTGCATTTTGACCTCTGGTCATTGTGTGGGTGTCTATAGGCTGCTAATGTGAACTGCATGCTTGTTTGCCACTTTTATTACATAAAAAAAAAAAAAGAAAATTTATAGACAGTCGCATACATTTCAGCAGAAAATATCAGAAATTAATTACCTAGATAAGTCCATGAATGAACGTTCACAGAAGATTTGATATCGGTAACGTCATCTATTAGGTCATTATGCTTTTGTTACCTACTGCCTTCGTATAGTTGTGTACCGCGCCATCTGTTGAACAGTTCATGAACTAAAGTACTTAATTTCAGTGCCAAACGTTAGACGCGGAGGCGCTTTGGGAAATGAGGAGACGAAGTACACCTACACAGCCCCTCTGAGTTTACGATGAGCCTCGTGGAAAGCCATGTCATCACGCTATCGTAATGTAAATTCGAATGAATAATTTAAAGAGTGCTCACATGCGTGCAATTATTTAATGTTTTCTTTTTAGAGATTTTAGATGAGCTCATTAGACTATTATTGTTCTTGTTTCTAAGACCAAGTGGAAATGTAACAATTAACCATTCAGATTAAAGATAACAGAGATAACTAGATTAACATTATTACATTGCATAATATTGAGGATATTTATTAATTATCTATACAAATAAATAAAATTGGAGTGTCTGTTTGTAATATTAAAATAACCGCTTTTTACTAAATGGATATTTATGTTTACACGGTACATATACCAAAACAACATTTTTTACAATTTTTGTCTGTCTGTCTGTCTGTCTGTTTGGCGGGGCTAATCTTGGGAACGGCTATACCGATTTTGACGGGACTTTCACTGGCAGATAGCTGATGTGATAAGGAGTAACTTAGGCTACTTTTATACTAGCTGCGCCCACGACTTCGTCCGGGTAGATACTGAACAATCATATTTTTTCTCACATGGACGAAGTCGCGGGCACAGCTAGTACAACAATATAAAATTCTGATATGTATTTCAATTACAGACGTACACAACATTAATTGGTGGGTAATTATTGGACAACTAGTTAATAAATATATAAAATTATGAAAAGGTATCAGGTAGTGAGATTAAAAATTACAACTTCCAAAATGATTACAATTCAAACAAGAATTCAAATAGTTAATATTAAGTTTACAGAATTCAATTTTAAACAGATGAGTAAAATTGAAAGTAATCTATACTTATAATAAAACTGTAGAAGTGTAAATTCTGTACATTGAAAATATTGAAAAAATAAATCCCAGGGGATGTTACCAGATCGATACCGAACACAAATATGTGATTAGAAAAAAAATTGTCTGTCTGTCTGTCTGTTTGTTCAAGCATCACACAAAATCTACTGGTCCGATTACGATGAAACTTGGTAATAGGTTGGGGAAAAAGTTTTTTCGCATTATAGTATGTATGAACTTGTAATAAAATCTCTTTGGCTGTAGTATTTGTATCTGGCTGGTTTTGGTAACATTGAGAGTTAAAATTTTAAGGAACATAATTCCAAATTCAAATTAGGCAAATGTGTGATTTTCATTTGTTTTTCGTACTGTCAAGATGAGTGAATCTAATGAAGAAATTCGATACATTTTAAAATTTTACTACAAAAAAGGTAAAAATGCAACGCAAGCCGCGAAAAAAAATTGCGATGTTTATGGACCTAGTGCAGTGTCTGTGAGAGTAGCACAAATTTGGTTTATGCGTTTTCAATCCGGAAATTTTGATGTCAAAGATGCACCTCGCTCTGGTCGCCCTATTACGGATAAGATGGATGCCATTTTTGAAAAAGTGGAGCAAAATCGACATATCAGTAGTTACGACGTAGCTGAAGAACTGAGAATTGATCACAAAACAGTTTTGGCGCATTTGAAAAGAGCTGGGTACAAAAAAAAGCTCGATATTTGGGTACCTCACGAGCTCACTGAAAGAAACCTAATGAACCGTGTACTCATTTGTGATTCTTTATTACGACGTAATGAAACCGAATCATTTTTGAAGAAGCTGATAACTGGTGATGAAAAGTGGATCACGTACGACAAGAACGTGCGAAAAAGGTCGTGGTCCGGGGAAACCCGGGTTAACTCGCAAAGGTGATGTTGTGTGTGTGGTGGGATTGGAAGGGCGTTATTCATTATGAGCTAATACCACCAGGCAGGACTATCGATTCTGAACTCTACTGCGAACAACTGATGAGATTAAAGCAAGAAGTTGAGAGAAAGCGGCCGGAATTGATCAACAGAAGGGGTGTGGTGTTTCATCATGATAACGCTAGACCTCACACATCTATAGCCATTTAGCAAAAATTAAAAGAGTTTGGCTGGGAGGTGTTAATGCATCCGCCGTATAGTCTTGACCTTGCACCTTCAGATTTCCACCTGTTTCGGTCTCTTCAGAATTCTTTATGCAATGTTAGGTTAACATCACGAGAGGACTGCCAAATCCACTTGTCGCGGTATTTTGATGACAAGTCCCAAAATGTTTATAGCAATGGGATCATGTCCCTACCTACAAGATGGCAAAAGGTTATCGAACAAAATGGTACATACATACTTTAGTTAAATTTAAATAACCTATATTAAAAAATGTTTTGAATTATCTTAAAAAATACGAAGAAACATTTTCCCCAACCAATATAATTATATTTTAACTTTGGCCCACAACACTGGGTACTTTTTATCCCGGAAAAATGTCTGTTTGTCTGTGTGTTTGTGCACGCTAATTTCAGAAACGGCTTATTCGATTTGCGGTTTTCACTAATATATTGTGGTAAGTTTTACATAACATTGTTTGTTTCATGTCAATCGGTTCCGAAATAAAAAAGTTATGTCAATTTAAAGAATCATATCGAATATTTTTAGACTGTTCTGCATCTATGTTCTATCTTTTTTAGGGTTCCGTGCCTTAAAGATAAAAACGGATCCTATTTCTAATCCTTCGCTGTCAGTCTGTCTGTCCGTACGTCCGTCTGTCTGTCATCAGGCTGTACCTCATAAACAATAATAGCTAGAAAGCTAAAATTTTCATAAATTATGTATTTCTGTTACCGCTATAACGACAAAATTAAATACTCAAAATAAGAAAATGAAAGTATTAAGGGCTCCAAGGGGGCATACATAAATGTGAAAGTGTGTTTGTTTGTCAGTCTTTCATTTCAAAACGGAGCAACGGATTGGTGTAATTTTCTATGTAGAGATACTTGAAAAGGTGCAGAGTGACATAGGCAACTTTTTGTCTTCTTATATTTCCCCACCCCCCTTTAAATTAGGAGGTGGAAATTTAAATGGAGCATTCCACAATTTACAAGGTACAAAATTAAAACTTGGTACGCGAACTATTTGAGCCTAACAAACAATACGTACAACTTTTTTTTTAGAGATCTGCCTCCATATCCTTATAAGAGGGAGTGAAAATTGTATGCGGTAATTGTATTGGTATGCGGACTCTTTGTTACTAAAAAAAACAAGATAGTTTATACAGAATTTTCTCATTTTTAGGGTTCCGTACCTTAAAAAGAAAAAGGAACCCTTATAGTATCACTCGTGCGTCTGTCTGTCTGTCTGTCCGTCTGTCACAGCCAATTTGCTCCGAACTACTCGACCGATTGAGTTGAAATTTGATGATTATATGTAAATTGGTGACCCAAAGATGAACACGTCAAGTAAAACAATAAATTTTAAACAGGGGGGCCACTTTCGAGGGGTAAATCAGAAAATTGAAAAAAAAATGGGGTAAGCTGCTAGAATCTAAACATCTCAGCCAGCGGGCTCGACTAGCCGTACATAATGCTGTACTTACTCCAACGCTTTTATATGGAAGCGAGAGCTGGGTATGCAGGAAAGAGCTTGAAAGTAAGTTGAACGCGGTCGAGATGAGATCTTTGCGCAAGATCTGCGGTGTATCACTCACCGATCGCGTTAGAAATGAAGATGTAAGAAAGAGACTTTGTGTGAATGATAGTATCGGTGTAAAAATGAAAAAAGGCATGCTCCGATGGTTCGGGCATATAGAAAGAATGTCGAATGAGCGAATGACTAAACAGATATACAATGCGAATGTGGATGGTTGCAGAGGCCCAGGAAGACCAAGGCTGACCTACCATGACCAAATAGGTCGAGTTCTGTCTGATGGTGGTGTCAAAAGTCTTAGGAATCGGCGTGCATGTATGAAGAGAATGATGAAAGTAGACGAGGCACGAGAGGTTTGTCAGAACCGGGATGTCTGGCGCTCTACACTCTCTGCCTACCCCGTTAGGGACCTGGCGTGAAGATACATACATACATAAAAAAAAAATTCGTAAACTGTGTCGTGTGACATATCAATGGTTGTTGTCAGCATCTCAGATATATATTTTTTTATAATTTTTGCATTAACAAATTTGAAGTTATTTAAGAAAAACAACGAAAAATTACCATTCTTCCCCCCCGTATCTCCGAAACTACTGAACTTAAAATTTTGAAAAAAATGTGAAAAATAGTTCTTTGCCTACAGATTACTGGAAAACCTATAAGAATTGTTTTTATATTATTTCGCATTAACACATGCTTGTGAAATATATTTTATTTTTAAAGAAAAATGGAAAGAAAAAGGTTTTTTCTTTGCGACTTCTTTACGATATTCAATAAACTGAAAAGTCTATTATATCGGTTGCCTAACTAGCATAGTTGGTAATAGATGGCGCTACTGCTACCATAAAGCAATGCAATAGATGTGAAGGAAAGATTTGACAAATCGGGCAGGGCTTCAGTAGATCAATTGGAAGAGCGGCTGGACTAGATTCCCAGTAGGTCGCGAGTTCGAGCCTCGCCTGAAGTCAAATTTTTCTTTCCATTTTTCTTTAAAAATAAAATAAACCTATAAGAAGTTTGAGTATTCAAATTAAATCGAAAATTCTTAATAATATAACCCCCCCTGCCGGTACCACCGTAACCGCTATGTCCCTGCATTTTAATCTGTAATATTTTCGAAAATATTTATTTCAATTACGGAACCCTCACCACGCGAGTCGAACTCGCACTTGTCCGGTTTTTAGATTATATGAAAATAGTTAGGTATACTTAAAGGTTTTGGATAACAATTGGAACTTGATTGGGACATTTCCGCGGGATCGTAAAATTTGAATTATTTATAAAACGAAATCCACGTGGGCGAAGCCGCGGGCAACAGCTAGTTATTAATAAGTTATGAAAAATGAATAAAAGTAACGAAATTATATTAGGTATCACATAACTATCCTCAGTATTATAACATTTTAGTTCAAGGATTTTTATTTAACTGCATCCGTCGTGTAGCGCTACCAGAATCAGAATCAGAATCAGAAACTCATTTATTCATTTAGGGTGACAGGCACCTCTTATGACACGTCAAAAACAAACAAAATAAATTAAAGCGAATAACAATTGATATACATGTCAAACAAGATAAAAAATATATGTAAAGTCAAGAACATCACTAAGATAAAACTAAATGTAATAAACTAATGTAAAAGTATATCAGTATAATGTCTCTTTTCCCCTTTACAAACTGATAACAAAGAGTAAAAAGAAAAGAAAAAGAGTCATTCTTTGTCATTCACCGGCAAAGTTCCAAAGGCCAATATGATCTGAGAAAAACTTGCCGGAAAAAACTCCGTCGGCTCTTTTAAAAATATCTCTTAGGCATATTTTTACAATTTTCCATAATTTAAACAAGCTTAAAATTAACAATATAATATCAACATTACACTTTGATTATTACATTTAACACCTTTGTGGAACTAGATCAGCATTTAGCCAAACATTTCTATCCTTGAGATAGTCCTCGAGTTTATAGTAAGAATATGTAATAATACTACCTACGTATAGAATAGACACTTCGACGTCCCGCCCGATTTACCCGCCTCACCCAACCTCCTCCGTTCTTATGGGCGACGGTTAGTATTCTCTACGCACATAACTGATTGATGGCTGTGTAATAGAGACCAAATTAAGCATTTGTATGGAATTTTGGCGGAGTGGCCGCGGTGTGGCGGTACAGTCATGCGGCGTCGTAAAGCTGAGGTTCAAGGTTCGAACCCTGTACCGAGAAGTAAGTGCTTCTTGTTTTTATTTTTCATTAGAAAAGCTTTCCAGTGGATTTCAGAGTTTCGTTATGTACGTGGGACTCAACATGCTTATGGTATGTGCTGTATGTATATTCCTTCGCAGAACATGAGTACAGACATGAACTTTCTTTTCATATTTGCGGCCAAATTAAATTGGCCGCAAATATGAAAAGCCAATGCAGTGGCCTTATGGCCTTTAGCTTCGACTTCGGTCAAAATTAATTTTCCAGTCATGTAAGTAACTACACAATACGAATACTCAATAACTGACGGTGATTCAATAACGGTCTTTAGTAATTTTTTTGACAATATAATAAAATATTTGGACCAATTATACGAAATCCATACATAGAACGATTGTCTTCGCTTCGTAGCTATGTGCTACGAAGTATCAATAGTGTGTTCTTTTCGTTTCTAGGTTATAATTAATGTGAACAACCAATTCCAAATCCATTTCTAATGATTTATAATGGCAACCCATTATACGTCCCACAGCTGGGCACGAGTCTCTCCCCTTTTTGGGGTGAGGCCTGGAGCTTACTCCACCACGCTGCTCCAATGCGGATTGGTGGAGGTGGGTGGGTTAGTGGCCAACCCACTGTCGGATGTTTTCAAACCGCCCATAAGGCCTCCGACAAGGTTTAACGACTGCTATCCATCGATAGCAACCGGGACCGACGGCTTAACGTGCCCTCCGAAGCACGGAAACGCGCATTTAATTTGCCACTAGCGGTCACCTACACACTACCCGACCGCGCCCGTAGTGCTTAGCCGAGCAGATCGCTTACGATCTACACCAGCCGCTGGGCCATGCGCGCTTCATTGATTTGTTATTTAGAATTATGTGACACCCCGTGTCCTCCGTAAAACATCCACACTAACAATGTCATGTACGCGATTTTATTTTTTAAACGTTTAGTTGGTTAAACGAAAAATCTTCTAGACAGAATGGAAAAGCTTACACGGATAAAAGAATTGTCGAAAAAAAAAAATTTTTATGTGTTTGTTTTATTTAAGTTATTTTAAATTAGGTCTTCTTTCCGTATCGTAAATGTTAATAGAGAATCTAAAGCCGGCCTTTAGAGATCCCCTTATCCCTGTGATTCTTTATATATGTAAAGAATTCTATTTCCATATATAAAGAACCACAGGGATAAGGGGATTTCTAAAGGCCGGCTTTAGATTCTCTATTAACATCAACGATACGGAAAGAAGACCTAATTTAAAGTAACTTAAATAAAACAAACGAAACTGCTCATGCGAAAGTTGCGTGTAAAATGCATTTCAACTGCGTAATAAAATTACAGTATGAAAATCGAGGAGTGAAAAATGAGGAGCAAAAGTTTGTATAGAGAAAAAAATCTTTCACCGACTTCCTTAAAACTTTGCACAATTATACTTAACACTCGTTTATTATGTTATATTAAGTACTAGCTGTGCCCGCGACGTCGTCCGCGTGAGAATTTATGATAGTTCAGTATCTACCCGGATTAAATCGTGGGTGCAGCTAGTATAAAAGTAGCCTAAGTTACTCCTTATTACGTCAGCTATCTGCCGGTGCAAGTCCCGTCAAAATCGGTCCAGCCGTTCCCAAGATTAGCCCCGCCAAACAAACAGAGACAGACAGGCAGGCGGATAGACAGACAGACAAAACTTGTAAAAAATGTTGTTTTGGTATATGTACCGTGTATACGTACATACTCGTACATATTCATTAAGTAAAAGGCTGTTATTTTAATATTACAAACAGACACTCCAATTTGTTTGTGTTTTTTCAATTGTGCATAGTTTCACCTTAGTTGAATAGATATAAAAATGGTGAAAGAAAAATAGGAAATGAAAGACTGTATACCTACTACGAATTCGACAGAAGCAGATCCATTATACATATACATCTTCTTCTCTTTAAATAAAAATTCAACTGTCGTATGTTTTCTTCCCGGAAAACTTGATAAGTGGTCGATGGATATACGAGTATGAGAGTTTTTTGTACTTTTATCCTGAAGTTTTAACAGGATGAAAAATGTTTGTCTAAAAATATCACACTAACCGAAGTGAAACGCTGTGGAATTTAACGAATTAATATTTTTTGTTTAATAAATAATAGTACTTTTTTAATGTAATGAAGGTGGCAAACATGCATTTCACATTGATGTTTAGTGATGACTACCGCATATTACACTTACATAAAGTCCGGAGTCAGTCAAGTCAAGATGCAGATGCGTTGCTACCCCTGAGACCTTATTTGTTTTTTTTTTTTTCGGCACAGGCGCGGGGCCCCCAATGGCGCGGGGCCCGTAGCATTTGCTACTCCTGCTATATGGCTAATCCGGCACTGTAAGTAAGTCGAAGTAATTAGCGTTCTATGAATTACATCTAACAATAATTCACAGGCAATGATAAGGCAGATCAAAGTTTCACGACGTTATAACTACCTCACCAATACAATATTATTATTATAACCAAAAAATCTAGACTGAAATCCCTTTTACCATAAAAAAAGATAGACAAAAGTGCTATCATGTAAAACTCAGTGACCGGAGACCCTAATTTCATCTGGGTTGTTGATGTAAGCAGCAAGCTTCACTCAATTTTACATATAGAATCACTTATTTTTGGCTGAAAGAAAACATCTTGAATATCAATGTACTGGAACAAATTCTCTTGGACTACGAAGAATGACGGTTTATTCTTCATCATTATTTGTTAGGATGAAAACAAAATGTGATTACTTTTTTGATTAGGTCCCTGTTCGTATCTATACATATAATAAAACAGTAAAACCCGCGTGTCTGTACATTGTATATATTTACGAAAAACTAATTGGGGGCGATGCTAAAATAGTATTAGAACACTTTTCAATGATTTTTAATTTTATTGTCTGTCTGTTTATCTGTTTGTCTGTTTGTCCCTTTGTCCAGGCTAATCTCCGAAGATACTGGACGGATTCGAATGAAACTTTTTGTGGTCTAAGCCTGGCCAACATTTAGGCTAGTTTTTACTGCGTGAAAATCCCTCATTCCCACGGGAATCTTTACATTTAATAAAATCGTAGGAAAATCAAAACTGTACATTGAATATTTTTTAAAAGAATACTTGGGACGTGATCTACATTAGAAATCGAAGCCAAAAATACAATTTTCAAATTTTTTGTCTGTTTGTGTGTATGTATGTCCGGGCTAAACTAAAAAAGTACCTACTGGCACCTGTTAGTAATATTCATGCAAAATTTAGGTATGTTTGGTGCTGTTTCGCCTTCACGCAGACGACGTTGCGGGCAGCTGCTAGTTCTGAATAAAATTACAAATTTTCAATACAATATTTTGCTTGATATTATTATGTTAACTCCTAGGAATTTTAATCGAAAAAACTGAATATCACTTTCAATTTTAAATTGTATAATATGAAAGATTAATTTAATAGCTTAGAAGGAGACAATTATTATACCGTATAGATATTATGTCCTTGTTAGATTAATTATGTTGTTACCTTACGCCACGTTCACACGGAGATATGCCGGATCTAATTTTTGCCAGATACGGTTCAGTCACAATCGTATATATAAATTGTATATTAATATTACGCGACCAACACGCGGGCGGAGCCGCGGGCAACAGCTAGTAGTTTATACCTATGTGTGAGTCCACACGTGCATTCGGTTTGAAGGGCCGTCTAAAACCCCAAATAGGCAAAGCGTGACATCCGAATTTGCGAGTAGAATCGGATTCAGTCACACGGCGCAATATCGAAAACGATCCAGTGACAATAGCAGTTTAATACATACATTCACACCAGTGCAGATTTGGAAGATTTTTAACGAATGCCGCAGAAAACCAGGTGCGGCATGTCGGGCGACGATAACGCGCTCCCTAATTTCTTTCAAGGGCGCCTCTGACACATCCATCACTTACAAATGATATCACGAGAGCGTTGCTTTCCTCCAAAAAAAAAACAAATTGCATATTCACACGATTACACACCCTTCGGTTTTTTACAGAAAAACAAACCCGAACGCCGTGTTACGAGTAATGTTCGGTTTTGCCGTATACGGTAAAAGTCAAATCCGGCAAAATGTGTCTCCGTGTGAACGTGGCGTAACGCCGTCGTCCTCTGTTGTGATACACATTCGTTTGTGACTTACAGATACCTACGTTTCGATGAAAAATAAGATTGAGGTAGGTATAACCGTAATACGTACGTGCGGTGATAAAACTTATTTTTTTTATTTTTCCACCGAACAAAGGATAACAAGTGACAATTGAAAATGCTGCACCGTCGTATTCTATAGTAGCACGTTGTTAAAATTGGTTAAAATAAATGAACTGTGGTTTGCTCGCACTTCGATCGTAGTCTTTTTTTTAATATTACATAATATATTATACTAGCTGACCCGGCAAACTTCGTATTGCCTCAGAATAAAATAATGTGTCAAAGGTTTGATAGATACGGACTATTTGTATGGGAAAATGAAATTGTGGTTTCCACTATTTCTCTTCAATTCCTCCATATTTTCTTACTTTTTAAACCTTCCCTGGACTTCCAAAAATCATTCAAAATCAAAATTAGCCAAATTGGTACAGCCGTTCTCGAGTTTTAGCGAGACCAACGAACAGCAATTGATTTTTATATATATAGATATAGATGAGGGTGTCAAGATAATGTCAGATAAGTACGCAGTTCGGATGGATGATAAGTGAATACTGCAGCGTATCTACATATAGAACGAAGCCTAGAACCGATGATCTAAAGTAGTTGCGTTGCTACCCCTGGGGCTAAAAATATTTTAATGACACTAGAATTTCCACCACCGTTGTTACTGCAGGAGGTTGTGTAAAAACACCCTAAATTACTTTACGCTATTATAATAATAGCGTTTATAGTTCAATAAAGGGCGTGTTAATAACGTGTATTTTTTAATTTTCTTTGAACATATGCGTAGCTTTGTGTTTCAATATACAAAAAATACCGGTTACCTCCGTTTTGCCATTTAATTTCAGTGAGTGCTACGCTAAAATGCCACTATTTACGTTCGTTCGTAAAACGGATAAAACGATTCTTTATTCAGATTACAATTTATATTCTTTTTGTTAACCTACTTAAAAGAAAAAGCATTATATTCGAAATATTATTAATTAATTAAAGTCAACATACAAAAATTTTTATTTACATGTATACTGAAACATGTTCTCACAAGAAACGCTTGCCAAAATATTGATAGATTTATTAAATGAAATACAAACACGGGGGTAGCGTAACACAAATTGGAACGGCAGTAGAAATGTTAATATAAAGAAATGTAATTAAGTTCGGTTTTTCCAATTAATTGTTCACAGTGAGGGTAACAGCTGAAACAAGAATAGTCCGGGAGGTAGCGTTGCATTTTCGGCAGTGATTTTACGCCGATTGCTTGCCATGTCCTACCATAGATCTCGAATGACTCATAACTGAACCAAGAGTTAGCTGGCGCACCCGTGGTGGGTGTGGAATCGAGAGGTCGTGGAGGGGGGATTATGCGCCAGCTGCGCGCATGAAGTTGTAAAAAAAAAAACCTAAAATAAAGTTATATTACGCCGGATGCAATTTAACTATGTGATTGTTTAAATATTGCAAAGTGCGAAAACAACAATCAGCTGCGTCTATAGTGGTGGAAAGACCGTCAGCTAACGCAGTAAAAGGACAGATGTTATTCGAGCAATACACATAATCTTTCACAGTATATTTGTGTATTCTTTTATATATAAAAAAATGCATAATATGGAATGAATTCGATTCCAAAATGAAATAAACATAAAATAAAATGAAGGCGAAGTAAAGAAAATAACAAGTTTGCAGAAGCTATTCATTGTCGATGGTATCGCTGCCATAATCGCTCTCTGACGAATCACTATCCGAACTTTCCTGCAGGATATCTCTGTTTTCGTCTTGATCGAGTTCTTCAGCTCGATTCTCTTCTTCATCATCTATAAATGAGGATGTTAATCATCAAAATTAGGCTACCAGAAATATACAAGCTCTCCCTCGACCCTTTGAATATACATTTTCCGTCTTTTTCTTCCCATCCCCAGTCAGTGGGAGATAGTTGAGTAGGATCTTGAAGGTGAGCATGGCTCCAAAAGTGCGCTTTATATGACATGCGCAGTAAATGCTGGCGTAGCTCGGATTGATACGGTGGAAAGATCGCTACGTCGATACGGTTTTTCCACTTGAGTATATCGAGTGGAGGTGAGTGTAGGTATAGTGAGTGTTTTCAATAATGGCGTTTTTTTTTAATTTGTAATTCGATTATTTAATACAATTTATATTTGCAAGTATTATAGAGATAAATAGTAGATTTGAGGCATAAGTTGGTAGCACCGATCCACACGGACAGGCAGATGTTGCTTTGAAATTTTGGGGGAGAGACTTAGGTATCCCGAAGGTCGTATTATAGGTTCAAGCAAGGCCAGCTTCTATCTCAAAATACGTTTAAAAGGAAACGGCCTAATAGCGATGCTCCAAAATTTTAAATCTCGACTGACGGTTGTCGGTGTCAGCTGACGGTTTTTCCACCGCTACAGAAGCAGCTGATTGTTGTTTCCATAGGCTAAATTATTTGAAATATCACGTAGTTAAATTTCATCCGGCGTAATGTATGTAACTTTATTTTACTTTTTTTTACAAGTTCATGCGAGCAGCTGACACCTAATCCCCCCTCCACGATGCAGCTGACGATTTTTTTTCAGCTCAGTATGATGTCAACTATCTATTAAAAAAGTTTTAGCCAGCGTACTATTACTTAATTTTATTTTTTTTATTACCTCTTTCGCAGCCTCCCACACTCACACCCACCGCTACTTGAGCAGCTGACGGTCGATTCAGTTATTAGTGATATAAGATCAACTATCGTGGTTAATATCAGCCGGCTTAATATGACTTTTGCATTTGCAACGCTACCTCCCGGACTAGAAGTAACAGGATGGAAACACGCCTTAAACGGAAGTATGGTCAAATAAACAATTAAATGTTGAGTGTATTTCGATCATAATTACCTACAAAATTATTTAACTTACAATTGCCTCTCCTGTTCCAAGAGAGTTGTGAAATAATTAATTAGATAATATTTAAACTCTGTCTTTACTTAGATCTAAGAATGTTACGAAATAGTATCTTCTTCTTCGTAATATTCAAGAAGATAATACATAATCCCTGACTTTGAACTTCTCAGATAATTTATATGGTTTATCTACCATATTATTATTATGTAATATTAATTATATTCTCTGCCTAAGAATCAAGTGACAGTGAGTGAGTGTCACTAGACCAACTAAGTAGGTAATGGTAAAAATAATTTAAACAGCAGCTAATATTCTTTAGATTCTGAAAATTATATTTCAAACTTTGTACCTTTTTAGGGTTCCGTAGTAAACAAGGAACCCCAATAGTTTTGCCATGTCCGTCTGTCTGTCTGTCTGTCCGTCCGCGGTTTAGCGCAAAAACTATTAGTACTAGAGACTTCAAATTTGACACAAGTATACCTACATCTTTATTACGCCGACAAAGTGGTAGAATAAAAACATAACATTTTTTTATTCAGGGTACTTACCCTACATGTAACGCGCAGGTAATGTTTTTATTTTTCGTTTTCTATACAGTGTGGGATATTGTTGGATTGGTCTTTCAAAAATGTTAGGGGTGTGCTAATATCATTTTTCGATTTAGTTAACTGTTAGTGACTTATTAACCTTTAAAGTGCCAATTTTCGTTAGAGTCAAGTGTCCTCCCCACCCCTCTACCAACTAAACAGTTTTTGTTAGAAATTCAAACGTTACGGCAATGGTAGCTATAGGTATATAATGAAATTAAAAGGAAAACTATAACACTCAAGTTGGCCTTACAAGTTTGCGAGTAATAGTCGACCAAAAGTATTTTACTCTTTATAAAAAAGGAGGAAAAAACATAATAAAAAAAAAAACAAAACGGGGAAAAAAAGGAGAAAAAAAATTGAAAAAAACGAAAAAAAAGTGTAGTAAGAAAAATAAAAAAAATATTATAAAAAATAAAAAAATAATAATAAAAAATAAAAATGTATAAAGCCCCACCCCTCTCTCGACTGACGATGCGTGCCTCCTCCACCGAAGCCCTTGAATCCCAGGGCACCCAACGCCGACCTGCATGGCAGGCCAGAAGAAGCCGCAGCAGAGGGGGCAAGCCCCGGTGCCACATCCGCGCCGCGCGCTTCGCGCGCGCAACGATCAACTGACTGCAATATTTTACTCGAAAATTTCGAATTACTCCACAGATTTTTTTTTCATTACATCTCTTAGTCTGTAACTACGGAACCCTTCACTGCGCGTGGCCCGACACGCACTTGACCGGTTTATTTTTAATTCTTTTGTACAAATCTTTCCATGATGCTTTAAAATTATGTTTAGCTACGAATACCCTGGCCCCGTAATAACTATTACAGAGACATGACACTAGGTCTCAGGGATGGCAACGAATCTGTATTTTGGACCTCTGGTTTTTGTGTAGAGGTCTATATGCTACAGTCATCAAATGAGTTTCATTAAAGTGGCAAAACATTGAATTCAAAATATATAGGTACCTACTTACGCATGATTGCTTTTATTTAGAAGGCGAATAGACAAGGGAAGTACTCGTTTCCGATATTCGATGCTTATCAATACTATCAAAAGCTATCAAATGTGCATATAAACGTAAAACTTATTTGAAATTGCTATGCATTTCCTCGAACCTGTTTCGTACTGAATACTTTATTTTTTTTTATTCTGGTATTTATTAAACCCTATCGATGACTACGTACGTCTGCCTGATCAAAGAATACTATTTACTTTATATAAATATGACATAAAGTTTGTTAGTCTCACTCAAACTCGAGAACCATGGAAGGTTTAAAATGTGAGAATATGAATAATAAATACAAAAAAAACAATAAATAAAGGTGACGTGACAACCTCATCGATCGACGACGATCCTCTAGTGGAGGCTAATTCTTCCTGTAGCAGAGAATATGTAATAATACTACGTATAGAATGGACACTTCGACGTCCCGTCCGATTTCCCCGCATCACCCAACCACCTCCCCTCTTATGGGCGACGGTTGGTATTTTCAACGTGCTACGCACACAGGTGCACGTGTAAATACACGGCACTGATTGATGTCTGTGTAATAGAGACCAAATTAAGCGTTTGTATGGAATGGCGGAGTGCCCGCGGTGTGCCTCTAGCGCAATCAGTTAACCGAGCAATGGCGATTAATCTTCCAATAGTGTTGGTAGTAAATATAAGTAGTAAGGGATGGGCAGCAGCGTCCCGCGATAAAACTACCGCTGAAGTGATGATGAGAAACAATCATTCCATCCATACTAATATTATAAATGTGAAAGTACTATGTCAAGAAACTTATTGTGGCAGACCAAATTCCACGCGAGCGAAGCCGCAGGCAAAAGCTAGTTTTCCCATAAAAATAGTTTATACCTGTGAAATCTTTGACACATCATTTATAAAGCGGCACAAAATTTGCCAAATTAGCACCAGCTTAATAAAAAAACTAAGTTAAAAAAAAATATCTTTGGCATACAACAACTTCATTCACCTGTGTGGCAACTAATCTACTGTATTTAACAATTAATATTGCACATCGAGCCTGCGAAAGAGACGATCGGCTCGTTTCGACTTCGTAGAGCGTTATCTCTGTTGCAGACTGCCTACGTAGGCACTGATAGTCCGGTATTGGTCAAAACTTGATCAAAAGATTTATTACGAGAAAATGGTCGACAAACGTCAAATAAGTGCGGTGCGAAAGAGATAACGCTCTACAGGCCCGAAATAAGCCGAATTCTCCTTCCCGGGCTCGATGTGCAATATTTATTGTAGACCACTGTAAAAAGACAATAATGTGGACCATAATTTCCAAAACATTAGGTACTTATTGTGTTTCATACTTTGATCTCCAATTACAAAGAAAGCCGCAGTATCTTGTGGCTGACGAAATAAGTTATTGTTCTTGGCCAAAAAGGTTATTAACTAGCTTTTCACGTACGAGACTTCATAATTGAGTGGGCGAATCAAGCAAGCGAAATTTACTGTTTACTTGGCTGATATTTGTAATTTAAATTACATAATTATATATGTACGTCATCATAAAATTGCTAAAGAAAAATGATTTTAATCAAATGTGGTCGCAACGATCTTACTTCGCTTTCGAATCGTCTGAATTTTGGATGGGAGCTTTGTTTGGGTATATTTTACACCCTCTCATCTCATGTCTGAGGCGCCCTTGGACCATGATGTTGATGCCGTGCCCTTTTTCAAAATGATTTTATTCTTTTAAAAATGGAAGTGAAAATAAATACTCAAGAATGTCAGATACTCAGAAAGGATGCTAAGTGAACCCATTCAAAGCTCCCATACAAAATTCTGATGGTTTGAATGTTAGGCAAGCTCGTGGCGGAAGCCTAAGTGTTCGGCCCGGTTTGGGTCAAATTATATAGATTTGATGGAGAAACTCAACAGGGTGCAAGGTATCCCCATACCTTAATCTGACGCGTTCGAATAACTGCAAAAATTCCCTCTTGGGCTCTCTTACTACAAAATTTTAATTTTAATTTCTGGTTAATGTCACATGAAAATATATTTTTCATTTAATTCATAAACGTTAAATTCTTCTACAATTTTGGTATGAGTGATTTCATATTGTGCTATTTTAAAATTCTACCTTTTCTACAGGTACACATATAATAAAAATAGTAGGGGAACCCAGGATGCTATTTTTGTATTTACTTGAGCGCGTCAGATTAAGATATGGGAGATACCTTGCACCCTGTTGGTTACCTCCACTAAATCTGAAGTTTGTAAATAAAGCCGCGTCTTTAACCTTAAAAAAAATCAAAAGGTCGCTACATTACTACGCTACGCTATCTTACTCATCCTCCGAATCGTCTGAACTTTGGATAGGAGCATTGTTTGGGCACATTTTACACCCTCTAAGAATATCTAACACGCACTTAACTCCAGGACGTTGATGCCGCCCCCTTTTCAAAATGTCAGATACTCAGAGAGGATGTAAAGTGAACCAAATCAAAGATCCCATCCAAAATTCTGAGGATTTGGATGCGAGGTAAGCTCGTGGTGAAAGCCCTAAGGGTCAGCCCTTTATGGAAATCTAAGATTTGGTGGCGGTACTGAACAGGATGCAAGATATCTCCCATATTTTTACTGGTGGTAGAGCTCCAGTGACGGAGCTCGCGGGCGTAGGCACCACCGCATTACCTAATATACTTGCCGCTAAATGGTAGTGTTCAGCACTATCGTGTTCCGGTCAGGTGGTAATGTACGGCTCTGTAATTTCTGGCACAGAAGCATAACACCTAATGCCTCAGGAGTGGCAGCGCATCTGCATTTTGACCTCTGGTCATTGTGTGGGTGTCTATAGGCTGCAGTCATCACTTAACATCAATGTGAACTGCATGCTTGTTTGCTGCTTTTATTACATAATGAAAAATAAAAAAAAAAAATATCCTAATAATTCAATAATCCCCTCTTGGGCTTCTCTACTATAACGTCACATTTTTGCCAAAAGCATAGCAACAAAGATCTTCCTGCGTATTACTTCTGTTAGGTTTTATTGGTAAGAGTAACAGTGCTTCCACACAGCCATATACCGGTGCGGTACCTGACCCTGTCCGTCAAGAGCCTATTTATTGGCGTATGTATTTCTATGAGAGTGGTGATACCTACAGCAATAATCTATTAATGTCAAAAACCCGTGTGAAAGAAAGGCATGGATATAACTTGATACTTTATAAAATTATATATTGGTTTAATCACAAGTAACACCAATACCTACCAATCCTAAAAACACTGCTGTCTTTCTATAATTACGTTGATTTGTTGTTTTAGGGACATTATTTGATAGACAAGGATAAAAATCTAACACAATTCAATCTAACAAAATAAACAATAGTTTGCTGAATATAAAGCCACACATTTTATCCTTTATTGTATAAAAAGAAAGTAAACAATGTCATTCAAAACAAATCTCTTACAAAAGCCGCGATCAATAAGAATAACCGGAAAGTCGCGAAAGGGTAACGATATTTTAGTGCTCGATGGCCCAGCATAGGCGATAAAATATTTTTCTTTAAAGGGAGTCACTTATACGTATAGGTTTACACATAAACGATTCTATCGTGTTCCGGTCAGGTGGTAATGTACGGCCCTGTAATTTCCGGCACAGAGGCATAACACCTTAGATAACGCATCTGCATTTTGACCTTGGTCTTCGTGTAAGTGTCTATAGGCTGCAGTCATCACTTAACATCAATGTGAACTGCATGCTTGTTTGCCACTTCCATTACATAAAAAAAAAACATATGAGATATATAAAATTGTTCCGGCTAATCTCTGGAATGGACCTATTACGGAAATTATAGACGGAAATTATTACGGGACTTTCAATTGCAGATAAGTGTATAAAGTAGTTACTACTTTTATTTTAGAATGATACAAGCTGTGCCCGCGACTTCGTCCAACTACTTTATTGTTAAATTCTACGCCGAAGAAGTCGCTGGCATAGCTAGTTTGTGTTATAAACTATATTATAATTATCATTTAAAAAAGAAACAAAAATATATGTGACGTAAATGACAATAATAATACCTACATTATATTGAAATCGTATATTTTAGTTCAAAAGTAACATACGAGTAGGTACTAAGTATGATTGTATATACGGTGTACGACAAATAAATTTTAAATTAAAAATCCAACATTTGATGATCTTTCTATAAACATACGATTACGTTCACACCAAGGATACATAGGTAGAAATATAAAATAAAGAGTGATTGAAATCAAAGCCAATATCCCTTTTCATCCCTTTCATTTCAATCATCGCCACCGCCGGGTATCCGACACAATATTACATTTTTAATTTCAGCTGGTTGAGGACGCAGGATCTTCCCCATGGTTGGCCTAATACGTAAATTGCCTGCTATAAATCTCCCCAAGTGATAAATCTTTATATTTTTGTTTTATTTAATAGTATGCTTATTGACGTCGGTAAAGCCGCGCAGGAAATATTATAACATGGTAATAGATATAATGGAAACCATTTTAATTTTGAAACGTGTGACTATAAAGTCACTAATTTGATATCAAGTGATGACGTTGTATGCTATTTCCTAATCTGGAAATTGCTTTCAGTAGGTTTTAATAAAGCTAATATGTATTTACATTACTTATAACTTTTTCCGTCACCTATTTTTGTAAAGCAATGTACTTACAATATAAACTGGCTGATTCGGCGAACTTCGTGCCGCTATATGCTACCTATATAATATAATCTTCTGCAGACATTAACAAACACATAAAAGAAAGATTTATCAAATTCGGTGCAGTCGTTTGGAAGTTATGCGCTTACAAACTTGTTGGTGATTCATTTATATTAATATGGGTGGGTATACTAGCGGGCCGCACAACGGCCGCGGCGGTGTAATTTAGGTAGGTAAGTACTAACATAATATTACGACTATAAATTGAGACGTAAGTTGTCATATCTTTCAAGTTGGATCAAACTACCACGGTGTGCAAAGTTTGATTAAAATCGGTTTAGTAGTTTAGGAGGCCGTCGCGGACAAACATCGTGACGCCTAAATATATGTATATTAAATATTTTTAAGAGGAAACATTTCTGTTTTTGTATGTATGTTTGTGGTTTTTACACAAAAACCAGAGTACCAATTTCAAAAGTCGGGGCGAGCCGATAATCATATATCAAGACGAGTTAAGATAGATGAAAAGATCTTCATGATACAGTTGTCTAATAGTCTTACAATGTGGGCCCGTCTACGACTTTCATAATCTAGTTGCGCTTTTAATCCCCTTGAGTTCTTTATCTTCAAATTTCGGGGTTTTGATAACGCTGACTATAAATAATCACCACCCTAAAACAGAATTTGAACATAAATATTAACAAATGTTGTGCTTTTTCACTGATAAGAATAATATAATATTAATAGTAGGTTCATAATAACTGTTTTGAAATTTGTTTCGATTAATAAAACTTGTGTAGCCATACTTTTATAAAATAAAACATTTAAGAGTTTTACTAAAACCTCCTTACATTTTTCTTCTCTGAATCGTTTTCGAGAAAAGAATTTTTTTCTCTTTTTCCCTTTCGTTAAAGGATTTATTAACGCATGAATGAGTCAAACTTTTGACGTAGCCAGACAATTACTTTTGACGTAGATAAACCTTCCAGCAAAATTGAAAAAACCCATAGACCAGTAACATCTGTTAGATTGAATAACTTCAATAATATTTTAAAAGAAAAATTATATTTTCAAAATTTTGACATATGTAGTGCAAATGATTTTTATGCACAATTTTTTGATACTATTAATACACATTTTAATAATATTTTTAAAATTAGAACAAGAACCGCAAAGTGTAAATTTAGTTTTTGTGACTGGGCAACTGATGGCATTCGAAGAAGTAGGAAACGATTATTTGAACTTTATGGTCTTAAAACTTATATGCAAAATCCAAATTTTAACAAGTATGTCGCTGTCAAAAAATTTTAAGAGTTTGTAAAAACGCAAAGTCAATTTATATAAGAAATAAAATTAAAAATGCAGACGATAAAATGAAGGCGACCTGGAAAATAATAAATAGTGAAACAGGCAAAAACAAGCGGTCTGAAACTCGTGTCCTTTTGGAAACACCACAGGGTATTTTAGGCTCAGATTTAGACATTGCTACACACTTTGAAGATTACTTTGCTAATATTCCAATCAAAATTACGGCACCTGTAAATTCTTCTACTGGAATATCGATATACATTCTTAAAAGGAACGTAGAGCCTTGTCATATTAAACTAACTTTTAATCATATTAGTCCACAAACAATCATATCCATATTTAATCAGCTTAAAAACAAAGCTACTGAAGATATTTATGGTATGTCTGTTAAAGTGTGTAAATCGATTATTAGTACTGTAGCGCCTTATTTATCTTCAATTTTTAATTTATGTATTGAGCAGGGAATCTTTCCGGATTTGTTAAAACTGAGCAAAGTCGTACCATTATTTAAATCAGGGGATAGTAAAGACCCGAATAATTATAGGCCGGTATCTGTTCTTCCCGTTATTAGTAAAGTTTTCGAGAAAGTGATACTTAATCAATTGCTGCAGCACTTTAATAAAAATAAGATCTTACACCACCAACAATTTGGTTTCACAAAAGGTTGTAATACAATTGATGCCGGTGTTGCTTTACTTAAACATATTTATGAAGCTTGGGAAGATTCGCGGGATGCTATAGGAATCTTTTGCGACCACTCTAAAGCATTTGACTGCGTGGACCATAATATGTTAATGTGCAAACTTGAGCACTATGGCCTTGGATATAAAGCCCTTCAACTTATTAAATCGTATCTAGAAAACCGGGAACAGAAAATACAAGTTAACGGAGTAAAATCACCAGGCTCTAAAGTAGAAATGGGTGTACCACAGAGCTCGATATTAGGTCCATTTCTGTTTTTAGTATATGTAAGTGATTTGCTCCATTTGATGCTCATCAGTGAGCCTAAAACAATTTTATTTGCCGATGATACCTCGCTGGTCTTTAAAGTGAATAGAAAAGAACCAAATTATGATACTATTAATAAAGCCATACAAGAAGTACATAATTGGTTTACAGTAAATAATCTTGCATTAAATAGTAAAAAAACTAAATGTATTCGTTTTACTCTTCCAAATGTCAAAAGTAAAGAAGGGGAAATATTCTTCAACAATGATAAAACACAATTTGTTAGTGAAGCTGTCTTCTTGGGTATAACGCTGGATTCAAAATTGCAATGGGGTCCTCATATGAAACTGTTAGGAAAACGTCTAAGTTCTGCTGCTTATGCCGTCAGGAAGATTAGACAGTTAACGGATGTCGACACTGCGAGACTCGTTTATTTCAGCTACTTTCACAGTGTCATGACCTACGGTATTTTGTTGTGGGGTCGGGCAGCTGAAATTGATTAAATATTTATATTACAAAAGAGAGCTATTAGAGCGATATATAACTTAAATAGTCGTGACTCCTTGAAAGAATTATTCAAGCAAATAAATATAATGACGGTCCCTTGCCAATATATTTATGTAAATATATTGTATGCTAGGAAAAACTTGCACTTATTTAAGAAAATTAATGACATACATACTTATAATACCAAAAATAAAAATAAATTAGTATTTCCAAGTTTTCGCCTATCGAAAACACATAAATGTTTCTTAACATGTTGTATACAGTTTTATAACAAAATTCCGACCAACATTCTTGAACTTACAGATAATAAATTCAAGTCATGTATTAAACGCACACTATGTAAAAATGCGTACTATAGACTCGATGACTATCTAAAGGATAGAGATGCCTGGACAAATGCTGGTCTAGCTCCACAAGACTAAACAATAATTTTGTGAAATGAATGTGCATTGTACTTGATATTGTAAAACATAGTTATAAGTGTCATATTGTGAAAATACGAGTAGTTTTAAGGAACATATTTTGAAAAGACCCTACTGAGTTTTGTTTTGGCAGGTTTTTTCTCAGTAATGTGGGCTTTGGAACTCTGCCAGTGAATGACAAAGAATGTCCCATATTTTTTTGTTTAGTCTTATCTTGCCGTTTGTAAAAGAAAGTATGGAACATTCTGTTGATACCTATTTTTATCATTAAGTGTTTTTGGACTATTATTTATTTTATTTTGTTTACTTTGACATATTAATCAACGTATCAGTTGTTATTCGCTTTAATTTTATATTTGTAATTTGACCTATTACAAGCAAATTCTATTATTTCCAAGTGATTAAATGAATTTTTGAGTTCGAGTTTGAGTTTGAAACTTTGAAAAAATCTAGTAACTTACCAATACAGTTAGAAATTTATAGCTTCTAAAAACATACAAAGTGCTTCTAGGCAAGGAAATTTGTCTCGCAGACTTGTTATGCTCGGTCATTAAATATAGCTGAAATTAATTCAAGTAATTTCGCGGCAAATGTCATTGCACAAAATTGTGAAAATCATGAATATATGTATAAAGGGACCGTTTTGCTCGCTCTAATCTTAACGCACATTAATGTAAATTAGTTTTGTTTGCCACGATATCTTGAAAACCGTCTTCATCTTCGTTACAGCGCATTCACACAGCCACACATCGTTTCGGATCTATGCAGAATCCCGTTCAGTGGACCGTTCCGTCAAACTGACGGCTTTTCCAAGAAGAATCGAATGCCCGTGTGAAAAAAAGATTAATTGTATTGGTAGTTCTTCAGTTTAATTATATCGAAGTTGTATGTAACTACTTTATGACCAAAATTGTTCAGTTTGGTAAATTCAATCTGTATCGATGGCGTTTGGTTTTCTAAGATAAACAAACGTCATCAAATTATAAAACTCAAACCAGTAAAGCCCAATTACTTACGCTTGCTTCGTGAATTTTGAATACCTAGCCTTTAGATACTACAATTTATACAAAATTAAAAAAAATTGAATGGTAATCATAAATTAAATTTCTTATTCTAGAACTTTCAAAAACCACCTGAATGTTTCAAAAATAATTAAAAGAAGATTGGTACAACTAAAGTATATAGAATTCAGGTTTTGTTTATATTTTAAACAATGTTTTTGAATAATAAATGGTTTCAGTTATATTAATAAAATGTTAACATTAGGTACATTAACTAACTCTACTACTCTAACATATAGGTACACAGTGAAGTAGTAGTATAATCGGCAAATAAAATATTTAATATGACAAGGTACGTGGCGTTATTTTCGTCTGAACATATATGAGTACTAAGTAGTAACTCTTTATGTACTTTGTCAGACAAATATAAAAAAACCGTTTCATCACTTTCTTAAAATTTTAATAATGGACAGACAACTATGAGGAGTTAGGAGACAGAACATACTCAACAGTGTTTAGAAACATGTACCTACGTGTAAGTTACTTATCGACATTGACCTATAGTAAGAATCGATAAATAAAATAAAAAAACAAAATATTTTGGTTTTACGATGGAGTTCATAAAACCTATTTAGGTAGATGAGAAAGAAGATGATTGAAGAGCCGGTATATTCAGCGCTCTACACATGCATACCTACTATTTAAATGGAGTGCTGGACAATGTCTTTTATCGTAATAAATGTGATGTTGCCCCATTCCTTACAGCTACATCACTAGAGCCAAATACATCACCCAATTAGTCCAATCAATCAGAAGATTGAGTGTGAGACGAAACCGTAGCTAAAATATTGACATTATAACAATGGGCTTAAGAAGCAGAATAATTAATGAGTGCTTTATCTGAAATATCGAATTAAATTGTAGATCAATTTAATTGGAGGTTTGCTGATTTATCCCAAGCGCCTATAGAAGTAAGAAGTGAATGTGAATAAACGTGTCCCATATTTCACTAAAATGTCGACAGTTACAGCTTTTAATGCTTTCAATCTTTTTCAAGCTTACCTATACTGGTAGTAGAACTCCAGTCAAGGAGCTCGCGGGCGTAGGCACCACCGCATTACCTAATATACTTGCTGCTAAATAGTGTAGTGTTCAGCACTATCGTGTTCCGGTCAGGTGGTAATGTACGGCCGTGTAATTTCCGGCACTGAGGCGTAACACCTAAGGCCTCAGAAGTGGTAACTAAAATAAAATATAACATTATCATCTTCATCGTGAATCCTATTTTCCCATTACGATAAGAGTATACAGCATAGACGTTACATCAACGTAACATGTTACTCAATTCAACAAAAACAACTCAACGGAAACTCATAAAGTTCACACGTAAGTAATTATACACGTTCGAACATTGATATACAAGGGTTTTTTGTATATCAATGCGTTCAAACTATCAATCAACACATGGATTTAGGATGGTCTGGCCTCTCTAAATCAACGATACTGAAGGTGGAAAGACCACTAAATATTCGTATCCGTATATCAATCGCACATCATAATGAAAGAAGAATCTTTTAAATATTCTAGTATTCCGGTACAACAGTGTTTTGCGTCATTAGGGGAGAATATGCCACAATTGCTGGATTGGCGATCGCATTGGCGGCAGTTTCATCGCGGGACGCTGCTGCCCATCCCCCGTTGTTATATTTACTACCGCCGTATTGGAATGGTTTGACCGCCATTGTTCGGTTGACTTGATTTTGTTATTAGCGGAATATTCCAATAGGAAGATAATTCCTCCGCTAGTGAGCGGTGGGGTCGTCACGTCAAGCTCAACTTAATATACCTGGCGGTAATGTTTTTTTTTCTAAATAGGGTATAAAGAGCGTCAGCCATACCATACAATATGTGTCAATTTATGTGTCATATAATTATACTTATATAGTACATAAACATTAAACATGTGTACATACAGTGCGTCGGCAGTGATTTATAGGCTCGTTAAGAGATGTCAGGCTGTCACGCGCGTCCTTATTCTGAATCACGTAATGGCTACCAGTTGCCAGTATTCAAGCTTCCATAAAAGTGTAAACAACTTACTAAACCTTATTATTGCTTATAAAGATTTGTATCAAATCTGCACTTGATGTGCCGAATTCTGCTTTCTCGTATCATGATTTAATATATGTGTCATATAAAATTCGTCCCCCTAAGGCTAATCCGAAAATTCTTAAGCAGCGCAATTTTGGTGGCATGGACTTGAACCGGTTGCGAGATGATGCGAGTAAAATTGATTGGTCAGTTATTGATCAAGCGTGTAATATCGATGAGAAAGTCAACTTAATTCCTTACTCACTCAGCTGTTTGATATACACGCACCAATGCGACCTGTCCGCGTCAAACATCTTCCTGCACCTTGGCTCACTGAGAATATAAAGGCTTTAATAACTAAAAAAACACAATGCGAAATGTAGGTTTAAACGTAACCCGAGTGACACTAATCGTGAAAAATATATATCCGTACGAAACCGCTGCAATAAGGTGTGTAGGGATGCACAGCGACGCCACGTCTATAATTCTGTTTCTGACGAAGACCCTGCTAAGGTTTGGAGGTTCCTGAAGTCATTAGGAGTTGGCAAAAATCGAAACATTCCCGAAGCTTTAACACAATTCCTGGATCTGAATTCACTTAATATGCATTTTTCGTTATCCTCTTCTATAGAAGGATACACCAAGACGCAAACTTTAATTTCCTTGAGCCAAATTGCTACTCCTGACTCTCCACTTTTCTTCCTTGAGCAATTTACTGATCGTGATGTTGAGAGAAATATTGTTGCTATTGACTCTGATGCAGTTGGTAGTGATATGATAAGCCGGAAAATGATCGTTCCTGTAGTAAAAATTGTGACTCCTATAATTACTTCTCTCCTAAATTTTTCTCTTGTAAGCAGCACCTTTCCATCAGTTTGGAAAGATGCTTATATAATACCTGTTCCTAAAAAATGTAATCCTACGAACTCTCAACATATCTCCGACAGTTATTGCGTGGTTTCATAGTTATTTGTTCCGACGCCGACAACACATTCGATTAGACGATAAGTTTTCCGCCTGGTGTGATGTATTAGCCGGCTTTCCGCAAGGTGGCGTGCTGTCTCCATTTCTCTTTTCCATTTTCATCAATTCTATTAGCCTCTCTTTAACTTCTCTCTACCACCTATATGCAGACGACCTTCAAATTTATATGCAAACTAACTTACAAGATTTAACTGAAACAATAAGAACGATCAATGAAGATTTTGACAAAATTTATGTATGGAGTAAAGCCTATGGTTTGCAAGTCAATCCAATTAAAAGTAAAGCTATAATTTTTGGAAGCTCCCGGTTGATTCAACGCATTGATCTCATCACACTGTCACCTATTCTTTTAAACGGAACTATTAGGTTGGGGAAAAAGTTTCTTCGCATTTTTTAAGATCATTCAAAACATTTTTTAATATAGTTTATTTAAATTTAACTAAAGTATGTATGTACCATTTTGTTTGATAACCTTTTGCCATCTTGTAGGTAGGGACATGATCCCATTGCTATAAAAATTTTGGGACTTCTCATCAAAATACCGCGACAAGTGGATTTGGCAGTCCTCTCGTGATGTTAACCTAACATTGCATAAAGAATTTTGAAGAGACCGAAACAGGTGGAAATCTGAAGGTGCAAGGTCAGGACTATACGGCGGATGGATTAACACCTCCCAGCCAAACTCTCTTTATTTTTGCTGAGTGGCTATAGATGTGTGAGGTCTAGCGTTATCATGATGAAACACCACACCCCTTCTGTTGATCAATTCCGGCCGCTTTCTCTCAAATTCTTGCTTTAATCTCATCAGTTGTTCGCAGTTGAGTTCAGAATCGATAGTCCTGCCTGGTGGTAATAGCTCATAATGAATAATGCCCTTCCAGTCCTACCACACACACAACATCACCTTATTGCGAGTTAACCCGGGTTTCGCCACAGTCTGTGAAGCCTGACAGCCCGGCCTTTGACCACGACCTTTTTCGCACGTTCTTGTCGTACGTGATCCACTTTTCACCACCAGTTATCAGCTTCTTCAAAAATGATTCGGTTTCATTACGTCGTAATAAAGAATCACAAATGAGTACACGGTTCATTAGGTTTCTTTCAGTGAGCTCGTGAGGTACCCAAATATCGAGCTTTTTTTTGTACCCAGCTTTTTTCAAATGCGCCAAAACTGTTTTGTGATCAATTCTCAGTTCTTCAGCTACGTCGTAACTACTGATATGTCGATCTTGCTCCACTTTTTCAAAAATGGCATCCATTTTATCCGTAAGTATATATTGTTAAATCTATTTTATTTTAAAGAAAAAACGAAAGAAAAATTTTACTTCAGACGAGACTCGAACTCGCGGCCTACTAGGAATCTAGTCCAGCCGCTCTTCCAATTGAGCTACTGAAGTCCTGCCCGATTTGTCAAATCTTTCCTTCACATTTATTGCATTGCTTTATGGTAGCAGCAGCGCCATCTATTGCCAACTATGCTAGTTAGGCAACCGATATAATAGACTTTTCAGTTTATTGAATATCGTAAAGAAGTCGCTTTTACCCTTAATAATTGTTTTATATTATTTCGCATTAACACATGCTTGTGAAATATATTTTATTTTAAAGAAAAATGGAAAATCTATTTATAAATAAAATTTTGAATATTATTAGTTACTATTATAATGCCATAGTTGTAAGAATCTGTTGTATGTAATTTATTTTTAACTTTGCACAGTATGTACACCCCTTCTTCTGTATTGTTCGTATCTCTTTCATACTAGGTTGTCTGGCAGAGATCGCTTTAAGCGATAAGACCGCCTATTGTGCTCTTATTTTATGAACTATTTATTTTTGTATTTTTCTTGTTGTAATATGTACAAGAAAGAGTATTTATTATTATTATTATGTCTCTCGTCAGCACGGGATCCAATTTGAACCCCGGACCTTTGTCAGGCTTGCGCGGGGATATAGGGGATCCAACACGTAGAGGCCCTTTCGATAATTTTGATCTACTTTGTAATGGGTTATATTCGGCGGGACCTCTCTCTGACTGCATCAATAGTTAATACAGACAAAGACAGACCCCGCAGAATACATGGGACTATTGTAATGAAAAATGATTTGCCAAACTTTGGGCTATGTGGGTGAACTGGGGGGACTAGATGGCTGGGCCTATGGAGTGAGATCCGGCACCTGCCTATATTCAACATCTCACATTATCGAATCCTACTTTAGGCAGGTGGTGACTCACCTCTCCTTGGTGGGCCCCCCAAACAGCCAACCCGATGGTCGACAGGGGGCAACACTGTTGAGAGAGACTGGGGGTGTCGAGAGGTGTGGCCCCGGTTTCACCATCACGAGCGAGTAATCTCGAGCTCGGAGCGGGCTTCCCCGCTATTATGCCTTTAGACACTTCCACCCCCGAGTGTATGGCTCTTGCAGAAATTTAGACAACAGCCTATTATCTAAATTTCTGCATATGCCATACCTCTAGCGCCCCACTCTGACCGGCCAATGAAGACAAGCCAGAGGTGAGAGACCTGATGCTCTGTCCGGCCGTACCTCTGTGTGGCGGACGAGGCGGAGCCCAGTTCTCTCGGAGGAACTCGAGATGATGGTAGGTGGTGTCGCTACTCACCAACAGCTCGCCACAAGCTGCTCTGCCCCCTTATTATTATTATTATTATTGATGTACAAGGTGCATAAGACAATACGACATTATAAGAAAGTACTCGTATATGAAGTCTACCGGAACTTTACCTAAGTAGGTATGTGTTTTGAGGCTTCAGTATTCACGTACCATGAATTTGAACTGCAAAATTATTTACCAATTCATGACATTAAAGGGTTTTTCCGAGTTTTATTAAAAACATAGTTTCAACTTATTCCTGAATACACTGACAACTATGCCAACTAAAAATTAACTTTAAGGTAATTTTTAATTGGCATAGTTAAAGTTATCAGGGAACTTCAACATCTGACAGATAATTGAGGTTAACTTTAACATTAACCAGCTCAGCTCGGCCAGTTACGTTTAGCTGTTAAATTTCTGACGTCATTTAACAATTTTCAAATGGTGCAACTCATTTTTTAATTAACTAGTTCTTAAACAAATTTATTAAAGCTAAAGTAACATGATGCAATCCAGCCTTACAAGACACGAGAGACCGCCGGCGGCGTATAAACAATTGAAATCAAACAATTGTCATATTTTTCTCGGTTAACTAATGAAACCCCAATCACTTGTAAAATATCAAGAGCGTTTATTTCTTTCTTTCTTGTCACGAACAATAGTGACATATTAGCAACATATTGCTGATAGGTGTGTTGAAAAACACAATAAGTGTTTCCGAGAGCTTACAATAAAAATACCTGGCGTGCAACCAACAGGATCGATTCAGAAGGTTTTTAAAGGCGATGCCAAAAAATCGATAGCTAAGCGAAGCGTACTGATATCTTGTGATGAAAATGACCCGAGATCGGGATATTGCAATTTTTAGTGTTCCGTACCTACCTCAAAAGTAACGGAACCCTTATTGAATCTGTTTGTCTGTGTGCTATCACAACCAATTTGCTTCAAAACGACTGGGTCAATTATCTAGTTGATATCTATTAGACATATTATAATGTAAATCAGTGAACCAAACATAGACGCAAAATAAAAACATTGTCCTCCTAAAGACCTCTGGTCTATGTGCTGCAGTGCAATGTGAACTGCGTGTGTGTTCGCCACGTTCTTTACATTAAAAAAAAGTGAACCTTATTCAGAACTCGCTGACCCGGCAAACTTCGTATTGCCTCACAATGAAATAATGTGTCAAAAGTTTGAATAGAAACGGACTATTTGTATAGGAAAATGAAATTAAATGTATATTCCCGTGGGAATTAGTGATTTTCCCGCAGTAAAAAGTAGCCTAAATGTTGGCCAGGCTTAGTATCTATACACCACAAAAAGTTTCATTCGATTACGTTTAGTATCTTCGGAGATTAGCCTGGACAAAGGGACAAACAGACAGACAAAAAATTTAAAAATCATTGAAAAGTGTTCTAATACTATTTTAACATCGCTCCCAATTGGTTTTTCGTAAATATATACAATGTACAGACACGCGGGTTTTACTGTTTTATTATATGTATAGATATAGATATAGATGGAGGTGTCTTGTTAATAAAAACGTTTTGAATCAGAACAGCGGGCTGATCTGTGGTGCGTTAGCCTATCGAAATTGCTGTGGTCGTTGTCAATGGTGTCAATTTTTCATAAATAATCTACCACTATCGCTTGTTTATCACCTAACGAGAGAAAAATTGTAGGAGAGCCCGGAATGCTATTTTTGTATTTACTCGAGCGCCTCAGATTAAGATATGGGAGATACCTTGCACCCTGTTGGTTACCTACACTAAATACATAGAAACGCGCCCAAGGGGTAGTAGCTCTTTAAAAAAATTGAAAAGGTCGCTAAGATCTTACTCATCTTCCGAATCTTCAGAATTTTGGATAGATGCATTGTTTGGGCACATTTTACACCCTCTCAGAATATCTGACACGCTCTCGACCCATGATGTTGATACCACGCCCTTTTCAATAAGGTAATGCGGCGGTGCCTATGCTCTCAACCTCCTACACTGCAACTCTAACACCAGGAAAATCCAAACCAGTATGAAAATGGTTGACGATTTTGTTAAGTTTTTTTTTAATGTATGGAAGTGGCAAACAAGCATGCAGTTCACATTGATGTTAAGTGATGACTGCAGCCTATAGACACCCACACAAAGACCAAGGTCAAAATGCAGATGCGTTACCACTCCTGAGGTCTAAGGTGTGTTGCCTCTGTGCTGGAAATTAAAGGACCGATAGTGCTGAACACTACCATTTAGCGGCAAGTATATTAGGTAATGCGGTGGTGGCTACGCCCGCAAGCTCCTTCACTGGAGCTCTACCACCAGTATAATATAAATTATACGAAAAATCACATTGCATGCGTCTGTCTCTTTAAATTAACTTTTTTATAACGTTATATGATCGACGCTGTGCAACGTAGGCGTTCAAAGAGTACAAATACTATGTAGGCGTAGACCGTAGACAATTTAAGGTTACGGTCGAATGGCCCGCGGTCCATTTGCCTTGGATCATTCAGACTAAAAACCCTAGCCTAGGGTACCTATCGAAAATGCAAAGACGAATATAATGTGAAGGTTAATAGTTCATAGTTTAAGGAGACCAGCACCGATGTAGGTAATAATATTATTTATAACCAAATAGGTTATTAACCAATTCCCTTTGGGTTCATGTGGTGAAATATGACATATTAATGAAAGAAGGTACGAGCCCTGCAGTGGGACCTAAATAAGTTGATTAATGTGTTATTATCTCGATTATTTGTAGTAACATAAGTATTAGGAATCGGCGTGCGTGTATGAAGAGAATGATGAAGGTAGATGAGGCACGGGAGGTTTGTCTTGTTTGTTTTGTCTACCCCGTGAGGGACCTGGCGTGAAGATGCATACATATATAAGTATTAGTATAATCATAGTTTAAGACTGTTTACTAGTGCATGAGTGCCAGTTAGTCTCTGGTCTTTGTGTGGGTGTCTATAGGCTGCAGTCATTACTTAACATCAATGCGAATCGCATGCTTGTTTGCCACCTTCAATACATAAAGAAAAAATAACATACAGTTGGTTATCACCTTTGAAGTTAGTCGCATTTTTGATTTTCACTTAAGTTGCTTGTAACACGTAAGTTTACCCTGTTGTTAGGTATCAATAATAAAAGAAAAAACAATGCTAGATTATTTCGTTTAAGCATTTTTACCTAAAATATCGTACAATGAGGAACACCCAAGGATTTAATTATTTTGTTCTGAAGTAATGTCAGATTAGTAATCAGGTATTACTTTTAATGGCAGCAGGTACAAAAACAATTAATCTGAGTTATGAACCATGGAAGGCCACGAGTAAACACTTTTTATTAGTAGTAAAAACAACAATTTAATTTTCCGATTTAACTAATTTTGGTTATGAATTATTATTTAAGGTTTATAAGATGAGGAAATATGAAGAAATTGTTAGGGATATAGTAAAATTAGCAATGTTATTTTCTCATACAAATAGTCCAAATCTATCAAACCTTTCACTCATTATTTAAATCTGAGGCAATACGAAGTTTGCCGGTTCATCTACCTAGTATGTATGACCCCGTAATAACTATCACAGATACATAACAAATAAGGTCTCAGGGGTGGCAACGCATTTGCATTTTGACCTCTGTTTTTTGTGTAGACGTCTAAAGGCTGCAGTCATCACTCAACATTGATGTGAGCTGCATGCTTGCTTGCCACCTTCCGTACATATAAAAAAAAACTTCCTCTGCGTGAGAATAGAACCCGGACCTCAAGCGTATCAGAAGTAGCTTGCTATCTCTATGTCACCTACGCAGTTACTTCTTAATCAAGGTTTAATGAAGAGACAAGCTACATGGCGAATACGGATTCTCAAAATAAAGATGCCCTTAAATCGTCAATAAATTACAACGCTCCGGTCCCTCTGGTATGGCCATTAGGACACAAACACAAGAAAAACTTCGGCAATGCTCCCATAGCTTCATGCTTCGACCGAGCTCCCATAGGAATTATGTGGCTCTTCAAATATCTTAAAAGGCTTTTTTAAACTCAGTTGTAACAACACCTATTATGTAGATAATATTCAGGTATTACGTTCTATAGACGTTAACCTCGTTAACACAAAAGCTTTTAGATACAATTCTTATAGAGGCCTTGAAAAGTAAATTACCAAATGCTGATTCAGTATTATGCTAAAAACTGTCAATAAGTAATATATTATTTTGCAGAGAAGCTTAGTAACAATAACGTAAGAATAAAGTTATTTCTATGTTGACGCTTTGATACTAAATATTTTTATAGTTTTTTTTTTCTGTAGGTAACGGAAATCAGAAAGCTCATTACCATTTTTTTTCTGTAACGTAAATCACAAATTACATTATTGTGTTATTGCTAAACTCAGGCAGCAAACTAAAGGCAGATAGATTTAGAAATACATCGGTGCCTATCCTCTTGAGCAGTCCGTTAGAGGCTCTCTACATTGCCGATAACAAAAAATAATGCAAGTACCTTGTATTTTGTTATAGAACAAAAAGTCTTACCTCGGTGATAAAATATCCATAACTTGAAAAAAAACCCTTTCCGTTTTTACCCAAATTGCATTGTCAGAAGTACAATCCATCTCGGATTACCGCAACGTCCATTTATCAATCAAGTTTGGATTGGGCTTCCATTCATATCTTCATATCAATAGAAATATCTAGATGGATCATCTGCTGGTCTATTCGTTACTGGAATAAACTGTACTGTGTCCCTCAAAGGGGTTGACAGAGTTTAATAAATGCATACATGTATACCTACATGAAAACCAGTCACGTTTTTTTAAGCCCTTGTAATAAGTACCAAATCCACTGACACTCACCAAGCAGATTACCAAGCTCTGAAGGAAGACCTGAAAATATTTGAACGATGAACTAAATAAATAAATTTATATTCTCTCTCTTTATATTTATTCTCGAGGGCGTTGGCACCACCGCATTACCTAAGATACTTGCCACTAAATGGTAGTGTTCAGCACTGTCTTGTTCCGGTCAGGTGGTAATGTACGGTCCTGTAATTTCCGGCACAGAGGCATAACACCTTAAATCTCAGGAGTGGTAACGCATCTGTATTTTGACCTTGATCTTTGTGTGGGTGTCTATAGGCTGCAGTCATCACTTAACATCGATTGAACCGGATGCTTGTTTGCCACTACCATTACAAAAAAAAGGAAGCGATTACGGTATACCCTAGTAGTATCATCATCACTCCAACCGAAAGACATCCACTGCCGGACAAATCCAAAGTCCCAGAGACGCTCACAAAATCACAAATATGATGTGCATCATTAGCGAAGAATATGTCACAATCGCCACGCTTGGCAGGCGGATTGGCAATCGCAGTGGCGATATAGTATTATCGCGGGACGCTGATGCCAATCAAGGAACATTTTTACTACTATCCTATTGGAATGGTTTGACCGCCATGTTCGGTTGAGTGATTCCACGAGAGGGCTATGGGGTCGTCACATCCCGACACGTAACCCTAGGATAATAAGTGGAATTTGTTGCCGAATGCCTGAATGTTTTACCAGTCCAGGCTACAGGTAAACCTAAATATTACACATACCCGGCCTAGCGTGAATAACCAGCCTGCCTTTACACGAGTACTGTATTATAGGACTTTTATTCACATGGGAGAGCTAGAAAATACATAGGTACCTATTATTGTGATTAAAACAATATTTTAAAGACATTGCTTATTCGTTATTAACATCAAAGGCTAAGAAAAGTAAATATTGTGACGAATGATTATGTGTTCTATGTATAGCTTAAATGATAAATAATGTAGGGTTTAATTGTTCCTTGACACCCATTTCACATCAATGAATCTCAATTTATTACAAACAAATGCCGACACCAATTTAATTTATTCCTATCGACCGTTACGTAGGCACTAAATCGTTTGTCGGCAAAACAATATCACTTGACGCAAGCTAAAATTATTATTTTGACAAAGTAATTTACTTAACAATACCCAAAATTCAATTCGGTTGGTAAATAAAATATTTTCGGGTCATTATTGTTGGTAGGTACTAGGTATAACAATAGGTGTAAATGTATTGTGTCTATAATCGTCATCATCGTGACTCCAGCTGAAACAGTTCACAGCTGAACAAAGCCTTCTCCAAAAACGGCCATAAGTGTTGTGCATCATTAGGGGAGAATATGCCTAATTTATGCCTAAGTATCTCCTCGCTAGGCCGGCGGATTGGCGATCGCAGTGGCGGTAGTTTGATCACAGGACGCTGCTGCCCATCTCGTCTTTACTACCGCCTTATGGCCTTATTACACGGTACGGTATTCAGGGTACGGCAGCAAGGGTCAGGGTAGTATAATAACATTTAGGGAGTTAGAGCCCTAATCAGGGCGACCGGAGCGGCCCGGTCAGCCACACGCCCTAACTACACAGAGTACAAATATGAACGGTATGGAAACTACTTACAAAACGTTCAAAACGGCACACTCACACAAACATGCGCATCGACGCCCGAGTAGCGAGCGAATCGGAGCTGCAGCACCGCGAGAACCGCTTAGGGACCTCGTTGATGCGCATGTTTGTGTGATTGTGCCGTTTCAACGTTTTGTACGTAGTTTCCATATTGTTCATATTTGTACTGTGACTGAGCCCTGTCGACCGGATAGTGTAATAAGCGGCAACCCGGTGCGAGGCCACGCCCACCCTTTCTGCCGAACTCTGAATACCGTCGAAATGGTTTGACTGCACTAGAGGAAGAATTCTCCACCACTAGAGGGCGATGGGATCATCTCGTTCTTTTGTTCGCATTTCTGTTCACTTTTTTGCTAGTGGTAGAGCTCCAGTGACGGTGCCTACGCTCGCGGGCATAGGCACCACCGCATTACCTAATATACTAATTAATTTATCTGTCGCTAATTGGTAGTGTTCAGCACTATCGTATTCCGGTTAGATGGTAATGTATGGCCCCGTAATAACTATCACAGAGACATAACATCTAAGGTCTCAGGGGCGGCAGCGCATTTTGCATTTTGACCTCTGGTTGTTGTGTAGATGTCTATAGGCTTCAGTTATCACTAAACATCAATGTGAACTGCATGCTTGTTTGCCACCTTTGTAACTTAAAACTAAAACTTTAACTAAATTGTTAATATCTGAAAATATTAATGTCATGAAATTGCCAAATGTTGATTTCAATACGCACATATTTTTACGTATATAAGACCGGACACAGCTAGATAATTCATATTTTTGTATCATACATTCAACCGAATATCTAGTCAGTTCACTGTTTGATGTCTGAGTCTTTCATTATGTTATTAGTTCACGTGCAAAGCTCAGACAGGCTCTCAATCAAGGATGGTGTACCTAGTACGAGTAGGTACTTACTGCCAAACTACGTGTTTGTTCTCTCTCATCATTTTCACCCAACAACAATACAAAATAATATACCTATATTGGAGCAAAGTTTCGCTTATTTTAATGTAAAAGTTAATACCTACAACCCATGTGTAGTACATACTTTTGAATATGAAAGAAACCTCATAGAGATCGTTGTTATAAGCTCGAGCATATCGTATCAGCTCTCAGTTGCTGAATGTTAGGATATCCTGCGAACTATTTGAAGCTTTCAGCTTTTTTGAATGCTACTAAAACTAATCACACAACCAAAGTTTCGAAGCAAACTCTCAGATCCTCACGAGTGCCTGTTCATCATGAGCACTCATTAAGAGAGTGGTATAAGGCAATGCTACAAAATTTAAGCATATCTCCCTACAACCAACATTTTGTATTCCTAGCATATTGCCTGACCACGCATTGCGGCACGGCAAATGAACAGAGTGGAGTCAGTGGTTGAGAATACTCAAATATTTTATTTCAAACTAGCTGTGCCCGCGACTTCGTCTACGTGAGAAAAAATACGATTGTTCAGTATCTACCTGGACGAAGTCGTGGGCGCAGCTAGTATAAAAGTAGAGTAAGTTACTCCTTATTACATCAGCTATCTGCCAGTGAAAGTCCCGTCAAAATCGGAGACACTCAAATTCTGTTTATTTGTATGTAGTTATGTATGTATGTATAGTTGTATGGAGATAAAAGTAGCTCAAGTTAATCCTTATCACATCAGCTATCTGCCTTTGAAAGTCCCGTCAAAATCGGAGACACTCAAATTCTATTTATTTGTATGTAGGTATGTATGTATGTATGTATGGTTGTATGGAGATAAAAGTAGCCTAAGTTACTCCTTATCACATCAGCTATCTGCCAGTGAAAGTCCCGTTAAAGTCGAAGACACTCCAATTCTTCTTATTTGTATGTAGGAATGTATGGATGTACGGATATAAAAGTAGCCTAAGTTACTCCTTGTTACACCAGCTACCTACCGGTGGAAGTCCCGTCAAAGTTGGATACAATCCAATTCTACTTATTTGTATGTAGGAATGTATGTGTATGGATGTATGGAGATAAAAGTAGCCTAAGTTACTCCTTATCACTTCAGCTATCTGCCAGTGAAAGTCCCGTCAAAATCGGTAGAGCCGTTCCCAAGATTATCCGCGCCAAACAGACAGACAGACAGACAAAAATTGTAAAAAAAGTTGTTTTGGTAGTATATGTACCCGGTATACATACATATGCATTGAGTAAAAAGCGGTTATTTTAATATTACAAACAGACACTCCAATTTTATTTATTTGTATGTACGTATATAGATTTATTAAGGAAGCTACAATACAACATAAGACCTAAAAATTCTGTGAAAATTTAAAGCGTCTACATTATAACGGTAACAGAAATACATAATTTGTGTAAATGTTAGCTTTCTAGCTTTCACTATTTATGAGATACAGGTTGGTAACAGACAGACGGACGAACGGACAGACAGACACACAGACAGACAGACAGCGGAGGATTAGTAATTCATGGGGTCATAGAACTAAAATTCAGAATTGCTTAAACATATTCGATATGATTCTTTAAATTGATATAACTTTTTTATTTCTTAATCGATTCACATGAAACAAACACTAAATGTTAAGTGAAACTTACCACAATATATTCATGAACCTTACCGCAAATCGAATCGAATATAATCGAAACGGCTTTCTGATATTAGCGTGCACAAACACACAGACAAACAGACATTTTTTCCGGGATAAAAAGTACCCAGTGTTGTGCGCCAAAGGTTAAAGGCAAAAATAATCATACCAAGTTTCATTGTAATCGGACCGGTAGTTTTTATGTGATGCTTGAACAAACAGACAGACAGACAAAAAATTTTCTAATCACATATTTGTGTTCGGTATCGATCTAATAACATCCCCTGGTATTTAGTTTTTCAATATTTTTAATGTACAGAATGTACACTTCTACAGATTTAATATAAGTATAGATTGGTCTACAATTACACTTTTGCATTGTCAGTTTACAAGCTGCCTATAGCGAATGACTTACCTATAATTATTATTATTATTCAATAGGTATTAATAATAATCAAATTAAAATAGGTATACAAATTAAATAAAATTAAAATTTTACCGATTTCATACATCAAATCTTTCAATTCCTTCATAGAAAATTCATAAAAAGAAGAAAAATCAATTCGTCATAAACATAGTCATTCATTTAGCAAAGTTCCAAGTGCAAGCACTACTGAGAAGAACTCCGCTACTGAACAAATTCAGTGTGTTGCTCTTTTAATCAAAATCGTTAGATATAATACAAATGGGAATTAAAGTAAAGAAATAGAATATATACAGAAAATGTAAACGTCCATGGCATATGCATATATTGTTATAAAAACACACATTTAAATATTATAATACGGTGACTGTGGTAAATCCAGTCATTGCATTCGCCGTGACATTCCCTCAGGAACAGCAAGTGGAGCATGTGGAAAACGAGAATGCTTATTATGTACTATTTAACATATTATGAAATCAACGTCTATATCAATAAATATATATTTGGGCCACTTGTGCCAATATGGACCGAATATCAGTGAGGAATATCTATTTGCAATACATTATATTGATCTCCTTTCATCGCGGAAGGTACCTATTTGCTGTGCGTCTTAGTACTCTAGTGGAAGTAGGCCACTCCTGCTATTGGGAGTTTTCTATTTTCTGAATCCCCGTTGCATTAGCCGTGATAGTCCCTCAGGAACAGTCCCGTGTTAAACCAGAATGTTTATTGCGTTTTCCGCAATCTGCAATCTTTCATTTATGCTTACCTATACATAATTGGGCTAAGTAGCCGAACGCAAGCGTGTTAGTTAGTAGGTAGGTATGGAGCCGTACTATGTAGTTTAGTGTTTCTATTAGCCTCAGTAGTCTAGTGGTAACAGGCCCCTGCTGCTATGCCGAGGTCGAGTTCGTCACCGGCTTAGAGTATTTGAATTTTTACATTTTCTAAAACTTACTCTGTGCCACTCTCAGAGTTTGGTGTCTGGCGGCAGATTGGCATCCAAATGTTGATTTCAATACGCATTCCAAAAGTTTCTCTGTAGCACTCTCAAAGTTTGGTGACATGTCCAGTGATGTCAATAGGCTCGCCACCTATTACATAGGACAAAACGTGACGAATCATGGGTGTGTGCATTTATGTATGAATACATATTATATAAGTTCTTACTTACCCCTTCGGGAATACATGGGTAAAGTGACGAGCGTTCTGTTCGTGCATTATTCATAAGTAAGTAAGTATTTTCGTGTGTATTAACCTACACCTTTGTGTGAAAATGACGGCAGCAAAATAAAAAATAGTTACCTGCATGAAAACTCCCAACACACCTAAATTAGACGCGTGTGTTGTCAATGATAAAGTATTATGAGGTGTTATTAAACAATAAATGAGAATTTCAGGTGCTGTGTCCGTGTAATAAAATGACAACCCCACACAACATTCTGCTAAAAACATGACGCCTTATGTATTGTACATAAAAACCGGCCAAGTGCGAGACGGAGCCGCTCACGGGGAATTCCGTACATTATTGTAGTATGCATTGTCTATAAAAAAAAACTATATATTTTGAGAATATTGCAAGTTACCGTTATTTTACCTGTTAAAAAGCGTTATTAATTAGTATTGAGCATTAAATTAAATTTGTTGTATGGGTTAATTATTTATGCTAGCTATTAAATATGATTATAATATGTTATGAATCCAGTAGTAGGGGTAGGTATTATAAATAATCCCCATAAAATAGGTGTTGAATAATGACAAATTATCTACAAGCGACACGGATTCTAATCATATTAAAGCCTAACGCCTTTACAATAATGGAAAGGGCCTGATAAAGCCTTTTTCTTGCAGTGGACATCTTTCAGCTAAAATGAAGGGCTGATTGATGACGGCAATAGTACTTTACTTCGATTATTTACTTGAGTATAGCTACCAAGAAAGTAAATAAACAACACTAAGTTAGTTTAACCTCGTTTGTGACCCACGATACTGCCTGCGTGTTTATTCAGTAAATATTAAAGGTTATAGGAACAGACGGCACCAATATTTGATGAGCCATTTGGTCCAGCGGTGTGGGATGACCGATTGAACCGAGGCTCACGGGTTCAATCCCAGTACCGGAACAAATACGTGTATGGCCTACAGATATTTGTTTAGGGTTTGGGTGTTTGTGTTAGTATGTGTGGGGTGGGGTGTGTACAATGGCACCCACGATACAGATTTATAGTGTACGGGTGTTTGTGTGTGTGTGTTTATACCTAGTGCGGGGCTGTAAGTGAAAGAGTTTTTCTTTTATTTTTATACGATTTTCTGTAATTTATCTATTATATAATTATAGATAAATTATATATATAATTACTACTGGGCATCAAAAATGAGCTATCTAATATTCCTCTAACCAATAGTGCCTAAATAGGGGTAGGTATGGTAACGATGCTCAGACACAGGGTATGTATATAATAGACCCCAGGGGAGGGGGGCAGAAATGGCCAGATCAATGAAATTTAAAGTCGTAGTTGTAGGGATCGCGCCGGGCACACGAAACTCTAGTTACGGCACTACTCTCTGAAAAAATAAAATTTAAGATAAAATATATACCTACCTAGAAAAACGGAAAGAAAAACTTCCTGAATACCTAACTAGCCCAGCCACTTTCCAGTTATGGGTACATAGGTCACAGGTCACCCAAATTCATATTTTTTTTTCATTTTTCCATATGATATCTTTAAATAATCCACTAGCATAATTATTTTATTGTAAAAAAAATGAAATTGTATTCACCGCTGCTCTAATCACAATAGCGAACGCAAGCTCTCGTCTATTGTATCTAGTAAGCGGAATCGAAATGTTTTTATAATAATGTTATTCTATTTACCTACTGTTGAACTATTAAAAACAACATACGCGTGTGTTGTGCAAAATTAGCAACGATTTTTTTATTGCCTACTATACTAACCTAACGGTGGAGTGTTGTGGCTTTTAGCTTCCAACGGGAGCTCTACTGAGCTATACTGAGCCGTGTAAAATGATTTTCAGATATTAATACGTAAGTAATAGAAGAAAATAAAAATGAAATCCTATATGTCCACAGAACTTCGAAGGTTTTCCCTCGACTGTCCGAAGATGCCATAATCAGATCCCAAGTTCATGACAATAGAATCAACTTAGAAGTGTACCGTTTCAAACGAGGCTAGAATTTCTAAAATCGGTAGAGAATTGACGAGGAAATTGTACATAAGAAACACAAACACAGAGAAAAAGGGAGCGTTTTTTGAAAACAGTCAAAATTAAAAAGTTAACGAAAGTCAGTAGGTAATATTATTTTCTTAGCGCATCACTTAGATACCTACTATAAAAAGAAAGTTCTACCAAACCTAAACCGGACAAACTGTGGAATGAGTTTTTATCCACTTGGGAGATATTTTTGTTAATATTTAAACGTTATAATATTAATGGATTTGTTCCAAACTGGCGACGAAGAACCCTATACGGCAGCGTTTCTCAAACTTTTTTGGTGGTTTTCCTCTTTTTGACGGAACCCCAAAATAAAAGAAAAAGTTACATACATTCTTTAATAATTATTATTAAAGATTAACTAGAGCAACGCGTCCCACCGGTCGCGACGGACCGGAGGGGAGTAGCCATAGTGTGTATTACTGATGCAAAACAGTCTGTCATTTTTTGCGCGGTGAAATGCGTGCGACACACACACACTACAAAAATCGTCTAACACTACGAAACTCACACCTTGACTTTAACAAAATACAGAAACAATATCACGCACACATTTAAACATCTAGGCGACAGGTATAGGCCCATTTGGGCTTGTACTTTGACAGAGGGGAAAGCCTGCATATGGCTACTCCCCCCCGGTGTTGCTCTATGAAGATTTATAATAAGTTATCATGTTATAATGGAAGTGTAAAGGTACTTATTATCTATACTTATAATAAAATTGTAGAAGTGTAAATTCTGTACATTGCAATATTTAAAAAATAAATACTAGGGGATGTTACTAGATCGATACCGAACACAAATATGTGATTAGAAAATTTTTTGTCTTTCTTTCTGTCTGTCTGTCGGTCTGTCTGTCTGTCTGTCTGTATGTATGTCTGTCTGTTTGTTCAAGCATCACACAAAATCTACCGGTCCGATTACGATGAAACTTGGTATTCTTATACTTTAACGTTTGGCGCACAACACTGGGTACTTTTTATCCCGGAAAAATGTATGTTTGTCTGTGTGTTTGTGCACGCTTATTTCAGAAACGGCTTATTCGATTTGTGGTTTTCACATATATATTGTGTTAAGTTTTATTTAATATTTATTGTTTGTTAGAAATAAAAAAGTTACGACAATTTAAAAAATCATATCGAATATTTTTAAACTATTCTGTATCTATATTCTGTTTTTTTTAAGGGTTCCGTATCTAAAAGGTAAAATCGGACCCTATTACTAATGCTCCGCTGTCTGCCTGTCTATCCATACATCCGTCTGTCTGTCACCAGGCTGTATCTCATAAACAGTGACAGCTAGAAAGTTAAAATTTTCACAAATTATGTATTTCTCTTACTGCTATAACGACAAAATTAAATACTAAAAATAAGAAAATGAAAATATCAAGGGGGCAATAAACGTGTTTTTTTTCGTATATTTTTTGCTCGATATCAATTAAGGTAGCAAGAAGACGCTTGAAATTTTCACAGAATTTTTAGGTCTTAAGTATATTGTATATTACCTTACAACAAATGTAATTTTTATGCCATGTTTTTACGGAACCCTTCGTGCACGAGTTCGACTCGCACTTGGTCGGTTTTTTTTCTGTTAGTATCGCATAGCAGCGTCCCGGCATAAAACAATCGCCGCTATGATCACTATTCAGGATGCCAAGCGTGGCAATTATGGCGTATTCTTTCCTTATGACGCACAGCACTTTTAGGAGCATCTTCGGGAAAAGCTTTGTCCAGCGGGACGTCTTTCAGATGTAATGATGGTGATGGTGGTGGTAGAGGTGGTGTTAATGGTGTTGGTGGCATTGGTGGTGTTGGTAGTGGTGGTGGTGGTGACTCTGGTGGTGGTGTTGGTTGCGTTGGTGGTGCTGGCGGTAGTTTTTGAGGCTATGGCGTTGGTGGTGATTGTATGGTGGCGGTGGTCCACCACCTACATGAGTATTTGTACTTACTTACCACCACTATCATCACTACCACCTCCAGGTAGTAGTGATGATAGTGGTGGTGGTGATGGTGGTGGTGATTGCGATGGTGGTGGTGGTGTTTGTGGCATTAGTGGGTAAAAATGCGCAACGTTAATATTCAATTTTTCTCTTCTGCCGGCTCTTACGGAGTGCCTATATTATGCATAGATCTATCTTTTATCTTTAATTCTCTGTTAGAAGCACTAATTGACTGAAACTTTACAAAAGTTTATAATGTACGGCCCTGTAATTTCAGGCACAGAGGCATATCACCTAATGCCTCAGGAGTGGCAGCGCATCTGCATTTTGACCTCTGGTCATTGTGTGGGTGTCTCTAGGCTGCAGTCATCACTTAACATCAATGTAAACTGCATGCTTGTTTGCCACTTTTATTACATAAAAAAAAAAAAAAAAAAAAACAAAATAATTTTCTATAAAAAAATATTATGCATAGAAGTATAAAATGGCCTTTTCGAAAATGCGATTCAGCATAGGGCGCGTTTACATAATAAGCAATTTTTCGCAATCCTTGCAGCCCATGCTTTTATCCCCGATGGCCCATACGTCTAATATCGAGTACAGAGAAGAATTACTGCAAAGTAGATTTTTAGAGCTACTTAAAAGTGTTTATGACCCAAAATTAACTAAATTGTATATCCAAAAGCGCTGCCCAAAGTCCCAAAACCACTATTCCACGCAAACAAAGTTGCGGGCACAGCTAGTCATCAATATAAAACTGTTACGTTACTGAGTGACTGACAGACAACGTAGTTTTGTTACTTTTGTCGCTAGTAGTTTATTAAACGAAAAAAAATGGGATGTATGACACTGTTTCTTATTTTTCATCAATTGGTTGATAGTAGGTTTGATCGAAAAGAGTTGAAGTCTTATATCGGGTTCGTAATCGAATGCATAAAAAACTCTGAATCAGAACACTGATGCATAGAAGTGTATTTTTTCCTATTATATCTAGTATTCTCGTGGAGCCCCAGGGCTCCGCGGAGCACACTTCGAGAAACGCTGCTTTTAGGTTACCAGAGCGTCACGAACTCTGAAAACGAGTTGTAATACAAATATCCATAAGCGATGGTTAACAACTTCTTCAAGTTATAATATAAATACTAAGAATAGGAATGTCCAGTGGCCGTAGTGTCATCTGATACAGTGTTCGATCATATTTACTACTAGCGGCTCGCCCCGACTGCGGACGGGTGCCATGAATATAATATATAAGTTTGTTGTATTACCTACAACAAACCTTTTTGAACATATATATATGTAGATACACATTATATTCTGTCTTATAATTAAATTCTTGTTTCAAGAATTTCAAGTTACATTAAAATAGACCAAAGATAAATATAATAAGAAGATTTTAGATGATTTATCTTTAGTAGGAATATAATCTATAGCCACATATCAAAGACAGATTGTCAAATAAATGGCAAAGAAAATTTACTCCACACCTTGCTACACACATTCTGCAATAGAAAAGCATTTAAGTTTTTTTTTTGTTTTATTCGTTTACCATCATTATTCAATTTATGATGAGTGGCTACCTCTGGGCTGTTGAGAGATTGATCACCGATCCATCTTACGAATTAATAAATATTGTACGGAATCTATTTAAAAATCTGCCGAAGATGTTTCCCTCTCGGAAACGAGTCATGATCATGAACGCAAAGAGAAAATAAACATAAATATTTATAGACCGCCTCCGAAAAACAACGAGTGTACTTTTGTTTGTAAAAGAAGTGAACAAGATAAAAAGTGTTATGAAATAGTTGAATCGCAATCTAAATGTCTGCAAGTTGATAAAATGAAGCATTATAAATCTCAGGGTTTTCAAACGCAACGCGAATGTGTAAGTAAAAGTACTTACAGCCAAAACATAAAAACTAGCCAAGATCAAAGTATGAATACACGTGATATTGACACAAAAAATATGACAACTAGCCCCAGGGAACCCGAAGTTTGTGAAAAGCATCGCCTTGCTTTTAAGATGCTCAAAAATTGGTCCAAATTCAGTAGTCACAATAAAGCAGAGAAAACGAATCCAATAACTCTCATAAAATCAAAGCTCAAAAATATCGTGCATGCCTTACGAATGGAAAAGATACAGAATTTACCGGAGTACCGCGGACCGGAGGTGCAATTATTGAAATTGTACAGGTGTGCTAGCTCGGATGAAATAAATAAACACAACTCTTAAAAGAAAAGAGGAAATATAGGTATATTTTAGTCATGGTTTGAAATATTATTTTATTTTATTAAGTAGATTAGTATTTTATTAAGTTTCTCCACCAATCCGTATTGGAGCAGCGTGGTGGAGTAAGCTCCAGGCCTCCCCCCAAAAAAGGGGATAGAGTCGTGCCCAGCAACGGGACGTATAATGGGTTGCCATTATAAGTAGATTTTGTTCGTGACCGTTACGTGTTTGTTATAACAATAATAACTACTTAATACCGAGGTAGGAATACTAGGAATTATTAAAATAAATATAACCAAATTTCATCCATTTGTTAACCAAATTGTCAATGAAGTTTATGGGTAAACTGATCCTCGGGATACGGTCACTCAGTAAAAACGTAGGCCCTATTTTTTAAGTTTATAACTTTTAGTTCTAAACATATTTTATAGGTTAGCAAATGGGTGACCTGCTAATATTTTTTTTATTTTTTTTAACATATTTTAATAGGCAATACATGCAAAATTATGCACGAAATTTAAACAGATAGTTGAAGGTCAATCTAGATTCGGATTTTAAGCTATAGGCAGAGGAAAGTGTGACAAACACCCACGAATCGCCAATTAGGTTTTGTTTCTTGTAGCGAGACCACATCCTCAGCACATCACCAAACTCGGAAGCATTGGCAAACTTCCAGAAAATGGAAAAATGCCAGTAGCAGTTACCTCCCCCACGAACCCAGCTAGGAACCCAGGATCCCAGCGTAGCCGTAGTAGCCTGCTACCATTATAATATTGGGGCAGTTAGCTTAATTTTTAAATTATGATAATCAAGTTTTTTCTCGTTTCCATGGGCATTTCGGGTATTCTCTCTCAGAGGTCCGAAATTCTCCAAGGACCTACTACTATCCAGTTTGCTCTATGTGTTGTCTGTCAGTTATTCAGTCACCGGTCACTCAATTTAGAACAATAAAATTAAGATCTTACAAAAATGAGTAGGTAATGAAATCAGCACAAAATTAGGAACTGTGTGTTATTCTAAAATATTATCATCATTCAGAAAAATACAACCTTACTTACTAGCACTTCATTTGTATTTCGGCTGAAAATTCAGTGGGCGTGCTGACTGGACAATGTATGTATGTATCTTCACGCTTGGTCCCTAACAGGGTAGGCAGAGAGTGTGGAGCGCCAGATATCCCGGTCTTGACACACCTCCCGTGCCTCATCTATCCTCATTATCTTCATACATGCACGCCTATTCCTAAGACTTTTGACCCACCATTAGACAGCACTCGACCTATTTGGTCATGGTAGGTCAATCTTGGTCTTCCTAGTCATTCACTCATTCGACATTCACTAGATAACGAAGCTATTTATTTCAGCTGATAGAAATTACGGGGCCGAACATTACCACAAGACTGGAACACGATAGCGCAGTACACCACCATTTCAGAGCAAGTAATGCAAGTAGCTAGCTGGGTGGTAGGTGGAGCTTCATCCCAAGCACTCTACCATCAACAATGTAAATAAATTCATTTCATTAAATTCAAATACATTATATTCTAGAGAGAGTTTCTGCAGAATCTTGCTGCCTTGAGACCAGTGACCAATTTTCACAGAATTTATACTAGTCTGTCTATAACAAGTTTATAGATGGTTGATTTATGGCTTTGGCAACAATTTGAAGTTACGTTACGTAGTCCATTTCGCAGTCAATTTCTATTGCAATATTAGCGTTAGTGATCAATATTGATCGTGCACACAGTACATATTGACACATAAAATATAATTATTGTTTGATTGCAATTTACCACAAATATTGAGCTTACATATTCTGCTGACGCTCAACACTCTCTTCTTCACGCCAAGTCCCTTACGGCTACCCGATAGGGGACTAAGACAGAAGATACCATAATTCTTAACACAAAATTTGTAACAAAATCATTATTTTCGTTTCGAAAACTGTTTACCCTCCGAGATTAAATTATGAAGGTATGTTAGAACAGGTACATATTAGCCTTAAAAATACTGTTGTTAGCTATTTTTGTGTAAAATGACGTCCTCTCTCAAATAACATTTTAAATTCGACAAAATATCATACGTTTAAATTTTTAGATACAATTTCTTTTTGTGTAAAGCGAAAGGCGTTATCTCTAACCTATCATAAAACATGAATTACTCAATATATAACAATGATTCCCTATAATAGAGCGAGCAAGCAGAGTTAGGGTCGCATCATAAATGTAATATGGCATCTATAAAGTTTTGTGTAATGTCATAACGTTTATGTTCGACTCGGCATTCACCAAACTTAGCATCAAACTTTCTATAACATAATTTTACGGTTGATATAATTAAATGAAGTAGCAAAAATTTCCTTTGTTAAGGACAACATTTCTTAAAACTGGTAATCTTTTCTGAATACATGGTCATTAAACTTACTTGGGGGATACTTAGTATAATACCCAACTGAGAAATTAATTAATTTTTAATTAACGTCATAGTGTCGCAGCCCAGCTTAGAATTAAGAACATATCATTTGTTAACCTCGGGTGTGACCCGCATCGCCTCACCTCGAGTGATTGTGATTTGTGATAGGCTTTCCATTCGTAATGCTGGAAAATAAATTGTGACTCGACCTAAATCACAATATCTATACATTAATCCGGCTTATGTCACAGTTTGTGGGATTTTCTCGTACGATTTCCTTTCAGCACACCTATGCTCATTATTTCCAATTATAAGGAAAACGTGAATTAGAAAAATCGCCTAAGATCTTGTAAGGTGGAAGAATCTGAGCTTTTCTTATTTAATTTAGTGATTTAACTGAGTGCTCTGTCGAACTGTTCGACATGGTGCCACCGTGTCTTTTCCTACACCGTACTACCCGTCTAAGAGAGAAGTTTCACCCTCACCGACTGGAGACCTGGCAGTGTTGAACGGTGCGGTTTTCTCGTTCGTTTCTGCCCAGAACGTGTAAATTGTAGAACGAACTTCCCTCTGAGATGTTCCCTCGGTGCTAGAATATGGAGTTCTTCAAAAATGGCGTCAAAAGCGCTTTGGCAACTCCCTTGGTGTTGCAAATGTTCATAGGCGACGGTGACCACTTTCCATCAGGTGGCCCGTCTGCTTGTCTGTCAACTTAATAACATTAAAAAAAAATTGTTCATGAATGACCCCGAGGATTACTCTTCCGAGGTAACTCTTCAACGATCTACATCAGCAACTTCGTAATGCATTATATCATTTATCAGATATTAATTTTAGACTCAGCTAATTTATTTTTGGTGGCTTCATTTATGCAATGTAAGCAATTTTCTGTTTTTTAACTACACCTTGGGTTACATAAATAAAGTTTCTGTATGGTAAAATATAGCCTACATAACACCGCGATAACGCACTCTATTGTTAAGAGAAATATTATTAAAAATCGGTCTAGTACTTCCCGAGCCTATTACTGATACAAAAATATAAATGTTCTCTATTAATAATATTACAGTTTATATAAGTAAAATGCAATACGTAGCTTAGTGCAGGGTCCATTGTAAATGTTTATGCTTATGTAAGAACAATGTTTAATAAAGAATTAAATTAAGTAGTATAGTTTTCCAAATACCGAAATTGTACTATATACATTGCCCATTGGTATACAACATTACTTAGTAAAAATGTTTTATTACAGATTTATAGAGTAAAATGAGAACAGACTTTCTCCTCGACCTATTTAGTCTCTAATAGAAAGAATAACATGAAACATTTACCTTAATCTTATAATGAAACACAAACCAGCAAAGAAGTTATTGTAAGAAATCCTTATTTAATAAAGCGCCTAATTTGTTTCGTAATTATAGAAAGAACTTATACTAAGCTAAAGAACAGTGTATAGCGATATTTTTTACTATTTAGATTATTTTAGATATTCTTACAATATTCAGTTATTATAATACTGATTCCTAAATTGCAGCATATGATAGGTAGTCCGGGAATGTATGAATAAATTCCTCAATTAATGTAAAAAAAAATTCTATTAATTATAACATGGATTAGTTACTAGCTTTTGATCAAATCTTTTGTACAATAGTGTACAAAAGTGAGTACATTGTGAATTGTATGCGGAAGCAAAGTGAAAAGTTGTTATGGGACATAGACCATTACATTGAAACACCCTTTCAGTAAATGGATAAGACCGCACTTCCTGAAGATGGTCGTATTACGTGTAAATGGGCGGTCATCATCATTATGTGGTTCTTACTTTGGGCTCGTAACATTTGACCAACTACAAGACATACCATGACCTCTTATTCCTAATTCAGTTGTGATCCTGAACTAGAACACTAATAATTTTATCTCATTTCTCCATACGCGCCATCGTTTAAAAAAATAAACAAAATTGCTAGTGGTAGAGTTCCAAGATAGGGACACGAGGTCGTAGGTACCCCGGCATTACCTAATCTATCTGCCGCCAAATTGTAGTGTTTAGCACTATCGTGTTCCGGTTAAATGGTAATGCATACATATTATAACGGAGCATATCACATAGGCATTACAACTAAGGTGCAGTTGCGTTGCACCTGCATTTAGACCCATGGTGTTTCTAATTTCTAAGAGCGCTGTCTTATTTCATCATACGCGTTGTCCATATAATCAAATGAAACATTTTTTGCCAGTTCCTAAATAGAGTTTAATTAAGAACGGGATGGTACTAGGGGAGAATCAATAGAGAGACAATATAAGAAACTATTTGTTTAAACAATTACCGTAATTCTATCTCTTGTATCTAGTATCTTTATGACGCATTTATTTTACTTGGCTTGTTTTATTTATGAAGATAAAAGTAAAAAACAGTCAACATTACGTATTCGGGGTGCGTTTCTAATGTAGACCTTTTTTTCGTGCTAGAAGGTACTTGACAAGACAGGTATTAACAATTGCATAGTCATTGTAAATGAAAAAATATTTGAAGTAAAATTACGGATTTTCTATTTATCTGATCACCTACGCGACCTTTTTTTGGTCCTCTTTGCTTTTTATGAATGGATTTGTACCTACTATACCTACTTTTAATTTTAAAGAACTCTTCTGCAGGTCCCGTTTTTTAAGTAAGATTATATAAAATGACCCAAATATTCAAACCAATAAAGTAGGTATGCAGATGAAAGACACCGTTGCGGCTTTTTTAATTAAATATATTCATGAGTGCTTTTTCATGGAGATATAAATGACAACACTCGATATAATGTTTTAATTAATTCTGCCCACGAATCACAGATAAGCACGATATGCAGACAACAAACATTGCAGACAACCCGTGTTATTATTACCTTTCTCTTAAATTATATTAGGAAAAAGATAAATTTAAGTCACCTCGAGTTATTGTTGATAAAAATATTATTTATTATTCCCAGTCAAGAGTTTGTAAAGATAAAGTGATGACACCGTATCTAATTCTATGGTACACATTAATGTTTTAACAGTTTTTTGCATGATGTTCTTTGTAACTTTGTCGTTATTCTATGTCTTAATACTTATACCTCTATATCACTTTAATTACGCAATATTTATAGCAATCGATCAACAATCCTTCCTCAGTTTTTTTAGCCATGATGGTGAATTATATTCTAACTAATCAATCTTCCTTTTCCCTCATTTTGGTTTGAAAAAAAATGGTGGTGATGTATCCTTCTCTGTTTACATTATATAATTATATTAAAAATATTTGTTTATTGTTACGTTTGATGAATACGAATTTCAGTTTGATGGTCCTGAATATTATTTGTATACATCCCACTTATCGAAATTGATTATAAGTTCTACTTATCCTTTAAATTTTATTCATAACCTTAACATTATTTTCAATTTCTTTCTTCTATTTTAATAAACATTGTTTTACTATAACTTATATCGCTTCTTTACAAGAATAATGTGACATTTCATCTAAATCGTTCTTTATGAAATGCAACATTATTCTTACAAGAATAACGTGACATTTCATCTAAATCGTTCTCTATGAAATGTCACATTATTCTTGTAAAGAGGCGATATGTATCAACTTTATATAGGGACATACGTTTACACAAAGCACACGTGACACGTGATTATAAGAAAGTCTTTTTTGTTGTATATATTTATTTAGCTGATTAATTTCCACACTCTCTCCCTACCCCGTTAGGGACCTAACTTGAAGATAGACACATTATTAATACCCCAGTCCCCTATTATTATATACGTATCAGACAGTAGGAATGTTGTAAAGGTATAATTTCTTAGTATGCTTATTTTGGCGCTCTCAGGTAGAGTTGAAAATAAGTTAGAGTTTTTAATATAGTACTAATACCATTTCTTTAATATACCTTACTAAGTAATAAACTGATACAATCGACGTTAAAGACACACGCGAACTCAAATAAGATCGTTACTTGACGACGAACAAACTCTACCTTAAGAATTTCACAATAAACATTTTAATGTACAAAACGTAAACAAAACTTCGCAGCAACTTCAAAATGAACATTTACGCCATAGCTGATAGTAAGGTATCTACAGTTAAATAGGTATATGATAGACCATTTTGTTAATGTCGCAACTGCAGGCTCAAATTGCCAATAAACTTTATGTGAGACAGGGCAATATTATAGACAGAAAAAAGTCACCAAAAGAATTTCACAAATAGGTATGTAATTTATAAAATACTCCACCCCACCATTGCATTAAATAAGCATTGACCTATCTGCACTAAAGTACTTACTAGACAGGACATTCCCCTTGCCAGCATGGTTCCAATTTTTTGTATACAATGAATAGTAGAAGAGATACTGAACCCTCCGAGTAACGTTAGCCCTGTAAGGCTAGAAATTTTTGTGCGGACGAATCATAACGTGCTAAGTACAAAAACCATCCCCTGGCAAGTATTAACCCGTCACATCATTTGGATTTTTGATGAGAAAAGTAACTTCTGTAGTTTAGATCTGGCTCGATTGCGACCTACCTAGTGTGTTCGGATATTTAAAAAAAATCACGATTTGTTGACTGTAAATGAGCGTCTCAATCGTATATCAATAGAAGGCTAATTGACTACTACTAAAACAGCTTAAATATAAACCCCCTTAATCATAAACGTACATTAGATACGTTTTAGCTATAGAATGCTTTGTCCTTGTCAGTTGCATTGTCAAATGTGAAGGATAGAAAAAGACAAAGGAGAGATTAGCAACACTTTAGCTAAAATACGTTTATGAATAAGGGGGTTAGTCTATAAATCGAATCGTGACGTAAATTCATCTACACTTAATTCTATAAATCTCCCTCCCCCCATGTGAAATATAGGTGTTATGTTATCAGATAGGTATTAAATTTCAGGGAAAGGTTACAGGTCTCGGAAAAATTGATACTCGTAGGGGCTAGCAAATGACCTGTGCTATAAGTATGAAATGTGTTGCCTCTGTGTAGTGCTGCGTAGGTAGCGGGGCCATAAAATATGAATAGCAAGCTAAATCAGCTGCTTTTTATATCATCACGCGTAGATAACGTACTGTAAAATACGTATGAAATACCTAAAATAGGTATAATAATAATATGTCCTTGTAAGCCAACTAAGCAAATGAAAGGGAAAAAACAATCCTAAAGGTGAAAAGAAAAAATAAACACCAATACGCGAACAAGCCCATATAACAGCCGTACATATACGAAATTATGTTTATGATTCGTTTCTATTTCACTTTACAGAAACGCTGTCACCTCATTCCCCTTGTCCACAGAGAGACATTAATATTTTTTGCGAGCAGAACAACCATAAAACGCTTTATACCTACCTATATGACGTTCAGTTATGTTAATAATTGAACATGTTCGCAGCGATACAGATCAATGTTAACCGACTCAGAGTATCTGTGGAAGCCTAAAATTTCATTCGAAAACTCTGACGACCCCTACTCTATTCAAACAATAAGTCGCTCCCGGGACTTTTGTACAACATCATCACTTTTTTGTTACATACCTTCAAAGTCATAAAACGTACACACGGGATGTCAATTCACACGCACACAAACACTGTCCCACGAACTTCCCTGTTTCACACTATGAATACCAATTACGAGTCAAATAGGTACACGACAATCTTCTGTTTATAATGATTCTACTGTACACACGCTATTCTCTATGCACCGGATGGAATTAGACCCGCTTATACGAATAGCTTTAGAGTATCATGAATTCACGCCGCGGCGAGTCTAGAGCGAGGGACGCGCGAAATGATATGTAACAATATTACCGAAGTATCTAATCCTATCTCGCGGCTTGGAGATATAACAATAGTTTGCCTGGAATGGTTATTGTATGTGCAATAAAAAATATTTTTTTGTTCAGCGACATCGAGTGAGACGACACATAAAAATGAAAGAAGCTTGTAATTTATTACAGAGCCGTACAGAAGTCGAATGCGTAATACGTGAAAAGCAATGGACAAGAAAAATAACATTTCCCGACCTTAGAACTTTAGAAAAACATATTATGAAACTCAAACTCTTTTATGATTTTAACCATAATTTAACACAGCAAATTGTTTCTCCATGATTTTCTGAATCAGTCAAATGACTTGATAGTCAGTGATAATATTATATGTATAACAGGCATTCCGTAATATCCTATACCGTACTAATCTATGTAGGTATAACAACATTGGCTTACATACAAACCTTAATCCGTCCATAAATAGGTAAGTATGTCAAATACGGCCCTATCTCGATTATTCGTAGTAACATAAGTATTAGGAATCGGCGTGCATGTATTAAGAGAATGATGAAGGTAGACAATTCACGAGAGGTATGTCAGGACCGGGATATCTGGCGCTCTACACTCTCTGCTTACCCCGTTAGGGACCTGACGTGAAGATACATACATTTAACAATACATTCATTTTAACTGCCTCGGTAGCCTAGTGGTAGCAGGCCGCTACTACTACTACCCTGAAGGTCCTGGGTTCGATTCCCGGGTCGGGGGCTATCAGAGATAACGGTTTAAAATGCTTTATCTCTGGTTCTATTGGGATTTTTCCATTTTCTGGAAGTTTCCCAGTACCTCGGAGTTTGGTGATGTACCCGAAGATGGCAACAAGCTCGCCACCTGTTACATGGGCCAAAAACGTAACCGGCGAATCGAGGGTGTTTGCATGTAAGCTTGAATGCATGCATTTACCTCTGCCTACCCCTTCGGGGATTACAGGCGTGAAGTTACGTTTTCGTTAATCAGAATAAAATTGTGAATATTATTTTGTTTTAAATAAGTTTGAAGTTAACAAATTGCTACTTCCTGGCGACCTCTCTTTCAATCAGCTCACTTTTTATCCCTTGTTGTGGACGCCTATGACATTTTAGCCACCATTTCAATTGCTCACCATTATAAGCTTCAACTGAATTAATTAAAATTAAGTGAAGAACCATCGATGGTTTTTTCCAGTATTTTTTTTTCTTGTTCAGCCATTATTGATAAAAACTACGAATGTTTTGAATTACCGCCGTTTCAGTATGGCGGCTACGCATGTGCTCGTCATAAGATGAAAATGTCTATTGTCTTGTGCTATCTGAAACAAAGTCAAGACAATTTATATAAGATTTACATTTGTTGTATTTCTACATAATATAAATGTACCTATTAGATATATAGGTATATGTATTAGTGTTTATTTAAAACATAAATAATATATAAATATATAAAAAATCTAAAAATGCTAAGTCACAATTACGCATATTGGCCACCGGTCGTGGGGGACGTGAGTAAAATACGTGTGACACACACACTACAAAAATCGTCTATTACTAGGAAACTCACACCTTGACTTTAACAAAATACATAAACAATTTCACGCACACATTTAAACATCTTGGCGACAGGCATAGGAACACTTGTGCTTGTACTTTAACAGAGGGGAAATCCTGCATATGACTCCCCGTCTGGTCCGCCGCGACCGGTGGCCCTTGTTGCTCTAAGTTCTCGGCATAATAATATTATTCATTAAAATACTTATTTCTATTTAAGTAGATTGTAGTTAAGTAAGTGTATTTATGTAAGTAAACGAAAACGTTGCATTTAAAGTCATTTGTATCACTTGAGTAAATACCTCCTTACAAACTTAAGATAGGAATCAGAGCAACACAATGGACTCACTTAAAGCGCTTTAATTAACCCGCACAGTTTTCAAGTCCTCAGTAGCCTACTCTGGCACTTCCATTAAACTCGTTGAGCCAAGTTCCCTAGATAATCTCACCGCGAAGTAGTTCTTAGTGTGATCTTATACTTATCTTCCTATTAAAACTTTCCAAGTTCACGGATCAGTGTGTGCATTTGATATTACATTTTTAAATCAACAGTGTTATTATTTATTTAGCAATTACATAGTTATCTCCTCTCCTCTCTGGCATTCAATTAATATTATGTATACATACCTACTTACCTACTTGCTTCATTTTATGCTGCAAACATGTATTCATTCACGTGCAGACTAAATAAGAATGACAGATCACGGATTACAATAAAAAGCTGTTGTATCATCGTGAGACTATGTTGTTCTTATGCCTTACCATGTGGCCTGAACACTGTACCTACCTATACCTACACGGTGAAATTTTATTGGGTGTTTCCCGCGGCTAAATCATTTTGACTTGGTAGTATAATCGATCTATATCTATCTATATATATATATATATATATGTATATATATATATATATGTGTATATACATATATATATATATATATAGATAGATAAAGATCGATATATATGTATATATATATATATATATATATATATATATATATATAATCTAATCTAATCTATAATACTTTTTATTTTAAATTATGTCGTACATATGGCACTTGAGATTATTTTGCTCCATAGATTTATAAATATTCTGTTTTTAAGCTATTGCATAGCTTCTATCGAGGGCCTTGAGCGCGGGGACCGAATCCAGAAATTCCGTAACGAAAAAACCTCACGCTCCCCACTCCGACGGGCACGGAGGTGTGGCTTGAAGGCCGTGCATTGTCTAACGTCGTTTCTTTTCGGCAGTCTTCGACACGGTGTTTGTGTGCGTGCAACTAGACGTATTGTACGACTCTACGAAGCTCGCACGAATCGAGACGAGCTGCTCCGAAATCGGACGAATACATAAGCAGCTGTTTATATGTATTGTAAAATTATTAAAATGTTTCAAACAATATTAACTTTTTTATTTAATAAAAAAAAAAAAAAAATCTTATTGGTCACCACGCTCAAAAAGTGTAACTTGAATTAATATCAAAGAAAAAAAGAAATACTGCATAAATAAAATAAATAAATAATTATAATTGCATAAGTTGATACAAAATGCTATGCAATAGTTTTACCGCGGCAGTCCCCGAGTGCCACACGTCGATTTTTTTTCAGTTTATCGGCAGTGCGAGGTGGTCTGCGTAGGTACATAAATTCAAATGAAACATAGTAGTACATATGTTATGTTAAGTTAATTACTATAATTTTATTTATCACGTTTATCTCGAAAGCGTGATAAATTAATCTTTTTTTTAAACGATAATCAATTATTTTTTTTATGTTAACCGCTATGTTTCCATAGTACTATACTGAAGCCAAATTGTTCTGACGCAGGAAAATTACCAATAAAATTTCACCCTGTATAGTTAGGATAAGTCATCATCCATTGAGGAAGTTTTGCGCCAGTACAGTCTCTATCAATTCAATTTTAATACCAATCGTATCGCAGCTGAACGACATGTTTGCGAACTGAAGCAGCAATATCTCACAGATATTAACTATTCCAAGTGTTCTTGTCCCTCGTCGGATGAAACTTTATTCCAACTAATCGTACTGCATTCTTTGATCAAATATGGATAATAGAGAAACTTTAAAGATATTATTCGTCAGAAATTTGAAAAGTTTCAAGATTCATAGATTTGATCTGCTGGTTAACTTATACCAATACGCGACGACCCAGTAAATTGTGTTTGATGAAATATATTCCTCTCTCTCAACTTTGCATAAGAACATCTGAACCCAGTTAAAGGGACAGATAGGTATATATCCGTGCTACACAATAAAAGTATTCAACTTACTTAATATGTTGAATCTCGTCCATGACAAAATATAAATGTTAAAATGGTTTTCGGGAACTATACATATACCCCATTATTCTTAGACGTATTTTAGCTAAAGTGTTGCTAATCTCTCTAAAGTCTTTTTCTATCCTGCATATTTGACAATGCAACTGACAAAGATAAAGCATTCTATAGCTAAAACGTATCTAATGTACGTTTATGAATAGGGGGGATAATCTATATATCGTATATAGCAATAATTATTACAGACACAACATTCAAGGTCTCAGGGGTGGCAACGCATCTGCATTTTGAACTCAGGTTTTCGTGTAGATTCTTATAGGCTGTAGTCGCCATATATTAACATCGATGTGAAGTGCATGTTTTTTGCCACCTTCATAAAAAATATGACGGCGCTTAAAGCGCTGTCAGCAGTATGGAGGTTTTAAATTGAGTGACGTTTGGAGATCACTCAGGCGGAGTGTCGTGTCGATGGTAGCGAGGCAACCAGCTTATTTACAGACTGTTGAAAACAAGGAGAGTCAGCGCAAAGAGTATACAAATACTAAGTCAGCGCACAGTATTTGTATTATACCCTTTGCAGCGCACCACGTCCGCGACAAATCACCATTTATCAGAGTAATTCAGACCAACAGTTATAATTTAAAGTGTGGATTTAATGTTAATTTAGTGTTAGACGGCTAATGGTTAAAGTATTCTAGTGGAGAAATGTGATCAATGGAAAATTAATTGCAACTTGTGAAAGCTACTAATTTGCTTATTTGATTTCCCACTCATACGTACGCCCACAGGTTAAATACGGAGACAGGTAATTCTGATGAAGGCCCTCTTGCGTCTTTATATATATATATATATATATATATATACATATTAACTTTGCAGAAGTCACAACGTTTTGTTATTATTTTTTTTTTCAATTTCATCAGGCAATCTACAACAAGAAAGGTACATTTCATATTACAAAACAATTCTGAACAAAAAAAGGAATCTAGAAATATTGTTATTCAAATTACTTAGAATTGTGTAAAGTAGATGAACAACATTACTAATTTTCAAACGGAAACAAGGTATCTAGTCTTCTAAATGTAAAAGTAAGTTCATTGTTTGATAACAAGTATCAAAAGTAGGTAAGTACCTAATAATTTGGTTATTGTATGTATAATCACAATCTTCTGTCGTATGCAAGTTAAATACCTATTTATTAATCTTATTGGTCACCTGATGAAGTCAGAAATAAAAATCTACGAAACATTGCGGGCTTTTTTAGAAAAAGTTAGATAGAGAACATATAAATTTTACACTCTTGTATTTTTTCCGAACACACCTAATTCTGGTGTGGGCAAGGTTATGAGTTTTTGTATAAGTACGGATCCTTAATTTATTTTTCTTATGTACAGTGATAACGTATCACTCATTTCATGATAATTGTTAAAATCGATATCGAGTTATAGATCCTGCTCGTAAAACAACAAACATAGGTACAAAAATGCTTATGTTCTTTCTTAATAATACCTATTATAATAGAGATGTCTACATTTCAAATTGCATACCGTTGATTTAAATTATAAGATAAAATGGTACAGAAAAGGAGCACATACTTGCAGAATATACTTTGCATTGTTATTTAGTATCACTATAAAATATACAAATTTACGAGTCGTGATTTGCTGCTGCTCTCGATTCTCGGACGTAACCGTGAGAAGCCATATCATATCAATTTATTTCTTTCGTGGGTAACATCAATATAAGTAGGTTCATAGCTAGATTGTTTATTACACTGATATAGCTAAATGATGAACCGAAGCGGTGAACTCAACTTTAACAACAACAAAAACAAATTTTAATCAACATCTGGAATTGAGAGAAGTTACATAAATTTTAAACGAATTCTTTTACATTGTTAATCTGTTTTCTTTTATTTATTTCCGGAGGGGTAGTCAAATAGGGCTTACAAAAAAGAACCAGAAAAAAGAAATATTTTACCAGCCAAGAATATAAAAACTCTCGCTGGTAATAGTATCAGCTGTTCCACTTAGGTACAATATTTCATGAACAAAATCACTTTACACAATACCTACACTAGTCCTCAACTCGTTGCAAAAATTATAACTTTCCCAAAATAATATTGTAAAAAAATATTACAAAATGTAATAATGATGCCTATTCTAATAATAAATAGCCAATATCTATTTGACTCGCACGTCAAGCTGTAAATATTGATGATTTTTCTTCATGCATAAAACAAAATCAATTCTAAAAGTAATCTTGTAAGGTTAATTTAATTATGGGTTAGTAAAGTTATACAATACGTTCAGAGCGATAATCTGCTCTTTTATTTCCAAATTTTAGGATATTTTTGGTTTTATTAAAAAAATATATTACTGTCATTTTACTCATTAGGTAAAGTACTTTGGATATCAGTTTATTAAAGTTTTTTGATATCAGTAGGTAATATAATTACGGAATAATCGCGTGTGCACACTTTACGATTATACCCTGTATACATATCGATAGCGCTGAATTTACGAGAATCTACCACCGGAATTTATCGGAACATAGATTGTACGGTTTATTAAACTGGTACGTTCTTAAACTGGTGATACGGTGGTTCCTTTCTACGCTTCCAAGATACGCATGAAAAAAAAATCATTTTTCACTTCTTTAAATGATAATTTTCAGAGGGTAGAAAGGATGTCCCCTGTAAAACTTTCAGTTATTTTAATTTAAACTCTCAATTACTTAGTCATTTAATACCTCATGATTTATAAACATTTTCGGAACACATTCTCGACATTTTGTAACTTTCAAGCACCCTTTTTTAATGAGATTTAGGAGGATATTTTAATTAACCAGTATCGTAATCATAAGCGATCCCTCACTTTCTTCCGGTCTTGCTGCTATAAGCCGCAGCAGCAGCATTTACTCAGCAGCAACAACCTTGAGTTTGATCTTAATTTTTACTGATGGTAGAGTTCCAGTGTAGAATATCGAGGGCGTAGGCACCCCTACATTACCTAATCAATCTGTCGCTAAATGGTATTGTATTCAGCTCTATCGTGTTCCGGTTAGATGGTAATGTACGGCCCCGTAATAACTTATCACAGAGAAATAAATATCAACTAAGGTCTCAGGGGTGGCAACGTATCTGCATTTGACCTCTGGTCTTTATGTAAGTGTCTATAAGCTGCAGGTATCACTTAACAATACTTAACATCAATGTGAACTGCATGCTTATTTGCCGCCTTTTAATATACTTACAAACATACAGGCATCGAAAAACTCCACATCGCTCTCAGCCTGTGATAACGTCCCCAAAAGAGTGGCCGCATTGCCACGTTAATAGTAAAAAAATCAAGTTACATTAATGTCCATTTTTTATTGAGTCTAAGAGCTGCTGTAAATAATTTCCAAAATAGTTACATACCTACTATTTTACTTCTTCAGCCAAATAAAAAGAGATCATATATCTTCACAAAAGTCGGTTCTTTTGTAATATATATGATATGACAGTAAGAAGGCATAATACCAATAAGCCGCTGAAAAAAAACAACCTAATTAGGTAGGCTTGTTGCCTCTCGATTGCCTCGAGCAAATTATAGGTAACCCGGCAAAGAAAGCAAGGTTACACCGACTTACTTTGTCTGATTCAAATCTGAAGAAAAGAAAACAATATTATTAAAGGTTAATTTCCATGCTTTTATTTCTCCAGGCATCTTTCAAATGTTTTTATTCTACCGCATCCTACCCCAATCCATTGCCCGCGGCCATTCAAGAAAGGGAAAAAAGCAGCGTGGAGTACGCTGCTTTTTTCCCTTTCTTGAATATTTAAAGGACATAATATTATGATAATCAAGAAATTTGTGCCGATCTAACTGCAGGTATAGTGTTAACGAAAAAAAGAATTGTTATCAGAAGAAAAAAATCACCTATCCTACCTATTCAGTACTCGCCCTTTAAAAATGTATACGTAGATTGTATCAAGAAGTGGCAAACAAGCGTACAGTGTACATTGATGATAAGTAATACATGAAACCAGAGATTTCGAAGTAGATGCGTTGCCACTCCTGTTGCCTAAAATATTATGTCTCTGTGCAAAAACTTTCAAGGCCGTACATCCTTATACAACTTTTTTCGATACAGCTGGCACTGTACAGTGCGACAATCAAGACCCTATGTTATCATGGAGCTAATGCTTCAGATGTCTTCTAACGGCATGATTTCCTTGGAAGGCTTATGTGTAGTCGGCGTGCATTGTATATAGACAGATCGGACGGGGCCTACCTCTGTATCTCGCGGTGGGATTGGGTTGAGATACTCGTTTCTTTAGGAATACATTTACTAATAATGTATTAAACCCGCGTATATTAAACTAAAATGATTATTTAAAATCGAACCCGACGTTTCGGTCGCTTTTCAGCTTCCATGAAAACTAGTTTTATTTCAATGAGTGTAGCTCGCGAAAACCTAAGAACAATTTAATCAAATGTACCTTCATTTGATTAAATTGTAATTAGGGTAACGTTCTAGTATTAAGTAATTCGTCTCCAAAGAAACATTTCCACTAAAATTTTAATTCGAATTCTAATTTAAAAAGATAACGATAAGTCTACTCTACATATATAAGTGGTAAGTACTCTACAAAAATGGGAAGTAGGTTAACGCTCGTCAACAAAAGATTTAGTATAAATTACACACAACATAAACAGGGTATAGCGAAGACTGTTAACTGTCCATCGCTCTTAGCGAACCTCGTAAGTTCTATACCATTTCCAGGAGCTCGCGGGCGTAGGCGCCACCGCATTACCTAATATACTTGCCGCTAAATGGTAGTGTTCAGCACTATCGTGTTCCGGTCAGGTAGTAATGTACGGCCCTGTAATTTCTGGCACAGAGGCATAACACCTTAGGCCTCAGGAGTGGTAACGCATCTGCATTTCCACCTTGGTCTTTGTGTGGGTATATAGGCTGCAGTCATTGTGAATGCTGCATGCTTGTTTGCCACTTCTATTACATAAAAAAGTCATAACGATCGTGTTAGATCCCTACAGGAAAACGTAATTTTATTTATAAAGGAAGCCCGGTTGTCCCCATTTTTAATCAATAAGAATTAATATTACTGGCTTCGAAATAACTTCACCTCAAGGACTTTTCTTGTTTACACGCTTTTACCATACGTATGAAAGGCTGCTATAAAATAAATTCATCCTTTGAATCCTCTCATTTTCTAAAATAAAAGCCATATCATAAAAGAAATGTTTGTACGTGTAAGATCCCGACAAATCTGGGCAGTAAAGCGAAAAATAATAGCTGCTATAAATTATGAAAATGATCCGCCGTTTTTCGTTGCTCACTTCCTACAGTGTTATAATTTGAGAGGAATATAATTTTGGACACTTCACTATCTGTACAAGTTGCATCAAAATATTTGTATAAGTTACGGTTATTGTCAAATGTAACAATAACAGGTTACATTGACTTTAACAGTTACTGCAGAATGCGTTGCACTAGCACATTTTTGGCATTGTTAAAGTTACCAGGATAGACAGATTCTAACAGATAATTTTGAGGTTAACTTTAACTAGCGCAGCTCGACCAGCTAGGGTGTATTTACTACATCATTTAAAAATTTTCAAATGTTGCAACTCAGTTTTTTACTTAACCGGTTCTTTAACAAAGTTAAGGTTTAAAAATTATGGGTATGAAATCCTAACAAGATCTATAGTGCAAATGTATTTGATGTGTTAAACAATAACGATGCACTCTACTTTTTATTAAAGGACATCCTGGTTCCATTTTTGTCTAAAGACTTAACTCGTTATTCTGCTATGTGAAAACTCTTTTCATTGAAAACATTCAATGAAACAAATAAAATCAGTTCGCAATAAAAGTTAGTGTTCGGATATGTCATAGTAATTTATAGATAGATATAGATAAGGTTTTTTAAGCTATTGCATAGCTTCTATCGCGGGCCTTGAGCGCGGGGACCGAATTCAGAAATTCCGTAACGAAAAAACCGGACGCTCCGGATTACAAATTATAAACTCATATTTTTTTTGTTTTGCATAATTTTAGATAATTATGTAAATGCAATAGCTTTACCGCGGCAGTCCCCGAGTGCCAAACGTCTTTTTTTTAATTACTTTTGCCTCATCTAACCTTAAATAAACTTAACAGAGATCCTATATGTTTGTTTACACATAGATGTTGATGCCCACTGTCATGTAAATTAAAAGCATTTCCAGAATTACATAATATCACGAATTTTAAAGCCCGGACCGGACACAAAAATCTTAGCAATCGGAGAATGGCCGTTATGTGTATACCAATCTCCGGCCCTGTTTACCATTCGCGTTGTGTCTCATGAACAACACAATTCACGTTCCCTTCGACCTTTGTTACTTTTTCCGTCAAGTTTCAAGTACACCGTCCACTTTCGTAGTCTCGTCACCCATCACATGCCCAAATCACGTGATTTCATGCCATAAAACAAAATTAACTTGCGAAAAAAGTTTTACGAATTGTCGTGCATATATGAAGAAAATGATGAATGTTAATGTACGGCCCTGTAATTTCCGGCACAAAAGCATAACACCTTAGGCCTCAGGAGTGATAACGCATCTGCATTTTGGCCTTGTTCTTCATGTGGGTGTCTATAGGCTGCAGTCATCACTTACATTGCAGATATCAATGTGAACTGCATGCTTGTTTGCCACTTCCATTACATAAAAAAAGCACGACATATTTGGCGCTCTGCACTTTCTGCCTACCCGTTAGAGGCTTGACGTGAAGATACATACATAAGTTACATTTACCTATTTGTATCTTATATATATTTATATAAAGAAAAATGAAAAGAAAAATTTGACTTCAGGCGAGACTCGAACTCGCGGCCTACTGGGAATCTAGTCCAGCCGCTCTTCCAATTGAGCTACTGAAGTCCTGCCCGATTTGTCAAATCTTTCCTTCACATTTATTGCATTGCTTTATGGTAGCAGCAGCGCCACCATTTAAATAAATATATTTCACAAGCATGTGTTAATGCGAAATAATATAAAACAATTATTAAGGGTAAAAGCGACTTCTTTACGATATTCAATAAACTGCAAAGTCTATTATATCGGTTGCCTAACTAGCATAGTTCGCAATAGATGGCGCGAAATAATATAAAACAATTAATAGCACATAGCACCAATTAGATAATTACAAGCCTCGGCCATAAATATTAGCATTAATTATCGAAGAAGCAATTAAACCCGTACTGATTGTAAGTGATTGTTGGACACATAATTACACAATAGAATGACTTCTAGCATAAAAAAATAGTTGTCTTTAAGTGTTATACACAAACAAATTAATTTTTCACAATGCTTATTAAATGCATGTTGGTGGCAAGAAATTGCTTCATGGCCGATCTGGAGTGCGAAGGTGGGTGATTTGGCTTAACGTTTAGGTTACTAGTAGGTACAGTACATTTTATGTCATGAAGTGAAAATCAAGCATAGGTAGGTACAGCTCATATGAATACTGTAGTTAGTGTTTCAGAATTTCGAGGATTGGGAGTAATTGGTCATATTCCTCAATTTCATAATTATTTTTTAAATTGGTGAGCCTATTCATCTTATAATACTGTTTTTTTTTTTCAATATAAGTGTCCCGTTAAGGTGAAAATCGGAACGTATCCCCAGACCTCTGAAAAACGGATGTCTCGGCGACACTAACTGAAGTCTATAAATTAACAGAGTTATATAACAGAATAAAAAGGTACAGAAGTCAATCTCATGTATGTACTTCACTTTTCATGCCTACACTCGGCGATCGCGCTAGGGTTGTTACCATTGGCTTATGCAAAAAAAACTTAAGGTGGTAGTGGCACTCGAACCTTATCCTACAATATCAAAACAAATAAAAATACTATTACAATACAAAAAGCTTACACAACAAAAACAAAATACAAAATTTTACATTTTACAATTTTCACAATGGAAAATTCCTGATAACTTCTAAACGGATTACCCTATTTACCCAATTTATTTTGTCCTATACGTTTTAGACTTTTCAAATTATACTAAAGTCAACACAATATCCACACAAACAAAAAATCATGTTTTGAACTTACGCAATATTTTTCTAACTAAAACCAGAGAATATGTGTACAAGCGGATCACGGTGGAGTTGTGGAATTAAACTCAAGCGGACTGTATTATTTTGTAATCAGAACTATATCACAATTTAATCGTAACTACGTATAGACAAATAATTAAGAGTAAGTAATATGCGCGAGCGCGGCCGTGCGCTAAGACGATGCGTGGCCGACAAGTGGCGGGAACGGTCGACAGCCAATGACAGCTCCAGTGTCCCCGCGCCTCTCAGTCCACCCCCGGCAGCCTGGTTGAGTGTACAACTCAACATACTCCCCCGGTTGAAGCGTCCGGTTCAACATTAGTTACTGGAAGAGGGCAGATGGTGTTAAAAGCACGGCGTATGTATGTCTGCAACCCCGGCGATGCCATCTCTGCCCGGTTGCACCAGGACGATGCATTCCAAGAGCCACATCAAAGGCAGTGCGGCCTTGTCCTTTATCCGAGCAAGCATTCCTTAAGCGCTCCTCAAAATACTCCATTTGATTCGTTTCTGATGCCATACGATATATTCGTGGAAGAAACGAGACCACAAAATGGTATTTGTGGTATTCTATGCATCTATGTTGAAGTTCGTAATCTGTGGATGCAATATGAGAGACCGTCCAATACAAATAAGCAGGAGTTAAGGAAGCTTTAGATAAGGGAGTTATAGGCCTTGAATTAGGAAAAGACTCCACCTGTATCAAACACGTAGCCATCTCTTCTGTCAAATAAGATAAACCTAAAATACGCCTGAGATGGTTTTTGTCGATTCGACAGCAGAATTCTGAAAGCCTTCAAAATGTGAATAAATTATTAAATGTGATTATACTTATAAATAATAAAAAGCACAAGGATCAGTAGTAATTAAATTAAAATGTTGTAAAAGAAGATTTCTATAAGCGGCTAGGAACGATGTAGGTACCGCATTTTGAAATGAAAATGTGTTACTTGGTTTTCGCCTGCGAGCAATAGGTAACGATTATAATCATTAACAAGTGATTTTAATGCAATCGAACAACTCGTAGAAGAATTTGAAGTTTGATTGTTTATACCCGTTACCTTAGACATATTATCATAAGTCGGAATATCAATTTTTCGAACAAACTCGTCCGAAATAAAATTCGCCGTGCTCCCGCTGTCTAGCAAGACTCGTGCGGTGTGAGCTGTACCCTTGCAGTCCATCACCTGCACGAGCGCTGTGGAGAGCAAAACGACACGAGATGTAGAAACATGACTAGCTGATAAGGAAAGATTTTGCGTGTGAGAATTTTCACTATCATCATCAATATGCAACAAGGTGTTATGCTTCGCTGAACAATATTTACAATGTCCCAACTTGCATTTACTTGCATCATGACCAGGACGAAGGCAATTAAGACAAATATTTTTAAAATCATGGACTTTTTTAATTCGAATATTTCCGGGAAGCTGTTTGAAAGCTTCACACTCAAACACAAAATGGTTCTGTTGACACATAGGACATATGATTTTATTTTTATTATAACTATTTTTATTAGTAATTGTTAACTTTTTATGAAAATTATTGTTATTTATATTATTACGTGTATCACTTTCGCCTTTTATTTTTAAATATGCAGACTCCTCCAGAGTCTCAAGTAAGTCAGCCCTATTACTTAAAAATTTAATAAGAGTGTTTAGTATAGGAGGTTCAGATAACGAATTTCTATGTTCCTCCCACTCACGGTTTGTTACCGGATCTAATTTATTTGTCATAATATGAATTATAAGTGTATCCCAATACTGAACTGGTTGATCAAGTGTTGATAAGGCTCTAAGATTTTTATAAGTAGAATCAATAATATGACGAATGGATTTACTTGACTCCTTACTAATAGGCTGTAGATTAAAAAGAGCTTGTACATGATTGTTGACAAGCAGTCTTTTATTGTCATACCTCTCGCATAATAGTTTCCAGGCAGCGTCATAGTGTTCTGATCTAAAATCAAGGTTATTCACTACAAGAGATGCACTACCTTTTAAAGATGCTCGAAGATAATGTAATTTATTTATTTTATCTATGCTGTCGTTACTGTGAATAATGGAAATAAATGTATCCCGAAATTCGAGCCAATCATGATAGTTACCAGAAAACTTAGGTAAATCAATTTTCGGTAAGCGTATAGAATTATGTTTATGTGTGTGATTAGCACAAGAATCGACATCAGACCCGGAATCCCCTGCGTGATGTTTCCGAGCGTTGCTGATCACCTCGCGTGCAGTTGCCATCAGACTGTAATACTGCTTCTCAAACTCCTCACGTTCATCATATTGCTCGCTAGGATCATCCATCAGTAACTCCAACTCACTCTGTAACGTATCATATTTTTCATATAAATTTTCAAATGTGTTAAGTCGACATTCAACTTCGGTTATTTGTACGTCGCTTAATTTTTCGTAAGATTTCGAAATATTTAAAAAGGTTGAAAATTGCGTAATCTTTGCCTTAACAGTTGCTCGTTTTTTAATCAAGCTTTTTATATCAGCCATTATGAAGCTAACAGCTAGACGAATAAATGATTGAAGGAAGGCAAAAGAAAGTGCAGTAATTACAGTAGTAGGTACTTAAGTGAAAAAGATTATTCAAGTTTAAGTGCACTTATGCAATAATAGGTAATTATTATTATCAAAATATGACAAGGCAATTTGTTGTTGACAATTTATTTAGTCAACAACAAATAGCAAAAAAAAAATGAAATATGTTGTATTAATTATGATGTTAGCGATAGATTTAATATATGATTATGTAAGATGCAAAATGAAATATGATAACAAATGACTAATAAGATGAATAAATTAATGAGTTAAGCATTATTTTTAAGGTTTTTCTTCAACGATTCAAGTTCAAGTTCAAGAATGTAAACAAACTGAATGAAATGTTTATGATTGACAAGTGAATGAATGAACTAGAACTATTTTATAAAAGAATGTACTAATGAGTGAACACAGATAAAAGAGTGAACATAAACAAAAGAGCGAACAAAGAATGAATGAATGAAATTATTTGAATGAGTGAAGAGATGGAACCGTTCAATACCAAGTGAATAGGATGATATGCAATTTCGAATGATGATTTGTAAGATGTGAAAATGACAATATGAAAAGATGATAAAATAATGGATGGTAATGGAATTAGGTATATGAGGTTAAATGGATGCATATGGTATGAATAATGGATATGAATAATGGAAGAAGGGAAATAAAATGGAACGATCTCACGGTTTTTATGTTGCAAACCACTGATGTTTTCAGCAAAGTGAAGAATCCTCCAATTCCGTCGATGTATAGGTAGGTAGATACGACGAATCCCAACTAGCTTCCAATGATTTTGTCTCGTAGTCCCGGCAATCTCTCCTTAATAAAGCCAATCGGTTGGAACTCGGCAAAGACGGCTATTATGAGACCGTGCTGATTCCTTGATGTCCGATCGGTGACGATAAGCGGATGAAGATCCCAGATGAGCACGATTAAATCCAGTACAGTTCTTTCTTCGGTTCAATGGTGACGGTAGAAGGACCAAATGTAACGTATGATTTTGTATTCAGAACTATATCACAATTTAATCGTAACTACGTACAAAACAAGAATTAAAAGTAAGAAATATGCACGAGCGCGGCCGTGCGCTAAGACGATGCGTGGCCGACAAGTGGCGGGAACGGTCGACAGCCAATGACAGCTCCAGTGTCCCCGCGCCTCTCAGTCCACCCCCGGCAGCCTGGTTGAGTGTACAACTCAACAATATGTAATAATACTAGAGTCAATTTGACCTTTATTGCTATTATATGAAGTTCATATGAAAAAAAAATGAAATGAAAAGTATTGATTCTATATACCTATTTTAATAAATTACAAGCACTCACTGTAAGCACAGTCTAAAGAAAACGAACGTGTTAATATGTACTTATACTGTGCTGTAAGTGTGTAGCAATGTAGGTGTGTTCCTAAAGTCAAAGAGTCAAGAAATATTTTTGACAGGACGAAGTCTGTCGGGTTCGCTAGTCGACAATATAAAAGGGTCGTTGAATTTCGACTATAAATATAGGTATACACTAATACTCTCCTAAACCTCCGCCAAAACAGACACCCGTGGCAGAGAATATGTAATAATACTACGCATGTGGAATGAAATATACCTACAGTCATTTTCAGATGTTCTTTATTAGATACCTAGTGAAGGTTTACGAAAGGAAAATAATATGATGAGCTTCAAAAAGATTTGAGAAGTGAATATCAACAATTCAACAAAGTGTTCCCCGCAGCGTTCAAGATTTAAAGGAATAAGAAATTATTTCAATGCCTTCAAGTTTAACTGTAACACTTATAGATTTTTTTCTTATAAACTTTTCTTTAGTAGTCAGTTAACTCACATAGGGATTGCAATCCCGCAAAGTGGGATCCCGCAATCCCGCGGAATCCCGCACCTCTTTTCAATCTGGTGAATCCCGCACCTTAAAACGCGGATCCGCGGAGCCCGCAAATTTAAATTAGCTGCTGAAACGTTCGTGAAGTTTCGCGAGAAAGCTCTAATTCATTCTAAATCTCATTAATAAGATTGATATCCTTACCTGTTTTTAGATGTAAGGTTAAAATTAAATAAAACTCGATGCCAAACATTTTAAAAATTATGGTCTTATAAAACTGATTTCATTACTAAATATTTCTTACTTAATTAATATTTTGTCAGAAAACAAATACTTTTGTTGCAATTATATGTGAGACATATTTTACTATGGTACATTTTTTAGAATTATACAGAAGGAAAACCCAGAAGCAGGTATCACAAAACTTTTTGTTTATGATATTTATGACAGCAAAATTGCCATTGTGTATAATCCCACTTTATTAAAATACCATGATGGGTGTCGTGCGTGCGTGATAAGAGTATTATTTTTAATTTGTTGTCATTATAAAAGCGTATTCCGTTCGTTTTGTGTTCTTGACCACTACATATTTAGGTCTTTTATAGGAGACGTTTTAGAAAACGTATAAGTTTAATTTTTTTATAAAATAAACATGTTGCCAATTACTGTTATGGAATTGAAAAAAAAGATTGTTTAAAACCTAATAATTAAAAATAGTACAGTATTGTATAGGTATCATTCGTTTTCGGAATGAAGATCGACATTTTTGAACTTTTTACTTAAAACTCACCTTAAATAAAAACACCGAAATTGCTTCTGTTTAATGCAAAAAAATTTATTAAATTAAAACTTGATTTTTATAAAACCTGTCAAGTGCGTGTCGAGCCACGCGCAGGTTAGGGTTCCATTGTTTTTAGGTTTGAATAATGTAATGAAAAAATAAATAAATATTTTCTATGGAGTTCTTCAAAATTTTCGAGTAAAATACATTTGACCGATTATTACTCGCAAACTTGCTAAAGCCTAAAACGCTAAAGTTTGATAGTTTTTCTTTTAATTTCATTATATGTAGCTACTATTGTATATTTGAACATCTAACAACAAACGGTTGTTGTTGGTAGAGTAGGGGGACACTTGACTCTAACGAAAATTGGCACTTTTAAGCTTATTAAGTCACAAACTGTTAACATGATCTAAAAATGATATTACCACATCCCTAACATTTTTGAAACCACTATACAGAAAACGAAAATAAAACAATTATCCGCGTGTTACATGTAGGGGAGGTACCCTAAATATTTCTTTTATTCTCATGTTTTTATTCTACCTTTTTTTCGGCGTGATCAAGGTATACTTAGGCCAAATTTAAAGACTCTGTTCAGACAGACAGACAAACGGACATGGCGAAACTATAAGGGTTCCTTGTTTACTACGGAACCCTAAAAAACCTGCAGGTTCAATTGATTTTAAAACAACATTTCTAAAATGCGGGTTCCGCGCGGGATTGATCAATCCCGCGGGATTGAAGAAGCTGCGGGATTGCAATCCCTAAACTCACAGTCTTCTAACAAGAACAACGTTGCAGCGCATCTTCCTAAGTTAACATTCTACTCCACACAGCCATAAAATCAAAGTCAATTATGTATTCTAAAAAGGTAGAGCTTGGTAAAAGGCAGAGCTGAATCATCTCGCTCAAAGCCCGGTTGTAACTAATATAAAATATTATTGGAAAATGAATTTGCGAGGCGTCTTAGAGGAAAAATCCCGCAGTTCATCATCACATTGAAAGTATTCCTTCAAAAGTTTGTTTAGGCAAACGTTTTCAGCGAATGAAAAACATAAATATTTAATGGAAAATACATTGAAAGACAAGAAATATTTAAAAAGACGTCGAATATTTCTAAATCAGTACACATTAAAATAAATTTCACCATTTTTTCATGATAACAAAAACCGGCCAAGTGCGAGTCAAACTTTTTCTACGTAGCCTTTAATATCATAGGTAGACTTCTCGTAGGTTTTTCTGTATTCTAAAGATATTGTATTTTATACTATTATAATTTTCCGCTTTTTTTTTCAAAAAATTAATCCTCATTGATTTGAATTATAGGGCGGGAAATAGTCATCTTGTGAACATTTTTTTACCTTCTGAAATGAATATATAAATAAACAATTTTTTTTAAATACGTTTCTGATCCTCACATCTTGACCTTTTAATAGATATATTAGGCAGTGTACATACCTTATTTGAAAACTTTTAATTTTATGTCTATTTCATCACCTAAAAGTGGCTTCTTCATATAAAATGTATTCGTCACGCGTGCATGTTTGAATCACGGATATACTCGTATAATGCTAGTGCGGCCACCAGTCTACTTCACGGGGCAATAAGCGAGCGCAAAATGCTCTCAGTCTAAATAATGTTTTTACACAACTACTTAAGGGAGACGCCTACGGATCCGATCCTCGGATTAGAGCGTTGTGGGGACACACACACACGGGACACATTAAGATATAATGGTGGTAGATTTACAGCGTAGGGACCTCAGGGCGTTGGCACCACTGCATTAATCTATCTGCCGCCAAATGGTAGTGTTCAGGACTATCGTTTTCAGATTAAAAGGTAATGTATGGCTCCGTAATGACTATCACAGAAACATACAAATATGAAATTAAGGTCTCAGGGGTAGCGATGCATCTTCATTTTAACCTCCGGTTGTTGTGTAGATGTGTATAGGCTGCAATCATCACTTAACATCCATGTGAACTACATGCTCGTATACCACCTTCGTAACTTATAGAAATATATGCGATTAGGGACGTCGCAACTTTGCTCTGGGCATCGGTTGGTGGTAACCGGAATAACGACCACCCGAATCGTGCTATGGTCGGATGTTATTGTGGTGTTGTATGTGAACATTTATAGCCTCACCTCAACTCAATCGTCCCACTACCAGAGAATATTTAATAATACTACTTATAGAATGGACACTTCGACGTCCCGTGGTGTGCCCCAAATTAAGTAGCAAATGACTGTGACAGGCCGACAGACAGACAGACAGACGTACGAGTGAACTTTTTTTTTTTTTTTTTTTCGTTTATTCAAACATACTTAAAACTATTTTACAATTTGAACTACATCAAAAAGCCTGAAGAGGTTTGTGCTGATGCAGGTATTCGTTCAACATATAAAATTCATAACAAGTAGGAACAGTATTCCATCTTACCAACGGATACTTAAACGGGTTTCGTTTTTCCTTTCAAATACGTAACTACGGAACCCTATAAATGTGGTTGTGTTGCGAAATGAAAGAGTTCATAAAAATATTTGTATAATATATTATTGCTATATCACAGAGCGGTTATTGCTTTCTGCGCTCGCGAGTCACGTCATAGGAATGCTTCGTGTAGTCACTGTTAATATTATCTGTACGAAAATCTTACTTTTCTAATGCAGTCTTCACAGCGATATTATTAAAAAATCATATTAAATACACATTAAATCGTACTTTTACCGTTGTTATAGGTATTTATTACCTACAATTCAGGTTTTTTATCTAATGAACAAAAAATCAAGAAACCTGAAGCAATAAAAGTTACAACATATATCTATACCTATCTATTTACATTTTCTTAAAAAGATCAGTGTAATGGTAAGTGCAAACATAACGATGTACCTACTTGTGCAAGTTTAAAGAATCAACAGCACACAATGACGGATACGCATCAGTCATCATAGCCACAACTATTCATAAACTCATTCACAAATTAGGTATTAAAAAGAGAACAACAATTGGATAATATATATTCATAAATTAAATACATACATACTATACGTTCTTAGTGTCATTGAATCGGGGGTCGTTTCCTAAAAATAAGCGGCACCAAATCAGCGCATTTTTAATGTATTATTATTTTCAGCTTTGCCTCTGTACCGCACCTACAATACTGCTTAACCGGTACACGATAACGCTAGACGCTACCATTTAGCAGCAAGAATATTAGGTGATATAACGGTGCCTAAGTACGGAAAATAAGTTAAACCTATTAAATAAAAAAATGCTTTTTGCAGCGCCCTCTGGTGACAGAACTCCAAAGCACCTATCATAACAACTGGCAATTGAAGAAAAAAGACATATAAATCTATAATTATAAAATCATATAATTAAATCAGACATATTTATTGGAATGGAAATAAATGGGCTTTGTTTACAACAAATTATTTTTACTGTAGCGCTCCTGGTGAATGAACACCACAACAACTATCTACAATCACACCTTTTACAGAAAACCGTATCTAAATGGGCCGAACAGTTTTAGAGTGAAGTGGGAATGCGTCTACAACAAAACCTGTACAGCCCTGTAATTTCCAAACACCTTAGGCCCAGGAGTGGTAACGCATGTGCATTTTAACCTTGGTCTTTTTGTAAGTGTCTACTTAACATCAATGTGAACTGCATGCTTGTTTGCCAGTTCCATAACATAAAAAAAACAACTCTCTCCGTTCGTCATGGGTAAAAAATGAAAAGGCTCGTCATGTACAAGTCCGTTACAATCTTATACAAACAAACTTTCACTGCTGTCATGTATAGCATAGCTATAAAAGATTTTTTTAACAAAAATATGACTTCGGGCGGGGTTTACACTAGCGACCTCTGGATAATAATTAATTTTACATAATAAAATAGCCTTTTTTTATAAGTAGGTATATAACGTAATGTAAGTCTGAAATCAGAGCACCCTATATGACGTCCCTTGTCTCACTGTGCCTAAGGACATAGGCCTCCTCCAGCTCCTTCCAGTATGCTCGGTCTGCTGCGACTCTAAGCCAGTAAGGCCCCAGGGTCTGAAGGATATCATCCTCCCATCTTGTTATTGGCCGTCCCTGTTTCTTTGTACAGCCCCTTGGATACCATAGCATGTAATTTAACATAACATATTCTATTATTGCCCAAAATTATAGTGGCCAAACAAGTTACTGAATACTAGTGCAAGTATATCTTACTGCGTATCGGAAATTTAGCATAATGGATATCATGACTTTCCAATTCTATGATTGATGGGAAATTAAGCATCAAAAACCATAGAACTTCCATTACCGATTTTCTATCCTTATCTAACCATTGTTTTAGCCTACACGCAAGGGGAAAAGCCGGATAAAGTCATTAAAGCAGCTAGCGAACTCTACTAACTAAACTTTAATGAGACCCGTCGACAACCACATGCATTTCCTAACGTTTAAATTAATTTGATCGCCTACTATTCGACAACGATTTCCTGCTTCGAGTTACAAAGGAGATTAATTCATTTGTGACTTAGCATATCTACACATCTGGATTTAAGTGTTCCATGATACGTGTTTTAGAATTGTTTTGCAATAGAACGAGGTAGCAATTTCATCTAATTCTGCCAGAATTACCTTAAAATTGGTAATTGCCATTTTATAAACGAAAGAAAGAAATAGGTTAAAATTGCCATATTTTTTAACCTTACCTTCAAATGTTAGTCTACAATGAGTGTGCCGAAAATTAAAAATCTCCTTTCTTTCCAGTATTATACATATAATAGTACCAACATATATATATATATTAGGTCCACAATAGGCAGTTTGGACTTTGAGTTGAATTCGAACCCTAAACCACTAATGTACTAAGGTCCAATCGAAAAGTTATGCAACATGGTGACACTTTAATTTTGATAAAAAACTCAATTAAATCCAGGGAACGTAAAGACATAGTTAAGTTATCGATTGAACATATTGTAGAAGTTTCTTGTGTTGAGCTGGATAAGCATATAATAGTGTGCGTTTATAGACCACCAAATTATTAGAATTTGAATGTGTTTGAGTCCACTATGGAAGATTTGTTAAAAAAACTATGTTCAGGTAGAAAGTCTGTAATTGTATGCGGTGATTTTAACATTAATATTTTAGAAAATAATTCAAACAGCAATAGATTACTGAATCTATTTAAATCATTCAACTTATGCAATGTTTTTTTGGAACCCACCCGAGTGAGCCCAACCTCGGCTACTTGTATAGATAATATCTTTTGTGAATGTAAATATATATCTACAAATATTGTTAACTATTTGCCATCTGATCATAGCGGCCAGACAATTACTTTTGACGTAGATAAACCTTCCAGCAAAATTGAAAAAACACATAGACCAGTAACATCTGTTAGATTGAATAACTTCAATAATATTTTAAAAGAAAAATTATATTTTATAAATTTTGACATAAGTAGTGCAAATGATTTTTATGCACAATTTTTTGATACTATTAATACACATTTTAATAATATCTTTAAAATTAGAGCAAGAACCGCAAAGTGTAAATTTAGTTTTTGTGACTGGGCAACTGATGGCATTCGAAGAAGTAGGGAACGATTATTTGAACTTTATGGTCTTAAAACTTATATGCAAAATCCAAATTTTAACAAGTATGTCGCTACATATTCAAAAATTTTTAAAAGAGTTTGGAAAAACGCAAAGTCAATTTATATAAGCAATAAAATTAAAAATGCAGACGATAAAATGAAGGCGACCTGGAAAATAATAAATAGTGAAACAGGCAAAAACAAGCGGTCTGAAACTCGTGTCCTTTTTGAGACACCACAGGGTATTTTAGGCTCAGATTTAGACATTGCTACACACTTTGAAGATTACTTTGCTAATATTCCATTCAAAATTACGGCACCTTTAAATTCTTCTACTGGAATATCGACTGACATTCTTAAAAGGAACGTAGAGCCTTGTCATATTAAACTAACTTTTAATAATATTAGTCCACAAACAATCATATCCACATTTAATCAGCTCAAAAACAAAGCTACTGAAGATATTTATGGTATGTCTGTTAAAGTGTGTAAATCGATTATTAGTACTGTAGCGCCTTATTTATCTTCAATTTTTAATTTATGTATTGAGCAGGGAATCTTTCCGGATTTGTTAAAACTGAGCAAAGTCGTATCACTATTTAAATCAGGGGATGGTAAAGACCCGAATAATTATAGGCCGGTATCTGTTCTTCCCGTTATTAGTAAAGTTTTCGAGAAAGTGATACTTAATCAATTGCTGCAGCACTTTAATAAAAATAAGATCTTACACCACCAACAATTTGGTTTCACAAAAGGTTGTAATACAATTGATGCCGGTGTTGCTTTACTTAAATATATTTATGAAGCTTGGGAAGATTCGCGGGATGCTATAGGAATCTTTTGCGACCTCTCTAAAGCATTTGACTGCGTGGACCATAATACGTTAATGTGCAAACTGGAGCACTATGGCCTTGGATATAAAGCCCTTCAACTTATTAAATCGTATCTAGAAAACCGGGAACAGAAAATACAAGTTAACGGAGTAAAATCACCAGGCTCTAAAGTAGAAATGGGTGTACCACAGGGCTCGATATTAGGTCCATTTCTGTTTTTAGTATATATAAATGATTTGCTCCATTTGATGCTCATCAGTGAGCCTAAAACAATTTTATTTGCCGATGATACCTCGCTGGTCTTTAAAGTGAATAGAAAAGAACCAAATTATGATACTATTAATAAAGCCATACAAGAAGTACATAATTGGTTTACAGTAAATAATCTTGCATTAAATAGTAAAAAAACTAAATGTATTCGTTTTACTCTTCCAAATGTCAAAAGTAAAGAAGGGGAAATATTCTTCAACAATGATAAAACACAATTTGTTAGTGAAGCTATCTTCTTAGGTATAACGCTGGATTCAAAATTGCAATGGGGTCCTCATATGAAACTGTTAGGAAAACGTCTAAGTTCTGCTGCTTATGCCGTCAGGAAGATTAGACAGTTAACGGATGTCGACACTGCGAGACTCGTTTATTTCAGCTACTTTCACAGTGTCATGTCCTACGGTATTTTGTTGTGGGGTTGTGGGGGTTGGGGCAGCTGAAATTGATTATTTGATTTATTGATTATTTATATTACAAAAGAGAGCTATTAGAGCGATATATAACTTAAATAGTCGTGACTCCTTGAAATAATTATTCAAGCAAATAAATATAATGACGGTCCCTTGCCAATATATTTATGAAAATATATTGTATGCTAGGAAAAACTTGCACTTATTTAAGAAAATTAATGACATACATACTTATAATACCAGAAATAAAAATAAATTAGTATTTCCAAGTTTTCGCCTATCGAAAACACATAAATGTTTCTTAACATGTTGTATACAGTTTTATAACATAATTCTGTCCAACATACTTGAACTTACAGATAATAAATTCAAGTCATGTATTAATAAACGCACACTATGTAAAAATGCGTGCTATAGACTCGATGACTATCTAAAGGATAGAGATGCCTGGACAAATGCTGGTCTAGCTAAACACACAAGACTAAACAATAATTTTGTGAAATGAATGTGCATTGTACTTGATATTGTAAAACATAGTTATAAGTGTCATATTGTGAAAATAGTTTTAAGGAACATATTTTGAAAAGAACCTACTGAGTTTTGTTTTGGCAGGTTTTTTCTCAGTAATGTGGGCTTTGGAACTCTGCCAGTGAATAACAAAGAATGTCCCATATTTTTTTGTTTAGTCTTATCTTGCCGTTTGTAAAAGAAAGTATGGAATATTCTGTTGATACCTATTGTTATCATTAAGTATTTTTGGACTATTATTTATTTTATTTTGTTTACTTTGACATATTAATCAACGTATCAGTTGTTATTCGCTTTAATTTTATATTTGTAATTTGACATATCACAAGCAAATTCTATTATTTCCAAGTGATTAAATGAATTTTTGAGTTTGAGTTTGAGTCCATAATATATCAACACAACACAAGCTCATAACAGTTTGTATTTTTTGGGCTACAGTAGTGGGGATATTAAGCTTAACGGTAACAGAATTAAACTTAGATATATACAGAGATAATGTGAACGTAGAAGAAATAATAGAGGAATAGGAATAACTAGATTACCTTGGATATGCTTAACAATATTACAAAGGTGGTTTTATAGTTAAACTAGGTACCTACATATATATAACGATTTCTGTTTATTCAAATTCCGAAACATTAAAGCTAGATAGGATAAACATCCAATAGTAGCAAAATTTCCTAACCTTTAACATTAAATAATAATTTCAATTTGTAATCAAATATAAATTACTGAAGTTAAGTTTCTTTAATACTGAAAGTATCTGTAGAAGTAACATTTTCTTCTTTATATAAGATAACTAGCTGTTGCCCGCGGCTTCGCCCGCGTGTATGACGTTTTATAATCCTTAATTTTCTTTGCTATAAACCTCACGGAGCCCGAGACCTTTCCAACGAATGCAAAACCGTGGAAATCGGTCCGTGCTTTCTGGAGTTATAGCGTCAGGAAGGAAAACCCGACTTATTTTTATATTATAGATATCTACTGCGATAATATCATATATGATAATCGTCTAAGTTAATTAAGTATGAATTTTATGTGTGTTGACTGTATGTTACATGATATTTCATGATAAACTTTTTGTGTAAATTTTATAATAATAAAATGGAGATGCAGACATAATCGTAAAGTAAAATAAAACATTTTATTTATGTTTAAAATATAATATATAAATTTTTAATAAAAATATATTTGGTACTTAATAATTTTTAATCTGAATGTTTTCATGTGTGAATGTGAAATCATGAACCACCCATGAAAATGGAAATCATCATTAAGAAATATTGATTTCTTTTCTACACATTATTTCCAAATTTATTTATTTATTTATTTATTCTTTCTTGCACAATTACGTACATGCGGCGGACTTAATGCTAAAAAGCATTTTCTCCCAGTCAACCTTTGGGTAGTGACAAATATTTTATGTCGAAGCTACGCGACGGAAGTTCGGCGGCTGATTTTACGACACACTATAAGTGCCGAACTAACGCGGCAGAACTTCAGTTCAGTATGGTGTGTGAAGTGTGAATTTAGCAATCGAACCGAACTTCTGTCGTACGCCCGACCGAATTTACGCTGTACGCTATAACGCAGCGTAAATTCGACATAGTGTGTCGAAAGTAATTCAAATAGCATTGCAGGCGTAATAGTGCCGAACTTCCGTCGCGTAGCTTCGGTATAGTGTGTTTACACACTTAATGTCGGTGTTGAAGTGTGAAAAGCCCCTTTGTTGTTCATTGAGATTGACAAACGTAGATTTTACGACACTGTACATTATTAGGTAAGATTTATGTACGCGCGCTGTCCTCTATGTGCCTATGTCTACCCATGATAGACAGTCACTAATAAACGATAAACGACACCACCGAAATCGGTTGTGTTCCTCGCAGAATAGAGTGGTTTTCCTACACGCACCTATTCTCGTATTGATCATTCAGGGATATTAATTCGGTGCCAAGTTCGATGTAATAGCGCACATGTGGCAGTTAACTCACTTAGATATTTGTTTTGTACCAAGCGAATAGAGATTTATTCTACAGATTTCAGCTAATTTGACCACACTTTTTTCTAAATAATATTCCAAATATTAATTAAGTCAAGAAGACGCTTGCTTAAATGTTGTACATAGTTACGACTTTTATGCGTTGAAAACGCTCTCCTTTAAAGTAGTAGGTAATTTTGCAGATATCCGTTTCAAAGTTGCTGCGGACGATATAGGTTTACACTACGGAACGTAACACCTTTTGCTATCTTTATAAATTTTAAATAACAATAACACGTTAAAAATACAGATCCAATTTTGTAGAACATTTTAAATTCTTTTTCCAATAAAGGCAATATTTACTTTTTCTTAGAGCGCGCCTCCATGATGAAATGTAAAAAAATCAACTCTTTAGCAATTTTCTTTACTGAAACTGTAGCAGATGATCAAACAGAGAGCGAGACACAATAAGCTTGAAAATAGATAGAGTTCCGTTGAGTCCTTTGGGTGAGTACGGAACCGTAACAGAATCTACTACAAAGGAGATATGTCAAAACGCGTGGGATGTATGCAAGGTCTTTGTGCGCACTTGAAACATAACTCATGTAAATCAGTTTTAAAGAAATTTTTCTAAAAAAATGCTTTCGGCTGTGAATGAATTCTAATCTTTAATGTATAATAATATGTTTATCATCGGTACTACCTAATTTAATAAATGTGAAAGGTTACTGGTGGTAGAGCTCCAGTCACGCGGGCGTAGGCACCACCGCATTATCTAATATACTTGCCGCTAAATGGTAGTGTTCAGGTTCAGGTTCAGGTGGTAATTGAACGGCCCTGTTATTTCCGGCACAGAGGCATAACGCCTCAGGAGTGGTAACGCATTTGCATTTTGACCTTGGACTTTGTGTGGGCTGCAGTCATCACTTACATGTGGACTTTTTCCAATTAAAACTGGATCAACTTTGGTAGAAGCAAAGTAAAATCCATGAGCTCGGACCACTCAGGAAAAAGTTATGTATCTCATAAAAATACATCCCTGATTTCGAGAAAAAGACAACTCTCACAGTTATTATTCAAATTATAATATTATAATTCTTTTATCTAAAACACTCTAACTCTCTTTTTTAAGCAGTAGGTAATAATTAGCGTTCTCTTTATACTATAACTCTAGGGAATTTCAAACAAGGTACCTTTTCTGATGATGTGGTGTATGGTAACCTATTTCATCTATACTTATAAAAAATCTGTATAAGTGTAAATTCTGTACATTAAAAATATTGAAAAAATAAATACCAGGGGATGTTATTAGATCGATACCGAAAACAAATATGTGATTAGAAATTTTTTTGTCTGTCTGTCTGTCTGTCTGTCTGTCTGTTTGTTCAAGCATCACATAAAAACTACCGGTCCGATTACAATGAAACTTGGTATGATTATACTTTAACCTTTGGCGCACAACACTGGGTACTTTTTATTCCGGAAAAATGTCTGTTTGTCTGTGTGTTTGTGCACGCTTATATCAGAAACAGCTTATTCGATTTGCGGTTTTCACTAATATATTGTAGTAAGTTTCACTTAACATTTAGTGTTTGTTTCATGTGAATCGGTTAAGAAAAAAAAAATTATTCAATTTAAAGAATCGTATCGAATATTTTTAAGCTATTCTGTATCTTAGTTCTATCTTTTAGGGAGTTTAGTGCCTAATAGGTCAAAACGGACCCTACGAATAACTAATCTTCCGCCGTCTGTCTGTCTGTCCGTCCGTCTGTCTGTCACCAGGCTGTATCTCATAAACAGTGATAGCTAGAAAGCTAAAATTTTCACAAATTATGTATTTATGTTACCGCTATAACGACAAAATTAAATACTAAAAATAAGAAAATGAAAATATTTAGGGGTCCAAGGCGGCATACAATAAACGTGTTTTTTTTTCGTACATTTTTTGCTCGATATCAATAACGGTAGTAAGTAGACGCTTAAAGTTTTTACAGAATTTTTAGGTCTTATGTTGTATATTACCTTCTAACAAACGTAATTTTTATGCCATTTTTATACGGAACCCTTCGTGCACGAGTTCGACTCCGAGTGGCCGGGTTTTTTCTCTGTTAGTAACATTTAGCAAACAGCATAGCAGCGTCCCGGCATAGAACAATCGCCGCTATGATCACCATTCAGGATGCCAAGCGTGGCAATTATGGCATATTCTTTCCTTATAACGCACAACACTTTTAGGGCATCTTCGGGAAAGGCTTTGTCCAGCGGAGACGGATGGACGTCTTTCGGATTTCTTTGATATCGTTGGTGGCGTAGGTGTTGTTGGTGTCGTTGGTGGTGCTTGCGGTGGTTTTTAGAGGCGATGGAAGCATTGGTGACGTTGGTGACGTTGGTGGTGTTGTTGGTAGTTTTGGAGGCGTTGGTGGCATTGGTTGTGGTGGTTTTGGTGGCGTTTGTGTCAATGGTGTTTGGTGATGGTGGTGGCGTTGATGGCGTTGGTGGCGATTGTAGTGGTGGCAGTGGTGGAGGTGGTAGTGGTGACAGTGGTGGCTGTAATGGTATAAGTAGTGCCGATGGTAGTGGTGACGATGGTGGTGGTGGTGTTGGTGACATTAGTGGGTAAAAATGCACAACGTTAACATTCAATTTTTCTCTTCTGCCGGCTCTTACGGAGTGCCTATATTATGCATAGATTTATCTTTCATTCTCTATTAGAGGCACTAATTGACCGAAACTCTAGAAAACTTTATAATAATTTTCTATAAAAAAATATAAGGTACCTATGCATAGAAGTTTAAAATGGCCCTTTCGAAAATACGGTTCAGCATAGGATGGATGCGCGTTTAAACACATAATTAGCAATTTTCCGCAATCCTAGCAGGTTGTGTGCTTTTATACCCGATGGCCATACGTCTAATATCGTGTACAGAGAAGCATTACTGCAAAGTTGATTTTTTAAGCTACCCAAAAGTGTTTATGATCCAAAATTAACCAAAATGTATATCCTAAAGCGCTGCCCAAAGTCCCAAAGCCACTATTCCAAGCAAACAAAGTTGCGGGCACAGCTAGTTAGTAATACTATGGCCGTTCAACCAGTTTGTGATAGATAGGCTGGCGAATTCCGCCCACAAGTTTAATTAGGCAGGAATATGCTGCAATGTTATGTGACTACAAGTAATTACTTACTTTGCATTAGTGGTAAAAATAGAGCAGCTTCACATTTGTAAATAATATTTCTTATAACTTATTTGTTTCTTCGTCATTGTTACCACATCAGACCCCACCGGTAGTACAAACATTTTTAACAGTCGTAAAATCAAGTATCTTATTTTCTTTGCTTTAATAGTATTACTGTTATATTATGATATGTATATATATTACGGATAAGAACTATTTATGTCCTGGGTTGCCCTCATCCAGCGATTGGCCGCAATATTCAACAGGTCGTCGGTCTTCCGAGACGCGGTCGCCACTCGAGAACTCTTCTGCTCCAACGAAAGTGGCAATCTGTGGAGGAGGCCTTTTTCCAGCAGTGGACTCTCTTGATGTATTATGATGTTGGAAAACAAGTCTGCAGTTCACATGGATGGTAAGTAAATTGAGTCAATGAGCTGCCTACAGTAGCCTACAGACGTCTAAAAAAACGGAGGTCAAAATGCAGACGAGTGGCAAACCCTGAGCCCTGAGCATTTTGCCCCTGTGTAATTATTAGGTATGGTCCATACATCACCATCTCACCGGAATACAAGAGTACCTAATGAACACTACCATTACGGAGTGGATAAGGCAACGCGGTGGCGCCTACGACGTCGAACTCTGATACTACGTCGAACTCATAGACTGGACTAACACTAGTCCCAATTTACCAGGAGCTTGTTTCCTTATCCACTTTTGCTCAGTTTTTAAAAAACGAAAAGTCCTCATTTCATTACCAGACAAATAAAAAACAAAAAAGTTAGAAAAAACAGGATATTTTACGTAAATCAATAAACTTGAAAAAGTGAAACACGCACCGCTTCCCACGGAAAGAAAGAAGGCTCACTTTTCGACTTTCAAGAAATACTAATTAATATTGAGTTGTATTTTCATTCCAAAAAAAAAACACTTTTTTTTTACCGAGTCTTTTCAGTAGTTTCTGTGACCGATTTTACAACAATCTTTACACCAGAATCCTATGTAATACCAATCACTTATTTATTAAAAGTTCAGTAATACTCTTGTATCGGAATGAAGTCCTATTGTACATTCAAAAATTTAGTACTTGTTTTCTAAATTGTTCGCGTCTAAATTTAGAACAGCTATATTACCTGCTTGCGTTTGTTACCCAACATGAATATTCCGATTCCCAGTAATCATGCGGTCCGTTTCGCTTTTGAACGAGATTTCTACACTTGTCATTGTTATCAAAGCAGATTTTAGTTGGGTGCATAGTATATGTAATACTTATTCTATATAGGTAAGAAGCCAATGTATTTCAAAGCATTAGGTATATTCAATATCTCTAGATATAGATACCAACATATATCAAATTAAATTATGTTTATAAAACTGTAAAATCTTTGCACGTTATCCAATTCCAAGGCGGTATGCATTTCGCCGAGTCAGCTAGTCGCTACCTAGATATAAAAAGAAATAACATTTGTTAGTCGCACTAAAACTTGAGAACGAATGGAACAATTTGGCTATTTTTTTTTAAATATTCGTATAAGTGCATTGAATATTTAAAACATGAGAAAATATGAAGAAACTACCACCAGTAAAGTTATTACAGAGTCATACATTACCTCACCGGAACCCAGTAGCACCCTACCAGACCAGCTGTTACCAGAAGATTTAGCATAAAGTAAAATATGCAACAGAGTCCTTGAGCTTCGACAGTAGAATTTTACCCTCGTAAACTTTATGTTAATTCGATACTCGGAAGTAGGTACAAGACGGTTGTCATACCCGTACGTACCCGTACCATGTATTTAGTAAGTATTTAACTGCGATACGTAATAGATATTGTTCATTGACCAGCACTCTTCAATTGGCTTAGTTACGCCGAGGAGTACGGCCGTTAATGACGGGCGGTAGTTAGGAAGGGTTTATCTTCTCAGCCGGTGGGGTCGCGCCAGTAACACAAGGCTATTCCAGTGACCCTGTCCTAATAGTGGACGAGTCCGAACACCGCAGGATTTTAGCGAGAAGGAATCTATCATTATTCGCACTCTGTTCACCTAATCAATATGGGATTCTTAAAATATAGCGTCAAATGACCTCTTTGGTGATGGCAGCGCGCTGGTTTTGCAAGTTCACAGGCGAAGGTGATCAACTGATCACTTTCCGTCATGTGAGCAAAATTCAGAATTAAAGTGTTTTCAGTCAAGGAACATGTACATTAATACACAACCATTTTACAGAAGGTACACAATTAAAAACAACAGCAATGAGAGTACATATTTTATTGATAAGATTAACTTCCTTAGATTTCATCCAGCTATATTATATTAAAACTATGCTTTGTAATAAAAATATTTCCGCAGATTTTTTCCGCATACCTGCATAGTGCACACTAAATTGTATCAATATTTCCATTCGACATTCAATTTCAAACGGTTTTTTAAAAACGATAATATTGGTAAAAATATTTTTATTTCAAAGATTAGATTCAGTTTGATATTTATATAAAATTTATTTCTACCTTTTAAGTATCTAGAACATTTCACTATAAGTGTCATTTTCAAAACTTCAATTTACACAAAATTATTTGTGACAATTCTATACAGCTTTGATATTATTATAATAATTATATAATAAGAATATTGTTTAGTATATGTATTTACTTAATATTATTTAATAATTGTTTAATAAGAATATTTATACATATATTTATAACTATAATTTTCAATACATAATAGAATCTCAAACCTACCTAAAGTAAAAACATTGTTGGTTATTAATTGTTTATCGTTAGTTCGCAACTGATTTGTAGGTATATAAAGTTTTTAGAAAGAACTGCCTCCGATAAGTGTCTGAACCCCAGGGTAATACGTTTTTATCAACACATTTCATCTACAATATTACCGATATCTAGTTCGCTCAACTAACATCGTTCTAGACTAGAGTGCAAATCGAAAACAACTTCTATTTTATTTCACAAGTAAAAATGTATGTTTATGATCTGTTTATTATTTAAGAAAGCTCTCAGCATTGAAGTATATCGAACGGATTTTTCATACCATATTTCACCCACTTATTTCTAAAAGAAATCAGTGTTGTATGATATTCACGCGTGTAGTTACCTATTTGTTATCTATTGATACATTGGACAGCGAAATACAAAAAACATATGAATAATTACATGCAATTTTTCGATATGCTATAATGTTAGCCTTGGATCACTATCCCTTTTTATACAAATAATATATTTTATTACATTATTCTAATACTGTATACCTAGGTACTTATCTTTTAAGAACTAGTAAGATTCCGAAAATTGAATAGGAAGGTACAGATAGAATAGAGAAAATAGGTTATTATTAAGTATAATATGGTGAATAACTATTATATAATTGTTGGGTGTAGTAACATGAAAAAAAGATTCGAATAATGCAAGCATTTGAAGGTACACTATTTGGTAGATACTATAATGTATACGTACGTGTTATATTATTAGAATATTATTATACCTACTTAGTTTATTGGTAATAAAGAAAGTTTATTACGACAATATAATATATAAATGAAAATACATACTGGACATACTGGTAAAAATAAATATCATGAAACCATTGGGTAAGTAGTTACATCAATAGTTAATTTAGTGACGTCAACATTATTCTTAAACATTACCTTTTAAAAGATTATTTGCTGTAGGTATATCGATGCAAATTTCAATATGATTAATTATAGGCCGTTACAACTACTGCTTATGTCGATTTCTCGACGTAAAATTCATGTCATAGGTAGCTAGGTACATACTAGAAATTATGATCAGGGATGCGAATAAAATCAACAGTTGTTAGTTAATATGGTTTATGGTATAGATACCACGAATATTCGGCGACTATGTAGTTACTTTTCAATATGATATCAATACAAAAAATATTTTTCATTAGTATTATTTTCTGACGAAGTGGAGAAGATGCGTTATAGATAAAACTTTATGATACATATATTGAGAAAATTCTTCTTGGTATATAAACTTACATATTTTATAGGTAATTGATTACTTACACACATTATTCTGTTGTTTCTGAAAAGTAATATCATACATTTGGGGTACGTTTGTCCATTTTCTTTGACATGATTATTCACTTTATGTTATAGTAATATTATTCAAGTGATATTCTCCCTATATTTTCAGTTTCATAAGGTGTTAAAAGTATTTTTTAATCCTATTTCAATACAGCAATATTTGGATTTATCGGCATAATTTTCTTTTAGTTTCTGCACTACGTCACCAACGATTGAAAACTAACTTCGTTGTTAACTTGTTTACACAATATTTTACAAGCGACGTGAATTAATTTTGCACCGGCAAATGTAATATCTAAAAAACAGTAACAAGTAAAGTTACAAAACTGTTTTACTCGGTGAATATGAAAAATAATTGACATATTTAGAATATTTTAGTTTAGATTAACGATAGAAGTAACGATAACATGATACTTATTACTGACTAAATGACTAGCGTATTTAATTATTTCTATTATTATATATCTATTTTTCATACCGTTATTATCCAGTAGCAAATAATTATCGACTATTAAGATATACAGATTGATAAAACGACTATAAAGATTGGTATATTATTCTGTACACACACAAATTCATACTGTACTTACTGGTATCTTTCCTTATCCTCTTAAAAAAATATTTTCAGTTTCATAAATTACAATCAATGTATATGAAAAAATTGTATAAAACCTTTAAAAGTTTATTTTTATTTTTCGTATAAATATTAAATATCTATGACGCCGGTGAAAAAATTAGGGGTAGGCTTTTGCCCAGCAGTGGGACAGTTGAAGCTAAAAAAAAAATGTAATTACTAAGTATTTAAAATGTTTTGCTCTCATCGCAAAGACTGGAGTGGCGTAGTCCCAGGGATGTACCTAATGGAGCTCCGTTACGGTAACGCAAACTATCGCATAGGGATCTATCTGAAATATTTTTCTATTCGTAATCGTATCCGAATTCGAAATAAAAGTGCCGAATCTGGTTTAATTTAGGCAACGTTTTTTGATCAAAAGAATGGAACTGAGATGACTTTAACAAAATAAATGATACCTAACCTAGAAATAGTTATAAACCATCACTTCTTAATCCTATCATCCAAAACTGACGGATAATTCATTTAAAATCCGTAACTGTAACCGATATAACATGTATTATTCATATATCCAGATCCAAAATGACATATCAGCAACATCATTACTGCTTACCTACTGTACGCGCCACTGAAGCTCTATGCATTAATAATTTCCCTGTTAGAACAATGCGTCAGTACATACAAACTCTCATTAGCAATGAAATGATGTCTAAAAAAACCGGACAAGTGCGAGTTCGACTCGCGTGGTGAGGGTTCCGTAATTTAAATAAATATTTTCGAAAATAATACAGATTTAAAATGCAGGGACATAGCGGTTACGGTGGTACCGGCAGGGAAGTTATATTATTAAGAATTTTCGATTTAATTTGAATACTCAAACTTCTTATAGGTTTTCCAGTAATCTATTTTGTTTTCAAAATTTTAAGTTCAGTAGTTTCGGAGATAGGGTGGGAAATGGTCAATTTTGGTCGTTTTTCTTAAATAACTTCAAATTTGTTTATGCAAAAATTATAAAAAAAATATATCTGAGATGCTGACAACAACCTCCTTTATTTGATATGTCACACGACACACTTTTTTTTTAATTTTCTGTTTTAATACCCGAAAGTGGCCCCCCTGTTTAAAATTTATTATTTTACTTGACGTGTTCATCTTTGGGTCACCAATTTACATATATTCATCAAATTTCAACTCAATCGGTTGAGTAGTTTCGGAGCAAATCGGCTGTGACAGACGGACAGACAGACAGACAGACGCACGAGTGATCCTATAAGGGTTCCTTTTTTCCTTTTAAGGTACGGAACCCTAAAAAGACTGCATTCTGCATCTCGTAATATTTTTTTAGAACTACTCAACGGGTACATGTGGTCGCATGTTTAAACCTAATTTATCTTATTATTAATACTTTCTTAATTACTCATACAAATATTGTACTGCCTTAATGTATAGTTATAACTTAACTTCTTACTCTTACTTAAAGATATTACAGCCTAAGTTCATAATAGCATGGACCAAAATACCTATATGGTAGTTATACAGGGTTGATTTAAATTAACGCAACACCTCTTGCAGGCAGCCTCTCTAAATCAATCCGAACAACATTTGTTCGACGACTTTTTACGAATCTTGATTAATGACTCAAAAAAAATTGAACAACAAAAATGTTTTCAAATGTTCAAAACAGCATAGCCGACGCTGCGTCACTCCGCATTATTACATGTTCTCTGACGCCGCTACCCCGCTGCACATATTTTGCCTAGGCGAAGGGGTGTGGCATACCTACACTCAGAGTAAATGCCAGTTCAGAGCCAAAATATGAAAAAATGTTGTATGACAAAACTTAAATTTTAAAACTTTTTCATTTTAAAAAGTCGTAGTATAAATTTTAATGTTGTTGGGATCGATATAGAGAGCCTGCGTGCAAGAGGTGATGCGTTAATTGAAATTAACCCTGAATATGACTAACTAAAGTCCTTGCATTATGATAAGATACATTGTTACTCACAGCATACTTTTACATTATTCTATTAGACATATTCTTAGTTATCAATTGTCTATACGCTTCATTTTCAAATAGATAAATAACATATTAAAATTTGTTCATTCCGTTCAATGGATCGCGAGCAACAATTATATCCCACTCACGATTCAATTTGATTCAATGATATAGTCAGAGTACGAGGATTTGCAAATCGTTCCAATATTACTCCAACGTTTCAGTACAATAACGAATAGGAAAAGTGTGAACGGCTTTTAATATTAAGAAATAGGAATTGGTGGAACTATAATTCTTACCTACATAACATGGACAATTATTATCTGCCTATACAATTATATTTTACCTTCGACATTATGTATTCTTCCGATGAGAAATTTTAAATACGTACAATCAATCACGGGACATAAAATTTGTTCCCGTTCAATTAACCCTTTAACAAAGAGAATAACTTAATTAAAACATTTTACTGCTCATAAGCGTCCTTTATGATATTGTAGAGACGGTACACTCGTCGTGAAATATACAACTATATTTAAATCAGCTACTAATTAATTAAGTTGGGTTGGGACACAATGGGTGCTAAGATTGAGAGTTTTCTCTTTGTAAGTTAAATTTACATAAATGTAGTATCTACGATTTAGGTATATTAGTTTACAAGGTAGCCTTTTCGTAAATTCACATATTTAAAGACGTATCCAACTTGGTCTGCCACCCTTACTAACGTCCCGTATTGATTAATGATGTACATAAGAAATGGTCTCATTACGCCTACAAATACAAATTTTAGTAAGCACCATTAATAAACTTCGTATGATAATTGAAAAAATTTCATTTATGTTATCAAACTGAACGCCACTTTGCCCCGCGTACAACTTTGCAAATACAAAGAGTTCGTGATTAATATTGTTGTTATAAAGTAATTCTACGTACAGAAGAATCTCAAAGTTTCCGTCGTCGAAAAAATTTGATTACCGAAATTAGTAGATACCAATGGGAAAAGACGAAGCCTAACAAGGTACGTACGTTGACGACATGTTTGTTATTAAGGAGAAATAATTAAATTGTTTGCAATTGATGATTACGTAATCAGCAAGAATTCACAATTGAAACAGAAAACGGGATCTACCAAAATAGGCCAAAATTGCCACAGAAAACGGGAACTACCAAAATAGCCGGTTTAGGCTTAGTAATATATTTACGAATAAATCCTTTGAGAATTTACTAACCAAGTAACCATTCAGGGTAATCGAATAAATTTTTCTGGTCTCAAAAGAAAAAATAACTTGCTAATCGTTTAGATAGCTTCTTGTTAAGTTGTTGTTGCTATGTTATGATATTTTTAGGTAGTTAGAATTAATGAACTACGTTACTCCATTATGTATGTATAATTTACTAGGTTAATGATGCAAATATTGTAATTTCGACTACTTAATAATTATCAGTAATATTAGATGCGAGCTTCGGATGTAACTGTGCCAGGACAAACCCAATAAGGGTTTTTTGGTATCCATATATTTTTATTCATAAGTTGTTATGTAACAAATCTTAATAAATAATAATAATAATAATGGGGGCAGAGCAGCTTGTGGCGAGCTGTTGGTGAGTAGCGACAACACCCCCTACCATCATCTCGAGTTCCTCCGAGAGAACTGTCCTCCGCCTCGTCCGCCACACAGAGGTACGGCCGGACAGAGCATCAGGTCTCTCACCTCTGGCTTGTCTTCATTGGCCGGTCAGAGTGGGGCGCTAGAGGTATGGCATTTGCAGAAATTTAGATAATAGGCTGTTGTCAAAATTTCTGAAAGAACCATACACTCGGGGGTGGAAGTGTCTAAAGGCATAATAGCGGGGAAGCCCGCTCCGAGCTCGAGATTACTCGCTCGTGATGGTGAAACCGGGGCCACACCTCTCGACACCCCCAGCCTCTCTCAACAGTGTTGCCCCCTGTCGACCATCGGGTTGGCTGTTTGGGGGGCCCACCAAGGAGAAGCGAGTCACCACCTGCCTAAAGTAGGATTCGATAATGTGAGATGTTGAATATAGGCAGGTGCCGGATCTCACTCCATAGGCCCAGCCAGCTAGTCCCCCCAGTTCACCCACATAGCCCAAAGTTTGGCAAATCACTTTTCATTACAATAGTCCCATTATATACTGCGGGGTCTGTCTGTGTCTGTATTAACTATTGATGCAGTCAGAGAGAGGTCCCGCCGAATATAACCCATTACAAAGTAGATCAAAATTCTCGAAAAGGCCTCTACGTGTTGGACCCCCCATGTCCCCGCGCAAGCCTGACAAAGGTCCGGGGTTCAAATTGGACCCCGTGCTAACGAGAGACATAATAATAAATAATTGAAAAATATTACAGTTGCGCAGCCGATGTACCGGCTACGACTCGTTGTCGCTACGCCTTTATCGTGGTAGTGGTGGTGGTATTATTGAGTGGTTCGGTCTCCGGACGCGCTGGAAGCGGCAGTACCTTTCGCGCCAGTCTTGTAAACGTACACCTGAACTGCCGGCTCATGCTGCAGTACAGCACGAAGTTCACAGCGGAGCCCACTAGCGCCATTAAGTCCATCACCTCACCTGGTGTAACATACGTAATAATTCATTAAAAATACGCAGCAGCTGACCCCTAAATGTGATGATTGAAAAAATTAACTAACTCGGAAAAAAAATACATTATTTCTGTTTTGAGACAGTAAGTAAATTAGAATACTTAAATTTATAGATCTAGCGTTTAAATCATCTGGTATCTTACAAATAGATAGAATAAACATGGCTCTTAACTAAAGCTTTTGGGTAAGAATTTATATTGTCTTGTTATTTCGATTTCTGTGCTCCTACCCAATCTTTCGAAGTAAGGAGAGCGTGGTTATCTTTTGAAACACTCAGCGCATGTACGGATGGATGAAAAACTTAACACGTCTCCAAAAATCCCTTCTCAAAAAACTGAACTAAATAATATGTTATTCAAGATAATTACATTGTTCTCGTATTAAATTGCATTACCTCAATACTTTTCATGTAATTCGACGGCGTAGTAAAAATAGGCACCCAAATATATATCAAGGGGTAAATAGACTAAATAAAAAGAGAGAAATAAGCCTCGGTTGAGTTTAGAAAAGATTTATCTTAACAAGCATTGTTTGTTAGTTAATCCACTAAGCTATCATGGTTTGAATGATGGCCGTATAAAATAAAAAAGCTCCCAGTCTCAGCATAAATCAGTTTTGTCTTATAGCTTTATAAAATATAATTGGCTGCCTACGAAATATTGTAACACTGATATTACGCCTCCAAAAACGTCGACAAATTGATAACGAACACGGCCTTTTAACCACATCGCGCCTTAAATTCAGAGAAATATGATTTTTTTTTTATTTCTGTAATTAAATCTAATGAAATAAAAACGCCCGTAGCCTTAATCGAATGAGTGCTTGAATAAATACCTCCATTTTTTTTTTATGTAATAAAAGTGGCAAACAAGCATGCAGTTCACATTGATATTAAGTGATGACTGCAGCCTATAGATACCCACACAATGACCAGAGGTCAAAATGCAGAAGCGTTGCCACTCCTGAAGCTTAAGGTGTTATGCCTCTGTGCCGGAAATTACAAGGCCGTAAACCTAAACCATATTATTATCATGGGATTATTGCTATGCTTTTGAACCATACATACTTCTTTCGCCTTTATCATCATAATAGGTAACTCGATGTGTTTGTTACATATGCTGGGTTGCACCAAGATATTTGTTAAAGTTAAAGTTATTGTTACATTTCACATCATCTCTAACTTTAACAGATTTTTTTATTTGACAAATGTATATAGTTCCTACTAGGTAACTTATCCACAATCCAAATATCAATTAAAACTAAACTGTAAGCTGTCACTTCACATCTGGGACAAGGGACGATTTGCTGGGACATGTAATTTAATATTTTGAGTAATGGATACGGTATCAAGAACTTAATTAATTTTGTAACGTAATCACGACATAGGCAGGTAGGTATGATAAAACAGCATGAGCTTTTAAAAAAAGTTACCTAAGCATTTCCACTTAATATGACAAATAGATTTTAAGCTATAATAATGAAATTAATTTTAAATTTTAGATAAAATAAAGGAATAATACATTCATATATTTCTGGGTATAAAATTACTCTCTCGACGCCCGGGAAACAGAAATGTTCCTAGTTTAATTAGTTACTTAATTGTACAATTCCATGCAAATCTGCTAGTAATAACATTTTATTACACTGGTGTCAGTGGTCTGGTGATGGTACTCAAGGACATAAGTAACTACCGCATTACTAAATCAACTGTCTCTGTTAAGCGCGGATATCATTTAACACCATTAATATTTTATTTTTAAAGAAAAATGGAAAGAAAAATTTGACTTCAGGCGAGGCTCGAACTCGCGACCTACTGGTCAATTATTAAGGGTAAAAGCGACTTCTTTACGATATTCAATAAACTGAAAAGTCTATTATATCGGTTGCCTAACTAGCATAGTTGGTAATAGATGGCGCTACTGCTACCATAAAGCAATGCAATAGATGTGAAGGAAAGATTTGACAAATCGGGCAGGGCTTCAGTAGCTCAATTGGAAGAGCGGCTGGACTAGATTCCCAGTAGGTCGCGAGTTCGAGCCTCGCCTGAAGTCAAATTTTTCTTTCCATTTTTCTTTAAAAATAAAATATATTTCACAAGCATGTGTTAATGCGAAATAATATCAAACAACACCATTAATGTTCAGTAACTCCACCAAATCTAAGATTTCCATAAAGGGCCGAACCCTTAGGGTCAAGTCATTATTGCTGCCCCTTGAACGTGCACAAAGGACAATATTAAAGATTATGTATTTTAAGTCTTTCAGATTCCCCACAGATCAACTTTTTTCTGAATGTCAAATGCTGACCATGAGGCAACTCTTGGTGCTCGAGACAATTTGCAGAAAACATGCCTGTCTAGTATATGGCCCTAATATATTAAATAAACGCGCGCACAAAGTGTGTCGTCTCCCGGTCTTTAAGGGCGCCGTTGCTGCACGGCATCATACCGTCATAGGATGCCATCTTTATAATCTAGCTAATGAATACTGTAACATTTATCCTTTGTCAAGATCTCAATGTAAGAAACAAGTGAAAAAATGGCTCATGACCAAATCTTATAGTGATACTGAAAATCTGCTAAAACTTTCAGTACTTTAGGTAAATGTTCAAGGTACTCTAGGTATCTCTATGTCCACCCTTGCGTTCTATCTCACGTACGTAAACAGGAACACACACACACACACACCAGTTGATTCCTAATTTCTTGTAATATTAGTGTATATTCATGTAATCTCTACCTGCTCAATTTATTCCTATTACTCTGTTTAGTTATTACTACTTAAGTAAAATTGTCTTAAATAAGATACACCGACACGTAACCGTAGAATAATGAATTATTATATGTAAGGTTTAAGAGCCCTGGTACCCATAACACAAGTTAAATCTTACTTTGTGTATCAGGTGTTCAACATTAACTTTGTACAAAAAATGTCTTGCTGTAACCGCTTGTGTAAATTTGTGTATCTTTTACGTTAATAAACTATTACTATTACTATTACTTAGGGCTTTCGCCACGAGCTTGCCTCGCATTCAAATTGTCAGAATTTTGGATGCGAGCTGTGATGGGGTTCACTTTACATCCTCTCTGATATTCTTGAGTATTTGTTCACCTTCATTTTTGAAAGAATCAAATGTTTTTGAAAAGGGCGCGGCATTAACGTCATGGGTCAAGAACGTGTAAGATATTCTGAGAGGGTGTGGTAAAAATGTGCCCAAACAATGCTTCTATCCAAAATTCAGCCGATTCGGAAGATGAGTAAGATCGAAGCGACCTTTTGAATTTTTTAAAGAGCTATTCTTAGAGTGCGGTTCTATATACAAACTTTACATTTGGCGAAAGTAATCAGCAGGGTACAAGGTATCTCCCATTTCTTAAACTGATGCGCTTGAGTAAATACAAAAAAGCATCCTGGGCTCCCCTACTAAGATCGGATTTTGTGATAATGCGCAATCCTGTTATTTTTTACTGAAAAAATCTAAGACGTCGCGAATGGCAACAGCCTTAATAATATTTGCTTTTTGGTAAAGTGTCTCTAATATTTTGCAGTAGGTAGGTACTTAGGAAACAATGTAAAGGAGATTGACCAATTTTGTATGAGAGTTCGCCCTTCTTGCGTCTCGACGGGATTACTCACAAAATATAAGCAATATCGTAAGTAATGCGTGCGCAAAAAAGAAAAAAGGTATCAATAGGAGTTTTTAAAAAACTGCATTATGAACTTTTGGTTATTTTGAGGTTAATTTTTGTGTGGTGTACCTGTCAGAGGTTACTAAAATAAGCGAAGACTATTTTAAAGTATTGTGTAGCATCTCAGCTGTTTTACTTACATTAAACTGATGAAGACTGATTAAGTATTATAGTTTAGCCGCTTGGCGTAGTCATGATTCTTCTCCAGGTAGTAATACCAGACAAACATTAAATACTTAACAATTAATAAATAAATATCTGGTTTTCGTGTGGGTCTTTTTATGCTATATATTCACTTACCATCAATATCAACTGTTTTTCTATTTGCCGCTTCATGATAATAAAAAGTGAGACATTTATATGATGAATTTGAGCTAAGTCAAAACTAAGGTACTGTACAAATTGTATCCACTCGATACCTAGTGATTATACAAGACAAATAGTAAACATGAATAATCTATTCCATTGAATATCGATAATAAAGCAATCGATGGTTGAAAAAGTCATAAAGGTCCTAAATGACCAGTGTCCAACGCAAAAAAAGTAAATAATGCAATGGTGTTGACTTGTTGACATTGGCAGATTGTTTATTGATCTGTAATTGGCAGTTAACTACAAAATAATTTATTAACTTTTAAAAAATATCTTGTAAGTCCCCCATTCGTTTTAACGTGAAAAAAATGTGATTGAAATATAAATTCAAAAAACAATTTTCTACATACAAGTTGTTAAGACGCAATCAGGGCGGCTTTTGGTCATTCTCTTTTCACGTTTGATTGCCATTTTTTTTAATAAAAAATACCAAGTCTTCATCAGTTTAGTGAAAGTCAGTATTGGGGATAACATCGTTCTGTAAATAATGTGATGAATATTTTAAGAAAGCAGTAACGGCAATATTTTGAAAACGAAAATGAGGACGCACAAGACGGATCACCCGTAATAAATTCTAAGCGCAACTTTCGATCCATTTCTCTAAAAAATACTCGCGTTCACGTTATACAAGCAGGATTATTTCAAAGACAATTTCAATCTGTCTATTCTCAGTATTTTTATCCGGTTTTTCCGACAGCATCAATAGCTCTCTATAGGTTGGCCAAATGTTTTTTCAACTTAATGGAATACCTGATGTTATTATGTTTTCAATTTCCCCGCTTGCTGTCAATAAGGTAAATGATTTATTGAAAATAACGGAATGCCTCTAATTCTTCACTGTAGAGTAGTTTATTACGTAGGTACGTGACAAGGAACTCAAAATATGTACATAAAACGTGGACGAAAATCCTTTACTTTAAAAAATTAATGATACGTGTTTACTATATTTATATCGGTTCTAACACAAAGAAGTAAAAATATTGTGATTATCGAAAAAAAATCGTGATATAAAAAACAATTGTACAAAGATGAGTAGAGAATTACTTGTTACATAAAAATAATAAATGCCAACTTGCTAATTATAGTTTTATGGAAAGGAAACTTTCTAAGTGTTTCAGATTTTTATTCTCTCCACGAGTCGTTTTTCACCGTTTCACTCCTTTGCATTTATATTTCATGATGTACTTTCACAGGTTAAATGGATAAGAGTTCGAGAAGAGAATAAATTTGAATTGCAATCATTTTTTTTATGTTTTAAGTATTGTGCAAACCTGAACGGAAAAAGCTTAAATAAATGTTTTAAGTTGAACACGACAGCAATAAAACACATAGTTTTAGTGTATAAAGGCATTTAATGTACAAGTAAATTGTGCGATAATGTAGGTAACGTCTATAATGTTAAGTATAACGTTTCATATCTTAAGTGCTTACTCAATAACCAGTATATTATATCGTCTTTGTTATTTTCAGCCACCGAACGTAGCGGAATAAACTATTTTGTAACTGCTATTATTGGTAGTTATTAGTTAATGATCATAAAATAGTAGTCATAAAACTATAAATCACAGCACCACGGTCAATGCCGATCACTTTACGACAATATTTTATTACATTTTTGTGTTTCATAACTGTTTGATCGAACATTTGTATCGATAACATTATTTATGTGCCGTCTACGACGACGTGTCTACGACCAAGGCCTCGTAAAATTGGTCGAATTCAATCAACAAGTTTATGTTTTCTGTAATTTATTATATACTAATAATACAAGCAGAAATGTATTGTTTCTGAACATACTAGTCCATTTTCAGAAAAAATGGGAAAACCTATTTTCAACACAGATTAAACTGCAAAGTTGGTGCTGCTAGTATTTCACGAAATAAAGATAATCTCGTCCCTGATTTACACTTTGTTAAGTGCGAAGAAGTGTAATGCAAAATGCGAAATAAGGTGTGAGTTTGGTAGTAATAGACTTTTTTTGTTGTGTGTGTGTCGGTCACACGAATTTCCCTCCGCAAAAAATGACAGAATGTTTTGCATCGGTAATAAACGCTATGGCTACTCCCTCCCACCGGTCGGCCGGTGGCCCGTGTTGCTCTATGGCCAACAATACGAAATCAACTGTCAATTTGAAATCAATTTCTCGTGAGCTGACGGATTAAGAGTAAAAACCGTTTTACTTTACAAGCGGTAGTATTTAATTTATACATAATTACAATAAGTTAAACATTCAACACAAACAAAGAACATAAAACCAGCTGTATTAAACACTGATGTTGATTTTACTAAGATAATTTTCTGAGACTGAGAACGTGCAATGTCGCGTCCAGCTGCGTCTTCTTTTTATTGTAATGACCGACCAAGTGCTAAAGATAACCTTGCGAATAAAAATGATCCTGGGAAAGTGATCCTACTACGGACGATCATAGCATCATGCTATTTCAATAATCAAAACTTTGGAACTTTAATTTGCCATAAGCGAAAGAACTAAATCTTACATTGCTCCAGGTAAAATAAATATTTAGTGTACCGTGCCAAAAATATGTACGTTTTCAATTAGATATATTTAATCTCAATCAGAAGCAGGTATTTTTACTTTACATTGAAGCAAAGATCAGTCGATCAGATGGTAGTCAATGATTTAATATATTTTCATTTAAAAGGAAACTGCCTCACAAACTAAATGTAAAAAAAATTAACTGTCGAACGGAGCAATGGGTGCCACATGTGTCATACTCGTGAATGGGTGCTATTGGTAGAGTGGGACTGACCTTTTCTGGTCTACCGATGTTACATTTCATTTTAGTGGATAATTGTTAATCTGTATGTAAATACAAAAATATATGCTATGGATATAAGTAGGTGTTGACTGTATATGACTGCCTGTTATTACAAATATTTTATATTTTTCAAGAAAAATGGAAAGAAAATAATGACTTTAGGAGGGGTTTATCTTTTCATTTTTCTTTAAAAATATTTCACTCACATGTTTTATTGCAAAAAAATAATATGAAAATAATAGGTATTTTATACTATTGGCCCGCCCCGGCTTCGCACGGGTGCAGGGTTATCTACATTTCTACAACTAATACGATACTAATCTATTGGGTTGCGAAAGAACCCTCTTTACCCATTCTCCCTTAAACCAACCCTGCTGTAACTGTTTCATATTATGTAGGTAGGTACCTACTATCAAAAACACGCGTAGGGGTCGAATTTTGCGAAATCCCGTCTTAGATAGCACATAGGTACATGTTGTAATTGTAAGTCATTTTAAATAATGTCGTGTCGAAAACATCTGTAAAGATTTATTCAAATAAAATATTCCGTATTCATGATAACCATTTGCATATTGCAAATGGTTATCATCATGCACGATCGTATTTATATCGTAGTTTATTTAGGAAAATTTTGCATAGTCAATATGATGATGAGTAACTACAAAAATTGTTAAATTGAAAAGGTATTCATCTTGAACAATTTTATTCAGACACAATGTTAAACATTTGAATAATTATTGTGTTTGGTTTCGGTCGCCGCTGTTCCCACATTGGAAGACCGACGACCTTATCTTGTGTTGTAAAAAGCATTCTTAAAGCTTTGTAAATTTTCAACAAATACCTAAAACCATTGTGACAATCCTCTTAAACAATTGTTTTGATTTATAATCAAATCGTCGGTCATTGCCGTTGTAAACTAAGGGTCGTTTGATAGTACTTGAATCGCAAAACTATTTTAAAAGCCTGTTGTTGGCACTTCGTCTGGACGCTCAATAAGTAGACCCTTACTTTTAATATGCCGAAATAACTAATAAAACTTTATGATTAATTCTATGTAGGTAATATGTCTGATATTTATATTCCACTGATTCAATTAACTAGATCATCGTGTCGAGTGAATAACACAATTACCTATTAAATATTTAGAGAACAGACATTAATTTATTCTCAATACACATTGTAGATGATTTCACTGGTGGTACAGCTCCAGTGACGGAGCTCGCGGGCGTAGGCACCACCGCATTACCTAATATACTTGCCGCTAAATGGTAGTGTTCAGCACTATCGTGTTCCGGTCAGGTGGTAATGTACGGCCCTGTAATTCCCGGCACAGAGGCATAACACCTTAGGCCTCAGGATTGGTAACGCATCTGCATTTTGACCTTGGTCTTTGTGTGGGTGTCTATAGGTTGCAGTCATCACTTAACATCAATGTGAACTGCATGCTTGTTTTCCACTTCTATTATATAAAAAAAAAAAAAAGATATCGCATCATGCTACTTTATTCAAAACGTAATTTCACGCCTGTAGTGCCTGAAGGGGATTACAGGCGTGAACGTTTTAATACGATGAAATGACTACTTTAATGATTTTAGCTTGGCATCGACTTCAATCCTATTAGTAAATAGCACATAAATATAAATAATAGGTATATAATTAATATTAAATCATTATTATTTTTACTTTTTAGTTTCGAAGTCGGTTTTTCTTAACGTAGTTATTTTTATTTAATACTTCTTAGTTTATTTCTGCATTGTCAATTCTTCACATCTGTTAATTAAATTTGTAAAATCTGACTCTTTTAACTTCGTGACAATTAGATACCTACCTAATTTAAATTGTTTAGATGGTTCGATAGGTACAAAATTATTACACACTATACGAAAACAATCAAAAAAATTATTGATTTTCGGAGAAAGTAATCAGGGACTGTTAACCTTATGCATTTATCCACGAAGGAGTAAATAAGCTGTGTTGTGTCGTCGATGAGTTAATATGTCATTGTCACTTGTTGTCATGCGCATTAGGACGGCTTAATAGGCGTTTGGCCCGTTAAGTTTCGCCCGATTCGGGCGGAACGAAAACGTCTATTGTTCTTAATATTTTTGAGTGACGTTTTGCCCGCAACCTTTTTTAAAGCAATATTTGTACAGTCAGAATGTAAAATCTTAAGTAAGGGTATATCACCCTTTACCAATTTAATTAAGTAAGTCAAGGAATTGTTGGAAAAATACAGATATTTATTTTTAAAAATTATAAAAATCATCGAAACATAGAATAACAAACATGATAAATCAATAATCAGTCTTATAACTATATCAATGACAACGCGTACAAATAACAATAATCAGTCTCAAATATCGATTTAAAACATAACTAATCACAATAATTATTAAAATTTTAATTACAATAATCAGTCTTTTCCAAACACTTTTCATATAAATTTAGAAGATAACATCACGCAATAATTATTTTACATCTGAAATACAATAATCAGTCTCATATTTTTTATTTTAGTAACAAAAACACTTAAAAGACTATTCATTATTAAGTTATCTTTTAAGCTCTATACAATGTATTACACTCAATACAATTTGTTTCATTTTCAAAATCTTAAATTGTAGTGGAAATATAATCGTCAATTTCTATAGTTTAAGAAATTGTGTGTGACTCTATGTATTGTGCGTGCAAGTGCATTTTATGCCAGATAATATGTAATATTATGCTAAACATCGTATTATGTAAACTTACTTACCGTAAAGAAAAATATAAATACGTAATACTTTATTATGTTTTTGGCTGACGTTACTTTGTCCATAAAAATGGTTGCGGGCCAAACGCAACTCAAAAATATTAAGAACAATAGACGTGGTCGTTCCGCCCGAATCGGGCTAAACTCAACGGGCCAAACGCCTACTAAGCCCTATCTAGGACGTCAGTGGATTCAACGAATTGTTATGACAACACGCTGTCTATTCTTATTCCTTTAGTCTGAGGTGAAAGTAAGTGAAAAAATGCTCAAAAAATAAAAAATAATTGGCCTACCTGAATCAAATTTTTATGGGTCCAATTCGAAACTATTTCGCATCAAACAAAAAAATAATTACGTAAATCGGTTGAGAAATAACGGCGCAATCGGCGTACATACATAAAAAAATATATACCGGCTGAATTGAGAACCTTCTCTTTTTTTTTGAACTCGTTTAAAAAGCGAAGTAATCAGTGAAAATGTCACAAGCGACCGATGATGTTCGTTAATTTAATGAAATGTATAAAGAACTATTCATATAAAAAGTCTGTGATTACGTCATTACTAATCGAAATCAACTAGGTAGGTAATTGATGAGATAGAACCATAGATTTATATAAATCTATGAATAGAACGTATAAGTACATCTAGCTCAGCTTGTCGCTTTGGAGTATGGTTTCTAATAAAACAAAAAAAAAACTTATTCAAGATGATATCTTTTCATTTTTATGGTAGAACTTCCAGAATTTGAAAAGGACCTTTATTCATTATAATATTTCAAACCGAAATGCTAAAAATAAGCACTTATTATGTAGATAAAATTCAAGTACCTACCCACCTTACGGACCCTACATCAACATCAAAACTTCAAATTAATTCAGATAGGACTTTTTCAGACCGCCACTCTTTTGCTACATGTTCAGACTTTATGTCGCTATATACGCGTAAGATTTTTATTTAATAGATATTTCTCAGGGGTGGAAACGCATCTGCAACAATTAAGGAGTTGTCATATCTCTGTGATAGTTGTTACGAGGCCATACAAAATCATCTAACCGGAACACGATATATTTATTTATTCTTTTATGCACAGAAATTATACATAAGGCGGACTTAACGCCACTAGGCGTTATCTACCAGTCAACCTTCGGGTAGTGATATACCTGAACACTACTATTTGGCGTAAAATAGAATAGGTAATGCGTTAGTGCCGCCCTTGAACTCCGACACTGTAACTCTAGCACCAGTAAAATCGACCACTTAGTAAGCACTTACTGGGTAGCTTAAAATTTCACGAACTCTTTGTCGAGAAATGTTTTTTTTAACGTTTGAGTATTCGGTTATAGGACTCTTTGCGATAAACAGCGGACAAACGGACCGACATGGAAAAACTATAATGGTTCCTTATAGGCCACGTTACCCTAAAATGTAATAGGCCATACATCTGCATCTGAGGCATCTCTTTAACACTAATTAAACTTTTTTTTTTAAGTATATTGGTAATTTATTATTATAATCATATAAGGTAGGTAACTAATATGTTTCATTACATTCCCTACTATATAATATTATAAATGCGAAAGGAACTCCGTCTGTCTGTCCGTCTGTTACCTTTTCACGTCCAAACAACTGAACCGATTTTAATGAAATTTGGTACAGAGATAGAGCTGACTTTGAGAAAAAACATAGGCCACTTAGTCATTTATTAGAAAGTTGAAAGTTAATGTTAAAAGACGCGGGCAACAGTTCCTCCTCCTCGAATCGATTTCCTCGTCGAGGGTCGTGATCCCCTCGTTGGGAAGACAGTTTCACTTTCACGACTTCCTTCCTCTTTTTTCTGGGCTTTGCATTGTGGAGTGCGTCATGCAGCTTGGTATCGAGAGTTGAACGGACCTGGTCAGACCATCTGGGCAACGACCTCTCGGCCGTTTCCCGTCCACCTTCCCGGTCACCATGGGTTGTTCCAGATTATTTCCGTCTTTCCGTGCGATGTGACCAAAGAACTCCAGGATTCTTTTTAGGCAGGTGGTAGAAAGCCGTTCATGGATATTGAGTTCACGAAGGATGGACTGGTTCGTGCGAAAGGCAGTCCATGGTATGTGTAGCATCATCCCCCAACACCACATTTCGAAGGCGTCAATGCGGTTTCTGGCAGCTTTTTTCAGCGTCCACGTCTCAGAGCCATAACTGAAAATGGAGAATACTAACGAAGTAACCAATCTACTCTTTGTTTGTAGTCCCATATTTTCTGCAGCTGAGACATTGCATTTCTGGCCATACCGTTCGCCTTCTGAATTCTTTTTCACAGGTTCCTGTGTTGCTGATATTGGCACCGGGTGCTTTTTTATCTTTGTGAGCAGTGATTGCAGTTGTGACCTCGGATAAAAGTATTGGAGGTTCTAAGGTGTTTTGGTCCCATGGCAAACGGGGCGAATGCTCATGTGGTTCTTTATATAGATCTTCGCCATCTACGCCGCTATCTACGCCATCTATCTACAACATTCTCAAAGTCCTGAATTCTGGTTCCATTTTCATCTTCTAAAACCCATGTTTTGGGTTTAGATTGTTTTGAAAGGAGCTTGACTTTTTTAAAGAGATCTGCAGTTTGTATCTTTATCGCATGTTCTTCGTTTTCACTGCAAATGTTCCCAACAAAGATGTTCTTGTCGCGACGGTATTTCAGTTGTATGATTCTACCCATCTCTGAGTATGCGTCACGATCGGTCGGGTTGGTAAGCCCTCTAATTTTTAATTCTTTGCGCTCTTGAATTTTATTCCAGGTGTCGATAGAAAGCCATGATTGTCTACGATTAGATTAAACTTTGTTGGCAGATATCTTTGTTCACTGTTTTGCACATTATTTCTTTAAGATGATTCCATTGATCGTTTGCAGATGCATTGGCAGGTAGGTAGTGGATGATCCATTAATGCACTTGTAATGTTATTGCAGAACACATGTTTCTCTGCTGGTTCTAATGTAAAAGGGTAACAGCTAGTACCTACTGTTATAATTTAGTGCTATTTACATATCAGCCATATCCGAAATATGTATGTTCAATTACGTTAACTAATGCGTGAGAAGCGAGTCTAACGTTAATAAACACCTATTTTATCGAAAACATTATTATTACATAGTCTCTATCGCGATCCAAATTAGGACCCATCGTTTATAAATGTGCCCAGATTGTCAACATGGCACGCCTAATTGTTTATCCAACCGTTTATTGGATCGTATTGCAAAGTCAACTGCATTATTTACATATTGCTATTATAATAATATCTATTAGGCTCCAGCCCCAGTTCGTTTACAAAGCTTAATTATTATTTTTAGGTAAGTTATATCAGAGTTGAAAGCAAGCAGATGATATGTAGGTTAGAAATGAGTATACATACATAGGGCAGGTAATTCCACATACATAGAAAACATGTATGTATGTAATTTCACTCCCAGTCCCATACGGGGTAAGCACAGAGTGTGATAAGAGTGGATAACGCGCAAAAAATTCTTCAGGCAAACGTTGCTCGTCATCTCGTCCAACAAAAAACTCACTTTTTTCGCAGACACAAAAGCTATAAAAGATGCGCTCATAGCCCACTAAGCGTTAATATTGAATTGGATCATTAAGGTTAATCACGGACAACCCTCAACCATTTATTTAACCATTTATTTGACAGCTCAGGTTATAATCAAATAGAGGTAATGAACTACTTCACCGTTTCAATTTCTAATTATCATCAAGTTCAAAGAATGTAGTATGGATTTAACACACATATATTTTCTGAACAACAGTTTGAAGGGAACGGAAATATTGACGACCTAATAACGTTTCTTCCACGCGAACATTAAACACAACCATCGCGGCCGAGGACAGGACCTTTTTGTTTCAGAGTACCTAAGTATCACGCAATGATGTCAGTACGAGTTCGGGGTCATATTTTTTGCCTCCCGAATGTACCTCGATTAGTGCCGTTAGTTATCTACTCTCACGTAGGTACCTACCTACATGGTGATCATAATTTTCAGTTTGATTGCCAGTTGCCCAACTGTCGAAAATTAATGAATTTATTCGCCTTTACTCGCAGTCACCGTATGAGAAAACGTGAGGTCAGAATAGTAGCCGGTAGTTCAATGCTGAAAATAACGTTCGCAAACCCTAGCGCAGCATTTTTGTTTCTCTGAAGTGCCAAAGTGGCAATTTAATAAGTATTCGCTCAACACGAATTGCTCTGTAACCGTCTCTGTTGAATAGGTAAGTACCATAGTTTGGGGTTCCAGTCGCACATTTAGAAATCACGAATTTGAACGTAGACTGTGAGAATAAATACTACCTACTCGTATTTGATAAATTTATGTTACGGATTAAGAGCAAACAATAATACCTACCAAGTCTGTTTAAATAAACATTGAAATAGACTATTGAATATTGTTTGCTTTACAAGACTCCAATTAAGATAACTGTAGGCTTTTATTATAACAAGATTATAGAACCGACATCTATTTAATGAGAAATGAAAAAAAAACTTCATATTTACTCACTAGCTTTTGCATTCGATTTCGTACACGCATCATTTCCGTTACCAAAGGTATTTCGAGAAATCCTAAGTGCTCTCCTACACTTCATATTTTTAAAAGAGCCGACTGAGTTTTTTCCTGCTAGTTTTTCTCAGATCAAATTGGCTTTTGGAACTTTGCCGGTGAATGACAAAGAATGACTCTTTTTCTTTTCTTTTTACTCTTTGTTATCAGTTTGTTAAGGTTAAATGAGACATTCTACTGATATACTTTTTACATTACATAGTTTATTACATTTAGTTTTATCTTAGTGATATTCTTGACTTTACATATATTTTTTATCTTGTTTGACATGTAATATATATCAATTGTATACTGCACCAATGTATGGAACCCTAGTTACCAAGTACACATTAACAGGTTAGAAAGAGTTCAAAAAAAAAATTTCTTTACTATCTCTCCTTCTCTGATGGTCAATGTAGACATCTACAGTCCTACGCACAACGTCTTACCTTTTATAAAATGGAATCCTTACAAACTCGTAGAAAAATATATGATTTAATATTTGTTTATAAATTGGTTACTGGGACAATAGATTTACCTGATATTCTTCAAAAATTTAAATTTTCAGTACCGTCGATTACATAATAGAAAAATATTTAATCTACCTAATTCGAAAAGTAATTTAGTCCAACACTCTCCAATTTATCGTATGTCCTTGTTCTCTAATGATATTCGTAATACAGCAGATTTATTTCATGGTTCTCTTGCCTCTTTCAAAAACGCTATCAAGTGTCATTACCTAAGAAGAAATAATGTACCTTAGTTTTAAGTATGTACAATGTAGCAAATGAGAATGTTTAATAATGATTAACTGTTATGTTAATTATTTAGAATGTTGTGTCTGCATCTAGAAGGTTACAATTATGTATACATGCTAATAATTTAACAACTTCTACAGTTTACTTGTGAATAATTGTAATTTGTTTTGTGGACCAAATAAAAAAAAATAAATAAATAAAAAATAAAAAAAATTGTTGTTCACTTTAATTTATTTTGTTTGTTTTTGACGTGTCATAAGAGGTGCCTGTCACCCTAAATGAATAAATGAGTTTCTGATTCTGATTCGGATTCATAAGGAACCTACACACAAAAAAGTACATCACCTTGTATACTGATTGACAAAAGCAATAGGTACTTACCAAAAGCGTAGTAGCATATTTCAAAAAGGTGGGGGGCTATTGCAGTGAGCAAGCCGAACAGAGCCTGTGGCAGCTCGGTGGCGAGGAACAACCCCAGAAGCGCCACCAGCATTCGCGTTGTCCGGTCGGTGCGCCCGGCGCCGCCGCCCCGCTTCGGGCCACCCTCGTCTAGGCGAACTTTTTCACCCTGCGAAATAAAACTTTAAAGTATTACATTAATTTTAATTTCTCGATGTATATTATAGATATTAACAGTCGGTAGGTATCGGTACCGATGACTATGACGATAACATCATTGAAGGTTTACCAAGTGAGCGGTATAGTGTGAGGGTCTTTGCCTAATTAAAGTTCTGGTTCTGCCTGTCCTGACTAAATGGTGCGTAACTGCCTCTTTATCAGTTCATAAACGTATCAGACTGTAAATGCTTGTGTCAGCTATACCACATATTATTTCGATTAGGTAAAGCTACATTCGTTACCATATAATCGAAACGTGTTAGTGTCCATGCATTTGGTTATTATTTATTTATATTCACTAACCTACATTATATTCGTTTGCCATCATTGTAAACCTCCGATTATATTATTGCTTATTTGCCACTTCATAACAACAAAAATGTCTATAGACTGCAGTATTCACTTATTTGTTTGGCACCATCATACATCAAAAAGAAATGGAAGTATATAAATTGTACTCTAATCTACCACATACATTAAATAGAAAATTATTTAATAAACATCGTCATAAAACAAATACATAAATGGATAAACTAAGTAGTTAAACTCTCTCCAATATCTCTAATTAAATCAGTCCCAGCAATGGAAACGTAAGATAAGTTAAAGTTGGAGACAAAGCTGACAAAGCCTAATACACTGTCATGCACTATCGAAGCCAATAAAAACAATTACTATTGTGAAAGTGAAAATACAAAGCCGTGAGCAAAATAACGACGTTCAGAATAATTAAGATAAATATCATTTTGTTAAAAAGATTACAATGTTACTTTGAATTCCATGGCCATGGACATTTTAATACATCGCGCAGGTTAAGCCTATTTGGAACATTAGGTACTTCCTTTTATTATTCATTTTTCATTTGAAAAGCCGATTTATAATTGTAGGCCTTAATTTATCATTCTTCATCCCAAGGCCCATTTTATTATGATATATGAATGGAACATTAAAAACAGTGGGTTTAAAAATAGCTATACGAGTGCTTAAAATCTCTAACACGTTAATTTTTAAGCCTACTCTTTAATTTACATTCATCCATACAATATATTATGCTTATCAACTTCGTATTATTATTTTCTACACTAATATTATAAAGAGGAAAACTTTGTTTGTTTGGTTGTATTGAATAGGCTCAAAAACTACTGGATCGATTTTTAAAATTCTCTCACTATTCGAAAGCTACATTGTCCACGGGTCACATAGGCTATATTTTTTTTGGAAAAAATTGGGTTCCGTAAGATATTTGGTTTTTTCGCACACAAGGTGTAAAAGATCAACCAGAAAAGTTAGTTATTTCGCGTACGCTGCCTAAACTATAAAAGATATCGAGGAAGGCTTTAGGCTATATCTATAATGGACAGGAGAGCATAGGTAACATTGTACCCGCGTGCACAAACACCAGTGGCGTACATTTAGGCCGTGAAGCAGAGCCTACCTCATCAAAATTTAAAAAATAAATATATATATATATATTTTTTTAATATATTTAGATACTAACTATTAATGAAACCCTTCTAAAATACAAAATATTGTATATGTCAATCATGCATCCTATACTTAAATGGACAAATAATATGAGGCAGGAAAGGAGATTGGCGAAATTTGGCCCACGAACATACCGCGGACAGGAATGAAAGCTATATTAAAATAAATATCTTTTTTTTTTCGTTAAACATATGATTGCGGGAGATCCAAAACCGATGGGAAATGAAATATAACAAAAAAAAGAAGTTCAACGATAAAAAATGTCCTACCGCCATATTTAATAGGGATGCCAGTTATTATTACAAAAGAATATTACTTATAAATCGATTTGAATCGTAAATATTCTGGAATCGATGCAGAGCAATACTTACAAAATCTTTGAAAAATCCTGCCTGTTGGACCTTTAATCGTAAATACACATAGTTACGACGTTAAATAGTTTAGTTTAAATTCATTTTTGGTAACTTCACGTCCATTTTTCAAAAAAATAAGTTTTACAAGAATCGATAAAAATTGAACTTTACCTGTAAACCATAAACACTTATTCGATTAAACTGATTCGAAATTGGTATCCCTAGTTTTTGACAGCTATGATTTTTGTTTTTGTTATTCGTTTCTGCACTTGTGCTCCGTAAATAATGATAGCATTTTAATTACTTTTTAGTGTTTTTGTATTATATCTACGACCTGGCTTTTGTTTAAAGAAAAAGTGGGACCACGCTTATAGGGATATCAGTTCGAATAAGTATTATAACTGTTCAAGCTTCTTGGAACATACATAGGTATTGTACCTACATGAGAATTATACCTATTACATACTTAACAACATAACCTCAAATATCTTGGGATTCCCGTCGATTATGGTTTCTTCTATTTATTCTTTGTAAATGGCATAATTTTAAAGAGTATTTTAACAATATTACCATTCTGGTCCGCCAACCTTTCAGGTGGGCCGGACCTAGTATGGGCGTTCGCCGTCTCCTTTAATCCACTTTGAAAAATAGTGAAAAACACTCACGATAAAATATGATTGGTAAGGTCGCTAACAGCCCACCCAAAGCCGAAATGAATACATAGAAATTCTTATTTGAGTTTTATCATTTTTTACAACAGGACACACAAATATAAGTTCCAGAGACTTCACGAATCGATCAACTGGTCTATTATTGTAATAGATACAAATCAAACGCCTAAAACTAATCAAGCTTCTGTTGAATAAGAGGCGTTGATATTAGGTAGGTATGTTTTATTAATTTAAAATTGTAACATTTTTTACCTTGAGCGCAGTTTCTGTTGGCAGACCATAGAAATAGAAGCATCTGTGGGCGGCACAACACCAACACGTTTCCTCTAACGCAAGTATTTTACAGTAATCTCGCTGTTGTGCACTCGCTTCATATGATTTAATAATCAAACTCAGCTTGCTGCTCATGAAATATGCTTTTATAATTTTTCACACGCTTAAAAACTTAGTATATTCATACAGATCGTACCGCTGTAACTTAATAAAAATATACAAACAAAAAATCCATGTCACATTTTATGGACAAAACCTTTGAAATGAATATGATATGATAGGAAATGGGAAGAAGAGACATAATACTCAAAGAACGAAATTAGCGCTCGTAAACCCCACCATCTTTGAGAAAAACATATTTCGGAAATAAGTATAGTTTCCTTACGGATACGCTGTTGCATGTCATGTCTAAAATTCAAGTCATATTATGCGTATCTACTTCATAAAACTAATTTCACGCCTATCTAAAGAATCATTCATAATTTAAAATGAGCCTAAAATGTAGAAAAAACAAAGATGGATGACTAAGGAAAAAGCCTATAGCATAAATATGAAAATTTTGCGGCCGACATACTTTCATAACCTTTAAATTTATTTACTACATATTGCAAGCATAACTTTCAATACAGTATAACAACAACAACAATAGAAGTTTTTCTTATATCGTTTTTGATTACGTTCCTACAATTTATACTTTTGTATTTATTTATACAAATATTATTAAAAAGCTGTTGTTAGTTGTAACACAATGCCAGAGGGACGTATTCAGAGGTCTCTTGGGACCCATTTCACGGCCGATATAATCTCGTTTACAAGAAATCTAGATATGCATGAGATTCTTGTGGATATGCAGGTTCACTTTTTTCAGTGCAAATATTACACTTTAATCTTATTTATTTTATTTTTTTAGTACTTAGTACAAGTTCATGAACTTGTAATATTTGAATTGAACATGCGACATCACGATTAATAGTCCAGCCGCTTTTAAGAATTTTCGATTTAATATAAGATTTAGACCGCTTTATTCATTAATAAAGCTGTCTAAATCTTATATTAATGACGATTTCGCATGTTCAATCCCTGCCCTAGGTATTTTTTTTCTTTCCATTTTTTCTTTAATTTTTAAATACAAACAATCGCATTTTTTTTGCACAAAATGTGACATTAATACGTTTTTGCCAATATTTGATTATGTGAAATATAATCACTTATCTTATCTATTAGTTTTAGAATTTTTTTTAAACCACCTGAAAATGGAGATCCTTTTTATTATGAAATCTAATTTAAATAAAAGAAGGGGACAAAAATATTATTTCGCAACTAAATATTTACAGTGTATTTTGGTCATAAAATGAACGTTTTTCACAAAGTTAAAAAATAAAAAACTAAAACGTCAGTTTTTTTCTCAAATACCTGTCTGTTAAGTCCGGACTGCGTGGCAAATACGTGATAGTTAATTTTTGTCCTGGAAGATAAAACTCACTCTATACCAGTGAGAATTCTCGCTCTATGAATGGAACTTTGCAGTAAATTACAGAATAACCTATCGTTTCAACACTTTTATTTACAATCACTATTAGTGGTAGATATTTAGACATGTGTGGGCGCGGTGACGGGGAAGGCCGACTTTACTGCGAGAACGCTGTTGGCAAACTTTTTTAATCATTGTTGGCCTCAGTATTGATATAACGCTCTACAGGATTGATGTTCATAAGAACTTAGTACCTACCTATCTGAAGTAAGGTTATTTTTGCTTAAAATCTAAATAAAAAGAAAATACTTCTGTACTTCAAATCTTCAGACAGCAAAGCACTAAGTCTACACAAGTTATAAGCGGCATATGTAATTTAAACATGAATGTATCAATAACGTTATGATAATAAATTTATTCTTATACTTACTTTAGAGACTAATATACATATGAAAACAATATTATGATCTTTCTTTTTACGCCGGGTGTTTGGTTAAAATGTTGAAATCCTAAACTTTGCACAGATATTATCATTAGGTGCTAGTAGAATTATTTTACGCAAATTTTATAGTAAAAATAGTTTTCATTGAATTTATTAGTATTTATAACACTCGACTTATCCACTGTAGATAATTTGTGATTTCTTGACGTTTTGAAAAGATCTATTTGAAATAAAATTATTTTCTTTCTTTCTATTTTAAAAGGTTTATATGAAAAAAAAATATGGCTTGTGTTTTTAAGAGTGGTAATTTTCTAACACGTTGAAAATACAATAACTCTAAACTACTTATTTTACATTTATAAACACCATTGAATACATACTAGCACAGAAGAATAGAGTATGTTCATAAAAATAATTTACCTCATTTGTTGCGACGACAGACTTTTTTAAAAGTTTTTGCCTTCTTCTGTCACTTGATTTCATTTTCAATATTAATAAAATACTTAAAATCGATAACACGACACACGGTATAAGTTTCAAGAACACACTATAAATCCAGAATATAGCTGTAAGTAAATTACTATTGTTCGTCATTTTTATGGCGTACACAGGCTCACCAATCACAGAAACGTTCACTGAATCCATCTCGTTCACAGTGCCGTTTTTAGGAGGTTCTTCCTGAATATTCATAGCGAAATAAATAGGTAGACATAGAATTGGGCACACAAAGTACGCTACGGCGATAGCTATGTTTGTATTTCGTTTATTACACAAAGTCCTGTTCTTCTGTGGAAACTTTATTGCAATGTATCTCCAGATAGCGAGAGTGATAGTCAGCCATATCGATATAGTATGGAAGGTCTGACTGAATATGGAATGAAAATATACAAAGACCGCCCATCCGTATGAATTTCTATTGATCTCTGTGCCGATTTTGATGTAGATGTGAAGAGTGAAGGGTATGTAATCGATCATGACGAGAAGATCGGCGACGGCGAGAGCGGTGAGGATGGAGTTTGTGGATGAGATCATCTCCTTTCGGCTGAGAACGGCGATGTTGACGGAGTTGGCGACGGAGCCAAGTAGACAGATGATGAGGGCGATGTAGCCGTGTACTTGTATGTACACTCGTTGAAATTCGAGCCCTCCTGACATGCAGTACCCGCCCGTGAGCACCTCATCGCCTTCTGCGTCCGACATTATTAACACTCACTGCTCTCGCTCCGTCGCCACGTAGCAGTTGACGGTCTTTTGACGCATTTTCTGTGAACAACCAAAAAGAATTTATTGGATAAAATATTCCTACAATCATTTTTTTTTATCTACCGTTATCAAAGGAGATGTTTCGAAAATGTATAGAGGTTGGGCCCAGGGGGTCGACCGCCTAACTGTAATGCTTTCGTTTATGACGTTATCTTGTCAGTTTCGTACCGCCTATTAAAGCATTTTGCTCTTAAGTACAATATATTAGGTTGGGGAAAAAGTTTCTTCGCATTTTTTAAGATAATTCAAAACATTTTTAATATAGTTTATTTAAATTTAACTAAAGTATGTATGTACCATTTTGTTCGATAACCTTTTGCCATCTTGTAGGTAGGGACATGATCCCATTGCTATAAACATTTTGGGACTTCTCATCAAAATACCGCGACAAGTGGATTTGGCAGTCCTGATGTTAACCTGACATTGCATAAAGAATTCTGAAGAGACCGAAACAGGTGGAAATCTGAAGGTGCAAGGTCAGGACTATACGGCGGATGCATTAACACCTCCCAGCCAAACTCTCTTAATTTTTGCGTTATCATGATGAAACACCACACCCCTTCTGTTGATCAATTCCGGCCGCTTTCTCTCAACTTCTTGCTTTAATCTCATCAGTTGTTCGCAGTAGAGTTTAGAGTCGATAGTCCTGCCTGGTGGTAATAGCTCATAATGAATAATGCCCTTCCAATCCCACCACACACACAACATCACCTTATTGCGAGTTAACCCGGGTTTCGCCACAGTCTGTGAAGCCTGACCGGCCTTTGACCACGACCTGTTTCGCACGTTCTTGTCGTACGTGATCCACTTTTCATCACCAGTTATCAGCTTCTTCAAAAATGATTCGGTTTCATTACGTCGTAATAAAGAATCACAAATGAGTACACGGTTCATTAGGTTTCTTTCAGTGAGCTCGTGAAGTACCCAAATATCGAGCTTTTTTTTGTACCCAGCTTTTTTCAAATGCGCCAAAACTGTTTTGTGATCAATTCTCAGTTCTTCAGCTACGTCGTAACTACTGATATGTCGATCTTGCTCCACTTTTTAAAAATGGCATCCATTTTATCCGTAATAGGGCGACCAGAGCGAGGTGCATCTTTGACATCAAAATTTCCGGATTGAAAACGCTTAAACCAAATTTGTGCTACTCTCACAGACACTGCACTAGGTCCATAAACATCGCAAATTTTTTTCGCGGCTTGCGTTGCATTTTTACCTTTTTTGTAGTAAAATTTTAAAATGTATCGAATTTCTTCATTAGATTCACTCATCTTGACAGTACGAAAAACAAATGAAAATCACACATTTGGCTAATTTGAATGTGGAATTATGTTCTTTAAAATTTTAACTTTCAATGATACCAAAACCAGCCAGATACAAATACTACAAGCCAAAGAGATTTTATTACAAGTTCATACATACTATAATGCGAAAATACTTTTTCCCCAACCTATTATTTGTATAGATGTATAGATTTATGGTACAATACAACATAAGATCTAAAAAAAAAATCTGTGAAAATTTTAAGCGTCTAATTGCTACCGTTATTTTCGTGCAAAAAATATACGAAAAAAAAACACCTTTATTGTATGCCTCCTTGGACTTCCTTACATTTTCATTTTCTTATTTTTAGTAATTAATTTTGTGTTTATAGCGGTAACAGAAATACATAATTTGTGAAAATGTTATCTTTTTAGCTATCACTATTTATGAGATACAACCTGGTGACAGACAGACAGACAGCGGAGGATTAGTAATCCGTAGGGTCCGTTTTTACCTTTTAGGTACGAAACCCCCTAAAAGATAAAACTATGATACAGAATAGCTTTAAAATATTCGATATGATCCTTTCAATTAACATAACTTTTTTATTTCTAAACTGATTCACATGAAACAAACACTAAATGTTAAGTGAAACTTACCACAATATATAAGTGAAAACCGCAAATTGAATAAGCCGTTTCTGAAATTAGCGTGCACTAACACACAGACAAATAGACATTTCTCCGGGATAAAAAGTACCCAGTGTTGTGCGCCAAAGGTTAAAATATACCTAATCATACCAAGTTTCAATATAATCGGACCGGTAGTTTTTATGTGATGCTTGAACAAACAGACAGACAGACAAACAAAAATTCTCTAATCACATATTTGTGTTCGGTAACGATCTAGTAACATCCCCTGATATTAATTTTTTCAATATTATCAATGTATAGAATTTACACTTCTACAGATTTATTATAAGTATAGATTAATGTGCACTCACAAACACAGCACATACACATACACTCACACACACTCACACACACACTCACACACACACTCACACACACACTCACACACTGTTAACTTGATTGCTTTTACTAATGTTTAATTTAACTTTCAATACTTAAATATGTCGTAGATCATAATTTATGTAATGACTAACAAGGAAGAGCAGGATCTCCTAACACAGGTATTGTATACTTAAAAGGAGTCCCTTACTCGGTATATGGGTTCTGACTCATCCAATACATAACTATGTAATAAAACAAACCCTTAATATTCTATATACCCGAGTTTCAACCCGTTATTCATTATAGACTATCGATTAACGTAATAATATGTGTAGGTGTATCTTAGAAGTGAGACTGAATAGGTATTACAACATTTCGTAAACAACGCACTTATAGAGAATCAAGGGAGAGCAAAGTAGTTTTGGTCGTCTTATACCTAACAAAAGCTATCGGCAGCTCAAAACTCTGGATACAATTGCTAAATCTGGCCTTTGTCAACGAGAACAATAATTAGTAGCATGCATGCTGCTAACTAAACAATCTAAAGCCAACGCAATTAATTAAACAATATATCACATAAATTAGGTAATTCATGTCCACAAAAGCTATGTGAATGACAGAATATGTGTATAAATCCAAACAGTAGGCTTTGATAATATTGCAAATAAATTTAAACCGCTGGCTCTGGGAGAGCCAGCGAACGTGTCCAGTGAGCAGTGGTAATATAATATTATTATAGATCCCTTACTAAATATTGAAATTCGCTGATTATTTTCGTTGTTTGAGCGATCCCACGTAAATTTGAAAATTAATGCCGAATAGAAAGTATGCTTTAAGAATTCCAAAGGAGACTCGTTCCTGAATTTGTTTTATATTTTCTTCATTTTAGATTAATACGATATTATAAATTGTGGCTATGCTCGTTTAATTTAGTAATTAATTTTCATCATATGTTCCAGTATCTTATGACAAATGTAAGAACAGCTTTCATTTAAAATTCATATCACTGAAAGATAATGCTATCGGTAGTAGAAATACTACAAATCTTCAAATATTATACTCGTATAGATAGTCCAAAGTATTCTCAATTTCTTCAAATCTATTTACATTTTTGGGAATCTAATTTCGCTGCTCTGTAATAAAATGATGAATGAAAAATGATGTATGAAATACTGCAGTATTACATATTCTCCGACTGTAGTGAATCATAACGAAATAACCATTTTAACTCTCAAAAATCTGTTATAACTGACTCGAAACATAAGAAATGCATTAATATAATTTTTAAAAATTATTATCATTTTTAAATTTTAGTATTGGCCCCATAGTACAAGTGGTTCGTAAATTTGAATAAAACGACCCCTTAAAATTTGGATGCTTACCTACGTTACTACCTACTACCTACGATCATTTTACGATCACGTAAAAAACCATTCGACGTGAAAAACTTTCGAGTGAAATTTAGAAAATAAAGAAAAATGGGAAAAAAGTTGGTATAAAACTTAAAGTCCTTATTTTTATGTCGTACAAACTTGAAATTAGAGAAGGACTATAAAAGGAAAATAACAGTTAAAACAGTATATTGCTAACAACGAATTATGTGGCAAGGGATTAAGCAGTCTCGTTGCGGCACTCGTGCGAGAAGCTCGCGACTAGTATTACTTCCGTGTGTACTGTGTGTTTTTTTATTCGAAACAACAAATCACGCGTTTGTTGTGCGGCCGGTGCATGTTGCACCGGTCAAACCTGTTTGGCAAGGCGGGCGGCTAGCCGGGCGGCCGAGTAGGCAAGCAATAGTGACGCGGTATTGCATATATTATTATGTCTGATAATAATATTGAATTGAGCGGGATTGAGACGGCGGAGGTCTATCATAATGAAGGAATTGCATCAAGCGACAACCAGATAGAAATGGAGCAAATTTATCGCGAAGTAAGGGCGTCCAAAAGATTGCGTGAAGGAAGTGATCCCAGTGAAACTGGTGAGATAGAAGAAGAATGGATTGAAACCAGAGCTAGAAAGGGGAAGAAGACACGGTTACTTACGAGTACAGAAACAAGTAGTGATTTATTTCAAGTGTACATTTCTTCAAGGGATAGACTCCCGAAGCAGTTCGCTTTGGCTCGCACATTTGTCGAATGCAAAATTGATAACATTAGCCAAGTTAAATATATAAGTCCTTTTAAAATTAGGCTCCAGTTAGAAAATGATGCCGCCGTCAAAAAAGTATTTGAATGTGAACTGTTTGTTGAGAAGGGTTGGAAAGTGACGAAAGTAATGGAACTTTCCTATTGCTATGGCGTCATAAAGGATATCGAAGTAGATCTGACGGATGAAGAGCTGATTAAAAATACATCATGTCCTGCCTCAATTGAGCTACTTTCTCTTAAACGGCTAAACCGTAGAGATAAGGATAAAGGTGGATGGAGCCTTAGTGAGTCTGTTAGATTGTGCTTCAAGGGAGCTGAAGTGCCTGCTTTCATATATATTTGGGGTATGAAGATAAAGGTAAATCCTTTTGTACACCAAGTGTCACAATGTTCACAGTGTTGGAGGCTGGGACATACTCGCAAGATGTGCCCTTCAACAAAGATATTATGCCCAAAGTGTGGAGGTATGCACGAAAATTGCGAAACACTTGCATTCAAATGTGTAAACTGCAAAGGAAACCATATGTCATTAGTTAAAACGTGCCCAGCGTATTTGAAGGAGAAGAGGATTAGGGAACTAATGGCCGAGTTCGGATGCACATACCGAAAGGCATTGACTCTTTACGTGTCACCTGCTACCCCTGAACCGACGGAGGATATAATTCATGAAAATGTCAAAAATGTGATAAATAGCGAGGCTCAAAAGCTGTCTCACGAATCAAGTAGCTCATCTCAAAAACAGCCGTCGTTCGCAGATGTATTAAAATTACCAACTACACCTATTCGTTCCCCTAACCCTAAGCATCGCAAAAAGAAGAAAAGAGAAGAAAAGAACGATTTGAGATATTTAGAGTACTTTAATTATGAACCTGAAAATCGGGCGGAGGAAGCAGAATCGACAGATGAGCTAAATAATGAAAAAGAGGCATCGTTTAATGAATTATTAGTGCGTTTGAAGGAGATATTATTCCTAAAAAATATCAGTTTTATGTCTAAAATGTGCAGAGCTTTTAAAATATGTGTAGAGTGGTTAGTTATATTTGCAGTAGAGCACTTTTCAAAATGGCCAGTTGTTAAACTACTGATAGACTTATTATTTCATTCTAAAAATGGCTAATCAAATACAAAACAGAGTAAATATCATCCAGTGGAACTCCCAGAGTATTAGGTCTAAATTGTCATCCTTTACAGAATTATTAAATAGAGATAATATTCATATTGCGGCTTTAAGTGAAACGTGGCTAGAACCGGATAGTGAGCTCAAGGTTAGTGGTTATAATGTTTACCGTCAGGATAGACAGGATTCCTACGGAGGAGTGGCAATATTGGTTCACAAATCTATTAAATCTTACAATAAACCTGTCCGAATAGACAATGGAATCGAAATTATAATTGTTAAGTTAGATAACTGTCCTCCATTAGAAAGTATAATGTCACTTTATTGCCCTCCGCGAGTAAATATTTCGCAATATGAGTGGGACTATATTTTTAGTCTTTGTACGACCAAGACTTTGATATTAGGAGATTTCAATGCTCACCACTCCTGTTGGTCGTACAAGACAGATTCGAGAGGATCGCTTATTTTCAATTCTTTAGTAGATAGTAACTTTATAAGTCTTAATGATGGTCAAACTACGAGGATGCGATTAGTGAACGATGCATTCCAGCAATCTTCACCGGACATTTCTTTAGCCTCTGTTGATATCGCACTGCAGTTTCAATGGTCGGTTTTAAATGAAACTCTTGGAAGCGATCATTTAATCATAAAATTGTCAGCTGGTTTAGAATTTCCCGTTAATCCTTGTAAAGTTAAAAAAAAACTTTCGTAAGGCCGACTGGGAGACATATAGAAAGGATTCAGTTAGTTGTTTTAAAGATTTTGTTGTACCTAATGATCTACAAGAAGGATATAACCTATTTATTGATAAACTTACCGAATTAGCTAATAAACACATCCCTAATATTAAATATAGTCAGAAACCGTTATCCAAATTCACTCCAAAACCTTATTGGTCTCAAGAATTATCGCATGCAGTTGCCCGTCGTAGACTTGCTTTGGCTGAACTCAGACATAATCCGATCCCTCAAAATTTAATGAAACTTAAAAATAATATAAGTACGGCTCAAAGTATTATACGGCGTGCTAAAAGTACCAACTGGCAACATAGTTGGTCCTCAGTTGATGAATCTACTAGTAGTACTGAGATGTGGCTTAAAATGGCATGGTTAAAGGGATATAATGTGAGCAGACGCTATGTAGACTCTGATACCGCAGAAAAATTGCTCTATTCTCTGACACCAGACTTTGTGATCCCTTCTTGTCCTATATTTCAGAATTCTAATCCAGATTTAGAATGTACTATCTCAATGCAGGAGCTAGAGACATGTATCAAATCGAAGGATACATCTCCTGGATAAGATGATATTTCATATTCTATGATTAAAAATTTAGACAAATCAGGTAAATTAGCTCTTCTTTCTCTATATAATAGGTTTTTTGATGATGGTTTTGTTCCGAGTCAGTGGCGAAATATATGGATAGTACCAATACCTAAACCCGGAAGAGATCTTAGTGATGTAAACTCTCTTCGCCCGATTTCCCTTATATCCTGTTTATGTAAAATCTTTCATTATGTTTTATGTAGAAGACTAGAGTGGTATTTAGAAAATAGTAGTCTCTTTTCTATAAACACTGCAGGTTTTAGAAAAAATAAGTCAAGTCTAGATTGTCTTAGTAATCTTACTTCCAAAATTCAAATAGGATTAACTGAGAGATTGTCTACTATTGCATGTTTTTTGGATATAAACAATGCCTACAACAATGTCGATAATGTTGCACTACTTTTTCAATTAGATAAATTAAATGTGGGATCAAAATATTGCAAATATTTATTTAACTTTTTGCACGAAAGGTTTTTAAAAATTGAAGTAAAACATGGAATTATTACTCGATCGACAGGACGTGGCCTGGCTCAAGGGGATCCATTATCTCCATTGTTATTTAATATAGTGACGATGGACATTTGCAAAACAATCGAAAAAATTGCACACGTCTCACAGTATGCAGACGATTTTGTTATATATAAACATTGTACTTCAACTTCCGAGGGTCAGAGTAATATGCAAAGAGCTTTGGTTACGGTTGGCAAAATGTTATCGAATATAGGATTGGAAATTTCAGCAGATAAGTCTAAAATATGTATTTTTAAACGTGGTTATAGAAGAGAAACTATTGATGTCCGAATGAACGGTATTCAGCTAGAGATCGTAGATAATTTCAAATACTTGGGTTTATGGTTTGACAGAAATCTTAGGTGGAGAAAACACATAAACGAAATTTGTCAAAAACTATTGAAATTAATTAACATATTTAAAGTTTTGGTCGGTCCAGGTTGGGGTGTACATCCAGTACATTTGAGACATTTATATATTGCACTCATACGTAGTAGAATTGATTACGCCAGCTTTCTATACGACAATAGTTGCAATAGTAATATATCCAAACTGGATAAGATTCAAAATGTATGCTTACGTCTGATAGGTGGTTTCGTGAAGAGTACTCCCATACATGTAATGGAGTCAGAACTTAATTTATGCCCATTGTTTATTCGCAGACGATATTTAGCAGGAAAATTTTGGTTGAGATCAAAATCACATAGTAATAATATAATGTGCCATTTAATTGAGAAACTGTCGGATCTGAGCAATAATATTTATTGGAGACTTAAAAAGAAACCGTTACTAGTCCTGATCCATGAATATCTAAAAAATAAAGAATTGTATGTTAGTAGTCATCCGGAAATGTTTACCTTAAACACATGGATGAATAATATTGATTTGTCTAATGTTATATTTTATACTGTAGGGGATGTTGATAGACCTAAACGAAATTATGATAGCCACCATTTAAAAAATCTTTGTTGCCAAGAACTGTGTCAGAAGTACCCTGATTTCTATGAGATTTACACAGATGGTTCTAAAGAAAAATTTCATGGAGGAGCAGCTTTCTTAGATGTTCAAGCAGGTACACATTATCAACTCCAAATTACTTCTCACATTACGATTATGCATATTGAACTCTTAGCAATCGCAGAAGCTTTATCATATATAGAGTCTATTGATTTTAATAAATTTGTTATTTACACCGATTCGAAGAGTGCTCTTCTCCATCTAATTAAATGTACAAATGGTTACAGAGGACTTCCAGTAGCATATACGATTATAAAAATGTTACAAAAACTGATATTTTCAAATAAAAAAGTAGTTATGCAATGGATCCCTTCACATATAGGATTGGCTGGTAATGAAGAAGTGGATCTTTTAGCCAGGAAAGCCATATCTGAAGGTGACCCCTTTCACTGTCTTCCTTGGTACACAGACCATTTGGGCGACCTCAGAAATTACTGTTTCGATATGTGGAGTGAATATTTTGACAAACGTTCTTTGACCAAAGGTATTTGGTATAGAACCATTCAGCCAAGACCTTTTGGTTATCTTTGGTTTGAGTCTGAGAGGTGGAGAAGACAAAATGTTGTTACAGCTTTGAGAGTACGTTCCGGACATATGCCCCTAAATAATTTTGGCTTTATGATGCGTAAAACAAATTCTCCAAATTGTGTAGTATGTGGAAAACTGGAGGATGTATATCATATTTTGGAGGAGTGTGTGCGTATAGAGGCGCATCGAAGTATTTTGTTCGCCAATCGTGGAAGTAATTTAGGATTTTGTAATGGCATTTTGTCTTCTCCACTTTCACAGGAGGCGAAAAAACTGTTTATTATGATAAGTACAGCTATAAGATTAAGGAATTAAAATTTTGTTTATTTAAGTTAAATTTGTTATTTAGTCGTAGATTATTTAGTCCTAGGTTAAGGAAAATTGTGTAATCATGTATGTATTGTATTTTGCGTAAAATCGAGGGTGACGTTTTCTATAAAGAAAAAACCCTCCATAAATAAATAGAAAAAAAAAAAAAGGGATTAAGGAAGTCTAAGGGGTTTCGCAACTTTATATGAAAATTCTTAATTGTTTTGCCACTAACGCATCCTCCTTATGTAAAATATAGATTAGTAGGTAACAGCAACTCTCCAGTCGGGAACAGGGATTAAGTGAAGACTATGTGATATGTGCCAAGTACCGGTAAGGAATTTGGGAGTGCAGTCTCATCCAAAATCATTCGGTGTGCATGACATATTTTTCAGGTCAAAAACGACATCCACGCGGGTGATACTGCGGGTAAGTTAGTATAAGTCGATAAAAACGCAAACAGTGAAGCGAAGAGATTAATTTAATTACTTTCCCGAAGTTTTTATTTAATGCGGCTACACACCGAAAACTCAGATTTAAGCTTTATAACGACGACATAAAAAATAACAGCATCATTATAATTCGTAACAAAAGAATAAATTTCTCATTTACTCAAGTGAATTGATTATTTTCCTAAATATCTATGAGAAAATATCTACTAAAGATGAAGAAATATTTCATTGTTTTGTATGTATTTTTATGAAAAACTCACTGTATAGAAATATAACTGCCGGGACGACCCCACCACCACAAGTGGAGCAGAATTCTTGCACCAGTGTAGTCAGCGCTCGAAGCATTCTAGTAGAGCAGTAGTAAATTCAATATTGCGGAATAGGCAGCACTTGCCGAAAAAGAGCACATGCAATGTTACGTGATAACACCTATAAACCTTCACTGCGACCGCCAACTCGCATGTGTGGCGATTATGACAATTTAGTGGAGGCTTTTATCCAGCAGTGGACATCTATCGGCTGAAATGATGATGATAATGTATTTAAGATAAAATATACCCTCATCGACCGAAATCAAGAAAAACAACGTATTAATGTCCCTATAACTAAGGACCGAGCGAGATCCCGTTCTCGATCTCTGTTTTCGGCATTCTTGGCTAAAAATCAAGCTGAGGACTTGAGGTCTGGTCACCTTTCCACCAGGTGACCCGTTTGCTTGTCTATCAACCTTTGAACATAAACAAAATTACGGTAGGTACTATCAAGGAACTCGTCGCTTGAACACATGAGCACCGCAATTGTAATAGAAGCTATATTCTCTCGCCAAAATCAATCAATTTTGCATAAGCGGAGAACTTCCCTGAGAGATTCCTAAAACAAACTAAGACCTATACATATTGATTGCGCCATACGGCATACACTATGTATCACGAAGCAATGTTCCAACAAATATATACGGGTTGCTCACTTCATTTCAAAATGGTCGAGGAGTATAAAACAATGGCTGCCACATACGTCATAGTCGTGAACGGATGCTGATTGTGGGGACTGGTCTGTTATGATTTGCGGGTGTATGTTATTTTCTATCACGATATTAAGCTGTTGACGGGTATTTACATATGTGTTTATATGTAAATATTTATATGCCATCGACGTTCACATTATCTTTGTTCTATTTTAATTTTAATTGTATTTAATAATATATGTATTAAATCCAAGACTTTGACAAACACCTCACTCCTCTACTATTTCGATCTAATTGAAATTAAAATTGTTTTCATTCTGAAATCACAAATATGTTTTCATTTTAATATTGCCCCACTCATTTGACATTAAATACTTTTAATGTAATGTGCATTGCCCATTGATGGCTGAACGAACAGCTCATTAGTATTCATAAGCGGTAAACCACTAACAAAATTCATAAAACCTCAAAATTACTCGCTGAAAATTAACCTAATAGCTTTTAATGTAACCTCAATTATTTATTTTAATGGTGACATGGAAATAAACCTGAAATCTGTTTATGAATAATTTAATTTATATATGTATGCCACTTGTGCCCACAAGTCCCTTACGGAGTAGGCAGATAGTGTGGAACACCAGATATCCCTTGTTTTTTATTTACTTTCTGGCAATTTTAAACTAATCATCGAGTCAATAAAATAATTTCAACTTATGAGGTTGATTACCGAGGAGGATCACCTGTCCAGGCTGAATTATAATTATTTTACCGATTTTAAGTTTCGGTTGAAACAAAATACTCGTATTTGTTGAACTTAATGTTAAATTGTAATTGTACATCCTTTTCTCACTTTAACTTTCTTTAAGTAAGAAAAGGATGTACATCTTACCAGGTGCAACCAAACCTTAGTATGTGTCTTACGTAGATAAGTGAATTCCCTTATATTTGAAACTCGTAGAATTCGTTTAGGTAGGTATTTACCTAAAGCAAATATTTGAATGTCCATCGTTTCATGTTTGAAACGTATGCGAAATTAATGAGTCTATCTCGATATCACAATTGAAAGTTAAATAATAATATTTATTATATTTTTAAGTTCTGGTATTTATTAAAATGTTATGACAGTATTCACTTACCATCAAAATAGCATACAATCTATGCTTGTTGGCCACTTGATAACATAAAAAAAACTTAGAAGTAGATTGCATAACATGCTTTCAAAACGCTATTAGCGTTTAGAACGCTTTTATCTATTTTAATTAGAAAATTACTGTTATAATTGTATGTACGGTCATTATTGAGAAAAACACAACAATAGCTACCTAGTTATACGTACGTTAATTAAACGTATTTTAAGTGTTTGAAGTATACACACTATAATCAACATCTACTCTTTAAATCTCTGTACATAATAATAATAAATTAAATGACGTGCGTTAGTCTTACTAAAACTCGAGAATGGCTGGTTTTCCTAGCAACTAGGCAAATCGGTTTCTTGGACTTCTATTAGCCTCAGTCGTCTATGGTAGCAGGCCACCATTGCAACGCTGGGGTTCTGGGTTCGATTCCCGGGTCGGGGCAAAAGTCCTAAAATCCAATGCAATTACCTCTGCCTACCCCTTTGGGATTACAGGAGTGAAGCTACGTTTTCTTTCTATTTAAAAAATAATAATTTCTTGTCGTATACCAAACAGACAATTCACATAAAACATGGACAACTACTAAAATACGAGTAAAAACAATAGGCGGCCTTATCTCTCAGGCAGTAATTACTTCCAGGGAACCTTGCATAAGGGATCACGATGTCGGTATGGGGATATACCTAGTTAGTGTAACATCTGTGTGGCAATACACATATTATGTTAAGTCCGCCATAAGTACCATTTTAGTCCATAAAATATTAAATAAATAAATATGTCATACAGAAATATAAGCATATAAACAAGGTTCGCAGAATGCAATAAAAATAGACAGATGGATAAATAATATGAATAAAGAAAATAAGAGATAGGCATAATAGGAGGAAAGTTAATAGTCCGGTCAATTTAGACATTCGAAGTTACATAAAGTTCCAACAAGCTGAATTTCAGTGAAATTGAAATTTGAAAAAAAACATAATTATAATCAATGTCTAGAAGTTCCCCATCATTCCCGTGTATGGAAAAAAAATTATTCAAGGTCAAAGGTAAAAAAAGAGATTTTCGCGATCACGGGAATGATGGGAAACTTCTAGACATTGATTATAATTATGTTTTTTTTTTCAAATTTCAATTTCACTGAAATTCAGACATTGTTTATTAATTATGTTTTGAACAATTTCACTGAAATTCAGCTTGTTGGGACTTTATGTAACTTCACTCTCATTTTTTTGTCTAAATTGACCGGACTATTAACTTGATACTTAAAAAGCTCCACTCCACTACTACTACTCAAGTAAAAATCTTTTAGTCCATTGAAAAGTTAAATTTAGGGTTGCATTTTTCAGAGCACGTAATTTTATTTTTTTAATGTATAGGGTTTTAGACACCCTCCATAATCATAATCATTTATTTACGAGAATATTACATAGTTTTGTACAGATGGTGAGAGTACAGCTTAATCAGATTATAATATTCTACCATGACAATGGTGTGTAAAAACAAAGTAGAAATAAAGACATTTTTTCTGTTGAATTTCAAATAGTAGATATTAGTTTCTTAATTATTATTATAGTTCATTAAAGTACATTTAGGAAACAACAGAGAAAGTCATAAAATTTACAATATTATTACTAATATTTTAAACATAACAATTACATTTATTGGTTTTAATATAAAATTGTAAATAATTGTAAAATGTCATGATTTTGCATTTAAGTTTGGATTTCAATTATTAAAGTCAAATTATATTAAAGTAATTATGTCAAGTTGTGTGATTAAATATGTCAAAAAAAGAAAGTCAGAAATTCAGATTATTATGTCTCAAATTAATATTCGATTTACTAGGAAACAATTAGGTAATTACAGTTTTATTTTATTTGTCATATATTCATTAATGTCATAAAAACAGTGCTGTTGCAACCATTGTGTCAGCCTTTTTTTGAACACTGGTAATCGCAATTGTTTAAAACTGTCCGGTAACTTATTATATACTCGAATGGCGTTAACAGATGCGTTTCTTTTAAACAATTCAATTCTGCATCTCGGAACGTGTAGTTTGAAACGATTTCTAACGCTACAATTTCTGCTAGTAGCATCCGATTGTAGTATACAATTTTGTGGATGCTGCATTACAAAGACACAAAGTTCTCGGATGTACATACAGGCTAAAGGTAGTATACGAAGTTTCTCGAATAAAGGCCTACAACTATCAACGCACCAAGCTCCGCAGATAGCTCTAATGCATTTTTTCTGCACACGGAAAGCCTTGCCAATTGCAACCGAATTTCCCCATAATAGTAGTCCATAAGTAAGCACAGAGGATACGTATCCATGGTATGCACTAAGGGCCGCTTCTGTTGATACAGTTTGACGCAGTCTTTTTAAAGCAAAGACGAACCTATCTAATTTGTCGCAAATATAGTCAATGTGTGTTTTCCAGTCGCAGTTTTTATCTATCATTAGTCCTAAGAATTTTATTTTGTCAACTTCATTAATTTTAATATTGTCATAAATTATATTGAGGTCAATGTCGTTTTTATAATATGTCTCAAATTGTATTAAATTTGTTTTATCAATGTTAATTTTTAAATTATTATTATTCAACCAGGCAATTATATTACCAGGTGCATTATTGATGTTACTTTGGTATGTCTTTACGTCATCACGTTTGACTATGAGAGTAGTGTCATCAGCTAACAGTAGCGTTTTATGGTGCGTAACATTGGGAAGGTCGTTTATGTACATTAAAAATAGAAGCAGACTAAGGACGCTGCCTTGCGGTACACCATAGTTATTCGGTTTAAAGTCAGATTGGCTGCAAATTTTATCTCCTTTTACCATTTTAGTCACTTCTACACACTGGGTGCGATCAGATAAATAACTTTGAACCCATTTATTAGCTAAACCTCTAATGCCATATTTATCTAATTTATCTAATTTATATAATTTCTTCAGTTATAGTTTTGATTAAATCAAAACAAGCTAAAGAAGTGGAACAATTTTTCCGAAATCCGTATTGTTCATTTTTCAGTAGTTTTTGTTCTGTGACAAAGTTGTATAGTCTTTTACACATTACTTTTTCAAATATTTTTGAAATTATAGGGATTAATGTGACTGGACGATAATTATTAACCTCCATCGCATCACCTTTTTTATAAAGTGGCTTCCTTGTCCTTGTTCCTTGTCCTTTGTCCCCCTCCCCCTTTGCCGTCATGTTGGAAAAAGGGGTGCAAAGTGTTTTCCCACTGTATCTCATTAACTAGCAACCCTACAGAAAATTTAACCAGTCATAAAATGTAGCAAATTGAATTTACTACAATTTAATTTCTATTACTTTTTATTTTTTATCGTCAAGTGAGCAGCAACAAATTAACAAACAAAAAAAGTGCATATTTTGTAACAAGTTTCCTGCGGAGGTTATAATTTTACTTCAGTATTTCAGCAGTTGCTTCAATCATAAAGCTGTTCCATCCACTAATATTCAATGTACAATGTACATGACCAATTGAAATAAATATCATTATATCATTTACCATACAGCCCATAGAGCAACTCGGGCCACCATATGTCCAGGGATAATTTTGGTCGGCAATGTTGTACTTTCAATTATTGAAACATTATTTTACCCAATTCAGTCGTTTTGCCTCTACAATAGGACGCAAGAGGAATTAACCCTAAAGTATTTAACGGCAGTTGGTATTCTCTTCGAAACATATCGTAAAATGCTATCAGCCTCGATACTGTCATAGGTGTAACACATTGAATACCACATATGGCATGAAAGGGGTCGTCATTAATCACGAAACATCACAAGGCGAAGGGGGGAATATGAAGATATCACCGTGTTATTATTTAGTGCCCCATTTCTAATGAAACTTGGTGCGTGATTTAGGCAACAATTAGAGAAATTTTCGTCTCGACAATCAATAATTTTCACGCCAAATACATATTTTAGTTGCACGATTTTTAATCCCGATGCCTTATTTCCAGTTAAATTAAAAAAATAGGTACCTACCTATTTTATTCCAAAAAATACAGGTTGGTGTGAGCCCTCCCCCTCCCTCCCCGTCCCCTTAATTTGAAACCTTACCACGTATCACTAAGGAGGAGGAGGGGGGTCAAAGTGACGCTAAAAAACATCACGTGATTAATGGACGACCCCAAAAATATCTTTACCATTTAATTGTGTAAACTAAAATCGGCATTGTCAAAAACAAATTGTGAAAAGGCATGAGGTAAAATATTACGTGTGCTGGGCGGAATGCACAGGAATTTTCAAAAAATTAAATAGAATTTTAAGATGCGGAGAACCCTATTGACAACATTTACAAGATAACTGGAACCATATTTTTTAAATACAAATGATCCAACCCCAAGTAAGAGGCAAGTAAGTAAACTTCACGCGAAGAATTGGTCACGAGACGTCACGCGAAACATTCGTCACGAAACGTCACGAGAACCATTCGTCACAAAACGTCACGCGAAGCATTCGTCACGAACCGTCACGCGAATTTTTCGTCCCGAACTGTCACGTGACGCATTCGTCACGCGAAGTAATCGTCACCCGAAGCATTCGTCACGCGAAGCATTCGTCACGAACCGTCACGCAATAAAGATTATGCAAAAATCTATGTTATTGTCACAGAATGCCATAAATCATAAATTGTTAAAAGTGGTAAAATAAAATACCTTAGTCTATAATAATCGAGTACAATATTTATTTAGCTAGGTTAATTTCAAATGTATAAATAGTCCTTAACTACTAATATATAAAGAAATGCATTACTACCTATTATATATATATAATATATTACTACATAAAATGTATATATATATAAACATACTTACTGAATTATTTTTTTCCCTACTTCTTTAACAGTGTTGGGCATTTTTTGTAATGGGTAAAAAATGTTAGGCTCGCGTCAGGACACGTGACCTGACAGAAAATTCCTAAGACGGAGGGAGGGTAGACTGCTGAAGCTGCATAGGAGAGGTTTCTCCCTCTGCTGTTTCGTTCAATTCGTTTAGGCGGCGAAGTGCGCTTGTGCGAATATCCGTGTATGTTACAGCATGCTGCTGTATTGAAACTAATTTGGCATTCCTTCGTTCTATAAATGTAAAATAATGCTTATAGTTCTGAAGTGTAAAATTTTTATTGTGGGTAATATAAACAATCATGACGACGTATCAATAACTTTTAACTATAGGAAAATAAATGGATATTGCAAAAAGTAAACAAAGCAATTTCCTACTCAGTTTTTTTAAATTCCTTTCATTTAAAGAAAATTTCAAAGACCACTTTTAATTATTTGGCAGTTGACTTAAAGTTTAGTGACAGAAAAAAGGATTTAGGGACCAATTTTTTAAAAAGGGGACTTTTCCCTATTGAGTCTATTTGAAAAAAAGGGATTAAGGGACTGCCACTAAAAGCCCTGTATCTATAATCGTATAGCATAAGATATAATATGTACCTTAAATAAGTACATATTTTGTGTATTACGAAAACTAACATTGACATAATAATATAACTCAAATATGGCACAGATAGTAGCAATGTATGCATAGAATTTAATTAATCTTATTCTTGAATTTAAAAAATCATGAACGTTATCAAGGTCACACGGCGCGTTTTGTAAAACAAACTGTCAGCATGCCGCTGCTGCGGCTGCTGTCAATCAGTGCAGTACAAAGCTACAATGTAAAAGCGCTTGTTATTTCATATTTAATTAGAACTATGTTTTCATTCACATCGCGTGTTTCCACTGGTAGGTGGTAGATAGGTAGTAAACCTACTATCATTTTTCCGATATTGCGTTTACATGTCTTACAGTTTCAGTGATCTAGAACAGCGATTGAAATTAGTAGATAATTTTGCGAAATTATAGTTAATGCTTCTTCTAACACACACGTAGGCAAAAATTTGACTGAGCTTTTGGAGGAGGTCATTTTTATACTTATTTGAGTGATAGATGAATTTTAGCTTATCGATTCTGATTTTGGTTAGGGTTACGATGGATCATACTACCTACCCTTCCCCCTTAGACCGCCACTATTGACACAGTGATTGTAGGAAGCTCACGAAATTTAAGGTAGGCATAAGAAATTACGGCTCTGTAATTTCCGGCACAGAGGCATAACACCTAAAGCCTCAGGAGTGGCAGCGCATTTGCATTTTGACCTCTGGTCATTGTGTGGGTGTCTATAGGCTGCAGTCATCACTTAACATCAATGTGAACTGCACGCTTGTTTGCCACTTTCATAACATAAAAAAAAAAAAAAAAAGAATGTCATAAATTAGTTATTTACACAACACGCTGCTAATAGAGCTCTTATAAACGAGATCTATAAACTGTGTGTTGAGCATAATTTTCTCTGTATCTACTCCTCTTTATAACTATAAAGAGGAGTAGATACAGAGAAAATTATGTAATCAGTAAATAATATAATCAGTAGATAATAATAGGTTGGGCAAAAAGTCTTATCGCATTATAGTATGTATGAACTTGTAATAAAATCTCTTTGGCTGGTGTATTTGTATCTGGCTGGATTTGGTATTATATCATTGAAAGTTAACATTTTAAAGAATATAATTCCAAATTCAAATTAGGCAAATGTGTGATTTTCATTTGTTTTTCGTACTATCAAGATGAGTGATTCTAATGAAGAAATTCGATACATTTTAAAATTTTATTACAAAAAAGGTAAAAATGCAATGCAAGCCGCGAAAAAAATTTGCGATGTTTATGGACCTAGTGCAGTGTCTGTGAGAGTAGCACAAATTTGGTTTAAGCGTTTTGCACCTCGCTCTAGTCGCCTATTACGGATAAAATGGATGCCATTTTTGAAAAAGTGGAGCAAGATCGACATATCAGTAGTTACGACGTAGCTGAAGAACTGAGAATTGATCACAAAACAGTTTTGGCGCATTTGAAAAAAGCTGGGTACAAAAAAAAGCTCGATATTTGGGTACCTCACGAGCTCACTGAAAGAAACCTAATGAACCGTGATCTCATTTGTGATTCTTTATTACGACGTAATGAAACCGAATCATTTGTTGTGGATCGCGTACGACAAGAATGTGCGAAACAGGTCGTGGTCAAAGGCCGGTCAGGCTTCACAGACTGTGGCGAAACCCGGGTTAACTCGCAATAAGGTGATGTTGTGTGTGTGGTGGGATTGGAAGGGCATTATTCATTATGAGCTATAACCACCAGGCAGGACTATCGATTCTAAACTCTACTGCGAACAACTGATGAGATTAAAGCAAGAAGTTGAGAGAAAGCGGCCGGAATTGATCAACAGAAGGGGTGTGGTGTTTCATCATGATAACGCTAGACCTCACACATCTATAGCCACTCAGCAAAAATTAAGAGAGTTTGGCTGGGAGGTGTTAATGCATCCGCCGTATAGTCCTGACCTTGCACCTTCAGATTTCCACCTGTTTCGGTCTCTTCAGAATTCTTTATGCAACGTAAGGTTAACATCACGAGAGGACTGCCAAATCCACTTGTCGCGGTATTTTGATGAGAAGTCCCAAAATTTTTATAGCAATGGGATCATGTCCCTGCCTACAAGATGGCAAAAGGTTATCGAACAAAATGGTACATACATACTTTAGTTAAATTTAAATAAACTATATTAAAAAATGTTTGAAATATCTTAAAAAATGCGAAGAAACTTTTTCCCCAACCTAATATATTGCAATCTTGACACCACTGTTCTAGCTCGCTCGGAACTCGAAACATTTGTAAACAAATGGCTAAAAATGAAGCTGATCATATAGTTATGTTCGAACTTCACGTTCAAAGTTCGTTTGATCATACATTAGGTATCTAACGATATTTGTTTGAATAACCAAAGCCCTACCAACGGCTTCGATCAATATACCTACTTTACAAGCGTGATTATCGTATCGCATTATGGTCAAAACAAGGCTCTCATCTAGGTCAAAGTTTACCGTTGAAGTTGGATAGAATACCCTTAATATATTCCAGTCACGTGTCGCATATTCCGCAAATACTAGTGCCACCGGAACTAATCTCCAACACTATCGAGATTGGATTGGGATCGAATAACATATTGTACTACCCCGGAGTAACACATTTATAACACTTTGCGGTAGTCCCGGGAGACTAACAACGGTTTAAGTGATAAAATCTTTCCAAATAAGTGTCCATTTTCAACGACGAAGTTACGACGAAGTGTGTGTGTTTGTGTTTCTTAATATATGCGAATGTTTAAATATTATGTATACCGGATTTCAGTAAAGCATTTAGATATATATTTGCTTAAAAGTTTCTGTTTTCTCCATAGTCGGAACTTATAAATTAATGATAACATGGTTCACAAAATTACATGCTGTCGACACGTAATAGGTATAATGTTGTCATAAAGATTGTAAATTCAATTACATGTTCCGGCTGAGGGACTGACTTATTTATTGTTCATCGATAAACCCAAACCGCTGAATATATTATAACGTTTATTTTTAACGCGTACACACTTTCTACTAGTTTGAAGGTGGTAGTTTGGAAGATTATGTGAAAATAAAAGAATAGAGCCCTAAATTATTTTTCCTCACCATCCCACCCCCACCGATCGCGCGCCCTGAAATTTGGCGCCCTGAGCCGACGCCCCATCCTTCCCTCTCCCCCAACGCCGGCACTGTTTGCAAGATACCCATGGTATCCTGTTGCTGGGCAAACTTATAGATTTCATTTTAGGACAGAAATTCAGTCTGCTCCTTTCAATAGAACTGGTAAAACAAAAAATACGTTAGCAGAAAGTCAGCTTCGTATTTGGATGTTGTTTGAAAGGCAGAACTTTTTGTAACTACTCGTTGATTTCGTTCGAGTGCTGCGTTACCTGCTCCGTGAAAGTACATTCACACTACTACTACTAATTTCAATCGCTGTTCTAGATGTAAGATGTCAATATTCTAGATGTTCTAGATGTCAATATTGAAAGATGTATGCATATGGAGCTGTGTTTATTGGTACGAGAAGTAAGACTTAACACATTCCAAAACGACAATATTAAAACTCGTGTAGATAGTATTTATTTAGTGAGCTTACACGTATGTTCTACTATGTTTAAAGAACACTAAAATAATCCCGAAAACTAATTATCCTCTTAACTCTTATCGTACCGAATATCTCGTAAACTACTTCGAAATTTATGCGTGAAATGCATTAATATTTTAAATGTATCCGGAAATAACCTTTTTGTAGATGTCAATATACTTACACCTAACCTACCTACCGAGCTGCCTTCTACCTACCTAGGTACCTACTCTCTACAACCAGATCGTTGTTTAGGTAAACAGCGAACTAAGTCAGCGTAAGTCACAGAAATCTAAATTAATATTCACATTTCTATGGTTTTAGTCAATTAAATCATATATCATTAAATTGTTATCGCTCCTCTTTACGTCAATTAAGCTGGGCTGACTTTGTATCCCCGACAAACCGCATATTAATTGGCAGTTGAGCTAGGATACAGAAATGGCATATGACTGTTTATATAAGCCACAGTTCTTGGTTATACATATATTATAGAACAATGTTATTACTTACTTACACATATGTTAATTAATTACAGACATCAATCGGGGTAGAATCTGTAATTTCTGAACCGGATTGTCTCATTATTTGGTTGCAATTTCTTCAGTCTAAAGAGATAATCATTGGCTGGACATACATACTTACTTCTAGAGATCTTCAGATAAATTCAGACAATGCTGTCTGTAGACTGTAGAGTAGTGTAGAGTCACTAATCAATTGTCATCAATAAAACATTATCTACATAAAAATGAGAGGTCTAAATGCTGAGCCAAATACAATACTGAGGCTTTGCCCGAAGCCTCAGTTATTTGGCCTCTGTGATAATAATTTCGGCACTATACATTACCATCTAACCAAAACACGATGGTCCTCCACACTACCATTTGGCTGCAAATTGTAAAGCCATGCTGTGGCATAGGTGCTACAGCCATGACATTACCTACGCTCGACACTGAAATATCACCATACACACTACTAATATACAATATAGTAGTGTATCAAAAGTCTACATCAGATTTGTTTATGACTGTTAACAACAGTCATCTTGTGATTCATTCCGCGGAAGAGTTCCCTCGGTTGTCTTTCGTCTTCATCATCAGACCCTCGCTGATAGTTCAAATGAATTCACAAAAGTTGCCTTGTAGTGATATCATATATAGTTTTTTAATAAATAAATAAATAATATTTATGATGATAGATAGAACTCGGTTAAAAAACCGAGTTCAAAAACGAGGAGGTTCTCAATTCGGCCGGTATATATATTTTTTTGTATGTACGCCATTTTCGCCGAGATTTCTGGACCGATTTACATGATTCTTTTTTTGTTTAATGCGGAATAGTTTCGAATTGGTCATTCATTATCTATACTTATAATAAATCTATAGAAGTGTAAATTCTGTACATTAAAAATATTGAAAAAATAAATACATGGTGATGTTATTAGATCGATACCAAACACAAATATGTGATTAGAAAAATTTTTGTCTGTCTGTCTGTCTGTCTGTCTGTCTGTTTGTTCAAGCATCACATAAAAACTACCGGCCCGATTACAATGAAACTTGGCATGATTATTATACTTTAACCTTTGGCGCACAACACTGGGTACTTTTTATCCCGGAAAAATGTCTGTTTGTCTGTGTGTTTGTGCACGCTAATATCAGAAACGGCTTATTCGATTTGCGGTTTTCACTAATATATTGTGGTAAGTTTCCCTTAACATTTGGTGTTTGTTTCATGTGAATCGGTTCGGAAATAAAAAAAGTTATGTCAATTTAAAGAATCGTATCGAATATTTTTAAGCTATTCTGTATCTTAATTCTATCTTTTAGGGAGTTTCGTACCTAATAGGTAAAAACGGACCCTACGGATAACTAATCCTCCGCTGTCTGTCTGTCTGTCCGTCCGTCCGTCTGTCTGTCACCAGGCTGTATCTCATAAATAGTGATAGCTAGAAAGCTAACATTTACACAAATTATGTATTTCTGTTTCCGCTATAATGTAGACGCTTTAAATGTTGTATTGTAGCTTCCATAATAAATCTATATATATACAAATAAATAAAATTGGAGTGTCTGTTTGTAATATTAAAATAACCGTTTTTTTTAAACGTATATGTAGGTATGTATACACGGTATATACACAAAAACAACATATTTTACTATTTTTGTCTGTCTGTCTGTCTGTTTGGCGGGGCTAATCTTGGGAACGGCTTGATCGATATTGACGGGCCTTTCACTGGCAGATCTGATGTGATAAGGAGTAAGTTAGGCTACTTTTATTTCCATACATCCATACATACATACATACCTACATAATATACAAATAAGAAGAATTGGAGTGTCTTCGACTTTGTCGGGACTTTCACTGGCAGATAGCTGATGTGATAAGGAGTAACTTAGGCTACTTTTATCTCCACACAACCATACATAACTACATACAAATACATATAATTTGAGTGTCTCCGATTTTGACGGGACTTTCACTGGCAGATAGCTGATATAATAAGGAGTAACTTACGCTACTTTTATATTAGCTGCACCCACGACTTCGTCCGGGTTCGTTCGACTGAACAATCATATCTTTTCTCACGTAGACGAAGTCGCGGGCACAGCTAGTTATGAAATATACACAATATTTGGAAGTTATGAGAATCGGTTGTAGTCTATTTTTTATATCCCTAAAGGTAAGCATGATTGGCCGCAAATATTTGTTTTTCGATTTTTTTTAATTTAATTTTTTATACCTCTAAGGCGATATGAAGTTCGTCGGGGCAGCTAGTCAACTTACATAAAAAACACAGTACTTAGAAAATTAAAATTTATACGCCTAAACGGACGCTACTATTTTGGATTATAATAAAACTGTAGGTAACTGGATTATGTCTGTATACGGGTAGGTGAGGTCTGCTTATAGTTTGGAATAAAATTATTTTATGACCCAAGGTCAAACACACGCTGCTTTTTTCAAGAATGAAAACCTAGAAAAGTTTGTATGGAAGTCGCATCACTGGTGGTAGAGCTCCAGTGACGGAGCTCGCGGGCGTAGGCACCACCGCATTACCTAAGATACTTGTCGCTAAATGGTAGTGTTCAGCACTTAGACTAAGTACCTATAGACGTAGCCATGTTCGCCATATGCTTTGTGGAAGTGAGACAGTTATATCCAAAGAACATAAGAAAGTTGAAATAGAGCATCGTATCTTTTGTCCCTTACGGCGTGCCGGTTTTTGCTTGGCGAACTTCGTAAGTGACAGCAAAAGTTAGCCAAACAAATATCTGTCATCGCAATTGCTGTAATAGATAACCTATCGTATACGCATTTATTTATTATTTTCGATGTATATCGGCGATTATTAATAAGTTTTTGGGTATTTATGAGAAAAAGACTCAATTAGTTAAGTGATTAGTGTATAAGGTGTGCAGTAAAATAGGAGGTTGCAGTATTTTAGCCTGTATAAACCGTACAGAAACGAGGCTTTTAAACGACATCACTTTTCATTCGTAAGTAAACAGATATTAGTAAATAATGTATGTCTACTGAACAAAATACACGTAGAAGCATATAACTCTTGATTATCAATTCAAAATAAAGCGCATTTCTCGTGAAATTCTTGATTTTCATTCAACGAAATCCCATATACTTATTTTGGTGTGTTGCTATAAATTTTCTTTTATATTCTCCCTAATTTCGTAGACATATAAGTTTTTGTTCTAACAGTGTTAGAATTGACAATAAGCCATAACAAAATATTAAGTGGATTTGGTAATTCTTTCCAAGATGGTGTACAATAAAGAATATTGTTATTATAGAAAAAAATGGGAGAGAAGAATTTGACTTCGGGCAGGAATCGAACCTGCAACCTCAGGATAATCAGTCCAGCCACTTTACCTCTAAGCTACAGAGGTCCCACACCAATGCGTCAAACTTTGCCTTCCCTTTTTTTATTTATAACCGACTGAGGGTGGGTGAACGACGAGGTTTGTCAGGACCGGGATATCTGGCGCTCTACACTCTCTGCCTACCCCGTTAGGGACCTGTCGTGAAGATACACACACATCTGCATATAAATCGAGATCTAGAGATCTCAAAGTTTAAAAAGTTATCTATAGGCTGCAGTTTTCATTTACTCGGTACCCACTTATCGATGTGAACTTGTTGATCATTGTTTGCCGGTGTATGTTGCTTGCTTTTAATGTTTTAAGGGCTAGCATTATAAATGGTCGAGACCCTTCTGAACTTAGTATTTCCGTTCATTCCACGAAAGTCCTAACATTCCCACATTCTGACATTTCATGACAGGACACTAACATTATAATTGTATAATGATTTATGTTTTGATATTCATAATTTGAATAATAAAGCGATTATCACACTGAAACTTTTAGTTTTATTTAACTATTACATACACGCAAATATTAAATGCCTTACCCGATACAGCAATCGTTCTGATAAACTATCTATAAGATCGCGGCCAAATAAATAATACCCTGTAGATGATGTTCTAGAGTGCGAGCTTTGAATAATCTAGAACTTAGATTATTCACAGCTCGCAGCATAATAAATGCTAATTCATGATTACCTTTTTCAAATTATGTACATTTTCTCGATATGTTCTTGATCTTTCAGCACAATGTATAGAATTAATTGAATGGTAGATGCACATGTTTTAATTCATCATTCAATCAATTCGTTACAATTTAACTAATCTGAATAAAAGTAAAATGCTTAGGAATGTTTAACATAAAAACTTGCCGAGATATAGTAAATGATTAGGAAGAAAATTGGGAAACTTTATTTACTAGCAACACTCATGATTTCATATGGCTGTCTCATGAGCGGCCACACGCTGGCTACATCTATAGGTACTTAATCTAAGGTTCAGCACTATCGTGTTCCGGTCAGGTAATGTACGGCTCTGTAATTTCCGGCACAGAGGCATAACACCTTAGGCCTCAGGGGTGGTAACGCATCTACACTTCGACCTTGGTCTTTTTGTGGGTGTCTATAGGCTGCAGTCATCACTTAACATCAATGTGAACTGTATGCTTGTTTGCCACCTACAATACATAAAAAAAAAATTGTTCCGCATTCCACGCAGACGAGTAACGAGAAAAAAAGCTATTGCAGTACTATTACATAGTTAGATCAGCCCCAGACCCACTTAGATCAGTTTGGTAGACTGGCTTCCCTCGAGACAGATGACCCCTGGAAAAAATGGGTATAAATAATAACTTAATGTCAAATTATATAATATATAAGTATTTTACATATTGGAATAAAAATATATTCACATAGCAATATAACTTCCTTTTTTACCCACAGGTCAAGTCAGCAAAAACTTCGGCTCGCTGCCCCCCGCTTGAAAAATATCGTTCGTCTTTCATGTTTCATGTATGGATGCCGCACCCGCCTGTCGACGAATTTGAGACAATATTTCATTTATAACTAGCTGTCCCGGCAAACTTCGTATTGCCTCACAATGAAATAATGTGTCAACGGTTTGATAGATACGGACTATTTGTATGGGAAAATGAAATTGTGGTTTTTACTATTTCCCTTCAATTTTTTCATATTTTCTTATTTTCTAAACCTTCCCTGGGCTTCCAGAAATAATTCAAAACTAAAATTAACCAAATCGGTAAAGCCGTTCTCAAGTTTTAGCAAGACTAACGATCAGCAATTGTTTTTTTATACATATAGACTAGCAGACCCGACAGACTTCGTCCTGTCAAAAAGATTTGTTGAATCTTTGACGTTAGGAACACAGCTACATTGCTTAGGCAACAGTGAGTGCTTGTTATTAAATATGAACTTTATATAGTAGCAAATAAAGTTCAAATTGAGTCTACGTTTTAGTTAGAAATTATGGGAAAAAGAAAAGGGCTGTTTTTAGGGTTTTCCCGGCAATTGCTCGAATTTTTTTCACCTAAACCTTCCCTAGACTACCAAAAATCATTCAAAACCAATATTAGCCAAATCGGTCCAGCCGTTCTCGAGTTTTAGCGAGACTAACGAACAGCAATTGATTTTTATATATATATAGATATAGATGAGATAGGTAATAACGATTTCCACGTGCTTTTATGATTTATTCGTTTTATGTCAAACAAATCGACTATTTTAAACTTTCATGAGCAGTTACTATAATGCAGTCGTTATTTTATTAAAATTAAGCTAATATCTATTTTAGTATTATTATGTTTACGATCTACACCAGCCGCTGGGCCATGCGCGCTTCTTGATAATAATCGCATAACTTGATAATCCCTACTTAATATTATAAATGCGAAAGTAACTCTGTCTGTCTGTCTGTCTATATGTTACCTTTTCACGTCCAAACGACTGAACCGATTTTAATGAAATTTGGTATAGAGATAGAGCTGACTTTGAGAAAGAACATAGGCTACTTACTTATTTATAAAACGACATCCACGCGGGCGAAGCCGCGGGCAACAGCTAGTTATCAATATTTTAGGAAAACAGTACTTAATGTACAATGTGCAACCGCGCACCGGAAAACAAAGTGTAGGCAGGCCCTCTACGAGGTAAACTGGTGATCTGATAAAGTTCGTGTGCAATCGCACGATTACATGGTATAGTGTATGGGGTTACGTCAAGAAATGCTGCTTCCATTGTAGTTTGTAATTCATCATTATTGATTTTGACTTAAACATTACAATAGGTTCATTAGTACAAACAAAGCAGCTGATATAATAGTTATCTTTACAAAAACACGTATATTACCCAAATTTCTATGCGTGAATCTCGGCCTCGACTGAGATCTAAAACGAGGTCAAGTTGCGACCATGATTTTATTCTTAATAAATCAAATACCCAGCACACCCTTCTTGTCTTTAGAAGGACGGAAGGGTAAGAGCTGGGTAAAAATTGGACTAACTATTGAACATTTTATCGATACCGCACTTAATAAATTTTGATAATATTATGTTTAAGCAGGTTAAGTACATTGTAGAATTAAGTAGGTACCTACTTACACAACAACTACCTACTTACAGAGATCCAATAAATCCTACGTACAAGAGAATAAAAACATTTGCATAAGTAATTAAACGTACCTGTATATTTTTATATTGGTAATTACATTGGTAATAATTGGTATCAGTCCTAATTTCATAGGTTATTTTATTTATAATAATAAATAATAATGGCAACCCATTATATGTCCCACTGCTGGGCACGAGTCTCTCCCCCTTTTTTTGGGGGGGAGGCCTGGAGCTTACTCCACCACGCTGCTCCAATGCGGATTGGTGGAGTTGGGTGGGTTAGTGGCCAACCCGCTGTCGGATGTTTTCAAACCGCCCATAAAGCCTCCGACAAGGTTTAACGACTGCTATCTATCGATAGCAACCGGGACCGACGGCTTAACGTGCCCTCCGAAGCACGGAAACGCGCATTTAATTTGCCACTAGCGGTCACCCATCACACTACCCGACCGCGCCCGTAGTGCTTAACCGAGCAATCGCTTACGATCTACACCAGCCGCTGGGCCATGCGCGTCGTAATTATTTAATACATATTTATTATGTACGTTTTACTTATGTTAATAGTTAGATTTTTGATAAAGCCTACAATCTTTGTTTCACAGTTTAGGTCCCTAATAGCAACAATGGCATAATGCATAATATCCCGAACAAACTAAAAATATTTACCTAATACACATTTAAAAACCTTTATTATATTTCATATTCAAAGTTTGCAAATACTTGTAGGCTCTACGCCTACCCGAATCATCTCTAACGTTTCCTAAACGATGCCAAATAATGCTTGCTAATGTAGCATATTCCTTGAAAACCCGAATCAAGTGGTATTATTCACATGAGTGCCCTTTTGTCGGCAGAGTGGATCATTTTGCTCTGCTCTGTCTTACATTAACTTACTCGAATATCAAGTAAGTTTGAATAATGATTAAATATCTGCCTTCTTTCTAATAAATGAGAAGAACTATGCAACAGAATACTTGTATGAATATCACGTAGCATTTATTAATCTATATATGTTGTCATATAAAAATCAATTGCTGTTTGTTAGTCTCGCTAAAACTCGAGAACGGCGAGATTTGGCTAATGTTTGTTTTGAATGATTTTTGGATATCCAGGGAAGGTTTTTTTTATGTAATAAAAGTGACAAACAAGCGTGCAGTTCACATTGATGTTAAGTGATGACTGCAGCCTATAGACACCCACACAATCACCAGAGGTCAAAATGCAGATGCGCTGCCACTCCCGAGGCATTAGGTGTTATGCCTCTGTGCCGGAAATTACAGAGCCGTACATTACCACCTGACCGGAACACGATAGTGCTGAACACTACCATTTAGCGGCAAGTATGTTAGGTAATGCGGTAGTGCCTACGCCCGCGAGCTCCGTCACTGGAGCTCTACCACCAGTAAAAAAGGTTTAAAAGATAAGCAAAATACGAAGAAATTGAAGGGAAATAGTAAAAAACACAATTTTATTTTCCCATACAAATAGTCCGTATCTATCAAAACACATTATTTCATTCTGAGGCAATACGAAGCTTGCCGGGTCAGCTAGTAAATAATAAAATACTCTTACACTCACAGCCTCACACTAGGTATACTTAGAACACATAGATAGGTGCCGTTGTACACATAGACCACATACACAAACACCCGGACCGGAAACAAATATCTGTGAACCGAGAACCTGCCACCCTTCGAATCAAACGGTCATCTCAAACCGCTGGACTAACCGGATCGTCATTTTTTAAAATATGTTCGCTAAGCTCGCTAGCCTAATCAAGGCATGTTGCAAAAGTATTATTATGTCTTAAATAAATCAAATAGTAATTTTAGTCATGGTGGTTACTATAACCGTGATATTGATGAATTTGGGCGTTCTCTTTTTAACCGACTTCGAAAAAAGGAGGAGGTTCGCAATTCGTCCGGATCTTTTTTTTATGTATACTGTTCATGTGATATAATTTGAAAACGCCTGTACCGATTGGCATATTTTTTTTGTTTGAAAGTGTGTGCCTTACCGTTGGTCCCATTGTAACCATGTCAATATGTGATGATGGGATCCTGCTGGAGAAATCGAGGGAACTCTTCAAATTTCATAGCACACTTGAAAGGATTTTTTATAATAATGTTCCGTGCCATGTGTCCGTATACCTCACAGGTGGACCCATTGTCACCATGTCCAGATATGATGTTGGGATCCTGGAGAAATCGAGGGAACTCTTCAAATTTCATAACATACTTGAAGGTTTTCGATATTTCTTATAATAAATAATGTTCCGCGTGTTTGCTTTCGGAAAACACAATTTTATGAAGTGGAACTGACAATAAAGACTATAGATAATACCTTCGTAGTTGAAATACCTACCTACTTTTACTGTTATACTTAATACTAATATTAGGTACACCACTAAAAAGCTAATAAATAAATTATTTTAAAATTAAAAAAAAAAACCGCCATCAGAAAAAAACTAAATTGACAAAAAACACTAAAAAGCGAAAAATAACCAGGCACCGACTTCAAACCTATGAGTAGGTAGGTACGTAGCTCATATTAAGTAATTGTCTTATTATAATTAATAGGTAACGTGTTTATTCCCTTAAAATGAAAAAATATCTAATTAAGTTTATTTTTCGCTTTTTAGTGTTTTTTTGTGTATTCAGTTTATTTTTTTTTTTGAAGGCGGTTTTTTTTTATTTTTACATATTATAGAATACATATTTACCTATATTACACGATATTATATAAATTGAAAATATTTTTCCGTACCGATAAAATTATTTGTATTTACTTGATGTAGAGAAGAGTGGTTTGGTGTTTAGTTGTTTAAACTTTATATTGGTTAGGACCGGTAATAAACAGAGGTACATAAACCTGTATTTATACACAAAACTTAAGACAAATATTTTAAATGGAAAGGTCGTTGATAAGAAAACTTTAGGAAGCTTCTCGTCTAATTACGCAAATATCTACCCACTTGTATTATTCAAACCCCAGAAATTTGAATAGGTAATTTTAGATTTCTGTGATCCAATTAAAACAGTGTTTTCAGAAGGCATTTAGCTTTTTTTTTCAATTGTGTATTTGCTCTTACTTTATCCAATAACTAGATAATACGACATGATAACTACATCCGTTTAAACTAAGTAGTAAGTACATTTTCTCTTTCGTTAATAATAGGTTATTGTCAATATTTATGACACTTTTTATAATGGCAGTCTATTGTTCTTAGCTCATAATAATACCCATACTTAACGCACGGTTATGTAGGTACATAGCTAATATATGTCGACATGATGACACAACTACTGAAGATTATTGGACCTTTATATTCATACAATAAATATGTATCGATAAATAATTTCACGAACTATCTCAAGATACTGTCAGCGTTTATGAGACCTCATAAAATATGTTATCGATTTAATCAACAACTATTTCCTGTTACGTAATAATGCCGCGTGTCTTGTTTACTCACTTTTAGCAAAGTAAAAGTTCATTACTCCTTACATCAGCATTTTTATATCTTTCTCAGATTTGTAGCCATTGTTGCTACGAATAATGTTATACTTAGTTGCCTATTTCAAATTAAAAGTAATGTACTTTTGCCTACTATATCTAAAAGGTTAGGTACCAATAGGTAATATGTAGTTAAATATGGTTTATCTTTAAATGTTTTGAATTTTAAAGTAATGTTTTAAGTACCTATATTTACAAATACATATTTACTTACAGAATAAGTGTTTTTTTTTTTGTAATTTTTGTAATAATACTAATTCTGTTAATATTTGCAATGCTCGAATAAATATTCAAAAGTTTTGATTTTATGTTTCTAGCATTTATTTACGGTTGCTAAAATTTTATTAAAATCAGTTTTATCCCTGACTGGGGAATCAAATCTGCAGTTGATATTTATCCGAAATAATTCGCATGTCTTATAAAAAATATCATAATATACCTATTAATTCTGACAAAACTTCTTGCCATATGGTAACTACCAAAATATGTTTTATCATAAATCAATCATAAATGAAATCATCAATAAACTTACCCAGCGTAAAATAATATTAATTATTCCCGTGACTTGTATTCAGAATCACATAATCAAGTCTTGTTTGTTCAACGAAAAATATCAAACTTGATCAACTCACAGAACCACATAAAACCACCAACTAGTCTCGTTTGAAAATAACAAGAACAATATTTTAGCGTGGACAGTATCGGATGTATTTCGGCGACGTGTAGTAAGGTAAGAGCGCCGTGCGGCGTGCTACGACCGAGCCTCTCTCATCGTGACTGTGACTGTGGGTTGCCGCTTGCGACCGCCCGACAATTGAAATATCCACTCGTGAAACTTCAACGTCACGCTGAAATACGAAAACCCGCCTAAAATGTATCAGTAAGCTACAAATTAGGTGTATGTCCCAAAAATAATATTTTCCGCCAAAAGTAAAGTAAAATTTGAATAAGTGGAACCAGGATTAGAAAACTACAGACGGATAGTCAACAGAAGTCTCTGTTATTGGTTACTACAATGAGGACCGATGAGGGAATTTTCAAACCTTACTGACCGAGATTTTATTTCTTAGATTTTTTAGAGATTTACCTCCATAATTGGGACACTGGCTAATATAAACCGGTATAAGTGAGGAAATTTATTAGGCTTACAGAATTCTCATGTCCTTCTCAGGGACCTTCTATTTATAAATAAGTCAACTGTTGTGTTAACCTTAGATAGGTTAGGGCAATTAATAAAAGATATAGAACCCTTCAGGTCCCACTTACCTACACTCAAAAACTACTGAACAGATTTTATGTATTATGTATAAAACTGCTTGTATATAAAATATACGTAGAGTATAAGTAGATAAAAGGGACAAAAAAACAGATTTTTCAAATTAATAACCAAATAACAGATTAAGTGTACTAATAATTAGGTATACTACTAGGATTAATTATTTGTAGAATATTTTTCAGTTTGAAGTATTAAGTTAAATTTTTGCTCATCGACAAGCTACCTTACTTAGGGTAAGTGTGCATATATTGAGTATCGTTTTTTACCCGGCTCTATGACAATGCTGTAATGTACAGGCACGACAAAACGACGTATGTGCATTAATAATCTAATTTCCTATTCAAACAAACTCAGTATTTACTTTTTTAAATAAAACATATGAATTTTGCAAATGAGATAAAAATATCTAAATTAATTAAACAGACCTCATTTTAGTGGTAAAATTAGATGAATCTTGTATAACAGAATGTTGGGACAAATAATAACCTAACGGACAGGAATTTTAAAGGGGGTGATCGGCCGCAAGCTTAGATTTTGAGGAGAGACCATGACTTGCATAAGTGTAAGTTTCATAGGTAGTTAAGTACTGTCGTGAAAATGGCTGCTTATCCTTGCTCGTTATGCGGTGGTAATAAAAGCTAATTTGATTAATTTTGCATAAGCGGAGAGTTCCTCGACTGTACTACTTTGGTAAAGGAAATCCTTACGATTCTCCCTCCTATAAACAAGAATATGTACCTATGTATTTTTATGTCATGAAGTGGCAAACAAGCATTCAGCTCACACCGATGGCAAGTGAATAATGCAGCTTATAATTATCTACACTAAAACCAGAAATTTCAATGAAGATGCGTTGCCACTCCTGAGGGCTAAGTTGTTGTTTCTCTGTGCCAAAACCACAGGGCTACACATTACCACCTGACCGGAACACGATAGCGCTGAATACTACCATTTACCGGCTAGTAGATTAGGTAATGCGGTGGTGTCTACGCCCGCGAGCTCTATCATCGGAACTCTACCATCAGTAAAATATAATAAGATAAGAAAACTTCTAATTTAAATTATGTGTTATAATAGTGTAGAGTTATTAAACACCTTTACTTAAACGTACGACGGTACACCAAATCTTTCGAAACACTTACGGTCTTATTCATAAAAAACGCTTATAGAAGGTTTATAGCATTCATTAGTTAAAATGCTCTCTATGCCTATTTATATAAAACGTTCTATAAAATTGTTTATTCATAACCGTTCTATAAACCTTCCATAGTTAAAATTCTGCTAATAGTCAAAATGTTGCCAGTGCAAGGAATTCAGTGGACAAATGGATCCAACAAGAGATCAAACACGCCAAATTGTCTACAAATTACGTGTGAAAATGACCTTATTTCGAATAAAAGGAAAAATCAACGTCACAGGTGATATAAAGTCATGTTTTAAAAATCGCGCGCACTTCCTAGCTTCGTTCAATTAATCGACCGCAACGACCGCGACCAAGACCGCTGAAATTCCCGTTTTGGTGAAAGCACAAAATATTGGTGGATCGGAGTGGACGCAATGCGGTCGCGAACAGTGACGTTATTTATGACGTTAAACGACCGCTCGCGACGATTACGGGCCTCAGGTGGAACATTACAAAGGGCGTTACTGTCATTGTGGTCGATTAATGGAACGCGCCCAATGTCAATTTCAACAATCAACTGTTGAATGTCGGCCATGTTTTGTCCTTAAAGCACTGTTATAGTAGGGTTCTGGCCTCTATAACTTTATAGTGGATTTATAGAGTGCTTTAGCGCTAAAATGCTATGATGAATAACGTTTTTCTTAAAGCATACTATAGCGAGCTCTTAGAGGTGTTATAACTTTTTATGAATAAGACCATTAATTTTAATCATATTCACTATATGCACAAAAATACATTAATAATAAAGGACATAGCTTAAGTGTACACACGCTCACATGCTCTTTGGGATTGAATCTATTTAACTGAAAGCAGATTGCGAAACAATGTAAATAGCCCGGGTACCGATAAAACTGAGGAGCGAAGGCCTGAGGCGGTACAAACTAAACATCTGAAGGACATCCGAAGTATTGTACCATTATGAAAAAAATATGCGAATAAGGCAGATAGTTCTAGGCAGTTCTGTGCCATTTAAGCACACATGCGTACCTACTCGTATGTTTCATGAGAGGCCAATGAACGGATGACAATATTGATATTCAACCAGGGCCCGGAAAACCCGTTCTTTTGATTAAGCGTTCAAAAAAGGCTATCCCATTGTAGTGTTAACCGTTAATTTGAGTTAACCTTTATTCGGCTTATTCATTATACATAGAGTACGAAAAAAATTACAGACAGGGTTAATCCAAACTAACCGAAGTGGTTTTGGGGTAGGGGTTTGAAGGGGTTTGTGATGGGGTTTTATAGATGGTTTAATTTGATTAATTTTAGCGATTTTGGTTGGGTTTGAGAATTTTATTTACCTCTCAGGCTCAGGTAATGGGATAGAACAAATATCACTTTACAAACTTGTTTTTATAAAAACTGTAATACTGAAATCTCGTACGTACGAATCGCCTAACATTGAAAACCTTCGAAGGAGTTTTGAGTTAACTCGATTTTTTCAAACGAACGATTTATAATCTTCAATTAAAAATATACCAGTTTAAGAAAAAATTAGTTCGCGCTCAGTTCACAACCAGTAACCTACCAATATAACCTGTAGCAGAGTTTATGAGTTAGCTCGAGTTAATACAGTTAACGCTTTAAAATGCTACATATGTAAGGGCTTCCCAAAACCAGCGATAAATAAACCGACTTTAAGAGCATATCAAGCTTGTATATTTTGTATAATTCAACCACTATTCAACGGGGATATTCTCAAACTCTATGCCACTGAGAATGTTCCCCTCTAAATCAAGAGGACACCTTATACCATTAATTCTCCTACAGGATATAAAACCTGGGGCTTTACTGGTAGGGACTATGAGAACACAGAATATTGCAAATATCTCTATTCTATGATTACGATCCTTCATAATAACTGGACAAACTGAACTATACTTCTACGCTCTTAGTTAAACCCGCCCTAGAGCTCTACTACAAATAATTTAATACGCGGCTAGGTGAAATATCTCATTTCACTGAATATCTGAAATCACTATCAACTTAGTACCTAAAGGATTAAATTCATCCATATTGGAATATTGCAGAGCTCTACAGACGAAATTTGTCAACTATTTTGTAATCAATATGTTGGACCAAGATCCTAGGAGTGTATAAGGATATGTGCCCTATAGTATATGTATGTAACTAAATATTCATATAATAAATATGTATAATATGAGTCATTAGATAGGTACATTTAAGTATATGATATTCACATTAAAATAATATGTATCTACCAACCATGAAAATGGTAATTGTTTTATTACAATCATACTTTTAAAAAAATTAATGGAAAGCAATATGTATATTTTTTTTCTATAATTCTGACTATACCACAAGATATTTTTATTTAATTTTATTCGGAAGTTAAACAGTGTTTACAACAAAAAAGATAATAAAAAAGAAAAATAACTTAAAACCATTTACATGACTTCGCATAAATACTTCGCATATAACCAAATATCAATAAACTATTATTCTGATTAAAACTTTCAAAGCCGGTTAAGGGCTTTGCAGTTGAGAAACAAGCGAAGCAATATAACCTACATCCAGTGTGTATTAAAAACAGAAATATTAGAAAAAATCCACGGAATATTTTCACCTCACAGAATGCAGATCACGTCCCACTAAGCTTAACCTTAATCTTCGTAAATATCGAGTAGGCACTAGGCTCCACTTGGTTAGTAGTTTCAACATTACGTAATTTAATATAGCGATAAATCCGAAAGTATTAGCCAGGGATATACTTCGGGACTTACTTTTGCCTCGAACTTATTCTCCATCGGTTTCCCTGACATAACTTTAACCCTTCTAACCAATTCTGTCATCGAGATAATATATAGCGTCCATCAAAATGTGCTTTCACTTACAATTCTAAATAAAAACATTTGTCATTAGGTACTTACGTGAACCGCGCATGGCCCCGCGGCTGGTGTAGATCGTAAGCGATCTACTCGGTTAAGCACTACGGGCGCGGTCGGGTAGTGTGATGGGTGACCGCAAGTGGCAAATTAAATGTGCGTTTCCGTGCTTCGGAGGGCACGTTAAGCCATCGTCCCGGTTGCTGTCGATAGATAGCAGTCGTTAAAACCTTGTCGGAGGCCTTAAGGGGCCGGGGCGGTTTGAAAACATCCGACAACGGGTTGGCCACTAACCCATCCACCTCCATCAATCCGCATTGGAGCAGCGTGGTGGAGTAAGCTCCAGGTCTCCTCCCAAAAAAAAGGGGGAGAGACTCGTGCCCAGCAGTGGGACGTATAATGGGTTGCCATTATTATTATTTATTTATTACTTACGAGAAATCATTGAAAATAAAAAATACATTAAGTATGACCATTTCAACGATCTTAAGCAAATTTAAGTAATTAAATACAATTGTTTGATATTATTTCGCATTAACACATGCTTGTGAAACAAACAACAGTTGTCGTTTTTCTTTAAAAATAAAATTAAATACAAGTCATTATTTTTTGTAATATTCTTGCCGTATCAGCAGAATTTGTGGCAACATTAGGCACTAAAACCTTGTCCATTAAACTTATTATCTTATTATAATCGTTAATCAAAATTAAATATTAAAGTAAACTACAAAATCACGATCGCCCGATGTTAGCTTTCCAACGATTATACAATCTTCAAAGTTTCAGTTGCGGGAAACATGTTTCATACTGTAGGTATCAGTTCTGTGTACTTCACCACACTATAATAGCTTGTGTGGTGCTTAATTACAGTTGAACTGCAGACTCTTAACTGAGTAATCAAGGATCTCGGCTTTAGCGTAACTCACGTTACAGTCGGTTACCCTTAATTTAATTCAGATATTCATGTTTTATGTTACACCACAGACATCAGTTTTGATGAACGGAAAGGTAAATTTAAGAGAAATTAAAGATTATTCAAATAATATTTACTTATAGGTATCATGAGAGTACCGATAGAATAATATATAGATAGGTAACTATAACCTTATTTTTTATTCAATAGGTATATATATTATTAGCTAACTCAAATTTACTTATTAAAAAAAAAACACAGACACAGTCAATCATATTATATTTCTCTTCAAATTAGATTAACACTTTGACATTGAAACGGAAACCTAATAAAAACGATGGTGTGAGCACTGTGAACGTCCTCTGAACCGACTGCCTAGACCAAAGTGAGTTGGGCGCCCCGCTCTTGCGCCGAGCACCAACGAACCCCTCCACTAACGTCACGCGGGTAGGGTGATCCAAGCAACGCCCTATTTAGGTCCTTTATCTTCTAACACGGCCTCTCCTGTCGGCGGAGCGTCCTCGCCCGCTCTCGTAGGCTCATCACGAGGTGTGGTGACGTCATAGCTGTCCGACGGTACAGCGACCATACTCTCATCAGAGCAGCTTATATCCTCGTTACCTGAGAACAGATTGGCTATATTAGACACACGCTAGGGAAATAGTCATTTCTTTTTTTTTATCTGTTGATGAAATACATTTATGTGAAACACGACAGAGGCCTCAGCATGTCCCAAAAGATGAAGCACGTCAGAGCCCTCAGGATGACGGAGACAGTGACCTCGGTATGCCTCAGAATAATAAAAACTTAAGCACATTAGGTATGCCTTTGTCAGAGCCCTCAGGATGACCGAGACAGTGACCGCAGTATGTCTCAATAATAAATGCGTTTGTCAGAGCCCGCAGGATGACCGAGACAGTGACCGCAGTATGTCTCATAATAATGAAAACTTAAGCACAATATTCGTTTGTCAGAGCCCTCAGGATGACCGAGACAGTGACCGCAGTATGTCTCATAATAAATGCTTAAGTTAATTTGAGTTTGTCAGAGCCCTCAGGATGACCAACAAGCAATGAAAATTATTTCAATTGTACCATTAAAATGAAACAAAGAAAATAAATCCCATTATTTGTTACAAGTATGAATCACATTCGAAAAGTTTGAGTTAACTACATTAATTTTTTGAATTTTGGATCAAATTTTGTCTGGTTTTGCTCCTCGTTTTCCAATAACAAAATCTTCGGATGGCGATTTATTAATTATCTATCGCTTTTATCATATCCAAAATTCATGGCCTATACGCATTGCCGAGTCCCATGGACCCCACGACCCGAACCTCTGCCAGCACCTACCGCATTACCGCGTAAAACACAAAACGAGGGTACCTGCTTATAGTTATAATGTTACAAAAGTGAAGACTACGCGAGACTGTAGGCCCACTATCTATGAGAATATCGTCTGGTACACCTTGTATGAACGCCGTAGCCATGTCGTCCTTTCTATAGTTTGATATGTTCTTAGGTTTTCGCGAGCTACACTCATTGAAATAAAACTATTTTTACGGATTTATCTCGCGTATATTAAACTAAAATGATTTTTAAAATCAACCCGACGTTTCGGTCGCTTTTCAGCTTCCGTGGTCCCGGGCAGACTGAGGTGACATTTGTCTGACAGAAGTTTGAAAAAATTATATGTAGCTACCTCCATCGATTTCGTAAACGCCTTGCGTAGCGTTCAGGATTAACACAATAATTAGGTATCTTGAGGTCTTGCAGACTGCTGCGGCTGGGATTTAATCTTGCTAAGTATGGGATCCCATGATGTTGATAATCGCCATCCATTTTCTCTATTGAAATTTGGGTGTTTTTTAATTTCAATAGCCTCGCGTACCATTCGTGGAATGGGTTTGTGTTCTCTAGCGAGTATCTGAATTTTATCAAACCGGATGTAATGGTTCGGCTTATCCGCTATGTGTTCACAGACTGCAGACCTCCCTGTTCTTCGGTTTTTGACATCAGCAATGTGCTCTTTAACGCGGGTGGATACAGCTCTCTTCGTTTGACCAATATATGAGAGTCCACAATCACAATCTAATTTATAAATGCCAGAATTTTGTAATGGAATATTACTTTTAATGGGTCTTAAATACTGATGAATCTTTTATATGGTTTGAAAACTGTTTTAATGGAATTCTTTTTTAAAATGTTGCTGATTTTATCTGTGACACCCTTAACGTAAGGTAGTATAGCTGGTTGTCGTTCTACTGTAGGTGGTTTCACGCGGCCTCTGTGACGGACGGGTGGTACATGGAGCTTGTTGTTACGTAGCACCTGGCGTAGGCTTTCTATAGTTGTCTACAATCTTACAACAGAAATTAACATTAGATCTACCCTTAGTCTCAACACGTTGCTTGGCAAAGCAGTCCTCTAATTAATGAGCTACCTTTTTACAAAATTACAAAATGAGCAAGGGGTAGGCTTAGACTGATTGGAGTTATTGTTAGTTCTCGATGTTGAAGGCTCAGGATATTATTTTTATAAGGCGAATTATGTAACTTAGCACGTTTTGGACACTGCCGGACACAGTTGCCTATGGCCAAAGTTCCAAACGAAAAGCAATGGGTTTTTATCAGAACAGTGCTCTCTTTTACGCATCGTAAATTGTGCATTGTGACTGCGATAGAAAATGGCGCGATTACTATGATTCACTTTTACTTCGGAAAGTTTTACCCATAGAGAAGAATTCAACCAACAATTTTGCATTGTAGCCGTGCGAATCTGTGGGTCAGCAATGCCACGGACTACAATCGCTGAAATTAATTCTTCACTAAACCCTTTGCTTTAAAATTACTCCATGTCGATCGGACGTAACCCATTCTTTCATCCACTCGCGAGCATCACCTTTGTGATAGTTACCGATATGCGCTAAACACTCTCATATCATTCCAACGATTAAAAATTCATACGTGATCTACCTCATCGCACCAAACGTTAATGACATTTATAGAAGGATCTAAATTGGTAACTGCCTCAGTAGCGTAGTGGTAGCAGGCCACTACTATTACGCTGGAGGTCCTAGGTTCGATTCCCGGGTCGGGGATTTTCAGAGATAACGGTTTAAAATCCTTTATCTCTACTTCTATTGGGATTTTTCCATTTTCTGGAAGTTTCCCAGTACCCCGGAGTTTGGTTATGTGCCCGGAGATGGCAACGGGTTCGCCACCTGTTACATGGGCCAAAACGTAACCGGCGAGTCGTGGGTGTTTGCATGTATGATTGAATGCATGCATTTATTTCTGCCTACCCCTTCGGGGATTACAGGCGTGAAGTTACGTTTTACGTTTTAAATTGGTTATATGAATGAGGGTAGATCTCACCGGATTTAATCCATTTATCGCACTCATAATCCGATCCGCTACCTTGGGCGATGCCTGCATAGTGGACACAGGCAATGGTTGCGTTGCACTTCGAGCCGATGTGGATGCCGTACGCGACACAATAGCCCCAGCCGGCAGCACTGCCGTGCTCGCACGACCTAACCTAGAATTGTCTTCCAACAAATTCAGACAAAATACAATCGCCTGAAGTTGTTGGAGCAGCCCTGGCTTCAGAGAACGTTCACGTGCTCTAGTGTAATTTTTTCCTCGGCCTATATTTGACCTTGACATTTTACAAAAATTTTACGAACAAACCACGAATGGAATTAACCGAACAAATTAATATATATATAACAGTAGTAACTATCAGAACTGCACAGTGGGCTAGGGATACACACAAAGCTATAGAAACCTTATGCGTATCCCACTTCTGATATTAGCTAACTCAAATTTACTTATTAAAAAAAAACTCAATCTTATTATATTTCTCTTCAAATTAGATTAACACTTTGACATTGAAACGGAAACCTAATAAAAACGATGGTGTGAGCACTGTGAACGTCCTCTGAACCGACTGCCTAGACCAAAGTGAGTTGGGCGCCCCGCTCTTGCGCCGAGCACCAACGAACCCCTCCACTAACGTCACGCGGGTAGGGTGATCCAAGCAACGCCCTATTTAGGTCCTTTATCTTCTAACAATATATTTATATCATATCTAAGTGGAAAACAAGTGTATTTATTGTTCACATTGATTGTAAATAAATACTGTACCCAAATTTCGAACTGAATGATGTCTTCAAAAATTTCAATACAGATGTGTTTTTTTTTTAATTTATGTAATAGAAATGGCAAACAAGCATTCAGTTCACATTGATGTTTAGTGATGACCACCCACACAAAGACCAAGGTCAAAATGCAGATGCGTTACCACTCCTGAGGCTTAAGGTGCTATGCCTCTGTGCCGGAAATTAGGTACAGGGCCGTACAACGTACGCACCTTAACTTGCCACTTGCAGAGCCCAAAACTTTTACCTCTCTACCATTATTTCACCATCTAAGTGTAATACGATAGCGCTGAAAACTACTCCACTTGGCGACAGATAAATTAAATAATGCGGTAATGCATGCAGCCTTTTGAATCCGTCACAGCAGTAAACGTTTTTAGGTAATTTTTATTCAGAGTATGCAGTTTTCCAAACACCTATCGAAAAAGGATCTTCACACTTTCCGCAGGTAATAAATCACTCCGGTATTTGTCGGGTGTGGTACCCTGGCATCTTCCGGTGATTCTTAGCACCCCCTGCCCCGCCGTTACCATGACCGGTACCACCATGATCAGGAATAGCGGAGCTACCGGGGACTAGGGGCCGTTGTGTTTTGTTGTGAAGCATTCGGGGTGATTTGCCATAATCGCCACGCTTGGCATGCGGGTTGGCGATCGCAGAGGCGGCAATTTTATCACGGAACGCTGCTACCCATCCCGGATACTCCTACCGCCATGGTTTGACCGCCATTGTTCGGTTGACTGACTGCACGAGATGAAGAATTCCCTTCCAGTAGAAGAGAATTCTTCCGCTAGCGAGCGATGGGGTCGTCACATCCCGACGCCGCATACATATGATAACATACACAGCAGCAAACATGGGATATAAGATGAACAACATTGTGCTCACAATATACATTGACCCATTACAGGCATCCCTACGGACACGTCGCTCGATTTCAAATAAAGGACAGCTTCCGGACGAAACCAGTCAAAGCGATCTTGTCTGTATCATGGAGATTCCATTGGAGTAGAGTAACTCCACTGAAATAACATAAATAAATGTATAAAATGAATCAGAACAAAAATCCAATCTCAGTACAGGATCCATAGATAAATCAGCCAAACCTATGGAGGATACGTTTGAAACAAACATATAAATATTAAGGAGAAACCATTGGTACCTACTGTTTCGTGTTAGGTACTGTTTGCTTTTTAGGGTTCCGTGGCCTACAATTCAAATCATTTATTTAATTAGAAATACAAACAAGCAGCAAATATTTTTTATAAAAAACCTTAAACTATCTTAAAAATTTAAAACCCTTTTTTTGTTATTGACTATTATTATTTGACTCCGAAATTGCCACTTTAATGCGGAATAGTTTCGAATTGGTCCCATAAAAATTTGATTCAGGTAGGCCCATTAGTTTTAATTTTATGAGCATTTTACTTTCACCTCAGACTAAAGGAATAAGAACATAAGAATAGACGGCGAGTTGTCATACAGTGCGTTGAATCCACTGACTTGCCACTGACATCCTAGATAGTCCTAATGCGCATGACAACATTTGACAATGACACATTTACTTATCGACGACACAACACAGCTTATTTACTCCTTCGTGGATAATTTTTTTTGATTGATTTCGTCAATGATTTTATATGTTACAAGCTCATTGGATTTCGTATAGTCGTGTAATCATTTTGTTTCGACACATCTAAACAATTTAAATTAAGTATCTAATTGTCACGAAAAAAGAGTCAGATTTTACAAATTCGAACGAAGTAGCAATAAACTAAAAAGTATTAAATACCACTTCTGAGGGGATTGGACTCACTAGCCCTCCATGTCGTTTCTACGTTAATGAGAGGTTGACTAGGGCAAATAAACAATTGTTATATCTAGCGCGAGAGGCTGCTGGTAAGGTCAATTGGAAGTATGTGTGGGCCAAACAGGGTCGCATACTAACTAAGAAAACAGATGGGCACAAAACTTATAGGATTCTTTCAGCTAATGACATTGAGCGTATTTTTTGTTCTGATAGTAGCATGCATATGTGAAGAATGTGTGAAGCTAATCGACATTTTTTTTTCTATATATTTTTTTTATTTATTTTCACCATCTTTTCATTTACACTTAAATAGCTACTTACAGAAAAACATATTATAATTCTACACAACTTAACTATATAATAATATATACATATAATACTTAAATAATTACCTTCACTACCTGAAGGGATAAATTTATGCATACTACAGATACCTATAATAACACATGTCATATTATTTATTTTTATTACAAATCAAAAAATATTAAGTATAAAATATAATACAAAGTTAAAAATGTTATCTATTTACAACTATCATTTCATTGTTATTAATAAACTAAGTATATTTAATTATTTGCTGTCTTTCGGTATCCATCTGATACATGGAATAATACCTACTTGCTGCGTTATAATTATGCTAGTAAATTGTTACAAAAATAAATATTTACGGAATTTACTAATTTTCTTGGTACAAATAGTAGGTATGATTATAAAATAAATTCCCTTTTTTAGCGATAAACCTGTACCTACTTACAAAGATTTATTATCTATAACATTATATTTATTATTAACTAGCGACCCGCCCCGGCTTCGCGCGGGTGCTATGTGGATTGTTGCTGGTAATTTGATGCCATTTTCAATCATCAATTCCTACCGCTCCAACTGTTTAAAACGATAACTGACGACTGACCGTTGTCTCAGTTAAAAAGTTAATATGGTCGTCAAGATTTCTTGAAATTTCTAATATAATATATAGTATAAATATATTTGTTATTTTTTTTCTTTCATACAAACCTTCTCCGGTCAATTATAAATAAAACACAAAAAAATATCGATTTCAGTCCAGCCGATCTCGAGTTTTGCGCTTGGCAACATATTTAGTGATTCCTTTTTATTTATATACCTACCTAGATGTTCTTTTTTATATTATTTAACTATATTACATTATCTATCTATTCATAAGACTAGATAATTTTCTATTCTGTTGTCGTTATTTTGTTTGTGACTTTTTTTTTAATTTTATTTTTTTATTAGCACCATTCTTGGGGTTCGTAATCATACCTTTGTCGGGCCCATCAGAATACCAGCGCTGTAGTCTCGGCTACAGCATAATGCTGAGATGGGTTCCATTTTTCTGGCTTCACACATTGAGCACATCTGCATAGCTACTATATAACTATGTCATTGTAGTTAATGAGTATTCATCTTTATTATTTTATTTATTTATTTTGTTCTTGATGTGTAAGCCAAAGAATAAAGTATTTTTCATTTCATTTCATTTCAAATAAAAATAACTACGTTAAGAAAAACCGACTTCAAAACTGAAAAGTAAAAAATAATTAAGATTTAATTGTACTGGTGCAGAAATGCAAAGATATGCAACAGGACGTCTTTCTCTGTTTCATCGATTACGAAAAAGCGTTTGATCGAGTACTTCACGACCGCATGGCACTACTCTTAAACGATATCGGACTACATAATAAAGATATAAGGATCATTCGAAACCTCTACTGGAACCAAAAGGCTACTGTTCGCGTCGATGGCGAAGAAACCAGTGAGGTAGAGATAAAGAGAGGCGTCCGGCAGGGATGCATATTATCACCGATACTCTTTAACCTCTACTCGGAATCGATTATCGCAGAGGCATTGGAGGGACTAAGGGGTGGTGTACAAGTGAACGGACGGTATATTAACAACCTCCGCTATGCCGACGACACCGTTCTAATAGCGTCCACAGCGTCTGAGCTGCAGGAAATTGTTAACCGGGTAAATGAGTGTAGCCTGAGAGCCGGCCTTAGAATGAATGTCAACAAAACCAAAGTCATGATCATCTCAAAGACACCAAGTGCCGACCCTGGTACCACTGTGGAAGGTAAACGATTGGAACGGGTGCACAAGTATAAATACCTAGGCACATGGATGGATGATATCTGGCAGAGCGATCTTGAGGTGAAAACTCGAATAGAAATAGCCCGTAGTGCATTCAATTCTATGAGAAAGGTACAATGCAGTCGTCGGTTAAAGATGTCCCTACGCGTACGGTTGCTACAGTGCTAAATTTGGCCTATACTATTTTATGGATGTGAGGCCTGGACAATTAAAGAGCACTTGCGGAAACGAATTGAAGACTTTGAAATGTGGACCTACAGACGCATGCTGGTTATTAGCTGGACACACAAAGTGACAAACGAAGAAGTTCTCCGTCGAGCTGGTCAGAAGCGCCAAATCATGCAAACCATCAAACAGAGAAAAGTTGGTTATTTAGGTCATAATATGCGACATGACAGATACCAACTGCTGCAACTTATAATAATGGGCAAAGTGGCTGGAAAAAGATCAGTAGGCCGAAGAAAAAAGTCGTGGCTACGCAATATTCGCGAGTGGACCGGCATCAACAGCGCCGCTGAACTATTACGTCTCGCGAAGGACAGATTAAAGTTTTCCGAACTGACAGCCAACCTTCACTAGTTGGAGAGGCACTAAAAGAAGAAGAAGAATTGTAATTATATACTACCTATAGACAGACAGACAGACATGGCGAAACTATAAGGGTTCCTTGTTTACTACGGAAACATAAAAATTGGGCAATTTTGCCTATTTTAAAAACTGTATTTGAAAATGTTACAAAATTGTATTTGAGATTCTCATATTCATGTTCATATCATATTTTGGTCTTTTCATTATATCACACGATTATTTACATACATATTTACCAAATTTCAACTCAATCAGCCAAGTCAGGCCAATTGGGTTCTTTCGAAACAAATTATTTGATTAAATACGGTTTTTACAGAAAGACAATCAAACGGCTATGAGGTTTCCGTTCTTTTCCAAATACGGAACCTTAAAAATTGGTCTCGTTTTATACATTATAATATGTAATCATACTACCTGTGACTCTTCTTAGAAGGGTTTCCATATTTCTGTAGACTCCTGTTAATGGATAAGTACTTCGTAGCCTGCGCTGCCAATTTGTGGCTACAGATCTACGTAGCATAGTCAAATTAGTCAATATGTTACATCAAAAGATTTTTAAAAAATTATCAGTGTCCATCCTTAATCTATACTATCTATAATAATAATAATAATGGCAACCCATTATACGTCCCACTGCTGAGCACGAGTCTCTGCTCTTTTTGGGGGAGGCCTGGAGCTTACTCCACCACTCTGTTCCAATGCGAATTGGTGGAGATACGGGTTAGTATTAGTGGCCAACCCGACGTCAGATGTTTTCAAACCGTCCAAAAGGCCTCCGACAAGGTTTAACGACTGCTATCTATCGATAGCAACTGGGACCGACAGCTAAACGTGCCCTCCGAAGCACGGCAACGCGCATTTTAATTTGCCACTTGCGGTCACCCATCACACACCCGACCGCGCCCTGAATGCTTAACCGAGTAGATCGCTTACGATCTACACCAGCCGCGGGGCCACGCGCTTCGCTTATACTTATATACTTATTATTTATTTACATAAGTAATGCTAAAAAGTTAGTTTGTTAAATTGTTTTTTTGAACACGCTTATATCAGTACTAATCTAACTACTGGACCGATTTGAAAAATTATTTTAGTGTAAGATAGACCATTTATCGAGGAAGGCTATATCCCGATAAGATGAATAGAAGAGGCTAGGTAACATTGCACTTATTGCACCCACGCAAAGCCGGCGCGGGCCACTGGTAGAAAATAAAAAGACATCGTATTTTATTTAAAGAAAAATGGAAAGAAAAATTTGACTTCAGGCGAGACTCGAACTCGCAGCCTACTGGGAATCTAGTCCAGCCGCTCTTCCAATTGAGCTACTGAAGTCCTGCCCGATTTGTCAAATCTTTCCTTCACATTTATTGCATTGCTTTATGGTAGCAGCAGCGCCATCTATTGCCAACTATGCTAGTTAGACAACCGATATAATAGACTCGTAAAACGATCGACCTGAACAATTTTTTTTTTCAAAATTCCCAAAAAACGTAGAATAATAATTATATTGTTTAATATAACGTAAGTAACTTCACGCCTGTAATCCCCGAAGGGTAGGCAGAGGTAAATGCATGCATTCAAACATACATGCAAACACCCACGATTCGCCGGTAACGTTTTTGGCTTACATGTCTATGTTATTGGAGCATAGGTTTAACAGCCATATTCACATCTTATTTTAATTCCACTATGCTATCTATGCCTTCACAAAAACTCTTTTTAAAAAATCGGACATATGTAAATGTGCATAATGTAGTATCGTAAACCTATAATTATCATGAAATACGCACACTCTGCGACTTCGTAGCAACTAGCTACGTAGCTTAGACAATCGTTTATTTAAAGATTTCATTATTTACAGCGGTAATAGGTATAAATAAATGTATGATTTGGCTAAATTAAATTTAATTGGTACATTACAAATACAATATTGTTACAAATGGCGAACTTATCGCTAAAAGTGTTCTCTACCAAAAATGTGAATAAGGTATATTACCTATGTATAGATAAATACCTATCCACTGTACAACGCGTGGTAGAGCTCCAGTGACCACCGCATTACCAAAACTAGAGGCCGCTAAATGGTATTAGGTACTTAGTCAGTGTTATCGTGTACCGATCAGGTGGTAATTTCTGGCACAAAAATAGAACTTTAGACCTCAGGAGTGGCAACGCATCTGTAATTTCTAGTTTTATGTAGATGTTTACATTCACTTATCACCAATATGGCTTGTTTGCCACTTCATAACATAAAAAAATCCTTTGAGAAAAGTAAACATGATTGAAAACAAAAAAAATTGGTTGGGGTAAAAACAAACTTCTACAAAAAAGTTACAGGACACAAAATATTTGTTTAATATAATAAGCTTAAGTTGCTTTTAAAGGATTCCAGTATATCACGGAACGTCCTGTACAACCTATATGTTTCACTATTATATCCGTAGACATTTTTTTATATATCCAAGCCATCAGAACCTGGCTTTCCACATCTGTACCTACCTATTACAAACGCAATCCACTGCATAGTTTACAAGGAACCCATCTAGACCACATTTATTTTGCTTGCGCGCTAGTTATTTTTGTATTTATTACTAGGTATATCAATTACATAACGTTGAAACTAGTAGTCAATTGGAGTCGTAATACCCGATAGTGCCATTAATGTTAAGCATTGTGAGACGTGATCAGCATTTCGTAGATTTTTTCGAACGTTTCTAGGTATTTTTGAAGTCATGCTTTGGCTCGATGAGACCGGGTGCGAATCTTAAGCCAAGCAGTGGGCCAAGCTTCTGCTGGCTTTGAAAGTTACAATTATTTTTTTAACTATATGATCTGAATATCTAATTTCTGCAACAGTCATGTTGTATATTAGGTCCAAACAAAAAGTGGAATGTTACGAATGTAACGTGTGTATTTGCTCCGTGTCTATCTGTGGCATCGAAGCTCCCAAAACATGGATCAATGTATTTTCAGCTAGTGATATGTGTTATTTATTATTTATGAAAAAGAGATGGTCATATTCTTTATTGACCAATCATCAAAATAATGTTATATTACCTCGAAATAAACACTGATATAAGAACAAGTCATTTCGTAAGTGAGTTTCATTAATTAAATGATAAAAAATAGTGTAGACAATTGTTCGATTATACTTACCTACCAATAATTCCATCATTATGATTTTATTGTGATATTTTAATTTATCTGTTGTTTATATTAAAATATTGCCCTCCTCTGTATCCAAAAGTATCCAACTAAGGATAGTAGACATACTAGAGATCAACAGAATTAACACGATTAAATACCTACGGCGTGAAATAGCCGCCGGAATAGATTCGAGGGTAACTGATCAAAAAGGACGACGCACCCTGCGGATTGTAATATCCACGGACGGTATCTGGTAATATTTCTTCATTTACGTAAAGGTTACTAATCACTTTATAAGATGATTAATTGTTGTACCTACTCTCTTTATTAACTGCACTCTTGTAAATAATATATTAATATTTCTTCATTTACGTAAAAGTCACTAATCACACACATAATACTGAGGGTAGAACTCCAGGGACATAGGCTAACTCAACTTGGAGGCGTAGGCATTCTATTACATATTCTCTGCTTAGGTTTCTAATTCTCCCCGCATGTTTGCCGCCAGTGAAATTTCTAGAAACCTCAGACGACTTTATCTCTCATTGTAATAAATTTCCTAAATCGCGACGTTGTTATCACTTACATTTCTTGAAATTAATCATTTAATATGTAATACAAATCAATGAGATATGTATTCCTGTATCAGTTATGGATTTTCTATCCATGTCTTTAGAAAAAGTAGACCTAGAACTAAAAAAATATGTTATATTTATTACGAGAAAGAATGTGTTGTAGAATTTGTGAAGTTAGTGGCGTGCTGAGATTGAAACTGGGATCTACAATGGCTCGACATGAGATTTCATAACTCTTTGACAGTGAGACCCATACAGTCTCGTCTAGACAACATTTTACGTAAAAATGTATGTATGTATCTTCACGCCAGGTCCCTAACGGGGTAGGCAGAGAGTGGAGAGCGCCAGATATCCCGGTTCTGACAAACCTCTCGTGCCTCGTCTACCTTCATCATTCTCTTCATACATGCACGCCGATTCCTAAGACTTTTGACCCCACCGTCAGACAGAACTCGACCTATTTGGTCATGGTAGGTCAGTCTTGGTCTTCCTGGGCCTCTGCAACCATCCACATTCGCATTGTAAAAATGTTCTTGGTGAAATACAATAGACATTATAATAGTGGTGACTATGAGAATGCTCTGATTTCTTTTAAAGTAACAATAACCCACATTTCCGAATTTGATTTAAAATTCTTCAGAACTCAAAACGTGTTCTAATAAAAATCTCCGTGAACCATTCCACCTCCTAATTTAAAAAAGAGGCCAATTGCCAGTCGGACTCACACACGAAGGGTTCCGCACCATCATCTATAAATAAAATCACGTTTGTTATATTCAAGTTATTTATATTAACATAAGAGTAAAAAATTGCTTAAAAATTACGTTTGTTGTAGGCAGCCCACCTTTAATATTCACTTTATTTTTATTATATTACTTATTTTAAAAGGTAATTTAAGAAAAATTTAAGCATCTACCTGCTACCGTTATTTTAATATTGAATAAAATACAAAAAATACACGTTTATTGCATGAGGACTTCCCTTAATATTTCCATTTTTTTTATCTTTAGTATTTGTTGTTAATTTATTAGTAATTAGTAAATTTCTTTTTAGCTATCAGGGTTCATGAGATACGGCGTGGCGACAGACAGACAGACATCGGAGGCTTAGTACTTGGGTCCCGTTTTTACCTTTTAGGTGCGGAACCCTAAGAAAAGTAACTCAAGTCCTCTCACGGGAACGCATAGGTAATAAAAATATCGAAATATCTTTGAAGTTAATAATGATTTTTATAATACTTAAATCTAAGTTATAAGCTAGTCATATTGTCAAAGCTTGAAACCGGTCCAGCATACTTCAATGATTTTGCTTCCAAATAGCGAAGTGTATTTACACCAAACCTCAAAAACCACCGTAGGCACTTCATAAAACACGCCTAGCTATTTATAATAGGTATCAGTTATAAACACCACTTACACTGGTACAAAGTTATTTATCAACGAAACATTATCTAACCCACCGAAGTGGCAGAGAGCGACGTCTGAAAAATTAATGCTATAAACAACACGAGTACTCATTGAACTGTTAAGGTAGAAATACATCAAGTTAGCTCTTGGGAACGAATTTGATGTACTTATTTACATTTATTATTTTGGGTTAGTAAAAATATAGATTAAAAATGAATCGAGTTCATCATGTATTAATCATTCTGAAATATGAAACGCTCTTTACAACGAACATACATTATCATAATTGTTTCGGCACTCGCTTCTTGTATAATTGTATATTACCATCAAGTTATTTCCTATCTACTTTAGATACACAGATAAATACACTGTCCAAGCAATAATGTATTAGTTAAGCAAATATAGACGCAATCACTATTGTTTTAATGTCACTTGTAACAGTTGTAGCATATGGCATAGGGTACCTATATAGCTAAACCCCGGGATATCAAAGAGACCCATCAGACCCATAACCTAGAAGCCCTAGTTAACCTAGTGAGTAGAATAGATACAGACACGACCCTGAGATAAGAATGTATCGGCAGAATGCAATGTGATAGACAGATTTACCAATCTCTGTACTCGCCATTATTATGGAGTTGCAGGGATTAGTGTGAGGAGTGTATGGAGTGCGGCTCTGGTTTAGCCATCTCGAGGATAGGTAGGTACAAATGTAGATATATTCCCAAAAATTTAATTAAAAAAAAATAAATAAAAAAATATTTGGAATGATTGCCCCCACTTCAGTGTCATAAAAACGTCCCCCTTGATTTTCTAATACGTAAATAATGTACTTCAAGTGGTGGGTTGCTCACTTCCTTCTAAAGGCGTCGGGACGTGAAATGGCGTCAGCACGTGACGACCCCATCCATTGCCCTCTAGTGGAGGAGAATTCTTCGGCTGGAATGATGATTTGCCATGGACGTCATTATTACATTGGAAAGGTTATATATTAGACATAAAAGTGTAAAAGAGCTTCTAATGAGTGGAAGACAGACCAAGGCGATAGGTACTTACTTGTTTTAATCGAACTTCGGACGTCATGAAGCACAGTTTTTCAGGGGGAGCCTCGTGAGCATTAGTGGTATAGCAACCACCACCCGTCTCACACACCGACATTCCCGACATTGGATAAAATGAAAAATAAATAATAGTCTGTAAGATTTCGTCCTTCCTACACATTTTAATTAGTCGTGTATGCATGTGAACTATATGTTTATTTGGTACTTTCACTTTTGGATTTATAAGAAAAACCCACATTAGATATATATACTCAATAAATGGCATTTTTGGATTAAGTTAACTGTTCGTGACTTATTAAGCTTTAAAGTGCCAATTTTCGTTAGAGTATGAAAAAGGTTGTTGTCAGCATCTCAGATATATTTTTTCTATAATTTTTGCATAAACAAATTTGAAGTTATTTAAAAAAAACGACGAAAATTGACTTTTAATTTTGAAAAAAATGTGAAAAATAGTTCTTTTCCTATAGATTACTGGAAAACCTATAAGAAGTTTGAGTATTCAAATTAAATCGAAAATTCTTAATAATATAACCCCCCCTGCCGGTACCACCGTAACCGCTATGTCCCTGCATTTTAAAACTATAATTTTTTCGAAAATATTTATTTAAATTACGGAACCCTCACCACGCGAGTCGAACTCGCACTTGTCCGGTTTTTTTTTCATAATCTAGTTTTATTACTGTAAATTTAATTAATTTAATAATAACATTAATACCATGATGAAGCGCGCATGGCCCCGCGGCTGGTGTAGATCGTAAGCGATCTACTCAGTTAAGCGATACGGGCGCGGTCGGGTGTGTGATGGGTGATCGCTAGTGCCAAATTAATATGCGCGTTTCCGTGCTGCGGAGGGCACGTTAAGCCGTCGGTCCCGGTTGCTATCGATGGACAGCAATAGTTAAACCTTGTCGGAGGCCTTATGGGCGGTTTAAAAATCATCTCACAGCGGGATGGCCACTAACCCGTATCTCCACCAACCCGCAATGGAGCAGCGTGGTGGAGTAAGCTCCAGGCCAAAAAGGGGAGAGACTCTTGCCCAGCAGTGGGACGTATAATTGGTTGCCATTATCTATATATATAAAAATGCAACCCGTTTTCCTTGGTCACGGCATCACGCGTGAATGGCTGGACCGATTTGGCTAATATTGATTTTGAATGATTTTTGGAAGTCCAGGGAATGTTTAAAAGGTCAGAAAATATGAAGAAATTGAAGGGAAATAGTTAAAACCACCATTTCATTTTCCCATACAAATAGTCCGTATCTATCAAACCTTTGACACATGTCATATTTTCATTCTGAGGCAATACGAAGATTGCCGGGTCAGCTAGTTTATATAAATTATTACCATTAATTTTAAATCCTTGTTGTATGTTTCTGACGAAGCCATAGATGCGAAACCGGTTAATAATCACTCTAACCAAGTGTTTATAATACGTTATTTCGGATATGAACCGTTATTTTGTAACCGTTTATTATGTTATACCACACCTAGATGTCGCTAGTGGCTTGTAATTTAATCCAGGAGCACGTGTAAATACACGTCACTGATTGATGTCTGTTTAATAGAGACCAGCATTAAGCGTTTGTATGGAATTTTGGCGGAGTGTCCGCGGTATGGTAGTAGCGTCCACCGCTATTGTGTTCGGTGATAATGTATTTGTTGAATGAGCTGCAATGAAAAAGCTCGAAGGCGTGAACACCTCCATGTAACCTACTCCATGGAGTTCACATTGATGTTAAGTGATGGCTGCAGCCTATAGACACCCACACCAAGACCAAGGTCAAAAAGCAGATGTGTTAGGACTCTTGAGGGCTAAGGTGTTATGCCTCAGTCATTACCATCTGACCGGAACACGATAGTGCTGAACACTACCATTTAGCGGCAAGTATATTACCTAGATAATGCGGTGGTGTCTACGCCCGCGAGATCCGTCACTGGAGCTCTACCACCTGATGATGATGAAAAAGAGGCCATTTTTGTAATCAGCACCCCAAGAAACCACGAAATTGACACTTATGTTATATTTTAAAATTAAACGTTTTTTTACTTACTTTACTATTTTGAAAAAAAATATGTCCATCATCAAATAGATGTCAGTTTCGTCGTAATCAGCACCCTAAGAAAACACCTATAACACGTTTTGGAAAAATGTTTTTTCTGGCATCCGCACAAGACTTGCCGCCCAATGCACTGTAATCTTCCGGTCAGCTGGTATTGTATGGTCCTGTGATTTCCAGCACAGAGACATAATACTTTAGGTGGTATCGCATCTACATTGAAATTTCTGGTTTCATGTAGGTGTTTATAGGAGTATTACGTAACATCAATGTAAACTATAGTACTATGCTTGTTTGCCACTTCATAATATAAAAAATGTTCACCATATTGGATCTGTAACAAGATGTCAATTTCATAATCAGCACAACAAGAAACCTCGAAATTGACACCCATCTAATAGATGGGTGTCAATTTCGATTATTTTTGATAAAGCATATTTTGGATAAAGAAATATTTTCGCCATCTTTTGGATTGGGTTGGATTTGAAAAACGGAACATGTATGCCGATTTCGTAATGAGAAACCTTGAAATTGATCCATTATTAACATATTTGGACGCCATCTTGGATTTGAAAATAAATGTCAATTCCCTAATCGGCACCCCAAGAATTCACGAAATAGGTTTGTAACACATTTCATTAAAATATATAGTTATTGTTTCCGTCATCTTGAATATGAAAATAAATGATAATTTTATAATCAGCAACCCAAGAAACCTCGAAATTAAGTAATAACCTCTGTACTTAATGGTGAATAACTTAGTCAAAACTCTATTTTACTAGTTTTAATACAACACTAAGAACACGATCGGTATTAGGTATATTATTTAGGTTTTTTAATAGGCATAACTGAGTTTTTTTTTGGCGGGAACTTGAAAGAGGCGTGTGGTGCCACTTATTTTGTTTCATTTTCTCGGTGCATTTTAGAGTTATATTAAATAAAGTTGGTGGCATTTTGTTTGATATAGGTTTATTACATTACAGTGCCCGTGTATAGTGAAATAATAGGTTGGGGAAAAAGTCTTTTCGCATTATAGTATGTATGAACTTGTAATAAAATCCCTTTGGCTGTAGTATTTGTATGTGGCTGGTTTTGGTATCATTGAAAGTTAAAATTTTAAAGAACATAATTCCAAATTCAAATTAGGCAAATGTGTGATTTTTATTTGTTTTTCGTACTGTCAAGATGAGTGAATCTAATGAAGAAATTCGATACATTTTAAAATTTTACTACTAAAAGGTAAAAATGCAAAGCAAGCCGCGAAAAAAATTTGCGATGTTTATGGACCTAGTGCAGTGTCTGTGAGAGTAGCACAAATTTGGTTTAAGCGTTTACAATCCGGAAATTTTGATGTCAAAGATGCACCTCGCTCTGGTCGCCCTATTACGGATAAAATGGATGCCATTTTTGAAAAAGTGGAGCAAGATCGACATATCAGTAGTTACGACGTAGCTGAAGAACTGAGAATTGATTACAAAACAGTTTTGGCGCATTTGAAAAAAGCTGGGTACAAAAAAAGCTCGATATTTGGGTTCCTCACGAGCTCACTGAAAGAAACCTAATGAACCGTGTACTCATTTGTGATTCTTTATTACGATGTAATGAAACCGAATCATTTTTGAAGAAGCTGATAACTGGTGATGAAAAGTGGATCACGTACGACAAGAACGTGCGAAAAAGGTCGTGGTCAAAGGCCGGTCAGGCTTCACAGACTGTGGCGAAACCCGGTTTAACTCGCAATAAGGTGATTTTGTGTGTGTGGTGGGATTGGAAGGGCATTATTCATTATGAGCTATTATCACCAGGCAGGACTATCGATTCTGAACTCTACTGCGAACAACTGATGAGATTAAAGCAATAAGTTGAGAGAAAGCGGCCGGAATTGATCAACAGAAGGGGTGTAGTGTTTCATTATGATAACGACCTCACCTAGACCTCACACATCTATAGGCACTCAGCAAAAATTAAGAGAGTTTGGCTGGGAGGTGTTAATGCATCCACCGTATAGTCCTGACCTTGCACCTTCAGATTTCCACCTGTTTCGGTCTCTTCAGAATTCTATATGCAATGTTAGGTTAACATTACGAGAGGACTGTCAAATGCACTTGTCGCGGTATTTTGATGAGAAGTCCCAAAATTTTTATAGCAATGGGATCATGTCCCTACTTACAAGATGGCAAAAGGTTATCGAACAAAATGGTACATACATACTTTAGTTAAATTTAAATAAACTATATTAAAAAATGTTTTGAATTATCTTAAAAAATGCGAAGAAACTTTTTTCCCAACCTAACAGAATAACAGTGCTCAAACACGGTTTTTCAGGTTGCCTTCAAAATTTAATTGTAAATAATCTGGTAAAGCCATCGCTTTACTCCTAAGCGTTACTCGAATGACTGACTGTTACTCTGACACTGTCTGACAGTCTGATAGACTCTGACTGACTGACTGATTCTGACTTTTTTTTTACGCTGCATACGAAATATCGTTTTACTTGACACTGGCAATATGCGTAACAGCGATGCCATAATTAAAAAATAAAACTATAGCTGAGCTCCTAATATTTAATTAAGCTTTAGACTTAGACTAAAAGGCTTCAGATATATCTATGCGCTCTAGGCGTTTGTTGCCCTATGAAGAATTATTTTTTGTACTCTGATATTAGGGCGATCACACAAAACTGCGATGCGATGCGAATTCGCAGGTATGTTGTGGGGTGCCCTTCATAGGTACTGTTGCAGGACTGCAAGGCAGGACAGAAAGTGGTGTACCCTTTATTAAACTTTATTTACATCTTGGCTACCATAGCGTTAAGCATCGTAACAACAAAATATTTTTCTGTTCATTATACGAAACATGGTGTGCACTTTTAAAAGATACTCCGTGGTTCTAACCAAATCAAGCGCAAACCATGAACCATAGACAAATGATTCTTAATTAACTGGCAATACCATTGAGCTATATACATGGAGTAGAAATACCTACAGAATTGGCGTGATTGCCTACAAAAATTTGGGCGATTACAATGGCCGCCTTTCATAGGGTTGTTTTGAATAATATCGATATCATCTTCTAATACATGAGCGGTTAATATCGATATTTTATCAACACGAATTCTTATTCTTTTAAAGTATATATGCTTAGCCTTAGTAAAATCTACTTACTAAATTAGAGTTGAGTATAATAAAATTGTAATAATTATGATGTAGTAATAAAATGTATCCTATAATTTGCATGCAAATTCGGTTTAAAGAATCTTAATTACTCATAAGAATTACATTCACTTACATGAGAATAATATTTGATTGAAATAGCTTAAGTGGTTTCGATATGTAACAACAAAAAAAAATATTATTAATAAAAAAGGTAAGTGTAAAATACGTCGACGCAATCGACAAATTAAATTGTTAAATATAAAAGAAAGCTATATTATATACTGAAGATCTTATGTACCTACTATACTTTTAGCAAATAAATAAATTCATTCATTCAAATGATCTCATTGATTACCAGCAGCTTGCGAAAGGTTCTCAGCCAGAACTAGAGCTAAAAATTGCAAATTGTAGTAATGTTGAATTTCAGTAGGATTTTCTATATCAGCCTTCAAATGTGAGTCTTATGCTGACCAGCTCCTTGGAAAGCATCTCTATAAATATTGTTGCTAAGTATGTAATGTTGGGGAAAAAGTTTCTTCGCATTTTTTAAGATAATTCAAAACATTTTTTAATATAGTTTATTTAAATTTAACTAAAGTATGTATGTACCATTTTGTTCGATAACCTTTTGCCACCTTGTAGGCAGGGACATGATCCCATTGCTATAAAAATTTTGGGACTTCTCATCAAAATACCGCGACAAGTGGATTTGGCAGTCCTCTCGTGATGTTAACCTAACATTGCATAAAGAATTCTGAAGAGACCGAAACAGGTGGAAATCTGAAGGTGCAAGGTCAGGACTATACGGCGGATGCATTAACACCTCCCAGCCAAACTCTCTTAATTTTTGCTGAGTGCCTATAGATGTATGAAGTCTAGCGTTATCATGTTGAAACACCACACCCCTTCTGTTGATCAATTCCGGCCGCTTTCTCTCAACTTCTTGCTTTAATCTCATCAGTTGTTCGCAGTAGAGTTCAGAATCGATAGTCCTGCCTGGTGGTAATAGCTCATAATGAATAATGCCCTTCCAATCCCACCACACACACAACATCATCTTATTGCGAGTTAACCCGGGTTTCGCCATAATCTGTGAAGCCTGACCGGCCTTTGACCACGACCTTTTTCGCACGTTCTTGTCGTACGTGATCCACATTTCATCACCAGTTATCAGCTTCTTCAAAAATGATTCGGTTTCATTACGTCGTAATAAAGAATGACAAATGAGTACATGGTCCATTAGGTTTCTTTCAGTAAGCTCGTGAGGTACCCAAATATCGAGCTTTTTTTTGTACCCAGCTTTTTTCAAATGCGCAAACAGTTTTGTGATCTATTCTCAGTTCTTCAGCTACGTCGTAACTACTGATATGTCGATCTTGCTCCACTTTTTCAAAATGGCATCCATTTTATCCGTAATAGGGAGACAAGAGCGAGGTGCATCTTTGACATCAAAATTTCCGGATCGAAAACGCTTATACCAAATTTGTGCTACTCTCACAGATTGATGCACTAGGTCCATAAACATCAAAATTTGTTTTTCGCTGCTTGCTTTTTTTGTAGTAAAATTTTAAAATGTATCGAATTTCTTCATTAGATTCACTCATCTTGACAGTACGAAAAACAAATGAAAATCACACATTTGCCTAATTTGAATTTGGAATTATGTTCTTCAAAATGTTAACTTTCAATGATACCAAAACCAGCCAGATACAAATACTACAGCCAAAGAGATTTTATTACAAGTTCATACATACTATAATGCGAAACATTTTTCCCCAACCCATTATTCCAAATTTAAATCATTATGTTTAGTTAATTTGAGTAGCACGATGACGCTTCGGTCAAGTTAAATGCCAATAAACACATTAGATTTTGAGCATTCTCGAAAGATCTTTTAATTACGTGTTTGACGTGAGTGCAACAGGATCTTTTTTTTATTTTTTCTTTATTCCTATACCTTTAAACAATAGTATAAAAGTAGCAGGAACGGCTCTAGGTATGTTAATGATATGAGTAATTGAATAGAAATGGAACCTGCTTCAATTTTCAGATGATACGCATGTAGAAGTTAGTGACACAGATTTGAACGGCCCTGTGATTTCCAGCACAGATGCGTAATATCTTAGGCCTTAGGAGTGGCAACGCATTTAGATTGAAAGGTCTGGTTTCATGTAGACTGATAGGCTATTATTATTTACCAATGTAAACTGATACCCGTTTGCCACTTCATGAAATGAAAAAAAAACCTGTGTTATGTTGTGCTTATACTTACACTCTAACAATCTCTGAAAAAAATCCGTGCTCTATGGGTGTAAAAAAGGAGAAACCAAAAATTATTTAATTTACATCAATTTCTACTTCGATATTTTATTAACAAACAAGAAATTCTATCGAGTATAATGCTAATACTATATAATATTACATAATTTAAATTGATATGAAAAATAATTTTATATCGATACTTTCATATATCAGGTTAGTATACGTATAGAAACGTACATCACTATGTAAAAATGCTATTTTTAGAAATGAATGAATAGCATTAAAAGTCATATAAGTCATACGAAACCTACACAGGTCTTCAAAACTCTTGATAAAACATATCACTATATATCACTGTATTTCAAAATCCCACCGAATACGACACAATCCGTGAAAATTTGTATATAACCTCACAAAGTTCAATCCAAGATTATTTTCGTTTTTCCGTGCACCACTCTGTTTTAAACAATACGAGAGCATAATCAGTCAACATAAAGCAAAACCTAGAATACCACAATAACTAGCTAAAAGATTTAGTTCTCAAGAAAACAGCAAAAATATTCTGAGCACCTGTTTGTTTGACAACAGATGTACCACAAATCGGGCGCATACAACGGCGCCGACCGTCACGCGAAGGCACAAGTATGACGTCACATTAAATCATTTCCAAAATTGATACTCTGCATACATCTTGTGTCTCTTTTTACATAGGGAGCTACTGGTTAGTTAAAAAGAGTCAAAACTGTTTTTGTCAAGACATGTGTCGATCTTACCCATTATTGTATAACTACTGTTTCTATAGTAGAATGTGCCTTCTCCATGTGTATCATGTGGAAAAAAAAAATGTATGAAGCCTCCTTCAGCGAGTTCCTCTGCGTGCCAGCATCTCCAGTTATGACCACGCCCCCGACGTCTCGGGGGCAGATAGGCCCGGGGAAGGAGGACATTCCTCGACCCTCGAACCATCCCCCCCCTTTTGTTGCGCTTCACGCGCGGAGGGAGGGATGAGGAATAAACAGTCAGTCAGTCATGTGTATATTTTTTTTTTTTGTTTTATGGCATCGCTATTACGCATATTGCCAGTGTCAAGTAAAACGATATTTCGAATTTATTTAAAGCAGCGTAAAAGTTAGTATAATATCAAGTCAAGTATATTATATAAGTATCAAGTATGATATGTCAGTCAAGTGAGTTATAATTTACAATCAAGTTATTCGAGTAAAGCGATGGCTACTTTACCAGAACATTTACAATGAAGTTTTGGAGGCAATCTGAAAGGTCGTGATTTCGCACTGTTATTCTATTTCACTGTACACGGGCACTGTAATAAACCTATATCAAACAAAATGCCACCAACTTTATTCAATATAACTTAAAAATGTACTAAGAAAATGAAATAAAATAAGAGCACCATACGCCTCTTTCAAGGTTCCCGCCAAAACTCCCAGTCATGTGTATTAACTCTGACAATGAGTGGTGCTCTTATTTTATTTCATTTTCTTGGTGTATTTTTAAGTTATATTGAATAAAATTGGTGGCATTTTGTTTGATATAGGTTTATTACAGTGCCCGTGTATAGTGAAATAGAATAACAGTGCGAAAACACGACCTTTCAGGTGGCCTCCAAAACTTCAATGTAAATGCTCTGGTAAAGTAGCCATCGCTTTACTCGAATAACTTGACTGTAACTCACTTGACTGAGATAGATTATACTTGATACTTACTTATCATACTTGATGATTATATTATACTAACTTTTACGCTGCTTAAATAAATACGAAATATCGTTTTACTTGACACTGGCAATATGCGTAATAGCGATGCCATAATAACAAAAAAAAAACTGACAATAAAATGTCATTGTCAATGTCAAATTTGACAATGTGGGTACGATTTGTCATATTGTCTATAGCTTTAGTTTGGCGAAATATCAACTTTTCACAGCTGCTTGCCGGTTAATTTATTTACTTTACTTAAGATTAACTTATTTTCATGAGAGAACGTTACACCATGATCTAGTTCTGGTCATTATTTCGTTTTCATACTGTTATACAAGTGGAATTTAACACACAAACTGATCATCAAAATCAGGTTTCACGAATCATGTGGCGCTCAGTGATTTTATCAATATTCATATATTTCTGCTCGTTAGAGAGTGCAACTGGATTAGGGGAAATAATTTATGCAATAAATGCCGGTGGACCAGCCCACACTGATATATACGGCATTCACTATGAAAAGGATCCATTGCAAGGAAGAATCGGCACCGCCTCTGACTACGGAAAGCAGCTTGTTATGATAGGTCGCGTGAACACAAAAGATGAAATACTGTACCAGACTGAGAGATACCATCACAGCACCTTCGGCTACGACATTCCGGCTAACAGAGATGGTGACTATGTACTAGTTCTCAAGTTCAGTGAAGTTTATTTCAATGCACCTAACATGAAGGTGTTTGATGTAGTATTAAATGGGGATCACACTATTGTTGCCGATTTAGACATTTTCGACAAGGTTGGACGGGGTGTGGCCCACGATGAGTATGTACCGTACTTCATCAAAAACGGTAAATTGTATTACAATGAGGAGGAATCTGATATCAGGGGTGGTAAAATAAAAGTGGAATTCATCAAAGGATACAGGGACAATCCAAAGATTAATGCATTGTATGTGATGCGAGGTACCATAGATGAGGTACCAAGTTTACCGCCCCTAGTTTGGCCTGAAACTGATACAGAGGAAATCAAAGAAGATGTAGAAGAAAAAACAACACAATCTCAACGTGTAAGTGGCCCCAAGCAGCCCGACCCTTACTCATTGGACGAAAGCTCTATTTTAATTCCTGTGTTCATCACTATTGGTGCTTTTATTCCTCTATTATTTTGTCTATGCAGACTTTAATATTTCCCCTTGTTATTTACATATTGTGTGGTTACAATTTCACTGTAACAATAGTGTTACTGTTTCTGATCTGTTGCAAGTAATATTAAATTTAAATAAAGTTAACTATATAGCATTTTTTCCTTTTTAAAGCTCAAAGCCAAATAGTACAAAATGAATATGTGAAAAGTCACTAGTGCCTGTCCCATGTAATAAGAATAATATGTATTTATACATACATTATATTCACTATCGCACTTCACATTGCAGATGCACATTATTATGTAAATAAATATTATTTAAATTTAGTGACTTTCTTTTTCCATTGTGTTTACTCACATTGTCAACAATTAAATACTTATAAAAATAAGGTTAAATTAAGTTATGCTACAAAGTTTTATGGCAGTCTTATATTTTTTTTATAAGTAGGTATATGACAATATTAGCATTACTTACATAACTGTACTTTATTTATAATAGGTTGGGGAAAAGTCTTTTCGCATTATAGTATGTATGTACTTGTAATAAAATCTCTTTGGCTGTAGTATTTATATCTGGCTGGTTTTGGTATCATTGAAAGTTAAAATTTTAAAGAACAATTCCAAATTCAAATTAGGTGATTTTCATTTGTTTTTCGTACTGTCAAGATGAGTGAATCAAATGAAGAAACTCGATATATTTTAAAATTTTACTACAAAAAAGGTAAAAATGCAACGGAAGCCGCGAAAAAAAAATTGCGATGTTTATGGACCTATAAACATTTTGGGACTTCTCATCAAAATACCGCGACAAGTGGATTTGGCAGTCCTCTCGTGATGTTAACCTAACATTGCATAAAGAATTCTGAAGAGACCGAAACAGGTGGAAATCTGAAGGTGCAAGGTCAGGACTATACGGCGGATGCATTAACACCTCCCAGCCAAACTCTCTTAATTTTTGCTGAGTGCCTATAGATGTGTGAGGTCTAGCGTTATCATGATGAAACACCACACCCCTTCTGTTGATCAATTCCGGTCGCTTTCTCTCAACTTCTTGCTTTAATCTCATCAGTTGTTCGCAGTAGAGTTCAGAATCGATAGTCCTGCCTGGTGGTAATAGCTCATAATGAATAATGCCCTTCCAATCCCACCACACACACAACATCACCTTATTGCGAGTTAACCCGGGTTTCGCCACAGTCTGTGAAGCCTGACCGGCCTTTGACCACGACCTTTTTCGCACGTTCTTGTCGTACGTGATCCAATTTTCATCACCAGTTATCAGCTTCTTCAAAAATGATTCGGTTTCATTACGTCGTAATAAAGAATCACAAATGAGTACACGGTTAATTAGGTTTCTTTCAGTGAGCTCGTGAGGTACCCAAATATCGAGCTTTTTTTTGTACCCAGCTTTTTTCAAATGCGCCAAAACTGTTTTGTAATCAATTCTCAGTTCTTCAACTACGTCGTAACTACTGATATGTCGAACTTGCTCCACTTTTTCAAAAATGGCATCCATTTTATCCGTAATAGGGCGACCAGAGCGAGGTGCATCTTTGACATCAAAATTTCCGGATTGTAAACGCTTAAACCGAATTTGTGCTACTCTCACAGACACTGCACTAGGTCCATAAACATCGCAAATGTTTTTCGCGGCTTGCGTTGCATTTTTACCTTTTTTGTAGTAAAATTTTAAAATGTATCTAATTTCTTCATTAGATTCACTCATCTTGACAGTACGAAAAACAAATGAAAATCACACATTTGCCTAATTTGAATTTGGAATTATGTTCTTTAAAATTTTAACTTTCTATGATACCAAAACCAGCCAGATACAAATACCACAGCCAAAGAGATTTTATTAAAAGTTCATACATACTTTAATGCGAAAAGACTTTTTCCCCAACCTATTATAATTATACAGCTCATTACAAACGAATAACTATTAACTGAACTATGATCACTGCTTGGTGTTGTCTTGATCACTTTTATTTTCTCTTCTTAGCTTTAACTTTTGGGATAGCTTCACCAACTTCAGAAGCCTGGAAAGAAATTTAAACCATTATTTAAACATTTTAAAATATGAAGCTAATATCTAAAGTAACCTATACTTATGAAAACTGAAATAAAGTTTCACAACTAATTATTTTTTCAAAGAATACTTTTTACCTCTTAACTATTTTTTTTTTTCACTATGATGACATATCCATTGCAAGACAAAATATGTTAAGTTACTACGAAGTTGATAATCAATCTATGGTTACTACTATGTACAGTGTGTCAGGGAGGGAACTCTCAGCTTGTCCTTGATATACCTATAAAGCATTTAATTTCCAACATAGTAAGGTCATCATCAAGCAGTCAAATATTCCCTCATATTACCTGGTTACCTACCACTATACTGACTACCAAATGGTTATTTAATGTTTTCTATACTATACATTATTATTATTTAATGTATAGAGGAAAACTTTCTTTGCTTGGTTGTATTGAATAGGCTCAAAAACGACTGGATCGATTTCGATTCGAAAGATACATTATCCACGAGTAACAGGCTATATTTTATTTTGGAAAAAAATGGTTTCGTAAGATAGGTATTTGGGTTTTTCGGACACAAGATGAAAAAAATCAACCAGTAAAGTTACTTATTTTGCGTACGCTGCCTAAACTATAAAAGATAGAACCATAAAATGTTGATCTTATAAATATCTATAAAAAAGTCCGCGACACACTTCACCTGTCTATGTCGAGTGATACACAACAACTCAACAACCATTTTTTAAATTAAAAATCTTGAATTTTTTGGACTACATTTAATCGCGTTTATTTTACTCATTCTTAATCAAAAAAAAATATTTCATCACTAAGTAGAGTTTATGCAGATAATATATATTTGGTCTTTAAATGATTAAAATTGGACGTTTGGTTATGAAGTTATGGGGAAATTAAAATATTACGATTTCTGTTGCACGGCCCGTTGCGAAGTGGGCGTCTTTTTGGACTACATTATAACCCTACGTGATACATTGCTAATATTGTAACTCTTTCATGTTATTCAGAATATTTTATTCTTTCCATTTCTTTAATTAAAGAGAATGTTACCAGCTTTTACTGATTATCAATTTTTAAGCAGTTAGTTATATACCTACCTATAGTTTTCTTCCTCATTTTAGCGGGTTCTATTATCACTGGAAAATTGTTTCTCTCAAAGTACTTATCATCACTAATTATCTACGTGTTATAAAGTCATAACATAAACGCCTGGACACAGTTAATAAGCTTTTACCATCAAAAATATCAATTTTATCAGCAATCGTGAAATCATACCAATAAAAAGACTAAACACGCGAATCACGCGATCAACGTTAAGTGGGTATTTTATACTGGTTCTGGCTTAACAGATTACTCATGGTACTTACGCATTTCCAGTGTTCGGCAATTTAAGCTCACAGTCTCCTTTTAGATTTAAAACAAAACCTTTTCTGCAATTGGTACTGTTCGATGGAGTAGAAACAACAGTTACGTTTTTCTCGGGTGACGGCGTCGGCTCGGTTACACTCTCTGCATGATTTTTTACGGTGCTCGTGTAATCGTTCACGGTTGCTTTAGACGTTGCCGTCACAGAATCGAGGGTCAGCTCTGTTTTGTTATATACTGGGCTGATTGTATTTTCTAAAAGCACCGTTGTCGCGACAGTCGCATTATCTTTAGTGATATCTCCTTGTGTTGTTAACGTTGCGCTTGTACTTCCAACGTTTAACGGTTTCGGAGTGGTGCGGTTTTGTGGTTTTATTGTCATTTCAGAGTAATCATACGCATAATCGTAATCCTAAAACAGAAACAAGACATTATTTATCTTATCCGACACAGTTACAGTTATTACAACTGTCAGTGGTCCAGTTTCTGGAATATATTCCCGTTTTTATGTAAGTAGTGCGAGAAAAAAATAAAAAATCTGTAGGTACATACGATATCTAAAACAGTTATAAGCTATTAGGGCACCAGGGCACCTATTAGGGGCGCACAATTTTATTAAATCTCTCCAGACACGAGAAAAATATGACAATTGAAATTCAATTGTGTCTCGCCGCCGGTGGCCGTACGATCCTTGAAGGATTAATGTATACCTAGATGAGTTGGAATGTGAAATTCTTATTTAATAAAAAAGTTTTACGACTTTACGTAATAAGTTTACATTCGTGTTCTGACTGAGTGTCAGGCAGACAGAGCAGGATTTTTATTCCATCGTAGTGTAATAAGCGGCATACTGACACGGCGGCATGAAACCCCAAAAATGTGAACCTTTAAAATGATCATATATCTACAGAACACCAGATTAAGAACTAACAGTACCTATTTAACATATAATGGGTAAGAAGTTGGGAAAGTTTCTGGGTCCTTGATCAATATATCTACAGATCCCATATTCTTTCATAATTCCCACTGTTATCTAGAAGGTAACCGGGAAACCTAAGGTACTTACCTAATTATACTTACTTAGGTATCTACATATAAAATCCCAATATTCCCAATCATTCTGCGGTATCTTTTCGCTGTGCTTTTCGACTACAGGCCTATTTACAATACTCATAGGTATCTATCACACATGTAGATATACACTAAAGATTAAATGACAATAATAATGTACCTACTTTTAAAATATCGGCACAGTAGGAACGTACAGAATATGATATCGGTTAGAGACGTATACATACACAACTTTCATTTAAATATTTTATTTCATAAATCTTGGAACCTATATCTCCAAGCAAGCCTTAGAACAAAAACCCGGTCAAGTGCGTGTCGGGCCACGCGCAGTGTAGGGTTCCGTAGTTTTTAGGTTTCAATAATGTAATGAAATAAATAAATAAATATTTTCTATGGAGTTCTCCAAAATTTTAGAGTAAAATACATTTGGTCGACTATTACTCGCAAATTTGTAAAGCCAACTTGAGTGTGATAGTTTTCCTTTTAAATGGCTACTATTGCCGTAACGTTGTAATTTCTAACAACCGTTTTGTCGGTAGGGGGGCGGGACACTTGACTCTAACGAAAATTGATTCTTTAAAGCTTAATAAGTCACGAACAGTTAACTGAATCGAAAAATTATATTTTCACACCCTATCACTTTGAAAGACCTATCCAACGATATGCCACACTATAATATAAAACGAAAAATAAAAAAAATAATCTACGCGTTACATGTAGGGGAGGTACCTTAATAAAAAAAAAACTTATGTTTTTATTCTACCTCTTTGTCGGCGTGATTAAGTTGTACCTATACTTATGCCAAATTTCAAGGCTCTAGTACCAATAGTTTTTGCGCTAAACCGAGTACAGACAGACAGACGGACGGACATGGCGAAACTATAAGGGTTCCTTGTTTACTACGGAACCCTAAAAAAGGGTTTAAACAGAGCTTAGGGTACGAAGTTACAATAAAATGACTTCCACTCTTATCCCAAATCATAAATAGGTACCTACTTACTTACTTATTCAAACATTCATGTTTAAATCATCATTTATTATATCTTGTAATCAAGAAATAATGAAATAAGCAAATAAACAAGGGCTCGATAATGTATTAAAAAAATACGTCACGATTTGGTATAGGCTATGGACTAGAAGCCCACCCGATCCATTGGAATGTAGGTACCTATACATTTAAATAAATATGTAAGTCGATAATTATATCTACGATAAGTATAGTGAGGACATCTTACCACATATTCTTCTTTTCCTCCCTTTAAAACAGCTAATATTCGCAGATCCTTCAAATCAACTTGAACATTTAATTCTCCATTTTGCCGCTGATCGAAGGTTGTAGATCCGGCATGTCCTATATCAAGGGAGTAGAAACAAAGCAAAAATAGAATCACACTCATTTTGAATGCAGAAAGATGTACACAGATGCACGTTGACTCAATTGAACAAAGTGTTAATTGTTGCGATCGGGTCCCGCGAAGAAGCGCGACTGGCAGTTGCCGGCTGCCCTCGGCGCTTCATGACATCAAGTTATTTCCATCAACATAACAGTTATTTCAAGTAACCGTGGGAAGGTCGATAGCCTCCACTAGTGTAATGCAGCTTGCGCAAGTAAGGACAGTGAATCTTAAACTTAAAACAATGGACATAATGTATCCTGAGAATTGAAATGGGGATGAATAACGCATACTATTCTCCTAAACAACCCAAATACCATTACTGACAATTGGATCTCATAAACTGGCAATAATAAGGTTACCTTACCTTATTATTGCCACCGTTTATTTTTACCTAGGTATTTACCAAAATTATCGTGGGTCTGTCTGTCCGTCTGTCACAGCCACAGAATAGATAAGTCATAGTTTTCAAATTTTGTACATATAATGCAGATAACTCAGTGACCCAAGCCAACTTGTACAAACTTACTTGTGTTATCTATATGGTGATAAATTGTATTATTTTTATGTTAAAAAAATACAATTTTAGTTTTAATTTAGGGTACCTATATTATATATATCTTAGTCTGACGCGCTCGATTAAATCCAAAATTAAACGTAAGTAGGGTATCATACGATCCCCGTTCGTACGTCGGTCAAGAACTCTTTTCTCAGGAGTGGGTACCGTTACAATTTAAATTAATATCAAAGCAATGCAACTATTTTAAGAAATTAAATATACAAATACAATACGCTTACACTCACAACACCACACAAGTATAAACCTGTATCGTGGGTACCGTTGTACAAACACAACAAATCCACACAAACATCCAGACCAGACCCGAAACAAATATTTGTCCCGTTGCGGGGATCGAACCCGCGACCCTTTGAATCAAACGGTCGTCTCTCACCGCTGGACTAACTGGGTCGTCAATTAAAGTTATTTTACACTGCCTGAAGGGGTCTTCGGGACTCACAGATGTGAATTTACGTTAAAAATATATATTGCCCTATAGTGCCTCTACTCACAAAAAAATTTGGCGGGCTTTTACGAGGGCCACACCGAAAAGATCGGGAATAGAAAAAAGTACAAAGATAATAAGATATTTTTTATTTTCATTGTTTTTCAAAGTATTATCTCTGACAATCGATGCATTTTTGCATTTGATCGAATTAATTGTTATTCCAGTCTGAAGTGGACATACTTAGTCGAAACGGTCGATTTATAAGCGTCGACTGCCTCTTCTGAGCCTTGAAACCGTTGACCACGGAACATCCAATTCCCAAGAATCAAAGATTGATTCTTAGGAATGTAAAATAATCATTGGGGCTCAGGTCAGGGCTGTACGGAGGATGGTCCATCAACTCCACGTTTTCCTGATTTAATAACGCGATTGTTTTTCCAGCGGTGTGTTTTCATGTGCGCTCGCATTATCACGGTGAAGGATTATGCGACGGTTTATGTGTCTTGACCTCACCTTTGAAGACCCAAACAGAGAATTGGTGTTTCCTTTCTGGCTCATATGAATAAATGATACATCACCACGATGTTTAAGGCACACTGCATTTAAGCTCCCTCCGCTGTACTGTCGTAGAGCAGACCGGCACCAACTAACACGAGCCAACTTCTGTTCCTCGGTCAAACAATGGGCCACCCAGCGGAAAACTAACTTTTTGACACCTAATTCTTCGTGTAAAATGGTTTGAATGGGTGTCATACCAATGCTGATATAAGCGCGAATCTGCTCGTATGTCACATGTAGTGTTGCCCAAATGCAAGACCAAGACGAGACTTGGCCAGTATTGGTCTTGGTCTTGCGCCAATACACCTGGTCTTGGTCTTGGTATTGCGCTCTCAATCTTGGTCTTGGTCTTGGTCTTGCAGCAAGAGTCTCGCAAGTCTCGCAATAACCTGTTAGCCTATTGCTATTAATAAACGCTACTTTAGAATTTAGACCTTAGAATAGCGTACATTTTGAGTTTGAACTACCATAGACATAGCAAAGACCAACCAAATTAATAAATGGAAAAAAGTAATTTAAAATTCAAAAAATGAACTGACACGGGTGGGGTTTGAACCCACAACCTAAGTATCCATGCCAATACGCTACCCAACTGAGTTATCTACCGTGTCCTTCGGGATTCAGACAATTTCTTAATAAACGTTAACATTTAACACGCTTTAAAAATTAAAATCAAATGAGTGATAGTGAATGTCATTTATTTGATTTTATATTTAATTTGACTGTATTTTAAAGAACATTATCTGTCTAGAAATAGATAAATAGTTGATAGACTTTCACATTACCTATATGAAATGAAATAAAAGAGTTATAAAATTTACCATATATTTCAATAAAAAAAATACAATAGTAATTAAATTACGCCACATTACATAATAGATTTGATATTATTGTTAATTTATATTAATTATTTTGATCAAGAATTAATACAAAGTAACCATCTGGCTGACTCATCACTTAACCTATTTCTATATTTTCTAGTTACTAATAATGCTTTAGAAAATAATCTCTCAGCAGGTACTGAAGTTGCAGGTATTGAAATAAAATCACGGCCATCTTTGATAATATCAGATATTCTGTCTCGTGCGTCCTCCACCACCCTAAAATGTCTTCCACCCTAAAATGGCTGGCGGCTTTGGGTTTACTTAGATATTCCTCTAATTCGTCAATGACTACGCCTTGAAGACAATGTACAGATCCAGATGACGTCGAGGGACATGTATACAGTTTCTCAAAGCCTATTACGTCTTCATCTTCATCATATTCACATACTTTCTTTGCATTTCTTGGTGATTCTAGAGATTTTGTCACCGAGTGCAGATTTTTATATTCTTTATAAAGTTCATTAAATTTGCGCAGGCTTTCTGTTTTAATTTGCTTCCCCCATAATGTCATGTCAAAAGTCTGAGCCTTATGCCTTGGGTCTAAAATTAAAGAGGTACAATAAATCCAGTTGCTCTTCTTATAATGTTTAAGCATTTTGCCTCGAGCTGCTTGGAACCCCAGAATGAGCCTTTTATCCACTTCGGATCGATTAAGTTTCTCATCTAATTGTTTTACCGTGGATTCAATTTTATCGAGCAAGAGATTGAATGAAACAATGACTAATATGATAAAACTATTTTTCCCCACCAAGTTTAGTTGATAAAAGTTTAAAGTTTATTAGAAATCTATGTATTTTTTTCAGTATTTGCCATTCACTATCTGTGATTTGAAAATCATTCAATTCGGTGAGAGAAGTGCACAATATGTTAATGCCAGTTCTCACTTTTAAACCAAATCCAATCATATCATGTGTGGAATTCCATCTAGTCGGACAGTCGAGTATGGGATTCAGATTTGATGGCACGCCAGCTGCTTCACAAGCAGACTGAAACTTCTTCTTTTCAATATCTCACTTCTTTTTATTTTACTGGAAATACTGCGTAATTTTGTTATAGAAGTACGTGAGTCAGAAAAAAATTGACTTTATAACTGAAGGCATAAGGTCGATTGTCACGAAAAAACAACCTGTACCTACTTCGCGACACTCAGTCCTAACTGCAAGACGCAAGAATATCGCAGGCTTAGTCGTGGTCTTGCTCAAATCTTGCACCGTCAGTCTTGTTCTTGGTCTTGCTAAAATTAGGCAGTCTTGATCTTGGTCTTGGTCTTGCAAAATGCAAAAACAAGACCAAGACTGCAAGACCAAGACCGATTTTGGGCAACACTAGTCACATGTCTATCTTCCATTATAAGTTGGCGAATAGCATCGATATTTTCTTGTGTTACTGGTGTTTTTAGCGGACCAGTAGAAGTAACTGAGGAGAGAGGAACGTCCACGACGAAACTCAGAATACCAACGATATATAATAGGTTGGGGAAAAAGTCTTTTCGCATTATAGTATGTATGAACTTGTAATAAAATCTCTTTGGCTGTAGTATTTGTATCTGGCTGGTTTTGGTATCGTTGAAAGTTAAAATTTTAAAGAACATAATTCCATATTCAAGTTAGGCAAATGTGTGATTTTCATTTGTTTTTCATACTGTCAAGATGAGTGAATCTAATGAAGAAATTCGATACATTTTAAAATTTTACTACAAAAAAGGTAAAAATGCAACGCAAGCCGCGAAAAAAAATTGCGATGTTTATGGACCTAGTGCAGTGTCTGTGAGAGTAGCACAAATTTGGTTTAAGCGTTTTCAATCCGGAAATTTTGATGTCAAAGATGCACCTCGCTCTGGTCGCGAGATTATTACGGATAAAATGGATGCCATTTTTGAAAAAGTGGAGAAAGATCGACATATCAGTAGTTACGACGTAGCTGAAGAACTGAGAATTGATCACAAAACAGTTTTGGCGCATTTGAAAAAAGCTGGGTACAAAAAAAAGCTCGAGATTTGGGTACCTCACGAGCTCACTGAAAGAAACCTAATGAACCGTGTACTCATTTGTGATTCTTTATTATGACGTAATGAAACCGAATCATTTTTGAAGAAGCTGATAACTGGTGATGAAAAGTGGATCACGTACGACAAGAACGTGCGAAAAAGGTCGTGGTCAAAGGCCGGTCAGGCTTCACAGACTGTGGCGAAACCCGGGTTAACTCGCAATAAGGTGATGTTGTGTGTGTGGTGGGATTGGAAGGGCATTATTCATTATTAGCTATTACCACCAGGCAGGACTATCGATTCTGAACTCTACTGCGAACAACTGATGAGATTAAAGCAAGAAGTTGAGAGAAAGCGGCCGGAATTGATCAACAGAAGGGGTGTGGTGTTTTATCATGATAACGCTAGACCTCACACATCTATAGCCACTCAGCAAAAATTAAGAGTATATATAGAGAGTATAGTCCTGACCTTGCACCTTCAGATTTCCACCTGTTTCGGTCTCTTCAGAATTCTTTATGCAATGTTAGGTTAATATCACGAGAGGACTGCCAAATCCACTTGTCGCGGTATTTTGATGAGAAGTCCCAAAATTTTTATAGCAATGGGATCATGTCCCTACCTACAAGATGGCAAAAGGTTATCGAACAAAATGGTACATACATACTTTAGTTAAATTTAAATAAACTATATTAAAAATTGTTTTAAATTATCTTAAAAAATGCGAAGAAACTTTTTCCCCAACCATATATACTCAGCATTCCATTACCACCTAAAATAAAACAATAAAAACGATCACAAATTGTGATATATTTATCGGATAAATCCCACAAACTCCAGTTGTTGTTGGTATTATTAAGTTATCTAATATAATATACACATATACATTTACATATGTACGTATTTGTACAAAGGGAGAGTTGATCAATTGGAAGAAGGAATTTAGATTAACAGGATTAGGGATTTTCGATAGTAGAAGAGAGTACAGAAAAAAAAATGATGAAGGGGACAATTAAAAAAAATATGGTCTGGGGTCATCAAATCTACACTCTAATAAGAAACTACCCAGATCCTCATTATGTAAGAAAATAGAAAAACAGACGTAGAAGACTATGACGAAGTTGATCAGTTGTCGAGATAACGGATGTTGGCAGTGACGGACTTAGGTCATCAGAGGCCCGGGGCGGCATTAGGAGGCCCTTGGGCCCCCAGCGTTACAAACCATTGACATATTTATAAGTTAAATTAAGAAGCAAACAAACTATTTAAATACTTATCATGAAAAACAACTCCCTTTTCTCTTCTGACAAACTTTCATGAATCAAAACTCAGTCGACCTGTGTAGTCCCCAGAACCGAAAGCCTATGGCGGATCGCCCCTGCCCCCCCTCTCCTTAATCCGGCACTGGTTTCTGGATGTTGCTGAATCAAGGTTTAGTCGTTATCACAGGTTGGATTCCCACGTAGTGTTTTCCCGTAGATTATTTAGGGTGGTCCCATTCTTTTTACCAATCCTTGGCGAGTTGTGAATTTGATATTGTGTCGCGCGGTCTTAAAAATTATTACAATTGCTGCAAGTTGCAACCTGCAACCTTTTCCGGTGGGGGAAATGACCTCGATGCGGACCTACGAGACAATCCACTTTACCCGGGCTTGATCTGAACCCGTTACGACGGGGGCGTGTTCCACATGTCTCGGTTTTGACGCCGGCTGTGGAGTGCCGGACACAAGGTTGCAGCGACGCAACGTCTCATTAACCTTAGCCAGATATTGCGATCGCTACCTCAGGGAGAAGTGCTACTCTGTATCGAGTATTGAACCCGACCGCCAGTGGTGGAGTATCCTTTCTCGGTGACTCTGACTAGCCTTGTCTGTATATTCTATGGGTCAGCCATCTGTAGAATGTTCAAATAAAATCTGGTCACCCTCCTGTGGGCTGTCATTTGTCAGTGTCAAGTGTCATTTCATTTGTCAATTGTCAATAGTGAAATTTTTATGTCGTGTCGTGTGTACATTTATTGAAACAAACGATTTCAAATAAAAATTAATTATTTTGTCTTTTGTGGTTGTTATCGATCATAATTTATTACATTGAAATAGTATAATGTGAATACATTTGCTTTTGTATTTACTTGTCATGTAGACTATTATAAAAATAATGATCAAGTTTTGGAAAAGCGCAGGTAAACATTGTCCGCTAATAGGCTATTGTTGTTGTTAGGTACTTATGTACACCGGAATTGTTAGTGTAACATCGTTACGTACGTCTTTTGCAGCTAAAGGAAAATCTGGCTGCCCTGTTCGACCACCAGAACAAATCTGTGCAAATAATACTACAACGAATATTCTCTTGGATACAGATTTGTGTAATGAAAGTAACGGTAAGAATAGTCTTATGTTTACGTACATGGTTTATTATAAACATTGTAACCAAAATTACATAATTTACTTGCATCGTTTCAGAGCATCATACTTCAAACATATTTGAAAAGAAATCAAAACTTTCATTGAGTATATACGACGTACTGATTGAACACCAAGCTCTCAAATACTTTGTTTTGTTCATGGAAACTATTGGCAAACATTTGCTTATTAAGTGTTGGGTGGAGATGGATAACTTCAAGTCACAAATGTTACATTTGAATAGTAATGAATCAGAGAAACATGCAAAATTAAGTCATACAAAAAGTTTAGATATTCATTGTAAGTGTAGCTATTTTAAAAACAATTGTGAAAACTCATTTACTCACAAAAATCATTGGAGAGCTAGTACTAGTAATCTAAAACAAAGTAAAATGGAATGCTCAACAAGTTCTTGTAAAAATTTAAATGAATACTCAAACTATATGGAAAGTTGTGATAGATGTGAAAATACAGAAAATGTAAATATTACGGAGCAAGCTATAAATTTGTTTAAAAAATATATAGCACTTGAAGCTCCGTGTCATCTTGATGTACCTGATGCGGTGCGAAAATTGGTGATATCAAATATATGTCAACCAGAAGGTCAGATTAAGGAAGACTGCTTTAAACCAGTACATGATATTTTGTTCAATCAAATGGAAACAAGTTATTTTAACGATTTCTTAAACAGTCCTTTCTATATCAAAGCTCAAATAGATGTCTTAACTAATGGCTCTCTTAATCTGAAAGATCTATTATATAATGAGACAATATTATTTTACTTTACTGAATATTTGGAGCAGGAAGGTTGCAGTGTATTGTTGGAATGTTTGATGGCTATGATGCATTTTCGTGACAATTTGACAATTGGATCCACCACTGGCAGTGAAGCGCAAAGTGATGCTATTGTTCTGTATGATAAATATTTTTCACTTCAGGCAACTAGCCCCATTGGATTCCCAACAGAAATTAGGTTAAAAGTTGAAAGTGATATATGCAGAGAAGAAGGCCCTCTGGTAACATGTTTTGATCAACCGTATAAAATTGTTTTCAAAACATTATCTAACTGTGTAAAAAATTTTTTAGAATCAGAATTATACTACACATATCTCTCAGAGATGATTCACTCTGTGGACCATGTGTGGACATCTAAATTTAAGTCACATTCAGACTGTAGTAGTGAATTCAGTATAAGTACACAAAATACTCTACTAGCAATGGGAGATTTACATTTTAAGAAAAAAAGAAATAATTCCGTACCTGATATGACAATAGACTCCAACCAGTTGTATAATGCAGATGCATTGTGGCAACGGAAAAAACATGATGGTTTAAGTCTTGGTAGAATTAATAGTCTCGGTAGATTTGAATCTAAATTTGAACCTGACCCTGATAAGAAAGATAAGTCTGTATTGAAAAAAATGGTCAGTAAACTTGTGCCAACATCCACTTCAAAAGTGGAAGAGGAAATGGCGTGGCAAATCGCTCATATGATTGTTAAGGATGTAACAGACTTAACAATGGCTCCTCCAGATAATGACCATGATGATGTATGAATATGTGATAGAATTACTTATGTTTTGTAAATAACCTATACTTATAATGTAAAAACTAAATCTATTAATAAATTGTTTAATTATTTTATTCTTGTACTCATGTCATTGTACCTCCACCATTCATCCGGTGTAAATAAATTCATATAAGATATATATATATATATATCTTTTTGGATATTCAACAGGCCTTTAACAGAGTGTGGCACAAGGGGCTGTTTATTAAACTAAAAACTCTACTACCAAACAGCATGTAGGTATATGATCCTAAAATCTTATTTAGAAAATAGATCATTTCACGTCAAACAAGATGACGAATTATCGGATCTCTATCCAATGAAAGCGTCAGTACCCCAGGGATCAGTATTAGGACCTATCCTGTATTCCTTATATACGGCAGACCTGCCTGATACAAAAGAAGTAATTACAACAGCCACATATGCAGATGATACTACATGTCTTGCAAGTGATAAAGATCCAGTCAAGGCATCACAAATATTGCAAGCTCATATTGACAGAATAGACGATTGGTTACAAAAATGGAGAATCAAGTCTAGTGTCACTAAATCGACACAAGTAACATTCACGCTCCGGAAAGAGAATTGTCCACCTATATGTATGAAGCACAATCCATTACCAACTAGTAATGGTGTTAAATACCTTGGCCTTCACCTTGACAGAAGACTCACTTGGTCGAACCGCATTAAAGCAAAAAGGAAAGAATTAACATTGCATTATAGGAGCTTATCCTGGTTACTGGGCAGCCAATCAAAATTATCTCTCAGCAATAAATTGCTTGTATACAAGGCTATTTTGAAACCAGTCTGGAGCTACGGAATCGAACTATGGGGTACTGCACAGCTAGCAACTCCAACATAGAAATTCTAGAGAGATACCAAAACAAAATACTGAGAATATATGAAATATCTCTAACTCTCCTTGGTTTGTCAGGAATTCTGAAATCCATGAACACTCTGAAATTCCAACTGTAAAAGAAGAAGTCAGCAGATTGAACCTAAAATATAAATGGACACACAAACCAACTAGCCAAGAACCTTCTACAGTCTAACAGAATCAGTCGCCTCAAGAGATGGCATACCTATATTTGATTTGCATCTCAGAAAATAGATGCTTAAAGTAGAGAAATTGCTCACAAATAGTTTTTTCGTAATGTTTTGGTGTCATTTGCTGAAATGACACTGAAGTAAACCCAAACAAAGATTAAATCTGATCATGGCTTATGGCCGTTGGGAATAAATGGGAAGAAAAAAATATATATAAGATATAAATATATAATATATATATATAATATATATTGTTACGCAAGTACCATTGAAGAAATGTCCGATCGGTATCGTAGGTCCTTATATCTGTGATGATAGTCTAACGGCGGAGGTCAGGACCGGGATTTCTGGCACTCCCTCTCCCTGCCTACCCCATGAGGGACTTGGCGTGAAGACACATAGGTACATGAAGTCTAATTTGCAATGGTTTTGGATGATGTATGGCCCCGTTATAATTATCACAGAGACATAAGAACTAAGGTCTCAGGGGTGGCAGCACGCCCAGCACATCTACATTTTGACATCTTGTCTTTGTGTGGCTCTCTTTAAGGCTGCAGTCATCAATGCAGTTCACATTGATGTTAAGTGATGACTGCAGTCTAAAGACACTTACACAAAGACCAGAGGTCAAAATGCAGATGCGTTACCACTTCTAGAGGCTTAAGGTGTAATGCCTCTGTGCCGTAAATTACAGGGCCATACACGTACATAACCACCTAATCGGAACACGATAGTGCTGAACACTACCATTTAGCGGCAAGTATTGTATTAGATAAATCGGTGGTACCACGCCCGCGAGCTCCGTCACTACATATTCTCTGACTGGAGCTCTAAAGCCAGTAAAAAATAAATTGTTGTAAATATATTAAATCAGACTCGTACTTACTTACTATATTATAAATGCGAAAGTTTGTCTGTTTGTTTGTTTATTACGTGAAGGAACGCAAAAACTGCTAAACCGATTTTCATGAAATTTGGCACATACATAGAGGGTAACATTACTAGGTAGGAATAACACGTAGGATAGTTTTTATCCCGAAAAAATGTTCCCGTGGGATGCCATGGGATGATTTGACGAGTTTCCACACGTTACGCGAAAAGCGACCTATACGCGGGCAACAGCTAGTTTATATAGAGTTAAGGCTTCGGCAGGGGAGAGCACCGCCCCCGCCTTTCCTCTCCCTAGAGATAAGAGATAAAAATATACCTTCTTAATTAGCGCAATTTACAGCAAATAATGTGCCATAAAAACAGTCTTGCTAGCCCCCCTCTTCTCCTAGAGCCATCCTGCTCCCAAAGGTGATGTTTGCCTCGTATCATTAACAAATCTTCCGTTGCCATGTCAGGAATTCAAAGTGCTGATTCGAAAGTTACGGAGTAGGTATCCGCCATCAAATTTACCGGCCGCTACCTGCAGTGATTTTCTTTTACCGAAAATCACTGCAGGTAGCGTTTTATTGAAAGAATATTTATTTGCGAGGAAGAACCGTGGCAAATTCCATACATCGATTTGGCGAGTGGCGGGCAGAGCTACGCCGGTTTCTCTTGGCTTCACCGGTGTGGGGACCACTACCGTCTATTGAGCTCCCCCCCCCCCGCCACGACAAGGCTGAGACCCTCATGAGGGGGAATCCTCGTTACCTACCTTTTCTCATTACTACCCTTTGTATTCTGTACCTGAAAACAAACTGCCTTTTTATTTTATCGCAATGAAAAATATTTATTTCCACTTTTATGTATATTGCACATACCTACGCCTACGGCGGACTTAATGGCACTAGGTGAATGCCTAAATAAGAGAATTCTTACAGTCAGCTTGGATACAATATGGTTCCAGGAACAATAAAACAAAACCATGTCAATTATTTGCGAGATTATTGACATTAATTGGGCACCAAACTTCGTGTTGTGACACTGGGAATATCTAAAATACAAAATATACAAACATCTCATGATGCTGCTCCCTAAGGCTGAGAGCCCTTTGCGCACGCCGATTACCCTTGGATTGCCCGGTGAAGTATGAAATTAAAGGAGTCATGTTTGTGAGACAGAACCATAAATAACCTATCAGGTCCACTATCAACTGGAAAAAAGCTGTCAGATAAATTAACGGTAAATATACGGCCTAATGTACGGCCCTGTAATTTCCGGCACAGATGCATAACACCTTAGGCCTCAGAAGTGGTAACGCATCTGCATTTGACCTCTGATCTTTGTGTAGGTGTCTATAGGCTGCAGTCATCACTTAACATCAATGTGAACTGCATGCTTGTTTGCCACATTTAGGACATAAAAAATCAACAGTGACAATAATCCTACACCCCTTAAATAATTAAAGAAACACTTGAGAAATACCTAGTTTCTTTTTGTATAAACTTTGTCTCAAACTTAGATTAATATATTTGGTACAGTCAAGGTCCTCCGCTTATCCAAAATCAATAGATATACCTAACATTACCATGGTATAGGTTGTCTATGCAAAATCGTTTATGGTTTTGGAGGATTGCAAAATAAAAACTACAGATCTTATAAAGTCATACGCATATATATTTATAAAAATATAAAACACAGCACATATCAAATGTTACATTAATTATTGACTAGCAATATTGCGCAAGTAGATAGACAAACATATCTTTGTGAAAGAAACTCAAGAAAATAAAAAAAAAGTCGAAATTTAAAATAATATTTTGAATTAAAACTTTTGGAATGTATAGGTAAATAAGCATACGAGGGTGTCCATTAATTGTGCGAGGCGTTTTTAGCTATTTTTCAACCCCTGCCACACTCACACAGATGAGATATCGTGAGATTTGGCTCAACCCCCTCCCCTCATCCTCTAACGTAATTATTTTAATTTATTTATGTTAATGTAGAGTCAATGCGTTGAATTTATTTTAAAAAGTAAAAATAATTTGGCTTAGCCATATTTTTATACTTAAATAATAAGTAGGTTTATACCTACTTGATCCCCCCTAAACACCTCTCGTATATAAATAATGCACACCTATAAAACAGCGGTAATTCATTCATGGTAATCAAAACACCAGAAACAAACAAGTTTATCTAAATTCATTACAAAAACGTACTTATTATAAATCTAAAACTCATCTAAAGAGCTTTAGCAGGTAATGTATTAATTGTTATATTTTTATTTTCCGCAATAACATATGAGAGCGAATTTAAAAATTGATGAAAAAATAAAAATTGAACCTATTTTGGTATCCATGCCCAAAATAGGTTCAATTTTTATTTCTTCATACCTGCGATTTCAGGATAACCAGTCCAACCGCTTCACCACTAAGCTTCGGAGGGGGTCGGTAGCTTAGTGGTAAAGCGGCTGGACTGGTTATCTTGAAGTCGCAGGTTCGAGCCTTGCTCCAAGTCTTTACGTTATTGCTTTAGTTTCTAAATGTATAAATTGTTAGATTGCAATTCCAGTCAAAATTTAGACATTTACACAAGTGATTACGAACGAATTAAAAAAAAGACTTATTAGTGCCAATTTATTAAAAAATAAACCTACGTTAGTAGGTATATAGGTTATTTTCCAGTTGAAAAGACGAGAAAGGGAATACGACGTCACAGGTTAGAAGTGCAAGTGGAACACTGATTTTTATTTCACTGACAATATCTTTTTTTAACTTAGCAGTAGTTATTTGTCGTTAATTATAGAACAGCACTTTGAATAAATATAATAATATTTCTAAGTACCTACTCACTGCCGCGTTTCTAAATATTCAAATGAAAACTTTGTTGCCCTTTCTCGGCTTGTCAAGTTTCTTACGGCACGCTTGGGAACTTAAATGCGCATATTTTCCACTTACTGGGGCAAGGTTTCGCAAACATTAAAGCTTTGTAAGTATACAATAGTGTATGTATAATTGTAAATTGATATAATTTATAATGCACACATTGTAAAGGTAATTTGAATACGAAAAAAAATACGTTTAATGTTTCTTATAAGTTAAATAAGTTAACATAGATAAAAGCATTTTTTTCATTCATTTTTATCACAATGGCAAGCAATTGTATGCATCGTAATAAAAATCATAAAGTAGCGTAATTAAGCGTAGGTGAAATTGTCGACATTTGTAACCGAGGGGGCACAGAACCAAGTAAAGGTGATTGTTCATCGACAAAATTGAAATCTTTTTGTATGCTTGAAAAAGTGGGCTGGAACCTTCTTTTATCAGCATTCCACTTCCGATAAACCAAAGCATTCAACAATGCTTGCATTGGGTTCATTAATGCCTGAAAAAATAAAAGATTTATTAACTAGCATAGTTGGTAATAGATGGCGCTGCTGCTACCATAAAGCAATGCAATAAATGTGAAGGAAATATTTGACAAATCGGGCAGGACTTCAGTAGCTCAATTGGAAGAGCGGCTGGACTAGATTCCCAGTAGGCCGCGAGTTCGCATCTCGCCTGAAGTCAAAATTTTCTTTCCATTTTTCTTTAAAATAAAATAAGATTTATTAAGTCAAGGTTCAATAAAATATGACTTTTTTTTATGGGACCGTTCATAAAATTTTAAGTTCGCAATCAGTACGTGACGTAATTTATAAACGCCCCGGTAGTGACAAAAAAATAATGAAAAAATGAGCAATTGCTACTCGGTAGCATGTGTATCTTTTCGTTGCTAGTAATGAGCATGCTTATTGCCAGCATGTTCAAAAATCAACCGCATTTGTTTTTCGAGTATGCTTTCTAGGGATGGATATAAGTGGGCGTGCTTCGAGCGGGTACTTTCCAACAAATCTATTGTTCTACTATTCCCAGCGGGTCCACGTAATGAAAAATATTATGTTTATAGGGGTGCTAGTTTCTAAGATTGATTTATATGGAGCACTTAAATTCAAAAGCAGTACCTATGCTTATTACTAGAAAATGTGAACAGATGCAGAATATGGTATTTTTAAGAATAATTTCGAGCATCCTTAAATATGAGCATGTGTATGAAACTTATAGAAATATAGGATTATGATATTATAAAGAAACTAACATTATTAAATTAAATAACTTTTTTTAGGCAGGCATTAGGCAAACTGACAGTCTGCCCGGGACCTCGAAAGCTGACAAGCGACCGGAACATTAGGAAAATTTTATTAATCATTTTAGGGTGAGATAAATTCGTAAATCTAGTTTTATTTCAAAGAGTGCAGCTCGCGAAAACTTAAGAACACATCAACATCATGACATCATTAAAACCAAAAGTAGACACTCCGATTAGGCAAACACGGCATCTTCATATGCTATCGGCATACATCATATGGATGAACTAGAAAGCCGGGTAGCCAATTGGTAACACAGAGGGTCGGAAAACTATCGTTAGCTTACGAATCCGTGGTGACTTACATGTGGCAAAACGTAGCCACGACAACGGCAAGTGCATTACATGTTTTACACCAAAGTATGCTAATAAAACGTAGCTATTTCTTGACAGAGCTTGCTGAGAACAATACTAACCATTATGTACCAGATGGATATAATGACCTTCACTGGCATATTAAACCACATTGTCCACACCATTATACCATTGATAAGATTAGGTAACCAGCAGACATAAAATACTGCGTTTATTAGACAGAATTTGAGTCTTAAAACATCAACCACTCTTCTTTCTTTACTGGTGAACTGGAATGAAATAATTTGGTTAATTAACGAATTTATTATGCAAATTTTTCGACGGTTAAACCACCTTCGAAACGCTTCAAATAAGCTAAAAAGTAACAATTCATATTTTATTCAATAGCTCGAATGCAGACGTAGAATATATTTCCCCATACTTAAATTTTGCGCTTTTACTACCTGTGATTGGTGACATACCATTACGATCTGACTGGGACCCACGTTATATTACTAGTATCACTTCGTATATAGTCGACGTTACTGATATGGTGAGATTCACAGACCGCACTACGACTTTACTTTCGAGCAAAGTACGCTTCGAACTGTCAAAACCCATACATTTCTGACAGTTCTAAGCATACTTTGCTCAAAGTAAAGTCGTAGTACGGTCTGTGAATCTCGCACATAGATTCGGTAATGTGTTGGTTGGAGAGCCCCAATGAAATGAAAGAGCGAGATTCACAACACAGCTAACACGGTTTTACTTTGAATGAGTGTTCAATATTCATTTTCTTTCACACATAGATGTTTCAAAAACTCTTTATTTTGGGAAGCATTTATTCACTGACACTGTAGTCTAGTCAAGTATAGTGTTAGCAGGCCACTACTACTACCTACTATTGTATTGTTCCCCACTGGCGAAGTCAAGAGAAACCCAGCTAGGGAGCGTTTGGCGTGGCTCTGGCCACCATTCGATGCTACGATGAGGAGATAGCTGGAGAAGACTGGTCCTGCACGCTGTCTCCAGCCGCCTGACAGTGGTCCCGCCGTCCGTGAAGGGGCCGGAGAAGGGTGAGGTGCTATAGTGAGTGGTCTGTGCAGGGAATGGAGCTGGCTGGTGTGCAGGTGTTCTGGAAAGGAATCTGTGGAGGAATTGGAAATGAGCAGCCACCAGCGAGGTCGCGGATGTGTGCGATCACGTTTCTGTGACCCCGCTTTCAATGGCGGACGAGTCATTGAAAGCGGGGTTGTTAGTGGGTGGTAGACGGGGTGGCGACTGACTTCATCACGGAGTCCCACATAACCCACTCCTCTCCCCAAGGGTGGGTATGCGTAACGCATTTTGCTGGCAATGGCAAAAAACACCACTACTGCTACATTCCTCGATTCGATCCCCGGGTCGAGGGTAAGTACCTACTAAGTAAGTGTAGTAACGTGTTTGGAGATGGCATTATAGGTTTCTCACCTAACACAAGGACACAACTGGCGAATCGTAAATATTTGCATGTACTATTGAATGCATAAATTTACCTCTACTTACGCCTTTGGAAAAAAATGAAGTTTCTTCACTTTATCAGCATCATCATCATTTTAGCCAAAAGACGTCCACTGCTGAACAAAAAGATTGCTACAACGAATGGCCCTGGGCCACCCTCATCCAGCGATTGCCCGCGACCTTCACCAGGTCGTCGGTCCATCTTGTGGGAGGCCTGCCTACGCTTCATTTTCCGGCACATGGTCACCACTCTAGAACTGCTCTACCCCAACGGCCGTCAGTTTTTGGAGCTATGTGCCATGCCCACTGCCACTGGAGTCTCGCTATTCGGTGAGCTATGTCGGTAATTTAGGTTCTCATACGGATCTCCTCATTTCTGATTCGATCTCGCAGAGAAACTCGGAGCATAGCCCTCTCCATTGCTCTCCGAGTGACTTTGAGCCTTCTTATAAGGCCCATAGTGACCGACGTTTCTGTTCTGTACTCTGGTTTCCCTTGAAAACGCATAAATCTTTCGCCTTTTTTCTTCACTTCTTAAAGTAAAATATGAATTTGACACGTCTGTGAAACAAATTAAACAGTGAAATACGACTCTACGTGATACTAAAGATGTACTGGCTGTGGATCTCGCCCTAAGGCTCGTTAGTAACTACACAGATTTGGACTAGGATCATAGTAATATGATGAGGTGAAAGACACCGACTAATAGTTCGATTCCGGTTTTGGCTAAGTCATAGTAAGAGTTTTGTCAAAAAGGTTAGAAACATAAAACGCCGACTATCTTACCTGAGCCAGTGGCAAAGCCACAGCAGTTTCAATATTTTTACTCGCTAACACATACATGATTGGATTTACTATCATCACTGTTGCGATAGGTAAGTATGTGGCACAGTAATTAGGAAGAATTCTGATGAAAGCACTTTCTATTGATGTTAAATTATGGCACCTGTAATATAAAATAAACTATTTTTATCATTGTCCTGGAAAATGAGCAAAGCGGGAATCCTATTAAATAAGGCTGTAAATTATTATATATTTTAAGTATTAAATACTAGCTAAAAAAATAATTCCGTCGCGTCTAGGGTTACCATCCGTCCGGACTTCTAGGCCTTTGTCCGGCTCTACCTATTCTTTGTACGGATTTTTTTATTTAGATGGAATATGAGGAATAAAACTTACATAAATATATTTTGTATGTGCAAAAATGGATTCAACACAATATCTCTAGCCATCGGACGCATTTTACGACCATTAGGTACCTAAGCATATCTATCTATCTTCACCATTTTTTACTTGTGACTTTGTTCAGGTTGTTTCATCAACGATGCTAAACTAAGACCCGATAAGTGAGCTTTGCAGGCGCAGACAAATAAAGAATTTGGGAAGAACGAGATAAAATAAATAATATTTTCCCTTAGAAAGGACGGCACCCTAGTTTCGTATGGAGTTAGGGTATCTACCTAATTAAATCAAGCGAATAGAATAGATTTGTCTCAATCCTTTTGTTGACAGGTAAGTAAAAAAAATTCATCGATAATAACGACGGTTAACGGATGACTTATGACGACGGTAGCCTGCGCACGAGTGCCATTTTAAAGCAGCACTTTGTGATGAATACAAATGTGAGTCGGAACTTAACACATACAGTTAGGTAAAATTCACACACAAAATAACCAACTGAAAAAAAACATTCTGTCGTTTTTTCTCTAGAGCACAAATGGCATTTGCCATTATGTGCCATACCTGTTTAGGTTTACTAATTCAAAAACACTAGGTTAATTTTTTTTGCATATTTATTTGAATTTTCTGCTGCTTTTTCGCCTTGTTGTAAGCTATGAGGAATTTTTGATAGCTAAAACTGGCCAAGTGAGCGCGTTTCGGGCCCCGCACAATACTTATATCAGATCAGGTTCAGTTTCTCCAAGTGCATTTCTCTAGTCTGTCCAGTATTTCATGTAAACTTGTAAAGCCTGCTTAGCTATCATATCCTTACATATCCGTTTGACGTCGTTATATTTACTACTACCGTGAATTTTTTCACACCTCTCAATAAAATACAACCACTCAGAAGGTAGGGGATGAGCTTGGCACTAAAAAAAATTGGCACTTCAAAGCTTACCATTTCACAAACGCATCCCTTTATCGATAAATGTTCTTCTGAAGTAATATTTTTTAAAGATGTAGGTATGCAACGATATCTCATACGATAACCACCCTATCGTAAAAGATATCGTTGGACACATCTTAAAAAAAAATACATCCCCACTTCACACGTTTTCTCCAAGTTTTTATATTATCATTTTGTCAGTACAGTGAATAATAATATATAGGTATATACATATTATTCATGTTAAATTACAGTATCAATAGTAATCGAGCTAAGCTGCGGACAGACGGACGAACGGACATGACGACTATGATTTCCGATGCCTTATAGACTACCTTTTAGGCACCCTAAAAACCAGAAGAGCTAACAAAAAGTCACGAAATGAAGCCACGGTACAGTAGAGCAATTACAGTAAGAAATCAGAAATCACTGTGCCAGAACACAACAGTAACCAGATATTAATTAAATATATTTACTTACGTAGCATTAGGTATGTAGAGAATGGACAATCCTATACCTGTAGTAGCAGCTGGCAGGCCCCAAGCAAGAGAATGGAATAGGGTTGAATGTGAATCACGACCTTTAATTGTCAACCATGTATCTATAGCATAAAACAAAGTCCAGAACCATGTTGCTGTATAGAAATACTGTGTCCATGCCTAGAAAGTAAAGACATACAAATAGATCATGTAGAATGGTCACATAATAATAATCATCATTATTCCAACTGAATGACATCCACTGCTGGACCAAAGCCTAAAACGAAGACAATCCAGAATTCTGTGTCAACTTTTTTCAAGTCTTTTTGACGTTTCCTCTCCTACTTATTTAAAAAATAATTTCCAGTATCTCTGCTCTTCTCACTCATTACATCTTCGCTCTAATGAATCTCTCACTCTTTCTATACCCCTTCATAGTTCCGGTTTCGTTGCTAACTCTTTTACTGTTCAAGCGGCTCGCTTGTGGAATACGCTGCCAGATGTCATCCAAAGATCGTGTTCGAGGCTGACGTTAAAAAACAATTTAAAGAAACATCTTTTAAGCGAATTATACGAGTATGTGTGTGATTCCTAAGTGGGAATCCTTATCAGAAATCATCATCCAAATTGCTTATTTATTGATGTGTAAGTATATTTTATGATATAATAATATATATGTTTAGAAATTATGTTATTGTATCTGTATAATGTATATGTAGTTTTTATGAATTTCTCTATAAGTATGTATGTATAGGTATATATATATGTATATATATCATGTATTTTATTAAGCTTATGTAATACTTTTGTTTTTAAATTTTCTCCCATAACTGTTGTGCCGCTCAGATAGCTCTCTAGACTCCCGATGGTTAACTGGAAAAGAGCGCTTTTAGCGTTAAGTTCGCCATTTGTCATCGTGTATTATATTGTGGCAATAAAGTTTAAATAAATAAAGCCTCCCCATACAGAGGATATGCCAAAATTGATGACTGGCGATCGCAGTGATGGAAGTTTTATCGCAGGACACTGCCCATCTTGCATTATTGCACGTCCTACCAGCCCCATTGGAATGGTAAGACCACCATTGTTTGGTTGACTACACTATAACAATTAAATCCTGTTTTTTTTACATAAATTAATGACTTACTGATGTTATACTGCAAAACAGAACACTGAAATCATCATCCTGCATTGGCATTATAGTTTTATACTTCAACCATAGTGATGAACGCACAAGGACACCTGTAAATAGAAATAACAACAGTATTTAATACCAAAATAAACAAACCAAATAAATATTTGAAGTACCTATAATTTTTCAGTGTACAAGAAGACATTACCAAAAGAAGCCAGCAAATCAGCAACAGCTAACCAAATAATGATATGTCGTCCTCGTGAAGAAGAATTTTGGACTCCAGATACTCTCCTTATAATATATGGAAATATCTAAAAGGAAAATCAATACATTAACATCGAATCATAATCAAAAAAGACACCCAAAATTAAAAAAATATATATTTAAAAAATAATTTGGGCAGGATTAGCCCCATTTAGGGATATAAAAATATGAAAAATAGACTACAACCAATACTCATACTTTCCAAATGCAAACACAAATTGTCATAATAATTGGTCAAGCCGTTTTAGGGGAATTTTATATTTATTATTTTAATTATGTAGACATCTGGTAAATACTTAATTTCTATCCTAACTAAAAAAGTTTTGCTAGTTCCCAAAAACCAAAAAAAAAGTATGTGCATTTAACAACAAATTCAACAAACTGCACTTCACTTAGCGATACCAAATATCGGACCCCTAATCCTGAGGGGGCACAATTGGAAAAAATGATGAGGGTGAATTTTTATGATGTGCACACCGAAAGATAAAAGCAACAGTCTGAAGTTAGTTGCTAAACAGATAAAAAACAGTCTGAAGTAAGTTGCTAAACTTTTTGTTGTTTTGTTTTTATTTCTGTACATAAGTACACATGCTGTTTTTTTTTTAAGTGTTAACATCTTTTTATTAACCTAATAGTTTAATTATAGGCATCAAATCGCTGTTATGCATATTGCTGGAGTCAAGTAAAACGATATTTACTTAAATATAATTTTAAACAGCGTAAAGGTCAGTATCAGTCAGTCAATTATTTATTATGTCAGTCAATTGAGTCACAGTCAGTTATTTGAGTAAAGAGATGCTACTTTACCAGAACATTTACAATGAAATTTTTAGGGCAACCTGAAAGGCTGTGTTTTGGCACTGTTATTCTATTTCACTATACATGGGCACTGTAATAAACCTATATCAAATGAAATGCCACCAAATTTATGTCATATACCTAACTCAAAAATGCATTATAATAATAATAATAATAATATAATAATAATAAGCCTTTTTTACTGAAAGTTTTACAAGAAAGTTCAAATCATTCCTCAGTGTGTCCTTTAGACAGGAAGGCCTCCTCCAACTTCTTCCATTCTTCTCTATCTCGTCCTACTCTTAACCAAACCTTAACTAAAATTCAAAAATGCATTAAGTAAATGAAATAAGCTAAGAGCACACACCTCTTTCAAGGTGCCCACCAAGCCTGTACATAATATGTGTGTTATTTCTATGACAGATACAAAATAGCTTACACAGGAGGAACAATAAATACATCAGCATTAGGATCCAGTTTGTGTAGAAGTATATAGTTGTATAATACTATTAAATTACTGTGAACAGCACAACACCTATCCCCTTTCAAGAATTCATAAAAGCTATGTGGCAATCTGTACAAGCACAGTTATTTCTAGATAGAGGTGAAGAGGAAAGCTAATATAAATTAATAATATATATATATGTATATGTGTATTTAAATTAATAAATATAAATTAATTAATAATGAAAAGTTTATCACCTGGTACATAGATCCCAGAATACCAATTGTAGATGAAATTAAACAAACAGTATTATAGGATTCTGTATTAAATTCATCCATAATCCGAACTGATAAATCTTCTTTATTGCCACTATGGTGGCAGCAAAATGTTTGAATCGTAGGGTCGGACATTATTACTAATTACTATTTATTAATATCATCCATCTAAGAAAATACAATATAGCACTTGATACGACTTGAAAGTTTGAAACTTAAATTATAGGTACATACCGGTTTGAAAGGTAAAAATCAACAGTTATAGCAGGTAGGTAACCTTTAGTATTATTATTCCTTACACACTTACACGTTCTAGGACTTTTATGCAAGCAGACTAAAACTATCCTTATACGCCACTATACGCTAAGCTCAAAGACGTATTGCATTCAAATCAAACATTACAAAAAAAACAGTGTTTGGATTCACAACTCGTAGTTACTTCAGACACAAAATTTAACTTTAAACCTAATAAACTTATCTGTTTCCAAGTTTTGATCACATTTTACAAAAATTAAAATGCACCGATAATTACATAAAGAACTTTATCACAGACCAATAACCAAGTATGTTTATATATATATTTTTTAATTTTTGCCTAAACTTTGAGGATTACTATTTTTTTTTTTTTTATTATGGCATCGCTATTACGAATATTGCCAGTGTCAAGTAAAACGATATTTTATATTTATTTTAGAAGCGTAAAAGTTAGTATAATAGTCATCAAGTATAATATGCAAGTATCAAGTATTTATGTTATCAGGTATAATATGTCAGTCAAGTGAGTTACAGTCAAGTTATTCGAGTAAAGCGATGGCTACTTTACCAAAACATTTACAATTAAGTTTTGGAGGCAACCTGAAAGGTCGTGTTTTTGCACTGTTATTGTATTTACACGGGCACTGTAATAAACCTATATCAAACAAAATGCCACCAAACTTTATTCAATATAACTATAATATAAAATAAAAAATACACCAAGAAAATGAAATAAAATAAGAGCACCACACGCCTCTTTAAAGGTTCCCGCCAAACCTTTGAGGATAATTTTTTTTTTTTTTTTTTGTTATTATGGCATCGCTATTACGCATATTGTCAGTGTCAAGTAAAACGAAATTTCATATTTATATAAGCAGCGTAAAAGTTAGTATAATATAGTCATCAAGTATAATATGTAAGTATCAAGTACATAAGTTGGAGTTTTGGCGGGAACCTTGAAAGAGGCGTATGGTGCTCTTATTTTATTTCACTTTCTTGGTGTATTTTTAAGTTATATTGAATAAAATTGGTGGCATTTTGTTTGATATAGGTTTATTACAGTGCCCGTGTATAGTGAAATAGAATAACAGTGCGAAAATACGACCTTTCAGGTTGTCTCCAAAACTACATTGTAAATGTTCTGGTAAAGTAGCCATCGCTTTACTCGAATAACTTGATTGTAACTCACTTGACTGACATATTATACTTGATAACTTATATACTTGATACTTACATATTATACTTGATGACTATATTATACTAACTTTTACGCTGCTTATATAAATAAATATGAAATATCGTTTTACTTGACACTGGCAATATGCGTAATAGCGATGCCATAATTAAAAAAAAAAATTAAAAAAAAAAAAAAAAAGTACATAAGTTTTTTTTTTTTTTTTGTTATTATGGCATCGCTATTACGCATATTGCCAGTGTCAAGTAAAACGATATTTCATATTTATTTATATAAGCAGCGTAAAAGTTAGTATAATATAGTCATCAAGTATAATATGTAAGTATCAAGTATATAAGTTATCAAGTATAATATGTCAGTCAAGTGAGTTACAATCAAGTTATTCGAATAAAGCGATGGCTACATTACCAGAACATTTACAATGTAGTTTTGGAGGCAACCTGAAAGGTCGTATTTTCGCACTGTTATTCTATTTCACTATACACGGGCACTGTAATAAACCTATATCAAACAAAATGCCACCAATTTTATTCAATATAACTTAAAAATACACCAAGAAAGTGAAATAAAATAAGAGCACCATACGCCTCTTTCAAGGTTCCCGCCAAAACTGAGTACATAAGTTATCAAGTATAATATGTCAGTCAAGTGAGTTACAATCAAGTTATTCGAGTAAAGCGACGGCTACTTTACAAGAACATTTACAATGTAGTTTTGGAGGCAACCTGAAAGGTCGTATTTTCGCCCTGTTATTCTAATTCACTATACACGGGCACTGTAATAAACCTATATCAAACAAAATGCCACCAATTTTATTCAAATTAACTTAAGAATACACCAAGAAAGTGAAATAAAATAAGAGCACCATACGCCTCTTTCAAGGTTCCCGCCAAAACTCCGATAATTATTTTACTTTTTGTGATTTTTGTCACTGTCACAGCTGTCACTGCATTTTTACAAGGTGATGTACGAATACTAACCTGATATATTAAAGTATCGATATAAAATTATTTTTCATATCAATTTAAATTATGTAATATTATATTGTATTAGCATTATACTCGATAGAATTTCTTGTTTCTTAATAAAATACCGAAGAAGAAATTGATGTAAATTAAATAATTTTTGTTTTCTTCTTTTTTGCACCCATATAGCACGGATTTTTTTCAGAGATTGTTAAGAGTGTAATATAAGTATAAGCACAACATAACACTTTTTTTTTTCATTTCATGAAGTTGCAAACAGGTATCTGTTTACATTGGTAAGTAATAGCCTATCAGTCTACACGAAACCAGAGCTTTCAATCTAAATGCGTTGCCACTCCTAAGGCCTCAGATATTACGCATCTGTGCTGTGAATCACAGGGCCGTACAGATCTGTGCCACTAACTTCTACATGCGTATCATCTGAAAATTGAAGCAGGTTTACATTTCTATTCAATTACTCATATCATTAACATACCTAGACCCGTTCTTGCTACTTTTATAATATTGTTTAAAGGTATAGTAATAATGAAAAAATAAAAAAATATCCTGTTGCACTCACGTAAGTAGAAGATTTTTCGAGAATGCACAAAAATCAAATGTTTATTGGCATTTAACATGACCGAAGCGTCATCGTGCTACTTAAATTAACTAAACATCATGATTAAAATTTGGAATACTTGGCAACAATATTTACAGAGATGCATTCCAAGGAGCTGGTCAGCATAAGACTCACATTTGAAGGCTGATATAGAAAATCCTACTGAAATTCAACATTACCACAATTTGCAATTTATTATTTATTTTCTAAAAATATAGTAGTTACATAAGATCTTCAGTATACAATATAGCTGCCTTTTATATTTCACCATTTAACTGGCATGCAAATTAGAGGATACATTTTGTTACTAAATCATAATTATTACAATTATACTCAACTCTAATTTAGTGAGTGGATTTTACTAAGACTCAGCATATATACTATAAAAGAATATGAATTCGTGTTGATAAAATATCGATATTAACTGCTCATGTATGAGAAGATGATATCGATATTTATCGAAACAACCATATGAAAGGCGGCCATTGTAATCGCCCAAATTTTTGTAGGCAATCACGCCAATTCTGTAGGTATTTCTACTCCATGTATATAGCTCAATGGAGTTGTCGGACAGTCGTAAGCGGAGTGATGACCAGTTTTTTCTTGACATTCTGCTAAGCATTCACAAACGTTGAAACGGTGTAGGTACTTGGTCTGTGATAGGTATATACAACGGTTTGAAAGAAAACTGTTTTTTTATACAAAAACTGAAATAATAAAAATACTCCGTTTCTTGTCTACAACATGTACAATAATAAATAAAAAAAAAAATAGTAATAATCATCCTATACATGAACTGAAATTATATGTTTATGTAATTGTTTTTTTTTTAATTATAGGAATAAGATGTCCATAATTTATACAAACAGTATGCATACCCCATACATATTTTTTTTACCAGGAGAAAATGCGTTACGCATAACCACCTTTGCGGATAGGGGTGGGTTATGTGAGACTCCGGGAAAGGATATCCCGTGGGTGTTCCGACTCCGCCATAAGTAGCGGAGATACGGGGACGCTATCGCACCAGCCCGGGACCTCTCATTCGGGCGACGGACTGCCCCTAGTCCGTCGTCCCTGGTCCCTGCCCCGACCACTTGCAACACCAGGCGACCCATGACGCCCGCTTGGAGGAGTCCAGGGGCACACAGTTCGGCCCTGGGGAGCGTCGAAGGCATTCTAGTTCCCTCTTCCGACCCCCCCGCGGACCCACCACGTCTCTATCCGACGACGAGACCACTGTTAGGCGGCTGAGGATAGGGTGCAGGGCAAACGAAATACCCGTACACCTCCTCCCCAGCCGTCTCCTCTCCACAGCAGCGAGTGGAGGGCAGAGCCACGCCAAGCGCCGCCCCCTCGCTGGGTTCCTCTTGACTTCGCCGGTGTGGGGACAACCACTGGGTACTGAGCCCCCCCCCGCCACGACAAGGCGGAAACCCTCGGGGGGGGGGACGCATATTTACCCTACCTCTACCAACGGCCGCACATAAAACACAAACATACTCACGTACGCACACTGTCGCAATGTGATGTAGCTTAATGCCTAACCTGTGCATCCCTATTTCACTTGCTAGTAATAAAATCGAGTAGGTTATGGTTGGTAATATTGTTTTCTTTTATAAAATATACTTATAGGTATGTGAACATTTAAAAATAGGGGACCACCGGCAGCCAAGCTACCGGTGGCTAGTGACCTGACCTGAGTTGCACCACGAAGATAATTAGTTTTGTTGTCCAACAGAATTATTAAACCTGGGTTGTACCAAGATATTTCTTAATGTTAAAGTTATTGTAACATTTCACATCCTTCTCTAATTAAAAGGAATCTGTTAAAGTTAGAGACGGATGTGAAATGTTGCAATAACTTTAACTTTAACAAATATCTTTGAGCAACCCAGGCTTAATAATTCTGTTGAACAACAAAACTATCTACCCACTAAAATCTTCATATAGTCTTCATATATTATCAACTAAGTAGGTACCTACTAGATACAGCATTGCATGCTAACTTTTCTAAAAAAATTAGACAGGTACTTAGTACTTACTACTTAAAGTACCATAATATGTAAATCACTATATTTACAGAATTATAAATAGGTAGGGCCCCAGGTTGTTGCTTCATCTACTTGATCGTAGTTGGACTACTTGTTTTGTTTTATTCTTTTTGGTTTTTATTTAATTTTAAAGCAGCCGGTTTTTTTTTAATTCTACGATAGAATATCATTCAAACATTCAAGATATTGTGCGGTATCACTCCTGAGTTCCAGAACAATTTATCAATTGTCGGACAGAGGACAAAATTAGGCATTTAATACGAAGTACTTACTGCGTAGGCACTACGGCATAGTATCTTAAAAACGAAATTGAACCTTTTTGCTTCAAACATAAAGTTCACATCAAGAATATGCTATCGTGAGTGTATGAGTCCCAGGGATAACAAGTGCAAATCATTCTTCCGTTGCGGTCAACTATAGGTCTTTAGAGGTACACCAGAAAACATCGACACCAGAAGATATCGATATCGATGTTGTTACGTTTTTACTGTTTATGTAGATACTACAGCATATAACCGTGAAGTCATGGTAACCGCGCTATCGTCGATTTGTATAACATAATTTAATTTTAATTTTTGACTGCGGGATTTTCAGTCCCTCTTCTTTCAGCCCTGCCGGGGCTCAAAAATGTACCTGGTACTACCTAGGTACATTTGATGATCTGCAACACTACATTTTTGGAAGACGTATTCAGATGTAGGAAAAAGATCGGGAAGTGTGCCAGGAGTCAGGACCCGGGTATCTGGTGCTCTACCCTCTCTGCCGTAAGGAACTTGGCGTGATACTTATTCTGATTAATTACGTAGCTTGCACCGTGACTAGCAGCCATTTTGAGAACACAAGGCTACTCCGTTCACACATTTATAAACAATGACAAATTGGAGGTTGTTTTTCTAAAAATCAGAATATTCATTGCCACCTAAAGTCAATTCGGTAGACGTTATATGATTGGGGAAGACTAAATTGCGACCACAACATAAGTAAAAACAAGAAGACAAAAGACTACTCGCGAGTTTACCACTAAAAAGTCTCTTTAATTTCTCTTCGCCCCAAACTGTAGCACGAACAAAGGATTCTTAATAACTTCCAAAGTGTTGTTCAGGGCTTCGAGGCTCCAGAGTTTCACTGCCTCAGGGCCTCTGAGTAGGTAAGTAGGTACGTTGATAACACGCATGATGTTTAAAATGTTCGCAAGCGTCCATGAGGTGACCCGTATAACTGTCAACAATTTACGATATTTTTTTCTGACGAAAAAACCCAAGCCTCATTATGGTCATCTATGTCCGCGAAAAAGTGCGCAGAACGGAATAAGTAAGTAGGACATGCCTACTTAATAACTTTTTAACAAAAAATCAATCGACAAAAAGAGGAACTGCAAAAATTAAAAATAATTTATAGCTAAACTGATCTACCTTCCTAATTTACCCTTTTAACTGAAAAAAGAATCATGGAAATCGGACCACACAGTAAATAATGTGGTCATATCTACAAAAAAAAACACGTCGAATTGGTAATCTCCTCCGAAAAGTTATTTGAAGAATTGAGATAAGATTATCATCTTCTTCCAATTGGTTTTAAAGGTCCTTACTACAGTTTTTGAGACAACGACGACTTTTAGATCAATTATGAAATATTTGCTTGGAAATCGCGGATCAACAGTGATGACGATACCGGATCTGGATTACGGAAAGTGAAGAAACATTGTCAAATTATTTCATCTCTACCTGAAATAAAAGAATTTTGGAGAAAAAATTAGAAGTCTTATGGGGATGATGTTATTCATTCAGTTCTGATACTACCTATAAATTATTAAATGTTTTAAACGAAATCGTTAGAGTAAGTATAAACGTATAAAGGTACCTGATTATTTATCAATTTTTTGATTTAAGAAGTTAAGTAGGTACCTATGTGTTTACGAGTGTCTAAATAAAAATAAATATATATGTACAGTGAGCTACATCATTTACAAGAACTGTACCTAGTTTAGTCATACTTTTGTTTACAGTTGGGTTTCTATGGTTCTTGTTATAGGTCAAAAGTCATCGCAGTATTTAGGTACCTCACTATTGATTATGTAAACGAAAGCGTTTGTATGTACGGGTCAATGTCGTTTTCAAGCTGTTATTGGTGAAAATAGACCTCCTCGCCAGCCAATATAGTGAACAGCCCTTCTCACAAAGCACGACGTTAGTAACGTAAATTACATGAAGTAGGTCGGACGCTCGACAATGTTATACAATTGACGCTCAAAATTATTAATCGACGCTTAAATAAATAATTATTTAGCTTATTTTAAATTTTAACGAGTTTCCTCAGAAGTGAATATCAATGTTATAAAAATGAAGAAGACGCTTGTTATTGTGCTTTTCACACTCGTGCTACTTATCAATGTCGACGGGAAGAAAATATCTCGAAGCCGAAGCAGCTCTGGATCCAGTCGCAGTTCCAGTAGGCGATCTGGCTCACAGCCAGCGCCAACTTCTTTAACTAATCCTCAAGCTTCAGCGCCAAAGCCTTCATTATTTGGATGGCAAGAACGACCAGCGAAGAAAACACAGACATCCCCATCGAAACAAAGTCAAACTTCCAGCAATCAAGGTCATTCTTATCCATCTAGTAATACGGGACTTTCTGGAAACAATCAACTGAAACCGAATAATCAAGAAAGTATTCAAAGACACAATGTGCCTGCTCAACAAGCTCCGTCTCACACTGGATCTCAAACAAATAATCAAATGAGTCATTCCTACCCTGTTTCAAATGGTATGTCCGGTAATTCTGGTGCTGGTGGTGTTGGATATCCGCAACAACAAGGAGCTGGATTGTCGGGCGCTAATGCAGCGCCACCACCCTACCAAGCTGTAAATACAGGGAATAATAATTATAAGCCTCAGAATTATCCAAATAATAATTTAGGTAATAATTATCATGCACAAGGGCCACCACCCCCGTACACAAGTGCTGGAAATAATTATCATCCAGCACAAGGGCCACCCCCGCCTTATTCCCATGTTGGAAATAACTACCACCCTCCAGCACCACCATCATATAACAATTTTGGACATAATTATGGCGGACACGGAGGATACGGATCTTATGGACCAGGATACGGATCACAAATGCCTGGTTACTTCGGTAATTATGCTAATAAAGGATATGGAGGTATGAGTCGTACTGGGAGTGCTCTTACTGGAGTTGGTATTGCTGGAGCTGGTGTCGGAACTATTTTAACTGGATTAGCACTTTGGAATTTAGCTCGTTCAACAGGTCATCATCATCATACCGTTATTTATGACAACAGAGGCCAACCAATAGCCGTAGCACCAGATAATAGTACATCTCCAGCAGTTGACCCTATTTTAGCGGATTTAGTTAATTGTACCTTAACCATTAGTGGTGAAAATGCAACAGAAATTCTCGCTATACCTTGTTCTATCGCGACTTCGTTTACCCCAGACGCTGACATAAAGGATGTCAATGAAAATAACAACGATAAAGATAAAACTAAATGTACAATAACAATAGTTACAAAGTCAGAGCGTGAGTTTATGACGACAATACCGTGTTCTGTTCTTCTCAATACTGCTGCAGAGAATAATGTTACAGAAGCACCCATGACTATGAATGGAACCGCGGCTATAGACAGTTCAATAGCAATACCTTCTGATCAACCAAAAGCCTTGCGGCTATCTGACGGAGATAATGTTTTCAATAACACAGAAACTGCTTTAGATTGCACACCCCAACCCGGTGATATCAGAGACCCTATTAATCCCTGCTTTAGTGTAACTCACAATCTTACAGTTATTCCTTTGCAAACCACTTACAAACCTTAAATGTTTCGATATCTTAATATATTGTAATACTTAAACTTTGTGTTACATAACTACCTATATTATGTCAATAAGTTTTTTTTTGTAAAGAAAATCTAAAATCTAAATATTTAATTGGTATTATTATTTTATATTAATTAATAATATTAAATTTCGAGAAAGCCGATAGAAAAGGTATTTTAATGACGAATTCATTTATGTCCGATGTGTGCTTACCTATTACCTGAAAGTTTTTTAAAGAAGAACTCGGGTGAATTTACACGTGTAAAGGAGATGTTGCGAGCTCGGCTCTGGTTCGTACACGTCCTCAAAAAATGGGTAAATTAAAGAAGAATCCGAAAAAAATACAATTAATTTATTCAAGAATATATTTTAGAGTTACAACCACATTTGATTCAAACGATTTTATCATTTTCAACTATGTTAAACATGGCGGCGATACAGCCGACACTTGGGATCAATCGATTTTGATAGTATTTAGAAAATATTACTTTTTTCTCCAAGTACTCTATAATCAAAATACAATTTAAAAAATGAAAATGCAAAATGACATCGCCCGCCATATTCGCCATGTTGGTTTTGAGTTGCAATTCTAACTGAAAATAATGTTTTGTAACTGCAAACAAAGCTAAATAAGTGAAAATATGCAGTAAAAAACGTTTTTATATTGATTTTGCCTGTTTAATGATATTGTGTACAATACATGGCCGGAGGTCCATACATTTTTGCAACATCTCCTTTATTTTCTAACATTATTCAAGTAGGTAATATACATGCCCAAGAAAAATGTGTTAATCTTAGAATAGTCACCTTCGTCTGTACTTTTAAATAATAATAAGAAGGATTAAATAGTATGTATACAAATTACCTGTAAGTAAGTACCTACCTACTTAATGATGATAGATGTAGAAAATAAATAAATAAATCTACTTATCGATGATTACTTATTATGTAGATGATGTATGTACCTATGTTATTCACATCGTTCTAATTTTATAACTGAAGAAGGGGCTCACCTATCCAAACCAATGATACGCCGAACGCTAATGCCTATCGTACCTCTCTATCATTTGATCTGATGGTTTAATTATCCTTATAGGTTAACCCACTGCAGAATCATTTCGTTCATCCAGATATGCTGAAAACTTCATTTTTACGCTTAAGTATAATCTAGAGTATTCTAGAGAATATATATCCACTAGGTTGCCTATCAAAAAATGGCCGCAAGTATTTTTTTATGTATCTTTTTCGGGAAAGATTTTTTTTTAATTTGGTTTTTCAATAAAATATAATTCACTTCACGGCAATATTTATAAAGACTCTCATAAAGAAAATCACGGCTGCCGTTGCGGCACTTGGCCACCCTTACATATGTATTTTCGTTCCGCCCGATAACTTTTTACGTCCATAACGTACATGTATTATTTATACATAATAATATATCAAATTAAAGCTATTTTTTTTCTCATTATTATGATATACGGGCGCCAAAATGAATCGGCCGCAAACAAGAGTTGCTGACTGTTAAAGATAAAATAATAAAAAAAAAAAATACTTGCGGCCAAATTTGGACAGGCAACCTAGTGGATATATTTTCTCTAGATTATTAGATATGCGTAAAAATTAGGTTTGCAACATATTTGGATTAAAAAAAAAAAGATTCTGCAGTGGAATCTTAACCTATAAGGATAATTAAAGCATCAGACTATCTATCAAAGTCATCCGTGCACACTACTAGCATACACACTACAGCAGCACAAAACCCCCCACCTTCCCACTAGTTATTAGCCCACAAAGAATCAAATTCCATCCAGAAATAATGAAACAAGTGCAAGTCGGACTCACGCACAAAAGGTTTCCCTACAGGTATTATTTTAAATAACTACAAATAGATCACGTGATTTAAATTTTTGAATCAAATTATTATTTGTAGTTTTTAAATGACAAACGTTTGTTTTATATTATTTCGCATTAACATATGCTTGTGAAATATATTTTATTTAAAGAAAGATGGAAAGAAAATTTTTTTCTATATCTAGTCCAGCTATACTCTAAGTGTGTTCCGCGGAACCCTGGGGTTCCGTGATACCTCTGTCGGGGTTCCGCAAGAATTTAGAAAAAATAATCAAAACACCTCTCTCTGGTCGCTCCGCGGCCGCACAAAACGCTATGAACGTTATTTATTTATTTGTATTTGTAGAAGCATGTGTTACAATAGCTGGTATCAGTTGTTGCTTCAACGTGCTGTCGTGGGCTTGAAGGCGCTGCGGCCATCGCTGCGTAGGATACTGTCGGCGGTGGTGTCGCGAGCCGCTCAGGAGTTGATGTTAGTGGTGGCATCTCGCCCTTTTCGGCGGGACGCATCTCCACGTCGGCGGTCAGTCCACACGGGGATTCTAGTCCCGCGTATGATGTTGAGGGACTTGGCGTAGGTGAGGCCTGGGAGGGACGCGAGCTATGGCTCGCTTCAAACTCGTCGGCCTGTTCCTGGGAGGTGTTGTAACTCGATGATGAAGAATTTCAGCGTCTAAGACGTTTGTCTTCTGGGACAGACGAGTTGTTGCTACCAGAGGAGTCTGCCTCGCTTCGGCGCCGTTTGGTGCTATCTATAGGTTGCGGCCACGGCGGGATGAGCTAGTATCGACGAGGCACGGCCCTCTTCCTGGAGCTCTGACAGTAGGTTGGGGGAGGCCTCAAGAGTGTGCTCGAATGAGGGCGTTGGTTGGGGTATAGGCGACAGGGTAGGACCCAAGTCCTGGCCCACCGCCAGGGTTGAAGATGCTGTCGTGCTGGTGGTGCTCTCCAAGGCTACTTGCGGGGCGGGGCGGCTCACTACTTGGCGAACGGGGAGCTTAGTTCCCCGCGGCTCAAGTCGCTCTCGCTCGCGCCGTTGCATGGTTTGGCCCGAGACAACTTCAGTTTGTATGTATACACTTATTGGGCATGTTCACTCTATAGATATCAGTTTTGGATATAAGTGATATATATAAGGGATATAAGCGGCTTTAGCGATTTCGGAATGCACTGTTGTCTGTGGTCGGTCGTAGCACTGCCGGTCACTTCCCGCGTGCAACACTACGTTTCACTATGGAAGTGGGGCAGCACTACTTTGCTCCGCGCTACTTCGCGTCCTGTCGCTCAATTTGTCACTTAAACGTCACAACAATCCCCTCGCGGGACACACGCGCCTAAAGGTTTCCCGGCTTTTACGCCACCGGGATACGATAGTGAGGTCACACACGAGGGAGGGGAAGCAGGGATACACGATTCGACGCGGTTGTGGGTCGTACGCCAGGGGATTAGGTTCCACGCCAAGCGGACGTCATAGCGGTTCGACACTTGGGTGATGACTGATGCGTTAGTCTGTCTTTCGACTGTCTTGTCTAATATTTTTATTTATTTATTTATTTAAACTTTCTGCTCAAACAAAGTACATGAGGCGGACTTAATGCTAGAAAGCATTCTCTACCAGTCAACCTAAGGGTTGTGTGGAAAACAAAGAATGGTAGTGCATTTGGAAAATCGTCAAGAATAGATAAAAAGCCATAATAGTCATTTTGAAAGTAATTTACAGAGCAATGGGAGTAATATTATGGAGTTACAGGATAACACATACTTAATAATGATATAATTAAATATATAACTACATCAAAAAAAAATATATATATTACTTATATATACAATACAAATAATATTATACACATATCTATATATATATATATATATATATATATATATATATACACATATATATATGTCTGATTATGAAACCAACGTAAGAATGAAATATCAAATTCAAACCTTTATAGAAAATAACTCAAAGCATTTTGAGATAATAATCACGGAGCTTTCTTTTAAATGAGAATCTACTGGATGATTTTTTTATGTCCACGGGTAGCGAATTCCAGAGCTTTATTGCCGAAACTGTGAAAGAGTTGGCCATGAAACCAGTTTTGTGAGAAGGAATTTGAAGAGATAGAGATTCCGACGAACGGAGATTAAAGCCGCATTTATATTTATCTGACGTGTTGTGTTGTGATGCTCTCTGTCGTGATGGCTACTGTTCACATTGATATGACGTGTTATGATGCATTATGACGGTTTTTTGTATCAGTTCCGTCTTGACTCCCAGAGAGTTCACACATTTGCAATGTTTTTTCAAGAATCATCCGATTCAGATTCAGATTTTGAAGAAGAGTTGCAATTATTGGCGTTGGCAACGCTTCTAACTAAACAAAGAAAAAGAAGAAGATATTCAATTAGTTGCTCTTCGTCCATTTCTGACGTAATAACACAACACTGACGCGTGCACACTAGTCTGATGCGGTATGACGTCTCACGGCACCGCCACCCGCACCTCACCCTTTCTGACGCGGACCGGGATCGCCTGTGACACGACACATCAGAAGCCGTCATAACACACCGCATTGAATAAATGTGAACGCTTCCATATTAAATGTATGAAACTGATACCGTTCTGATGCATCACAACACAACACGTCAGATAAATATAAATGCGGCTTAAGACTATGAGAATCGCCCAGAAAATTAAAATTGAGTTTAAGATAATCAGGAGAACTAGGATCGTTTAATATGGAGAATAATAAGCAGAGTATCCTGACGGACCGTCGCTGCCGGATAGGAAGCCACTTAAGCTTAGAACAAAAAGACGAAATGTGGTCGTATTTACGAAGTCCGTAAATAAAGCGAATGCAGTTATTTAAAATTCGATCCAATTTATTAAGAAGATCCTGGGAAAGATCCGGAAAGCAAACATCAGCATAATCGATGATGGGCAACACAAGAGACTGAATCAGTAGTATTTTAGTGCTAGTTGGTAAAAAGTTTTTAAATCTATAGAGAGACGGTATGTGCGGTAATATGTGCGGCTAATATGTGCGGTAGCCCTAAGTGGAACAAAGCCTCATGTCACGTTTGACATTGGGTAGTTTGGGTACATTCCACTCCGCGCCCAGAATGACATCGCCGCTGACATTGCCGTTCCACGAGCGTAAAGAGGACACGGGCGTTATTGCGGCGCATCTTTTTTTTTTTTTTTTTTTTGTTATTATGGCATCTCTATTACGCATATTGCCAGTGTCAAGTAAAACGATATTTTATAAGATGATTAGTGCGTTTACGTCATCAACTTCTCGTCTTGCGATTTGACTCGGACTTTTTTCCGTAATCGATACTACAAGATATTCAATCGATGTATTGACAATAACGTTTTTAAATAGAAAACAACTTTAATAAAATAATAAAATACTCACAAATGAAATGTTATTCCATCTTTTAGAAGACTTGATGTATTCGACTTCTTTTGGCAACAATAAACAGCACAAAATGGCATTTTTATCGGAGCACTTTTAGCCGTCCTTTCGATGCTTTATCGATGCATGTAATGGTCGTAATCGATTGTTGACCCAGTTTTTATGAACACATAAGATTATTTAATCTTGTACCTCGGCAGAGGGGAACGCCTATGTAAAGCTTATCCATTACTAAATGATCTAAGAACTAGTTTGAAAAAATACTTGCATTGCAATGCCTTCATTGTTTGAGCTAAGTTCATAGTAGTTCACACGTCAAAAATGAACCCTCGCAACATACATACCTATACCTAAATACGTAAAAGCTGAACTTTACTCTGGTTTTGTAGAAATCTATAGGCCACAATCATCACGTGACATCCATGTAAACTATATTCATGTTTGCTTAGTTTGCCTCCATCATTACATTAAAAAAATCAAAACATGATATTGTAAGAGCGCGCGAAATTCGTATTGTGTTAAGTACATAGGTACTTCAAATATTATAACGCGATACCTCTTACTGGCTCTTACTCTATGACGTAGTGTGAGTGAAAGATAAAATATAGGTAGGTATACCAGCTTCGACACCGAGTCCTTTTGTCTTATTGAATGTCCAATGTCCATTAGGAAGATGACGATGATTATATAGTTCCATATGAAATAATTAATATGATGAGATGAGTCCAGTAAAGTGATGGGGATTTCACTAGAAACTTTTTATGGAATATTGAAAGCAACACGAGAAGTCACATTTTACTACAATAAATCACTTTCCTACACCCGTGTCCGTGGTCGAACGCTTTACGAAAAACAAACCCGCCAAAACACCCAAGCAAGACTAGAACGCTCACGTGCATGCGCGCTCCGTTTAGGGATGGTGATCTGATCAATTATCAATTAATTTATCCTCAGATCAATGTTTTTGACCGATCAAATAGATTATTTAAATAGATCCAGAGCACAGAATCGGAGAAAATAAGACAGGAAGCCAGATAATGACAGATACCTTATTAATGACTCATTTCTTATGCTTGATTGAGTACTTCTTAGCATTACATATTACAAATCTAAAACAAACCGTATGCATTATATAAATTCATTTGCTGCCCAACTTCTGTCCCATTCTATACCTACTGAAATAATTTGCATTTCTCATTTACACACTATATAACGCAAGCCGTCAACCCGTGTAACTTCTCTCTCATTCTATTACCTAATTAAACAATTAACCTTTCTCATTTGCACAACTCGTACGTAAGATACAGATACCTACCTAGATATAATGTGCATAAAAATGTAAATAAATAAATAAATAACACCTCGGTGAGCGTGCGCCGTCCGACAGTATATTGTTTTGTGGCGGCGACGACGACCGCGTGAGACTGATAACCTGATAGCGTCACGTATAGACGCATGTCAGCCCGCTTGAACGCAAAGAACAACTCGAATAAACGGTTTGGCTGACAGGCTCGACCCAGGCGGGCTATCTAGCTAAGGTTGCCCAACGCTAATTGTGAGCGGTATGTACTCACAAAATGGCGGCATAATGAAATCGTTATTTTTTCCCTCTACGTTTTGGTGAAATCGTTGTTTTTTCCCGCTACATTTTGGAGAACGCTTACTGGCCCACTCCGACCCACCAATATCTTGTGGGCGACGTCATCTATGACATCGAACAATCGCTCGCGACATAGAGCAACACCGGAGGGGAATAGCCATATGCAGGCTTTCCCCTCTGTCAAAGTACAAGCCCAAATCAGCCTATACCTGTCGCCTAGATTTTTAAATGTGTGCGTGAAATTGTTTCTGTATTTTGTTAAAGTCAAGGTGTGAGTTTCGCAGTAATAGACGATTTTTGTAGTGTGCGTGTGTGTCATTGCCCCCCGCAAAAAATGACAGACTGTTTTGCATCGGTAATAAACGCTATGGCTACTCACCTCCAGTCCGCCGCGACCGGTGGGCCGCGTTGCTCTATGGCTCGCGATGACCACGAGCCTTAGCTCAATGAAGAGGGCGTCATGTCTAGGTTGTTGGTCTGTGGCGTCATGTGTGGAACGTAGCCATTAACTTGACATTGGACTCATTGGAGTTTTGGCGGGAACCTTGAAAGAGGCGTGTGGTGCTCTTATTTTATTTCATTTTATTGCTGTATTTTTAAGTTATATTGAATAAAGTTGGCGGCGTTTTGTTTGATATAGGTTTATTACAGTGCCCGTATATAGTGAAATAGAATAACAGTGCGAAAACACGACCATTCAGGTTACCTCCAAAACTTCATTGTAAATGTTCTGGTAAAGTAGCCATCGCTTTTCTCGAATAACTTGATTGTAATTCACTTGACTGACATATTATACTTGATACTTACATATTATACTTGACTTGATATTATACTAACTTTTACGCTGCATCGGCTGCATAAATAAATACGAAATATCGTTTTACTTGACACTGGCAATATGCGTAATAGCGATGCCATAATAACAAAAAAAAAAAACTTGACATTGACGTGTTTGACATTTCCGTATGCCATTCCAAGCCAACTGCCAACTGCCACTGCCAGCCAGCAAAAAGCATTAAAAAAAGTTCAGTTCAGTTTGTACCTACAATTTAATACTTAGTTTAAAAAAATAGAAATACAAAAAGAATCTGATTTAATCAAATATATTTGAGACATCATTAAAGACTAGTTTTTAGTTATAGTTACTTTTAAAAATTACCTGTTATCCTATATCGACCCTACCTACTCTACATAATAAATGTCACGTAGTTATTTACAATATGGACACAAAGCTGAATAAATTTCTCTTGAACACATTGATAACTCGTCCAAGATGATTTGTGATTTGAGAAATAAAAGTAAATATTAGAAAATCTGATCTATTAATATGTCGGAAGTCAAAGGTACTAAAGCCTTGGAATTGTGGTGCAAACGGCTGGTTAAAAACTGTCCCAATATACAAATAGAAAATATGACTACTTCTTGGAGAAATGGAATGGCTTTCTGTGCTCTGGTTCACCACTTCAGACCAGACTTGATGTGAGTAACACACAACACTTGTAATATTCTTATTCCTAATTAGAAATCATTGTTTAAAATAAAATTTGTTTTAACTTTTTAGAGATCTTTCAAAGCTAAACCCAGATGACATATATGAGAATAACCAATTAGCTTATAGTATTGCTGAAAAACATTTAGGAATTCCGGCATTACTGGATCCTGAAGACATGGTTGAACATGAAGTGCCAGACAGGTTGTCTGTATTAACATATTTGTCTCAGTTCTATCAACGCCTTGGTCATACAGGTGATTATTTATTTATTTAAAATATATGTCGCCTCTACAAGAATAATGTGACATTTCATATAGAACGATTTAGATGAAATGTCACATTATTCTTGTAAAGAGTGTGATGTATTCAAATAAACATGAGGCAAATAGACTTAACACATTAAATATTTTTATTACAGTTCAACCTAAAACATCTGAGAGTGAAACTAATATATCAACATCAACACCCTCAACATTTGTAAGTGTTCAGTTTGTTATTTGTATTGTTGACACCAGTCTCACTGAATGCTGTATGCTATCTTTAGCACTTACTATAATGTGATGTCCTGTTTTGTGTACCTTTCCTAACTCTTTACTCTTTTTGTACTTTCTTCTAGACACCAATCAAATTTGGAAAAGTGGGTCTAGATAAATGTGCTGCATGTGGACTGCCTGTTTACTTGGCACAGCGGCTCATTGTCTCGCAAAAATTGTATCATAGAAGATGTTTCCGCTGTTCAAAATGTTCTGGTCACTTGAACCCAAAAAACTTTCTTGTTATTGAAGCATCTGATTTTACCTGTGATTCATGTAAAAATGAAAAGAGTGTAACAAAATACCTTAATAATAATGATCAAATGGGTATGTTAGCATTTAATAGTGACTCTATACTGGATGTGGGTTCTGAAGAGTCAGTTACACCTAAACATAAACCAAGACCACAATCAATATTGGGTGAGAAACTTCCTTATATTTCTTAGATAACTTGTGATTTTTTTGCATGTATCTAATTGTTTTTTGTTCTTTTTTTAAAATCAAGGCTGTCTGTTTTAGTTTTTTATGCACAATATACAACTATCATCCTTTTTGTATTTTATGCATTGTACTGGCACTAAAGTATAATTAATTAAGTAATGAATGCAACAATATAATACAAATAATGCAACAAAATTATATTAACTTAATTTAATTCACAATATTTGGAATTGATAATATTACTAATATTGTTGCAAACATATTGAAAACAAAAAAGGAGAACAATAATCAATAGGCGATCTTATCGCTAACCAGCGATCTCTTCCAAACAACCTTTGGGTATAGGAAGCTGCCGTTAGAGACACATACATGATTTGCTAGTAAAAAGTACAAAAATATTTTACTTATGTTTGTTTTCCATTAAAGGCAAAAATTTTTTACAGAAAAAATAAGTATCTTTGAACAAAATTCTGCAAGACATTCCAACAAAGACAACATTGATAGTAAATTTGTAAATCTTAGTTTAAAAGATAAGTTTAACAATAAGTATTCTGATGTGCACACAGTAACTGACTATGAAATAGTAAATAAAACACAAAATCAAGTTAGTGAAGTAGATAGTGAACCAATAAGAACCACAACAGTAATAGATAAAGACAAAATTATGTTAGAAAGTGAAAGCCTATATAAAGATGCCCCTGAAAAAAAATACAAAAGTAATGTAAGTCAATTTAATTTTCTACAAACACAATTGGCTGAAAATGTGATGACAAGTGATGACAATCTCATGAGCAAGTCTAAACCAGATGAGTCTCGGGAAGAAATGAGTATTTCAAGTGTTACAAAAGAAATAATTGAAGATATAACAGACCCAAATCCTTATGAGTTTGAAAAAGAAGAAAACAATATAACAGATGACAAAAGGTTAGCACAAAATAATTGTGCTATCAGAAATACGGATTCAGATTTTCAGAATGAGGAATCAAATGAATCAATAAAAAATGAGCCCGAAATTAGTATAAGTGTTCCTCCGAGAAGAAAAAAAAATCAGACACTAGAAGGAAAAAACAGTTTACCAAAAAAGGTAAATGTTTCTAAAGAAGACTATCCAATCCATTTGAATCCTTTCTCTGAAGATGAGGATGAGGTAAGTGTATCAAGTATATTTATTTTTTATGTGAACCTTAGGATTCTGTACACATAAATCAGTAAATTTTTCTAAACAATAACGAATAATTATTGTTTAATTTTATACTACATACTTCAGGCAGGACTTGAAACCGCAACCACTGCGAAGTATTTTTTTCCATTTTTTTTTAAATATTTAACTTGCATGTGTTATTAGCAAAAAATCCGATAAAATTAAACTAGTATTATAAGCTCATATAAAGACGGGCAGATTTGTAGGAAGCAAGTACTGTTATTCTTTAAATTTGAATAACATTAGTAACTAATGTAACTGATTGCTTTGATTTTGTAAAAAGAGTTAACCAAAAAGTTAAAAGGTTTTCCAATCATTTTCATAAAGTATCATTCTATATATCCTATTTATAATTAGATGTATGTTTCATATTACTTACTGGTTATTAAACATGTTTTATTTTTCATTATCAACTTTCACTGTACCTATGGTAAATTTTTTTAAAAAGATCATTAGAGTCTTGAGTATACTTAATCTATTTTATTTCCCTCCAGATTGAAGAAAAACAAGAACAAAAAAGAATAAGCACTAATCCTTTTGGAAGTAGTGATGAGGATGATGACCATGTTCCACCAATTAAGTCTCTACCCCAGCTGAAAGATATACAAGCATCTACCCCAATGTATGTTTTTCTTTTTGCTATTAATAAAAACTTTTAGAAATTCTATATAAATATTCCCCCTTATTCATAAACATACATTAGATACGTTTTAGCTATAGAATGCTTTGTCTTTGTCAGTTGCATTGTCAAATGTTCAGGATAGAAAAAGACAAAGGAGAGATTAGCAACACTTTAGCTAAAATACGTTTATGAATAAGGGGGAATTGTTTATAAATATTCTTTATCATGAACATAGCAATTTTGAAAATAATAAAAACTTAAAATTAAATTCACATAATTTAGTTGTGAGTTTGTCCATGTCCATATACAACTATAAAACCGTAGGATTTTTTTTCTAGGATTTTTTTTCAATGACCAATATGTATTCATATTGAAAATTCAGTCTAAGTACCATGTTTTTAACTTGCAGAAAGAGACATATAATTGCGAAAAATCCATTCTGGTCTGATGGTGAGGAACCATCAACTGATGAAGATTCTGATGGATCGTGTGATCAAAGGTAATCTGTGTGTATTTTATCAATTGGTACATTTTTCAGTAATCTGAATCTGATGCATTATAAAGCAAATGATTATTGCTTTATGTAGCTAGGGTATTATTATCAGTTACATTAACATCATAATCGCAACAATCGATGCATTTACCTGCTTCAACAAAAGCAAGGTAAAGAGACCTTGCTTTTAGAACACGGGAGAAATTCTATCTACTGCCAAATGGTATTGTTCGGAGGGCTACTCACAAAAAAAAATAAATATAAAAGCTATTTTCGTATTGAATGCTTGATATCTACCTCTACTTTTACCCTATACTTAGAAATAACTGATTTTTATGTAACAATGGTGGCAAAGAAGCATGCAGTTCAGATTTACAACGAAAACACAAATTAGAACAAAGCGTTTCGGCTCTACATTTATTATACATACAGCTAAGATATGGAATACTTTGCAGACTTCTTTGTTTCCAAAAAACTACAACCTGGGTATCTTCAAATCTAGAGTGAATAGGTACTTTCTAGACCAACTTGCTTCATCTTCACTTTCCATCAGGTGAGTTGGTGGTCAAACGTTGGTCAATACAAATAAAAAAAAATTATGGTAACTGAATACAGCAGTCATCTACACAAATACCGAAAATCTATGGGCTATAGTTGTCACTTAACATCCGTGCGACCTGCATGCTGTTTACCTCATTAATTACATAAATAAAACATTCCATTCTCACCACTCCCAATTTTTTTACTGGTGGTAGAGCTCCAGTGATGGAGCTCGCGGGCGTAGGCACCACCGCATTACCTAATAAACTTGCTGCTAAACGGTAGTGTTCAGCACTACCGTGTTCCTGTCAGGTGGTAATGTGCGGCCCTGTAATTTCCGGCACAGAGGCACAACACCTTAGGCCTCAGGAGTGGTAACGCATCTGCAGTTTGACCTTGGTCTTTGGGTAGGTGTCTATAGGCTGTCGTCATCACTTAACACCAATTTGAACTGCATGTTTGATTGCCACTTCCATTACATAAAAAAAAATTACGAGATATAAAATTTATTATAGCACTAGTTCAAGGTAAAATAAATTATTTATAAAATTAAAATTAACAAATGCATAAATTAAAAGCATATGTAATAAATATTGGTGTCGAGCCTATTGACATCTCCGGACACGTTACCGAGGATGGCACTGGGAAACTTTCGATAATAAAAAAAAAAACAATAGCACCTACCACGTGAACTGAGGATCGAACTGAAGACCCAGTAGTAGTAGCCTGCTGCCACTATATTAGAAGCAAATGACGAATGCCCATATTTTGTAGCACAAATATGTATAAGTCGCCAATAACGACTAGTACGCCGAACCTGCCTGGTAGCACGCCGCGACGTAAGAAGGGCAAGGCGCCGCCTCCCCCAGTTGTTGTGACCGAACATTTCGACATACCCTGCACTTCCATGGATGACATAGCAAGCTTGTCCTCTATGAGTTCGCACACCTCTACCATTCATTCTGATCAAGTGAGTTTGTTATTTTTAAATCATTACATACCATAACTGAGATACTTATTTAATTAATTTGTTTTTTCGTACCGTAACAATATATTCTGTGTGATGAAACTGCAGCATATTTATTTTCACTTTAATTTTAAATGTTTGACACACACTTTTTATCACTTTGTTAGCGGCTATCTTTCAAACGATTCACTTACAGAAAAAAAATGTTTAAGAAACATATCTAAATGTCATTTTCAAATATCTGCCTCAAGACTCAAAATAGAAAATAATGATATGAGTTTTTTTTTTTAAGTTTCAAATCCTGATAAGGAGACCCCCCATATTTTTTATTTATTTTTGTATCCAAATCATAAAGTGGTTCAGAGAATACATCTACTTACCTACCTAATTTCAAGTACATATGTAATTCCAATAGTTTCGGAATAAAGTGGCTGTGACACGGACGGACAGACAGACATGACGAATCAAATAACGGTTCCGTTTTTGCCATTTGTCTATGGAACCTTAAACAAATACTGCATGTTTGTCCATGCATTGTTTTTATCACATATTTTTAATAACAAAATTGTCGTTTATATCATCAAAAATATTTTAGAAGTCATACGGCGCATCAACACCTAGATTAAAGAAAAAACGTCCAGCACCCACTCCGCTCGATAGCATTTCTACACTATCCGGAGGTGAAAGATCGTTGGATAAAGACGCAGATATTTCAGGTAAAAAAAAACACTCATCTCTTACCATGGCACATTCTATCAAAGCGGAGTTTAGGTTACCACTCGTTAAGCGTTATTATTGAACATTCTCTAGGACCATCTCTCATCTCGCAATCGATGCATTACTTGCTTCAAACAAAGCGCACACCCAAGAAAGCGAATCTATGCAGTTTCAATTGTACAAGGATTATGTTACGAAAATTAGGTCCCTACACTGCGGTTTCACCTCTCTAATTCTAGTGTTTATTCTATTCTGACATCATACAGTTAAATAAAAAAAAATGATTAGAAATAATTTTAAATTAATATTATCGACTGTTTTATACTATTAGTAAGTAGCCAAGGCGTCGGCATTGGCAGCGATTACAAATTAGCCAATAACAAATGCTTGTCTACCTCGATAGAACTTGCAAATAAAATTCGCCAAAATATGATACTTGTCTGTTTATTGCTTAATCGAAACTACCTTCACCAGATTTTCGGCTGGTGACGCCCTCGGTTATATTTTAAAACTTACATTGGTTTCCACAAACTGGGACCTAATTCTCGTAAAATAGTAGACATTGAGTCGGAATTTAACGTTTCGCTGCCCTTAACCAATACGTGCGGCTTCTGTTAAAGCAAGACAGCGAAAGGATCCTATCACAATTCAATTAGAATTATGTCACCCCTTTAGTTGAAACAACGTTTTTCCGTCTACGTAATAAATACATGAATCTTCAAAGTATCTGTAATTTATAATAATAATTATAATGGCAACCCTTAATACGTCCCACTGCTGGGCACGAGTCTCTCCCCTTCTTGGGAGGAGGCCCGGAGCTTACTCCACCACGCTGCTCCAATGCGGGTTGGTGGAGATAAGGGTTAGTGGCCAACCCACAGTCGGAACCGTCCATAAGCCCTCCGAGAAGGTTTAACGACTGCTATCTATCCAAAGCAACGGAGACCGACGGCTTTTTGATTTGCCACTAGCGGTCACCCATCACGCACGCGCCCGTATCGCTTAACCGAGTAGATCACTTTCGATCTACACCAGCCGCGGGGCCATGCGCGCTTCTTGTAATAATTAAGTTTAAATAATACAACTGCGTTTGGTAAGGTGGAGGGCGTCGTATGAAAGGCCCCGCGCCCGGACTCCCGCTGCCGGAGCGTCGAGAAGTCAAATTGCAGATGTCACCAGAAGAACTCCAAGTACAATTGGACCTACTAGAAACTCAACAACTGGGCTTGGAGCGGCAGGGCGTACTCATTGAACAGATGATTCGGGACAAGTGTGAGGGTAAAATTATTCCATGCACATTTATTTCTTCTGCGCTTAATTGAACACTTGTGTGAGATATTCCATCTCTGTCGAGGTACTTTTATGGTATTAATCTATTCTGTATATAATTACAACGTATTGTTTTTTGGGTCTTTTGTAAAATTTTTATTGTAACAAAAATGAAAAGATGTAATAACATCTTTTCATTTTTACATTACAATACATAATAGGTTGGGGAAAAAGTCTTTTCGCATTATAGTATGTATGAACTTGTAATAAAATCTCTTTGGCTGTAGTATTTGTATCTGGCTGGTTTTGGTATCATTGAAAGTTAAAATTTTAAAGAACATAATTCCAAATTCAAATTAGGCAAATGTGTGATTTTCATTTGTTTTTCGTACTGTCAAGATGAGTGAATCTAATGAAGAAATTCGATACATTTTAAAATTTTACTACAAAAAAAGCAAGCAGCGAAAAACAAATTTTGATGTTTATGGACCTAGTGCATCAATCTGTGAGAGTAGCACAAATTTGGTTTAAGCGTTTTCGATCCGGAAATTTTGATGTCAAAGATGCACCTCGCTCTTGTCTCCCTATTACGGATAAAATGGATGCCATTTTGAAAAAGTGGAGCAAGATCGACATATCAGTAGTTATGACGTAGCTGAAGAACTGTGAATTGATCACAAAACAGTTTTGGCGCATTTGAAAAAAGCTGGGTACAAAAAAAAGCTCGATATTTGGGTACCTCACGAGCTCACTGAAAGAAACCTAATGAACCGTGTACTCATTAGTGATTCTTTATTACGACGTAATGAAACCGAATCATTTATGAAGAAGCTGATAACTGGTAATGAAAAGTGGATCACGTACGACAAGAACGTGCGAAAAAGGTCGTGGTCAAAGGCCTGTCAGGCTTCACAGACTGTGGCGAAACCCGGGTTAACTCGCAATAAGGTGACGTTGTGTGTGTGGTGGGATTGGAAGGGCATTATTCATTATGAGCTATTACCACCAGGTAGGACTAGCGATTCTGAACTCTACTGCGAACAACTGATGAGATTAAAGCAAGAAGTTGAGAGAAAGCGGCCGGAATTGATCAACAGAAGGGGTGTGGTGTTTCATCTTGATAACGCTAGACCTCACACATCTATAGCCACTCAGCAAAAATTAAGAGTTTGGCTGGGAGGTGTTAATGCATCCGCCGTATAGTCCTGACCTTGCACCTTCAGATTTCCACCTGTTTCGGTCTCTTCAGAATTCTTTATGCAATGTTAGATTAACATCACGAGAGGACTGCCAAATCCACTTGTCGCGGTATTTTGATGAGAAGTTCCAAAATGTTTATAGCAATGGGATCATGTCTCTACCTACAAGATGGCAAAAGGTTATCGAACAAAATGGTACATACATACTTTAGTTAAATTTAAATGAACTACATTAAAAAATGTTTTGAATTATCTTAAAAAATGCGAAGAAACTTTTTCCCCAACCTAATATTTTGTTATATTGAAATAAAATGTTTGGTGGATACTTCATAATTGAATAATATAGTATGTATACAATATCTATACATATGCACAATTGCACTACCTGATTCTTATTTAATTGTGCTGGCACGCTGTATTGCATCATTTCTGTGTGCACAGTTATTCATTTTATTATTTAGGCATTTATGATAGTTAATCTCCTTATTATACTTGAACTGAAATATTGAAGATTGCCTTTCACCACTATATGAGTGAGGCTGCAAAAGATTGAATGATTATGAAAAGTGAAACTTCTTTACGAATCTTGTAAAACACCTCTGTTTGGAATCTATGAGCGAGTTATCTGTTTAGTTTTTAGAATTATGCATTCTTATTGCTATCATGTCTCTTAGATATTTTATATATAATGTCATAAATATTATTATTTTGATAAATTAAGTAATTCGCCTACATATTAATGACTTAATTTAACATAATACAATATTGGAGCATTTAGAATGTAACTCTGTAAGTGCTTATTATTCAATTACTTCTTATTGTCTGTCATAGGTGATGACGCAACTCCGGTACCCCAAGAGGAAGTTGAAGATTTAGTTATACAACTGTGTGAACTAGTCAATGAGAAAAATGACTTGTTCAGGAAACAAACAGAATTAATGTACATGTAAGTAGAGCAAGATACCTATTTATTGATAGGGCCGGAAAATATACGTACATGTAAAAATATTTATTCTTCTATTATATATTATATATATATTATTATTATAATTTTTTCTTCTATTTCAGACGTAGGCAACAAAGATTAGAACAAGAACAGGCCGATATTGAACATGAGATTAGGATAATACAGTCTCGACCCGCCGTTAACCGTATAGATGCTGATAAGGTAATACATTAGAAATAAAAATTAGCTGTCATATCCGGAACATTATTTATTTGTTGATTATAAACAAGATAAACTACCTAAATCTTCGATGAAATATAGCAGCTTGTGATTAAATTAAAATTATTTTACGTAGATAAGGTTATATTATGCTTAAATCGGCGAAATATTCGCTTTGTTTTTAAAAAGTAACAGGTCTATTCTGGTGTTATTGGTTGTTATGCGCCTCAGTAGTGCAGCAGGCAATGCATCGAATACGATTACCTTGGCCTGGGTTGCACCCCGACATTTGTTAAAGTGAAAGTTATTGTAACATTTCACATCCTTCTCTAACTTAAAGAAATCTGTTAAACTTAGAGCAGGATGTGAAATGTTACAATAACTTTAACAAATATCTTGGTGCAACCCAGGCTTGATCATTCCCCTGAAATGAAGAGTCCCGCATAATAGACTGAGAAGAACCAGTGTAATTTTGTTCATAGTTGTTCCTTAGCTTTTTAATCATATCATACAATAATGTACTTGTATGGATTTTTTTAATGAATGTTTGTCTACCAAGGACTGCAGCACAGCGTATATGACGGCAACTATGTATTGATTACATAATTATAGAAACGTGAGCCTGCATTGCTACTAACGAAACCTATACGCGTGAACATTTTGAACGTTTCTGGCGAAGCAAAATAACTCGGCAGAGTCGGCAGTGATGTTACGTAACCAAGAATTCTTTCTTTCTTCTTTCTACTAACTCGTCTTTTACCTGCAACTTTTTCCATCATGATAAGTCGCAGCAACTTGTACCTATCATGTTTCAATGTTCAAGACAGTCAACTTTTGTATGTTTGACTTGTCTGCCAAAGCTAGCGATTTTGCTTAATACGTCGAAAAACTTCCTCATTGGTTCGTCTATATGTCCACATTTCGAACGCCGAACGTTTCCTGAGGTCTTTTTCGATCACTCTATTGTCCTCGCATCCCTGTATGAGAATGTGCCAAATGTAGCAAATTCTAATTAGACAAGGAAAGTTTGATATTTAATCTGCAGACTGTTTCAATACCGTATACGCGTTTTATTTTTTATCCTTTTCCTAGAATTCATTGAACTACGTACATCGTATTTATACTATTACTTATTACCAAGTATTCATTACTATTCCCATACCGAGATATTTGTCTTTACCTAGTGAAATCTTTGTCTCCCAATAGAAATCACATGTTTCCCTTTTCCTTGGTTGAAACGAAAATGATCTTCGTTTTCGCTGTGTTTAAGCAAAAAACGTACCTATCTCACCTGAGGACTTAAAAAATACAAATTCAGGACTTAAAGAAAACATACTCATCTATTAATTATAATTATCTGTGTACTTATTTACAAGCACGAGATGTTTTCATTTTGATAAAGATAATCTCAGCCTAAGGACGTCCACTGCTGACGTGCACTTGCGTTATTGAACTTAACCGCCGATCCATTGGAATGGTTTGACCGCCATTGTTCGGTTCACTGACTGCACTAGAGGAAGAATTCTCTTCCAGTAGAAGAAAATTCTTCCACTAATGGGCGGTGGAATCATCACGTCCCGGCGCCAGTGTCCAATAGAAATAGAAAATATTTTTATTTCGAATAGATCTTTACAGATACTTTCAAAACGTCAATAAATCATAAAATACCTAGAGTGAATAACCATTACATATAGTAAAAGCAAAATCATTTATTAATAGTAAATTAAAAATTAAAATTTTAACTACTTGGTTAAAACATAATAATCACAAAATTTTCCAATTCCTTCAATGATGATAAATGAAGAAAAAGACAAACTTATTCGTCAAGATCAAAGTTATTCACTTAGCAGAGTTCCAAGTGCAGTCACTACTGAGAAGAACTCTGCAACCAACAAACTCAGTAAGAGCTCTTTTAAATGAGATCAGACAGATTATCGAGAAAAATCAAATAATGTGAACGTCCATAGCATGGATGCAAATAAACTGCTATCTACTAAATGTGATGTAGCTCCTGCAAACCATAATAGGTTTTGCCTGTGATGCAGGTGCGTGAAGAGCAGCTGGTGTCGCGGCTGGTGGAGATAGTGAGGCTGCGCGATGAGCTCGTGCAGCAACTGGACGCCGAGCGACGACGCGAGCGTCAGGAGGACCTGGCCATCGCCGCCTCTATCGCCACCAAACGAGGTAAGTGAGAAGCAGCTGATACAGCGGCTGCTAAAGACGGTGCGGCTAGGCGAAGAACTCGTGCAGCAACTGGACGCCGAGCGACGACGCGAGCGTCAGGAGGACCTGGCCATCGCCGCCTCTATCGCCACCAAACGAGGTAAGTGAGAAGCAGCTGATACAGCGGCTGCTAAAGACGGTGCGGCTAGGCGAAGAACTCGTGCAGCAACTGGACGCCGAGCGCCGCCGCAAGCGCAAAGAGGACCTGGCCATCACCAAATTTAATTTTGTACGGAGGGCTGGTAGAAATAGCTCCAGAAGATCCTCGCCATCGCCACCAAGTGAGGTTCGTACGAGTGGCCGGTACAGATAACATCAGAAGATTCTCCCTATTCCCACGAAGCGAAGTTTGTGCGGGCGGCTGGTAGAGATAACGCCACAAGATCCTCGCCATGGCCTCCAAACGAGGTATATATAGGCGACCGGAAGAGATAGCACCAGAAGATCCGCCATCGCCACCACGGGAGGTACAGCAACCTAGACAACTCAATATAGACTCCGTACTATGAGTTGCACACCTGCTTTCGTGTGCCAAGTACACCCTGCCCAATTGGTAATAAATCAGAAACATCCCTAACAACCTATCGCTCTGGTTGAACCCTACAATCTTAAGACATTAAATATTACAAAATTTAAAATCTCAATGCAGATAAAATATGTTGAGTCTATTGAGGTCCAAAATGTTTGCCTGTGTATCGGAAATTAAAGTGTCGCACATTACCATCTAACCGAACCATGGTAGCGCAATTGCCTGTCTGAAGCACTGCTACTGGAACTCTGCCAATGTTTTAAACTATTAAATAAATATAATTTTTAACCATAGACAATAACTGATTTTACACTGGTAAATTTGGATTTAAAAGAAGAATACACGGTGGTTTCCTTTCTTTCCTTGGACAGTTTCATTAATTAAAACCATAATAACAAAGCCTCGACTTTGAAAATATTTGTCAATATTAATATCACTTTTTTGTATTGGTTTCAGCTCAAAGAAATAGTGAATCCAACAGTTCGTCCATGAAGTCTGCTGATGCCGCAACTCCGGGAAAGAAAAATAAAGTGAAAGACAAGGTTAAAAAACAATTGAAAAAGGCTAAACATACTTTAATCAACAAGAAAAAAGACGAAGAAAAAGTTGAAAAAGAAAAAAAACCCAAATGATATTATAGTGCTATTTTCGGTTTGCAGTTTCGTAGCAAACCGATTTATAACGTTAACAGTATTTTTTACTTTACATCAAATTCGATATCCGAAATATATAAAATCACGTCGTGATAGTACGATAATGTACTTAAATAAGACTGACACATTCCACTAAATAAAATATTACGTATTATTCGATATTTGTAGATATATTATAGTGTAATATACAAATATAATTTTTCGGATCAAAGAGTGTTAAAATTGTATGAAACTTAAAATCTTGTTCAAAATATTCGATTGATAAAAGACCCAAGTGTGCCAGAATATTAGTACTTACTTAAAGTAGAATAGATATTATAAATTATAATGTTATATACTCATGCCCTAGATGGTCCATCTTAGGGTACGCAGGCCAAACTACATATACTTCAGATAAACCTTGTGTGTGGATAGACCCTCAGGCGCCTGTGGTTATTCAGGTGCACTGCAATAGCATCTTGTCTTTCAATTAAATATTTTGTATAAAGTTTATCTATTCGTTAAATCTATCATCAGGAACATAAATTGATGAATTATTGATCATGGAGAAAGGGAGAGAGAGATGAATAAATCATATCAAAACATAAACTACCTTATGTTATATAGAATAACACTTTTTTTTTTTTTTTATTTAAAATGGCATCGCTATTAAGTACGCATATTGCCAGTGTCAAGTAAAACGATATTTCGTATTCGTATATATGCAGCGTTCAAGTTAGAATCAGTCAGTCAAGTGAGTCACGTCCAGTAAATCGAGTAAAGCGATGGCTACTTTAACAGGACATCTACAATTAATTTTGGAGGCAATTTGAAAGGCCGTGTTTTTGTAGTTATTCCATTTCACAAGGACACTAATAAACCTATAGCAAATAAACCAATAGAAAAATGCCACCAGCTTTCTTTAATATAACTCAAAAATACACCAAGAAAACGAAATAAAACAAGAGTACCATATTTTTCTTTCAAGGTTCTCGCCGAAACTCACAACACCATTTGTGTAAAAAACAATATTTAGGAAAAAACCTAATACTAACTACCTAATACTAACACACGTCAAATTGTTACCACGACGGGATGGAACAGAGAATACACGAATCGCGGGAGTGCAAGAAATTGTTCAGAAATTCCTATTATTATTTGATGTCCAATCGTAGTCTTTAAACCTATCTAATAACATTATTATGAACAACATGCCTTGCATGTAAAATTAATCCTTGCACTATTTTACCAGTGAGTTTTAGAATCGCAATAAAACATCGGTAACTATTCCGTTCTTAAAACCTGTACAATATCTTCTGTTAAGACGAAATTATGGACCATCTTTTAAATGCACCAGTGTGTGTTTATGTTTTTAATAATACTTTATTGATATAGTTACTTATAGCGATAAAAAAAACAAAAGTGTATCATTCTGATCATTTTTTGGTTTATTCCCGTTGTCCCCGTGCGCCGTGTCCCCGTGAACGGGGACATAGGACATATATCCAGTGACGGAGCTCGCGGGCGTAGGCACCACCGCATTACCTTATATACTTGCCGGTAAATGGTAGTGTTCAGCACTATCGTGTTCCTTTCAGGTGGTAATGTACGGCCCTGTAATTTCCGGCACAGAAGCATTACACCTTAGACCTCAGAAGTAGTAACGCATCTGCATTTTGACCTTGGTCTTTGTGTAAGTGTCTATAGGCTGCAGTCATCACTTAACATCAATGTGAACTGCATGCTTGTTTGCCAAATCCATAACATTAAAAAAAAAATCACTTACGATATCTATGCGTAACTGAATATACTGAAAAAACGCCGAAGTTAATATACAGATTGAAGACAAAAGCATCACTGGGCTGGTTTGACATTCCACAATGATTACCCCTTTCTTTCTAAAGTCAATACGTTACACAGTTAAAAAATGTTATTCTTCCGAGTGTTCTTTGTGATGTTTTCCTTCACCAAATTATTTGACTTATCGAGAGAGTGTATACCTACATGGGTTTTTTGTATATCAATTACCTACACTGTAAAAATAAGAGTTTTAAAGAATCTCGTACTTAGTTTTTGAAACTTCTTAGTAAAATATAATAAATAATTATTAAAACAATTCATTATAATAGTTATGTAATAAAACCTAAATAAATGCTCATGTATAATAAGCACTTATTTCGCTTTTATGCCTTTGTACACTTGGGTATATACTTACTTAAAAAGTGAGATTCAAATCATTATAGACAAGCATTATTGAGCCTTGATCAAATAAGAAAACCAAATTAAAAACTGACTAAAAGTTCATTTAAGCATAGGTCTGCGATCACAGTTGTAAAATATTTATTTCTTTGGAGTCAAAAACTTTAGTTCAAAGTAATAGCTTCAGTTTGTTTTCTTAAGAAAAGCAACTCATCTTATAATCTCAATGGTTTGCAGTATTCACTAAAATTAAATGAATAACAGTGGTAACGTAATCCTTCGCATCTTTCATAAAACAAATGAATTAATGAATCGAAGTTAATGAAGAATAAATTACAAGCTTATCAAATGTGTAATATCCACCTCCATTTTGGTCATATTATATACCTATTATATTACATTTTTGGCCTCATAAAGAAGAGTAAATAAAGACTTATGTATCAAGTAACGAGCAATAATGATTTTCATGCGTGCTCATCTAGAAATTAATTAATCCACGAGAAACTTAATCAAAAATATTTACAGAGATTTATAAACAAAAATGCTTTATTTTAAACTTAAGTAACAAAATTAAAAAGTCACTAATAATAGTTATAGTTAGCTTATAAGTTCATTTTAAAATATTTATTTTTTTAAATACCTAATATTCATCATAAGTTAATTTTAATCAGTGGTGTGGTATTTATTACGATATATACGTTGTTAAAACATTCCATATGGAAACCAAGTTCAAGAACAGTGTTTTATTTCGTTTTTAAGTAAAATCTGTTACAGTTACGTATATGTCGCACTCGGACTGTTTATAACACAGTTCTTCATATGAATTCAAGATCTTTTATCTTTAAAATTGAATGAAGCCTTGATTGTAGCTAAAAATGTTTCGTGAATTACTAGGTTTACCAATACCTGTTTAATTGCCTGTTTACGATAAAAGTAAGAAAATGGTTATTTGTTATAAGTCTGTTACTCTTACTCATAACATTTTAAGTTATTTGTGGATATACTTTACCATGTTGAATAAAAAATAGGAAAAATACCTCTATAATTTTTTTTTATTTAAACTCACTAACAATATGGGTAACAATAATTTAAACACCTTTTATGTGTACCAAAATAGTAATAAAAAAATTAATGTGATTTACACCTACATATTTTTTCTTTTTTTTTGTATAAAAACCTATTAAAGTATTTAGGTATAATAATATTAATAGTAGAAGTATGAACTAAACTATGTAATAAAGTTAGTTACTTACTAGAAATTTTATTAACAGCAACTTAATATACCTAAGTTTACATCGGTCACTACATGGTATTGCATTTGCCCTTTAACCTTTTATTTAGCACGTGTGTACCTGGTAATTTAAAAATTAAAACGTAAATTAATTTAAAACATATTGGAGTTACAGTTATTTTGAAAGGATCATGTCGTGAAAGGCCGGATTTAGGGAAGGGTATCCGGAACTACAACCCCGGCATCCACAAAGAAGGGAATCCACAATAGACCTCGAAAAAATCTTTCTAAATTAACCTTTCTAAAGTAACTAACTTTTTTTTTTCACTTTTACCTTGCCTATTATTATACCTACTTATTGGATTTTGTACGAACATGATAAGAGAATCAGTAAAATATCAATATCTCAAATAGACCTAAAAAGAACCACTTGCAATTTATTATCCGTCTTGATGGAGTGTTCCAATGGCTAAATAGTTGAGTAGAACAGTAGGTACTTGCCCGGTACTTGAGTGTTCGATTTTGTGTTTCGACATTTTTTTTCCATAACGTTATAAAATTGGTAATTCAATCCATATTTGGGAGGTCTCCAGACGTAAATGTAAATCCGATTCTAGTGTCGTGGTAACTAAAGCTCACATGTCTACATCGTGTCAGTTTGTATCTTATTTGGTGGTAGTAAAAGCTATATTTGACTCTTTTTGGATATGCGGAGAGTTCCATGACTGAGTAATGTATACACTATAGGTTCGGTATAAAACTATTTTTACGATGAAAATAATGATGAAGGCGGTTTACACACAGGACCGCGCGCCCCCGTTTGCGGTGGAGGTGAGTTAACTGTCCGCGTGGTCGGGCGGGGTGTAGTGTGAATGATATCAAGAGTATCAACGTAGGTATTTCGGAGAGAGGCCTAACGACATTCATCGCCTACCGCTGCGGCGCGCGGTCCAGTGTGTGAAACTCCGAATGTAGAAGAAGCACGGGAGATATGTCAGGACCGGGATATCTGGCGCTCCACACTCTCTGCCTACCCGTAAGAGGCCTTGAGATACATACAAAAAAAGTAACTTCACGCCTGTAATCCCCGAAGGGGTAGGCAGAGGTAAATGCATGCATTCAATCATACATGCATACATTGACCCATGTAACAGGTGGCGAGGATGTTGCCATCTCCGGGACATTACCAAACTCCGAAGTACCTACTGCGAAACTTCCAGAAAATGGAAAAATCCCAATAGAACCAGAGATCAATGGTTTTAATGTAAATGAATGTTGATTGTAGAATAGCATATTCTTTATACTCGTACTTAACAAAATACTGTACATTTATAGACCACAATATATTCAAAATATTTAGATGGCACAAAGAATGAGATATACTTGTAAAGTATTAATATGTAAGCACAAGCACGCACATACAACGATACAACTGAAATAAATATTCATTAAGTATAGCTGAATGTATTAACTCGTATTTTATTATAAGTATATACATATTATCGAAGTCTTGATGATGATCTTCACTAGTTCACTTGATTTTAAATTTAATATGAACACTATAAACCTAAATAATATAGAGTACCTAGTATTACTCTAATTAAGATCGAGTTTGTGCTCACATAAAATGTGTTCAACACATGATGGTTAAATGTTTAATATCTGTACGTACTTTTTAAAAACATTTATCGGATGTACCTTGTTTAAGATCACTAGCTTTAACTATAGTCTAATCAAGTCTAATAACTACCTACACTAAAAAGGAAATCATTCTGATGCTGTTTTTTATATTTTGCTTATTATTAAATAACAAATTGTGATTCAACACAAATTATTAACTGTACTAATACCACGTATATAATTACATATACTTAGAAAGACAACTTAATAATATATTATTTAACAACCCATCAATAAATAATGCACAAAATATTTTGTTTTGTTTATTTAGTATCACTATTAAAACTTTTTAAATAAATTAATAAATGGGATAACATGTACATTACGTGTCATTTAAATTAGGTGCCAATCCCTGAAGTAGCAAGAACTATAAGCCTGGGTTGTACCACGACTTTTGTTATAGTTAAAAGTTATTGTAACATTTCACATCCTTTTTTTTAACCAGTGGTAAATGCGTTACGCATACCCACCCTTGAGGAGAGGGGTGGGTTATGTGGGACTCCGGGAAAAGACATCCGTCTACCCACTAAAAACCCCTGGGTCTTCCGACTCGTCCGCCATTAGTGGCGGGGCCACGGGAACGCTATCGCACACATCCGCGACCCCACCGGCGGCTGCCGTTACCGAGCCCTTCTCGGAGCCTTTCGTCTCCAATATTTCACATCCTGCTCTAACTTTAACAGATTTCTTTAAGTTAGTGAAGGATGTGAAATGTTACAATAACTTTAACAAAGTCGTGGTGCAACCCAGGTCAGGCTAAGAAATCATTGTCATATTTTTCTTGTGGCCTTACGACCAAATACTCAAACGTCACTTAAATCTAAGTGGGACTTAAAAGTCTTAATATAAAACACGTTCAAACGATAGAGATAGCGCATATTTGAGCGTTGCTTAAAATTGAGTGACGTTTGAGTATTCGGCCATTAGGGTACTATACTGTAGGTAATCATCGTCAATCGTTAATCATTGTTTGCATTATTCAGTGATAGCGTAAGTAGGCTAGTTGCTACTACGTAAAATAATAAATAGTTTTTATTGATAGTGATTGAATAATATTTTAACATTACGAAAATCAAGCTAAATGGTTAAAATATATAAGAATAAATAATATTTTCATCCATTAATAGGTTCATAATTATAAAAGCAAAAGTTGATCACGTGGCACCGTGAGAATGAGAACGCGTGACGTCACATCTTCATAAGAATTGTATCGAGTAGCGAATTTCACACTTCACAGCTGTTTATTTCGGAAGATGAGACTAACTCGAAGTTACATTTATATGCAAAATAAACCTGTATATCTTTTGTATTCTGCAAAAATATTATTAATTACGAAATAACTGGACTTTTTGGAAGCCATAAAAGCAGTTTTTGAAAAACTGTCAACTAGTCTATTGTAATTACTGGTGGTAGACCTCGAGGGCGTAGACACCACCACTTTACCTACTACTTACTTCTGTTCCGGTGTGGTGGTAATGTACGGTCTCGTCATTTCTGACACAGAGGCTTATGTCCTTAGGATCAGGATTGACTTCACGACTAAACACAGCATTAATAGGCAGGGTAACTGGATGAAGGTATTTAAGCCCAGATCCGGATTAGTCCATAAGCAAATTATGGAACTGCTTGGCTAATCACGTTGTACCAGAGAGACAGAGAATTTGCTCGTATAAGGGTGCATACAGATGTTGACAAAAAATTTAGGCGGTAGGTATTTCTTTTTTCTTCTCATCAAGCAGAACACTTGTATAGGGGGGTAGACGGGCACACAGGCGTAGAATCGGGCACCAAGAAGCCTTAAAGCCGCGGCTCCACCGCAATGTTGAGTTCATTTATTTGACAACGTTGATCAGTGTTTCCACTGCAGCACACGCAATATACACGAATATTAACACAAGTCACGACGATAGGTATATTGTTTTAAATCATAGTTTTGTGGAATCCACGCAATTGACCACGTAAAATACAATCGAAATTGACTTGCCCGGCCGTCTCACCCACCACCCGGCCCTGTTTCCGTGTACCGCGTGTACAGCGTGTATAGCGTCGCCGGCGTTGAGCTATACGCACGATTATCCGACCAAGCCACATGTGTCAATTCATGCATAGAGCGTGTCCGACGTGTCCGTGGGTTGCAGTGGACACAGTCTTCTCATATATTTTCTTGCAAGGCGAAGCTTGACAAGATGAAGGCTCTCCGTGCGCTGCGGTGGGTCCGCAGCTACGGCACTGAGCTACATTCAAACACCCACGATTCACCAGTTACGTTTTGTCCCATGGGTCGCGAGTCTATTGACTATAGGTATATAACTTCGGGCACATTATAAACTCCAAAGATGGGTATTACCACGGAATAGATAAAATCTATTCTGTGGGTATTACTGAGACCGAAAAATGGAAGAGTAACACTTACCCTCAGGCCCGAGGATGGCACCCCTGATTCTCAGCGTAGCAGTAAAATAAATAAAATACGCCATCTTCGGATCATAGGCGTAATTCTAATGAGTAAACATCGTTGAAGCGCAACTAAATCGATGCTCACGATGTCCTTAGCTTGTTTAACCCTTCCAAAACATAAAATCTGGGCCTCCTCCCTTCTCCACAAATTGGCGTACAGACAGAACTATAGCAAACCTACATCCTGAGGCTTCCCCTCGGAGTATCATTGGGAGACCGAGGAAGGTTGTGAGGTTGTTACAAATGCTATGTAGACATAACTATGTATTATCTAACTCAGTTGTCATCAATAAGAAAAAACAGGGAGCCGACCGCCTAACTCTAATGCTTTCGTTTAAGACGTTATTTTGTCAGTTTGGTACCGCCTATTAAAACATTTTGCTCTGAAGTAACTATGTACCTGCTGACGAATACACTTCCAGGCAAAAGTCAGACAGTATGAAATTGACAGGATTGCGCCATAATCGAAAGCACCACGAAAACATTGGGAGTTAGGCGGTCGGTCCCCTGGAATGCATTGCAGTAGTGGCTTTCACTATAAAATTTATTTTTATAGCCCCGTAATAACTATCACAGAGACATGACACATGGTCTCAGAGGGGTGGCAACGCATCAAAATTTTGACCTCTGGTTTTTATGTAGATGTCATAGGCTGCAGTCATCACTTAACATCAATGTGAGCTGCATGCATGTTTGCCACCTTCCTTACATAAAAAAAGAATGTCAATTGAGTTACATAATATACCCCCATATCTCAGTAAGTACCTGCCTTAAAAAGTTAGCGAGCTGGTGACTATTTTTTCCCTAAGGTTTAGGCAGCATGTTCGATTAAATCTGCCAGGCGGCTTGATTTTTCCAACACCTCCATCATATCGTTAAATTTATTTAAATACATTTATATTGCATACTGGCTCACCCGGCAAACTTCGTATTGCCTCAGAATTAAATAATATTATATAAATTAAATAAATTGCCTCAGTAGCGTAGTGGTAGCAGGCCACTACTATTACGCTGGAGGTCCTGGGTTCGATTCCCGGGTCGGGGACTATCAGAGATAACGGTTTAAAATCCTTTATCTCTGCTTCTATTGGGATTTTTCCATTTTCTGGAAGTTTCCCAGTACCCCGGAGTTTGGTAATGTGCCCGGAGATGGCAACAGGATCGCCACCTGTTACATGGGCCAAAACGTAACCGGCGAGTCGTGGGTGTTTGCATGTATGATTGAATGCATGCATTTACCTCTGCCTACCCCTTCGGGGATTACAGGCGTGAAGTTACGTTACGTTTAAATAATATGTCTAAGGTTTGATAGATACGGACTATTTGTATATAGGAAAATAAAATTCCCTTCAAATTTTTAACCTTCTTCCCTGGACTTCTAAAAAATCATTCAAAACCAAAATTAGCCTAATCGGTCCAGCCGTTCTCGAGTTTTAGCGAGACTAACGAACAGCAATTGATTTTTATACATATAGACTTAAGGCAGAAAACTCTATGAGCACAAGAACTGTGAGCCGAAACTGCTCCATGCCCAACCTTACGAGGACGTGAGGTTGGGCATAGAGCAGTCCGCACCAACATCGTGCAATGCTGTTAAGAAGATGTACTGTGGGGCCACATCGGAATCCAGATTGAAACTTGAGGATGAAACTAGTTAGTAAGAACTACAACTAGGTTGATATGGCATAGAGGATTTTTTTACTTTACCGGTGGTAGAGCTCCAGTGACAAAGCTCGCGGGCGTAGGCCACCCCGCATTACCTAATATACTTGCCGCTAAATGGAAGTGTTCAGCACTATCGTGTTCCGGTCAGATGGTAATGTGCGGCCATGTAATTGCCGACACAGAGGCATAACACCTTAGGCCTCAGGAGTGGTAACGCATCTTCATTTTGACCTTGGTCTTTGTGTGGGCGTCTATGCGGTGCAGTCATCACTTAACATCAATATGAACTGCATGCTAGTTTGCCACTTCCATTACAAAAAAAAAACAATTTTAGGGAGGGGAGTAATAATAATATATATATATATATATATATATATATATATATATATATATAGATTCCTTTAAGAGATGTACCATTTTTCTGCTAACTACATCACATCCAATGGCGTTAGACTTCAGAACTCTAAACATTATATATTTCATTTGATTTACACAATATTTTTTAACTTAGATCTATTGGTGAAAACCGCATGAAAATATTGAAAAGTCAAGCAGTAGTAGATAAACCTAAAGGATAATCGCAAACAAACAGACAGACAGACGCAGAGGAGGACTTTGTTTTATAATATGTAAGATATTAATGTAACAATTCATTTATTTATCTTATTCATTTACATAATTGTTGTCTATTTCTATACGTAAATTTGATTGTTTTGATTTTCGAAGTCTTTCTCTTAAGTCACTAGGCTTCTTTTGCGTCTTTGATTTCAACATTTGCCTTAAATCACTCTGGGTTGCAGTATTACTTTGCTTTCCTTCTAGCCTAGACCAAACACTAGATGATTTATGATTATTAACTTTCTGTACTTTGCTCAGAATATTATGATCAGAATTATCAGATGAACATTCATCACTTGACCAACTGTCACTTATCTTTGTACCTAAACGGGATTGTACAGTTTCTTTTTGTGAGAGATTATCTTTTACATGATATCTAAATTTTTCAGATAAAATAACTTGTTCTCTTGGTTTATAGACACTATCAGAATTAATAACTTCAATTGATAATGGTGGAAAATATTCCACATCTTCTTCTTCATCATCACTTTCATCATATTTATCTGTAAATACCATTTTCTTTTTCAATTTTGATTCCTCGTCATCAGCATGCATCCTCATTCTGGGTGTTTTTGACTTCTTTTTCCATTCATCATCTGAATTATCTTCATCACTATCATCAGTCCTATAGTTACGTTTCCCGAGACGCTTGGCAAGTTGTTTATTTTTAATTTTTATAGTCTCATTCTGTATCACTTGCTCTTCTTCTTCATCACTTTTTGGTAATTTACGTTGAAATACTTCTTGATGGTCATACACACCCCAAGATTGACATAAATCTCCCCATGGATTTTTACTCACTAGATCCATACTTTTTGCATAATATTTATCAAACTTTTTTTGTTCTGGATTCCTTTTCCCAATTTTTTTATCACTATTTGTAGCAAATGTCATTAATATCGAGTCTTTCTTTGGATGAGGCATACCCTCCCTCCAATGATGAGAAGATTTATCCTTTAACATGGTTTTGATATCTTGATTAGTTATTTCACGAGAATGGACTAATAATGCTAAAGCTGCTGATATATGATCATGACAAACAACATTACCTGCAAGTAAAATATATTTGACAATTTATTTTGTGTATATACCTATATATTATTTAAAATATAAGTAAATTATGAGAAAGGCAAGGTATATGAATACAAGCATGATAGACGAGTTATAATTTGTTTTTAAAGAAAAAAAAAGAAAACTAAAGAAAAAAATATTATCCAGGGAACCTAAAGAACATTCCATGGTATTTAAAACATTTTTAATTCACCGGTATAAAATGGTCTTTCCTAACAACATTACAAGCACTCCATACTAAACTTCAATTTTAAACATTTTATTCTAGAGAGTTGAAAATATTTTAAAAAGTAGAAAATATTATTTAAACATTTAACTAGATAATATTTTACAGCTATTTGTTGTGTACCTTTTTTTAACATTTTCTGCAAGAACATTGCCATAATCCTTTCCCACTTTTAAAATTATAACAGGGAATCTTATAAATTGGAGTAAAACCTTATTTATTAAATATTAATAAATCCGATGCAACTCCCTCTGATAAATACTCAAAAATGTAAATACGTATGTGTATGTATTAAACATTAAATTATTTTTAGGGAGGTTTTTACCTGTCAAATCATTATCATTTCATCTTGATTTCAAGCTTACAGCAACAAGCAATTTTTTTTTATTTATTTACATTTTCAAAAATATTTATTTTACTGGTGGTAGAGCTCCAGTGACGGAGCTCTCGGGCGTAGGCCATACCACATGACCTAATATACTATAGTAATGTACTTGCCACTAAATGGGAGTGTTCAGCACTATTGTGTTCCAGTCATGTGGTAATGAACAGCCCTGTAAATTCTGACACAGAGGCTTATCACCTTAGGCCTCAGGAGTGGTAATGCATCTGCATTTTGACCTTGGTCTTTGTGTGGGTGTCTATAGGATGCAGTCATCACTTAACATCCATGTGAACGGCATGCTTGTTTGCCACTTCCATTACATAAAAAATATATATATATGGGGTTGATGACGTGTAGGGTTGATCCTTGCCAGGCGATGGTTTTTGTACTAAGCATGTTATGATTCAAACCTACAAAAATTTCTAGCTTTACAGGTCCAACATTACTCTGAGGGTTCAGTATCTCTCCTACTAATATTGGACCTGAGGGTCTTTTGATGCCCCAAGGGTTGCACAGCAACAAAAAGTGGATAAAAGTAATGTTTAAATCAGGAAGCAACAATGGAAATGAGAAGATTATTTTTAATTTCTGATTATTGATAAGATTAAAAGGAAGAAAGTAACATGAGCATTACTCACAGGAAATATCATCAATCCATTCTAATGATACTGGTTTGTAATCTGAGAGATATTCAAATATGTCCCTTGTTGTGAGTCCATCAATACCAGACAAGTGTAATGCATCGAATCGAAAATGTCTTTCATTACTGCTTTCCACACCGCAATTATCATATAATTCGTCAATTTGTTTTTGGGTTACAATCCTGTTGCCTGTCAAATCTAAACCAAACCTTTTGGCTCTTTCTTCTAATTTGGCTGCATCAACCCTTTCCAACAATTCTATGCCGACACCATTCTTATCTGCTTTAAAAAGCTAAAAAAACAAAGGGGTACACTGTGATTATAGGTTAATCTCACGCGAGATTCACAGGTAGTACTGCAACATTAATTTGACTTGCAGCGATTGTTTCACAGATGTGTCAAAACTTTACTGTACTGACTCTTTTACTGTTAGCATCACCTCTTTACGAATTAAAGAATAAGCAGCGTAAAATATGTGACAACGGGTGTGTAATCAAAATTAACATTGAAAGTTCGACTCCAAGCCAAAGTAAAGTCGTAGGTGACTTGTGTATCTCGCCCTAATAAAGATTTCTGTGGCATAACATAAAGGTAGGAATTTAACACACAATGTTCAGTTACACAATAACTTTCAGATAAAAAAAAACCTATGATTGGCTGGCTGATCGTGTGAGTTGAGTTAGTCGGAGGAAATGAGTAATCAAATTTACTGATTTACCATGGTTGATTTGGCTTCTTGAACTTCATTGACAGCAGAATCCGAAACAACATCCACCATATCGACATCATCATCACTCATTTCACCTTCTTCTTTGTCTCTCTCCATGGTTCTGTAGGCACTTTCACAAAGTTTCAGATGATAATGAGCATAGGTTCAATTTCAGAAAAATAATTAATCAAAACATTCACGACAAGTTTTTAAAATAAAGCTATGCAAGATGCAACGTTGTAATTGTAAACAGGCTTCAATTTAAATTAATATTGTATCACAGATTCACGGACCATTACAAATAATAAAGTATAATTATTGTGGTTTAATGTAGGTACCTACGTAGTATTTATCACAGATGGTATTTTTCATTGAGCTATAGTACATGGAGTAGAAACACCTACAGAATTGGCGTGATTGCCTACAAAAATTTGGGCGATTACAATGGCCGCCTTTCATAGGGTTGTTTTCGATAAATATCGATATCATCTTCTTATACATGAGCGGTTATTATCGATATTTTATCGATTATCGATATTTTATCGACACGAATTCTTATTCTTATGTATGCTTATAGCTATGCTAGTATGTATGCTTAGTCTTAGTAAAATACACTCACTAAATTAGAGTTGAGTATAATTGTAATAATTATGATAAAATTATGATAATATTAGTAATAAAATGTATCCTGTAATTTGCATGCAAATTAAATGGTGAAATATAAAAGAAAGCTATATTATATACATATCATAATTTGATTTATCAGGTTAGTATTCGTACAACACTATATAAAAATGCTTTTTTAGAAAAGAATGAATAGCATTAAAAGTCGTTTAAGTCATATGAAACTTACACAGGTCTTCAAAACTCTTAATAAAACATATCATATATCACTGCATTTCAAAATCCCACCGAATACGAGACAATCCGTGAAAATTTGTACATAACCTCACAAAGTTCAATTCAAGATTATTTTCGTTTTTCCTTGCACCACTCTGTTTTAAAGAGTACGAGAGCATAATCAGTCAGCATAAAGCAAAACCTAGAATACCACATTATCTAGTTAAAAGATTTAGTTTTCAAGAAAACAGCAAAAATATTACGAGCACCTGTTTGTTTGACAACAGATGTACCACAAATCGGGCGCATACAATGGCGCCGACGGGCACGCGAAGGCATAAGTATGACGTCACATCAAATCATTTCCAAAATTGATACTCTGCATACATCTTGTGTCTCTTTTTACACTGCTTAGTTAGAAAGAGTCAAAACTGTTTTTGTCAAGACATGTGTCGATTTTACCCATTATTGTATAACTACTGTTTCTATAGTAGAATGTGCCTTCTCCATGTGTATTAACTCTGTGGACTGATCTGGGTTTTGACACTTTTGACATTACTGATAATTTTTTTTAATAATTTATTCATGACAATAGATACAGAGTCTTTCAGTCGTATACATATTGAATTACACATTTATTTAAATTAATGAATATCCATAAGGAAGATGACGATGATTAAATGCTTCTATGAGGAATATGATGAGATGATGGGGTGGCTCCAGTAAAGCGATGGGGACTTTACTAGGAGTTTTTACGAAGTTTTGGAGGCAATACGAAAAATCACTTTTCACTTCACATAATATCACTTTCTTACACTCGTGAACATTATCGAATGCTTTATGATAAAAATCCCACCATTTTTACACATAAAACGCGACTATACACAAATTTCGAAAATAATGTCACGCAGCGACACAGCGCTTTTCCGCGTTCCCGCCAAAACTCACATTACTGATAAGCAGATTCAATGTTGCCGTGCTATGTATTACCGTACAGTCCTTATAAGTCGGTGTGCCTATAATTTCAACTGATACACTAACTCAAAATAGTCAATGTGAGATATATTATTAATAATTTTTAAAACAGTTAATTGAATACATTTAATAAGTTGTAAATAAATTATGCAGTAATGTTTATCTTAGTAATGTGTAACTCTGGTGTTTCTTTCACCAAGTTTCGTAGGAGATATAAATAAAAAGATAGCAATACCACAGATCACACTAAAAAGAGAGGTCGGCCCCCCAACAGGAGGATAGAGCTATGTAGGTATTTCACTCAAACTTTTGTTTGGAGTGTGGACTCCATTTTTACCTACAAGCTTCTTGCATCCAAACAGCGATTTTCACTTTTCCACGTCGATTATTTATATCTTCTTTGGTCGATTCTGCTGCCATGCGATTCTGATTCCACAGCTATTCAACAATTCCTATAGTGTTGATATATTGGTCTGTGATCTGTGACACATTGACACATCTGTGAATTTGTGAATCTGTGATCTCTAATCTCTATCTATTTTGCATTTTGCATTTTGCAGTGTACACATTGGATTAAATTTTATATTTTGTTTCATGCCTGTGAAATGTGAAAACCGTTTGTATTAATGTATATTTGAGTCATTTTTAAAATATTCAGTACATCTAATAAAACAGCATTATTTGGATAAAATTATGGCTTCTTACATTGATATGAGTTTGGAAGATATCATACAAAAGAAGAAGAAAATTTCCAGGTACGTAATAAACAATAGATTGATTCTTCCTTAAAGTTTTTGGAGCAGTCTTTAAATACCTACCTAATTTAAATGTCATTCAGAAAATTTGTTTTCACAAAAAGAGCAGCTGTACTTCTGAAAGGTACTCATTATTGAAGTTTCTATGGTTCTGCTAATTATTACTCAATAATTAACTTTTATTGAACGCAAAACCACGCTAATTAGATAGTTTTTGTTATTAGATTGTGTGCCTTCGCATTTATGGTCTCGTCTGAGAGACTGCCATTATTTAACTATACAAGTACATAATCAATTTTTGTGCAAAGAAAAGTAAACTTTTCGATTTCAGAAATTCTGTTAAACCAAAACCACATGCACCAACTCAAAAGCTTCCAGTTATTGATGCTAGAAATAAAATAATTTCAAAGAAGAGAACACAAATTACTGATGCAAGAGAGAAGCTAGCTGAACTTGCGAAGAAAAAGGATGCTCGTTTGAAATTACAACAGCTTAGGGCTCAGAGGGTAACAAGCAGAACATTAGAATCCCAATTAATCCTTCAAGACACGAGAATAATATGACAATTGAAATTCAATTGTGTCTTGCCGCCGGTGGCCATACGATTCTTGAAGGATTAATCAGACATCAGATTATCCATACTCATACCCCCTTATTCATAAATGTATTTTAGCTAGTGTGGCTAATCTCTCCTTGGTCCCTATCTATTCTGCATATTTGACAATGCAAGTGACAAAGAAAGCATTCTATAGCTAAAACATATCTAATGTATGTTTATGAATAAGAGGGATAGTTTTTATTTTGTGATTTCCCAATGATCTGACATAACAACACAGTTTTGATAATATATACATTCAAACTAATAAAATTGAAGTGTCTTGCTTGTAATTGTATGTATACATAGTACATATACCAAAACATATTTTATTTTTTAATTTTTGTGTGCAAATGAAGTTGTGGGCACAGCTTGTCTAATATATAAAATCTTAATACTGTTAATGTTCTCATTTCTTGGAAATCCTCGACTTATGTAACTCTTGGTCTTTACTACCATAGAAATGAGACACTGGCATGACAGACAGGACATTTCTGCAATAGTACCTGCACACAGTGCCAGAAATTATGGTCAGTATTCTAAAATCAATCACTGGAGCCATACTACTAGTAAAAAGCTGTTATTGGTTGACTTACCTTTTGTTTTTTTTTATTTATATATCTTGCGATCAGCTTTTCAAGCCCTTAACAGATGTGTTGCAGGAGTTCATTGGCAGGAGAGAGCTGTTCCTCCTGTGAGGAAGCTGTCTCTTATTAAGTCAGGACTGTAAGTGAACAATGTCCCATATATGTTGTCTCTTAAGCCTTCTGTCGTTTATTTGGTCACCCAACGCTGATGCTAGCGTGATAGAATGAGCTTTTATACGGTTCTTGTAAGATTTTGCTCTGTGCTCGACTTCCTCCTTGACAGTCCTTATTTGTGTGTACTCGTGCAACTCACTGGTTCTGATAAATAGAGGTGCATCAGTTAACATTTTGAGAGCTTTATTAACTGTTGTATGATCTCCACATTAGAGTTTTTTGATGATCCCCATAACTCAATTCCGTATGTCCAAACCGGCTTGATTATGGCTTTGTATATTAGTATCTTATTTTCCATAGTGACGCGTGATCTTCTGCCTACTAGGCAGCTTAACTTTCTGAGCTGTATGTTTAACTTGTCACGTTTTTCCTTAATATGAGTTTTCCATGTTTGCTTCCTATCAAGGTGCATGCCTAAATACTTTGCCGAATCTTGGTGGGGTATGACGTTGTCACCTAGTTTTATCGGGGGACAGTTATCCTTTCTTAGAGTAAAAGTGGCATGCACTGATTTATTGGGGCTCGCCTTGATGCGCCACTTTTCCATCCATTCATTGACTTTTTCAAGTGATTCTGAAGGTTTAGGGATGCTGCATTGCCATTTTCGTGGTTGCAAAGTGCAGCAGTGTCATCAGCGAATGTAGCACATAAGATATTATTTGTTGTAGGAATGTCTGCGGTATACATAAGATATAGAGTAGGGGCAAATACGGCCCTACTTGTAGGTTGTGGTACCTTGTGGTACCCCAGCTTTAATGTCATGAAAGGCAGAGTAGGAGTCATTAATTTTCACTCTAAATATTCTATTTTCCAGGTAGGATTTTAGGAGCAGATAGAAATTATGTGGAAGTAGATTTTCATTTTGAAAAGCAAACCCAAATGCCAAACCTTATCGAATGCCTGTTGGACGTCGAGGAAAACGGCAGAGCAGTATTGTTTTTTCTCGAGGGCTTCTCTTATTTTATCGACAACACGGTGAACTTGTTCTGTAGTGGAATGATCAGCTCTAAAACCGAACTGATGTTGAGGGATGACATTGTTTTCGTTAAGTACTCGTGTTAGTCTGCGTAAAATGATTTTCTCAAACAATTTCGATATTACAGGCAATAGACTAATTGGTCTGTATGAAGACAAAAGATGTGGGGGTTTGCCAGGCTTCGGGATCATGATTATCTCTGACATTTTCCATATTATTGGGATGTATCCCATCCTAATCATGGAATTAAAAAGTTGTTTCATAGCGACTATAGCTATTTTAGGTAGTTGTCGTAGCATTTCAGCTGTTATCATGCAGTATCCAGGAGCCTTGTTTAACTCTAGACCTTTTATTTCTCAGCGGCTGCTTTAGAGAGAATGTCGACAACAATGCCAAACTCTTTTAAGTCGTCTCTTTTCTAAGATCTTGGTTTTTATGTCTTGGGGTACATTTCTAATATCTTGTTTTGATGGGACTGCCCTTGTAGATTTCCATGCGGCTGTCTGCAATATGTTTGTCATAGTAGTTGCATAATTATATGTCATTTTCTGTTTTAAGCGGCAGATTCAAGTTCAGATGCTCATTTATGTAGTACCTGTATGCTTCCCAATCGGTTTTTTTTGGTGTAGAGTCGTTGTTTCATAGGTCTTTCAATTACAGTGGTACTTATTGTGGCAATTACTGGGGTGTGATTGAAGATTGAATATTTTTTAAAAGAATACTTGGGACGTGATCTGCCATAGAAATCGAAGCCAAAAATATAGTTTTCAGATTTTTTGTCTGTTTATCTGTATGTATGTTCGGGCTAAACTAAAAAAGTGCCTACTAAATGGCGCCTGTTAGAAATATTCATGCAAAATTTGAAGTAAATTTTGCATATAATAAAATATAAAATATAGAAAACTATATTTTTGGCTTCGATTTCTATGGCAGATCACGTCCCAAGTATTCTTTTAAAAAATATTCAATCTACAGTATTTATTTTCTTACGATTTTATTAAATGTAGAGATTCCCGTGGGAATGAGGGGTTTTCCCGCAATAAAAAGTAGTCTAAATGTTGGCCAGGCTTAGTATCTATACACCACAAAAAGTTTCATTCGAATCCGTCCAGTATCTTCGGAGATTAGCCTGGACAAAGGGACAAACAGACAAACAGACAGACAATAAAATTAAAAATAATTGAAAAGTGTTCTAATACTATTTTAACATAGCCCCCAATTAGTTTTTCGGAAATATATACAATGTACAGACACGCGGGTTTTACTGTTTTATTATATGTAAAGATTATCAAATCATTACTTAAGTGTGCAGACTTCTTTAGACAGCAGTTCAGACCACACCCCAGTAATTGCCACAATAAGTACCACTGTAATTGAAAGACCTATGAAACAACGACTCTACACCAAGAAAACCGATTGGGAAGCATACAGGTACTACATAAATGAGCATCTGAACTTGAATCTGCCGCTTAAAACAGAAAATGACATAGATAATTATGCAACTACTATGACAAACATATTGCAGACAGCCGCATGGAAATCTACAAGGGCAGTCCCATCAAAACAAGATATTAGAAATGTACCCCAAGACATAAAAACCAAGATCTTAGAAAAGAGACGACTTAGAAGAGTTTGGCATTGTTGTCGACATTCTCTCTAAAGCAGCCGCTGAGAAATAAAAGGTCTAGAGTTAAACAAGGCTCCTGGATACTGCATGATAACAGCTGAAATGCTAATATACCTCAAAAATACACCAAGAAAATGAAAGAAAATAACGCCTCCTTCAAAGTTCCCGCCAAAACCCCACGATATAAGCATCGCGCTACGTAGGTTATTAGTTTTAAATATATTATATGGACGAAGGAAACTGTATTTCTACGGTCTTATTAAATGTATAGATACATCTTAGTTTTTCTTGCCAAGGCGCACCCCTTGGCAAGTAAAACTGAAAATTATATAAATATTTTTTTAAATGCTTGTAAATATATCTTCTCAGAAGAAAAGGTATAGTAGTTTAGATAAAACCTTATAGTGGTTAAAAAATACATACTTACCTCAATATCGCCACCAGTCACAGTGTTACAGAGATTGCTAACAATTATTCGGTACTCCAAAGCCTGTTTTTCTACTTTATTATCAACTTTGTTTTCAGTTCTTAAAGCTGCCATTGGACGCTTTTTAAGTATAGATGGCGGTCGTGGTGGACTTTTTTCTTTTTCTATCAATGCTGTTCTGTAATTAGTCACATTAATTTGTTAGGATATTTTACATAATAATAATATATACGTTACTTACTTTGCCATTAATACAAATTGCACAACACTCAACAACTAAAGAATAGGGTAAGCGAGGGTAAGTACGAGGGTTCACCAGTACTAAGTACGTATAGTTTATTTTTGTCTATATTTTTTTTTCATTTCTCGACCTTTGGGTAGAGTAAGTCTTGATCCCCAGTAAACGTTTTTGGCGTTCCAATCCCCTTCACATATGAACCTTTGGCCAAGGGTTTTCAAATAGTTTGTGAATGCTTCTTCCTTTAAGGTGTGCTGTACTGTACTGTCCACCAACAGTATACAGCCGATAATGTTATGGGTCCCTGTTTATCATGCACCATTATTGTAGTCGCTTGTATTGGCTCTGTTTTATACTCTGGAAGAATCTCGTGCTTGATGTGTGTTTTTATAATTACAGCTGTGCCTGCATGAGCTGTTCCGTCTGGGTGAGATGTTGAATATATCTTGTAGTTTTTTAACTTGGTGTTGTGATCCGGTATTAAATGAGACTCGGATATAAGCAGTATGTCAATATTTTCTTGAACTAACAGAGTTTGTATGTCATGTTTGTGTTTAATCAACCCATTTGTGTTCCAGGTCACTGCTTTTAGAGTAGCTATTTCAATGGACGAGCTTGTTGATTACTGCTGTGAGTAGGTTCATCATAGTTGACATTTGTTCGATTAATTTATCTAGCTTTACAGCATGTTGTGTTAGGAGTATTTCTAAATTATTACCAGATGTTGTGGGATGTGCTTCTAGAGCATCTGCATAGGATTTTGTTTCTATGGTATTATGGTTTATATATCTCGATTTGTCAGACGTTTCATACTGTTTTTGGTGTGATTCTTTGGTAATATTTGGTTCTATACCAATATACGCTTTACTTTGTGTCGTGCTTCGATAGGTATGATCTTTTGTAGGCTTTTGTCTGCCTATCTTTCTGACTAATATTTATTTGTACACACTTCTTTTGTAGTTAGCTGGGTGTGCACCTTTACATTTAGTTTATTTATGTCTTCAACACCATATAGAACAATCGGAGGAGGTTTGTTTGGGTGCTTGGTGCCCTATCTGTTGGGACTCTTTGCCATTCGGGAGGACAAGGTGTGTTGTTTTTATCGGATATAGTCTTACTTTCCTGATCTGCTGTTGAGGGCGCTGTGATGGTGGTTTCAGGTTCTGGTTTACTTCCTAGGGATTGAGTTCTCTGTCGATTCGTGAACAAACGGGTGAAAGGTTTGTTGATAAAAGCGTTTTACTTCGTACAAGTATTAGCAAAGGTTTTTTTTTTACATAACATTATATATATGCATTATGTTATTCATCAAAAGTATTTCTATGTTAGTATTTAGTTTTGAATAAAATTGGTCAAAACATCATTTGATTATTTTGAGACCAATAAATATCTTAGCAGAAATCAGCTTCAACAATGTTTTAACTCTGTCTGCAATAGAATAGTGTTTAACTTACCTAAACCACCACCAACTGTGACCATAAACCACTGAGAGCAGTGCAGTAGTCAAATACATAAAATGAACATAGTGAGTCGGTGCATTATCTGTATAAGGATTTTATTATAAGGTTGACATGGTTGCTTAATATCAGAAGCCTTTCAGATCTCAAAGTTTACAAATCAAAATTCAGAGTTACTGTTTTATGTCTTGCCTATCCTCTTTTGACCTTTAATGCAATGTGCTATCTCACCAATATTCTTGTTAAAAAAAAACTAACTTTAATCCTATTGCAGCAAGGATATGTCAAAAACCAAAGTAACAATGGCTTACAAAGTCGAGGAAAATTAAACAGAGATGTATTGAAAAAGGAAAGAGGTAATTTATTAAAGCAATATGTATGCAGTAGGTGTTTTGTATGTCTTATAATTAATAATAGTAAAACATAATTTCATATCTCTGTAGTACCGAAGAGGTAGGCACTAGGTACAGGTAAATGCATCCACTTTAGCAAACATGGATACCCACAATTCGGCAGTTACATTTTACCCCATACAATGTTCTATTTCATTTTCTTTTTAGTTACCTAATAGATTTACACGTAACTTCACGCCTGTAATCCATGAAGGGGTAGGCAGAGGTAATTGCATGCATTCAAACATACATGCAAACACCCACAATTTGCTGGTTACGTTTTTGGCACATGTAACAGGTGGCGAGCCTATTGACATCTCCAGAGACATCATAGTTTTATATTCTATTTTTTTATACCTATAATGGATAAATGTGCATGAAAACGGTCTTATAAATTAGCATGTATGCAAAAAAACGGCTAGTTACAATAATCATAATCTACCTAAACAAAACATGGCACCTATGTAACTTAAATAAAACAATTTGTCCAAAAAAAAATATTACAGTGTAATTTTTTTCATGAAACACAGGTGATGACTGACTGTTTATATATTTCTAATAGGATATAATTATCATGTCAACTTGAAAACTTTCCAAGTGTGTGTGTGTGTTCCATCTTAGTAATAAGATAATAAAATAAATAAAAAATAAAAGCTATTGATTTTTCACAGTATTTGTAGACTCTTCTCGACAAGTGGTTTCACATCCCCTCAATAGTTCAACAAGAATTTCAATGAGACAGCATAGCAACAGCAACATTAATAAGAAATTCACACAGAACAGAGCAATTGAGAGAAGAACTTTAGGTATAATTTATTTAAAAAAATAATCAAATTGTCAGAATATTTTTTAATATATTCAATAATGGCAATAATAATAATTTTCAGGCAAAGTACCTTTACCGAAACCAATTCTCAGAACTGTTGAAAATGATCTTGAAATAATTGATGATCCTATGGGCGAAGAAGTTGTAAACACAATACCATTAAACCGTAAAGCAAGCTTGCAACTGAAAATAACAACTCATAACAGTGATAGCATTCAGAACAGATTTTCAGTTCTTCACAGGTGAATGTATTGAATTTTCATTTAGAATAATTATTTTATAACACCATTAGTAAGTGTCAAGGTATATGTATTTCTCTATTGTTAACACAAAATACTAATATACCTAGGTTATAATAGTAAATCGCGTGACGGTCAATGGATTTTATTTATTTATTTCGACTCGAAGGACCACGTGAAGATGTGAACCTTCGAGTCGGAATGTGGTGCTTACCCTATTATTTAGTTGTTGAGTGTTGTGCAATTTGTATTAATGGCAAAGTAAGTAACGTATATATTATTATTATGTAAAATATCCTAACAAATTAATGTGACTAATTACAGAACAGCATTGATAGAAAAAGAAAAAAGTCCACCACGACCGCCATCTATACTTAAAAAGCGTCCAATGGCAGCTTTAAGAACTGAAAACAAAGTTGATAATAAAGTAGAAAAACAGGCTTTGGAGTACCGAATAATTGTTAGCAATCTCTGTAACACTGTGACTGGTGGCGATATTGAGGTAAGTATGTATTTTTTAACCACTATAAGGTTTTATCTAAACTACTATACCTTTTCTTCTGAGAAGATATATTTACAAGCATTTAAAAAAATATTTATATAATTTTCAGTTTTACTTGCCAAGGGGTGCGCCTTGGCAAGAAAAACTAAGATGTATCTATACATTTAATAAGACCGTAGAAATACAGTTTCCTTCGTCCATATAATATATTTAAAACTAATAACCTACGTAGCGCGATGCTTATATCGTGGGGTTTTGGCGGGAACTTTGAAGGAGGCGTTATTTTCTTTCATTTTCTTGGTGTATTTTTGAGGTATATTAAATAAAATTGGTGGCATTTTATTTGATATAGCTTTATTTTAATGCCGGTGTAGCCATCGCTTTACTCGAATTACTGACAATGACTTACTTGAATGACATTAAATAATTGACTGACATATTAAATAATTGACTGACTGACGATTCTAACTTTTATGCTGTTTTCTTTAAGAATACAAAAATATCGTTTTACTTGACACTGGCAATATAGATCACAACGATGCCATTAATATACTCGTAAAAAAATTGCTTATATCGTGCCATAACCGACGATTGTATGGTAAATGGTGATCAGCGCCATCTGTTGGTTATATTTAGGTCTATTTGTCTGTCTGCCCCTATGGGCAATATAGATACTAAAACTACAGTAGTACCTATTTCGATTATGCATTGGATTCCTATAGAAGAAAGATTTTTATAGAGGGGTTTTTTCAGATAGGGTAAGTAATGTGGTGGTGTCTACGCCCCCAAGTTCCTACACTTAGAACTCTACCACCAGTAAACGGTTACACTATTGCATTTTTATTAGGGATCTCTTTTTTTTTTCAAAATGTAATATAATGAAATAATTTTTGAAATCGGTTCAGAAGTTTTTGTGTGAGAACATTACAAACATACATACAAGAACACAAATGTGTCCTCTTTATAATATAAGTAAAGATTATGCACTTATGTTATAATACGATATAAAAAATATGTTACAGGAATTATTTGGTGACGTGGGAGGAATGCTGGAGTCACGTTTAGTAAGACCAGGTACAGCTGAAGTAATCTATAAAACCCAAGAGGATGCGCAGAGAGCAGTAGACTTGTATCATAATAGGCAACTTGATGGACAGCCAATGAATTGTCTGCTTGTTACTCCACGCGCAAGTGCTCCCTCTAGGTTGGTACATAAAATTATTATGCGTAATGTTTTTATTGTAAAAAATATTAACATGCATATATTTGAGTCAATAAGGCGACAAACTTTTGGCGTTCACATTGATTGTAAAGGAATAACAGTATATAATACTCTATAGATCGATCTACATTAAACCCGGAAATCTAAATGCACATAATGTCAGGCAAGTCCCTACTACGTAAGGGACTTGCTTGAGAGGCCTAAGGACAGACGAAAGTTGCTGTCAATATTTGTTTAAATTATATTGAGGTAAATATCTGAATTATATGTTGCCATTCTCTTAAAAAGGGCGTTAAGTGTCATTGGCACAAAATTGACTTTTATACAACATGTAACGGGAATAATGCACACTCTCAAATACCTTGACTACAAAATAGAGTTATAATCATAATACATGCACTGAAATGACTTAATATATAAATCTATTAAATATTTTTTATTTAACAAATAAGTTGTCCTCATTTTGTACGAACAGTTTGCACACCCTACGTATTCTACCCTACTGCACTACCTACGGCCGCAAATAAAACACAAACCTACTCATACACGCACACAGTCGCCATGTACTGTAGCGTAACCTGCGCGCCCCTATTTGCCACTAGCTTGTAGTGAGATTAATTTTCACTATTTTATTTCTTAAATTTTTCTTTGTAAAAAAATTGCGCGAGTTCTAATGAAGATGTTGAGATTAGTATTTTATTATGTGCTAGCTGTGCCCGCGACTTCGTCCCCGTGAGAATTTATGATTGTTCAGTACCTACCCAGACGAAGTCGTGGGTGTAGCTAGTATGAGAGCCTAAGTTACCCCTTATTACATAAGCTATCTGCCAGTGAAAGTCCCGTCAAAATCGGTCCAGCCGTTCCCGAGATTGGCGGGAACAAACAGACAGATAGACAAAAATGGTAAAAAATGTTGTTTTGGTAACTTAATATTGCCTTAGAATCAAATATTGTGTTGAAAGGATTGATGGGTACCATAGGTAACTATTTGTTGACAGGATTTGAAACATCACAAGTCCTGAATAGTCATGGGTGCGGTAATCGTGCACACAGCGAATACACAGTAATTTCTCTAACTTAATACTCAATACTTTATTGCACCAACTTCCAGTTTAATCCTATCATAGAATCAGATTATAATAGATCTGAAACCTCCGTATCCAGAAAACTATACTTTTTAGGTAAATTCAAACAATTCTAGCCAAATGTCACATAGCGTCCTTGATAGAACGGCAGTATGTATGTTGTGTTTCGTTGAATTTTTTTAAATGTAGGTACTGTTTTATTTTTAGTTATGATACATCATAATAATAATTATATTATAATTATTCATACACAATAATATAATAATATTTCGATAAATATTATACTTTTCTGTTTTCTGTTTTCAGAAATAGTAGCAAGCCTGCATTATACAGTACCAACTCAAATGTCGAACCAGATATATCTACTTTCCATAAAGTTCTGTTTAGTAACTTCTAATATGATAAATCATGGCGTTTTTATGCCTATACGTTTTATTTACTATTTAGGAACCTAAGAATAAAATTGTCTATAACACACGCAGCAAATGCATGGTCGATATGGTTATGCAAACTGTAGGAGTGATCGGTGGCGCCGGTTCACTAACGTTGGACAGAAAGTATCAGGTCGTCCTATTATATTTTGTTAATTAAACACCGTACCTACGAATTAAAATCTGATTTACATATATTTTGCGTGTTATTTTTACTTGGATCCTTAAATAATATTCTTTATAGTAATGGATTAAATAGCATTCGTTTTAATTTATAGCATACTAATGCTTCCGATCGGTCGGCATGGAGGTCATTGGGGGAGGCCTATGTTCAGCAGTGGACGTCCTATGGCTGATATGATGATGATGAATGCTGTATTAGCATTTAGTTAATTAAATGAAGTTGTTAAATTCTGCGAAATGTGAATTCGCAATTATTTTGTTATTATCTTCGATTAGTTTGCATTTAGGATCGTATATTGAATGAATGCGTGAGATTTTTGAATAATAATAGTGTGACACCCTTTACCATTAATTAATTATGCATATTAACAGAAATAATATACTTCATTAGGTATCAATTATTACCATATTAGCAAATAGCATAGCAATAGCAATTAGCATGCTAAGACTCACGAATTTACATGCTTATGAAATTAACAAGAAATAGCATTAATTGCCATCGCTACTACTAACGTCAATTTGCTTTTAGCAACACTTGAACGAGTAGCCACCAACCAAGGGCCTGACGATCTAGAAAATAAATAGACAGTTTGGCTCTAAGCGGGGCAAGTTGGTGTATTTTCGAAACATTATTGTGAGCCAAAAGAGGCGGTCTGATTTTCTTTCAAACTTAGGTGTGGTTTGGTCCCAGTAATAAAACATTAAAGACCTATCCAACGATACCCCACACTATAGGAATAGGATGTGTGGAGAAAAAAATACTTTCCAACTTTCAACACAAATTATTTCATTAAGACTGTAATAAAAATAACAACACGGGATGCGCACCAGTGTCCCGCGAAAAAACTACCGTCACTGCGATCGCCAATCTGACTTCCAAGCGTGGGGATTAGGGCATATTCTCCTCTGATGGCGCACAACACTGTTGTAGGAGTTACAAAGGCTTCTCGCTTTGTCCAGCAGTAGACATCTTTCAGCTGGAGTGATGATGATGATTCAATGGGTATTGATAGTAAAAATACTTTTCATGCCATGGGTGTGTGGTGTGAATTCAATGTGTTAAACCGACAGTATCGAGGCTGATAGCAGTTTACCAGGTGTCTCGAAGAGAATACCAACTGCCGCTAAATCTACTTTCGGGTTAATCCTCTTGTGTCCTACCGCAAAGGCAAAACGACTGGGTTGGGTAAAATCAATGTTTCATTAATTGAAAGTATAACATCGCCGACCAAAATTATCCTATACCTTGTGACTTGATGTGGTAAATGGTCATGGTCAGGTACTTTGAATAGATATATTAGTGGATGGAACAGCATTATTCTATTCCGTGAGCAATATGATTGAAGCAACTGCTGAAAAATCGAAACAAAATAATAACTTCCAAAAGGAAACTTATCACAAAAATATTTTTATTTATAATTTTTTCACTTGTTTGTTGGTCACTTGACGATAAAAAGTAATAGAAATAAAATTGTAGAAAGGAGAAGTTCCACGTTGGGCCCGCACCTTGTACACTATATCAAAAGTTAGAGAAAAATACGTAGAATCATGGAAAAATACTCAAAAAATAATTTGAATCGTTGTTTTTTTGTCGGAAATATTTATTTTACGTAATTTTTGTATGATAGGAATATGTTGCCTTAACGCTACTATGACATTCTTGTTTTCGAAATATACTAACGACAATTAATTGAAGATATAATAGGTTGGGGAAAAAGTCTTTTCGCATTATAGTATGTATGAACTTGTAATAAAATCTCTTTGGCTCTAGTATTTGTATCTGGCTGGTTTTGGTATCATTGAAAGTTAAAATTTTAAAGAACATAATTCCAAATTCAAATTAGGAAAATGTGTGATTTTCATTTGTTTTTCGTATTGTCAAGATGAGTGAATCTAATGAAGAAATTCGATACATTTTAAAATTTTACTACAAAAAAGTTAAGAATGCAACGCAAGCAACGAAAAAAATTTGCGATGTTTATGGACCTAGTGCAGTGTCTGTGAGAGTAGCACAAATTTGGTTTAAGCGTTTTCAATCCGGAAATTTTGATGTCAAAGATGCACCTCGCTCTGGTCGCCCTATTACGGATAAAATGGATGCCATTTTTGAAAAAGTGGAGCAAGATCGACATATCAGTAGTTACGACGTAGCTGAAGAACTGAGAATTGATCACAAAACAGTTTTGGCGCATTTGAAAAAAGCTGGGTACGAAAAAAAGCTCGATATTTGGGTACCTCACGAGCTCACTGAAAGAAACCTAATGAACCGTGTACTCATTTGTGATTCTTTATTACGACGTAATGAAACCGAATCATTTTTGAATCGGGGGGTCATGCCAGAAGCGTGCACGTCGCGACCCCTGCCAGTCCTTTAGGGCTGCAATTCTGGCACGAAGGCGTACCGCAGTGCGGGTTAGGGCGTCCCCCCGAGGCGACGCGTACCGACCCGTCCCCGTCGTTACGAAAAGCGGCCAAAGCGGCGATGGGGACCGCCACCTGTCACGCCGGGCCCGATACGGCGGATCGAGGAGTGGGGAGTGCCAGATGTGGCATTCCAGGCACGTGGAATGTGAGAGGTGGAATTTGTGAGAAGATGAATGAGTTGACGAACGTAATGAGTGTGAGACGCCTGGATGTTTTGTGTGTAACAGAGACTAAACGAAAGGGCTGCGAGGTCGAAGATCTCCCGGGTGGCGCGATGGCTCTGTGGGCAGGTGTGCAACAGAGCGATCATGCCAGCGCGGGGGTGGGCGTCCTTCTGTCCTCTCGTTTAGTCACTGGAGTGAAAGATTATGGTTTGGTAAACCCGAGACTAATCTGGGTCCGAATTAAATTGGGCGTCACTAGGGTGTTTTTGGTAGCAGCTTATGCACCGGTTAGCTCAGCGACGACCCAAGACCTGGAGAAGTTTTGGGAATCTACAAGGGAAGTTCTCGATATGGTTGAAGCTAATGAAAGGGTAATTTTGTGTGGTGATTTGAATGGATGGGTCGGGACCAGGCGGCCAGGATACGAGGCCGTTCTAGGTCCATATGGTGATAGAAGAGTAAATGATGCTGGTAAGCTGATACTTGACTTATGCTTGGAACGAAGTCTCCTTGTGTCTAACACAGAATTCCGTCATAAGGACATTCACACGTATACATGGAGGAGGAATGAACAAAAAAGTATGATTGATTTGATCATGGTTGATAGTCGTCTTCGGAAGAGCCTGATGGACACTAGAGCCTACAGAGGTCCCACTCTTGATACAGATCACTACTTGGTAATAAGCCGGTTTAGGGGTCTGTTCAAGAAATGGCGACATTGGCGTGTCCGTGTGCCTTTCGGAGGACTTGAAAGAATAAAGAGTGAAAAGTTACAAGACATTAGTGCAAGGAGAGTGTATGAACGTCAAGTCCGTGAAAAGTTAGACAAGGTTTGTCTTACGGACTTGGACGTGGATGAATGATGGCAAGTTATGAAAGATAGTATGGTGGAAGTTGCGAAAGAAGTATGTGGTTATGCAAAGATACGCAAATCCTTGAAAGGGGATGCGTGGTGGGACAAGGAGGTGCAAGACTCCGTTGAAAGAAAGAAGAAAGCATGGCTGGATTATGTAGCATCTTTGCAAATGAATAATGGTATGAGAGATGAGAAGAGAGAAATTTACCGTCGGCTCAAGAATGACACCAAGATTTTAGTGAATGAAAAGCGTGAGAGAGATAAAGTGGAAGCTGATGAGAGACTGGCGAAGAGCTTTGAGACTAACATCAAACTCTATTGGAGGGAGGTGAAAAAGTCTAGAAGCTCTTCTCCAGTTTCTGGAATGAATAGAATAAAATCTAAGTTGGGTGACATTCTTGAGAACACGCAAGATGTGTTAAAACGATGGAGCGAGTATTATGGGGAAATGTATGATTATGCTCACAACCCTGACGCCGGAGTTGCTGACTTGACGGTGCCGGCTTGTGAGGATATAACAATAGATGAGATTGTAAGGGCGATACGAAGTTTGAAATGTGGTAAGGCTGCGGGTATTGATCAGGTTTCTGCCGAAATGATCAAATATGGTGGTGCTGCCCTTTGGGATTCTTTCTGGGTGTTGTGCAACCTTTGCTGGAGGTCCGGAAGAATCCCAAAGGATTGGCGGTGTGCGGTCATCGTGCCTTTGTATAAAGGCAAGGGTTCACGTATGGACTGCACCAGCTATCGAGCGATCAGTTTGATCAGTTTGGCAGCTAAAGTGTATGGGAAAGTCTTAGAAAGAAGAATGAAAGAGAAGTCCGACGGGTTGTTGTGGGATGCACAGGGTGGTTTCAGAACTGGAAGAGGATGTATGGATCAAGTTTTCTCCCTCCGCAACATCGTAGAGAAGCATCTTGCTGTGAGCCAGAAGGTTTTCTGCGGTTTTGTGGATTTGGAGAAGGCGTTTGATAGGGTATTACGAAAGGAGCTGTGGGACATTTTGCCAGAGTATGGTATTGATGGCAGTCTGCTCCGTGCAATACAGTCCACGTATGTGGGCTGTCAAGCATGTGTGCGGGTAGATGGTAACATGTCACCCTGGTTTGATGTTAACATCGGTGTCAAACAGGGTTGCGTGCTTTCGTCTAGGCTGTTTATTATATATCTGGACAAATGCCTCCAGAGGGTGAAGTTGATGGATGTGGGAGTGCGTATGGGTGACTTAGTGGTGAACTGTCTGCTTTACGCAGATGATGCGGTAATTGTTAGCTCTACACCATCTGGGCTACAAGCACTAGTCACAGTCATGAAAGAGGATTGTATGGAGAAAGGCTTACGATTGAATGTGGATAAAACTAAAGTATTAGTATTTGAAAGAGATGAACAGAGAACAAATGCAAGGGTAGTAGTAGATGATGCAGTGTTAGAACAGGTGGATGAAATTGTATATCTTGGATGTGCTTTTAGCAAGGATGGTAGGTACACCACTGACATAGAAAGAAGAGTGCTTGCTGGGAATTGCGTGAATGGAGCGTTGGGTAAGCTGCTAGAATCTAAACATCTCAGCCAGCGGGCTCGACTAGCCGTACATAATGCTGTACTTACTCCAACGCTTTTATATGGAAGCGAGAGCTGGGTATGCAGGAAAGAGCATGAAAGTAAGTTGAACGCGGTCGAGATGAGATCTTTGCGCAAGATCTGCGGTGTATCACTCACCGATCGCGTTCGTAATGAAGATGTAAGAAAGAGACTTTGTGTGAATGATAGTATCGGTGTAAAAATGAAAAAAGGCATGCTCCGATGGTTCGGGCATATAGAAAGAATGTCGAATGAGCGAATGACTAAACAGATATACAATGCGAATGTGGATGGTTGCAGAGGCCCAGGAAGACCAAGGCTGACCTACCATGACCAAATAGGTCGAGTTCTGTCTGATGGTGGGGTCAAAAGTCTTAGGAATCGGCGTGCATGTATGAAGAGAATGATGAAGGTAGACGAGGCACGAGAGGTTTGTCAGAACCGGGATGTCTGGCGCTCTACACTCTCTGCCTACCCCGTTAGGGACCTGGCGTGAAGATACATACATACATCATTTTTGAAGAAGCTGATAACTGGTGATGAAAAGTGGATCACGTACGACAAGAACGTGCGAAAAAGGTCGTGGTCAAAGGCCGGTCAGGCTTCACAGACTGGCGAAACCCGGGTTAACTCGCAATAAGGTGATGTTGTGTGTGTGGTGGGATTGGAAGGACATTATTAATTATGAGCTATTACCACCAGGCAGGACTATCGATTCTGAACTCTACTGCGAACAACTATGGGATTAAAGCAAGAAGTTGAGAGAAAGCGGCCGGAATTGATCAACAGAAGGGGTGTGGTGTTTCATCATGATAACGCTAGACCTCACACATCTATAGCCACTCAGCAAAAATTAAGAGAGTTTGGCTGGGAGGTGTTAATGCATCCGCCGTATAGTCCTGACCTTGCTTCAGATTTCCACCTGTTTCGGTCTCTTCAGAATTCTTTATGCAATGTTAGGTTAACATCACGAGAGGACTGCCAAATCCACTTGTCGCGGTATTTTGATGAGAAGTCCCATAATTTTTATAGCAATGGGATCATGTCCCTACCTACAAGATGGCAAAAGGTTATCGAACAAAATGGTAGGTACATACATACTTTAGTTAAATTTAAATAAACTATATTAAAAAATGTTTTGAATTATGTTAAAAAATGCGAAGAAACTTTTTCCCTAACCTAATATTAAACGATTTGAACATATTAAATGATTTAGTATTTCATCTCTCAATATAGTGTACATGGTGCAGGCCCAAGCTCCATACATTTTGGAACGTCTCCTTTAATAAACTACATTTACGTTTAATGAAGCTCACATTGCCCCGTGGCTGGTGTAGATCGTAAGCGATCTACTCGGTAGTGCGATACGGGAGCGGTCGGGTGTGTGATGGATGACCGCTAGTGGCAAATTAAATGCTCGTTGCCGTGCTTCGGAGGCACGTTAAGCCGTCTGTCCCGGTTGATATCGATAGATAGCAGTCCTGTGAGACTTTCAGTACATAAAAAAACATGTTTTTTTTATGTAATGAAAGTGGCAAACAAGCAATCTTGTTACACATTGATGTCAAGTGATGGACGCAGCCTATAGCCCACACAATGACCAGAGGCAATGCAGATGCGTTGCCACTCCCGAGGCCTAAGGTGTTATGCCTCTGTGCCGGAAATTACAGAGCCGTACATTACCACCTGACCGGAACACGATAGTGCTGAATACTACCATTTAGTGGCAAGTATATTAGGTAATGTGGTGGTGCCTACGCCCGCTAGCTCCGTCACTGGAGCTCTACCACCAGTAAAACATCCGACAGCGGGTTGGCCACTAACCCGTATCTCCACCAACCCGCATTGGAGCAGCGTGGTGGATGTAAGCTCCAGGCCTCCCCCCAAAAAGGGGAGAAACTCGTGACCAGCAGTGGGACGTATCACGTATCAAGTGTTCCCATTATTCACTCATTTATTTTAAAATGTTATTCAATATTTTCTTACATAAAAGTAACAAAAACAAAAATATCATAATATATATAAATCTCGTGTCACAATGTTTGTCCTCAATGGACTCCTAAACCACTTAACCGATTATAATAAAATTCGCACACCATGTGCAGTTCAATCCAACTTGAGAGATAGGATAGCTTACATCACGCTATGAGTAATAGGAGCAGAGCAGCGCGGGCGAAGCCGGGGCGGGCCGCTAGTAATGATATAAAAAATTACCACCCGCCGGCGGCGGGAACATGGTCCAAGCTACCGGTGGTTAGGGACGGAGACAGGAATCTCCTGAAATCTCGTTATTCGTGCCGTGTCAAGTAGCCATTATTATTAATAAGTTTAAAAAATTAAATGTTCTGAAGGTTTGCTAGATTACGTGATACAGCGCGAAAACCCTTTGTACTTCTTTTTCCAAGATAGCGGCTGACAAGGGTGACGACCAACTTAAACGCTTCTACTGACCTACACGTCATAGGTGTGTTGTATAAGCTACACATAAAAAAAATAACTTTTCAATGGCCTACTGGTGCAACCTGTTCTGCTGTAACTGTTAAACAGCCTACACACTAGCTACCCCTAAATCAGGAGACAGGACATTTGTGATGGGGATGATCGTCCCTAAATCGTGAGCTCGCTGGAAGCGATACAATTCTGGTTACCATTTGCTTATACTTATATACACGAAGCGATTTAGGGTACGATCCTCCCCACCATTGCCCCGATAGCGCTTCTGATTTTATGATCGTGTGCAGCCGTTCTTATTTATAAGATCATAAAGGGTACGTTCCATTTATATACCGCAACGACCGCTGAAATAGGCGTTCCCCTAAGGTGATTCACACACGGGACCGCGTGCCGCCGCGGTAAGCCGTGAAGTGAATTTCATGTCGCTTGGCCCTCTATTAATTTTCACTCCATTAATTGATACCATTCACATAACACCGCCCAACCGCGCGGACTAGTGTACTCACCTCCAGCGGATTATAGGTAGTTATAGGGTCGTGTGTAGGCCGTTTAACCGGTTTAACCAACCTAATTTATTTTAAGAAACAAATACTGTGGTATCTTTATCAGTCAGAGATCTGAAATATGAATAATCGATTTCATGATTCGATTCCAATAATTTCATTCGTCATTCATTCTTTTATTTGTTTTCGCAGGTTGGTACATGATTAAAGGCTGAACTAGTTCGTTTCCTGTTTCCTCTTTACGTTGAATCAAAACGCGGGCAACGCAGCGCCACCGGTATTGTTGGTTATATCCGCCATTTTAGAGTGTAAATTGTTAAGTATTTGAGAAGTATTAAAAAGTAAATTTTATTGAGTGCGGAGTATCTATATCATATTTTAAGATGGGTGATCGTACGTTCTTTTTAAATGTTAATCATACCATGAATTGCGTTACATGCTAATTAATTAACATAAGTACACGCAGTGCATATTTTACAATTGAAGTTTTTATTACAGCTTACTCGTCTGGTGACTATAATACAGGAAGTTATTCAACGAATTATTCAATGCCACCACCGGCATTGAATTCGGGTGATAGTAATTTCAGTAATACTTCATCTGGAGGTTATGGCCAAAGCAATTATGCAGGACAAAATCCGGGTCAGGATTGGAATCAGCAACAAAGTGCCGGAGGTGGTGAGTATTTTGAATAGGTTAATGTATCGAAGTAACCGTTATTTACCAAGTAAATTGTAATTGTCATTGAGGACATCTATATTTCAGGTGGGAACTTCGGCGGTAGTCAGTCTGGAGGAAATAATTATGGGCAAAGTTACGGTTCAAGTAGCTATGGGAGTGGAAGTTATGATCGGAACAATGGTAACAACTACAACGGCGGCGGCAACAGTTATGGTGGAAACGACCGATCCGGTGGGTCGAGCTATGGCGGCGGCGACCGCGGCGGCAGCGGGTACTCCAGCGGCGGCGGTGACCGCGGCGGGTACGGAGGAGGTGACCGCCCAAGTTACAATAGAGATGGGGGGAATAGAGATAGTGGATATGGGTGAGTTACCTACCTTTTCTTTCTTGTCATAATAATATGAATATTAAGTATCTATTCAAAAGAATAATTGGTCTGTGTGATGTCTGTTATGCCTTGTTTCTGAAGTACTTCATTAATGATTATGAATATGAAACTCATTGGGATAGTAACTCATTGATGTACATGTACACCCAAAACTTCAATGCCACTGATGGTGAGATTCACAGACCGCACTACGACTTTACTTTGTACAAAGTATGCTTAGAACTGTCAGTACAGTATGGGATTTGACAGTTCAAAGTGTACTTTGCTCGAAAGTAAAGTCGTAGTGCGGTCTGTGAATCTCGCCCTGAGTGTGTGTGAGAAGTTGCCTGTGTTAACTTTGTGCTCAAGTTGCAGTTATGACACACAAGATAGATAATTAATTTCAGTGTTGGCCACTTCGCCATTTTGTCTAGCCAACATTGGAATTAGCTCTGTCCAGTGTATCCCTTCCTCAACATAAAATAGCCTTCTATGCAGTAGCTTAAACATTGAATGCAATTAAAATATGTTTTAATTAGGAATGTAACAATACATGCTTTGGCCGATACGATACCGATTATCATGTAAAATAATTGGCAATATAAATACAGATAATTAGTGTTTTGTAAACATGAAATAAATTTGAAGGGGGTTTAAGAAATTGACACCAATCATACATTGACTCACCACTGTATTCCTATAAGTCATTGCATATAATATGAAAAACTATTATGTTTTAAGGTGTGAGGAAGGGAATGTCAAGAAAAATAGTTAAGCAATAAAGATGCAAGTAATAAAATTGAAAAATCAAATATTTATAGATTTTAAAATGAAATTTTTAATCATACATCAAGTCTGTAATTGACAACATTTCAAAATTGACACGACCCTAAAAGAAAAATACCGTTTCTTTATTTTTCTGTTCTGAGTTCAAATATATTTTTTTTGTATCTTTTTGTTTCTTAATTTCTGTGAAAGAAAAATAAAACTGAAAAACGTGATGACGTCAGTTATATGGTGGAATGAAGTAGTTTCCATTGCCTATCTTTAGATGAAAACATTATTGTTACATACTCTGTGATGAGATGTGTAAAATTGATATGGATACGTCAATGTCAAAGTATAAAACTAGGAAGTAGGGTTGGTGATCTGAGACCTGAGATCGATTAATCGGAAAAGCGATCTTTAGGATCCAAAATATCGATTCTTATTTAAATAGTTTTGAACTGTTTGATATCGGCTGTATAATATCGGTATTGGTATCGTTACATCCCTAGTTTTAATACAACATATTTTCAATTGATTGAGTCATGACACCTTCTGGTGTCATGACTCAATGAATGGGACAATTTAACCCTTCCCCTGTACCCTGCTGAGTCACACCCCCATACTTGTTGTTTTTTAGTTAAGATTTTTTGAGATCTTATAAATTGACCACTTAAATATACATCAGAAACAAGGCATTTATGTCATTGAGGATATTTTTGTAGTAGTGCTAGTTTGTTGTATATCAATGCCCCTATCTGATATTAGATTACAAATTCTGTGCATAAAACTTAATTTTACATTTGCATTTCTATGTAGGTGGCAGATATATCATTCTAATGGTTTTGTTGCGAATGGTCAAATTCGCAATTGGTCAAGTGACAAAAAACTGTCTAAATTGCAATGGGTCAAAAAGTGATTAGTCAATGTCTCAGACTGGCAAAATAGCAATTGGTCCGTATCGCGAATGGTCTAGTTCACATGTCATGATTTTAAAATTGGAAGTGGTCAAATTAGCAAACGGTCAAGATCGCACTTGGTCAAATATTTTAATTTTGAATTTGGTCTGCTTTTGACTAAAGTCAAAAATAACAAATGTGGGCGACCCCCCACCCCCCACTTTGCCAGGTTAGGTTGAAGGGTGTGGCTAGGTACTTCTTTATTATTTTTATACACTTCTATTTTGCATTTCTTACGCTTTATAAATTGCAAAGCAGACCAAATACCTACCTACAACGAAACGTACACAAGGTTTGCAATTTTGACGATTTGCGATTTTCATGAAATGATTTGCGAATTTGACAATACGCGACGAAACGAAAGAGTATGTAACTGAGAATTCTTTCAAATCATTAAAAAATAACATCACTTGACTTGTGGACCCCAGATGAATCAGTTACAACCTACTAAACAATTTTATTATTTACTGGTTAATGTATGTGAAGCGCGCATAGTCCCGCGGCTGGTGTAGATCGCAAGCGATCTTCTCTGTTGTGCGATACGGGCGCGGTCGGGTGTGTGATAGGTGACCGCTTGTGGCTAATTAAAATGCGCGTTTCCGTGCGTCGGAGGGTACGTTAATCAGTCGGTATAGATAGCAGTCGTTAAACCTTGTCGGAGGCCTTATGGGCGATTTGAAAACATCCGACAGCAGGTTGGCCACTAACTCGTATCTCCACCAACTCACATTGGAGCAGCATGGTGAAGTAAGCTCCAGACCTCCAATCAATAAGGGGAGAGACTTGTGCCCAGCAATGGGACGTCTCAAGGATTGCCATCATTATTATTATTAATGTATGTATCAACTGGATTTTTTTATATGTGTAGAATGATTCTATATCATAGATGTAAATTTCAGGCAATTTCTGTATGTCATGGGTCGAAATCTCTTCTAAGCAGTGATGTGTAGAAATCATTTTATACTTTTTATCTGGGTAATTTAGGAGCAATGATGACATTATTTATAATATCTTTAATTTCATGAACAAAATTGTTACGTGGAAATGTGTATAATGTGTTGTGGACCATGTTTAATAGTTTTATTTTGAATGATTACCTCATAATTCCTGGGCATTATGAATTAAGACAAAAGAATGCCATGTTGGGTTCGCAGGGTCTGGTGAAGTCTGGTCCCACATATGGGGAGGAAAAAATGCCTATACAAAAACTCATCGTCATTATGCCCAAGCTATGGAAAATGCCTCTTTATAAAGAGTTTATTAAATATAAACGGCCAAAGAATGAGGAAACTTACTCATTAATTTATATTTATTAACTAGCTGTGCCCGCGACTTCGCCCGCGTGAGAATTTATGATTGTTCAGTATCTACCCGGACGAAGTCAGGGGCGCAGCTAGTATAAAAGTAGCTTAAGATACTCCTTATTGCATCAGCTATCTGCCAGTGAAAGTCCCGTCAAAATCGGTCCAGCCGTTCCCAAGATTAGCCCCGCCAAACAGACAGACAAAAATTGAAAAAAAAAATTGTTTTGGTATAATATGTACCGTGTAATACATACATATGCATTTTGTAAAAAGCGGTTATTTTTATATTACAAACAGACACTCCAATTTTATTTATTTGTATAGATTTAATTAAAAATAATAAATATTATGAAACAAAACAATTCATAAATATTACTCTCATTGAAAAAGTTAAGGAACTTAGGGTTTGTACAGATGAGTAGCGCTTACTTGGCAGTAGACTTCGCAATCTATCAACGACAGGTTGCAACGGCGACCTTGACTGCCTATCACAAGTAAGGGTTAGATAACTAAAGGCCGCTCTTCTGTATGAAACCTAATGTCTGATTTACACTTTGTTGAAGTTCAAGTCCATTTGCTGCATTAGGGCTGGCTGTTCAAGTATTACATCCCCGAAAAGCTTACATTTGATGACATGGGGGTGGGGGGAAGTCTAGATGGTGATTACGTCATCAGTAGTTATTTACTTTTTTACACTAATGGTAACCCACACATGTTTGGGAATATTTTTGGGAATGTGGGAATAAAGTTTGTTTAGATGAATATGTATACCTACATAGTGCTGAATTCATCTCTTCTAAATCCATTTCTTTATTTCTAGAATTATAACTGATGCTCATGAATAAATAAAAAAAACGGAATACTGAAAAAACGGAAAAAATGCTTATCCCAATGTTTACGAAAGCATGGGGGAGGGAGGTTAGAGCTTTGCTTACTTTTGCTGACAAGGGGAGTGGGGGTGTAAACAGATATGGGCAGAGAATATGTAATAATACTACGTACAGAATGGACACTTCGACGTCCCGCCCGATTTCCGCGCATCACCCAATCTCCTCAACTCTTATGGGTGACGGTTGGTATTTTGTACATGATACGCACACAGGTGCACGTGTAAAAACACGTCACTGATTGATGGCTGTGTAATAGAGACCAATTTAAGCATTTGTATGGAATTTTGGCGGCGTGTCCGCGGTGTGACGTGGGCAAAATGTAATCAGATTAATGATTACGGTTACATTGTGTAATCCTTAATCATGATTACAGACTACACATTGTAATCGTAAACTGTAATCATGATTACAGATTACAAAAAATAATCAAAAAGTAATCTTTATTACTTTTTGATTCACAAAGGCAAACACTGAAACTGTAAAGAAGTTATAAATAAAATCAAATAATATAACAATAAATCATCTTTATTTTTTAATCTCACAATAATCATGTAATTTTGATTACCAACTACTGTAATCAAGATTGATGATTACTCAAACTCAATAATTTATTTAATGACTTGGAAATAATACAATTTGCTTGTGATAGGTGATACGTTGATTAATATGTCAAAGTAAACAAAAATAAAATTAATAATGGTCCAAAAATATTTAATAATAAAAATAGGTATCAACAGAATGTTCCATACTCTCTTTTACAAACGGCAAGATAATACTAAGTAAAAGAATATGGGACATTCTTTGTCATTCACTGGTAGAGTTCCACACACATACATAGGTACATAATGTTTACATTATGTAATCATGACTGTAATCGTGATGACTTGTAATCAGATTAAAGTAATCATGATTACTTATAATTACACCCTTTTGTAAACTATGAATCGTTAAATCAAGAATAATTTTCGCTTCAGGCAGTGTGACATCACGTAGACCGTTAACCGCAAGCAAGGACAAGCGGCTCAATAGTAGAGAATTTCATTAGTATTTTGAACATCGCTTGAATTTATATAATAATTGAAATCTATAAATATTGTGTTGCCCCGATGCGTTGGGATACACTGGACAGGGACACACTTGTAGTTATTACAGAATAGCAAATCATAAGGTGAATCAGAGGTATGGTAATATTTTTTACGCCAATTGTGATAGGTGGTACCATCACAGAAAACTTCACGACGGAAATATTATAGAACAATTTTTCAGCACAGCAATATTTTTATGCGATACTAGCTGACACGGCAAACTTTATATTGTCTCAGAATGAAATAATGTGTCAAAGGTTTGTTAAAGTTATGACTATTAGTATGGGAAAATGAAATTGTGGTTTTTACTATTTCCCTTCAATTTCATCATATTTTCTTATTTTTTAAACCTTCCCTGGACTTCCAAAAATCATTTCATCTCGAGTTTTAGCGAGACTCACGAACAGCAATTGATTTTTATATATATAGATTACGTTTAGTTAATTTTTCCGGACACAGGATTAAACAATAAAATGTTTTTACAATAAAAAATATGAAGAAACAAGTTAGGTTGCCGTCTCGGTTATGTCAATTATTCGTTACAGAGTTCTCGGAAGATAAAGAGAATACTTCAACAGGATAGCCGTTCATCTGACAATCGACCCACCATGGGTCGATTGTTTACTTAAGCGCATCTGACAATCGACCCACCATGGGTCGGTTTACTTAAGCGCATCTTTGCTTAGATTTGGCCGTATAATATCGTTTATATAGTTCTACCTCCTTCGCACAAATGAAAAATCGTATCTGTAATAGTTTTGCCTCCTTGTCACATATGTATTACACGACTCTTCATAGAAATAAAATAGGAAATTCGATGTTTTGATTGGTAACCAGTCCAGTCAGTGTTCGTCGCGAATTCATGTTAATTGTGCGCTAACGACTACCGAGTTTTTTCTTTTTCTGCGATATTTATCATGGAACAATAAGTAATATTTCTTTTTAATTACTCACACACGTATATTCTTTACATTTTAAGTCAAAAACAGTCTTTGAACTAACATCCAAGTCAATCTACAAATTTGTACATGGATTTAGTCTTGTCATTTCTGAATGAAACGCATAAAAACCCAAACGAATCAATGTAATTAGATTACTAATACATTGAACTTTAATCAAACTATTACAAAATACGTGTATTTTAGTCGCAAATGCGATAATTCCTAGCTCAAAACAAGAAGAAACTCAACAGTCCTGTGATGGGACTCGCCACAGACGGGCTTTTGAATCACAAAATGGCTGCCAGTTAAATTAATATGGATAAGACTTTTGAATTTCTTAACAGATTTTTTATTGATTTCTTTTTGTTGTTTTAGATAATGGATTTTTTTGTGTTTGGCACTAGTGATTATTTATCGTTTTTTTTTTTAAATCGTTTTGATACATTTTTCAAACTTTTTTAGTTTTTTTACTACTACAATTTTTTTAAAGTTTGTTTTTCGTGTTGATTTACATTTTGAAGCACTCTTGTTGGCTATTGTAAAGATAACGACTCGAATGTTGTTTACGAAGTCGAGTATTTGGGGGTATAGATGGGCTTGTGAATGGTAAGAGGGGATCAGTTGAATTGTGGTCATCACCGTCGAATAAAGTGCTGCTAAAACTAGTTTGGTTATATACAGTATATACAAATAAATTCAATAAATAAATACTCACAGCCCCACACTAGGTACTATAAACCTGTATCGTGGATGCCGTTGCACACATACAACACATAAACAAACATCCAGATCCGAAACCAATATCTGTAGGCCACACAAATATTTGATCGAACCCGCGACTCTTCGAATCAAACGGACGTCTCACACCGCTCGACTACCCGGGTCGTTAAAGTTTTAAAGTTACTAATTATTAGTTGTGTAGTACCCATAACACAAACTATGTTTAGCTTAAACTGGGAGTGGACAACCGTGTGTGAGAAATGTCCAAGATATTATTGAAGTTATACTTTTGGTGCGATTTGAAAAAGGATGAGAGTGAATTTTTACGATGTATGCGCACACCTACAAATAAAAGCGACAGCCTGATGTGACTTGCTAAGCTTTCTTGTCGTTTTGTTTTATTTCTGGTATATTGGATTGTTACGCTAAAGAAGTATAATTTCTTACTTGCGTACATAAGTACGCAAGTATATAAACATATTGTTTTTTTTAGTTTTAATAACTAAAGCAATAATTTAAAAAAATATTTGTCTTGGCAGTATAGTTTTATAAAACTAAAAAAAAAAAACAATCATATCGATTACTTTAATTTTAAAAAGTCTTATCCATACTATTTAGTTTTTATGGAGCAAAGTGAGAGCAAACATGTAAATTTTGCACTATGTTTAGGAACATATTTTTTGATATTTTTCTTCCAAACATGTAGCTTTTTTCATTGGAAATAATGCCTTGTTCCATGTAAATATTGAATAGTTAATTATTATAATACTTGTAAGTACAAACTCTGCAAAATCGTAGTTTCTATGAGGCACTGTTTTTTGTACCAATTATGAGTCTCATTTTTGATACAATCATAACCGTGCTGTATTCTAAATAACAACGTGCCATTGTTTAGACTAGCTCGACGATAAGCTCAAGTTATTGTAAACAAAAAACGATCAGTCTCCGACGCCCGAGAATGTATTTATAGCCAATGAAATACGACACCCACTTGAGTGTCGTTTCAAGAGGGTTTTTTTGGTACAAACTTTTAAAACACGTTTCATAAAAAAAAATGTACTGTAACATAAGCCATATGGCTTTTATTTTATAGTATAAGTAAGATTGTTTAAATAAAATACAATATTACATCTAGCAATCGTTTTATTTTTTTTTTATGATTTTTTATAAGTGCATTTTTGGATATTTTTTACATAACCCATTTTATTTCACAAATAACAGTTGCAATGCAATTCAAAATCGTGAATAGTGTAAGAAATTATATTAAAAATATTATAATAAATGATAAAACTAATTGGAATTGTACAAAATTCCAATTAGATTAGGAGAAAAACTTTTTTTTCTAACGCCCATTAGTGCTCAAAATCTCACATCTGTGGGCCGTGACATACTGGGCTGTCAAAGGTGTTCGATTTTTGAATTTTGACAGCTCACGGACGAAAGGTAATCAAGAGTTTTACGCTTCAACGTGTATTTTGTTCAATAGACATACATTATTTACTAATATCTGTTTACTTACGAATGAAAAGTGATGTCGTTTAAAGGCCTCGTTTCTGTACGGTTTATACAGGCTAAAATACTGCAACCTCCTATTTTACTGCACACCATATACACTAATCACTTAACTAATTGAGTCTTTATCTCATAAATACCCAATAACTTATTAATAATCGCCGATATACGTCGAAAACAATAAATAAATGCGAATACGATAGATTATCTATTACAGCAATTGCGATGACAGATATTTATTTGGCTAACTTCGTGAAGTTCGCCAAGCAAAAACCGGCACGCCGTAAGGGACAAAAGATACAATGCTCTATTTCAACTTTCTTATGTTCTTTGTATAACTGTCTCACTTCCACAAAGCATATGGCGAACATGGCTACGTCTACAGGTACTTAGTCTAAGGAACAGGTACAACAAAATTTGCAACACATCCTACTTATTTGTTCTAGAAAATACACATCCTACTAATATTTTAAGTGCGAAAGTTTGTGATATAGATGTTTGTTACTCTTTCACATAAAAACTACTGGACAGATTTGGATGAAACATTACAGTAGTATAGTTTATACATTGGAATAAAATATAGGCTACAATTTGTAATTATAAAAAGTATACACGGACAGAGTCCCAGGCAAAACCTACTCATGCCATAGAATAGAAACTTAATATAACTTACTTTAGTTATATTTAGTTTCTAAACTGACATGGGTATCAAGTACCAGCACTAGGTCAGCGATGATGGTAAATTTCTTTAGTACAATATCTGATCATTCATATTTCCAAAATAGGTCAAAAAAGGATTTAAACACAAACTTAATCAAAGAAGAATGGCCAAATCTCCATAGAGACTGGACTTTCCAGAGTACAGAATCAAATTAAACTGATTTGTGTTTGTTTTTATTACCCAAACTTATTTCTATTAAAAAAATATATCCTTAGAGCCAAGATCTAATAATATCACAAGAAAATAATTTGTTGCCTCCATAAGTTCGTAAAATCTCCTAGTAAAGTCCCCATCACTTTACTGGAGCCATCTCATCATATTCCACATGGAAGCATCCAATCATCGCCACCTTCCATATAGATATTTATTATCATAAGAAATGAAGATGAAAATTACTGAAGATTGGCTGTTAAGAACTTTAATCCGTAGCTGTAAAACAATTATATAAAAAAAATACCACGGGCGATCATCATTCTATCTTACGCAATTAGTGAAATATATAAACACATTATCATAATTACTTTTATTAAAATGACCCCAAAAGTAAATAGTAACAGTGCAAAATAATTATTTATACATTTGAATGAGTAAATAATCATATTACATATAATGAACGACTACCAATGGATAGAATATTCATAAATATTTCAAGTACAGTCATATTGTATAAAAGTGAAACGTTAACGGTACATTCTGAACATCCGATGTCTTCTAAAAATTATCGTACAATTAGAAATAAATTAATATCTTTTTTTCTGGCTCTTTACACGAAAAAATGTATAACTTTTAATATTAATAAAAAAAAAATCTGGTTTTTTACATATACATGGCTAATCTGTTCGCAATCAGGTACGATTTGACCAATGTTCTTTCAAATATGAACAGTTAACATTGTGAAAATAATGTTCAATAACATACTCACGCCGCCACACATGCCCGTCTGGCCGGCCGTCTTGCGACTACCCCGCTCCCAGGGCTCCAGGTGCTTCACCTGGTAGTAGATCTCATCCACCACCTCGTGGTACGTTTTCAACTTGAACAGGTGCACTGAGGACAAGAAATAACTAATTAACACACAAAAAAAACATACAGGCGAGATGAGAACCTCCTCCTTTTTGAAGTCAGTTACAAAAGAAAGCTTCAGTGCATCATAGTTACTCTATTTAAATAGTGACAACCGAAACTCCTGTGCGTTGGTATGTTTGCTTACCTACCTTTGAAGTAGCTAGAACCTTGAATATTCGCTAATATTAAAGGGTTCAGATTCATAGTCTGTTCATTACCCCATATCGGTAATATGTTATGCTGTTTGCTCGTTTTCCCAGGCTTCTGTTGGTTGAATTCTGAAAAGCGATAAATATTAGCCACCATCGAACGCTGACTCGCAATGTTTTTTGATGACAAAACATACCTTCAGCTTCGGACATTATATCAATATCTAATACTTATCATGAAATATTAAATAAAATTCAGCTAGTAGTATCGCTATTATCAAATTGCCTCCAATAGTTTAGTTTGTATTGTACATTGTACATAAATTCAGGGCACGCAACAATTCACAAAATCACAATGACATAGCTGACGTTTTGCTTGACGTGACGCCACATTAGGGATGGACGATTTACATCGATGTTTTATAAACAATCGATGTATTTTATCAATACATCGAATCGAACCTATGTATTTTTAGTTCTTCAACATCGAGTATACATCGATGTTTTTTTTTCAATACATCGAATCGAAGAAGCAGAATAAAAAACATTTGTAAACCGTGAACTGAGTGATTCTATTAACTAAAATCACTTTCAAAAATAATAAATACGAGTTATGAAATAATGAAATAATTCATTATTTCATAACTTTTTATTGTGATTCTTGGATTCGATGTATCAAATATAAACATCGATAATATATACTCGATATTGAAGGTAATAATTAAAATACATTGATTGCAAACATTTTAGACCCTCGATTAAAAAAAATGCGCTTTAATGATGCAACAGCTTGTAGCAATGCAGAAATAAATTAAAGGGGAAAAGATTGTGGAAACTTTTGTTTCTCCAAAGTATCGATAAGAAGTAAGGATACTGTTATTTTTTTCAAAACCAAATTGTTTTTTTTAAAATTTGTTTTACGGCCGTGGATTTAAATCCTAGCCAATCTTCATTCGTTTTTATATTCTTCATTTCTTATAATGAATATCCATAAGGAAGATAACGACGATTGGATGTTTCCACGTGGAATAATAATATGACGAGACGAGTCTAGTTAAGTGATGTGGACTTTACTAGGAGTTTTTACAAAGTTTTGGCAACATGAAAATTACTTTTCACTTCATAATAAGTATCACTTTTCTACACTCGTGAACGTTACCGAATGTTTTATGATAAAAATCCCACCATTTTGACACATAAAAAAACGACTGTACACAAGTTTTGAAAATAATGTCACGCTACGACTCGGCTGTTTCCCACGTTCCCGCCAAAACCCACAAAATTGTTATCAGCTTACCTATAAAATTTTAGGTTCGGTTGCACCAAAACATTTGTTAAAGTTATTGTTCATGCAATTTTTTACATCCTTCTCCATGTTTAACAAATTTGTTAAAGTTGGGGAAAGACGTAAAATTTTTTTTATTTATTAAGAAAAAAAAATTGACAAATTTAAAAAAGCTACTGATGTCCTGCCCGATTTGTCAAATCTTTCCTTCACATTTATTGCCTTGCTTTATGGTTACAGTAGCGCCATCTATTACTAACTATGCTAGTTAGGCAACCGATTTAATATACTTTTCAGTTTATTGAATATCGTAAAGAAGTCGCTTTTACCCTTAATAATTGTTTTTACATTATTTCGCATTAACACATGCTTGTGAAATATATTTTATTTAAAGAAAAATGGAAAGAAAAATTTGACTTCAGGCGAGACTCGAACTCGCCTGAAGTCAAATTAAAAACAAATTTTAAAAAATTGGTGAAACCGAAGCTTAGTGAAATAAAGCCTTTTTTTAATTGCCTGTTTTTCATTTTAAATAACATAGGTACCTAATGTACCTATATTAAAAATCTTAAACTAATTAAAGAAAAACAATCGATGTATGAAAAACAGCGATGTATTTTCTGAAATACCGATATTACATCGATGCAACTTTCCGATGCATTACATCGAAAAAAACATCGATGATGTTTTTTTACAATGTCCATCCCTACGCCACATCCTATTGGTCTGTGGCCACTTCGCTATAGACAAAAGTCACAGATTAAAAAAATAGTTTGTCAAATTTGTCTATGGCAAACGAGCCCTCCCACCCACGATTCCCACATTTCCCACTATTCTGTGACATATCAGACAAATCATCTCGATGATCTCGATGATCTCGGATAGATGAGCCGAATAGCGGTAAATGCGCGCACGTACTGTTCCTTCGGTCGTGCTATGTCCATGTTACTAATTGCTGTCTTCTTTTATAATTTGATTTAGTCTCCAGTGCCTTTCTCTGGTATCAAAAAGCCGTTGCCGTCTGAAATTCACCTCGTGCCACACAGCGCTCCCTCAAGACGTAATGTAGGAACGCCCTCTACCTTTGCGTTTCCACAGGGGCAGTACCCCGTCGTTTTCTAGTTTCATGCGGGCGAATCTCTCATTAGTCTATTTCCATAAGCTCAGTGGTCCTCTTTTCTCACCCACCTCCTACAGACCTATAGCCATCGGCGTGTTCTATGATAATATTCCTGTAAATACCTATTACATGAACACAGCTATGATGTTGCCTCGAGTCGAAAGCCTCATCCGGGAAGTACCAATATAGCTCCCGTCGTCTCTTGTCCTGATGATTGATGTTTTTCAACTGTGCGACTCCCAACTCCCAACATGTTTACCAAGCGGCCAAAGTGGACTCAAAAGTAGGTACTGAGTTCTCCCAACTCTCACTGACTCGGTGCTGAAATTCCAGTACCATCAACCAAACCGGCACCCTCGAACGCATTTAATATCTACTGCGGCGATAGCAAGAAGCAATATCTGCATCATATAGCAGCTGGGGTATGAATATTCTATCTGCTATACGTACCCGTATGTTTGTACCGACCGACCCGATTACCTGGTGAGGAAGGTTAAGGGACGGAGTTGCACGTCGTCCACGGCAAGGCCTCGGTCCACGAGTCTTTCTATGGCATCCTGCGCTCGGAGCAATTCGTCATGATACGGCTACGAGGAACCAGGAAAAGACGCCAGCGATCAGCGCCCTTCCGCTCAATCATGCTGCTGCTCACAGTCTCCAAGGTGTTCGAATGACTCCTGTTGCTACACCTTTTACCACACATCACTACGCGTAGTTCTATCGAGCAGTGGCTTCTGAGCGGACCATAGCACGACCCTCCTCCCGTTTGCTGCTACTGCAACTAGTTATAAAGTATTCAAAACGACTTCCTACTTACGCTAGTAAGAAGGAAGTCGCTCCGTCGTTATGAAAGTAGTTAGGTATTTTTTAATCGATCAGCGTTTCAGAGTTTTGGTGGTGGGACACCCGCTCCACCACAGAGTACATTTATATATAAGAGAGCCAACTGCTGGACTTTTCAGGCTGAGCCGGAAAAGTCCCACAGTTGGCTCTCCACAAGCCCGGACCCGAGACTGAATAATGGTTATGAGTATGGACTGAATAGTGGTCGGGTATGGGTATACCGACACAATATGACATGTATCTCTGCAGCAATGCATGCAAGCTCGGGGCTGGCAAACCACACCTTGACTATGGGCAAGTTGCAGAACGTTCCATGCTAGCTAGAGTTCCGCAAGGTTCCGCCATTCTCAAGCCTGTAACTCGGTGTTCACTGACGACTCCGGATGCCAACTTATCCCTTCTTTATCCCGACGACGCCACCTAACATGACAATATCCATCACTGAAAGCATCCTCGACGTATTTCTCGCCTGGCTCGCCCGCATTAGCGCAGGGCAGAGCAACCCATCATTCAAGCTAACCGGACAGAACATCGGCTGGTCCCCCACGGCGAAATACCTGGTTATGATCGGCCGCCGCCTAGATAAATATGAAGCCGCACGTTACCGCCACCGTAAACGGAGTTCCCCATCGAGGGACTGAACATCGGGGTTTACAACACTCACGTATACAACAGTCCCAAACTTCTTCTTATACCCGATGTTTCGGTCGCTACCACGGTAGCTGGAAAGCGCCCGAAACGTCGGGTATAAGAAGAAGTTTGGGAGTGTTGTATACGCGAGAAAATAATTTTAATCGCGAGCAAATTAAATTTCTTCAATTTACAAGACCTACAAAAGATCCCGCTTCACGTACGCGGCCATAGTCCACTACGCCCCTCATCTCAAGAACCAGCTTCACCCACAGGGGTGTCAAGTCACGCCACTGCATGCGCGACTACCAGAGGGTTGGCCATTTCCGCACGACCACCAGAGAGGAGGATCAACGTGCGGCTTCTAGTCCCTAACTAGACCTCACCGGAACCTTCGAGCGCTTTCACTATTTTTAATTTTTTTAATAAATGCTATATTTGATAGATTTTGGATAAGCGGAGAGTTTGCTAACTGTTTAAAAATGTTCTAGTCGAGCTACAAGAATGTTTTACTAATTACAAAAATCTCGTAAGATATATTTGACCCAGTAATTTCTATTGTAAAGGTAAAACATCAATACATATTATCAAAAGCTTCATTAGTATTAAACACTTATGATATTTATTTACAACATATTATAAAGTATAAAGAATATAATAGTGAAAATGCACTAAGTTTTCTCATTGATAATAGAGCTCCAGGTTCATCCCATCGTGAATTTCATCTGGTATAATTGCTGAGGAAAGTATTCACTAAAATCACAAAACAACAATAATTAATAATATTAATTATTTATACAAATAAATATATTCTGAGTGTCTGTGAATATTTGAAAAATAAAAATAACCACTTTTTACTAAATATGTATGTATACACTTTCAGTAACGGCAGGACCGATTTTAATGGATTTTCACTGGCAGATAGCTCATTAAAATAAGGAGTAACTTAGGCTACTTTTATTTATGAATTATATTAAACAAGCTGTGCCCATAACTTCGTCCATGTAGATACTGAATAATTATTTTGTTAAATTCTATGTGGATAAAGTTTATTTTATATACATAGAATACATATATTCATGATTTTTTTTAAGTTCACGGATCAGGAGGCCAATATTACAATTGAAATTAATTGCAACAGAATAGCAAGGAAGCAGTCTAATGGCCAAATACTCAAACATCATTTAAATCTAAATTGTATTTAATAGAAGTCTTTTGTCTCTATTAAACACGTACAAATGACAATATAGCTTACATTTAAGGATTGCTTTGCTTGAAGTATTTGGACATTAAGCAAAGATTTTGGGTGGATTTCAGAGGATAATAGTGATTGAAATTTTTTTATATGAATATCAGCTTGTTACATTTAGTTTTGGGATGGTTATGGCCTCTAAAATACGGGAAATAGGGACTGAGGGGGGGCTACCAAGTAGCCCATACAAAAACTGTCATCTACTTGGGACTTAGCGACAAAATTTCTTTTACTAAGTTTTTGGAAAGATGATATTGAAAAATTTGATGTCAACTTTACTGTTAATATTTTATTCTAATTTTAATTTATTATTATTGTCTGTTATATTTTACACTTTATGTACGTACTTACTTCACTTAAAATGAAAAAATCTTTAAAGAAAACTCTAAACATTTTTTTGTTTGTATGTATTTCATATTCGGGTTATATTGGATGGAGTTAAAAAGGTATGGATGAATATTAGGATCGGTACATTATAATTGTTAGAATTCTGGTGTACTGATAGACCGCCCAACTGGAATACTGGTAGATTGATGATAGACTGGTAAATTGTTGGTAGGTTGAGATATTTATAGTTTGATAGATTTTTCCATTTTCTGGAGGCTTCCCAGTACCTCAAAGTTTGGTAAAGTGCCCGGAGATGTCAACAGGCTTGCCGCCTGTTACATGGGCCAAAACATGACCAGATGACCGAATCTAGGATGTATGCATGAATTCGATTTACCTCTCCCTACACCTTAAGGGCTTACAGGCGTGATGTTTTTAGGATTTTTATATATGTTCAACGTAAACTGATGCGTTACAAACAACGTAAATAAAAACCAAAAACGTGACAACCTTAATGGTTTTTCGTTTTGATAGTTGAAGGTACGTGCCATGTAATAAACATTTGTGGTTACTGTGGCAAGTGTATTATAATAGCACAGTATAAGTACTTAAAGTAGTTTATCGCTTTTGAAATTTTGCGATATGCCGCCTTCAACTATCAAAACGAAAAACCATTAAGGTTGTCACGTTTTTGGTTTTTATTTACGTTGTTTTTAACGCGTCAGTTTATGTTGAACATATATAAAAATCCTAAAAATGTCGAAATGATTCCTGGAAGCTTAGCTAAGTGGTAATGAACAGCAAAAACTGCTTAAATTGGAGTATAAGCTTGAGTTCAGAGCTATACCCAGTTCAAAATTTTGATGAACTCCTCCCACACATGACAAAACCAAGTTGAAGTTGAACTAAGTAGTATTAAAAGGATACAATCAGACAGCTTGATGTGATCTTTGAATACTGTATACCACTTCTTCAGGACTATTTTGTCATATCTGGTACCCGTTTGTGCAGCAATCAGCTTCTTAAGATCTCCTACAGTGTCGTCAGGGTTGCATTTTACACGCACTTTTTTACCAAGTCGGTCATTGCACGTTACTTCGAGCATTTTTCTGGAACCATGAAATTAAAGATACATCATTTATGGTACCATAACATTGTTTGTGTTTGGCTTAGACCAAAAGTATTTGCATCGTGTAAATAAAAAAAATAAACAAGTTTACCAGTATATTAGTTGCGAGATAAAAGTAGAAGGTCGCTATAGTTTATCAGATGAAAATATCTTATTAAATTATAATATTAATTATATTTGTAATTTTTTGCAAAATTATTTACATCAACATCCGAAATCCCACCAAGAGAGTAATGTCAATGTCAGCCAGACACATATTTAATGTACTCTATGGTCAGACGGTATATGGTCCACAGATAACCCGATACAGCGCTATGCTATTTTTAAAAAGCCAATTAGTACGTTACTGTAGAGCTTAATTTGGTAAGGCTTAAAATATATTTTACAGTTAAGCGTCTGCTACACGGTTTGAATTGAAGTATGAAACCAAGGTGACCTTGAACGGAAGTAAGTTACGGATTGCGGGCTACACGGTTTGAAACCAACTGAATTGCGCGGAAAGGACGTGTCGATATTTCGTTTGTATACCGTGTATTAACGCTATAATGACGCCATGACACCTTACCCATCTGTACAGCATATAGTTCGAGTGAGTCTTGCAATTTTGTGTGCAATTAAGAAAAAACAGGAATAAAAATAATATGGATGAGGCAGTGGTTAAAGGAGAGATTAATGCTTAGTCATATAACCTTAATTTTATTAATCTCCTGGTCTTTTGTGACATAAATAACTTTAGTCGAACATCAGTGGCGTCCGCACGCGCTCGCTGACGCAGAGTGACTGTCGTACGCGTGGTTTTACAAACAAGCGGCTACACGGTTTCAAACCAACGCTTCTGCCAATGGTTTGCAACTCAAGCCCTGCTACCAAGGACGTATGAATGTCATGTGATATTTGGCATAAAACAACGGTCTACACTGTTTCAAACCGCCGTTTAATACCGTGTAGCAGACGTTTAAGTAGCTATATATTATGGACCTTCGAAGCGACAAAATTTCGCCTACAAAATATTGGTGGGCCAGAGTGAGCTTTCGCCAAAATTCGAAAAAAGAACGATTTCACTATGCAGCAATATTGCGAGGACACCGCACAGCGCCAGAGAATATGTAATAATATTCTAATAATGGTCAAGATGTGCGGTGCGTTCCATTTATAAGATTCGCCGATAACGCTCGCGGCCTTTATACGCTAGCGCTAGTGGAACGGCGGCGTTTAGTGGAACGCTGCCCATGTCATGGTCATCTTCTTCTTCTTTATTATAATTAATGGCTACTACCCAAGACTAAGGGTAATTCTGCCAGAATCCAGTAATTGGAGACGCACAATTAAATACAAACAAAAAAGAAATAAATGAATGAAATTGATCTGTGGACTAAAAGATTGTCTGGTGAATGAAGTTATATCCTCTGATGATACCTACAACAAAAACAAACACAATCACTATAGTTAGATGATAGTATAGACGAAGTAAAGAGTTATTAATATTCTAAACAAAAAAAAATAGTTTAAATTCTAATATTATTTACACGTATACATTTAGCTAATCTATATACAAAAGGTGAAGTTACTAAATTAAGCAAAGATTTCATATTAGTAGGACGGGGGATGCTACGGGGAAGAAGGGAGTACAAGAAAATTTTATTTATAGAACAATAAAAAAATATATGGTCTACGGCACCTTCATCTAAACCGCATTCGCACAGAGAACTGTCCCTAATCCTAATTTTTCGCAAAAAAACCGGAGAACACACATGACTCAAACGTAAACGGCATAGCACCGAGCAAGATCTCTTATCTAGTGAGCGGAATTTAAAAAACCACGGTCTGCTAACAATATTGGGCTGGATATCAGCATAATGTTTTCCTTTTTCTAGTTTCGACCGATCCCACTCCTTCTGCCAATCTTTATCCAATTGGGTTTTCACGTATGACAACAGATCATGACTAAATAAGATGTTATAGGTATTGCAACCACTTTCAATTGCCATCTTTGCATATTGGTTCACAGCTTAGATTAAGTACCTAAAGATGTAGCCAGCGTGTGGCCGCTCATGAGACAGTCATATGAAATCATGAGTGTTGCTAGTAAATAAAGTTTCCCAATTTTCTTCCTAATCATTTACTATATCTCGACAAGTTTTTATGTTAAACATTCCTAAGCATTTTACTTTTATTCAGATTAGTTGAATTGTAACGAATTGATTGAATGATGAATTAAAACATGTGCATCTACCATTCAATTAATTCTATACATTTTGCTGAAAGATCAAGAACATATCGAGAAAATGTACATAATTTAAAATAGATAACCATGAATTAGCATTTATTATGCTGCGAGCTGTGAATAATCTAGGTTCTAGGTTATTCACAGCTCGCACTCTAGAACATTATCTACAGGATATTATTTCTTTGGTCGCGATCTTATAGGGATATAAGATTCAATATTTGCGTGTAAGTAATACGAGTTGAATAAAACTAAGAGTTTCAGTGTGATTATCGCGTTATTATTCAAATTATAAATATCAAAATATAAATCATTATACAATTATAATGTTAGTGTCCTGTCATGAAATGTCAGAATGTGGGAATGTTAGTACTTCCGTGGAATGAACGGAAATACGAAGTTCAGAAGGGTCTCGACCATTTTTAATGCTAGCCCTTAAAACATTAAAAGCAAGCAACATACACCGGCAAACAATGATCAACAAGATCGATGTGAACTTGTTGAATTGGGTACCGAGTAAATGAAAACTGCAGCCTATAGATAACTTTTTAAACATTGAGATCTCTAGATCTCGATTTAAATGCAGATGTGTGTGTATCTTCACGCCAGGTCCCTAACGTAGTAGTGTAGAGCGCCAGATATCCCGATACTGACAAACCTCGTCGTTCACCCACCCTCAGTCGGTTAAAAATAAAAAAAGGGAAGGCAAAGTTTGTCGCATTGGTGTGGGACCTCTGTAGCTTAGAGGTAAAGCGGCTGGACTGATTATCCTGAGGTTGCAGGTTCAATACCTGCCCGAAGTCAAATTTTTCTTTCCCATTTTTTTCTATAATAAAGATATTCTTTATTCTACACTATCTTGGATAGAATAACCAAAGCCACTTAATATTTTGTTATGGCTTGTCAATTCTAACACTGTTAGAACAAAAACTTATGTCTATGAAATTAGGGGAATATAAAAGTAAATTTATGGCAACACACAAAATAAGTATGTGGAATTTCGTTGAATGAAAATCAAGAATTTCATGAGAGATGTGCTTTATTTTGAATTGATAATCAAGAGTTATGTGCTTCAACATGTATTTTGTTCAATAGACATACATTATTTACTAATATCTGTTTACTTACGAATGAAAAGTGATGTCGTTTAAAGGCCTCGTTTCTGTACGGTTTATACAAGCTAAAATACTGCAACCTCCTATTTTACTGCACACCATATACACTAATCACTTAACTAATTGAGTCTTTATCTCATAAATACCCAATTACTTATTAATAATCGCCGATATACGTCGAAAACAATAAATAAATGCGTTTAGGATAGGTTATCTATTACAGCAATTGCGATGACAGATATTTGTTTGGCTAACTTCGTGAAGCAAAAACCGGCACGCCGTAAGGGACAAAAGATACGATGCTCTATTTCAACTTTCTTATGTTCTTTGTATATAACTGTCTCACTTCCACAAAGCATATGGCGAACATGGCTACGTCTATAGGTACGTCTAAGGTCCACAGTCTCATTACCCACAATTTTTTTTTTGCCTTCTTGGCAATTGTCCTAAGACATTTCTGCCAGCATCACGTTTGACATTATGTTAGGTCTTCAATGATACTTCAGTGCGCGATGCAACGACAGACACAAAATCTAAAAAAATATATATTAATATTGTTAGTAGGTGGTTAGTTGAGAACAAAAGACAACCAAAGTAAGTATTTGTAATGTTATAACAAACACATAAGACAATAATAATCACACACACACACACACACACACAGATTTTTTACAGGTATATTAGTTACATATTCACAACTTAATTTTATTTATATTTACAAAGTTTATAATACCTAAAAGGACTGTTGGATCTTGGATAGAGAGAAGAGTAGGTATGCAAGTGGGAAGCGGGACATTTTGGTGGAGGAGAGATAGGAATTGGGAACGATGGTACAGGGGAGCAAAAGATATGATTCACGTCACCTTCGTCTAGTCCGCATTCACAAATTGAGGAATCCCGAAACCTTAGCTTGTGAAGGAATTGGGGAGATGTACAATGACCTAAACGAATACGACAGATTTAGTAGACAGGTTTAATAGGGATTGAGGGCTGAATCCTTGCATAATAGGCTCCACGGGACTTGTTTATGCCATAGTGGCCCGGAATCCATGCCAAAACAATGTCATGGTCAATTTGACGTACAACTGACAGTTTTTAGTTGTCATAAAACCAAAATATCCGGTTAGACGTTATAAATTTAATAGTGATCTGTGATCATAACGCAGTTGGTTGTATTTCATTAAAACGCTAGTTCAAAATTAATATTTTAATTCATTTGAGTTACTAAATGATTACAATAGAGATTTAGAAACAAAATCATAATTTTGATAAATTAAATGACATTTCATTGAACAGGAAGTGTATCCAACTGTCCACACGTCACTTGATGACCGACGACAAGTCTAACGGCAGTAATTAATTTTGGTTTTGTGGTAGTGATCGTGAAATTGTGGAGAAAACATGCAAATTCCTAATGAATATATATCCACAGCAGAGGACGTTGCAGATCAGGTAAGGCCGAGATACCTGTATATTTAGATTAAGCTATGTAATTCGCTATAATCTTACATTTCGACATGCACTTTGGCTAGTTCTTGTCACGTCACCGAACTTCTTATTTTCTTGCTGACAGTAAAGATGCGAAGAAAATATTGAAAGTGAAATAAAAAAAAACAGTTAGTAAAACCTCGAGTCCTGATGATTTGATACGATTTTATAGTAAACTGTTCTAAATCTTCGTATCTGCTTTTAATATAATTCTTGTAACCACCTCTTACATTCAGCAAAACTTAGAATAGTAGTGAAACATATGTTAGAAAACGTGGCAAGATACTTATAAAATGAAGGAATATTCTTAACTATATGTAATGTTGAAAACATGAAAGTTTACCATCACAATCACAAGTTTATAAAACAACAGGTGTGTGAAATGACTAGTGGAGTGGCATTATAATTACAAAAAAGTGCTAATAAGAGTCTCTGACCAAAACGTTATGTATAATTTTATAATTTAAACCACATCCTACCAAATCCATATCAAACTCTGTAATTTGACGAATTGATGAATGGATGAGACTTCCATCTAAATCTTTTAATAACCAGAGTAATTTTCTCATGAAATCAAATATTTTAACTATGCGAGATTTGAACGTAGAATGTTCACTTCCTTCATTAACTTTCACTTTCCAACTATTGGCCGAGCTTCAGAAAAAATGATTGTACTATTGCTGTAAACATAATGTTAATATTCCTCATATTTAAGTTAAATGAAGTGCGATAAAACCAATTTTTTTTTTCTCCTAGTTCTATCTGCAATCAGTGTGGTAATAACTTTAAGCAAATTTGTTGTGAAGTGTAGAATTTGAAGCAATCTGATGCTCACTAGAGGGAGTGAGAGCATCTGCTTATAATGTTGCCTTTGCCTCCAATAGGCTGTCAGGGGGATGCTGACAATATGTCCTTTCTTTTGAGCCGCTTAAAGTAGGATAGTGTGCATCATTGCATCCTAAAGCCAAATATGGAGAGCATTATATTTATTTTACATCAATTTTGATATAACAAACTTATTTCAACATTAATTCTTAGCATTATTATTTGAAGATAATTATGAACAACAATTTACCTGCTCATTAAGTACTTGAGGATTGAGCGGAAGTTATCGTCGGCATAACAATAGAAGATCAATTGTCATATTTTTCTAGTGATATGATGGGTTAATAAAGAGTTGACTACTTCAGACGTTATTTACATTCCTGTTTTGATAATCTAGAGCAGCCATGCTCAAAGTGTGCTCTGTGAATCCCGGGGGCGGAGCATCTGTCAGGCTCCACTATTTATATCAGTCATAATTAAATTAAAATTAAGTAAAGTTTGGATTAGTTACCTACTTTAGAAACTAAAGTAGTTATCTAAAGCCAAATCTCCTATGTGTGTTTTATCATCAAACAGTAGGTACAAATAAAATAAGGTTCAGTTATATTGCAGGGCTCCATAAAATATTTGGTTTTCCAAAAGTGTTCCTTCAAAAAAGATGGAGAACCACTGATCTATGGATATCAATAGTTTTCCGTTAATTATGTTTGTACTCTTATGCTGTTATTCATTTGAGAATAATATAAATTATTTTTTAAAAGTTATTAATTAAAATGATGTTCAGAATGTTTAATGAGATCTAAAAATCTCATCTCATTTAAATAAATATTAGGTTGGGGAAAAAATTTCTTCGCATTTTTTAAGATAATTTAAAAACATTTTTTAATATAGTTTATTTAAATTTAACTAAAGTATGTATGTACCATTTTGTTCGATAACCTTTTGCCATCTTGTAGGTAGGGACATGATCCCATTGCTATAAACATTTTGGGACTTCTCATCAAAATACCGCGACAAGTGGATTTGGCAGTCCTCTCGTGATGTTAACCTAACATTGCATAAAGAATTCTGAAGAGACCGAAACACGTGGAAATCTGAAGGTGCAAGGTCAGGACTATACGGCGGATGCATTAACACCTCCCAGCCAAACTCTCTTAATTTTTGCTGAGTGGCTATAGATGTGTGAGGTCTAGCGTTATCATGATGAAACACCACACCCCTTCTGTTGATCAATTCCGGCCGCTTTCTCTCAACTTCTTGCTTTAATCTCATCAGTTGTTCGCAGTAGAGTTCAGAATCGATAGTCCTGCCTGGTGGTAATAGCTCATAATGAATAATGCCCGTCCAATCCCACCACACACACAACATCACCTTATTGCGAGTTAACCCGGGTTTCGCCACAGTCTGTGAAGCCGCAGTTTTTTCGCACGTTCTTGTCGTACGTGATCCACTTTTCATCACCAGCTATCAGCTTCTTAAAAAATGATTCGGTTTCATTACGTCGTAATAAAGAATCACAAATGAGTACACGGTTCATTAGGTTTCTTTCAGTGAGCTCGTGAGGTACCCAAATATCGAGCTTTTTTTGTACCCAGCTTTTTTCAAATGCGCCAAAACTGTATTGTGATCAATTCTCAGTTCTTCAGCTACGTTGTAACTACTGATATGTCGATCTTGCTCCACTTTTTCAAAAATGGCATCCATTTTATCCGTAATAGGGCGACCAGAGCGAGGTGCATCTTTGACATCAAAATTTCCGGATTGAAAACGCTTAAACCAAATTTGTGCTACTCTCACAGACACTGCACTAGGTCCATATACATCGCAAATTTTTTTCGCTGCTTGCGTTGCATTTTTACCTTTTTTGTAGTAAAATTTAAAAATGTATAGAAATTCTTCATTAGATTCACTCATCTTGACAGTACGAAAAACAAATGATAATCACACATTTGCCTAATTTTAATTTGGAATTATGTTCTTTAAAATTTTAACTTTCAATGATACCAAAACCAGCCAGATACAAATACTACAGCCAAAGAGATTTTATTACAAGTTCATACATACTATAATGCGAAAAGACTTTTTCCCCAACCTATTATTACATTATTTAATTAATATCACAATTCAGTTACAAATTGTAAACTTTACTATACGATTTGCTTGTGAAGCAAATGGAGAGTAAATCAATGTTTTATATAAAATTTTTGACTCAATTGCTTAATTATAATTTAAAAGCAATTGAGCAAAAAAAAAACATCTTCATAAAGAATGTAGGATGTATTACTTATTCCAACAAATAAGTTTATTGTTAATATTATCGCAGGTGATCCGAAGAGGCAAGAATGTACTACCAACAGTAGCACGGCTGTGCCTCATATCCACATTCCTTGAAGATGGCCTCCGGATGTGGTTCCAGTGGTCAGAACAGCGAGACTACATGGATATGTCATGGGGATGTGGGAAATTCCTGGCCACCATGTTTGTTGTGAGTTATTTTTATTTAAAACTGATATTTGACAAAGAATCCTTGAAATAGAAATTATTACTGCTTTTCAGCAATTTCAGCATCTGTTATCAAAAACCTAAGAAAACAATAAAATTAACCCATACTTTTGTTTATATTTTGTGTGCTAGGAATGCTGGACTTAGAATGCAGTTTGTGAAATATAAAAAATTGGCGGCTGGTTCGGTCCACCACGCGCCTCCGGTTATGGAGGCCTCCAAAGATCGACTGGTCGCTGGGAATCATAAAAGATTTTCTCTAGAGCTTACTGAGGGAAAAGTCGTTTTTTGTTTGCTCGCGACGGGGGCCCCCTAATTTTACTTCATGACCTTTTTTTATGCTCGTGCGTCACGCTAACTCCGCCACTGAGCTGGTCGTAGATTACCACTTAATCTGAACACGTTCGCTGAAGAAGAGAGAAGAAAGAAAAGTGCGGGTCGGACTCGCGTTCACAGGGTTATAATGTTTATGTGATAGTTATTAGGGGGCCATACATTACCATCTCACCCGAACACAATAGTATTCTAAATAATCAAAATTATTTTCTGCTAAAGCTTTTCGTCAAAAAGGGGGTTAATAACTGAATCGCTATTCTAAAATGTCGCATGTTTAGTACCTTATTTATTTTTACTCTAAAATGTGTACTTTTCACGACACGTGGTAGATTTGCGACAGCATTTTTGGCATATTTTCAAAGCGAATATTGTTGTGTTTACAATGCGTCTTGCAGGTTTTGCGACGCAAAAAAGGGACAAATTAATTATCCTACGCTATATTTATGCCAAGATAGATGAATGTGTAAAGAAATGTTTGTATCAATGTTAGTTAAATTATTTGACCATGACATTTCTTACTACTATAGAAATCTAATTACGAATTCTTCATACCTATTACGTTAATTTTTTGTTGGGACAACGTTGGAAACATAATTTTCATTGGGAATTACCGAAAAATATATACTATATAAGTACATTTAATTAGTCGATCCAATGTATGTTATTTTTACAAAAAAATCTGGTCATGCGCATTATTACAGATTTACAAAATCATAGGAACATTTAATAGTGCTTACAAGAGAAATGAAGCAAACAGGTACAAACATTTATATTAATAATATTATGAGAACGTGCTAGTACTTAGCCCTAACCTTATAAGCCGATAAAAAATATTACACGACACACGGTAGCGTAATACCTAATAGCGACGTGTAACACGTTGCGTTTTGATAAGAAGCGCACGGATTACAACATTTACCTACAACATTATCATAATTATATCAGAATTATCTACTTTCATACAATGTTATATTCGAATTGTGTGTGTATTGCTTCCTATTTCTTTAAGATCGCGATAGTACCTAATATAGGCCTAAAACAGAGTTTCAACTTTGATATAGGCACCTACATGAATAGTAGGTACAACAATGCTTCCTAATTATTTTCTCGTAGAACTCGTAGTAATCTCACTTTCAAAATGTTGCAGTTTTCTGTGGACGTCCGTTCTTCTATCATAATTTCATTCATAATGATATTGATATTTGATATATCAATATACATATAATCAATATATATATAAGAACATTCAGTGGCGGATTTACACATTTGCCGCCTGTAGGCTATCCAATTTTTGCCGCCCCTAAATTTTGACATCGTAGTCCACAATCATATCAATTACAGAATAATTATGAGAGAAGAAAATATGTAAATACATATAACTAAATTTTTACGATAATATCGAATCGTCATGATCTTTGAAGTATATTTAAGCGATTAAACTTTAGCAATTATTTATGTAAAGATATAATTCGATTTTAGTTAAATATTTTAATTTCCTTTCAATTTTCGAAATTCTAGGTGTTATGCCTCTGTGCCGGAAATTACAGGGCCGTACATTACCACCTGACCGGAACACGATAGTGTTGAACACTACCATTTAGCGGCAAGTATATTAGGTAATGCGGTGGTGCCTACGCCCGCAATATAATAGGTAGTATATAATTACTATTAAATCTTTATTATTTTTTTCTTTTCAGTTTTGAAGTCGGTTTTTTAACGTAGTTATTTTTATTTTTAATTTGTATATTGAAATAGAAAAAAAAATGAATTAAATTTGCCGCCCCTTAAAATTTGCCGCCCTAGGCTCCAGCCTACTCAGCCTGCTGGTAAATCCGCCACTGAGAACATTCATAATTTTTCATCGAAATGAGATTTCGTAGACAACTGGGGCTATAACTTGAGGATCTCCATATTTTTTACCCACCGTAGAAATGTTGTGAATTGTATGCTTCATGGCGTAAAAAGAAGATATGGTTTTTAATAAATGGGCCAAGCAGTAAATTTAAACAATAACAATTTTAGAATTAATTGTTTTATATTATTTCGCATGCTTGTGAAATATATTTTTTCTTTAAAAATAAAATATATTTCACAAGCATGTGTTAATGCGAAATAATATAAAACAATTATTAAGGGTAAAAGCGACTTCTTTACGATATTCAATAAACTGAAAAGTCTATTATATCGGTTGCCTAACTAGCATAGTTGGTAATAGATGGCGCTACTGCTACCATAAAGCAATGCAATAGATGTGAAGGAAAGATTTGACAAATCGGGCAGGGCTTCAGTAGCTCAATTGGAAGAGCGGCTGGACTAGATTCCCAGTAGGTCGCGAGTTCGAGCCTCGCCTGAAGTCAAATTTTTCTTTCCATTTTTCTTTAAAAATAAAATTTTAGAATTACTATTATATACCTACCTACCTACTTACACATACATCTATCTTGGCTAGTGATTATCATTCCACCAGGGGTCTTTAATCTCGTAACATAGGTAATAGTAGTAAAATCGGAATTGAATCGGTTCGCTGTATCACTCTTAACATAGGCCGCACGTTTGTCAAAGCAAGACAGGGAAGCGGTTCAATTACTATTAGGCCCCACTGGGTGTCTGATAAACAGAGAAACTAAATTAAAGATGCCTTTATAGAAAATGAAGCCTCGCAATATTTCACATATGAAAAGCTTTTTGTGTCAATTAGTATGTTTTTTTTGGAGCGCGATGTGAATGTTCAAATCACTACGTACTTATCTACTTAGTACTTATAAGAAAAACACATAGGACAATAACTGTGTTTTGCTCTATGAACATTGAGGAAGAAAGAAAGAGAGATTTTTTAAAAAAATTCGAATAAGATTTTACAACCGTTTTCGTTAGGTTATTAGAAATCAAAAATTACTTAGTGTCAATATCTATTAAATAAATTAAACCAGATAGGTATTATGTAAATTAAAATAGGGATAAGAAAACTTGCATTCAAAATATGTATAATACAAAAATAATTACGTATGTATAAGAAAATGGCATTAGACAAAAATAGAAACACACAGATTACGTTAAATAAGTTAATAATAATAACATTGAAGAAAAAAAAGAGTAAAATAAAAAATCTTCGACACTGCAAATCATATAGGTAAGTAAGGTAAGTTAATCTCCCAAATGTGCACGGGTTATTTGAAAATAGTGGGCGGGCATTCGAACACTCGCACATACAAAAGTACGGTACAAGTTCTCTTCCAAACGGCGCACAAGATAACGAATGTAAAGTATTTGAGAGATGTCTGCGAAATCGGGTCCGGTGGTCAGCCTTGACCAACACCCGGTTTGAAAAGCCGGTAGGAAACCCGCATGTGTGCGTGCCGCGTTGCGTAATTTTTTTTTACACGTACATTATCTGGTCATGAGTTCAATTAGTTTTCTTTGTTTACTGTTGTTACTGTCAATATCAAGTAGCAATAAAATAATTAATACTTTGTGTTAATAGTATCGGCGTAAAAATGATAAAAGGCATGCTCGGATGGTTTGCTCATGTAGAAAGAATGTCGAATGAGAGAATGACTTAATAACAGGCTATACAATGCGAATGTGGATGGTTGCAGAGGCCTAGGAAGACCAAGACTGACCTACCTTGTTTGATGGTGGGGTTGACCCCACCATTCTTAGGAATCGGCGCATGCATGTATGAAGAGAATGTTGAATGTACAAAAAACACTTCACGGGAGGTGTGCAAGGATCGAGATATCTGGCGCTCCACACTCTCTGCCTACCCCGTAAGAGACCTGTCGTGAAGATACGTACAATACAATAACATGAAATAAAATTAAATATTTTACAGAAGTGTGCATATGCGAAACTCGTCATACATTCATACTATAGTGGCGGTACCACTACAGCACAGTAAAGTTACAAACAGTATGGGAACTAAGCCCATTTTATAAAATACTAGCTGTCCCGGCAAACTTCGTATTGCCTCACAATGAAATCAAATCAAAGGTTTGATAGATACGGACTATTTGTATAGGAAAATGAAATTAAATGTAGAGATTCCCGTGGGAATGAGTGATTTTCCCGCAGTAAAAAGTAGCCTAAATGTTGGCCAGGCTTAGTATCTATACACCACAAAAAGTTTTATTCGAATCCGTCCAGTATCTTCGGAGATTAGCCTGGACAAAGGGACAAACAGACAGAAAATTAAAAAATAATTGAAAAGTGTTCTAATACTATTTTAACATCGCCCCCAATTGGTTTTTCGTAAATATATACAATTTTTTTTTAATTTTATGGCATCGCTTGTTATGCATATTGCCAAATGCATAATGCAAAATTAAATGTATATTTTTCAATATTTCTGAGAGATTTTCTTAAATTTTTTTACTATTCCTAATCATGAGCCTGTATATCAATTTTTACACTGTTAAGTTCAGGAATGAGAAACTTTCCATACAAATTTTACCACTTAATTTTTCCCTTTCTTTTTCATATGAACTTTGTACTGCGGTAATAAAGTGCAAATTGACTTTTTGACGTTAGGAACACACCTACATTGCTTAGACAACCGTGAGTGCTTGTAATTTAATATGAACTTTATGCGCGGCTTCGCCCGCGTGGATGTCGTTTAATAACTTATTTATAATTTACGATGCCGTGGAAATGTCCCAATCAAGTTACCCGTTGCGTACCTCTTTGTGGAGTACTAATAGCTTGTGTAACTTAGCTTCGAAAACGTCTATAACTTCAAAAATATCTATTTAATTAGAGCCTGTTCATTAATATTCCACCTTGAAAATTGCGGAAAGTCCCATTCCAACTTCCCTACCCATTTTAAGGGGATTGAGGGAAGATTAAAAAAATATATTGATGCAACAAAAGAGTCTGTAAACCAATTTTGAGGCATTAAAAACTGACAAAATACCCGTACAAACTATCACCTCCTCTCTTAGGAGGTTGATCGCACATTTGCAAAAAAGAAAAATCTTAAGAGCCCTTAACCTTTCTTTAGTATGAACTTTGCTCAGCGGTAATAAAGTGCAAATTGACTTTTTGACGTTAGGAACACACCTACATTGCTTAGACAACCGTGAGTGCTTGTAATTTAATATGAACTTTATGCAACAGCAATAATGCTCAAGTTGACTTAGTTAGAAAACATTTGTATGGGAAAAAGAAAAGGGCTGTTTTTAGGGGTTTTCCGGCAATTATTCGACTTTTTCTCGCCGTACATACCATCCTTGAAATTCAACAAACATATTAAAAAAAGAATTGGCCAAATTGGTCCAGGCGTTGTTGAGTTATGCGCTTACCAACACATTTTGCGATTCATTTTTATATTATAGATAACTCGAAATATCCAATGCGAATCAAAAATCAATTGCACTGCAAATCAAATACTCAATGCGAATCAAAAATTATCTACATTACAAAACAGATATCCAATGCAAATATAGAAAGTAGATAGTTTCTATAATAAAGAATCTTGATATATTTTAATGTCCCTTTGTTTGTTCCTTATACAGAAGAGACAAATTATATTGAGTTTGTATTGTTGACAGATAGTAAATTTAGTCGGTCAGCTGGGCGGTTGCGTGATGGTGCTGGGCAGGATGAAGGTGGACATTGCGTGCGGGGTGCTATTCTTCATCGTCGTCTTACAGGTAACTATTTTTTTGATATCAAGGTCATAGCAATCAAGCGTGTTGTTCAATTGGGCGGTAAGTGAATACTGCAGTCTATAGACATCTGCTGATCTGAGGCCTATGCTGTCTACGCCTACCCTAAACATGTATAGCTTACAGTCATTTGTATGTATGTATTCTATCATCACGCCAAGTCCCTTACAGGGTAGTCCTCTAACACACCTCCCGTGCTTCTTCTACATTCATCACTGTCTTCATACATGCACGCCGATACCTAAGACTTTTGACACACCGCGGACACTTCGCTAAAATTCCATAGAAACTCTCAATTTGGTTTCTATTACACAGACATCAATCAGTGACGTGTATTTACACGCGCACCTGTGTGCGTCGCACGTACAAAATACCAACCGTCGCCCATAAGAGGGGAAGGGGTTGAGTGATGCGGGCAAATCGGGTGGGACGTCGAAGTGTCCGTTCTATACGTAGTATTATTATATATTCTCTGCTTTTGACCCCACCCTCGGACAGTACTCGACCTATTTGATCATGATGGGTTAGTCTTGGTCTTCCTGGGCTTCTGCAATCATCCACATTTGCATCGTCATTGTTACATTTTAAATAGGAAATAAATGTACACACAAGATCAATCGCGATCTATGAAGATAGCGTCACATCGACCTCCATCTTGAATGCTTTTCCGTGTGGATATGTCTTTATTTTATTTAACTAGTATTAAATTTAACCTTACACTAGCGTTGATTTTTTTATGGGGTGGCCTTCCTAATCAACCGAGACTTGCCGGGGTACCAGGATATAAAATATTAGAATCATCGAAAATCATCTCGCTGTCAATTTCAAGGCATGACTAGCGTAGTTGCTAGTACTTGATTAGGGCCTAGTGCTTGATTATCCCTCGATTGGTTACTCCCGCCCGCGTGTCATTCCCACGGGATTGGATGAGCTGCGTGATTGCAATCCCTAAAAAGGCAGGTTGTAAAAAGAAGATTTTAAGGTATATCGGCGTTTTTAAAATATTTGTAGATAAAACAGTATTAGTATCTACAAAAAAAAACTATGTCAAATGAAATGCAGAAAGAAATATTTAATTTATTGTATTATTTTTTCCGTAAATAATATCAATTTTTTGCGTTGTGACCTATGAAGACTTCAGTTATACATTAATGTGTAATAATAATAATGGCAACCCTTGATGCTTCCCACTGCTGGGCACGAGTCTCTCCCCCTTTTGGGGGGAGGCTTGGAGCTTACTCCACCACGCTGCTTGAATGCGGGTTGGTGGAGATGGGGGTTAGTGGCCAACCCGCTGTCTGATGTTGTCAAACCTCCGACAAGGTTTAACTACTGCTAGCTATCGATAGCAACTGGGACCGACGGCTTAAGGTGCCCTCCGAAGCACGGACACGCGCAATTCAATTTGCCACTAGCGGTCACCCATCACACACCCGACCGCGCCCGTATCGCACAACCCAGTAGATCGATTGCAATGTAAACCAGCCGCAGGGCCATGCATGCGCGCTTCTCATCCTTAATGTGTAGGTTTTTCTTCGCACACACATTATCTTTGCTAATTTTATTTTAATACCTGACTATTAAGAAAATGTTTTTATATACTTCATAAATATAAGTTCTAGCTATTTTTAACTGCGATTCCTTTTGTGCTTTTGGATTCGTGCGATATGAATATGTTGCGTCATGATAACTAAGATACATTTTTCTCAAGTCATCTTCACTAATTTAAATTTTAAAAATGGTCCTGTTGACTAATATAAACTCAAGCATATTCGTTTCTATCTGTTTCAACGTGTGTACTGAATGGCATTACGTATGCGTTTTTATTTCAATTCTGATAACAAACTTATTGCGTAACTGTGTTTATAAATTTTGTAACGTAATGATTACTATACATTAATGTTATTGTAGCATGTTAATAATGAACAAAATAATATTATTAGGGCGACGATGCTCAAACTCAAACTACTCTGAAAAAAAAAATCGCTCTTTAAATACAAATACGATATTAATACGTTATGGATATTTGACGACCCGTTTAATGTTTTCGAATTGTCGCGGGTTGGATCCCCGCACCGAGAATTTTATATTTGTAATTTGACCTATCACAAGCAAATTCTATTATTTCCAAGTGATTAAATGAATTTTTGAGTTTTGAGTTTGAGACAAATATTTGTATGGCCTATCTATATAGATATTTGTTTGTGTATGTGGAACGGCATCCACGACACAGGTTTATTTAATACCTAATGTGGAGCTGTGAGTGTAAGCGTATTTTTCATTTGAGTATTTAACTAAGAAGACCCCATGCACGTGTTGTTGTGGTGTGTGTTGTTCTGCTTAATTATTTTTTGTATGCACCACCCTCGAATGCTTTATCAACAAATAAATGAATTTGGAGTGTCTGTTTGTAATATTAAAATAACCGCTTTTTACTAAATGCATATGTATGTATGTATACACAGTACATATACCAAATCAACTTTTTTTACAATTTTTGTCTGTCTGTCTGTTTGGCGGGGGTAATCTTGTGAGCGGCTGGACCGATTTTGACGGGACTATTCACTGGCAGATCGCTGATGTAATAAAGAGTAACTTAGGCTACTTTTATACTAGCTGCGCCCACGACTTCGTCCGGGTAGATACTGAACAATCATAAATTCTCACGCGGGCGAAGTCGCGGGCACAGCTAGTTCTTAATAAGTATGTTCAGCATTGAAAACATTAAAATATTTCTACGATTTCCATTCCAGACTTTCGCATATAGCATACTGTGGGACATGCAGTTCTTACTCCGTAATCTGGCGCTCATCGGCGCACTACTACTGGTGGTGGCGGAGGCGCGGGCCGAGGGGCGAAGTCTCTTCGCTGGCGTCCCCAGTCTCGGTGAAAACAAGCCAAAGTCCTACTTGCAACTCGCTGGCAGGATCCTCCTGGCATTCATGTTCATCACGCTGCTGCGCTTCGAGGCTTCATTCTTGCAGGTGAGCGACAAATTGAGCAGTTCTAGGAGAAAATCTAGTCTTATACTGTTGGTAGAGGAGACACGGACCTCCGTTGGCGAAAACAAGCCAAAGATTTACAGCTTTCTGGGAGGATACTCCTGGCTTTCATGATCAGCACGCTGCTGTGCTTCAAGACAAGAGAAAAGAATCAAATCAACTACTGCCGGTGGGTGGCGAAAGCACGAATGAAGGGCCCAGCCCACTTCGCTGGCAGGTACACCTCTAAGGGAACATCATATCTGGTGGCGAAGGCGCAAGCTGAAAGCCACAACCTCTTCACTCGTATACCACCACTACCCACTCTTTGTGAGATCAAATCCAAGATTCCACTTATAGCTTGCTCCACTCAGGTTGCTCCTGGCTTTCATGTTCATCAAACGTCTGCGCTTCGAGGCATCCCTGTAGATCAGAGACAAATCATGAAGTTCTAGGTTAAAATTAAATCTACTGGCAGTGGAGACTCGGGCTGAGGAGTGCAGTCTCTTTGCCGGTATGCCTACTCTCGGTGAGAGCAAATCTAAGACTCGCTTCCTAACGTTAATTGTTGGGCCGCGGCTCACCAGGAGCTATCACCTCGCCTGGTCGAAGGAGTTCTCCTTTTGTCTCCCTTTTCTTCGGAGGAATTCTTCCACCCGTGCCTCTTCAGGCCCACTCGAGCGATAATAAATGCAAGACCTGCTTAGTTCACAATTAGGTTGTTCCTGGCTCTCATGTTCATTACGCACCTGCGCTTTAAGACATCCTTCGGGCATGTGAGGTAAAATAGTGCAGTTCTGGGGCGCAACCGCACCCGATCGGGTGAAATTAAATCTTCTACTGCTGGGTAGTGGACGCATTGGATTGAGTGGCCAAATCTCTTCGCGAGCGACCTCTCTCGACGAGAACAAGCCCTGACCTACATGCAGGCTTTAAAGGCAATTTATCCCCCGAGTTCTTGCATAAGCAATGAGCCGTGTAACCAACGCAAATACAATCCAAAAGAGTTCACGTGTGCAAATTGCTAGTGAAATATTGACAGGTTCACTCGGCTTTATGAATTATTCATTGTATACATTAACATTTCTTACGCATAGTTAGACAGATAAAAGTTTATGTCGCGATTAAATTATAAAATGAGATGTTATTATTGTCATTTAATATGTTGGTACTTGAATGGGAATAAAGTAGACTTTACACGATTTTTAAAGGAGAAGTAAAACTAATGCATTTTTTTAGTTTTTTTTTTCCAAGCAAGGAAAGTTTTTAAATGTATATGCCAACTATATAAAATGTCTATCATTTAATTACATTCAGACGAATCAGGTAATACTTTAAAACCGTTAAAAGAGTGTGAGATTGTAAAACTGATTGGACATTTTTTTTGTAGAATAATATTTTTTACAACATTGATTGTAAATCATGCATTACACAAACGATACCTACTGCCTGATTACTTGTTTAGAAATTGACATTAACCTGTGATCATTTCAGATCGTGCAAGACCTGTTGGGCAGCATCCTCATGATCCTGGTGACGGTGGGCTACCGCACCAAGCTGTCGGCGCTGATGCTGGTGGTGGTGCTGACCGTGCTCAACCTGTACCACAACGCGTGGTGGGCGGTGCCTTCGTACAAGCCGCTCCGGGACTTCCTCAAGTACGACTTCTTCCAGGTGAGTCCAAATTTTTTGATAGAATGTACATTGAGAGATTTTTTCCTAAGGAATCTAATTTCTGGAGATATAACAGAATACCAGCTGCCCCAACGAACTTTGCATCGCCTTAGAGGTATAAAAAAAAATGTAATGTTCAAGAAATTGAAAAAAAATTGCTGAGAATCACCCTTATCACTTAGGGGTATGATAAATAGATGTTGGCCGATTGTCAGACCTACCCAATAGGCACACAAAATTTCATAAGAAGCGGTCAAGCCGTTTCGAAGGAGTATGGTAACTAACATTGTGACACGACAATTTTATAAATATAGAATGAGATGTATAGTAAAAGTTTAATATTTTTCGATTAATAAATGGGTGTGTCAGCTCGACGCACGGTGTTTACTCGGTGTGCGGAAGGAGATCGCTAGTCTGCCACAGAGTACTAATACATTATACTACTCTGTGGCTGCGACCGAGCGGCCGTGTTTCACTCGGCCGCAGAACTGAAATAGAGACCCATTTACAATATCAAAGAAAGCAACAGCTCACCTACGTCGTCTGGCGACTCGTTTTGCATATCATGTCACAATGCAAACTTCTCAAAATAATAATAAAAATAAATAATAAAATACGCTTACACTCACAGCCCCACAGTAGGTATAAACCTGTGTCGTGGGTGCCGTTGTACACATACAACACATACAACACATACACAAACACCCAGACCCGAAACAAATATCTGTAAAATGTCAACACCAAAAAAAACTGAAACCACCCAATACATTTACAGACCCTATCGGTGATCGGCGGTCTCCTAATGATCGTGTACTTGGGGCCGGGCGGCGTCAGCATGGACGAACACAAGAAGAAGTGGTAGGGGGGCACGCAGTGCTCGCGGAATCGTTCCCCCTGCACGGACATTATTGTTAACATTGTTATGGTGCGATAGGATACATTCGACGGTGTTTGCATATAATATGCGAACCTATGTGATCTATGTGACTTTGTGTTGACCCATTCTCGGATGGCCCCATTGCGATTTGTCTCGAACATCACAATGAATGTGTGAACAGTACGAGTATTTGTGAACTAATCAATATTATACTAATAGATTTTTAAATTGTTTTGTTGTGATTAGATTCTATAACGGTTTTATGATGCGTGGTTTGTTCATAAATATTTTTATGTATTTTTGTTGGAGTATATTTCTTGTTAGGGTACAATGGGGCAATCAGAGAATAAGTCTTAATGTTAATACCAATGCATGGATAACGTTTATACTATTTCATGAACACATCTAGTGATGAACTGTCTCAGCAGACCAGTGGTAGCAGGCCACTACTACTACGCTGGGCTCCTGGATTCGATTCCCGGGTCGGGAGCTATCAGAGATATCGGTGTATAATCCTTTATCTTTGGTTCAATTGGTATTTTCCATTTTCTGGGAGTTTCCCATTACCTCGGAGTTTGGTAATGTGCTCGGAGAAGTCAACGGGTTTGCCACCTGTTACATAGGCCAAAACGTAACTGACGAATAGGGAATCGGACAACTTTTGAGAATGTGTCTAAAATTATTGTTGATACGTTTATTTAACCATAAAAAATATTAATTTTATTATTTAAACATGTTAAAGTACCAGAAACTACACACATTTTATAATTTCAAAAATGCCGCGTAAACGGTGCCGAATGACTCTGAACAATGTGACGTCAACTGTTTGCAATCAAAGTGAATCTTTTAATTCCATACGACTAACAAAGTGCAAATTAATTTTGTTGAATTTCGTCTAACTTATTTTTCGTGTAAATAACGTAGAAAATATCCAAAAGAGCCATTAAATCAAAGTATCACTTTTGTTAATTATTTGTTGTACAAACAAATGACGTCACGTCCTGTGATTGATGTTTTGTTCCAGATGGAGCACAGATAAAACATAATAAAATTATTACATTTTATTTTGCAATTTAAAAATATAAATAATTAATATTTCACGAAAATATTTAATGAGTCATCGTATTATTTCACAAACATTCATTCTAATCATAGTTTACATTTATTTTCGATAGCTGTCCGATTGCCTATTGCGGGTGTTTGCACGCATGCTTGATTGCATGCGTGCAAACTGCCTACCCTTCTACTGCATAACTTCTGCCTACCCTTTCGGGGATTATAGACGTGAAGTTACGTTTATGTATTTATGATACTTGAAATGATTACTAATCACATCATCACTATTTTGTTGAACATAAAATAGTCAAATGTTTCGAAGATGCTATTATTTACTCTGAAATGTTTGTAGAAAAATCAAAATATAGTAATTGATCCATGGTATTTGCTTGGGCCAATATAGAATTTAATGTAACTTAGGCGTTTGAAATTAATTATGCCACAGCTACTTTTTTTACTCTTTATATTCCAACCACTTTATTCCATGACATAGCAATACCTTGGATCATTAATGACTTATGTACCAACAGGATAATTGTGTATATATTGAATGTCGAACATTGTAGAAATCTTACATTATTTCAATATTATGAGTTTTAATGCAATAACAAAAACATTACGTCCATAACGAGTTGTGTTAGCGGCGATTAAGTTGATTTAAGATTTGTGAGACATGAAAATTAATTATGAAATTAATTGCCATAGGTTTATTTAGGTTCTTTCATATCTGACATGTTTTCCAATCGTCTATATAAAGATTAAATATTTGTTTTCCATTCACATTATGTTTTTTTTTTCATGACTGGCAATATCTGTAATAATTACCAGTAGTTTTCGCTAGTGTGTGGAACTGTTCATAATCATAATATTATGGCTGATGCCTTGTTTTTAAAGTGAATGTATCTTTGTAATTACCCTTTTGTACGAGTTCTCGAACCATTCTGATTACGATCAATCCTATATAAATCACGCGCACAATGTAATGAGAATAAATGACATTAAAGACATTCCTGACTAAATGTTCATCACGTCGATGCCATTGATTGAGAAACAATGTTTCGGATAAAGTGTTTGTGTAACACTACGTATCATTATCACGATATATGGCGATAAATACTGTAATGATTACTGAAACAAAATTAATCATTGAAATAAAACTATCTTTCGGATTTATTACGCGTATATTAAACTAAAATGATTTTTTAAATAGTCTGAATTGTTTCGCAGCGAATACACATGGCTCGAATATTTTTGCAATGTCGGAGGGTATACATATTTGACGTGACATGATACATGTATATTTTTTTGCCGTATGCCATTCGCCCGCAGGCATTTTGTCAGCAGTATGTATAATACTGAATAAAATTAAATTATAATGCGAATATAAATAATTCAGTACATTTGCACACACTCATGTCTCACTCACTTAAATACTTGTCTATTTTTTTTATATTGGCAACAATTTGGCGTTATATGGGTGTTATATTATCATGCAGAAGTCACGCTTCAATCATTTGCTATTTCCAATGAAATCTATCATAAAATATAGATTCATTATTGTATACTTTCACGTTTAGCCATTATTTCGTTATTTTATTAGTTTTTGCATGTAAGTGTATGTTGTACTCGGACTGAACTAGCTACTCCTTTATCGTGTACACATTTTCATTCCGAATTTATCTACCTGTCGTGACTACATTGTAAATATGTTTTGTACTTATGACTGACTGACCATCTAGGGAGAGTGAGATCTTTGAATGTAAATTTTGTGACGTAGATATGTTTAGTCGAAATATAAATACGATCAGCCACCGCTGACGGGAGCCGTTAAAATGCACCTATCTTCCCATGGATTATTTCTATATAAAGTTTGTAACAAAAAGACAAAAAATATTTTTATAGTATTTTTTTTAAATTTATTTTTACTTGGTCATAGCATAGTGGGAAACCTAAAAATATGTTCCGAATAAATATTACATAATATTTGAAATGTTTTATTTACGGTGGTAGCGGATGGTGTTTGCCATATTTCTGTTATCATGTAAGTCAGACAACATCTTTTATATAACAAATTTATTTGTAAAATATTTAATAATAATAAACAAAATTCAACAACTACTTGTAAATATTTTGTGCGTCCTACTGCTCCTTGGCTTTTGCTTGCTCGTTATCCTTATCTGCTATGTACTTGAACACTTTGTTTGCTAGTTGCCTATATTTTTCCGCGTGTATGCTATCGGGCAGGGCGTATATGGCTGGTTTGCCGCTGTTTATGCATTCTGACATATTTGAGTCTACTTCGAAGCTCTCAATGATCTCTAAGCCCATTTGTTCTGCAGTCTTTTTGGTCTCGTTTCCGAATACGTAATTTTTTGTGCCGCACTTGTGACATATCGCGTGCGACATGTTCTCCACCATACCGATTATAGGAACTTTTAGTTTTTCAAACATGTTCACGCCTCTTTTGGTGACTTGAAGCGCGGCCGACTGTGGTGTTGTCACCACGAGGGCACCTGTGAGAAATAGTAAGAAACTGATTGAGGGATTCCTCGTCAATTTATATTCCTAATTTAGGAGATACTGCATGAATACAGTATCTTCATTCTAAATTTAAATAGGTATGTACTAGGATGATCTGAAAAGTTTCCGAACTCTACGTGAAAATGGAAGCACTCTCGTAAATAAAAGCTAGTGAGTTTCGTTGTTCATCTGTTGACAGTACCAAAGTTTTAATTTTGGAAGCCCAATTGTTATGTAACAGTCGTTTGAATGAGTTGATGCGAGTGATTTTTGGAAAATGGACAAAATCGAGTATCCAGTTGCCAGCAAATATTTATTTGTTCAACGCATCGCCTTCACAAATCATACACGAGTTTGATTCTGTGTATGGGGACTGCACCATCGCTTACTAATTTTGGGCAGCTGAATGTAAACGTGGCCGTAACAGCTGGGGAGTCGATGCGCCACACCAACAGTTTCTATAAGAACGTACCGTCGATGGGCAAGTTTTGTGCGAGCGATAGATGCGTGTCGCCGGTGCCGGGCGGCGTGTCTACAACGAGACAGTCGAGCGGGCCCCACGCCACGTGCCGCGTGAGCCTCTCCAGTGCCTGCATCACCATCAGCCCGCGCCACACCACCGCGTTCTCGCCCGACACCAGCAAGCCCATTGACATACTGAAATTGTAATACATAAATTAATTGTAATAATTCGTTGTTTTTTTTTTAATTTATTTATTTATTAGCATTTTCACAATAGTACAGTACATTCTTAGGAGTATATTGAGATCTTAAATATAATATTGTGACACCCTGTCAGGGCATTGCTATTTGTACAAAGAGGACAAAGAGTGCTTTTTTATAACATAATTAAATATAGATACTTTACAAATTATATTAGTATGTTTTAATTTTACAGAACTTAGAACTCAAATTACACTATATCTACCTATAGTTATTTGAATATTTATTAACATTTATATATAAGTGTAACTGCATTTATTTTATCACATTGCATAAAGTTAAAATAAAATTTTAATATATATATTTTATTATTATTTATTATCATTAAAAAATCCTGTATGTCATAATAAGCTTTATTTATAAGAAAAAGTTTTAGGTGGGAGGTGAAAACTTTTCCTGTGTCTATATTTTTAATACTATTTGGAATGCTATTTTGATTTCGTTGTTTGATGTTAAGCGTAAGTTCCTTTACATAATCTACCTGACATTAAATGGTTTAAATCGGTTCAGCATCCTTATTTTATAATTCTGGCAAACAATCCTGCAGTTCAGTGATAGAGTTCAGGAGCGGAGGAGAGGGCGCACGGCGCGTGCAACCGCTCCGCGTGCTTTTTTCATATAACTTCATAGTAGTCGTGTGTAACTCTTTACTGTTCTGATTCACTGTTCTGAACAACCCACGCGTACGAAATTATACCAACGGCGCTGATAGCCCGTTTGACCCGTCGCGGGCGCATAGCGCGGACATCCGACGCTGTCACTGTCAGCATTTTTTTAATAGTAATGCAGGTACTTTATAAAGCATGATCTGTTGTGTCGGATCATGTGATGTTTACTATTTTGCAGTGGCAAACTAAGGTTATCAAACTTTCATTATTCAAAACTTATATGACCTGTGTGGTGGCCTCCAGAACCGGAGGCCTATGGCAGACCGCCCCTACCCTCCTTAGTCCACCAAAGCTATTTTGTGTCATAAATACACATACATACCATTTCACTCCATAATTTAGTAATGGTTCTATAAGATTGTCATCATTAAGCATGGGTTCACCGCTGATGTTCATCATGAGGGGCACAGAGGGACCGAAGACATCTGCGTCAAGCAATCCTATTTCCTTATCAGGCTCTATCACCTTCATTGCACATGCTAGGTTCACTGCAATAAGATGTTACTTCAGACAATCAGATCATGATTCAGATCAATTCAGTTTTGATATTAATGTTAATTTTATATTTTTCAAGTGATAAAAAAATATAAATAATGAGATTTTACGATAACATAACAAATAGACTTCAACACACATTGATAATGATTATACAGATTTTGTTAAAGATTTACTGGTGATAGAGCTCATGGGCATAGACACCACCACATTACCTTATCTACTTACTGATAAATGGTAATGTTCAATGCTATTGTGTTCTGGTCAGGTGGTAATGTTCATCCCGTAATTTATAGTATAACTTAGACCTCAGGAATGGTAATGAATCCACATTAAAATTTGTGGTTATAAGTAGATGTCCATGGGAAACAAGAGCTATTTACTTCCCATCACTGTGAAGGGGTCGTCCATTAATCACGTGAGGCTCGAAAAGGGGAGGGGGGTTCTGAAAAAATCACAAATCATCACAAGGGGAGGGGGGAGTATATGGATATAACATGTGTATTTATTTCTTCTTTGAGTGCCCAATTTGAACTGAAAGTTGGTGCGTGATTTAGGCAACAATTAGATACATTTCGTCTCGACAATCAGTAATTTTCATGCCAAATACCATCCTTACTATTTTAAATTTGCGTGATTTTTATTCCTGATGCCTTATTTTCAGTGAAATTTTAAAAATTTGTACCTACCTATTTTATTCCAAAAAATACACGTGATGTTAGATGGGGGGGGGGGTAATCTAAAACCTCACCACATATCACCAAGGGGGAGGAGGGGGGGAGGTCAAAGTGATGCTAAAAAACATCACGTGATTAATGGACGACCCCCAACTGTATGCACAAGCATGCCACTTCGTGATATAAAAAAATATTTATTAGAGTTCTTCTTCTACAAGACATAATTATAGCCTCTACACTCATAGACAGAAAATTTTGCCAGAAAGTAACCAGTCCTTGCAGAACAACAGTTATAAAACTAGTTATGATCAATTACCCAAAAGGGAGGTCGGTATAAAGCAAATGATTATTCAAATACCAACACAGCAAGATCTTACGAACCTGCAGTAGTAGTTTTGCCCACACCACCTTTCCCTGAGGCTACCAATATGATACTTTTGACTCCTGGCAGCGGCTTCTTCTCCGGTAGCCCTCGACCCATAACTTTCGCTCTGTGCTCTGACACCTCATCCATGCTATGTTTCAATCTTACGGACACCGATAAAACTGGAACAAAGGGCGCCACCTACAAAAGTTCTATAGCTTACAAAAGGTGTAAGATAAAAGATAAGCAAGCTTTTTGCGTCTTAATTATTTTTTAATTATAAACATAGGTATTTACTCACCGTGTTAGCATTACAAATCATGTGTCCGAACGCCTTGTTCAAAACTCTTTGTAAATTCATTTTTTTAAGGAGTATTCCCGTTGATTTTAAGTTGTGTGATAGATAGCAAACGAATTAACTAGTTTACTATAATGAGTAATTCTTCACATTTATTTAATTTTATAAATGAAGTCTCGGTCGGTCACGATCAGGTGGCGTTCGTTAAAGTTCGTTTTCGTTTGTCAATGTCAATTTTTTTTTCTTATCAGTGACATAAAAGCCGCGTTCCACTCAACCCCCGCAACGATTGTAACGCCCGTTACGCTCGCTTCGCACACGCTTTGTGCGCTGCGCTCGAGATGTGCGTTCCACTTATAAGATTCGCCTATAACGCGAACTCCCGCGACCTTTCTACGTTAGTAGAACGGCAATTTCAGAGGTTGTATACTAGGGTTGCTGAGGATTCCTCTTCCTCTTCCTCATAATGAGAAAGTTCCGCAATATTTTGGGTTCCTCAACCGTTTCCGCATCCTCAAAAATTAAAATAAAAAAAATCCTCTTCCGCTATCGCTTCCTCAAAATTTAAGAGTAATAATTTATGAGGAATTTTGTTGCGCATGCGCGTCGCGTATCGATGGCAACGCCCACGCCGCAGCGCGGTGCCAGGCCGAACAGGCGAGCGAGACCTCCGCACCCGCCACCGGCGCTGTTCCTTGATTGCTTGTTTTAATTTTATTGACATACGTTATTTTTATTACAAGCAACTTAAAAAATCGTAATATTCGGAGCTTTAGAGAACTGTATCTTTACAATACCTATCTTCTCTTCCATCAAATGTACCAGAATGACTGAAACGACTTTTTAGCAATGCTGTATTGGTATATGATGAGCTAAGAAACCGGTTGTTAGAGGAAATGTCCAAATATTTTATCTTAATAAGAATTAACCTGTTTAAATTAATTTTGATTAATAGTATTCAATTCTTTTATTTTGATTAATAATATTCGACTTAAATACCTAGTTAACAAAGAAATAAAGACTGCATTCTTATTTTCATTTTAATTCCTAAATGAAATTGTGTCATTCACTCATCTTTTTTTTTTGGTGTGCGTGTGTTTTTTTTGTCTGTAGGTTGACAAACAAGCAAACGGGCCACCTGATGGAAAGTGGTCACCGTCGCCTATGAACATTTGCAACACCAGGGGAGTTGCTAACGCGTTGCCAGCCCTGAAGGACTCTTTTGACGCCATTTTTGAAGAACCTCTTAATGTAGCACCTAGGGAACACCTAAGGGGGAAGTTCGTTCCACAATTAACACGTTCTGGGCAAGAACGAACGTGAAAACCGCACCGTTGAGCACTGCCAGGTGTCCAGTCGGTGTGGGTGGAACTTCTCTCTTCGGCGGGTAGTAGTACGGTGTAGGAAAATAGACGGTGGCACCATGTCAAACAGTTCAACAGAGCACTCACCATTGTAGAGGCGGTACAACACGCACAGACTCCCAATGTCTCTGCGTAGGCTCAGAAGTTCGAGCCTGTCAGTAAGTCCTGAATCGCTAACAATACGAACGGCGCGTTTTTGTAGGGAGTCAAGTGGACCAAGCTGGTATTTGGGGGCTCCCACCCACAAATGAGAGCAGTATTCCAGATGGGGTTGCACTTGGGCCTTATAAAGTAGTAGTAGCTGCCCCGAAGTGAAAGTGAATACTGCCTGGCTTTGTTGAGCACCCCTAGCTTTTTGGATGCCAACTTGGTCTTACACTCAATGTGACTCCCGAATTGCACTTCGTTCGATATGTCAACGCCCAGGATACCTATACTCCTACCAACGGCGATCGGAATGCCCTGGAACTGTGGTGCTACAATGCATGGGGTTTTTTTAGCGGTGAACGTGCAGACTTGTGTCCTCAAGGGGTCGAACTGCGTAAAATTAAGTCGACCCCAATCAGAGACCCGCTCCAGAGAGTGCTCGAATTCAGACACAAGTCTAGTCCTTCTTTCCTCGATAAGTGTCCGAGAGGCATTTGCACGGCTAGTGTAGTATGCATATCCCGTACTATCATCGGTATAGCAATGAAAATTGGAGTTTTGCTCCATCATTTCATTGATGTGCAAAAGAAAAAGCGTGGGAGATAGCACAGAGCCTTGCGGCACACCAGCGTTGATAGGTAGTCTGTCTGAGCGCTGACCGTCAACTAAGACTTGTATTCAAAAAAAAAAAAAATTCAAATCATTTATTTCAATTTGGTCTACAAGGACACTTTTGCATTGTCGGGTTATAAGCTACCTAGAGAGAATGACTTATAATAATAATTCAATAGGTATTAATAAATACCAATTTAATAATAATATTTAACCGACACGTGAATCATCAAATTTTTCAATTCCTTTATAGAAGAAAATGAAAAATTTGTTCGTCATAATCATAGTCATTCACTTAGCAGAGTTCCAAGTGCAGGCACTACTGAGAAGAACTCCGCTACCCAACAAACTCAGCGTGTTGCTCTTTTGTCAAAACCTTAGATTTAATACAAATATTATTAAATAAAATAAAGATAATGTGAACGTCCATGGCATATAAATATTTGCATATAAACACATACGGAAATACCCATTAACAGCTTAATATCGTGATAGAAAATAACACCCGCAAATCACAACAGACCAGTCCCCCACAATCAGCACCCGTTCACGAGTATGACGCATGTGGCAGCCATTGCTCTCCTCGACCATTTTGAAGGGAAGTGAGCAACCCGTCACGCGACGCCGCCGAAGGCAAAGACATTAAAGTGAGCATGACTGTTATGATTACCAGTGCGTAGATAGCAATATAGATGAAAAGAAAATCTGTTTTTGGCCAGAGCATACACAATATCAATATCTATTAACATAAGTACAATTTTATGAAATAGCCTGGCAGCGATCGCTACAATCCCAAGGTGTACTATCAGTGAGATATTCACAAATTTTATAGTAATTACATTTGTATAAACGTTCTTTAATTACTTTTTTAAATTTATTAACAGATAGACTTTGAACAATTTTTTGGGACTTTATTATAGAAATCGTATACACTGACCTCTGAAAGAATTACTTACTCTATGCAGTCGTGTTACATGCATGGACAACTTGTATTTGTTCCTTGTGTTCATAGTATGATCATTCGTTCTCGTAGGAAACTCATTAATTTTTTTCTGGACATACAATAAGTTTTCGTATATATATTGACAAGGAACAGTCAAAATGTTTATTTCCTTAAATTTATCTCTCAGAGAAACTCTCGTATATATATAACGCTCAGACAGAAAGCTGGCTGTCCAGTTGCATAGCCTCTCGGGAAGACCGTAGGATGGAAGTGCCAGTGCCAGTGGAAGTGCCAGACCCGGTCCAAGGCCTTAGCAATGTTGTTGTCTAGATATGTCACTGAACTCGTCCTTAACTGCTGGACCAATTTTGATGATTCTTTATCGTATGTGTTTTGAGAATGGTTTAGATCAGTGATTCCCAAAGTGGTCCATATAGACCCCCTGGGGTCAATGGGACTCGATAAGGGTCTACGTAGGCGTGAATAAAATTTGGAAATATGGGAATGTGATATAAATGTACCAAGGAGGGGACCACGGAAACCAGAAAAAAATTGAAAGGGGTCTACAAGAAAAAATAGTTTGGGAACCTCTGGCTTAGATTCATATATATAAAATGCTCTTTTAATATTTTTTTTTCATATATTTTTACTTAGTTAGTAGATAGAGACAGGACAGCGGATTTTAGGTTGGGTCCGCTAGTATTTATAACTTCGTATCATCCTCTTCTCATCTTTCTGTAGCGCGCAAGGCCCCCCGGCTGGTGTAGAATCCGAACACCCGACCGCACCCATATCGCTTAATCTACTCGATTAAGCGATATGGGTGCGGTTGGATGTGTGATGGGTGACCACTAGTGGCAAATTAAAATGCGCATTTTCGTGCTTCGGAGAGCAGGACGCCGATGGTCCCGGTTGCTATCGACAGATAGCAGTTGTTAAACCTTGTCGGAGGCTTTATGGGCGGTTTGAAAACATCCGACAGCGGGTTGGCCACTAACCCTTGCAAGTAACTCCACCAACCCGCATTGGAGCAGCGTGGTGGAGTAAGCTCCAGACCTCCCCTCAAGATGGGGAGAGACTCGTGCCCAGTAGTGGGACGTTTCAAGGGTTGCTATTATTATTATGTCATCTGCTTCCTCTTCCGCTTCCTCATCCGCATCCTCTTCCTCATAAAATATCCTCTTCCTCATCCACATCCTCTAAATTGCCGCATCACAATTCCTCTTCCTCCTCCTCTTCCTCCTCCTCTTCCTCATAATCACTTCCTCAACAACCCTATTGTATACGGTATTATAATATAGTTCGCTATTGTGGCTAACAGATGGCGCTACTATGTTTAATAAAGCGCCCTAAATGACGCTGTAGAGAATTTGTTGCAAACTTGTATATTTCTCAATTTTAAGATGAATAATATCTGGGCTGGAGCGCCTTCTGCGCTCGCCAATTGCAACTTGCTTACCTGTGGACTTTGGGTTCAAGAAACTAATTATTATTTAATTATTAACTTGTACTTGTACCTATTAAATTATCTAGTTATTTTAATTCTGGAGCGGCCATCATCTCTCTAACAAACTAACAATACCTACTTTATTCACTCTACTAGGTATATCAGTCTTAATGAATTAGGTACATAAGCAAATTTCTAAAAAAGGTTATAATAACGTTATAACAGTTTTAATTAATTATTCTTGCTGTAAGATCGTACATGATCGTTTTTTTGTTTTTTTTTTTAGTTTTTAGCCTCTATCCGGGCGAAAGGTAATTCTGCCAGTATCCAGTGATTAGAGAGGCACAGTAATAAAGCGAATTTTGACCGGTGGAACAAACGGATGACTGGTATATACGAAACTTTGATCTTCTAGTAATAATTATTGAGCGTTAAGAATTACCTACAAAAAACAAAAAATAAATAACGAACACCAACTTTACAGATGAGTTTAAACAAAACACAATGCTAATCTTATCTTAAAACCAGATACTAATACTAATAATACTACCCCCTTATTCATAAACGTACTTTAGATACGTTTTAGCTATAGAATGCTTTGTCTTTTTCAGTTGCATTGTCAAATGTGCAGGATAGAAAGAGACAAAGCAGAGATTAGCAACACATTAGCTAAAATACGTTTATGAATAAGAGGGTAATATTATCTACACGGATACATATAGATAACCTATATACAAAAGGTGAGTTAACCAACATGAGAAGAGATTGTATGTTAGTAGGACGAGGGATGTTACGGTGAAGAAGGGAATATAAAGAGATTTTATTACGTAAACAACTAAAAAATATATGATCAACAAAACCTTCGTCTAAGCCGCATTCATATATAGAACTGTCCCTGATCCTTACTTTATGAAGAAAGAGAGGTGTACATACATGAACCAAGCGTAATCGGCATAAAATAGAGCACGATTTCTAAGATACAAGATCTTCTTTCTTTCTTTCTTTTGATTAATGGCAACTACCAACTTTAAGGGTAATTCTGCCAACCCTACAAGATCTTAAATCGGCTGAACACAACCACTAAGTCTTGTCAATTTTTATGTCAAATATGTCAATTCAATTCTTGACATCTGTCATCTGTCATTGTCATGTGTTTGCGGTGCGAGTTTTTTCTTTCTGCGATTTATTTCGAAATAAAATCGAATTAGTGCAGTTACAGAGTGAAATAAGTTTCAATGTGAAAATGGCCATCTGTTTACGCACGTTTACGCATAAAATTTTACCTATAAACGGTATTGTTACCACCAAAAATCATTCCAACCGTTTTTCCCGTCAAATTCCTGCTCGAACACAGTTTCTGGAAGATGTAAGTGTTATTCATACTAATAGTCTAGATCTAGAATGAAATAAAATATTGAATTTATCTAAAACATACCTAAAAGACTCATAACCGCCAATCGTGCACTCTTTACTACGGCGTGATTTCTTGACCCTGAGCTAATTAGAGAATATTTGAAATCTTGGTTATTCCAATATTTTTATTTTTAGTTCCTGAATCGCCGGCGCATATCTAGCTGCCAGCTTGCAGTAAAATGCACAACAAAAAGCGAAACCGAAGATATCCACGAAGTGACTATGCCTAATGATATATTTCGATCAAACGATTTGACGAAAAGTACAGTTAGTTACAGTTTAGAACGACGGCAGCAGTTCAATGATGAGTTAAATATACTTTTAAATCAAGAAAATGGTATAGAAAACAAATTTATAGGTTATACAAGTGATGACATTATCCAACGGAAATTGGTTCCGTATACTTTTGATGGATTGCCATCTATAAGTATGAATGATGTGGATTTCTCAAAATGCAGAGATGTAAGTATTATTTTTATGCTAATTTTTTGATAGTATATTACAAAATGCAAACTTATCCTTTCACGTAAACTGTGTAGTCAAAGTTAGTCAAATAAAGCATGTGGATTCTTAACTGAAAGAAAGATAAAAAAGTTATGTTTGGAATTTTTATCTGTGTCACCAAAGAGAAAAATACGAATATAGCTAAGTTTGTTTAATCATTAATTGTACCTTACTGTACATAAGTAAGAGACATTGCTTAAAAAATCAATAAAATAAAGTTGGAAACTGATGAACTTGAAATTACAATTTAGCAGCAAACAGATAATATTTAGCATACAGTGTTGCCTTCTCTGTGAAACTGCACTGAAATTCCAATAAATATAATGTTTATTTTATTGTTTGTTGATATCTTATCTATACCTCCACTTATAACCACATGACTAGCTATGCAATCATGATATCTGATCATTAAGCAATTAATATAAATATTAACTATGATATCAATAGCATTTATATAGATTGAACCCACATAAGTTCAATGCAGCTGTCACAGTATAAATTGTATGGTGGAGGATGTATTACATTCATGATGCATCACACTAGCATGCATGTAAAATTTTATGCAACATATTATCGTACTCGCAGTTAAGTGTGGCTTTATCTGTGTTTCCTGATCTTCTGAAACTGGTTTCTGAAACTCAAACTCAAATATCTATTTAAAAAAATAGAAGTAGTTAAAACTATGCCGAGATTAATGCGAAGTATTACCTGAAGCGCACATGGCCTTACAGCTGGTGTAGATCATAAGCGATCGGGTGTGTGATGGGTGACCGCTAGTGGCAAATATAAATGCGCGTTTTCGTGCTTTGGAGGGTACGTTAAGCCGTCGGTCCTGGTTGCTATCGATAGATAGCAGTCGTTAAACCTTGTCGGAGGCCTTATGGGCGGTTTGAAAGCATCCGACAACGGGATGGCCACTTACCCGTATCTCCACCAACTCGCATTGGAGCAGTGTGGTGGAGTAAGCTCCAGGCCTCCCCCCAAAAAGGGGAGAGACTCATGCTCAGCAGTGGGACGTATAATGGATTGCCATTATTATTACTCGCGGCGGAGGGGAAAGCGCCGCCATTTAGAGGTGTGAGTAAAAACATCGCTCAAAGATTAGGTATCCCCCACCCCACGGAGAGACGCAATAACGATGTGGAGAAGAAATTCAAGAACAGTCGGGCGTGGGACTACTATATCTTGGTAGGTAGAGCGACTCGTCATTTAGTGGTTGTGGGTTAAGTCCCGCCCGAAGTCGAATTTTTCATTCCATTTATTTTCCATAAAGAATCCCTTTAATATGAATTAGTCAGTTACCCTTTTTGAGCCATTGCCCCATTTTTTAAAATATATTGTTGTTGATTAGCAGGAAATAGAACCAACATGCTTATCAGACTTTGAACGTGATGCGGTTGCATACTGCAGTGGGCCCATAGCTCCAACACCGGAGAAATCTTCTCCCCCAAGCCCCGACGGTAAACCCAGTGAAGAGCACCTAATGAAAGTATTTAACACATTATCTACTACAGTAAGTATTGATCGATGCACCAAAAGTTATTAGCTTGAATTATGAACTTGTTTTTTTTTCGACATGACTGTTACTGTCAGCTTATTGTCGGTCGTAGGGTAGGTAGTGTAATGTGGTTTGAGAAACACATAGGTAGCTCTTACCAGAGCTCGGCCTGTATTGTTTTTGGTGGTAGAGCTCCAGTGACGGAGCTCGCGGGCGTAGGCATCACCGCATTATCTAATATACTTGCCGTTAAATGGTAGTGTTCAGCACTATCGTGTTCCGGTCAGGTGGTAATGTACGGCCCTGTAATTTCCGGCACAGAGGCATAACACCTTAGGCCTCAGGAGTGGTAACGCATCTGCATTTCGACCTTGGTCTTTGTGTGGGTGTCTATAGGCTGCAGTCATCACTTAACATCAATGTGAACTACGGGAGCGCCCCCTGCGTGGAGAGAATGGCGACGAAGCCTGAGGCAACTCCTGCGAGGCACGTGCCTCAGCATAGGACGTCATCCGGCGGTTGTTGCGGATATGGGGCTTGAATGAACAAGTTCAGTAATCATAATACTGTCCTGAAATCAGCGCTCGATCCAACTCGAAATCCCGTTATCCGAAATCAGCGCTCGATCGAGCTATTTCGCCGCTCCGGGCAAAATAATATTTGCCGCCTTATACCCATGCGTTATTCCATAGATGGTGTAACCATCTTTCAAATTTTTGACACCGACGCCGCGCCGCCCTCAATTTTGCCGCCCCTAATTGCCCGGTTTGCCCACTCCCTAGATCGGGTGCTGTCCGAAATAATCGGGACTGGTTCGGATAAAAAAAAAGATAAATCGAAGCCCCCAGTTTTGCCCCCTGATACACCTCGACGACCGACGCACCTGTATGTTGGTTGTGAAAAAGCCTGAATGCATAAAAAGGTGCAAAATACGATTGAAAAGTCAAAAGTTTTAAAATGCTAAATCACAAACCTTGTTTGCGTTCTTACGTGAGTGACAAAAAATCGGAAAATATTTGTTCCGTTACTACTGATTGCCGATCTTATGCAGAGAACCCTTTGCATAGACTTACATACGTCCTATGTATCGGATAATCGCAAATCGGTCAAACGGGACTGGACTATATAAATCTACCGATCATTTTAAGATAGTTTTAGGCATAAGTAAGTACTTAATACTTTTAAATATTTCGTTGTATAATTTCAGATGCCCAATTTGTTTGTCAAACCTCTGGACTATTCTATTTATAGTCCGAACCTAGTATTTGTTAATAATATTAGAGGGATAACCACTGTGTAAGTATTTTATTAATTATATCTTTAATTGAAAAAAAAAAAGTTATTTTTAATGTTATTTAAGTATATCGCGTGCCAAGTGTCCAATACTGAAAGAATAATTAAAATTCCGAATTTCTTTTAGTTACAACTTTCCTAATTCAGGCCATTCTTTAATGCAATGATGGTGGAAAATAAACATACATTTGTAACATTGATAGCAAGTGAATACTGCATTCTATAGACATCTGCAAAAAAACGTGAGGTCAAGATGCAGATTTGTCACCTGAGGCATACCGCGGACACTCCGCAAAAATTACATACAAACGCTTAATTTGGTCTCTATTACACATACATCAATCAGTGACGTGTATTTACACGTGCACCTGTGTGCGTAGCACGTAGAGAATATCAAACGTCTGCCATAAGAGGGGAGGAGGTTGGGTGAGGCGGGGAAATCGGGCAGGACGTCGAAGAGTCCATTCTATACGTAGTATTATTACATATTCTCTGCCTGAGGTGTTATGTCTCTATGATAGCTATTTTGGACTATCTATCTATCAGCGCAGGGTTTCTCAAAGTGGCGTACGCGAACCCCTAGGGATGCGCGAAGATTTACTATAAATCGACTTGATATCGAGTCAAAATTAACGTAACGTAACTTCACGCCTGTAATCCCCGAAGGGGTAGGCAGAGGTAAATGCATGCATTCAATCATACATGCAAACACCCACGACTCGCCGGTTACGTTTTTGGCCCATGTAACAGGTGGCGAACCTGTTGCCATCTCCGGGCACATTACCAAACTCCGGGGTACTGGGAAACTTCCAGAAAATGGAAAATTCCCAATAGAAGCAAAGATAAAGGATTTTAAACCGTTATCTCTGTTAGTCCCCGACCCGGGAATCGAACCCAGGACCTCCAGCGTAATAGTAGTGGCCTGCTACCACTACACTACTGAGGCAGTTCAAAATTACTCCTGAAATTGCCTCCATTTGTGACAAGAAAGAATCACAGTAGTAAAAATATATTTCTTTTGGCACTTTATTTGTTACCTTTTATTGAAATAAAAATGCCATGTTCTTCTACAGTAAATTTTATTGTTTTCTTTGAGAGGTTCGGCAGGGGTACGTGGAGCCGAAAGTTTGAGAAACCCTGTATCAGCGGAACAGAATAGTGCTGAACACTACCATTTGGCGGCACATAGGTTAGGTAATGGCCTACGCCGTCTCTACACAGGAATTCCACCACCAGTAACTTTAATACTATTTTATTACAGAGTAATTATTTGTCTGTATTTCAGAGGCTTGTTCCACTATGTGAGGCAAGTGGCGTTATTACGGACGGTGGCGCATATCAAATTTGCATATGTAAATTTTGAGATACTCAAAATAACAGCCCACCCAGAAGATTCTTCAATCAAGTGAGTTTTATTATTTATATAAGGTCTCTATGGATGTAAGATCTTGTGAGCACAATGGGTTAATCAATTGAAGTAAGGGTTGTTGAAAACGTTTAAAAAAAACAAAACAAACTACTTTTCAAAATATTAAAAACGTTTTCTTTTTGTTTTTAAATATTTTTGCTAATTTCTTGTTTTATAAAAATAATTTTAATGTGGTTTAAAATATGTAATATTATTATTATTTAATAAAGTAGAAAGAAAATGTTGTCATCCACATAATTATTTTTATTTTTTTTTTTTTTGTTATGGCGTCGCTGTTTCGCATATTGCCAGTGTCAAGTAAAACGATATTTCGTATTTAATTAAGCAGCGTAAAAGTTAGTATAATATAGTCATCTAGTATAATATGTAAGTATTAAGTATATAAGTTATCAAGTATAATATGTCAGTCAAGTGAGTTACAATCAAGTTATTCGAGTAAAGCGATGGCTACTTAACCAGAACATTTACAATGAAGTTTTGGAGGGAACCTGAAAGGTCGTGTTTTCGCACTGTTATTCTATTTCACTATACACGGGCACTGTAATAAACTTATATCAAACAAAATGCCACCAACTTTATTCAATATAACTTAAAAATACACCAAGAAAATGAAATAAAATAAGAGCACCATACGCCTCTTTCAAGGTCCCGCCAAAACTCCCATAATTTTGTTAATGCTTCCAAAATTTTTAATCCTTTTCAAGGTGACAATGAGTATGTTCCACTAAATGCCATCACTAGCGTAAAAAGACCGCGAGCGTTGTCGGTGCATCTTATAAGTGGAACGCACATCTTGAGCGCATCTTGCTCGCAGTATGGCTGCATGGTGAAAACGTTCTTTTTTCTAGTTCTCTCTACGTTTTGGTGAAAGCCTACTCCGACCCACCAATATTATGTGGGCGCGATGCGGTCCCGAGCAGTGACGTCAAACGATCGCTGGCGGCGACCACGGCCCTTAGGTGGAACGATACACAGGGCGTTACAATCGTTGTGGCCCTTAAGTGGAACGCACCCAATGAAATTTCTTGTTTGTTTACAGAATGAGGTGGCGCATCAAAGGTATATCGGGTTTCAAAGTGTTTTTCATGTTTTGGAGGTACAAGCTATGGAATTTGAAGGAAGCTTTCAAAGATCAAGAGTTGTAAGTGTCCCATTATTATAGCCCACTTTTTTTTAATGGCTTAAAGTGGCCTACAAGTATACAGCTTACATTGATGGTAAGTAATATTGTAGTCTATAAACATCTACATTAAACCGGCGATTTCAATGTTGTGCGTTACCTCTAATTTCCGGCACAGAGGCCTCTTTGGATTAGATAATGCGGTGGTGCCTCGAGCTTCCGAAACTGGAAGTCTACTCGTCTCTACCATCATTGCAATTGTTGAAGTAAAGCCGAATTAAATGTTAATGACAATACATCATTTCTCACAATACACGTGCTATTTAATCACGTATTTTATTTCAGTAACAATATTTACATTTTCAGATGGTATGACGGTTTCTCTACATTTTACGTTGGAGGCGACGGTCTGATCCAGAAGCACATAGCGGACAAGGTACAATATTAAAATGTATCTTACAAAAAACCTAATTTTAAAATACGATAGCCAAGTTCAATACAAAAAAACCGGTCAAGGGCGTGTAGGGTGCCGTAGTTTTTAGGCAAACAATATTATAAGAATAGATTGACAATACACACGCTTTTCTATGAAAACTGCTTCAACCATTGTAAGTGGGAGGAGCTTATCTTGGCGCGCAAATATACACCAATTAGGCGCGAGGCCAACACACCTGACTTCACCTGATTAGTGTTTAGTCGCGCCACAAAACGTCACAAATATGGCGTATTATCAGTTCGTACAAGAGTATAAAAACGTGATTATACTACAAAATCGAGATGTCCGTTGTTTTCCGTTACTTCCCTGTTTTGACATGATATATTTAATAATGCACGATGTGATATCGTGTTTAACTTAACATAGGTTTAAGTATGAAAAAAGTATATGTAATGAAAAAAAAAAATTCTATGGAATTGTTAAAAAATATAGAGTATTTCAAAATTTCAAGTCTCCAATAGTTTTTGCGCTAAACCGCGGACGGACAGACAGACAGACGGACATGGCGAAACTGGAAGGGTTCCTTGTTTACTACGGAACCACAAAAAGTTCTATGCAAAATCCAAATATGTATTAATAGGAACAAAATAACATTATAAATTTATAAACAAGTATTAAACTATATTTCTTTACTTTATTGGCTACCATTTACTGGTGCTAAAGCTTGAGTGAAGGAGCTCGCGGGCGTAAGTACCACCGCATTACCTCTATCTGCCGCCAACTGGTAGTCTTCAACACTATCGTGTTCCGGTTTAATGGTAATGTATGAGCTGAACACTACCATTTAGCAGTGTGTAGATTAAGTAATGGGATGGTGCCTGCGCCCGCGAGTTCTACCACTTGTAAAGTAGTTTGCTCCTTCAGGAAACACCGCCATGTGTTTAAGTATTTAAGTAACATTAATATTACCAACACTGAAATAAAACTATTTTTACGGATTTATCTCGCGTATATTAAACTAAAATGATTTTTAAAATCAACCCGACGTTTCGGTCGCTTTTCGGCTTCCGTGGTCCCGGGCAGACTGAGGTGACATTTGTCTGACAGAAGTTTGAAAAAATTATATAGAAATAGAAATAGAAAATATTTTTATTTCGAATAGATCTTTACAGATACTTTCAAAACGTCAATAAATTATAAACTACCTAGAGCGAATAACCATTACATATAGTAAAAGCAAAATCATATATTAATAGTAAATTAAAAATTAAAATTTAAACTATTTGGTTAAAACATAATAATCATAAAATTTTTCAATTCCTTCAATGATAATTAATTAAGAAAAAGAAAAACTTATTCGTCAAGATCATGTCACTTAGCAGAGTTCCAAGAACTCCGCTACCCAACAAACTCAGTAAGAGCTCTTTTAAATGAGAGCTTAAATCTAGTACAGATTATCGTGAAAAATCAAATAATGTCAACGTCCATAGCATAGATGCAAATAAACTGCTATCTACTAAATATGATGTAGCCCCTGCAAACCCATATGTAGCTACCTCCATCGATTTCGTAAACGCCTTGCGTAGCGTTCAGGAAAAATAGTTTTATTTCAATGAGTGTAGCTCGCGAAAACCTAAGAACATATCATATTACCAACACTGTTTACAGATGATGCCAGACCAAGATAAAATCATAGATGACGAAGAAAAGGCGCCAATTGCAGCAAAAATAGCGCTCCTCATTGGTCTTCTGCCAAGAAACTTCCTTTCTGATGTAACTCCGTATTTCTCTTCGTTGTCTGGCACAGTTGAATCAACGCCATTGCCATTCAAAGTTTCAGAATAATTTTAGGGCTGCCATATACATGTTATATGAATTACCAACCTAGTTTGTGATATTAAAGTACTAATAATGTGACATACTCTAAGCTTCATCGGAAACAATAATGGCAATTGCATGCATGGATAAAATTGTATTTATTGTTATTTTTATTCGTGAATTGGATTTTACTTTCAATTTTGCAGTATTTTGTTTGTCCATGCCAATTGGTTTTCTTAGTGATGATATACACACCTCAATGTCTCGTAGTTTTATATAGATGTTATGTATTATCATGCAATAAACGATTATGATTCTGTTATAAAATGTTTGTCTTTATTTCAAAATTTCTGCCGATTGTGAACGATCACTGATATATCTTAGATGAGGGGTGAATTCTCGATAAATAATACAACCCCTTCTCGCTTCATGGCATCACATTGGTCATTAGTATTTTTTTTTTTTTTTTTTTTTTTTTATGTAATGGAAGTGGTAAACAAGCATGCAGTTCACATTGATGTTAAGTGGTGACTGCAGCCTATAGACACCCACACAAAGACCAAGGTCAAAATGCAGATGCGTTACCACTCCTGAGGCCTAAGGTCTTATGCCTCTGTGCCGGAAATTACAGGGCCGTACATTACCACCTGACCGGAACACGATAGTGTTGAACACTACCATTTAGCGGCAAGTATATTAGGTAATGCGGTGGTGCCTACGCCCGCGAGCTCCGTCACTGGAGCTCTACCACCAGTAAATTGTCCGCAACTAGGGCTCAAGGCAGCCATTGATCATATCTGGTCCATGCGCCCGAATTACTTTAAACTTAATTTCTTAATAATAAACGTGAATATAATATACCTGTAGGTATGGTATATACAGCCTGTTACGCACAGTTATAATTGCTTAATGTAGTTAAGCAAGAAGGGATTTAGGGTTGGTGTCCCCATAAGAGGCGCGTTGAGCACACAGATTAATGATCTGTGACCACCCTACTTTATGCAGCGTCGCGCTGATTTGGTCCGCAAGGCAAAAGATATACTGATAGAAAGAAAGTGTGCATACAAACCTACAGTACAATAATTATTTTCAATAGGGTATTTCACTAATATTTTATTTGTGATTTCAAAAAGTATAAGAAATGTTGGTAAATGGTAAATATCGTCATTGAAACTGATTTGAAACCACTAGTCTTTATCTAATAATTTTTGAGATATCACCATTCGAAAGTTGCAAGTTATGAAATGATCTCAAATTCTCTAATGCACAGATTTTTATCATTTTTACTTTTAATTTTTCGGATTACGTAATAAAAAAATAATACATTGCTAAAAATGTCCTTTTCTAGGAAAGAGAATTAAATAATTTTACCGAAAAATAATTTAGCAAATGTATGTTATTATCTGTAAATCTATGTTCCGGTTTTTGTATCTGTAATGGACACAAACAAATACTGTGTTACTAGGTTAAGAACTTTTCTCCAAAAAAGGGGAAATATGTAGAAGATTTTTAAAATGTTTTTTGTTACTTGCGACATAAGATGCTGCACTCAACACATTATTTAGACAGCTACGTATTATTCCAACAATCTGGAATGCCTATCTAAACGATACTTTACAAATATTACAATGATAACACCGCTCTACATTAAAAAAATGTCTTTGTCCTAAAATTTATTTTGTAATTTATTCATTCACTATACTATAAACTAAATAAAAAATACCCAAAATGCCTTAAAAGTTTGCTTTTGTGGTAGTTATCCTTTTTCTTCTGTTATATTATTAAAAAAAATATATTAAATAGACGTGATGCTTTTAAAAATAACGGGCAATGTTAAAATAACGTAACAATCACATAGAATCTCAAGAAGACTAGGATATCTTTGAATATTAAAATGTCATCTAGAAAGTGTAAAATTGAAGATTACTAAGAGCTAGACGAGCTAGTTGATAACATGTGAGAATATTTTTAAACTATGGGCTGCAGAATTTCTTTATATTAGGTTGGGGAAAAAGTTTCTTCGCATTTTTTAAGATAATTCAAAACATTTTTTAATATAGTTTATTTAAATTTGACTAAAGTATGTGTACATACATACTTTAGTCATTTTGTTCGATAACCTTTTGCCATCTTGTAGGTAGGGACATAATCCCATTGCTATAAAAATTTTGGGACTTCTCATCAAAATACCGCGACAAGTGGATTTGGCAGTCCTCTCGTGATGTTAACCTAACATTGCATAAAGAATTCTGAAGAGACCGAAACAGGTGGAAATCTGAAGGTGCAAGGTCAGGACTATACGGCGGATGCATTAACACCTCCCAGCCAAACTCTCTTAATTTTTGCTGAGTGGCTATAGATGTGTGAGGTCTAGCGTTATCATGATGAAACACCACACCCCTTCTGTTGATCAATTCCGGCCGCTTTCTCTCAACTTCTTGCTTTAATCTCATCAGTTATTCGCAGTAGAGTTCAGAATCGATAGTCCTGCCTGGTGGTAATAGCTCATAATGAATAATGTCCTTCCAATCCCACCATACACACAATATCACCTTATTGCGAGTTTACCCGGGTTGACATGACAAGATTCGTACAGAAAAAAAAAATATATGCAAAGGTACACAGTATAAAATATCGGTAAGCTATTGTGGAGCTGTTTTACCTTGTAATGTTGTTTTTGTACTGAAAGTTTAATACCCCAATATAACATTTTAGTTTTATTTAGGGATAAAACAAAACAAATGATGACAACATTGCGGATAATTGGACTTTTTTGGTTTTGGCGGGAACGCGGAAAAGAGCTGTGTCGCTGCGTGATATTATTTTCGAAATTTGTGTATAGTGGCGTGTTTATGTGTAAAAATGGTGGGATTTTTATCATAAAGCATTCGATAATGTTCACGAGTGTATGAAAGTGATATTATGAAGTGAAAAGTGATTTTTCGTATTGCCTCCAAAACTTCGTAAATACTCCTCCCATAAGTACTAAACTCTCCATAAGTCCCCATCGCTTTACTGGAGCCATCCCATCATCTCATCATATTCCTCATGGAAGCATTTAATCATCGTCATCTTCCATATGGATATTCATTAATTTAAAGAAATGTGAAATTCAATATGTATACGACTGAAAGACTCTGTATCTATGGTCATGAATAAATTATAAAAAAAAAAATTGGACTTTTTTTCTTTGTTGTCAGATGTCACATTCACATTTCGTAAATTTTCTTGTTTCGTGCTCGCATTGTGTCAGAAAAACAGAAAATACTTAATATATTATTTTTTAAATTAATGAATTACTGCTATATCTATCAATAACATAGAGTTAAAAAATATTTGCAAACGCGTCTCGAATGTGACATGTATTCAAGTTTTAGTGAAAATGTAATGTAATCTTCTTTCAAACGACAAATTGGAAACGAAAGCTTCCAAAAGCTGGACTATTGTTTTGAGCGGACGCCTCTTGTTCGTGATGTCATGACAACAGTAAGTTTTTTAGCTTATCAATAATTTAGTGTTCTATGAATGGTCTGTGGGGTCAACGTTCGATTAAAGTGTGGAGGTGGAGGGAGATGATCAATTGGTTAATGGGTAAAATGGTAGTAGCTTCGAGAGTGGTGGGTGGCACTCTGACACTCCGTACAACTGGCCGTGTGTACATTACGAATTTACTACATGGAATTTTGCCAAATCGGTCGTTAGTGGCGCAACTCGCACTGAAAGATGAGATAAAATATAGTTATTTTGTTGAAAACAATTAGTTTCGTACACTGAATGTTGTGGGTGAATAATTTTATGGCAGTGGACTAATAGATAGTGGGAAATGTGATCTAATGATTTGGACATTAGAATCTAACAAGTAAGTCATAGATCAACAGTTTTTTTTTCTGGCAGATAGCCCTTTGTGCTCACTTGCCTGGCAAAAGGCTGTAAGATTCCTATAATTCCGAACTTATTGGGGGAGAAGTCCCCAACGAGATGGATGGGCTTCCGCCACCCATCTGGTGAAAATAAAAATAGTATTTAATTAAACATCAATTAATACTATTTTTTTTCTTATTATGCAAACATAATATATAACATTATTATCTATTAATCTTAAAAAAGAAATGTATCCTATTGCTTTTGTATTGGTAGCCATACACACTGTTTTAACTGCAAAATCAGGCTTGCATAAGTAAATCATGATGTATGTGATTTTTTGCACAAACTCATCCAACAAACCTCACAAGTCAACTATAAAAAAACATGGCAATTTCAATACATTGACTAGTACAGTGAAATCTATATAATATTAGGTTGGGGAAAAAGTTTCTTCGCATTTTTAAGATAATTCAAAACATTTTTTAATTTAGTTTATTTAAATTTAACTAAGGTATGTATGTACCATTTTGTTCGATAACCTTTTGCCATCTTGTAGGTAGGGACATGATCCCATTGCTATAAAAATTTTGGGACTTCTCATCAAAATACCGCGACAAGTGGATTTGGCAGTCCTCTCGTGATGTTAACCTAACATTGCATAAAGAATTCTGAAAAAAGAGACCGAAACATGTGGAAATCTGAAGGTGCAAGGTCAGGACTATACGGCGGATGCATTAACACCTCCCAGCCAAACTCTTAATTTTTGCTGAGTGGCTATAGATGTGTGAGGTCTAGCGTTATCATGATGAAACACCACACCCCTTCTGTTGATCAATACCGGCCGCTTTCTCACAACTTCTTGCTTTAATCTCATCAGTTGTTCGCAGTAGAGTTCAGAATTGATAGTCCTGCCTGGTGGTAATAGCTCATAATGAATAATGCCCTTCCAATCCCACCACACACACAACATCACCTTATTGCGAGTTAACCCCGGTTTCGCCACAGTCTGTGAAGCCTGACCGGCCCTTGACCACGACCTTTTTTGCATGTTCTTGTCGTACGTGATCCACTTTTCATCACCAGTTATCAGCTTCTTCAAAAATGATTCGGTTTCATTACGTCGTAATAAAGAATCATAAATAAGTATACGGTTCATTAGGTTTCTTTCAGTGAGTTCGTGAGGTACCCAAATATCGAGCTTTTTTTTGTACCCAGCTTTTTCAAATGCGCCAAAACTGTTTTGTGATCAATTCTCAGTTCTTCATCTACGTCGTAACTACTGATATGTCGATCGTGCTCCACTTTTTCAAAAATGGCATCCATTTTATCCGTAATAGGGCGCGACCAGAGCGAGGTGCATCTTTGACATCAAAATTTCCGGATTGAAAACGCTTAAACCAAATCTGTGCTACTCTCACAGACACTGCACTAGGTCCATAAACATCGCAAATTTTTTTCGCGGCTTGCGTTGCATTTTTACCTTTTTTGTAGTAAAATTTTAAAATGTATCGAATTTCTTCTTTAGATTCACTTATCTTGACAGTACGAAAAACAAATGAAAATCACACATTTGCCTAATTTGAATTTGGAATTATGTTCTTTAAAATTTTAACTTTCAATGATACCAAAACCAGCCAGATACAAATACTACAGCCAAAGAGATTTTATTACAAGTTCATACATACTATAATGCGAAAAGACTTTTTCCCCAACCTATTACATATAACATATACAATATTTACATATATCACTAAGAACAACCACATTTACAACTTAATCCTATTTTTATGCTCAAAATATACTATTTATCTTAGAATTTTGGGATTGGAATTGGACAGGAATAGTAGGGTGGGGATATTGATAGGAAAAGGAACAAGTTTCTGTAGAGTTTTAACAAATTGGGAACGATCGTGTGAGGGGCAGGAAATATTTACACAGTAAAACAGCTGTGCAACAGCTTAGAGAATTAAATGTTATCTAGAGAACCTAAAGAACATATCTCGGTATTTGTACCTTTAATTTTATTCAGTACAAATCTCGCCACATTCTATCGCACAAATAAAATAAATGTAAGGAATGTGGATGGCATAACATTGTATTGCATTTTTCTACAGATTTATGTCAATATTTAATAATCTGTGCTAAAACTACTAAAAATATCTTTGTTCCTTCATTCATGGAATGCTTTGTGTGTAATCTTAAGAATGTAAACAAAGTACAATAGTGCATAGTTGGCAGTCAGTTGTAGTTAGTGGTTCAAAGTAGGTTAGTTAACAATTAGTGACTTAGAAGAGTGTGTGAGCAGGTGATGAATGTATTGGGGTTAATTCAGATCGTCTTGCTGCAATGCTTAAGGTTTCCAGTTTTATTTATAGTTTTAGTGTAAGGTTTCATTTATGTATAGTAACATTAGTAAAGTGAACATGTAAGTAAATTATTTTAAAACAACATTAAAAAAAAAAGTAACTTCACGCTTGTAATAAAACCTGTAATTTAATCTTAATAAATGTGTTTTCAATATTACCCTTAACGTTGACGAAGACAAAGACGTTGAGATTTTTTTGTTTCGAACCTGCTTGCGGGTTCCGGTTGCTGTTCTGCCTCTTGACTTTCTACTTCTAATGTTGGAGTGCCAAAAATGGAGATAAAATAAATGTTATGAAATTTTTACAAACATAGGTATTTAGCTTTAGTGCAATAAATGAATGTAAATAACTTTCTTTATACAATTTAAATCATAAATACTAGTTATGTCTTTTAGATATTACTTTAATTGTATATTTGTGTATGTTTTTCAGGACTTTTGGATGAACAACAAATGCTATATAAATTTATTTTGTGAAATTATTACATATTCACTTATCCATTTATTAGTATCTTGCAGATTCCCGAAATAGAACAATGCATATAGGTATTATATTATCATAGTTTTATCAATATGCAAATGTTTTTAATCACACAAGATTATCATGACTGGTTGGTTTGCCTTTCAGCAGTTTAGATCATTAAATGTTGCTCAGACATTGTAAATATTCACAATAATACACCTAATGTGATAATCATTAATTTGAGTGAATCATTATTAGTGTCTTCGGCTAATCAATTATTGTATTTGATCACTGTGACTCATCTAGTTAAACTCCACTTTATTTTATATTTACAATTTTCTCCGAAAGTTATTTTTTTGTAGGTAGTTTACAGTTGATATTTGAAACATACATGTAAATCAGTGGCACATAGATGAAGACTACTACACAGGTAGTTAACCTGTCCCAAATACATCATACTGTGTGATGTATTTGAGACAGGCCTTACTGCAAAAAGTTTTTTTAATTATTTTAATAGTTTTGGAAGTATTCAAGAAAATAAACTGAAATTGCCCCTCCTCTATCTCCGGAACTGCTGGACCTAAGTTAAAAAAAGAACAGAAAATAGTTCTAAGTTTAAAACTTAAGAAATCTTTAGTAGGTATAAGTAGGTACCTACCTGATAACATGGGAAAATCATAAATTGTATTGAGCTCTGTAAACACAATATCACAACAAAAGCGCACTTGTGTTATTGTTGTCATGTTATTTCTATATAAACATAATGCCTCTAATGCCTCTATCATTAATTCGAAAAATACCTATAAACATTTTTTGTTTTCTTCTGTAAATGCTTCCGATTTTAATTAATCTCTCCAGACACGAGAAAAATATGACAATTGAAATTCAATTGTGTCTCGCCGCCGGTGGCCGTACGATCCTTGAAGGATTAAATAAGTACTTAATTGAAAAAAAAAACTAAAATTCATTAAACCGTATTTAATATCGAGAACGATCGTTCGTTATCTGTTTTAACGTAACTGCCTATCTATCTATCTATTCATTGTTTCGACTACTCTCGTCTATACAGTCTCGGCAATCAGCTCAGCGGCCGTACCATGACCTTTTATAGTCAACCTAAACTGAGGCGCTATTAGTTTTGTCTCGTTTCTTCATACGCGCTGTCACATAAGACATACATTATGTATGTATGTATCTTCACGCCAGGTCCCTAACGGTGTAGGCAGAAAGTGTAGAGCGCCAGATATACCGGTCCTGACATACCTCTCGTGCCTCGTCTACCTTCATCATTCTCTTCATACATGCACGCCTATTCCTAAGACTTTTGACCCCACCATCAGATAGAACTCGTCCTATTTGGTCATGGTAGGTCAGTCTTGGTCTTCCTGGGCCTCTGCAACCATCCACATTCGCATTGTATATCTGTTTAGTCATTCGCTCATTCGACATTATTTCTTTATGCCCGAACAATGAATAAGACAAATCAAACAAGATTATGGCAGCGCCTAAACTGCATCGCAATAAGATGTCATGGTATGGGCACGGTAGTTACATGTGTGTTCTGAATAGTTCTTATCCCATTTAATCTAATATATTCTTTTTTTTTTTTTTTATGTTATGGTAGTGGTAAACAAGCATGCAGTTCACATTGATGTTAAGTGATGACTGCAGCCTATAGACACCCACACAAAGACCAAGGTCAAAATGCAGATGCGTTACCACTCCTGAAGCCTAAGGTCTTATGCCTCTGTGCCGGAAATTACAGGGCCGTACATTACCACCTGACCGGAACACGATAGTGTTGAACACTACCATTTAGCGGCAAGTATATTAGGTAATGCGGTGGTGCCTACGCCCGCGAGCTCCGTCACTGGAGCTCTACCACCAGTAAAATACAAAAACACCTTCGACAACCCGACACACCGAAGCCCATAAGCTGTAAAGAAACTGTATTATTTTCTTTCATTCATTCTAATCCGATTAAAGAGAAATAAACTTAGAGAACGAAACTTCACGCCTGTATCCCCCAAGTGTAGGCAGAGGTAAATGAATGCATTCACATACGCCCATGATTCGCTGTTGCTGAGTTAAGGTCATCTGTGCATGTAATATACCTATGTATAGCGAGTAGATAGCGAGTCTATTGACATCCCCGGAGTATACTTGGAGTATACTCGGGAGTTAAGTAATGAGTACTTAACTCTCGAGTATACTCCAAGGGTGGCACTGAGAAACTTCTGAAAAAAAAAACCCACTTACCCTGACCTGTAGATCAAAGCCAGGACTCCAGCTAATGTAGCAATAGTGACCAGGGGGCCGAGTGCCTAATTGAAATGCTTTCGTTTAGGACGTTATATTGTCCGTTTCGTACCGCCTATTAAAACATTTTGCTCTTAAGTTATACCTGCGGATGAAAACACTTCCAGGAAAAAGTTAGGTGGTACGAAACTGATAATATGTTGTCATAATCGAAAGCTAAACGAAAGCATTTGAGTTAGGCGGTCGGTTCCCAGTTACCTACCACTAGTCTAGTGAGGCGGTATGAAACGTTATTTTAAATTAGAGAAAGTTTTTTTTTTTTTTTTTGTGTTTTTTTGTATTGATACGTAGATTAGCATGTAAGTTAATTCTTATCCGGTAGAAATCTACGAGAATAATGTCACGAGCGGAAGAGTAGAATAGAATAGAATATTCTTTATTGTACACCAGAATTGAAGACAAATACAGATGTTATTATAATTACAGTAGGCAATACAATAAGGCGGTCTTATTGCTGAAAGCAATCTCTTCCAGACGACCTTAAGGTGGAAGGAGAATCATCGTTATTATTGCAGCAGTAGGGTGTACATTCTCTAAACACTCTAAAGTAGGGTTGATGAGGAAGTGATTATGAGGAGGAAGAGGAAGCTGATGACATAATAATAATAGCAACCCTTGAAACGTCCCACTGCTGGGCACGAGTCTCTCCCCTTCTTGAGGGGAGGTCTGGAGCTTACACCACCACGCTGCTCCAATTAACCACCACGCTGTTTAGGAGTAAATAGTTTTCTGAATAAGTTTAGACGAATATTTAATACTTGTTACAAAAAGAAAACGATTATAATAAAGCAAAAAAGGCTATATAAAATTAAATGGATCAGCAAAGGCATTAAAGTGTCTAGTAAAATGAAAAGAATTTTAACGGGTGTAAATAGAAGTTATAGTAACCCATCTATAATTAACTACAAAATTTTATGTATGAAAATTTATAGAAAGACACTAAAAATAGCTAAATCGTTAAGTATTTAAAAACATATTATTGGAGCAATAAGCTCCACAAAAGAACTATGGAGAACGCAATTTTAGCATGGTAGTAAATTTGTAGGTCGTCAGCATACAAGTGGTAGAGAGACGTAAGATTTTGAGAAATGATGTTGATGAAAGTAGAGAAAAGGAAGGGAGACAACACGCCACCTTGCGGTACACCGGCAGTAATGTTGCACCAAGTAGAAAAAGTATCGTTCACTTGTATACACTGCCGGCGACCAGACAAGTAACTACGAAACCAATCAACCACTGTCGGAGGTATGTTAAGAGAACGGAGAATCGAAAGTAATATGTCATAATCTACGTTACTAAAAGCATTGCTGAAATCTAGCAGGACAAGCACAGTCAGCTGTTGATTTTCCATGCCTAATCTTATGTCTTCAGTAATTTTGACAAGGGCTGTAGCCGTACTATAACCCTGCCGAAAACCAGATTGGAAGGGATTATAAAAGAGGTGATTGGACATGAAAGAGTTTAATTGATCATGAACTAGCCGCTCAAGAACTTTGGATAAGAAAGGAAGAATAGATATTGGTCGATAGCCGGAAAAAGATTTAGCATTGGATGTTTTAGGTAAAGGAATAAGCTGTGCATCTTTCCAGCAGGATGGGAAGGAACAGGTGGAGATAGAGTGATTGAGTAAAGATGTAATAATAGGTATTAGAGTGTCGATAATCGGCAGAATCATTTTACGGCTAACCTTATCACTGCCAATAGCATCCGAATCAATGCCGAGAATGTTCTTCTTAACATCACGATCAGTGAATTGAGTAAAACTGAAAATAGGTGAGTCGGGAGTTGAGGCTGAGGTAAGAAGTTTCAATGTATTCATTTTTGTGTCACCATCAATACAGGCAGACGAAGCAAAATACAAATTTAGCAAGTCAAGATTAACGTTATTAGTGAGAAGAAACGATGAGTCAAAACGAGATTTCCCAACTCCCAGTGACTTCAAAAATCTCCAAACCTTGGCCGGATCACCAATTGAGACAGATTTATGGATATGGCGTCGTTGTGCATCTCTACACACTTTGTTGCAACGGTTCCGAATACAGACATATTTTTCGCGGTTTTCACTGTTATTGTTATGTTTCAATTGTACTTTTGCTTGGTATTTTTTCGTAATTAAACTTCTGATATCATCTGTTAACCACGGTGCTGGAAGGTGTCTTACTCGGACGGGTCGGATAGGGGCATGAACATCGAAAAGGCCTGTGATCAAGATTGCTCCTATTAGTATATGTAAATGTGAAAGGATCTCGATTTTTCCATTTTACTTCAAAAAAATTTAAACCGAAATTTATAGGAACTTGGCGACGCAATTATCTTGTAGGGCTTTACCTTAGCTAGCTAGCTTTAGTGTCAAAATGTACCTAGTTCACGTTAATGTAACGTAATTATGTAAACACATGTAACGGGAATAATCCACACTCTATCACCCCGATTAGAAAATTGAGTGAGGTATAATCATAATACATGAACTGAAATTACATGTTTACGTATTTAACATTTTTTTACTTTATTATTCACTATTTTATTTCTTAAGTTAGGTATAATTTATTATAAAATCCGTTCTAATAAACTTGCATATAATTTTGGATAAACGTTACTCTCATTTTCCTTTGTATTTGTTGACTGTTCACCAAATGGGTAACCATAATTTCCTCAATTTTAATTATTTTTGGGACATAATGTTACCTACCTATATTACAAATGCCTGAAATCGATTCGGTTATCATTTCTGAACCAACTAGTTTCGGGATGCACTCCTATAATCCTGTTACACGTTGTATGTATAATGTATACTGTAATCAATCATATTTTAGTTTATGGGTTAATTTATAATATTAAACTGTAATGTAAGGGTTAAAAATGAAATTATTTTGTATCAAATTCTGTAAAGTTATCATTCTCAAATGTGTCATTCTGGCCAATTAAAGAAAGAACGGTGGCGTCATCACTTAAAACTAATTACGAAAGGAGATATTTAAAGGATTATGTAGGAATGGAGGGGGGTCGTATACGGTTGGCTGTAGAAAACCTAAGGCATAAACGCACTAGTAATCAAAGGTTATATATAACTGCCACCATAAGGCAATGCAATAAATGTGAAGGAAAGATTTGACAAATCGGGTGTGGACTACGGTAGCTCAGTTGGAAGAGCGACTGGACTAGATTGTTTTTTGTTTTGATTAACAATGGCCGCGAGTTCGAGTCTCGCCTGAACTAAAATTTTTCTTTCCATTTTTCTTTAAAAAAATATATATGTAACTGACCAAATATGGCGTTTATCGCAGACTTAGCCTGGGGTGCACCAAGTTAGAGAAGGATGTGAAATGTTCCAATAACTTTAACTTTAACAAATATACAACGTGTTAGTTTTGCACCATAGCTTCCCGAGAACCTCAAATACTATGGTGTGCATACACGCTCAAAAAAATATTTAAAATAATCAAAGTCCAGTAGTTTTTGAGTTATGATGATTTAAAGATGCAAGTCAAAATTTTATTGCGGAAACCCTAATCAGCAGCTGATCGAGTCATTGAACTTTAGAACTCATTCAAAAATTTCGTCTTTCGGTCAAATACGATAATGCTCTTGCTTTACTGTTTACGATAATATGGCAATGCGATATTATTGATAGCTTTGTTGTAATCCGTTAGTATTTTAAGGCTACCTACCTACGAAATTACATTCTGATGTTTTAACAGCCTAGTCCACAATGTTCACACTCATCACGTGTGTTCCTTTTTTAACCATTCTTAAAATTTTTAGTTCTTGATATTAGGTAGTTTAATAAACAAACAATACATACCTACCTACTAACGACGAATTCATGTTATTACAATTTGACTGTAGTAAACAAACTCACACATGACATTTATCGTCATCTAAGCCTGTAGACATTGTCGGAAAAGAAATTAAGCCTAAGATGTATGAATGTATTAGGTTGGGGAAAAAGATTCTTCGCATTTTTTAAGTTAATTCAAAACATTTTTTAATATAGTTTATTTAAATTTAACTAAAGTATGTATGTACCATTTTGTTCGATAACCTTTTGCCATCTTGTAGGTAGGGACATGATCCCATTGCTATAAAAATTTTGGGACTTCTCATCAAAATAATCTTAATTTTTGTTGAGTGGCTATAGATGTGTGAGGTCTAGCGTTATCATGATGAAACACCACACCCCTTCTGTTGATCAAATCCGGCCGCTTTCTCTCAACTTCTTGCTTTAATCTCATCAGTTGTTCGCAGTAGAGTTCAGAATCGATAGTCCTGCCTGGTGGTAATAGCTCATAATGAATAATGCCCTTCCAATCCCACCACACACACAACATCACCTTATTGCGAGTTAACCCGGGTTTCGCCACAGTCTGTGAAGCCTGACCGGCCTTTGACCACGACCTTTTTCGCACGTTCTTGTCGTACGTGATCCACTTTTCATCACCAGTTATCAGCTTCTTCAAAAATGATTCGGTTTCATTACGTCGTAATAAAGAATCACAAATGAGTACACGGTTCATTAGGTTTCTTTCAGTGAGCTCGTGAGGTACCCAAATATCGAGCTTTTTTTTGTACCCAGATTTTTTCAAATGCGCATAAAAAACGTATAAAAAAGCTTATAGTGAGCTAACGTTAAAATATAGACATATGCTGTAGGGGAATTTTTCATACCGTTTCCACGGCTTCGAGCTCTATCATTTGAGCTCTACCTTCGTACATTACCATCGATCACAATAGCTGTGGACTCTACCATTCAGCGGCAGGTAAATTATGTGATGCGATGGTGTTTTCACTCTCGAGATCGGTCAAAAGAGCTCTACCACCGATTTCCTATTTAAAAGCCATTTATTTATTTTTGTAGCTGACAAAAAAAAACTTCGAACGTTGAAATTTTTTCGCCCCAAAGTCGTAAACTCATAACGTGCTACATTTCCGTGTAAAAACACTTCACCGATTGGTATCTTATTAATAGGTAACCAAATCAAGTGTTTGTATGGAATTTTAGCCGAATGTCCGGGGTGTGCTATTACGCAAAGAAACCGACTGTTTACCATCTACAGCTCCCATCGTATGCTCGAAACACTTTGGTGGTCAAGATAAGAGTCCACCCAAACATGTTAAAGTCAAGCCATTGTTAGTGCGGTCCTAATTTGAATGGGTGAGCACAAAAAGTCATGTAATTGTTAGTGCGGTAAAAAATTGAATAGATGAGCACGAAACATTCATTTCCATCTCTTTTTCTCCCACGTTTAATTTTATGAATTTGTGCGTGTCCCTTTTTACTGTCGATTTTTCGTTTCATTGACTTTCAAATCACAACACTGCTAAAGAAGTTTTCACTTTAAAACTTTAAAACTCGGCTATTAATTCGTCTCAAAATCCGTTAATTTTCAATGTACAGACACGCTTCCGTTACAGTTTTATATGGTATAGATAGAAAATTTCATTAAATTATATTCAAAATTTACAACATTAATCTCGGGAAATTATCTCACCACTAGCAACTCTGACCGACTCTGTGAGTTTCCATGACAACGATGTTGTTATCTCACTTTAACGGTAATTTGTTATCCAGTGGAAGAAACGAGACAAATATAGTTTACTTTGTACATAAGTATCGGTTTCAAAGCTACGTCTTTTGAACTAGTAAGTGGTTACGCATTTGTGAAAATCGTTTGTATGACATTGCTTCTCTAGTATTTATAAGCTTATTGACACTCGCTAGTACAGTAGGTACCTACTCGCTACGGCTTGATGCTATTCGCGCGCCACGTAGGTACGTACATTGCGCATTGTTCCATTCACTAACTTTAGGGTTGTCATTTTTTAATTTAAATTAATAGTATTTAAGTTTTGTATGGAAGTTTTTATAATCGAATCTCTTCATTTCATGTACACCAATATGTTTATATAACCAAAATTACATAGGTAGCTGGCGGTAGGATAGGGTGCATACCTAACACGTTGTATTAGTGCAACCCAGACTAGAAACTACTAGAAACTAAATACCTTCAACTCTAGTATGTAATTCTTTAAATATATTATTGTTTATTCTCTGATCGAGGTTCGTTAACTGGGATTCGCTTGCTGTTGCACTTAGTGCACTTTATATTTCTAAGACCTTTCTCAGACTAACAGAATCTGCTGTACCAACGACTCTGTCTAGACGGATGAAATCGATAATTTAGTTAAAACATGCTCTCAATTGGGTGAACCCGGTTCATTTCTATTCAACGTCTGGCGACCGCGTTCATTGTACTTGGACGCGGTGAGAGAAATACTTAAGTATATACTGGCATCGGCTATAATTGCCACTTACTAAACAATGCTCTTGAAGAAAGGGTTACTTAGGCCGTGAATGTTGAGTTGAAACTTATTGTTTAAGCTGACTATATTGCAGTATGCTTATCTTTCGATACTGCTCCCATTATAACCATACATTAAACATAAGACTGTGCGTGCATTGTTTGCTTTCAATGCTCGGTCATTAATGAGCCTGCAGCCTCCATCAAAGGTTGTTTTGTTAAATTATGAAACATGGGTGGTAAATGAATAATTTTATCTTTTGTTACAGATGGCGACTGAACCGAGCTCGAATGCTCAACACTGACTGATGCGTGGCATCCGGCACGAAGGACCAATGAAATTTGCTCCAATCGCAAAGACTTGACACTGCGAATTTAGTGAAATATAGGAATCTAAAGGCTGATTTATTTGAAATAGTGCAATTAGTGGAATCTAGTGGAATAGTTATCTCAGTGTGGTGTGGTGTATGATGCCGTGAGCATGTCTAAGGTACTGTCGGCGCTCGGGAGCGCGCTGCCCGATGAGCGGCCGTTGCTCTCACTGCAGATTGTGGAGAGCGTGGCCAAGTGTCCCACCGGCTACTGGCCCGTCAGCCGCACCTACGATGAAGACGCCGACGCGGGCCTGCTGCGCCAAAATGGACTCTTTGGCAAGAAACCCAGCCACTACATCTGCTTGTCGAAGAGTGAAGGTGAGATGTTTTCAATTGAATTTCAGTTTCATTATGTTCTTACGGCTTTTTATGTTACTCTTAATTAGCAGCCGTATATTCCAAGCAACCCCGAAGTAAGTATACTTCGCGCCTGGTTTTAAGATTTTCTGAATAGCATTCTATTGTTCATATTTGTAATACAATTGATCTAACTGAAACACGATAGTGCATTTACGTTTTACCAATACACGGATAGCCCAGCTCTTCGCCCAATTTTATCTCATAAATTGTTAAATGCAAGCCTATTTCCAAGAAAGACGACGTGCTTATTTAAGTATACTTAAATAAAAATATTTGACCTATTTTAAAGTCACGTTCAAGGAAAATCTTGTCCATACAACCAATGCCTTCCAAAGATATATGAATTAATTTTATTGAGATCCAGTCTTTTGCGATTGAGAGTATTGTACTTACAATTTTAGCCAATTGAGGATAAATTGTATTGTGTGTAGCGACACTGATTGCGTGTATCTTTTTATAGCTCCTGTGATGACGGTTTGTCGTGACCGTGTTGTCCACTTGTTAACTGGTTAACACTTAACACGTCGGCATTAAGTCTTTGGTAATAGTTTGTGGCATCCTAAATTATAGGTATATTTACTCAAATGTGGCCTTCTTTAATCCTTCAAGGATCGTACGGCCACCGGCGGCGAGACACAATTTAATTACAATTGTCATATTTTTCTCGTGTCTGGAGAGATGAGTCGTAAAGTATCAATACATCAATACTAATAAATAGTACACTGACCATGACCAGATGAGAAGTGCGTAAGTGGTATACCTATCTTCTTGTTAACCGGCGAATTGTGGGTGTTTGCATGTATGCTTGAATGCATGCATTTACCTCTGCCTACCCCTTCGGGGATTACAGGCGTGAAGTTACGTTTTTAGGTTTTTTTTTTCTTAATAATCTATATATATAAAAATCAATTGCTGTTCGTTAGTCTCGTTAATACTTGAGAACGCCTGTACCGATTTGGCTAATTTTGGTTTTGAATGATTTTTGGAAGTCCAGGGAAGGCTTAAAAGGTAAGGAAATATGAAGAAATTGAAGAGGAATAGTAAAAAACACAATTGAATTTTCCCATACAAAAGTCCGTATCTATCAAACCTTTAGACACATTATTTCATTCTGAAGCAATACGAAGTTTGCCGGCTCAGCTAGTAATAATATACCTATATAAATTACATGTCACAGTGTTTGTCCGCGATGGACTCTTTAAACTACTTTTTTTCGGCGGCCTACTGGGAATCTAGTCCAGCCGCTCTTCCAATTGAGCTACTGAAGTCCTGCCCGATTTGTCAAATCTTTCATTCACATCTATTGCATTGCTTTATGGTAGCAGCAGCGCCATCTATTACCAACTATGCTAGTTAGGCAACCGATATAATAGACTTTTCATTTTATTGAATATCGTAAAGAAGTCGCTTTTACCCTTAATAATTGTTCTATATTATTTCGCATTATCACATGCTTGTGAAATATATTTTATTTTTTTAAAGAAAATAGGAAAGAAAAATTTGACTTCAGGCGAGACTCGAACTCGCGGCCTACTGGGAATCTAGTCCAGCCGCTCTTCCAATTGAGCTACTGAAGTCCTGCCCGATTTGTCAAATCTTTCCTTCACATCTATTGCATGAAGCACAAACTCAATGAGTGCACAGTTTGTTACATCGATGATATTTTGATATTCTCAAAATCATTCTCCGATCATGTCAGACAACTGAAACAATTATTTCAAGCAATTAAAAGTGAAGGCATGAAACTCAAATTCTGTAAATGCACATTTGCAGCAGATTCAGTCAAATACTTAGGTCATATAATACAGAATAATTCAGTCAGACCGCTAAAAGATAACTTGATATCAATAAAAAATTTCCCAACTCCTAAAACTCAAAAAAATGTGAGAGTTCTTGGGGAAAATAAACTTTTATCATAAATATGTGCCAAATATAGCAATAGAATTAAAACCATTGCATAAACTATTGAGAAAAGGACAAACTTTCAACTGGACTGAAGAATTTTTCACTGGTGGTAGAGTTCCAGTGACGGAGCTCGCGGGCGTAGGCACCACCGCATTACCTAATATACTTGCCGCTAAATGATAGTGTTCAGCACTATCGTGTTCCGGTCAGGTGGTAATGTACGGCCCTGTAATTTCAGGCACAGAGGCATATCACCTAATGCCTCAGGAGTGGCAGCGCATCTGCATTTTGACCTCTGGTCATTGTGTGGGTGTCTATAGGCTGCAGTCATCACTTAACATCAATGTGAACTGCATGCTTGTTTGCCACTTTTATTACATAAAAAAAAAAAAAAAAAAAAAAAAAAAAAAAAAAAAAAAAAAAAAAAAAAAAAAAAAAAAAAAAAAAAAAAAAAAAAAAAAAAAAAAGGTAGGTACCTTTATCTTTTTTCTGTACTTACGTAAAAGGTCAAATGAAAGATAAACAAAGACGATAGAAACGACGACGGTTATCATAATGTATAAATTATTAAATTTTAATAAATAACCCAACGTTATTAGGATCTTTGGAAGTTAGTCGCGTAGGTCACGGTCTCGCGCGAACGTGAGATACCTATTGTGATGCTTGACAAGTTCTGAATACAATAATTATACTACTTTAAAATATTTTTCTTTCTAGTCAGCGAAATATTTCTCGCAGAAGTGCCGAAAAATATTGTGCGATAAGAATTTCTAGAACTTTAGTAATTTAAAGGTCTCTATCCAGAATCTGTATAACCTGCCAGATACAAAAGTTAGTGTAGGGATTCCAAGGCGTAGGCACCGCCGCATTACCTAGTCTATCTGCCTCCATCCAAAACTCCAAATGGTAGTTAGACTATCACATAGACAAAATAGACATAACAACTTAAGTATCCGGGATAGTAACGCGTCTGTATTTTGACCTCTGGTTTTTGTGTAGTTGTCTATCGGCTGCAGTCATAACTTAACATCAATGTGAACTGCATGCTTGATTACCACCTAAAAAACGTTTACATTCCTACCTATTGTGACTTTCGCGTCTTAAGCCTTATTCTTATTATTCATCGAAACTAAGTTGATGCTGCTTTTGTTAAGAAGAAAACTTAACGAACATGTTAACTTCTCTAAAGTAAACCTTATCGCGCCTGACATAACGGTCAGTCGTCAATTATCGTTTTAAACAGTTGGATCTGTAGGAATTGATGATTGAAAATGGAATCAAATTAGGTACCTACCTACCAGAAGGGATGTTATGGATATGACATTTCGGATACGGATAAAGGAGTGAGAATTATACCGAGAGATTATCCGTTAGTTTCGGATAATTTCGGTTAGGAATTTCAAAAGTAAAAAACGAATTTCCTGAATGCAAAGTGATGTAAAATTGCTTACAAGATAATTAGGTAGTTACGAGCAATAAAAGACGATAGCAGAAGTTATCAAATAAAGCAACATGCGGCGCGCGGCTTGTGAGACGCCTCTATCCGATATTATGGAAAACTTTAATTTCGGTTTCGGTTACGGATAATTATTTATACCGGATATCCGATAGTTTCGGTTACGGTCTACGGATAATTATTTATACCGGATATCCAATAGTTTCTGTTACGGTTACGATCTACGGATAATTATTTATACCGGATATCCGATAGTTTCGGTTACGGTTATGGTCTACGGATAATTATTTATATCGGATATCCGATAGTTTCGGTTACGGTTACGGATAATTCATTACACCGGATAACTGATAGTTTCGGTTACGATTACGGATAATTAATTATACAGGATATCCGATAGTTTTGGTTACGGTACCGGAGCTCCCTAACATCCCTGGGTAGATAACATCATACAGTGCACCCTTCCGGAGCCGGGCGGGTCGCTAGTTTATTAATAACTTAAAGAAACATAAAATAATAATTATTATTTTAAATAGATATAGTGAAGAATGTGCAGACCTTGCGATAAGAAGATAAAGATAGAGACGATGACGCATGTGGGTTAACATTTACAGCCTTACTAATAAACATTTATACACAAGGTATAACAGAGTTATAACAGATTCGCTACTAATAAACCAAATTTTGACATTTGTGTGTTATACGCCTGTTATAACAGTTGTATAAATACTATGCTGTCTTGTATAACATTTACACAGTCTGTGAACGTTGTATAACTTGAAAATAACCTACAATTTTGATTTTTATTTTGTTAAAGTGTGCCTTAAAATGGATTATTTAAGTTATTTTGATCTGTTTGATGAATTGGACCGCGAGGAACCACCAAGAAAGAAAAAACATTACAAAATTCGCTACGATCCTTTCTCATTAGAAGATAATGAATTCATGAGTAAATATAGGTTTACAAATAAATATGTGAAGGAAGTGGTGAAGTTAATTCGCAGCGACATCCAGCAGAGAACCAAGGGTGGCGGCTTTACAGCAGAACTTCAAGTTTGTACAGCTCTGAGGACATGGGCACGGCAGGAAGTTCAAGATGATGCAGCTGATATTCATGGGATGAGCCAGCAATCTGTGACCAATATATGTCGCAGAGTTGCCATCGCACTGGCAAGTCGAACCGCCGACTTCATCTATATGCCACGAACGCTGGAAGAAGAGGAGGAAGTAATGGCTGGATTCCGTAGCATTTGTGGGTTTAGGAACGTGGTGGGTGCTATTGATTGCACTCACATTAAAATAAAAAAAGTCAGCGGAGATAATGCCCAATATTATGTAAATAGAAAAGGTGTATATTCTATAAATGTGCAAGTTGTTTGTGACTCAAAGTTGCAGATCAGGGACATTGTAGCCCATTGGAGAGGCAGCACACATGATTCTCGAATATTTAGAGAAAGTCAAATACGGTGCAGATTTGAAAATGGAGAATTCCATGGTAGATTGTTGGGTGATGCCGGTTATGGCCTTACAAGTTTTTTATTTACTCCCGTGCAAAATCCTATGAATTCCCAGGAAGAGGGATATAACAAGTGCCATATCCTGACAAGAAACCCTGTAGAGAGATGCTTAGGACTATGGAAACAGAGATTTCGCTGTTTGCTTCATGGCTTTAGTGTCTCTCTAGAAAATGTCAAAGTTTATATTGTGGCACTTGCGATTCTCCACAGTATTGCTTTAAAAATGGGGGAAAATTTAGAAATTATAGAGGGCAATATACCTAGACAGCCCCAGCAACTACCCCAACAGGATATCCAAGATCACATAACTGGACAGGCTGCAAGGCAATTATTCATTAGAACATATTTTTAAATAAAATTATGATGTATGCTTAAAGGTCTTTTTTATTTAATTTCTTAATTAACATTTCATTTTCTAATTCTAAATTTCTTATTCTCAGTTTCGTTTCCTTTAATCTCAGTTCATGTTCTTCTCTTGCCCATTCATGGGCTTCGCTGATATTTTTCATTTTTATTTCATGTTCAGCTTGTAGTGTATCAACAAGAATTTGGTTCCTGTGTTTTGTCAAATCATTTTGCTAAAACAAATATGTTGTATATTAATAAAACATAATAATCAAAATGGCAAACAAAACCAAAAAAGTTAGAAACCTACTTCAAATGGCAATTTTCTCTTTAAATTTGTGTATTTAGACTTTTTCATAACTTCCAAATTTAATTTATCCACACTTTCCTCCTCTTTATACTTATTAGGGTTGCTTGTAGGTGTAACAAGTATCTGAAAGAAAAAAACATTAAGGAAACCATTTACAAGCAACAAAACGTGAAAGAAATTCAAAAACAGTATTAATTTTGATAACTTATACAAAAGTTTAAAAATTAGCTTTAAAGCAAAAACTTTGTAACCTAATGATTTCACACCATCAGAGGCCGTTTTTCCCTACTAACTATAATAAATAAAAAAATAACCGGCCCATTTAAATAAGACACTTTACACAGCCTTTTGGTCGTTATCAGTGTATATCATAGCTCTGATGGATTAAATTTGATCTGCAGAGCATAATCACAGTCATCAGACAGTGATCAGTTTAAGAGCTGATTAAAAACAAATCCCAGAAGAATTAATAAAAGGTTTACCAACCTCTTGCATGTTCTCAACATGTTGTATTGGACTGAAGACAACTTCTTGTACTACCTCTACAGGACTCATTACAAATACTCCTTTATTGGTCGCATCATTTTTAGTTTCCTATAAAATGTAAAGTAAATATTAAATCAAGACAAAATACTCAATAAACTGAAATACTCAACCAAATAATCATATCTAGTATTCAAAATGTAAATAATTATCATTTCAAAATAAGGTAGGTATGTACCTGCAAAATAATACCATCACTATCAAATTCATTACAGTCCACTTCAAATTCCTGCGGGATCATTTCCAAAATTTCATTTGTCACAACGTCTGGGCTTGGAGGCTTATGTCCACCACCAGTTGCATTCCGTTCCCTTTTATAGTGGGACAATTTGTTCTTCGCATCCAATTTTGTCGTCCGCCACTGTTGTTTTATTTCCACTATTGTTCTCGGTCTGCTGTTAAGTTCATTATATCTATGACCAAAGCAAACAAGAGAACATTAATATACTGTAAACGATGAGAATCATGGTAGGCAATGAAAGAAGTCAATTTACTAAAATCACTATTCCATAGGATAGATGTACTTACATGTATGTACATCTTGAAATGTACAGGTGTGCATTTTAAGCACTAGTCGTCGTTATATTTAAAAAGGGAGCATCTATGGTACACTACAGTACGACTAATTTAGGTGGCGGTTAGAATGAAAAAGATTGTCGCAAACCTCTGAGTTATTTTCTGCCAACTAGCATTTTTCGCTTTGTTCGTGTTGGTATCTGTGTTCTTGTTTTCAATTATTCCCACAAATTCCTTAATGCAATTACGTAATAAGTCCTAAAACACAAAAGAAGACGTTACATTTTACCTAGCTAGTTCATTTAATTTAAGTAGAATTTCTTTTCAACATAAAAAAGAATTACACTTACCTTTTCCAATGAATCCCAATTAGCGGAACGTTTTCTTTTTGTGATAATATTGATCATATTATTATTTTCTTTATTCATCTTTAGAAGTTATTTCAGAAATAGATAAACTTTTCGCGCGAATTAAGTTTAAAAATATCAAGAAAGATGACTTTGACATTTATCGACACATTCAAAAACATATTCAGTTCTCACTACATAAGAGATAACTGCTATAAAAATAATATTTCTGAATCGAATTTATTGCTATTATAATGTTTTTCCGGGTAAAAAACAGCACTTATATTATTTTTTAAGTTAATTGTAATTTTATGCTTAGAAAAAATGTATAGAAACATTAGTGGTAGAATTACGATTTTAGATTTCAGAACGCTAATCTTAATGTTGCTAGTAATCAGTTGTGAACCGAATGAATAGTTATACAAGGCTTACCCATGGTTTATTAGTAACAACTTGTGTAAATGCTTAATCACTCCTTATTCAATGCATAAGTATTATGGTGTTAAACAATGGTGTAACAGATTTTTATTAGTAAGGCTGTAAATGTATAAATTATGAATGTATAATCGAAAAAGCCAAATTTGTTTTAACGAACGTGGTTATATCATCACAGGCGCGGGTTTTTGGGCTCAATCGATCAGGGAAACCCGGTCAAGTGGAAGTTTGAGTCGCTCGCTTTACAAAGCCGATATACACAGGACTCTAGTTTTAAATCGACTGTAAATCTTTGAAAACATCGCATCGACTGCAATAAAGAAACGAGTGAACATAGTTTGCTATAAAATCATTCACCTGCGATACCTATATTCACACAATTGCACTACCACATTGAGTTTTCTACACAACCTTAAGGTTGACTGGTAGAGAATGCTACCTAGCATTAAGTCCGCCTCATGTACTTTTATTGTGCTTGGAAGATTAAATAAATAAATATTCCATTACTATTTTACTATACTTGCTCACTATAAATTAAACGGTTGTATTGAAACAATATGCGCATTTTCTCACGTTCTTATTTCGTTGCATAATAAAGTGTGGGTGGATCTCAGGTTTGTGCAGTCCGGTTGCATTTGCACCGAGATCCGAGATCGACGTAATCTTGGTTGCGTAATTAAATCGCTTTTGTCCTCTTTAATCCTTTGATTTTCGTGTCCTTTCGTGCTGCTTATGAGAGCAATAGTGATAATCTGATACCACCTTCTAAAGCAATTGGAGTAATAACTACAATCAGATATTATATTGCATAGTAGAGTCAGAGAATATGTAATTAATATGCTACGTATAGAATGGACACTTCGACGTCCACGACGTTCGACGACGTCGTTTTGCAGCCCGCAACACCCTTGGGTACCAGTCTGCGAGCGGGCAACTGTGAGTGTGCGTCTAAAAACACGTCACAGACATCAATCAGGTGATGTCTGCTATGTATTAGTAACCAGAATAAGCCTTTTTATGGAATTTTAGCACAGTGTAGAGTGTCCGCGGTGTGGTAGAGTTGTCATTGACAACCGCGTGGGTGGATCTCAGGAGTGCGGAGTTCTGTATTATTACATATTCACTGGTTCTGTTGCACCGAGACCGAAGTAATATGCGGTTCAACCGCTTAACTGAATCGCTTTTGTCCTCGTTTACGTATTTTGGGTATTGCGGCAGGTTATACAGAAGATTGTTGAGTATCATTAGTCCCTATGTCTAGCGTTCGTGGACTATGAGAAAGCCTTGAGATTTGGGTTACAAATCGATAAATACATCGAGGTGAAAACGATGAAGAACTTACGGTAATCGCCCAGAAGGATTCTGAAATGGTGACCGTGTATCAGAAGACGACCCGTATACATGTCCCCAACGAGGTGGACGACGATCTAGTAAAGGTCGCGGGCAATCCCTGGATGAGCGCGGTCCAGAATCGTTTCTTTGTGACAATATTCGCAGGAGGTTTTTGTCTATCTTTCGACGGAAGTGATGAATGAAGATGATTCGTGTCGACTGTTGGAAGTAGAGTAATAAATATCGGCCAAGAGCCTAACTTACTCTCAGAATACTAAAACCGTCCGAAGACATCCAACATTATAGTTATTTGTACCATCTACCTAATCACAGATCGCCTCCTTGGAGGTGATCTGTGTACCTAATAAGACCGCAATAAATGTAATCATTCAAATAATAGTTCATGAGCGCCAATCATTTCGGTACAATCGGGTACAATGTCAAATAAGAACGTTGATTTATTATTAGCTTTGGCGTCTTGAGTGTACCTGTCACTTTCATTAATCTTGAATTGAAATGGTCGAAGGTCAGTTGCCATTCGAAATAGTAACTACTACTACTAAACTAAATATAAATATAAGACGTTGATGTACCGATAATTCGATCGTCAATACCGTAATAAGTGTAATCATGTGCTTACCCAAAGGTAAGCGTCCACTTGTCTGTATCGTAAGTGAACATTGCCAGTAAATGACAAAGAATGTCTCTTTATTTTTATTAAGCTCTATTATCCGATGGCTTTTATATTATTTTCGTGCAAACGATAGATAACTGGTTTTCGATTATTCTCAGTAAATTTATTGATTGAAAAACTGAATTAATTGATACGTTTTGGTCTTCATCGTGCTATTTTTTATGGGCTCACCTCCTAGATACCCTTACATCTATGTTAAAACCGGTCTTCATGAGTCAACACATCTCAGAATAATCAAGGAAATCTTTAAAAAATATAGGTATGTCAACGATTTGGTAGCTTGCTTGAAGTAAAAATATTTTTGTTTCATTGAATGTAGCTCGCGATAACCACGGTACAAAACTATTATGATAACGTAATTGCCTCATCTATCTTCTCTCTTTAAAAATAAAAATGAAACGCTAAATGTGTTGCTAAGCGCAAAACTCGAGAACGGCTGGACCGCGCTAATTCTTTAAGTATATTTTATAATTGTTATCCGGAAGAGGTTTTTATAAAAAAAAAGTTAAAAATATTAAGAAAATTTAACGACCATATTAACTTTTCCAATGTAAACCTTATAGCCCTTAACGTAACGGTCAGTCGTCAATTTTATTAGCGTTTTAAACAGATGTATCGGCAGAAGGTAGAATATTATATCAAATTATCATTAACAATCAACATTGCACCTTCTTAAGCATATATATAACTGTTTAAATGAAATAACTGATTATTATAACAATAATGACCTAAATTGAATTGTTAGTTGCGGGATATTATGGGTAATTCCTAAAATGTTGTGTATAAATAATAACTGATACCTGTCAATGAGGATATCGATATCCATTCGATCCGGTATTGAAAGTATGACGTAATTGAGAGTCGGTCATGGTTTTAGCCGAGAACACTTTCATTCGTAGATCAAGGTTGCGTTTCGACGATTTCGTCCGCGGCTTAGTCTCCCATATAGCCCGATAGCCCGCCTTCAGGCAAAGGATACCTCAGTCCTATTCTGTAAGGTCGGTACTGCAAGGCGCACTGTATTTACATCGTGTGTGTGATCTGGTCTAGCTTTGAGAGAATAAGATGATTCAACGTTCATCGTCGTCTTCCAGGTGTCCCTGGATACGTGATGGACGGCGTGGTGGTGGTGGGCGAAAGGGAGGCCGCCCCGCCGGGGTACAGCGTGGCTGGACGTGCCGGCAAGCGACGGCTGTGTACGCGTGTGTCCCGTCGAGCGGCAACAGCACCCGCGCCTCCCCCCGCGCCGCCCGTCACCGACATCATCGTCTGCTCCAAGATGCGAAACGCTCCCCAGGGTTTCGTGCTTGCTGGGTGAGTAGAAGACTAAAAGACACGGGCATCACGGTCTGTTCCAGGATGATGAATGTGCTGCGGCGATTTGTGTTTGCCGGGTGAGTAGACTACTATCAACTAGTTGTCTGTCATTGTAATTTTTTTTGTATTATTTTTTAATGTAATTGAAGTAGCAAACAAGCATGCAGTTCACATTGATGTTAAGTGATGACTGCAGCCTATAGACACCCACATCAAGACCGAGGTCAAAATGCCGATGCGTTACCACTCCTGAGGCCTAAGGTGTTATGCCTCTGCCGGAAATTACAAGGCCATACATTACCACCTGACCGGAACACGAAAGTGCTGAACACTACCATTTAGCGGCAAGTAAATTAGGTAATGCGGTGGTGCCTACGCCCGCGAGCTCCGTCACTGGAGCTCAACCACCAGTAAAGTATCTGTTGCATCGTGTAGAATGTTGTTGCCAGCTTAATCAGTTTTTTTTTAATGTAATGGAAGTGGCAAACAAGCATGCAGTTCACATTGATGTTAAATGATGACTGCAGCCTATAGTTGTGTTAAGTTGTCTTCTGTTTTATTTTTATTTTTTTTTTATTATTATTATTTTACTTAGTGATGTATTGTGTGTATCAAAGAATAAATTATTTCTTTCTTTCTTTCTTTCTATAGAGGCGTTACCACTCCTGAGGCCTCTGTGCCGGAAATTACAAGGCCATCCATTAAAATATCTGACTTTAACCAATCTTCATGCTTTTTTCAGTGAAATAAACGGCAAGGTGGTGTGCTACAAGGTGAGCGGCGGCAGCGCGGACACCTCGCCCACGCACAACGAGTACGAGAACGTAGTATCCAACGTCACCCCCGAAGCTAACAGAAGGTGTGTAATACGCAATCATCATCATATCATATCAGCCGAAAGATGTCCACTGCTGGACAGAGCCGGATAAAGCCAGTGTAGCGCCCGTAGCAAATGTGACCATGGGGCCCTAGAGTTACATTGCCCACTGAAATTTAGGATATAAATAAAACAGCACATTTACGAAAAGGAATCGAAAACAATATTAGGGGCTTCCCCCCGTATGTATTGTGGTATTGCCAACTTGCAACATAATAATATACCTATATAATTACAGTGTGGCCAACGCTCACTTTGAGAATGGCTAAGGTGTATTACATATTTTACATATTTGTGGTTTCTTTGGGCACAGGCGCGGGACCCCCCTAGGCGCGGGGCCCGTAGCATTTGCTGCCTCCTGCTATATGGCTAATACGGCACTGCAGTGCTGGACCAAAGCCTACCCATAAGGGGGATATGCCATAATCGCCACGCTTGGCATATGCGGATTGGCGATCGCAGTGGCGGTAGTTTTATCGCAGGACTTTTTACTGGTGGTAGAGCTCCAGTGACGGAGTTCGCGGGCGTAGGCACCACCGCATTACATAATATACTTGCCGCTAAATGGTAGTGTTCAGCACTATCGTGTTCCGGTCAGGTGGTAATGTACGGCTCTGTAATTTCCAGCACAGAGGCATAACACCTAATGCCTCAGGTGTGGCAGCGCATCTGCATTTTGACCTCTGGTCATTGTGTAAGTGTCTATAAGCTGCAGACATCACTTAACATCAATGTGAACTGCACGCTGGTTTGCCACTATTATTACATAAAAAAAAGACGCTGCTATCTTTCGTTATTGCACTTTCTACCGCCCCATTGGAATGGTTTGACCGCCATTGTTCGGTTGACTGACTGCACTAGTAGAAGAATTCTTATCCAGTAGAAGAAGTAGCTGTGCCCGCGACTTCGTCTGTGGGAGAATTTATGATCGTTTAGTATCTACCCGGACGAAGTAGTGGGCGCAGCTAGTATAAAAGTAGCCTAAGTAACTCCTTATTTCATAAGCTATCTGCCAGTGAAAGTCCCGTCAAAATCGGCCCAAATCGCATGAAAGTCGACGCATGTGCGAAAGGGTTAAGCTGTACAATATTAAAATTAGCTTATTAAAAAAAAATTAAATGGGATTGAATCTATATTTCTATTAATACTTAATGGGTTATAATATAATATATATAATAATTTGATAATTTATTATCATTGTTAAAATATAAAAATTGTTTATTTCATAATTTATAGAAAAAAATATTCAATGTAATTTATTTATTAAAATTTATCTACTAATTAAAATTATTATTAAATAAATTTACCAACAGACTGCGACCGGTTCCGGATCGTCCGCCCAAACTGTCGCCGCTCGTCTCCGAGTTGAACCATCTGAACCTGAAGCAGTCTCCCAACGCGTACCCCAACATCGAGGAGTTCAAGACGGACCACGACTACGAGGCCCTGAGTCCCTCGTACAACCTGAAGCCGTCGCGGCCGGCGCCCCGCCCCCCGCCCGCCAAGTCCCCGGTCCCCCACTCGAGTCCCGGGCCCACGTCCCCGGCGGCGCACGGCCGCAAGAAGGGACCGGCGCCGCTCCCCAGGAACACGATGTACCAGACCCTCGGCGGGTACAACGGGATGGAGGGCGTGCCGTTTGTACTGAACCCCAAACTGCGAGGGCTGCCTAGTGATGATTTGGTAAGTGCTTTATTGATTGTAAGGTTCGGTGGCACCGTGTATGGCGTGTATGTATGAAGAGAATGAGGAAGGTAGATGAGGTACGGTAGGTGTGTCAGGACCGATTTCTTCCAGCCATTCAGAATTATAGGATACTGTTTAACATATATTAATACATAGGGGCGTACAATTAATTTATACATAACAAGAACACAGTACAACAAAAAATTAAAAACAAAACGATATTTTTTTATAAATAAATAAATATGCTCACTGGATGCCATTGTGCACACACAACACATACAAATCACACACACCCAGACCCGAAGCGAATATCTGTAGGCCACACATATTTGTCCCGAACCTGTGACCCTTCGAATCAAACGGTCGTCTCACACCGCTGGACTAACCGGGTTGTCAAATTTTAACTTGAGAGAGTATATAAAAGAAAAATACCACTGAATAACTAGCTCAATCCCTAATTAAGCTACCAAAGTCCTACATTTATACTTGTCGCTACCAAGGCGGTGCAGTTAAATGTGAAAATTCGACAGTCGGATGTGCGACTCCGGGGCATATGAGCTCTCTACATGAGAGATGTATAACAATATTTACTAAATTTTTTCTTATGTTATGGAATTGGTAAACAAGCATACAGTTCACATTGATGTTAAGTGATGACTGCAGTCTATAGACACCCTCACAAAGACCAAGGTCAAAATGCAGATGCGTTACCACTCCTGAGGCCTAAGGTGTTATGCCTCTGTGCCGGAAATCACAGAGCCGTACATTACCACCTGACCGGAACACGATAGTGCTGAACACTACCATTTAGCGGCAAGTATATTAGGTAATGCTGTGGTACCTACGCTCGCGAGCTCCGTCACTGGAGTCCACCACCAGTCAAAAATTGAAAATGTTATATGTTTTCGCCAGAGTCAAGTGCCGGTGGTAAAGCAGCGCACGCGCTTCGAGTTGGACCGCGAGTACAGCTACAACTTCTCCATCGAGCGGCAGTCGTGAGGCTCGACGATCTGAGTGTACGACCAGAGCGAAAGGGCGTGCCGCGGAGCGTTCAGTAAGCCGGGCAAGCAAATACAAGAGCCGGGGCCTGGAAAACCCGTTCCTTTAATTCCGTTTGAAAAGGGTAAACCCGTTTTAGTGTTTAGTTTGGAATAACATTTGTTCAGCTTAACCATTACAGAGGTATACCTTTTGACAGGGATAACCCAAACTTACCCGAAGTTGTTTTGGGATAGGGTTTTGAAGGGGTTTGTGATGGGGTTATTAAAGAGGTTTCGTAGAGGACTTTATTTGCTTAAATTATGCGCTTATGATTGGATTACAGAAACTTCACCTCTCGCGTATTTTAGTGGGATAGGACAAACTTAACTTTACAAACTTGTTTAAATTTAAACTTTTATACTTAAGTCTCTCGCACTCTTTAATGCGTTTTGAGTTAACTCAAATTAATTCAAATGAACGGTCTTCAATCAAGATTTTAAGAATAGTTTGGTTCGCGCTCAGTCTGAAACGTTTACCAATATGGGAACGTTTTATGACTCGAATTGGTACAAAGGAAAGGGTTTACCTCGTGTTATTGCTTTGAAATGCTTTACAGAATGTTAGGGTTTTCTCAAGACCAAAGGTAAGCAAGTAACCGGGTAACCGGGCTCTGTGCAGAGCACGTTCTGTGAACACTAGCAAATACTTGCGTATGTTTCAAAGAGCTAGAGCAAGATCGTTGTCTAAACCTGGGTTGCACCACGATATTTGTTAAAGTCAAAGTTATTGTAACATTTCATATCCGTCTCTTAACTTGAGGATTCCTTATTTTCCTGTATTTTGTCATTTCAAGCTAAAGATGAGAGATGTTTTGTAAAATTGAGATTAACTATAATGCTGAACATTTTAAATGAGTTTTATTTGTGATCCAAGAAATATGTAATCATTTTGGAAAGGTGGAAATTATTACGAGTATAACCTTCAGAATTGACGTTTATATTTTTATGTACTTAAGGATTCCATAAGTTAGAGAAGGATATGAAATGTTACAATAACTTTAAAAAGTATCGTGGTGCAACCCAGGCTTAATCTTTTGGTGTAATTTAAATATTTATTAAGGTTTCTACGCTCTCTGTGTAATGTGGTGTGCAGATACATACATACATATATATGTATGTATCCTAATAATAATGAACGTTCTCGACGATAGTAAGAACAACGAAAGAAGGCTTCATCTTTGTTACACCAAAAGAATCTGACGTATTGTGAGCATCAGTTCGTTTGGTCTTCAACCACCACCCGTTGCATTCTCCGGCCCATTGGACTCTCGAGTTGAGCGTACACTCAAGTCGTATACTACTTCTCCTCCATTCACTTTACCACTTACCATTAATCATCATATATATTATACACTTGCAAATGATTTTAGACTAAAGCAACTTCGAATCAAGACTATAAATAAAAACTAACGCTCATCTGTGGTTCGACCATCTACGAAATCGATGTTGATAATCAAATGCTGGCTATTGCTTTCACATGTAGTAGCCAAGACGTAAACGATAAGTTAGGCGAGCCGCCGACGGTGAGTTATACTAGATATGTTTTGAGAGATTTTGTTATTCCATTCATCCATTCAATCTTATTTTCTACCCAATCCCTAAATCATCACACCCCTTGTCCTACCACCTACAAAGAAATCACTCTTCTTCTTGGTGAAGAATAAAAAAAATATGATAATAATTTATTGCATTATTCAAGCATTAACCATATGTTACAAAGATCATACTATGTTATTTGGACTATATTTATGTGAAATATCTCAAATATAATTATTTTTGTTTGTCCATGAAAAATGTTAGAAAGTGTTACTCGCGAAGTTGGAACGATGAGTCAATGACTGAGATACCACTATCGCACTTTGTTAGAATTAAGACTAGATAGGAACTTTATATTATTGTTATGACGTTTTTAGAGGAATCGGAAAGAGAGGTTATCATAATATTTAAATCGTGAGTGATGATACTATCTGATGAAGCATTACCTGTATTTTATAATTTCAAGCTAAAGATGAGAGAGGTTTTGTAAAATTGAGATTAACTATAATGCTGAACATTTTGATTGAGTTTTATTAATGATCCAAGAAAGATGTAAGATTTTGGAAAGGTGGAAATTGTAATGTAGACATCGTGTTCCATTTTATCTAAACCACAAAAAAATTGTGGATAATTTGATTTACGTGCAAAAAATTATTTCGAGTATACGCTTCAAAATTGACCTTCATATTTTCGGTACTCGACGAAATCATATCAGCCATAATATAAGAAAGACGTCCTAAAATAATAATGTATAGAAATGTAACTCGCACACAATCATCGCTTTATACGATTAGTCGCCACAAGGTCATTTCGCCGAGCGGCAAGGAAACTTCCAATAGCCTGACGCGTTGCAGTGGACCATTTTCATTTTAAACAGCGCCCTTTTTTTGTTGCTAAGTAACACTTCTTTACATTATTAATCATATGGCATAATAATTATATACTTAGTCATATCGTTAAGCGTTTTGTAGCTCAAGCCAGTGACTAAAAAAAAAATCTTCAATTTAATATTTACCTTTATTCATTTCTCGATGTAAAAAATAATTGAGTTAGTATCATGGCCAGTTCCGTAGATTGATTACAAATAAATATTTTAATGGATTTACTTGTATACTAGACTACAAGATAATATAAAGATCCTTGTTTTTTTTCTTTAATTTGTGTTCACATCTCGACATGATCCTTTGGCCATTCATGAGGAACGGTTTCGTGGCCTTGACTAATGCGTGATGCGCAGACTGATTGTTATGTAAAGTATAGCGGAATGCATAGTTTCTTTTGATAATTGGTCCTCTGTCCGAATATGAAATAATTGTAAAATAAAGCGCTTTGCACATGGAGCAACTATTGCAGCAACTGGCTCTGTCTGCCAACTAGCTGTTAACATATATTTCAATTGAACTGCGCACACATAGCAACTCGAGTTTCGAGTTCCGGTGATCGTCAAGTTTTCAGTTGTAATTGATGACTAGGTTTGTTCCTGATTGCCGCAACTAGCCCTAAAATGCCATGATATGAAAGTAGCTCACGGATTGCCATAATACGGCGGCAACGTTACAGGAATTATCAACTTTAAACAGGAAACTTTTAAAATGTTGAATGTTGCCTCAACTTAAGTTGCTCCATGTGCAAAGCGCCTTAATATTGTTATACAAGGAGATTTTTAGATGCCGGCCACATTTTATGGTGCTTTACTCTTCATCATAACAACTTTTGGTATGGGATTGTGAGGGTGAGTTGATAACTTAGTGTGTTGCGCTTCCTTACCTAAACCGCTAAACCTATATTGATTGTGTTTAGATATGGGCCCCTAGATATATTTGTAGGTACTTTTATGTCTGTTATAACAATTGATAGTTGGACAACCCCATTCCCCCTCCCCATGAAAATCATTGCATTAGAAGTCTTAGACACTACATTTTTTGAAATAAAACTATTTTTACGGATTTATCTCGCGTATATTAAAATCATTTTAGTTTAACTAAAATGATTTTAAAAATCATTTTAGTTTAATATACGCGAGATAAATCCGTAAAAATAGTTTTATTTCAATAAGTGTAGCTCGCGAAAACCTAAGAACACTACATTTTTTACATTTCTGGACTACATTTTGGAAAAAAAATTGTTTTATTGCATTAGAAAAAAAATCCTAGAATGAAAAAAAATCCTAGAAAATCCTAGAATGTAAAAAAATATTATGGACATTCTAAGACCTCCAATGCAACAAAACTAAATTGGCTAAAATGCAGTTCCCACTATGTTAATTTCTGCAGTCGATATATATAATTTGTATAGTGATAGCATGTGGCTCCTCTAACAGTGGACCTATTATCAACATAAATTAGGAGTTAGGAAGTAATTCAAAAGCACTCAAGCATGTTTTCTAAGAATGTATTTTATATGTCTCAATTTCGTCACAAACGTAATGTTACGTTGTAAATTTACTAATGTTTTCCTTTTATTCTAATTTGATACAATGTTTGCACTGTTACATTATTTATAGACAATCTGTTATTGTAACATCAATTTATCATTACAAAAGTTTCAAGTGTATTTAATAGACAATTGAATTTTTTATAAATCATTACACAATGAAACTACACTGAATGTATTCTAACTGGTTTTAAATGTGTCAACGAAACTTATTATCTTATGTATTAATATGAAAAGACAAACTTAAAATATAGTATCGTAGTTGCAGGGACATGTAAGGTTTTTTAAATTTAGTTTATAAAGAATGTCGTATATATACTAGTATATCCTTTTCCATAAATTTTAAGACAACTCTATTTGATAAACTGTTTCATGATTTTATCGCTGATAACCTAGAATTTTATGCTTCTGAACTACGATACTATTTAGTACAAATTTAATATAGATGCCAAACTGTCGAAAGTATACAGTTTTATTTTACAATTTTAGATGAATGTAATTGTGCCAATTTTATTAACCGTCTGGTTACCAATTTTACGCCTAGTCAACTTTTATGTGAAGTAGATTTGCCATACATTATGATGCTAATGAAGGCTACACGGGCGATACTTCATAATAAGTAATTAAACAATCGCTGTAATGAACAAGGTTTAGGTATTTGAATAACTCTGTTATTTATTTCGTATATTATATCTAAACCTATTATTCTACACTCTACACACACTACCAACTATTTCAGTCGCTAATTTGTTCAAAAAAATCCTTTAGTCTGAGTTCTAAACTATCTGAAAAATATAATGCGTGTAAGACAGTGTAGCCTTCGTCCAAATCGTAACGATTTCTATTATTTTTCTTCAATTTTGGACCAATGTGTTGTGACAGTTAATATCGAAGACTTATCGGTTTAGAGTCATTTTACATTTATTTGAATTTAGTAGATAGATACTCGTAAGTAGTTTCAAAAATACAAATACGATGAAGACACTAAGATATTTGAATATTTCTCTTTTTATAATTTAATCTGGCTTATGTTCCTTAACCTAGGCGAATAAATGTAATACTTACCTCCAGGTATTAGAGGACCTTAGGTTATTTAAATAAAATAGTAAATAATGGAGGTTAGGTTTTCATAATTATAACAAATTAATTAAATCATTGTCAATTTTTGTACATATCTTTCGTGTTTGTTTTATGGCATTAATAATGCGTTTTCTATTATTCATTTGTTAACTAAACTTTGCTTTAAATTATGTTAAAGATATCTTGTACATAGATACGGTTGTTCGTAAATCAATTGTGTTGTGTTTACGTAATTGGATTGTTATACACTATGTAAAATCGTGTATTATAGTGAAATAAACACACGAATATGTGATAAACAGCCTAAACTAAAAGCAATTAATACATATTAACAGAACTCTTAATTATAATAATACATACAGAATGTATTTAAAATCTTAACAAATATGAAATATGACAAATATGTATACCTATATTATAAAATAACATAAAGTAAATTAAATAAGGTATTGGGCAATTACCTAACTAAGCTGTAACCTGGGACATAGGTATGGTTAATTTACCGACTATATATACCATATTTATATGTACCTTGACAATATTAATTATATTATAATATTGTTGAGCGATCGCTTTTGTAAGGACCACAGGCCTTAGGTGAAGAACTATACAATGGGTATCTACAGCAGGCGCAAAACTGGCGCAAAGTTTACACAGGCAACTTCACTCGAGAGGCATTTAAATGCCTCTGAGTGAAGTTGCCTATGTAAACTTTGCGCCAGTCTCTTAAGTGCCTATCCAACAAAAAATATTGTACTTATTATTTTCAATTAGATAGAGTGTTATCTCTTTCGCACACAACCTATGTGACGCTTGTCGACGATTTTGATCAAGCTTTTACCAATACCGGACTTAAGTATTTTCGTGCGCAGTGTGCAGCAGAGATAACGCTCTACGAAGTCGAAACTAGCCGATTGTCTCTTTCGTAGGTTCGATGTGCAATATTTCTTGCTGGGTACTGTACAACTGCTGGGTGTGACAAGAAAGACCACGAGTTTAAATTTTGGCCTGATGAAAGCCATACAGCAACACGGGCCTCTGCGGACCGGAGGGGAGTAGCCCTAAGCAGGCTTTCCACTCTGTCAACGTTAGCACAAGTGGGCCTATGCCTGTCGCCAGATGTTTAAATGTGTGCGTGAAATTGACTATGTATTTTGTTAAGAGTCAAGGTGTGAGTTTCGTTGTGATTTTGTGTGTGTGTGTCACACAAATTTCCCTTCGCAAAAAATGATAGACTGTTTTGCATGGGTAATAAACACTATGGCTACTCCTCTTCGGCTGGTGGCCCGTGTGACTATGATCAATGCAAACAATTGTTGCATTTTTTTATATTTTTTTATGTCTGAAGCTTGACAGACAAGCAAACCGGCCACCTGATGGAAAGTGGTCACCGTCGCCTATGAACATTTGCAACACCAGGGGAGTTGCCAACGCGCTGCCAGCCCTGAAGGACTCTTTTGACGCCATTTTTGAAGAATCCCATATTGTAGCACCGAGGGAACACCTCCGAGGGCAGTTCGTTCCACAATTCACACGTTTAAAAGGCATAAAAGCATGCAGATTCCTTCTTGAGCATCCTCTCTGTACCATAAAGTCACAGCAATTGGTGACTAACTTCACCGACGTATTTAAATTTTTCTCGTACTGTAGGTACATACCATAAACGTTTTATTATTTAAAACAAATATTTATATTTAGTATAATTTTTTTCAAAATATATTTAATACAATCGCGAATACTACTGTTGTTCTGGGAAAAATAAACGTTTTATTATTTAAAACAAATATTTATATTCAGTATAATATTTTTCAAATTAAATTTAATACAATCGCGAATACTAGTGTTGTTCTGGGAAATTAATCTTTAATAATTAAATACCATGTCCCTCTGTTTCATTAATGTAATATTATGTTCTGTATGTGTTATTACTTTACTTCTTATTATGAAATTAAAGTGAAGTGCGTCCGATCAATATTTATTATATTGTCTATATAATTATCTCTAGAAAGAATTTAAAGACAAAATCAATGTCTGACTAAACCACGGTCGACGTAAATAGCACCATGTCTTACCATGCGCATTTTTATTTTTTCCATCAACTTGTATTCTATTCAAGATGGTGGAAACAAAATGCGCACTTAAGAATATTCTATCAACTATAGCTAATGACAGCATAAAATAGCCTTATAAATAAATTGCCAATCAAATAAATTTATTGTTTTAATTGATCCAATTTTATGCTTATAATATATTTATTAGCAATTGTAAATATGATTTTGTAATGCAAATTAGTCTTAGTAAATACGCTTTTTTACACATTAGAGATGTATCTAATTTTTGTTTAGAATTAATGAAATATAATTTTAAATTATTGACTAATTGGTATTTTATTTGGTGTCTCACATTCATTTTCTAATTTTTTTCCTTGTGATGCAGTAGGGTTAGCTTTTATGCTTATGGTTTTGACCGCAGATCAAGTTTCAAGTAGCGTTGCCGAACTCTCGATAGTGAAACTACTGTTACTGTGTACTCTTGACCTCGAAAATCAAGTTTGGGATATGGATTGGACTATCAATAGTATCTTTACAACCAATATTATCGACACTATCGATAGTTCAAAACATGGTATAATAATACTATTGATGATCTGCAATAGTATCGATACTATCGATAGTATTTAACTTTGATAGTCTATACTATCGATATTCTCACTATTGGCAGTATTGGCACACTATCGATAGTAGCATACTCGATAAGGCATCACTAAATCACTAGACGCGGGCGTTGTAAGCGAATCTCAGGTGGAACACACGTCGTTCATTTTTTCGAATTCCCGCTACGTTTTGATGAAAGCTCACTCCGACTCACCAATATTTTGTGGGCAAAGTGGGCGCTATGCGGTCGTGAGCAGTAACGACATCTATGATTTCGAACGATCGCTCGCGACGACCACAGGCTTTGGGGAACGATACACAAAGGGCGTTACTACGGTCGATAAGTGGAACGCGCCCAAAGCTGACACAGTGCACATACACAGTGTTGCCAACCCATACGATAATTTAGACAATGAATTTCAAAACGTACGTGTAATAAATAATAATAATGGCAACCCATTATACGTCCCACTGCTGGGCACGAGTCTCTCCCCTTTTTTTGGGGGGAGGCCTGGAGCTTACTCCACCACGCTGCTCCAATGCGGATTGATGGAGGTGGGTGGGTTAGTGGCCAACCCACTGTCGGATGTTTTCAAACCGCCCATTAGGCCTCCGACAAGGTTTAACGACTGCTATCCATCGATAGCAACCGGGACCGACGGCTTAACGTGCCCTCCGAAGCACGGAAACGCGCATTTAATTTGCCACTAGCGGTCACCCATCACACTACCCGACCGCGCCCGTAGTGCTTAACCGAGCAGATCGCTTACGATCTACACCAGCCGCTGGGCCATGCGCGCTTCAAAAACGTACGTGTACGAACGATAATTTTGAGTCATTTAACCCATTCAATGCGGCAACCAATTTTACTCTCACTACCCAGATACGGCATAGATTTCAGCGTAAACGCCGATCGGCGTGAGCCGCACCTGATAAACAAAACAAAACACGCCAAATGCCCCTGATCTATGCTTGCCTTTACGGAACCCTTCATATACGTGTCCGACTCGCACTTGGCCAGTTTTTAGGATTTCGTACCTAATAGGTAAAAACGAAACTTTTAGAGGTGGAGTCCCATACAAAAAACGTGAATTTAAAAAGAAAATATCTTAGGGAAACTTTCGTGCGCGAGTCAGCTTCTTAAAAAAAATTATGTAATAGATTTTTTTTGCTGTTTGTTTAAAAGAATATAAATAATATTATATATATATCTTTTTTAAAACCAATAAAAATAAAGTTGGTAATCCCTGGAATACGCCGATTGGCGTTTTCAGCACCAGAGTAAGAAAACTCAACGTTTCTAGAACTGAAATATCCATAAACTACTTGTACCAGGCATTTCTTTTATAAATTACAAGCACATTGGTCTATATTTTATTATTAAATCATAAGATGTGGATAAAGTATTAAACAATTCTACATTACGCCGATCGGCGTGGTCCGATTCTGAGTATGAAAAAATAATACGCCGATCGGCGTGCGCCGCATTGAATGGGTTAAGATGTTTCTTTATGCAAATTGTCCGTGTGTACGATAATTTTTCGACAAAAACATAATTTGCAAGTAAGATTAACTTAACGTTGACATAAAGAATGACAATGACAGCAGTTGACATCTTGACATGGCATCACTAATTTGACGTTTCGTGCATCTGTGGTTTCGTGGTGATACGTCGTGTTTTTTATAAGGTTACAAAATATTCAAGAAATTGGCAAAAAGTGCTTTAAAAAGTAAACTATTCGATAATATTCATTAAAATTAGATAAAGTAAGTGTATCGATGAAACGTACAATACATTGGTATAGAGCGGAGTATCTTGAAGGTTACCCTAACAAGTACGGGTATATGTCTGAAAGTATACAGAGAAGTTTTGTGACGGTAAAAACTTGATATTAGTCGAGAAATGAGCATCTCTGGGGAGGAAGTATCTTGGATTACGTGGTTTTGCAGCCTCCATGGCAACGAGTTTTTCTGTCAGGTGCGTTAGAATAAAGCTGATTATCTGATTATCAATTTGCATTTTGGAGTGGTACAAGTACTATTTATAGTTGGCGATGACCACATTTAATGATAGTGTTGGTTGTATGTTTGTTGGGTTGTATAGAGTAAGTTTAAATTAACTGTATGTCTATTGTAGGTAGATGAGGACTATATAAATGATAAGTTCAACCTAACGGGACTGAGCGAGCAGGTGCCGCACTATCGCGACGCTCTGGACATCATTCTAGATCTAGAACATGGTAAGATGTAAAATAATTGATGAGCAGGCGAAATGAAACCAGACTTGTCCAATAAACAATTGTTTTGCAGGAGGGCATAAAATTTGAATGAAGTAAATGTAAGTTAAATCAGGACAAGTCAGTTTCTGCATGAAAAGGCAAATTTACATCTTTATTTTGAATATTAAAGAGCTGGACTCATCAGTGGCATATAAAAAAGGAAAAAAAAATCTATATATTTATAATCTATTATTCGATATGTGGACAAGTTAGGTTTTGTTTGCCAGCTCCTCAATTAGAATAGGAAATTAATAATTGCCTCAGTAGTTTATTGACAGCAGATGACTACTGCTATGATGGAGCCCTGGGTTTGTTTCCTGGGTTGGAGGGTGAACTATTTGAGATTTTTCCATTTTGTGCAATTTTCTCAGTGCTACTCTAAAAGTTTGGTTATGTATTTTATTTTTAAAGAAAAATGGAAAGAAAAATTTGACTTCAGGTGAGACTCAAACTCGCGGCCTACTGGGAATCTAGTCCAGCCGCTCTTCCAATTGAGCTACTGAAGTCGTTAAGTTTGGTTATGTGCCTGGAAATATGGTAGGCTATTCAATGCGACAAAACATAGTCAAAGTTGGATACACTCCAGTCTACTTATTTGTATGTAGGTATGTATGTATGTATGGATGTATGGAGATAAAAGTAGCCTAAGTTACTCCTTGTCACATCAGATATCTGCCAGTGAAAGTCCCATCAAAATCGGTCCAGCCGTTTCCAAGATTAGCCCCGCCAAACAGACAGACAGACAAAAATTGTAAAAAATGTTGTTTTGGTATATGTACCGTGTATATACTAGGGTTGTTGAGGATTCCTCTTCCTCTTCGTCATAATGAGGAAGTTCCGCAATATTTTGGGTTCCTCAATCGATTCCGCATCCTCATAAATAAAAAGAAAAAAATCCTCTTCCGCTACCGCTTCCTCCAAATTTAAGACGAATTTATGAGGAATTTTAAAAGTTCGAAATATTCGGGGCTTTACGGAACTGTATCTATGGCAATACCTATCTTCTCTTCCATCACATCCTTTTTAGGAAGGCTGAATTGGTACATTTAATACGATGAGCTAAGAAACCGGTTGTCAGGGAAAACCGCTTTCAAATTATTTTTTATAAAAATTAACCTCCCTATAATTAATTTGGATAAATAGTATTCAATTCTTTTATTTTGATTAATAATATTCGACTTAAGTACCTAAGTAAGAAAGAAATAAAGACTGCATTCCTATTTTCATTTCAATTTCTAAATTAAATTGTATCATTCACTCATCTTTTTTTGTGTGTGTGTGTTGTGTAGATACGAGTATGTTACTGAACTCGTCTGTAACTGCTGGACCAATTTTTATGATTCATTATTGTGTGTGTTTTGAGAATGGTTTAGATTCATAGTTTGGTGCACTGGAAAATGCCCTTTTAATTATTTTTTTTAATGTATGTACGTATGTAGTTATGTACATAGAGACAGGACAGCGGATTTTGCGGGTTGGGTCCGCTAGTATTTATAATTTCGTATCATCCTCTTTTCATCTTTCTGAAGCGCGCAAGACCTCGCGGCTGGTGTAGAACGCAAGCGATCTACTCGATTAAGCGATATGGGTGCGGTCGGGTATGTGACGGGTGACCACTAGTGGCAAATTAAAATGCGCGTTGCCGTGCTTCGAAGAGCACGTTAAGCCCGTTTATTCCCATCGGCCTACTCTGAGACCGGCCGCCCCGGTGGTCGTTAGTTTCATTTGCCCCCTTCATAGTTATACTGCAATGGTTTATTCGCATTTCACATCGTACGTTAGGTACCAATAGTCGAAAATTGCCAACATCTTAGATCCATATTTTGACACCACTATCGAATTCAACACGCACAAGAACCATGAAAACGACACTCATGACGAAATAATTGACATATTGAAAAATTGTCACCTAAGTCAATTTTCGACTATTGGTACCTAACGTCCGATACGAAATGCGAAAAACCAGTATAACTATGAAGGGGGCAAATGAAACTAAAGACCACCGGGGTGGCCGGTCTCAGAGGGATGGGAATAAAGGGTTAAACCGACGGTCCCGGTTGCTATAGATAAATAGCAGTCGTTAAACCTTGTCCCAGGCCATATGTATGGGCGGTTTGAAAACATCCGACAGCGGGTTGGCCACTAACCGTTATCTCCACCAACCCGCATTGGAGCAGCGTGGTGGAGTAACCTCTAGACCTTCCCTCAAGAAGGGGAGAGACTCGTGCCCAGCAGTGGGACGTTTCAACGGTTCATTATTATTATTATATCATTAACTGCCTCAGTAGCATAGTGGTAGCAGGCCACTACTACTACGCTGGGGGTCCTGGGTTTGATTCCCGGGTCGGGGACTATCAGAGGTAACGGTTAATCTCTGGTGCTATTGGGATTTTTCCATTTTCTGGAAGTTTCCCAGTATGTAGCTCGGAGATGGCAACAGGTTCGCCACCTGTTACATGGGCCAAAACGTAACCGGCGAGTCGTGGGTGTTTGCATGTATGCTTGAATGCATGCATTTACCTCTGCCTACCCCTTCGGGGATTACAGGCGTGAAGTTACCCACATTCTTCCTCTTCCGCTTCCTCATCCGCATCCTCTTCCTCATTAAAAAATCCTCTTCCTCATCCGCATCCTCTAAATTTGCGCGTCACAATTCCTCTTCCTCCTCCTCTTCCTCATAATCACTACCTCAACAACCCTAATATATACATATGCATTTAGTAAAAAGCGGCTATTTTAATATTACAAAAAGACACTCCAATTTTATTTATTTGTATAGATGTATGTCGGAGTGTAATCTAAATGTGACTACTGGCGCCATCTAGTTTGTCGGAGACGTAACCTAATTATGACTAGACTAGATTGTTTAACAGATAATTCTAGGTGGCGCCACAGTCGTGTTAGGTACTTGGATTTGTTACCTTAGAAGGGATAGTGACTTGCCGATATCGGGTTTATAAAGGCTAGCAAATAGTTCATGACAGTCAGTCATAGAGTAACAGTTGATCAGTCACAGTCACACAGTTGAATCGAATTATTATAGGGCAGTTATGCTGCCAGTTAGAACAGTGAACGTCAGTGATATCAAAATGATATAACGCGGGTAGTTCTGAATCAAATGTGCAGAAGACTAGTGATAGTAGTAGTATCGTATCCTGGTAAATGTGGTTTCCCGGTCCGAAGGGTTTCTTGCCCGTTCTTCCCTGCCGGAAGTAATAGAATGGGCGGATCTTTGGCAATATACGACTTACTTCTGCCAACCTGTGCTTTATTTCATCATCCGCTCGAGTACCCACCTACAGATGCCCACAAGCACGAGTAACATATCGGTTTAAGGAAAGACACGCCCACAATACTAACTAGATATCGGGACTGGAGAGCCCTCATGCCGATATGTATAGATGTTGCCTGTAAATGTAATGCCTTTTACATTTACAGGCAACATTATTAATTGTTGTGCTTCCTTGGTTGTTATCAAGAACGTATCAAAATTGATACAATTCTTTTATTACAAAAAAAAGTATATTTAAATACACAAATTTGTATAACTGTGGCATAAGTTGTGTAAGCTACTGAAGAACCAATAATAATTGCGGCATTCTAACTGCATTCCCATAATAGCAGTCCCATGATCTTCATGGATTGTGGATTAGAATGATATTTTTGTTATTCTGAATATTTATTTATTTATTTATGGCTTTGTATCCATACATGTATGTTGAAGAATTGTATATATATTATATTTGTATAATTTATTATTGTTGCTGCTCAGCAACAGTATGTCTCTGAAGGGTAAAAGCGTCCTCCATCTGATTAAAACGTCTGCTGTCTTGAGCCACATTCATCCAGTTTACCTTAGCTACTTTTACAATGTCATCGCCCCAACTTTTCTTTGGCCGGGCTATGGATCTCTTGCCTATGGGTCCGAGCCATTTATATTGTTGCTTATATATTGTATAATAAAATTATCAAATTGTACATTTTTACTGGTGGTAGAGCTCGAGTGATGGAGGCACCACAGCATTCATCTGCCACACAACCTCTATCTGCCACCAAATCGTAGTGTTCAGCAATATTCACTGTAATAACTATCACAGACATAACAACTTAGGTCTCAGGGGTGGCAATGCACCACCCACTTTCCTTACATGATAAAAAAAAACATATCATTAATATTTATCTGTTTTCTTTATTTTTAAACATCATTTAATTATTTTCTCTTAGATGATGAGGAAGAGAACCCAGAACATTCTGACTTAATGGAGCGAGCCTCGGAGATGCTGTATGGGCTGATACATGCCCGTTATATATTGACTAACAGGTGAATATTGCATTGGTATGTACAAGATATTAATCGTCTGCTTTAGATAAATATGCATAGAAATAATTTTTCATTTTGTAAATGGATGAAAAAGACAAATAATACAAAACTAATAGTATGAAGAATATATGATAATTTGAAGAATTGGTAGTTACTGGTGGTAGATATCCAGTGATGGAGCTCGAGGATGTAGTACCACCGCATAACCTTAATTACTAGCCGCTAAATCAGCCTTACTCATTCTTTCTTCTACAAGGGCGGAAAAAATTTCAGCAATAGTAGCATTGCTGCAACATGAATTAATTTAGATGGTAGTGTTCAGAACGTTCATGTTCCAATCACTTTATTATTTTCCTTTAATTTCCGGCACAGAGGCATCTACCTTAAAATCTCTGTTTTAATATATATATATATATATATATATATATATATAATATATATATATATATATATATATATATATATATATAAATCAATTGCTGTTCGTTAGTTTCGCTAAAACTCGATAACGGCTGGACCAATTCGGCTAAAAGTCTAGGGAAGGTTTAAAAGGTAAGTAAATATGAAGGAATTGAAGAAATAGTAAAACCACAATTTCATTTTTCTATACAAATAGTCTGTATCTATCACACCTTTGACACATTATTTCTTTCTGAGGCAATACGGAGTTTGCTGGGTCAGCTAGTATAGAATATAGATGCTAATGCTAGAACTTTAGGAACTGTATGCTTTTTGTTTGATGGAAATTGCCTTATCCCCCTTATTCATAAACGTATTTTAGCTAAAGTCTCTCCTTTGTATTTTTCTATCCAGCACATTTGACAATGCAACTGACAAAGCATATTATAACTAAAACGTATCTAATGTAAGTTTATGAAAAAAAAATGTACAAAGTAAAACACAAGTACAGTGTTTTACTTTGTACATTTTTTTTTTCACTTTCTCACGTAGGTACTTTGTTAGCGTAGCGTTTTTTGGCCGACGCAATTTTTTTTTTATGCCCCTGGATTAGTATAACCTTAAGTTTTGTGGGGTCGCAAAGGATGCAAGGGGTTTTCGCGCTGTATCTCGTATACTAGCAACCGTATAGTAACATTTTATTAGATACTTGCTGACCCGGCGAACTTCAAACCGAAAAACGTAACTTCGCGCCTGTAATCCCCGAAGAGGTAAATGCATGCATTCAAGCATTTTAAGCATACATGCAAACACCCACGATTCGCCGGTTGCAATCCGGAGCCTGTCGAAATTTCCGGGCACATAACCAAACTCCGAGCTACTGGGAAACTTCCAGAAAAAGGAATTATCTTTGATAGCCCCCGAACCGGGGAATTGAACCCAGGACCCCAGCGTAGTAGTAGTGCCCTGCTACCACTAGGCTACTGGGGCAGTTAGGTTACGTAACCCCTTAAAAATACTTTGAGCGAATGAACCAACAGACGCGGGCTTAGGCCACCTAGGCAGTCGTAAATGCTTTCTAATGCTTTAAAACTCCATAAATATCAGCTGTTTAGCCAAAACAACATAAAGTAAGTTAGGTTTATTAGTACTATTGTATTTATATTTGAAAAGAAAAACATTTTGGGATGTGAAATATTTTTTTCAGAGGATGCGGCCAAATGTTGGAGAAATTTAAATCAGGTGATTTTGGACGATGCCCAAGAGTCTATTGTGAAGCCCAACATTTTCTGCCACTTGGTAAGTGAAGCCAATTTATCAGTAAAACAGTAGAAGCTCGACCGTTTAGGTAATTGAAAGAGATTTTAAGGTTTTCAACTTTATAACTGATCACCCAAAATATGAAGCCTACAATCCTGTCATGCAGTCAGAATAAAATCGATTATGCCACTCACTTCTTTTAAAAATTAAAGGCACACGTTTCATTTTAACTGCAAAGGAGACATTTCCAAAATCTATAAAGCTTGGGCCTTGTATGTTATAAATGAGAGAAGAAGCATAAAATACTATTTTTTTTTTTTTTTTTTATGTAACCGAAGTGGCAAACAAGCATGCAGATCACATTGATGTTAAGTGATGACTGCAGCCTATAGACACCCACACAAAGACCAAGGTCAAAATGCAGATGCGTTACCACTCCTGAGGCCTAAGGTATTACGCCTCTGTGCCGGAAATTACAGGGCCGTACATTACCACATGACCGGAACACGACAGTGCTAAACACTACCATTTAGCGGCAAGTATATTAGGTAATGCGGTGGTGCCTACGCCCGCGAGCTCCGTCACTGGAGCTCTACCACCAGTAAAAAATCATTTTCTACTAAATCATTTTCAGCTATTCAAATTGTTTATCAATCAATTGTCGTTAGTATACGTCTTCAAAACAAGAATGTCATAGTAGAATGTCATTAGGGTGACATATTGTCATACAAAAATTATATAAAATAAATATTTCCACTGACCGCGGAGCGTTTGACGGGTCGGACGCGGTTGCTTTTTCTTTGTGAATTCTCGATCACATTTTGTGTTTTTATTGTAACATTTTTCATTTAATCTGTTGTTTGTGTTCGTTGTTGTTTATGTTAAGTGTTTTATATTTGTAAGTAGTTTATTTTCCGTTTTCCCCTGTGTTCGAGCATAGCGCCTGCTCGAATTAATTAGCAACGATATGTCGCACCATTTTAGCTGGAACTGTTTCATAAGGTTTTATATAAAAATCATAGTCATATTCATTGTGTCTTCCACCTTTGCTCATATCGGAGACAATACACGTATTTTAATCACATTTTGGAATTTTTATTGAAGAGTTGGCTAAGTCCCCAACACCCTGTATAAATTCAGTGTTAAATTTTTTTTTTTTTTTTTAAGTGCCCACTTATTTTTTACTTAGTTTTCCTTTTCTTATTCTTCATTATTGACTTCCCGCCATAATGAATGAACCACCTGACCCGGGCGATCCGGGTCTCACTACCAGCAATTCCTTTGGGCCGTTTTCATACTATTCTGGATAATACGAGGGTGGATCCAAAAGTTCGTGGCCCAAACTACAAGGAGATAAAATATCTTTTTAAATTTACCGTCATTTGTTAGTGTGTCTCATATTAATTTATTGTGCGCAGTTTCATTCCGATACTGCACAATATTAATTTTCTGTGATTATTTGTTTTAAGCATTCTGACGCGATTTTCAAAAATGGAGAAAATTGAACATTGTGCAGTAATTAAGTACCTCAATAAAAAAGGCCTGTCACCAAAAGACATCCATCAAGATATGGTGGGCACTTTGGGGGAGTCTGCTCCATCGTATTCCAGTCACGAAGTGGGTAGCTGAGTTTAAGCGCGGTCGTGAGAGCATTGAAGATGATCCTAGGAGTGGACGGCCTACAACCTCTACTACGAAAGAAAACATAGATAAAATTTGTTATCTCGTATTGGGTGATCGACGTTTGACCATTGGTAAGATAGCTGAGACAACAGACATTAGTTATGGCCGGGTGCAACACATAATAACGAAAGAATTAGGATTCCATAAGGTTTCTGCTCGTTGGGTCCCGAGGTTGCTTTCAGCTGAACAAAAACGAGTTCGATTCACAATTTCGCGAGACTGTTTGGAACTTTTTGAGACTGATCCCGAGGACTTTTTGTCTACATTTGTTACCATGGAGCTCACCACCATATTCCTGAATCAAAGCAACAATCCAAACAGTGGAAAAGATCTGACTCACCTACACCGAAAAAGGCTAAGGTTGTTTTGTCGACTAACAAAGTCATGGCTTCTGTTTTTTGGGATGCGAAGGGCATTATTTTTGTAGATTATTTACCGAAAGGTCAAACTATTAATTCTAGTTATTATTGTAACCTTTTACGAAGACTCCGAGAAGAAGTAAAAGAAAAAAGGCCGGGAATGTTGCGTAAGAAAGTTTTGTTCCATCAAGACAATGCACGTGTTCACACTTCGGTTGAAACAATGTCTGTAATCCATGATTGTGGCTACGAATTGCTGCCCCACCCACCTTATTCGCCGGATTTAGCCCCCTCAGATTATCATTTATTTCCAAATTTTAAAAAACATTTGGATGGCTCGAAATTTTCGACCAAAGATGAGGTGATAGTCGCAGTAAACGAGTATTTCGCCGACCTTCCGGAATCTTTTTTTTTCGAGGGGATAATCAAGTTGCAGTTCAGGGGGAAGAAGTGTGTTGAGCTAGATGGAGACTATGTCGAAAAATAAAAATAAATTTTGACTCACTTTTCTTACATTTTCTTGGTCGGGCTTCGAACTTTTGGATCCACCTCGTAACATAAAAGACCTTCCAAATGTAACCACAAATAATATTGAGGCTTGTTCAAAACATTTTATAGATATTATAAATGACGCGGCAGAACAATCTTTTCCAAAGAAATGTATCTGTAATAAACATCCATCCCCACCATGGTGGGACCATGAGTGTACCTCAGCAGTCTTAGAAAGGAAACTAGCTGAAGAAACATACTCGTCAGATATGACATCGGCGAATTTCAATGAACTCAGCTGGGTAACTGCCTTGTGCCGTCTTGCTCTTCGAGCTAGAAAGCCGGAGGGCTGGAAGACATACTGCGCTTCTATTTCTCCTGACACCCCTGCGTCAACAGTTTGGAAACAAATTCGACGATTCCGTCTGTCAAAATCACTTCAGACCCGCTTTCCTATCCCCTCGCAAGAATGGGCAGATAAATTTATGGATAAGATTGCACCGCCCACTGCCCCTTCAGCTGAGGAACTTCAATCCATACGTTTTTCAACTCTTCCAACACAATCCTCTGATCCTTTGGAAGCGCCTTTCTCTCTATATGAGTTAAAGACGATTCTAAAGAGTACCAAAGATTCCACTCCTGGTTTAGATGGCATCCCTTATTCATTCCTATCCAAAGCTTCTGATGCCACCTTAGAGTACTTCTTAGAGCTTGTAAATGTCATTATGGATACGGGCTGCATTCCAGTGTCCTGGAAATCTCAAATAATTCTTCCAATTCTGAAACCGAACAAAGATCCTAATGATCCAGGCTCTTATCGCCCTATCGCTCTGTCGTCTGTCCTTGTAATAACCGCAGAACATCTTCTCAAGAATCGTAACGAGTGGGCTATTGAAAGTAGGTGCCTTCTGGCTCCTAGGACAGCCTCAGCATATTTACTTCTCAAATCCGTATTTCCTTTTCCCATAATCATAGTGTCGTAGATGCTTTTCTTGATATTTCCTCTGCCTACGATAACGTTCAACTTCCCATCCTCAGGGAAAAACTCCTCCAGCTGAGAATGCCGATGAAGTGGATCAACTGTATCATGAACTTATTTTCTGAACGTGTTGTTCATTTGAGATGTAATAATCCTAACATCAGTAGTACCCGTATTATTTATAAAGGTCTCCCACAAGGTTATGTCCTTAGCCCAATCCTGTATAATATTAACACCCATGATTTAGAGTCCTCTATCCCTAGCCCGTGCCAAATACTTCAATATGCTGATGATGTGTTACATTTTGTTTCTGACCCATGCATCATCAAGGCCTCTGAATTAATATCCCTCTCACTACGATCTTTGAGTGTATGGCTCGGTGCTAATGGCCTTGAGCTGTCCGCTTCCAAAAGTACTGTGGTGGTTTTTACAAGAAAGCGATCCATCCCAGCTGTTGATATTTCTATAAATAACTGCCCTATTCCTGTCAAGGATCACATTAAATTTCTTGGCCTTATCCTGGACTCCAAATTAAAAGGAACATTTGATTATATTGATGCCAAATGTCAAAAACTCTTAAACATTTTTCGCTGTTTATCAGGTGTGTGGTGGGGAGCTCATCCCTTACTCTGAAGCTTCTGTATAACTCTATTTTTAGGAGTGTTCTTGACTATGGCTCATTCTTGCTGGATCCGGCCAATAAGGCCGGCCTCAGGAAGCTTGATCTAATACAGTCGAGGGCACTTCGCTTAATAACAAGAGCAATGAAGACAGTCCCACAAATGCCTTACAAGCGTTGATCCGCCACTTAACTGCAGACGTCAATTCCTTTCCGATAAATTCCTTTTTAGAATCTTTATGTTTTCATGTCATCCTCTTTTTTCTATCTTGGAGCAATTATCACATCTGATTAATTCTTCAAACTTCTGGGCATCCAAACAGCCTCCTCGCTTAGTCAACAGCTACTTGAAATTTAAAGAACTTGGTGCACCCGTTCACCGGTCCCGTAACTTGCCAATATTTAGCTACGCATATGAAACTTTAATATCACAACCTCGAGTCATTCTTAATATTGGTGTTAATAAGCATGATCCCCACGCGAAGGAAATCTTTAAATTCTTAATTGACAGGGACTGGCAAGGTTGACATTCGATTTTCACGGATGCCTCTAAATTCTCCGATAATGGTTGCGTTGGTGTTGGCGTTTATCACGCTGAGTTCAATATCGTGCAAAAAATTAAGTTTCCTCCAGAAACAACAGTTTTTACGAGCGAATGTTTGGCTATCTTAGAGGCAGTAAAATACGCAATATTGTTTAAGCTACCCCAATCACTAATCTTCTCTGATTCCTTAAGTGCACTCCAGTCAATCCTTTCAAATCCATTTACAACAAAATCTAGTAATACTATCATCCTACAGATTAAAGATGCACTCATAACTCATTATCTCAAGAGCGCGGCTTATCTGTTGTTCTTGTTTGGATTCCGGGTCACTCCGATGTGTTGGGGAACAAACGAGCGGATGAAGTGGCGCGAGACGCTGTGTCCTCCGGAGACATCTATCCCTACAAAATTTTTCCTCACGATTTAATTCTTCAACCCAAAAAATATATTCAAGATGCATGGTCAAATCATTGGCCCATTCATTCTACTGGTTGTAAAGGGGTTTATTATGGAAAGATCCAATCGGATATCCCAAACAAACCGTGGTTTTTTAAATTCCGTTTCCCAAAAACCATAACATCTGTTATTTTCCGCCTGCGATTCGGCCACTGCTGTACCCCAGTTTTCCTGAATAAACTCAGGATCAGGGACTCGTCCATATGTGAAAGTGGCTTGGAAGACGGAGACGTCAATCACATATTTTTGTCCTGTCCTCGTTATATTCGCTCCCAATTTATGAGAACTCTGCAGAAACTTGTCCCCTTTCCTATTAATATTCCTACTCTCCTATCCCTATCCGTATCAAATAAAAAAAACCTTTACTGCATTGTAAATTTTGTACATATAAATAAGAATGTAACTATTGTATATATATATATATATATATATATTTAAAATTGACGTGTTATATAATAATATTTTAAAATTTATCCATTACTTCTTTCATGTGGCGTTGTTACTAAATACTAATCATTGGTTTTGTGTAGATTAAATGAAATTTATAACGTGGCATAATGAAGAATGTTACCTAATTTTGTATATTAGCACTCCATATTCTCTGTCAAAAATAAAAAATTCTGGTGAAAGAATTACTTCGATACGTCAATTAGTTTCCGATTTAGAAGTAAAACAAGTTGTAACCGCACGACGTGAGCTGCCGGTGACGGTGTGACGTCATAGTACAACACGCTGAGTCTGGCTCACGCAGTCCGCTCGCGGTTACGCGTCCAGGCCGTCGAAATTATACTTATTACTTTTAAAAATGTCCAATCCAAATACTAGAAACTCATGTGTTGTACCTAAATGTAAAAACACAACTTCCAATTCGCCGGAAAGGTTGTTTTTTATAGTTCCAAAGGACGCTAATATGCGAAAGAAATGGAAGCTATGAAGAGGTTAGATCCATTTGGAGATGAAAGTACAGTTTATTGTTGTGAAGATCATTTTGACGTAAGTATAGTGATCACATTTTATGTAGGTACATAAGTAATAATAATTATTTTCATCTTATAATGAAACAATTTCTAACCGGATTGGTCGACCAATTTCTAACGTGATTGACAATAAACAGTGATCGTGAATACCTAAGACATTACTATTATAATCATTTGTAGTTTACATTTATTTATTACCTATAAAAATTAAATCTGGTCAGAGGTGCAAAACCTTTGGTCGTGTCAGAACTTTCCGTTATGTTTTTATATAGTGTTACATACTAAAATATCTTGAGAACAATGCAGCTGTTTTACGTTATCCTTTGTTTTCTATACAAGTTTGAATCTATACTAGACGGTGCCTACTGCTCTGCTCGCGTAGGCTAGGTGTAGATGGCTAATAAGATTTTTTTTTTGTTTTAGATTGAGAATGATATGGAGAACTATACTAAATATAAGTTGGTCGGGGGAAGAATTAAGCTAAAACAGGGTATGGTTCCACACAAATTCAAATGTCAACAGGAAGAGGAAGATAAACCTCAGAGATCTGCAGTGCAAAAACGTAATCGTATAGAATATTTTGAGAAATTATTAAATAAAGATAAAACTTCGGCGTTAGAAAAACCTGAAGAGATATTCGTTGCTAGCTGTGAAGACGAAACAATAATAGAAGATCCCTTAAGTTTTGGAAATAATAATCAGTGTTTAGAAATATCAAAAAAAAAGTAAGGGAGTGCAGTTCAGACATCACCTATTCTTTTCAGTTGAACATAACCAATAGCATCATCGCCATAGCTGTCTCTTGCCGATCTGAAATAAAATTTCAAATAAAAAAAAATGGACTTACGTATTTTGTTAGTAAAAAAAAATAAATAAATAAAAAGTGCATTTGTTCAAAATTCACATTTTCAATTAAAAATAAATTCAATAAAATGGCCTTACGTATTTTGTAAGTAAAAAAATACAAATAAAAAAAGGTTTAATACATCTGTAACGGTCAACCCAGTACATCTACATACTAGGTACCTATCCTACTTCCTGCTAATAGGTATTATAAATGCCAAAGTTTGTGAGTGTGTGTGTGTTTGTTATCTTTCACGCAAAAACTATGGACGAAGTCTGAAATAACACATAGGCTACTTTTAATCCTGGGAAAATGTGCAGTGCCCGAGGCAAAAGCGGGCGAAGCTGAATATAATAATAGCTAAATGGCGGAAGCTAGTTTACATTAATAAATCAATGTATGTAAGTATTTATTTAAATTTACTTAGAAGCGCGGTACCTATATGTACATACGTACCTTCCTATAGCTACAATACTACACTTTACCGTGAAAATTCTCGTCGTGTGGTTCTACTAGTTATTTGAGTTGCATTCTTCCATTACAACATTGGTTGGGTATTTTATTTTGATAAAACAATTTGAACAGATAAACTATAGGTATTAAGTATAAGTAGTAGCAAGGAAAGTTTACTTACCTTTGCATTTTTATGCCTCGCATTTCGGCGGCAACAAAATCACTATATAGATAATGCGCAACCATTAATCCATTTATTTTAGGTAGATTATCTGATTGTCCTTTTTCAAATCCTTCATCCATTTTATTAATCGAATAATATTTACTATTATTACACTATAAACGTAATACACGGACGAAAACAACAAAATACTGCCCATAATTGATACTGAGCGGGCCGCGGCGCGTTCGCGCGTTGTGATATGACGTCACAAGCGATCACGTGGCTATTAGCGGGATTCGATATTTTTCGAAACTTTGAATGCCTATAAAATCAAAACTACTAGGTATTTTTTACTTCAACAAAAACTAGTGTATTTGTATACATACAGGCTTTACTGTGACAAAATTTCAAGCGATTTAGCATACTTAGTAACATTCTTAATTATTCGTACCGTTGCGTTAACTCTTTCAAAAATCAAACGTGATGCTGGCAGATACCTATCGGTGAAAGCCAAAATGAAAAAAAAAAATCCGACAAAAAAAACAATAATTCAAAATTAACAAACACAATTATTTTTTGAATATTTTTCCACGATTCTACGTATTTTTCTTTTGATATAGTGCACAAGGCGCGGGCTCAACATGAAACTTGTCTTTATTTTAAAGAAAAATGGAAAGAAAAATTTGACTTCAGGCGAGACTCGAACTCGCGGCCTACTGGGAATCTAGTCCAGCCGCAGGACTTCAGTAGCTCAATTGGAAGAGCGGCTGGACTAGATTCCCAGTAGGCCGCGAGTTCGAGTCTCACCTGAAGTCAAATTTTTCTTTCCATTTTTCTTTAAAATAAAAATATATTTCACAAGCATGTGTTAATGCGAAATAATATAAAACAATGAAACTTGTCCTTTAGGTTGCACAAGTAAAACGACGTGTGTGGTCACAATTTTTGCGCAAACTCATACGACAACCTGTCATTGTTAGCTTGTGCAAGCCTAAACTTGCGGAGATAAAACGTAACTACGTCATGACCCCCTCGTCAACTAGCGGAATAATTCTCTTCTACTAAAAGAGAAGATACACTAGACCACTAGTGCAGTCAGTCAACCGAACAAGGGCGATCCAACCATTCCAATGGGGCGGTAGTATAGATACAATAACGCAAGATGGGCAGCAGCGTCCTGCGATAAACTACCGCCACTGCGATCGCGATTATGGCATTTAATATGTAATAATACTAAATAACACTTCGTCGTCCCGATTTCCCCGCATCACCCATTAACCCCGCTGGAGAGGCAGTTGAATAAACTTCAACAATGAGGTTGCGAGCGGTCTATTTTTAGTTAATTTCGTTACGTAGTTAGTGCAACGACTTATTTCACGATTGTTTTACGTCATAACCCTACGTGCTACATTTCTATATGCGCATGTACTGATTGATCCGTGTAATAGGTAACCAGAATAAGCGTTTGTATGGAAATTTAGCAGAGTGTGCTGGGTGTGCTTATGGGTAGGCTTTGGTCTATAAGTGGACATCTTTCAGCTGCTATGATGATGATGATGGCATTATATTTCGTAGCGCTGACTTAAGTTAGTGTTTGTTACGGCAGGCCTATCTGACGTGCCGGGCGAGACCATGGTGAAGCTGTACTGTCCCCGCTGCATGGACGTGTACACACCGCCGCTGGCGCGCCACCATAACATCGACGGCGCGTACTTCGGCGCCGGCTTCCCGCACATGCTGTTCATGATGCACCCCGAGCACCGCCCCAAGACGCCCGCCAAACTGTTTGTGCCCAGGTAATTTTGTAATTATATTTTTAAATAGATAAAACATTTTAAATATTATCTGGAGAACCTGAAGAAAATTTCCTGGTTTTTTATTTATTTATTTGAAATATTTTTTCAACTCACCGGAATAAAAATCTACTGTTCCTAAGAAAGACCATTTTTATTCTGGAGAGTTAAAATTATTTTTAATTTTCTTTAAATTCCCTTTATTATATTTCAAAACAAACTCTTTTTGCGTACCTTTTTAGGGTTCCGTAGTAAACAATTAACCCTTATAGTTTCGCCATGTCTGTCTGTCTGTCTGTCTGTCCGGCCTAGGTTTAGCGCAAAAACTGTAGGTATTACAGACTTGAAATTTGGCACAAGTATACACCTTAATCACGCCGACAAAATGGTAGAATAAAAAACTGAAAAAAAAATATTTAGGGTACCTCCCCTACAAGTAACGCGCGGATATTTTTTTTATTTTTAGTTTTCTATATAGCGTGGGATATTGTTGGATAGGTCTTTCAAAAATATTAGGAATGTGCCAATATCATTTTTCGATTTAGTTAACAGTTTGTATCTTGTTAAGCTTGTGCCAATTTTTGTTAGAGTCAAGTGTCTCAGGGAGTGTCCCTCTACCAACTAAACGGTAGAAATTCAAACGTTACGGCAATAGTAGCTATACAACACTATACAACGAAATTAAAAGGAAATCTATTACACTTATGTTGGCTTTACAAGTTTGGAGTAATAGTCGACCAAATGTATTTTACTCGAAAATTTTACTAAACTCCATAGAAAATATTTATATAGGTATTTTTTTCATTACATTTTTCAAGCCTAAAAACTACGGAACCCTACACTGCGCGTGGCCCGATACTTACTTGACCGGTTTTTTTTTGTACAAATCTAGCAATGAAATGTGTCGTGTGTAGCAATTTTTTTTTATGTCATGAAAGTGGCAGATAAGTATGCAGTTCACATTGATGTTAAGTGATGACTACAGCCCATAGACACCTACACAAAGACCAGAAGTAAAAAAAGCAGATGCGTTACCACTTCTGAGGCCTAAGGTAAGGTGTTATGCCTCTGTGCCGGAAATTACAGGGTCGTACAAAATGATTAGAGACGGGCGCAATAATCACTCAGTGCCTTTTAAATCTTGCACATACTGTAAATATTTACTCAAAAGCATTACTTAACATATTTTTTTTTCAGATTATACGGCTTTAAAATTCATCCTCTAGCTTATGAAGCACAACAGGAAGCAGCTGCGAAGTCGAGCTTAGCTATGTTGCTATGATGGTTGCAAGAAAAATACGTTTGCCACAAATATCGTTCGTTATTTTACCAAAAAAAAAAAATAATTTTGATTGTATTTATACTATGGTAGAGATTCAGAATATATTGTACTTATGGCCGCCGTTATCTCAATTGTATTGTACAAAAAAATCTGCTGATATGTATTTATATTATGTTGTAAAACAATTTTGATAACTTTTTACTCCAACATGACTTGAATACACAATAGAATAATAAAAGTATCTATGTAATTAAATAACCTGTAAGTAAATAATTCGCAAATTTTAATATATTCCAATAGTATTATTTTATGAGTAATATAGTGTCTTTATGTCTTAATTTTACACTATCTATATTCCATTACATAATAATATAATCGAAATACCAATATATTATTATGTATTAAATATGTATTATTATTGATGATTTGAATATCTGGCCGTTTGTGTGACAAATTTACATTAAGATAATTTTAAATGTAATTTTTGAAAGTGGTTTAGTTTTTCAATGGACACAGGACATAGGTTGAACTATGGCACAATTTTATCGGCAATCAAATTACGAACATCTCAGTAAGTATTCTTTTCGAATACAAAATTACAAAATAAGGTGATGCAATATTAATTTGCGGAATTATTACAAAAATAAAAATTGCTGTTGATATGAAAATTTATTCCGTATTCGCAAAAAAATATTGCGTAAACGGCCTCGTACTTCCTGCACGTATAGTCTGCTAACTTTATACCTATTGGTAACAAATCCATTAAAAAATCCCATGTGACTTAAAAACTGTCGCAAAAGTCGTCTGCTTATTATTTTTCAACTAGCTGACCCGGCAAACTTCGTATTGCCTCACAATGAAATAATGTGTCAAAGGTTTGATAGATACGGACTATTTGTAATGTAGAGATTCCCGTGGGAATGAGTGATTTTCCCGCAGTAAAAAGTAGCCTAAATGTTGGCCAGGCTTAGTATCTATACACCACAAAAAGTTTTATTCGAATCCGTCCAGTATCTTCGGAGATTAGCCTGGACAAAGGGACAAACAGACAGAAAATTTAAAAATAATTGAAAAGTGTTCTAATACTATTTTAACATCGCCCCCAATTGGTATTTCGTAAATATATACAATTTTTTTTTTTTAATTTTCTCGCATCGCTTGTTATGCATATTGCCAAATGCATAATGCAAAATTAAATGTATATTTTTCAATATTTTTTTATTTATCAAAATTTCTTATACAAAACTTATTTGAACTTAATGCTAATACTATACATTACTAAAGTGTCTACTTGTTAGAAATACATAATTTTTTAGGGGCTCTGTCATGCTTTATCACCTATGACACGATTAAATATCGCTAGCCAAACCTAAAACCAACTTAAGGCCGAAAACGGCATCTGCCTATCCCCTTTACTTTATTTTCTTATATTTTTTTCCTTAAGAACCTTCTCGTAATAATAAGAAATACAACAAAAAAAGAATTAGTGAAATCGGTCCAGCCATTCACGCGTGATGCCGTGACCAAGGAAAACGGGTTGCATTTTTATATATTTTTACACTGTTAAGTTCAGGAATGAGAAACTTTCCATACAAATTTTACCACTTAATTTTTCCCTTTCTTTTTCATATGAACTTTGTACTGCGGTAATAAAGTGCAAATTGACTTTTTGACGTTAGGAACACACCTACATTGCTTAGACAACCGTGAGGAACTTTATGCGCAGCTTCGCCCGCGTTGATGTCGTTTAATAACTTATTTATAATTTACGATGCCGTGGAAATGTCCCAATCAAGTTTCCCGTTGCGTACCTCTTTGTGGAGTACTAATAGCTTGTGTAACTTAGCTTCGAAAACGTCTATAACTTCAAAAATATCTATTTAATTAGAGCCTGTTCATTAATATTCCACCTTGAAAATTGCGGAAAGTCCCATTCCAACTTCCCTACCCATTATAAGGGGATTGAGGGAAGATTAAAAAAATATATTGATGCAACAAAAAAGTCTGTAAACCAATTTTGAGGCATTAAAAACTGACAAAACACCCGTACAAACTATCACCTCCTCTCTTAGGAGGTTGATCGCACATTTCCAAAAAAAGAATAATCTTAAGAGCCCTTAACCTTTCTTGAGTATGAACTTTGTTCAGCGGTAATAAAGTGCAAATTGACTTTTTGACGTTAGGAACACACCTACATTGCTAACAGCAATAAAGCTCAAGTTGACTTTACGTTTTAGTTAGAAAACATTTGTATGGGAAAAAGAAAAGGGCTGTTTTTAGGGGTTTTCCGGCAATTATTTAAATTTTTCTCGCCGTAAAAACCATCGTTGGACTTCAAGGAACATTTTAAAAAAAGAATTTGCCAAATTGGTCAAGCCGTTCTCAAGTTATGGGAAGTCATACTTTTTTGTCGATTCATTTTTATATATATAGATGAATATCGAATAGTTATGAGAGTTTATGTATGCGGTCGTGACAATTCTGAAATATTATTTCTTACAATTAGCTGCAAATATGAGATAGCAAATATAGTAATTTAAAATTAAGATTGATTGTTTTTATTAATCAATAAAAAATGCTGTAATTTGTATACTAAATTGACAGTGAATTTATCTTCAATAAGCCATCCAAAGATTCTGAAATATTATAATGTACAAATTTATATTTAAAAAATCTGTAAAATATGTTACATTCGTTATTACAAAGATACATACGTACCTCATTGTAATTTTAGTTTTAGAATTAAGTAAAATGTACTTTTTGTTTAGAATCATTGGGATATAAGTTCCTCTTTTGTTTGTTATGTATTGAATAAGCAAATAAACTATGATTTTAAAAGTGTTACAAAATATAAATATTGCCTTTGAATTTATTAACTTAGAATAAGTAGATATATTAAAACATTTATATTAATAAAATATATTTGTATTAAGGACAGACTTGTTTTATTTATTACACTTATAATTGAATACAGTATCAAACCAGAAATATCGTACCTTGGGAACACGACTCCGTCTTATTTGGGCCTTTAGAGCGTTATCTCTTTCAGACCTAAGTATGTCGGGTAAGTATGCATAGGTTGTGCATACTATTCGTACAAATTGAGGACAACTTATTTCTGAAATTAAAAAAAAAATACTTAAACGTGTAATTTCAGTTAATGCATTATGATTATAACTCGATTTTCTAAGCGGCGTGGAGAGTGTGCGTTATTTAAGTTCTTATTATACGAAATAACAAATTGTGATAATAAAACAAAATAGACGCCATAAACAATTTATTCCTCGTACAATAATCGGATTAAATCTCTGAATATACATATTAACAATTTTATATTACACATACCGACAATTAGGTACAAAGTGTGAGAAATTGTAAAAAAATATACACATTTCAGCCGCTGTGCTGTTAAGAATATGCAGAAAAGTCCACAAACAATTTTTAGCTAGCTCACTATAATTAGCTAGCTCACTATAATATATATATATTTGGGTATATTTAAACAATCGAATCAAAGCAAATGATGTTCATTTTTCCACATATTCTCAAGTTTTTCTTTGTATTGTAATATGATTTAATTCTATACAATGCACAAAACAAATCCCAATAAGATTCTCACAATAGCATCAAAACATCTGTTCAATACAAATCGTTGATGGAAGGTAAGGCAAACCAAGTACCATAACATGTATGTATCTCGGTTGACATCATTTCGATAGCCACTTGGCCGTGTGTTGCTGTTTAGAATTAATGTGATAATTATTATAATTTTAGAAAAACAGCAATGTACTTCAAAGTGGCTTGCATATTGATAACCACCGATTTACAGAATACACAAGTTGATTCAGCCAGTTGGTGGCAATTCATTGCTTCATCTGCTTCTGTTGCTCCAATAGCCGCTCCAGTGGGGATGGGCCTGGCCCCGACCACAGAGACTGCGGAAATAATAATTTCAATTAGATGTGTAGTTCGCGATTGAACGAACCATAAGAACCGGGTCTTCAAATATGAAAGAAGAAAAGAAAGAAACATCTATTTGACACACAGCGAGACACATAAAAATACATAAATTCGTTTCGTTGAAAATGACCCGTTATATCATTGCAGGTCGTAGCGATCCAAGTGATTGAAACGAACCGAGCGCAAGCCGGTTACTTCAAACAAATGATCTGTATCGATCGATCTGGTTCGCTGATTCAAACGACTGAGCTATACGAGAAACTGGAATAAGACCGCCTATCGACATTGCTGTCAAATGTTCATGTCGATTTGTAGCTTCTATAAAAGTAGTAGTGAAAAACTTTTTCTTGCTTTCGAAGGTGATAAACAAGCGTTAATGTTAGATTATTTCGATTATTGTTATTTAGTTAAAGTAAAAATCGACATGAAAGTTTGACAGCAATGACAACGATGACGACAGCAATGTCGATAGGCGGTCGCAACCCGGGTCCATTTCATAAAACCAAAAACAACGATTAAAGCTATAAAAATTGACAATTTTCGACTGTCAACTTATTCACATCTGGTTTTACCTATGGCAAATTCACGTCGAGTCTCGGTTTGAAGTAAACTGTTTGTGCGTTCATCATTTCAACTCTAAACATTAATAACGCGATACAACTTTTAAAAAAGGCATGTATTTTTATTTTTCTATAAAACAATTACTAATGGATTACCTCAGCGTCTTCTATATATTTCTTCTTATCAGATTTCCTCTCATCCTTTGTTTGCTTGCAAATAGAAGATTATTTAAAATCCTATTTTTTCAGTTAAAAAGCGGCCAAGTGCGGGTCTAACGCGCCCATGAAGTGTTTCGTAGAAGCAAATTCTATTTATCGAGAATTTTATTTGCAGTTTTTGACTACTTAGAGAGAATATGTATAATGCTACGTATAGAATAGTCATTTCGACGTCTCGCCTGATTTCCTCTCCTCACCCATCACCCTCTCTTGAGAGCCAGTTGGATAAACTTCAACAGTGAGGTTGCCAGCGGTATATGTTTTGTTAATTTGGTCACGTAGTCAGTGCGACGACTTATTTCATGATTGTTTTAGGTTATCACCCTACGTCTAACATTATCCCTCCCACCGCGCGTGAAGCGCGACAGAGGGGGGGGATGGTTCGGGGGTCGAGGTGTGCCTCGTTCCCCGGGCCTATCTGCCCCCGAAGCGTCGGGGGGGTGATCGAATGAAGGGGATGTTGGCATGCAGGGAAACTCGCTGAGGGAGGCGAAGAGGGAGGGAAATCGTTTGATCCCAAGTGTCGGCTGTATCGCCGTCATGTTTAACATAGTTGAAAATGATAAAATCGTTTGAATTAAATGTGGTTGTAACTCTAAAATATATTCTTGAATAAATTAATTGTATTTTTTTCGGATTCTTCTTTAATTTACCCATTTATTGAGGAAGTGTACGAACCAGAGCCGAGCTCGCAACATCTCCTTTCGTCGAATGTTTTCATTATGAACTACAAGCATATATTTTTTTAGATTTTTACACTCTTATTTTAAAAGTTAGAGGGACACATTTTACCACTTGTCTGTAAAAATGTATCGTTGAAGTCTCTGTCTACCTTTCAAAGTATTGGCAAAAAATGAACGAGAAAACCGCACCGTCGAACACCGTCAGGCGTCTAGTCGGCAAGAGTGGAGTTTTACATTTTGGCGGTGTAGCAAATGAGACGATCGATTGACGGACCATTTCGAACAGTTCAGCAGAGCACTTACCATTGTAGTGACGGTAACAATACGCACAGATCACCAAAGAAAATAATACCTGGTGTAGTTGTGCGTGCGGCGGCCAGGCGGGCGCGTGCGGCGCGCCGCTGAACAGCGAGTACGTGTTGGCCGCCATCTCGCTCGCACCCGCCACACCCCCCGCCATCCCCGCCGCCCCCGTCATCCCCGCCACACCCGCCACCCCGCGCTCCCCGTGCGGGTTCACGCTCGCGTCTGGCGCGTTCAGCTGCGAACGAGCTGGCTTATTACATAGAACTTATAGAATGACTTTCTATTAAAAATATTTTACTACAAGGAATCAATCAAGCCCAGGATTTTCGCAGTGGCCTTTTATCAAAGCATGAGGGAATTTAACGGGCCGATGAACTAGCCAGACTTGGCTGTAATACAGTTAGTTGACACTGAACTTCGTAAGACTTTCAGAAGTACATACTGCCTCAAGGGCGTTTGCCGTAGAACGATGCATTCTAAAAGGATTATAACATAGAGCAAGTCGGCCTACCGGTCGCGGCGGACCGGAGGGAAGTATCCATAGCGTCTATAACCGATGAAAAATAGTCTGTCATTTTTGCGGGGGGAAACACGTGTGACACACGCTCACACTACAAAAATCTTTTATGACTACGAAACTCACACCGTGACTAACAATATACATAAACAATTTCACGCACACATTTAAATATCTGGGCGACAGGCATAGGACCATTTGGTTTTGTACTTTGACACAGGGGAAAGCCTGCATACGGCTACTTCCTCCCGGTCCGCCGCGACCGGTGGGTCGAGTTGCTCTATGGATTATAAGGGTCGACACGACGATAACTGAGATGTAGGGTTCGGGGTTGAAGTACTTTTTAACATCTTTCCGGCCCTTAATTAAATAAGACGAATGAAAAATATGTTTTAAGTAAGTTTTTTAATAAGAGAAGCTTCTTAGTGGCTCTCTCGAAATTTGGTAACGGGCCGAGTTAATTGTCGAGTCTTATGTTACCCTACCTACATGGAATTCAATTAAACATCCTCCTTTTTATTATTAATGCGAAAGTGTATGGATGGATGTTTGTGATTCTTTCACGTAAAAACTACTGAACGGATTTTAATGAAACTTTACAATAATATAGGAAATTAGTCATACCCTTCCCGGTTCCATGCTCTTCATAGGTTCCCTGAAGGTATCATTAAATCCGTGACGCTGCACGTCAAGCATATTGACTCCGAAATTGAGCCCGACACCAGCGCCCGGCTCCTTGCCCTGGAATGTCTGATTGTCCATCTTCATCTGCATCGGATAAGCGAGCTTATTGCTGAACTGCGGATACATCGACGAGTCGTAACCCACCGTCGGACTGTAATTCCCAAAGTTGTTCATCGACGAATTGAAACTCGGCGAAGCCACCAGGTTCTGGAGCGTAGGCATCTGAGATTGCCCCATAGTTTGCAAGTAAGTCGGATTCGGATCCCTCTTAGCTTCCTGTCCTTGGCTCGACCCGAACGGCTGCTGATAATTATTCGACATATTGGATATCCGCGGCGAATAGAAGTTGGGACGGTTCAACGAGTAGTTCGGCGTTTCGGGATTCCAATAGGCCATCTGATTCTGTTGGTAATTGTCTTGAACCGGCCAGTTGCCTCTTGCGAACCCACTGTTTTGGAAGTTTTCGTCTCTGAACTTGTTATCGAATTGGCTGTCTTGCGCGTTCTGCCAGTAGCGATACTGATTTGCAAAGCGCGGCGGCAAGTCGTTAAGGAAGTTCTTCTTGTCCCCAGACACGGGATACCCGTGGTTAAACTTCTGTCCTTCCTGGAACATATCCTGCCTCGAATTTTGCTTCTGCATAGCCGCGGTCCGCACGTCTATCTCTTTAGGGTTAACCACCGGCAACCGAATACTGCCAGGGCTTTGGTAGCTCGGATTATAGCTGATACCCGCGTTTTGAATGCCGTAGTTTTTCTGGAAGTTCATTCTGGGGCTTTCAACGTTCGGCGAGGGTGCGTTAGGACTCCACGGTTGATTCTTCTGTGGTTGACTAGCAGCGGCGTTGGGTTTGATAATATCTTTTTTCTCTTCTTTTTCGATCTTCTTGGATTCAGGATCAGTGTTCACAAGGTGTGGATATCCAGCTGATTTGTCCTTCAAAGATAATATTCCACCGGTTTTGCGGCCGAGTGGCAAGTTGGCGAGTGATTTTATCGCTTTAGGTTGTAGCACTTTAGTTTTTTCTGGTTCCTTTGGCGTATTTGCTTCATTGGGGTCAGAAGCGGAGTCGGGAGTCGGTGGTGGCGTTATAAATTTCACCTAAAAGCAAATGTAAAATAAAAAACCGGCTGAGTCAAAATTATGGGCTTTGATATTTATTATATTTTTATTTAATTATTTATTTATAATATAATAATGAAGTGTAACTAAGCCGCCTAAAGAACGGTTCCACATAAATAGTCACACCGTAGGCGCAGTGTAGATGGAATTGAAACTTACGAAATAAGGACCCTGGCTCCCTAGCTACGCACCTGTTTGTTAGTTTCCTCCTGCTTGCGCATGATGGCGGCCATGGCGATGTTGACGCGCGGCTTGCGCGTCTCTTTTTTGTCCTCTCCCTTGCCCTCCACCTCCTCCTCCGGCTGCTCGTCTGCCTGTTCAATACATATTCGCGATGAGATCGTTGGCCTTTGGCAAGAACAATGTTAACTGGTGGTAGAACTTCAGTGACTGAGTTCGCGGGCGTAGGCACCACCGCATATACATGCCGCTAAATGACAGTGTTCAGCACTATCGTGTTCCGGTCAGGTGGTAATGAACGGCTCTGTAATTTCCGGCACGGTCATAACACCTTAGGCGTCAGAAGTGGTAACGCATCTGCATTTTGACCTCTGGATTTTGTGTAAGTGTCTATAGGCTGCAGTCATCACTTAACATCAACGTGAACTGCATGCTTGTTTGCCACTTTCATAGAGTGCGGACGGACGGGAGCTGTATAAACTAGCTGTGTTCACGAACCAGTTGGTCCAGCGGTGTACGACCGCTTCATCAAAAGGCGACCCTCTGGGTTTGATCCCGGCAGTGGAAAAAATAGTAATTTAGATAAATAATTATGTTCCCGTGCAAACCACACAAATTTCCACGCGGATGAAGCTCCGTTATCTTAATCTACATAAGTTTAAATTACCTTGTCTTCCTGTGTGAAGGCAAGTGCCCTCTCCTCTCTGGCGCGTTCCAGGGAGCCTTGCGGCTTCAGGATGCCCACGCGTTTCTCTCGAACTGTACAAGTAAAATTAGTTCTCATTACTTCGTATTATTTTTTCTACACCACCTTTACGATGGGATGGTATCTGACATTTTTGAAAACTAATATAAGCGGTAACTTTTCCTGGTGGTAGAACTCTAGTGACGGAGCTCGCGGGCGTAGGCACCACCGCATTACCTAATATACTTGCCGCTAACTGGTAGTGTTCAGCAGTATCGTGTTCCGGTCAGGTGGTAATGTACGGCACAGAGGCATAACACCTTAGGCCTCAGGAGTGGTAACGCATCTGCATTTTGACCTTGGTCTTTGTGTGGGTGTCTATAGGCTGCAGTCATCACTTATTATTACATACAAAAAAACTATTATTCGGCTCCAAATAAGACCGAATCGACATTAACGGCTAACAAAGGAACAGTATAAAAAGCAATTAGAACAATAAAAATACCTACTATATAGATTCGGATAAGTTTCATTATTTCCTATTATAGTATGTTCTTAGGTTTTCGCGAGCTGCACTCATTGAAATAAAACTAGTTTTCGGTCGAAAGAGACCGAAACGTCGGGTTCGATTTTAAATTATCATTTTAGTTTAATATAACGTAACTTCACGCCTGTAATCCCTGAAGGGGTAGGCAGAGGTAAATGCATGCATTCAAGCATACATGTAAACACCCACGATTCGCCGGTTACGTTTTGGCCCATGTAACAGGTGGCGAGCCTGTTGACATCTCCGGGCACATTACCAAACTTTGAGGTACTGGGAAATTTCCAGAAAATGGAAAAATCCCAATAGAACCAGAGATAAAGGCTTTTTCACCGTTATCTCTGATAACCCCCTACCCGGGAAACGAACCCAGGACCTCAGCGTAGTAGTAGTGGCCTGCTACCACTAGGCTACCGAGGCAGTTATTATTTCATTATTTCCTATTATAGTATGTTCTTAGGTTTTCGCGAGCTGCACTCATTGAAATAAAACTAGTTTTCGGTTGAAAGAGACCGAACCGTGGGGTTCGATTTTAAATTATCATTTTAGTTTAATATACGCGAGATAAATCCGAAAACTAGTTTTATTTAAAAATTATATTCCTTAAATTCGAATATTTATTTTCTGCCAATTCGATCTTAAGCGATTCTTGGTTAATTTTATTAAATTGATAAAACAATACATCAATAAAATTTAAAGTTTACTTTTATATAAATAAAAATCGACGAAAAGTCGCAATCGATTTAACTGATTACTGATTAGTTTGATTCACATCCTTATTTCAGTTGCAATGATAAGTGTCAACGCGGGGCTTTTTTATTTTTACGGGTATAACAGATTTTATTTGTTTGATTGTAGATAGATAATGTCCCAGGGGCAGTGTGGAGAGATATACAGAAGCTACCTCATCACACCAGTAGGTAGTTGTCTTCTCAGGGTAATATTCGCGGTAGTGCGACTGGCAGCTTTAAGAGGGTACGTTCCATTAATCGACTGCAACGACCACGACCGCTGAAATTACCGTTCCACTAACGTAAAAAGACATCTTGAGCGCTGTGTGCTCTCTAGGGTTGTTGAGGAAGTGATTATGAGGAAGAAGAGGAGGAAGAGGAACTGTGATGCGCCAATTTAGAGGATGCGGATGAGGAAGAGGATATTTTTTTGAGGAAGAGGATGAGGAAGAGGGAGCAGATGACATAATAATAATAGCAACTCTTGAAACGTCCCACTGCTGGGCACTGGGCACGAGTCTCTCTCCTTCTTGAGGGGAGGTCTGGAGCTTACTCCACCACGCTGCTCCAATGCGGGTTGGTGGAGTTACTTGCAAGGGTTAGTGGCCAACCCGCTGTTGGATGTTTTCAAACCGCCCATAAAGCCTCCGACAAGGTTTAACGACTGCTATCTGTCGATAGCAACCGGGACCGTCGGCGTCCTGCTCTCCGAAGCACGAAAATACGCATTTTAATTTGCCACTAGTGGTCACCCGTCACATACCCGACCGCACCCGTATCGCTTAATCGAGTAGATCGCTTGCGTTCTACACCAGCCGGGAGGCCTTGCGGGCTACAGAAAGATGAGAAGAGGATGATACGAAGATATAAATACTAGTGGATCCAACCTAAAATCCGCTGTCCTGTCTCTATCTACTTAACTAAGTATATATATATACAAAAAAATAATTAAAAGAGCATTTTGTAGTGGTTGGTCCACTACAAAATGCTCTTTTAATTATTTTACTATGAATCTAAAATCTAAACCTTTCTCAAAACACATACGATAAAGAATCATCAAAATTGGTCCAGCAGTTAAGGACGAGTTCAGTGAAATATCTACACAACGACATTGCTAAGGCCTTTGACCGGGTCTGGCACAGGGCACTTCTCGCGAAACTTCCATCCTACGGTCTTCCCGAGAGGCTATGCAACTGGACAGCCAGCTTTCTGTCTGAGTGTTATATACAAGTCTTACTTGACTGTCAGCGCTCAGACAGACTACCTATCAACGCTGGTGTGCCGCAAGGCTCTGTGCTATCTCCCACGCTTTTTCTTCTGCACATCAATGAAATGTTGGAGCAAAACTCCAATTTTCATTGCTAGACCGATGATAGTACGGGATATGCACACTACACTAGCCGTGCAAATGCCTCTCGGACACTTATCGAGGAAAGAAGGACTAGACTTGTGCCTGAAATCGAGCACTCTCTGGAGCGGGTCTCGGATTGGGGTCGACTTAATTTAATGCAGTTCAACCCCTCGAGGACACAAGTCTGCACGTTTACCGCTAAATAAACGCCATGCACTGTAGCACCACAGTTCCAGGGCATTCCGATCGCCGTTGGTAAGAGTATCTGTATCCTGGGCGTTGACATATCGAACGAAGTGCAATTCGGAAGTCACATTGAGTGTAAGACCAAGTTGGCATCCAAAAAGCTAGGGGTGCTTAACAAAGCCAGGCAGTATTCACTTTCACTTCGGGGCAGCTACCACTACTCATACTCATTTGTGGGCGGGAGCCCCCAAATACTAGGTTGGTCCACTTGACTCCCTACAAAAACGCGCCGTTCGTATTGTTAACCATTCAGGACTTACTGACAGGTTCGAACATCTGAGCCTACGCAGAGACATTGGGAGTATGTGCGTGTTGTACCGTTTCTACAATGGTGAGTGCTCTGCAGAATTGTTTGACATGGTGCTACCATCATGCGTTGCCATCGATACGTGACGCGCATGCGCAACAAAAATTCCTCATAAATTCATGTTAAATTTTGAGGAAGCGGTAGCGGAAGAGGATTTTTTTATTTTAATTTTCGAGGATGCGGAAACGGTTGAGGATCCCAAAATATTGCGGAACTTCCTCATTATGAGGAAGAGGAAGAGGAATCCTCAGCAACCCTAGTGCTCTCTATATGGCGGCATAGTGAAATTGTTATCTTTCAATCTGTTCCAATTTTTGTAAGCGATGCGGTCGCGGACTGTGGCGTCATCTATGACGTCGAACGATCGCTCGCGACGCCCGCGGGCCTTAGGTGGAACGATACAGCGGGCGAAACAATCACTGCGAACGTTTGGTGGAACGCGCCCATTGTGTAGCTGAAGAAATGAAAGAATACATATTCCCTGACCTTTCTCACGGAAATCAGCCTCAGATATAACCAACGGATGGGGCGCAGCATTCGGTTTGGTGTCGCTGCTGTCCGCGGGGTCAGTTGCGTCCGAGCGGTCGGCGGGGTCGGTCGTATCCGCGAGCTCGGTGAGGCTGGCCAGCGCCTGCGACAGTTGCTCACCACCCGCCGCGCGTGCCGTGAACACTGTTCCATTTTCTACGCTAAATGATCAAATGGGAATTGGTCAACGCATATATTCCGATGAGAAAACTTATACAATGCCGGCTGTTATTCAGAGAAAGGTAAAACCATAGAATAGAATACGGATCGATATAACCATGTTATTTTTAGGTTTTACGCAAGATGTTGAGACGTGGATGGAAGACTAGAACTTTCTATCACAAGTATTATTATGCTCAAAATACTGTTAAAACTTTGTACCACTATGTTACAGAAAATCAAGTTTTTATTTTTTTATGTTGATATGAGACGTGTCCGGATAATGGGAAGATAATTTTCATACAAACTATCAACTCCAAAAACAATCCCTTAGGGGTGAATTTTGTAAAATCCCATCACAGTGAGCACCTACGTCCTAAAGAGAATCATGCAAAATTTGAAAGTCTTAGCAGTTGTATTTCCTGAGATTTCGTGATGAGTGAATGACCTTTCGCTTTTTAATATACAACATGTAAGACAATGAAGAAATAAATCTTAAGGTTAAACGTTTCCTATACAAATTTGAACTGCTTTTTTTTTCTTTACTGTAATGATTTTATACTCACAATGACTTAATATAGCCCTAATTTACGTACTTATTTTAAGTAATAATTAATATTACACGAGCGAAAATATAATAAAATGCTCTAAAAGTACGTTGTATTTACCTAAAAATAATCGACTAATTTACCCACGTAGTAGTGCGTGCGACAGAGTCAGACTGACATTGCGAGAACGAAATAGCAATACCACCAACAGCGCAATCGCGAGAAACCGCTCTGTGCGAAACAAAACCCAATTTAAAATTATTTCAAGCATATCGCGTCGTGGATCAACTCAGTGTGACCAGATTCTAGCAACATATAATTTTAGGTGAAAAAGTTGTAACGTTGCATTTTTTGGGTTTTCTTTCCCATAGGAAGAATAGCGACACCTAGTTTTATTTCACCCAACTATGTCGAAGGCTACTCATGTCGATTAGATGAAGTAGACAGGCACGCCATCTCGTAGTTTGCTGAGGTACTTCGTTGACCTAATCAATAGGTACATTATGTATGTAATTAATTTAATGTATAAAAATAATAAGAATTAATTCATACACCTACTATAAATATTTAAAGAAATATAATAAAGTTTAAATTAATAAATAATAACATTACTTGGGAAAGTTCATCTTATGGTAGTTAGAATTGGGTGTTTATGGTCGTGCTAAGGAACCTTCGAGAACGAAGGACGACGGAGTAGGTCATAATCATAGGTGACTAGAGGTCATGGGCCCGTGCCGACAGAAAGTGCGGTGTTTCAAGGCAAAGCCTTAATTTTCTAGGCCATCATGGCCAAAAGTTTGTAAAAAGTCTTAAATGTGTTAAATTGAGGTGAGTTTCTCGAATTCGGTGTTCATATTTTTCGGATTCGTTAATCGATTGTCAAATGGCGTGATAAAAAACATGGTTGGTTTTTGTTACAGCAAGTTTCCCTAAAACCGGGAGGAGCTGGGATGCTGAGGCCTTTTATTTCTAGATAGCAATGATATTTAGCTAAAAGTCCTCGTAAGTAGTTTTTTCACCACTTTCCATAGTTGGATTTATGTTGAGTTGGTCCTGGACTCAACATGGAGCAAACCGGGAATGTATTATTAATAAGTGTCTGTATTTCGTTTCGGATGCGGGTTTTTTCAATTTTCAATTTTATCTTCATATTTTCTATGCTTTTACTCTCTGAAATTTCAATAAATCAAAATGTTTTTATAGTTTACCTTTTCTGTCGGTAAACTAACGAATTTCTGAAGACCTGCTAAGCTTATGCCGCTTGAATGATGACGATGCACAGTAGGACCTGATACCCCGAAGACGGTGGAAGAAGATCGAGGAGCCTGTAATGTTGCGGAATTGGAGGCAAGAAAATTCGAGGTTTTTTGGTGTAACGTATATTCCGTTTATTGATTCGATTGCGATTACAAAATTACAAGACAATAGTAAAGATGGCGCGAGTGTCCCGTCGTCGTGGCCGCGTTGGCCAATCACAATCATGCGCATGACGTAGGCGTCCCCATTGGTCCGATTCCAAACGAAGCCGTGTGATTAGCTATATGCACGCGCATGCACAAAGCGCGCACTTTCAAATGCTCCAACAGAGTCCTTACACCCCACTGACCGTAAGCGGTTATATCAGGTACGAGGTCATCGTGTAACCAGTTTAGTGTTACCTGCGTTGCCATCATAATGCAGCTTAACTTATTAAAGTGATCAGGTTATATTAGGGTTATAAAGCTAGTAAAGTTATTTGTTATTAATTAGTAAAGGAGCAGTATCTTCACCACTCGAACCCAAATTCAAAGACACGACCCTGTATTGTGGGGTTTGGTACCATCTCATAAAATCATTGTTATCTGCACCTCAAAAAACAGAAAATTGAAATCCATAACATATTTATTTCTGAAAAATGATTATATCTGCCATCTTTGACTAGAAAGGAGGTACCATTTTTGTAATAATAGGTTGGGGAAAAAGTCTTTTCGCATTATAGTATGTATGAACTTGTAATAAAATCTCTTCGGCTGTAGTATTTGTATCTGGCTGGTTTTGGTATCATTGAAAGTTAAAATTTTAAGGAACATAATTCCAAATTCAAATTAGGAAAATGTGTGATTTTCATTTGTTTTTCGTACTGTCAAGATGAGTGAATCTAATGAAGAAATTCGATACATTTTAAAATTTTACTACAAAAAAGGTAAAAATGCAACGAAAGCCGCGAAAAAATTTGCGATGTTTATGGACCTAGTGCAGTATCTGTGAGAGTAGCACAAATTTGGTTTAAGCGTTTTCAATCCGGAAATTTTGATGTCAAAGATGCACCTCGCTCTGGTCGCCCTATTACGGATAAAATGGATGCCATTTTATTTGTAGTTTGTATTGGAGCAAGATCGACATATCAGTAGTTACGACGTAGCTGAAGAACTGAGAATTGATCACAAAACAGTTTTGGCGCATTTGAAAAAAGCTGGGTACAAAAAAAAGCTCGATATTTGGGTACCTCATGAGCTCACTGAAAGAAACCTAATGAACCGTGTACTCATTTGTGATTCTTTATTACGACGTAATGAAACCGAATCATTTTAGAAGAAGCTGATAACTGGTGATGAAAATTGGATCACGTACGACAAGAACGTGCGAAAAAGGTCGTGGTATAAGGCCGGTCAGGCTTCACAGACTGTGGCGAAATCCGGGTTAACTCGCAATAAGGTGATGTTGTGTGTGTGGTGGGATTTGAGGGGCATTATTCATTATGAGCTATTACCACCAGGCAGGACTATCGATTCTGAACTCTACTGCGAACAACTGATGAGATTAAAGCAAGAAGTTGAGAGAAAGCGGCCGGAATTGATCAACAGAAGGGGTGTGGTGTTTCATCATGATAACGCTAGACCTCACACATCTATAGCCACTCAGCAAAAATTAAGAGAGTTTGGCTGGGAGGTGTTAATGCATCCGCCGTATAGTCCTGACCTTGCACCTTCAGATTTCCACCTGTTTCGGTCTCTACAGAATTCTTTATGCAATGTTAGGTTAACATCACGAGAGGACTGCCAAATCCACTTGTCGCGGTATTTTGAAGAGAAGTCCCAAAATTTTTATAGCAATGGGATCATGTCCCTACCTACAAGATGGCAAAAGGTTATCGAACAAAATGGTATATACATACTTTAGTTAAATTTAAATAAACTATATTAAAAAATGTTTTGAATTATCTTAAAAAATGCGAAGAAACTTTTTCCCCAACCTAATAATAATCATCACCTCATCGTTGCGGTGATAACTATTTTTATCCTGACATTGTCACCCACATTGCTTATATAGTATTATCGTTAGGTTCCATTTAGGGAAATGTAAATGGGGAAATGCGGTGGTGCTCGTATGTACGTCTTGGGACTCCATTACTGAAGCTCTACCACAGTATATAACCTACCCAGAACATGATAACAGTTGACGTTGGAGAAAACCGATAACCACTTACTGGACGGTCAATAGGTAACATGTAGGTAATTGACGATAGCCTGGCCCACACGGCAAAAGAGAAAGCTGACCTTCTAGGCAGCCTCTTTGCCTCAAACTCGACTCTTGACGACATGGGTATCACAGCGCCTACCATCCCGCGCTGTGAAAGCTCTATGCCTGACGTCAAATTCACTCAGAAGAACGTCAGGCGAGCTCTTTTATCCCTTGACGTCAAGAAGTCGAGTGGGCCGGACTCCGTCCCTGCGGTGGTGTTGAGGATGTGCGCTCCCGAGCTGACCCCCGTTCTGACGCGCCTGTTCTCGCTTTCCTACGATCAAAGAACCGTACCGTCTGCGTGGAAGACCGCCCTCGTGCACCCGATACCCAAAAAAGGGGATCGCAGTGACCCGGCCAATTATAGGCCCATAGCAATAACCTCCCTACTCTGTAAAGTCATGGAGCGTGTGATCAATACTCAACTGCTGCAGTATCTAGAGGATCATCAGCTGATCAGTGACCGCCAATATGGATTTCGTCATGGCAGATCTGCTGGTGATCTTCTAGTATATCTCACGCACCATTGGTCCCACGCCTTGGACAAGAGTGGGGAGGCATTGGCTGTAAGCCTGGACATTGCTAAGGCCTTTGACCGGGTCTGGCACAGGGCACTCCTCGCGAAACTTCCATCCTACGGTCTTCCCGAGAGGCTATGCAACTGGACAGCCAGCTTTCTGTCTGAGCGTTATATACAAGTCTTAGTTGACGGTCAGCGCTCAGACAGACTACCTATCAACGCTGGTGTGCCGCAAGGCTCTGTGTTATCTCCCACGCTTTTTCTTCTGCATATCAATGAAATATTGGAGCAAAACTCCAATTTTCATTGCTATGCTGATGATAGTACGGGAGATGCACACTACACTAGCCGTGCAAATGCCTCTCGGACACTTATCGAGGAAAGCAGGACTAGACTTGTGTCTGAAATCGAGCACTCTCTGGAGCGGGTCTCGGATTGGGGTCGACTTAATTTAGTACAGTTGAACCCCTCGAAGACACAAGTCTGCGCGTTCACCGCAAAAAAAACCCCATTCATTGTAGCACCACAGTTCCAGGGCATTCCGCTCGCCGTTGATAAGAGTATCGGTATCCTGGGCGTTGACATATCGAACGAAGTGCAATTCGGGAGTCACATTGAGTGTAAGACCAAGTTGGCATCCAAAAAGTTGGGGGTGCTTAACAAAGCGAGGCAGTATTTCACATCGGGGCAGCTACTACAGCTTTATAAGGCCCAAGTGCGGCCCCATCTGGAATACTGCTCTCATTTGTGGGCGGGAGCCCCCAAATACCAGCTTGGTCCACTTGACTCCCTACAAAAACGCGCCGTTCGTATTGTTAACGATCCAGGACTTACCGACAGGCTCGAACATCTGAGCCTGCGCAGAGACATTGGGAGTCTGTGCGTGTTGTACCGTCTCTACAATGGTGAGTGCTCTGCGGAACTGTTTGACATGGTGCCACCGTCTCTTTTCCTACACCGTACTACCCGCCGAAGAGAGAAGTTCCACCCACACCGACTGGACACCTGGCAGTGCTCAACGGTGCGGTTTTCACGTTCGTTCCTGCCCAGAACGTGTAAATTGTGGAACGAACTTCCCTCTGAGGTGTTCCCTAGGTGCTACAATATGGGGTTCTTCAAAAATGGCGTCAAAAGAGTCCTTCAGGGCTGGCAGCGCGTTGGCAACTCCCCTGGTGTTGCAAATGTTCATAGGCGACGGTGACCACTTTCCATCAGGTGGCCCGTTTGCTTGTCTGTCAATCTTCAGAAATAAAAAAAAAAAAAAAAAAAAAAGGTATTCACGCTTTCGAGCTCGTTCATTGGAGCTCTATCACCGTATATTACCATCGAACACAATAGCGTTACAACCACCATTTTTATGTAAATAAATAATAAATTGAATTTAAAATGTATCAGCGGCCTACGCTCGCAGCCTCGCTGTAGAATACCAACCGTCGCCTATAAGAGGGGAGGTGGTTGGGTGAGGCGGGGAAAACGGGCGGGACGTCGAAGTGTCCATTCTATACGTAGTATTATTACATATTCTTTGACTGGACTGTCAGTGCTTACGTAGCTAGCTAGGCAGTGTGCAGCAGTGATAACGCCTAGGAAATACAAAACTAGCTGATTGTCTCTTTCGTAGGCCTCGATGTGTAATATGTCTTGCTGGGTACCTTTTATGTGGAAGCCATTATGATCAAAATTGTGAATAAATTTAACTGAATGAGATACTATTTTACAATGCAGATTTTAGTATATTTATCAAACTCTAATCAAAATCAATACCTACATTTGTCGCTTTAAGAATTTCATGTAGATAAACTTTATTTCACAACAAGTAAATTGACAGAATACATAGTTTAAAAATTATTACGGTACATGATGTACGAGTAGCTAAATAAATAGGTATATATTTAAAATAATCCGTCACGAAACTTAATGTGGCAGACTAAATTCCACGCGAGCGAAGCCGTGGGTATAAGCTATATTATCACGTCGATCAAAATTAAATGATCGACGTGATAATACAGGTACAACCGTACAATGCACCCGTGCGTAATATTTATGAAATTGTCGGTCCTTCGGGGCCCTCTGAGTATGGGGACCCTGGGCACTGGCCCCGAGTGCCCTTATGGTAGAGACGGCATTGCCTATGATATCGTAATCTACGTTATTATTAGTTTGTGTAATAAAATGGCAAACAAGCATATTGTATAGGTACTTAATTTTTTTTATGTAGGTACTTATTGAAAGTGGCAAACAAACGTGCAGTTCACATTGATGATAAATGATGACTGCAGCCTATAGACACTTACACAAAGACCAGAGGTCAAAATGCAGATGCGTTAACCGAGTAGACCGCCTATGATCTACACCAGCCGCGGGGCCATGCACCAGACACGTTGTATATCCCGGGCAATACTAACGTTGTTTTTATATTTTTTCGCATTAACACATGCTTGTGAAATAAATTTTATTTTAAAGAAAAATGGAAAGAAAAATTTGACTTCAGGCGAGACTCGAACTCGCGGCCTACTGGGAATCTAGTCCAGCCGCTCTTCCAATTGAGCTACTGAAGTCCTGCCCGATTTGTCAAATCTTTCCTTCATATTTATTGCCTTGCTTTATGGTAGCAGTAGCGCCATCTATTACCAACTATGCTAGTTAGGCACTAGTTAGATACTAACGTTTCGTAAGCGAGATGGTCGGGGTAGCGGTCGGCGAGCGCGGTGGCCAGGTCCACGAGGCGCCGCGCGCGCACCGCCGCCTCCTTCTCCGGGGAACTGCGCAGAGACTCGCGAACACACAACGACGGCCTGTCGATCATCATAATAACTCACTGTATCTGATAACATTTCAGGAAAAAAATATTCAGACAATCACACACTTGACGACCCGGTTAGTCCAACGGTGCGAAACCACCGTTCGATTCGAAGGGTCGCGGGTTCGATCCCCGCATCGGAACAAATATTTGTATGGCCTACAGATATTTGTTTCGGGTCTGGGTGAATCAGAATCAGAAACATGTGTAGTATGTGTACAACGGCATCCACGACACAGGTTTATATAATACCTAATGTGGAGCTGTGAGTGTAAGCGTATTTTATTTTTATTTATTTTATTTTTACTTATACTGGGTTGCACCAAAATGTTTGTTAAAGTTAAAAAAAAAAATCTGTTCAAGTTAGAGAAGGATGTGAAATGTTACTATAACTTTAACCACACCGCGGACACTCCGCCAAAATTCCATACAAACGCTTAATTTGGTATATATTACACAGTCATCAATCAGTGACGTGTATTTACACGTGCACCTGTGTGCGTAGCACGTAGGAAATACCAACCGTCGCGCTTAAGAGGGGAGGTGGTTGGGTGATGCGGGGAAATCGGGCGGGACGTCGAAGTGTCCATTCTATACGTAGTATTATTACATATTCTCTGCTTTAACTGTAACAAATATCTTGGTGCAACCAAGGCTTAACGTTAACATTAAAATAGACGTAACTTCACGCCTGTAATCTCGGAAGAGGTAGGCAGAGATAAATGCATGCATAGCAAACACCCACGTTTCGACGTAGTCATCGAACTTAGGAAGGACACTTCGACTGATTTCGGGTCTGTAGAGCGTTATATCTTTCGCACTTTACTTAGATGGCATTTGTCAACCATTTCAATGAAGTTTTGACCAATACTGGACTATCAGTACTTACATAGACACTAGTACGTGTCTCTTTCGTTGGTTCGATTTGTAATAAATATTTTTTTTAAGTAATGGAAGTGGCAAACAAGCATGCAGTTCACATTGATGTTAAGTGATGACTGCAGCCTATAGACACCCACACAAAGACCAAGGTCAAAATGCAGATGCGTTACCACTCCTGAGGCCTAAGATGTTATGTCTCTGTGCCGGAAATTACAGGGCCGAACATTACCACCTGACCGGAACACGATAGTGCTGAACACTACCATTTAGCGGCAAGTATATTAGGTAATGTGGTGGTGAGCTCCTTCACTGGAGCTCTACCACCAGTAAAAATATAAATTAAATTTCTTGCTGGGTACTGTTTGCTGGAATGCAAGAGGACTCACTCTCTATCATCGTTAGGGTCGACTTCAGGTATGCGGTAGGTGTCCCAGTGCGAGTGGTTGGTGAACTTGAGCCCCTTGTGCGCCTCTTCCAGCGGTAGGAACCCGTTTAGCTCCTCGTCCTCTGGCAGCGGTACTGATTCGACTGCAAATATTTTTTTTTCCGTCTAATGAAGTTTGGATAGGAGACATATCAAAAATGTATGGAGATCCCAAGCTCCAGACCCATCTGCGCGTTGTACGCTATATTGAAAGAAGAATATCTAAACAAAACTAGAGATTTCCATGCGGATGTGTGCACTCCTGAGGCTTAATCTGTTATACCTGTGTCAATAATTACAGGGCCGGACACTACCACCTAGACCGGAACACGGTAGTGCTGAACACTAACATTTAGTGGCAAGTAGATTAGGTAATGCGTTGGTGCCTACGCCCACGAACTCCGTCACTGGAGCTCTACCACAAGCATGCAATTCACACGCGGTAGAAGTAAAACATTAAAAAACTTAAGTTTTGTACTACGCATGCGCACACAAACACTGTTTAATGCTTCCTATCTCATTATCTCCCATGTTAAATATTATGAATTTATGTCTGTCTCTTTTTACTGTCGTTTTTCGTTTCATCGACTTTCAAATCACAAATTTCAAACGTTTCATTTCAAAATTTGCTATAAAAAAGATCATCACGAACAGATTTTTCTTTATATTCTATGAAAAGGAATTGAAAAATTTGATTATTATCGGTTAAATTTTATTATTAAAATGGTATTCATTAATACCTATTGGATTATTATTATATGTAATTCACTATAGGTGGTAGCTTGTATGCCGACAATGCAAAAGTGTCCTTGTAGACCAATTTGAAAGAAACGATTTGATTAGATAGAACTGCATATCATACTCACACTTGCTGTACTCTTGGGGGTCCATGGGGTGCAAGGCGTTGAGGGTGTGCGCGAGCGCGTGCCACAGCGACGGGCGCCGCCGCCACGCCGTGTCGCCCGCGCCCCCGCCCCCGCCCCCGCCCCACTGCAGCCACACACCCACTGCACGTTACAAACGTTACACACTGTACCAGAGAATTTGTAATAATACTACGTATAGAATGGACACTTCGACGTCCCGCCCGATTTGCCTGCATCACTCAACCCCTTCCCCTCTTATGGGCGACGGTTGGTATTTTCTACGTGCTACGCACACAGGTGCACGTGTAAATACACGTCACTGATTGATGTCTGTGTAATAGAGACCAAATTAAGCGTTTGTATGGAAGTTAGGCGGAGTGTCCGCCGTGTGACTGTACTAATTAAAAATCTGTTGGTCACGAGGAACATAGTTTCTGTATTGTAAAAATGTTCATCAAACACCGGTCAAGTGCGTGTCGGGCCACGCGCAGTGTAGGGTTCCGTAGTTTTTAAGTTTGATTAATGCAATTAAAAAATATATATATATTTTTTATGGAGTTGTTAAAACAATCGAGTATTACAATTGGTCGACTGTTACTCGCTAACTAAACGAAACGAAACGGTTTACTAGTGTAAACCCAACTTAAGTGTGATAGTTTTCCTTTTAATTTCGTTATATGTTTCTACTATTTCCGTAACGTTTGAATTTCTAACAACAACCGTTTAGATGGTAGAGGGGGGGGGGCGGGCAAGTGGGGACACTTGACTCTTACGAATTTGCACTTTAAAGCTTAATAAGTCACGAACAGTTAACTAAATCGAAAAATGATGTTTGCACACCCCTAAAATTTTCTAAAGACTTATCCAACGATATCCCACACTATATAGAAAACGAAAAATAAAAAAAATTTTCGCGCGTTACATGTAGGGGAGGTACTCTAAATAATTTAATTTTTTATGGTTTTATTCTACCACTTTGTAGGCGTGATTAAGGTGTATACTTGTGTCATATTTCGAGTCCTTAGTACCAATAGTTTTTGCACTAAGCCGCGGACGGACGGACATGGCGAATCTATAAGGGTTCCTTGTTTACTACGGAACCCTGAAAACGGCAAATTGGGCTGCGATAGCGTATGATAAATTTTATAAATATTATATTTAAGTTCAATATCTATAAATACACAATCACATGGTTTTTCACAGTGGTTTTCTTCCTTTGAAATTACACAAACAATTGAGGTATTTTATAGTTGTAAAAAGATTTGAGATTGGATGACGCAACGAGAAAGTCCGAAAGTATGTGAGCCATTCTGATGTGCTACGTGTTGTGTGGTGGTACACAGTCAGTAGCGGTGTTTGATATATGATGAGGCCAATTAAAAGCAGAATATGGTGTCCAATGTAACGTGCTAGGCTCGTATATCAAAGTCTGTAAAGTGTATGTGATCTAAATTTACGAGCTCGTGCCTGAGGTTAGTTACAGCGCTGTGTACACGAGCAGCTGAAGAGTATCAATTTATTTATTACTAGTTGTGCCCGCGACTTCGTCGGCGTGAGAATTTATGATTGTTTAGTATCTACCCGGACGAAGTCGTGGGCGCAGCTAGTATAAAAGTAGGTGGGTGGGTTAGTGGCCAACCCGCTGTCGGATGTTTTCAAACTGCCCATAAGGCCTCCGACAAGATTTAACGACTGCTATCTATTGATAGCAACCGGGACCGATGGCTTAACGTGCCCTCCGAAGCACGGAAACGTGCATTTAATTTGCCACTAGCGGTCACCCATCACACTACGCGACTCCGCCCGTAGTGCTTAACCGAGTAGATCGCTTACGATCTACACCAGCCGCCAGGCCAGCGCGCTTCAGCGCATACATACGTATACGTATAAAAGTAGCCTAAGTTACTCCTTAATATATTACATAAGCTATATGCCAGTGAAAGTCCCGTCAAAATCGGTAAAGCCGTTCCTGAGATTAACCGGATCAAACGAACAGACAGCTAAAAAATGGTAAAAAAATACCACATACACCAACAAAATTGGCCTACTCACGCGCAGGTAAAGCTCGTTCCGGCGGTCGGTCGGCAGTGTACGCGGGCAGCAGCAGCGCCAGTATGACCGCCGCGGCCAGACCCTCGGCCAGGCGCGCGCCGGCCGCCTCGCACTCGCTCAGGGCCTTCGCGTCCACCGTGAAGCCCTCCGTCGACGAATGCACCAGCCACATTGTTACGCAGCTCATCTGGCAATTTTTGAAGTAAAATAATATATTCTTCTTTTGGTACAACACTAGCGGGTAGCGTGTATTATATTATGTAAAAATCGCGAAATTTAAGAGTTCTTTTTTTTATGTAATGGAAGTGGCAAACAAGCATGCTGTTCACATTGATGTTAAGTGATGACTGCAGCCTATAGACACCCACACAAAGATCAAGGTCAAAATGCAGATGCGTTACACCACTCCTGCGGCCTAAGGTGTTGTGCTTTTGTGCCTACGCAATCTACGTGACCTATCACAAGCAAATTCTATTATTTCCAAGTGATTAAATGAATTTTTGAGTTTGAGTTTAGAGTTACGCCTGCTAGCTCCGTCACTGGAGCTCTACCACCAGTAATAATAGTTATATAATTATATAATAAAATAGAGAGGACCCAATTATTTTGGTTATTTAGACAATTTAATGACTACTTCAATTTACATTTTTTTTTAAAATACGCTTTCACTCACAACTTTACAGTAGGTATAAACCTGTGTCGTGGGTGCCGTTGTACACATACAACACATACACAAACACCCAGACGCGATACGAATATCTGTAGGTCATACAAATATTTGTCCCGGTGCGGGGATCGAACCCGCGACCCTTCGAATCAAACGATGGTTTCACACCGCTGGACTAATCATATATAGCAAGCAATAAAATGTGTATATGAGTGGTCAAAAGAAAAGCGAAATAAAAGTTAGGGAACATTCATGAGTTGAATAGAATAGAATAGAATAGAAAATATTTTATTTCGAATAGATCTTTACAGATACTTTCAAAACGTCAATAAATCATAAACTACCTAGAGCGAATAACCATTACATATAGTAAAGAAAAATCATATATTAATAGTAAATTAAAAATTAAAATTTAAACTATTTGGTTAAAACATAATAATCATAAAATTTTTCAATGAATGAATATACTATACTAACTTTAATCAGGGTCATAGAATCGAAGCTGTCGGTCGCGATGAGAGGCGCTAACGAATAGTTGAGGGTCTCCACCAGTGCGCTTGCAGTTTCTAGTCTGAAACATTTTTTTAATTATGTGGGTTACAAACTGGGTGGGTGGGTGGGTGTGGGAATGAATGGTAGTAGGATGATAATGGTAAATGGAGGCAATACTCACTGTTCAAGGCTGTGTATGTAGTGTACGGCGCGCACATACTCGTCGAGGAAAGCGTGTGAGTCGAGGCGGTCGACGACTGGTGTGGTTGACATACGCTTCTCTCCCGCAGCGCCCATAAAGCCTGGTAACACTGGCAACGCGTCGCTCTCCTTGGAGTCGCGGGTGCTAAAATACAATGTATTCTTAATCAATGTTTTAACTTGTCAGACAAGCTTGCACGAATACGATCACAAGAAAATTTTATTATTTCCAACTGTTCTAAGCGATTTTTGAATGTTGAATGCAACTTATCCAAGCGATCAAATGAATTTTGAATGATGAATGGAACTTTTCCAAGCGATTAAATGAATTTTTAATGTTGAATGCAACTTTTCCAACGAATTAAATGAATTCTGAATGTTGAATGTAACTTTTCCATGCGATTAAATGAATTTTTAATGTGAAATACAATTTTTACATGCGATTAAATTAATTTTTAATGTTGAATGCAACTTTTCCAGGGGTTAAAATGAATGTTGAATGTATGTATGTATGTAATGTACTGACCTGGCTCCGGCGGCAGCGGCGGCGGCGCGCAGGGTGCGCGCGAGGTTGGCGTGCGCGGGCGGGAAGGGCGCGCGCACCAGCAGCGAGCGCACGTGCCAGTACACCGCGCACAGCCGCCGCCCGCGCCGCCACCACACCAGCGCCAGCTGCACACGACGTTGCGAACGTGGGTTAAATGTTTTTACTGCCGGTAGAGTTCCAATGCGGGAGCTCGAGGGCGTAGGCACCACCGCATTACCTAATCTATCTGCCGCCAGACGGTAGTGTCAGAGAATATGTAATAATACTACGTATAGAGTGGACACTTCGACGTCCCGCCCGATTTTCCCGCATCACTTAACCGTGCTATTGTGCAGGTGCACGTGTAAACACACGTCACTGATTGATGTGTAATAGAAACCAAATTAAGCGTTTGTATGAAAGTTTGGCGGAGTGTCCGCGGTGTGGTAGTGTTCAGAACTATCGTGTTCCGGTTAGATGTGTTCGCGCACGATACTCCCGCGCATCAGCGCGGTGTGGGGTGCGACGCAGAGGGCGGGCGGCGAGCGCCGCCGCCTTTACCACCGGGCCAGCGAGTGGGGAGCTCACTTGGCGAAGCACCGCCATCCAGTCCACGTCCCTAACGCACCCGCACGTCACCTCTCTTTGTATCTTGACATTTAATTATATACCAGTTACAGTCCTTTACATAGTTTTATTCCGGAGTAGTCACCCCGGAGGTTAGTTAGGAACTACGCCTCAACAGATGTCAATGTCAAAAAAACGCTGGTGCAACGCATTCTGCTGTAATTAACACCTTAGGCCTCAGGAGTGGTAACGCATCTGCATTTTGACCTTAGTCTTTGTATAAGTGTCTATAAGCTGCAGTCGTCATTATAATATTTCAACAAGCCGCAACGTACGCAATTTACTTCCAAATCGTCGGACTTCCAAAGATTGCCACTACTATCAACAAAAACCTTTATTAATGGACATACCTGATTATACGGCTGTCCCGAGTGAGCAGATACAGCCAGGGCGTGCCTGTAGAAGGTGTGGGCGACCCGCAACTGTTGTCTATAGCGGGCGAGGTCTCCGAGGTGCACGAGGCAATGTTGGCAGGCGTAGCGCGCGGCAGCTGTTGCTGACGCACCGCTCCTGGGTGTTTCGTCCCCGCTCGCTTCCCAGCCCTCTATGACGCCCAGGAGAGAGGCGCGGCGTCTGGAATATAGAGATACCTTTGTACATAGGGAAAGATCGGGTAAAGTGACCACCCTAAGCTTTGAATAACTGCCAATTTTACAAATGTCACCTATTAATAATACAGTTTTGGTATATTATTTTAACTTTTTTTTTTTATGTAATGGCACTTCCAATGCAATAAACAAGCATGCAGTTCACATTGATGTTAAGTGATGACTGCAGCCTATAGACACCCACACAATGACCGAGGTCAGAATGCAGATGCGTTACCACTCCTGAGGCTGAAGGTGTTATGCCTCTGTGCCGGAAATTACAGAGCCGTACATTACCACCTGACCGGAACACGATAGTGCTGAACACTACCATTTAGCGGCAAGTATATTAGGTAATGCGGTGGTGCCTACGCCCGCGAGCTCCGTCACTGGAGCTCTACCACCAGTAAACAAAAAGCAGTTAAAGTTAGTATACAAAAAGCTTACACTCACAGCCCTCACACTATATAACTATATTTAACTAGTATAAACTTTGGGCTGTGAGTCTGTGAGTGTAAGCGTATTTTATTTATTATTTTAATTTAAAATTAACTGATGTGAGGCCCATATTATGTATCTCATATTATGTAATGGTCATCAATTTGTAAGCCACTTTGTAGTACATTGCTGTTTCTTACATTTGTTGGTAAATTTTGACGTTACGCCAAAACAGATGTACTGCAAAGTGGCTATCGAAATGATATTAGCCGATATATACAATACGCCTTCTGGTGGCATTGTTCCTGCCACTGCTAGGTCTAAAGTTTCAGTTTCATTGATGATTGTTTGATTGGTGTTTTAATTAGTATTTTAAAAGTCATACCTAAACGGTAAGTCTAGTTTGAATGTGGTGCATATTTGATGGAGCAGACAGAGGTAGAAACCGGCGGCGGCCTGGAGGACCCATGACAGCATTGCTTGTGCTTCACTGCGGTGAGGGCTCTACAAGGACAACATGCACCGTTATTGAGGTCAACAATCATGGCTCTGTACCCACTATCACAGAGACATAACATCTAAGACCTCACAGGTTTATTCAGTATATTCATATTTCATATAATTAGGCTCCTGCAGAGAGCTTTTACATCGTCATTTTTAGGTAGTAAATAAGGAACCCTTATAGTTTCACCATGTCCGTCTGTCTGTCTGTTTATTTATTTCTTCTTTTTGCACACGGATGATGTACAGAAGGCGGACTTAATACCAAATGGTATTCTCTCCCAGTCAACCTTAGGGCCAAATAAAACTGTCAAAAAGTGCAGTGGAAGTAATGAAAATGAATTTAAGAATGATATAGCCAAATGTTTCTTAAAAATGCTTATATTCTAAAAATATATATCTATGTCTAAATACATACAACATAAGTTATATAATATATATATATATATATATATATATATATATATAACTAATATATATATATATTACTATATATATAAATAAATAGGATTAAATATATGTAACTACATATAATATATATGTATAAAAGTATAAACTTTATTATAAATAAATCTCTGTCTGTCCGTCCGCGGTTTAGCGCAAAAACTATTAGTAATAAATTACTAGTAGAATTAAAATTTGGCACAAGTATACATCTTTATTAAGCCGACAATGTGGTAGGATAAAAACATGTCCATTTTTTTTTATTCAGGTTACCTCCCCTTCATGTAATGTGTAAATATTTTTTTATTTTTCTTTTTCTCTATAGTGTGGGATATCGTTGGATAGGTCTTTCAAAAATGTTACGGGTGTGCTGATATCATTTTTCGATTAAGTTAACATGTTCGAGACTTATTAAGCTTTAAAGTGCCAATTTTCGTTAGAGTCAAGTGTCCCCCTCCTCTACCAACTAAACGGTTGTTGTTAGAAATTCAAACGTTACGGTAATAGTAGCTACATGTAACGAAATTAAAAGGAAAACTATCACACTTAAGTTGGCTTTACAAGTTTGCGAGTAATAGTCGACCAAATATATTTTACTCGAAATTTTTGAACAACTCCATAGAAAATATTTATTTATTTTTCATCAACAGCGCCAGAGCCGAACTTTTGTTTAATAAATAGCTACTACAACATAATTTATAAAAATTTATTACTGGAATAAATAAAAATATTTAATTAATCTGGTTACTAGCAGAATAAACTCAGCCTTTCTATTAATAAATAATTACCAGTATAACAACAATACATAATTACTATTCAACCTAACCTAACCAATTTTTCTATAAGAAACTTCATGGCAGTCACTCGTAATATGTTTTGTAAGTATGAGAAACTGATCTGTGGTGGTCAGCTTGAGATCGTCTTCACATACTAACAAAAGATTCTGGACAAACAATTACATCTTCTTCATCCCATCACAGGCAGAATAGACTCAGCCAAAAAGAAATAAAACAATTCTAATATGGAAAGAATTCATTATTTACAAATTCCTCCATTTCCTCATTTCTATGAAAGCAGACAACACTAAACAAGATAAGTCTTCATAGTTTATGCTTTAGTAAAGTGCTCTTAATGTATAAAAAATATTATCACAGCGTTTTGTTATTTCAAAAATTCACCTTCTTGTCTTTGGACAAGGCCTGTAAAGCCTCGATTTGTTGTTTGAAGCCAACATTCCACAAATCCTGCTCCACTTTCTTCTCCAACGCGTAATCCAAGTCTAGTAGCAGAACTTTTTGGTATACCTACAAAGACAAGTGCATATTTCAGATACATTTTAGTATAAAACAAATGATTTAATACAATATATGTAAAATAATGAATTAAATCATTATGACTGAAAATACAAATCCATTTTGTAAACAGATATAGTGATAGACACTGCAAAAGTGATGCAATACTCTATTGGTGGTCACTTTAAAGGAGAGACAACTAAGATCTGTAGAGTAGAAACACATCTACATTGAAATCTTTGGTTTTCATGTAGATGTTTATTGGTCTTACCATCACCATCAACTGTATACTTGTTTACCATTTCAGTAAATAAAAAATAAATATATTATTATTGTCTATGAAACCACTTGTCAATCACTAATAGTTTTTGAGAAGTGTATTTTATGATTGAAATTGATGAAAGGTTATGACTTGTCATTTAATACAACATAGTCCTGCATTTATACCTTTTGCAGTTGTTGTTGCATAGCCCAAAGGCTACGGTCTTGAAGCATAGTTGTTCCATTGTTGAATTTCAATATCTTCTGTTTGAGTTCATCGGCCTCTCTGTATTGAAAGCATTTATAAAAATAATATCCACGTGCTGTACAATATGAAGGTATAATATGAGTGTGTTTTAATTATTTAGTTATAAAATAATTATATTTATCACTAGCTATCATATGGGTACTACCATATACCTACTAGTAATTATAGTAAGCATAAAAATAAAAAAAAACATATCTGTCTTTATATATGTATATAAAAATCAATTGCTGTTTGTTAGTATCGCTAATACTTGAGAACGGCTGAACCAATTTGGCTAATTTAGGTTTTGAATGATTTTCGGAAGTCTAGGGAAGGTTTAAAAGGTAAGAAAATATGAAGAAGTTGAAGGGAAATAGTAAAAAACATAATTTTATTTTCCCATACAAATAGTCGGTATCTATCAAACCTTTTACAAATTATTTCATTCTGAGGCAATACAAAGTTTGCCGGGTCAGCGAGTTACATAATATTAATTGCTTTTTTAATTGACCATATTATGGAATTGTTCTTGAAACTTCTATTTTTGAAAAGGGGGTGACCCATGACTCGTCTCTTTTGACCTGTCACTCCACTTGGTCTCTCAGTTTATTCTGACACGATAGTCGTCACGTCTACTCAATTACACAATATTTACATACCTTTTTTAAGGTGCATTCTAGTTGTGAAACTTGCGAACATGTGATAGATAACCAATGAAGTTGGATAAAATTCACTAACCTTAACATTTGCACAGCGGCATTTAAAACCATTTTGATAGAGGCTTAACGCCTCAATATTTGTCATATCATCAGGATGAAACAATACAAATTAATAAAGTGAACTGATAAAAACAATCGAGATCCATGTACAAAATTGAAATAAAATTTGTCTGTCAAATACATAGAGTTAATATACACATGGAGATTGGAGAAGGCGCATTCTACTATAGAAATAGTAGTTATAAAATAATGGGTAAAATCGACACATGTCTGAAAAAACAGTTTTGACTCTTTCTAACTAACCAGTAGCTCCCTATGTAAAAAGAAACACAAGATGTATACAGAGTATCAATTTTCTGAATGATTTGATGTGACGTCATACTTATGCCTTCGCGTGCCCGTCGGCGCCATTGTATGCGCCCGATTTGTGGTACATCTGTTGTCAAACAAACAGGTGCTCGTAATATTTTTGCTGTTTTCTTGAAAACTAAATCTTTTAACTGGATAATGTGGTATTCTAGGTTTTGCTTTATGTTGACTGATTATGCTCTCGTATTGTTTAAAACAGAGTGGTGCAAGGAGAAACGAAAGTAATCTTGGATTGAACTTTGTGAGGTTAAGTAAAAATTTTCACGGATTGTGTCGTATTCGGTGGGATTTTGAAATGCAGTGATATATAGTGATATGTTTTATAAGGAGTTTTGAAGACCTATGTAAGTTTCGTATGACTTATACGACTTTTAATGCTATTTTTTCTTTTCTAAAAATAGCATTTTTACATAGTGGTGTACGAATACTAACCTGATATATCAAAGTATCGATATAAAATTATTTTCATATCAATTTAAATTATGTAATATTATTTTGTATTAGCATTATACTCGATAGAATTTCTTGTTTCTTAATAAAATATCGAAGAAGAAATTGATGTAAATTAGACTGTTAGAGTGTAATATAAGTATAAGCACAACATAACACAGTTTTTTTTTTTTCATTTCATGAAGTGGCAAACAGGTATCAGTTTACATTGGTAAGTAATAGCCTATCAGTCTAGACGAAACCAGAGCTTTCAATCTAAATGCGTGGCCACTCCTAAGGCCTAAGATATTACGCATCTGTGCTGGAAATCACAGGGCCGTACAGATCTTTGTCACTAACTTCTACATGCGTATCAACTGATAATTGAAGCAAGTTCCATTGCTTTTCAATTACTCATATCATTAACATACCTAGAGCCGTTCCTGCTATTTTAATAATTTTGTTTAAGGTATAGTAATAATGAAAAAATTCAAAAAGATCCTGTTGCACTCACGTCCAACACGTAAGTAGAAGATCTTTCGAGAATGCACAAAAATCAAATGTGTTTATTGGCCTATAACTTGACCGAAGCGTCATCGTGCTACTCAAATTAACTAAACATAATGATTAAAATTACATAGCAACAATATTTACAGAGATGCATTCCAAGGAGCTGGTCAGCATAAGACTCACATTTGAAGGCTGATATAGAAAATCCTACTGAAATTCAACATTACTACAATTCACATTTTTAGCTCTAGTTCTGGTTGAAAACCTTTTGCAAGCAGCTGGTAATCAATGAGATCATTTCAATGAATGAATTTATTTATTTGCTAAAAGTATAGTAGGTACATAAGATCTTCAGTGAATAATAGAGCTTTCTTTTATATTTCACCATTTTATTTGCATGCAAATTACGGGATACATTTTATTACTACAACATAATTATTACAATTATACTTTAATACTTTAATTTAGTGAGTGGATTTTACTAAGACTAAGCATACATAATTTAAAAGAATAACAATTCGTGTTGATAAAATATCGATATTAACCGCTCATGTATTAAAAGATGATATCGATATTTATCGAAAACAACCCTATGAAAGGCGGCCATTGTAATCGCCCAAATTTTTGTAGGCATGCACGCCAATTCTGTAGGTATTTCTACCTCATGTCTATAGCTCAATGGTCAAATAAAATGACAAATTGACAACGTCATGCGTCCACGATCGAGCATAAAAAAATGGGCATAGAAAAAAAGTATGTTTAGAAAATTAAATATCGTAATGCCTGATTTACACACTGCTAATCAAGCGCAAGTTTGATTACGTGGATTTTTTTATGTTAATTGTAGAGGGTATGTATAGTATGTAGAGCGTTTTTACTGCGTAACTCACATTAAACGAAAGTACCTATTTATTAGTCCGTTCCTTGCCTACTTCATTCAAGGTACATACGTACGTGGTTAAAAAAAATCGATTTGATTGCATGCGATATTTTTAAAGACGTTGGCGCTATTCATAGATTTATTATCTACTTCGTATTCACATCCTTGTGACATTTGCTCCTAAACATGGAGTTTTGACGGAACTCCCGCGTTTCCGCCAGTGCTGTGTCATAGTATGATATTTTCAACACTTGTGTATCGTTTTTAACGGTGGTAAAAATGATAGGCTTTATAATATGTGTATGTATGCTCATAAGAGAAGAATATGAAAATTAATAAATAAATTAATATTAATAGTAAAGGACTTGAATCCGTGTTCGTAAAACATATATAACTTAAAAAAATGCTTCTAAATTAAATTGTCTGTGTTAAATTTCTCTATGGTCTACCGGCATGCCGTAGTCTGTTTTTTTTCGATACGGACTAAATTGACATAAGCTGTGTGGCTAGGTTTTTGGGGATCATTAATAGTGATGTGCCACTACCGTAACTTTACGTAATTTACAATCTAGTATCGTTTTTCACTAATAATTTTTATTTAATTTTATTCAAGAGAACAAACAGTCTAATTTGCTTACAAATAATCTTAATAAAATTACATCAGACCATTTATAAGTTTCCATATTTGGACATCTAAGGAATTGCATATTGTTTCATAACAGTAACAAAAACAGAAAACAAAAATACATTATCAACAACAACAAATCAATAATAAAAGGAAATTTAGTGCAACTTAAATCTCTGCAGACACGAGAAAAATATGACAGTTGAAATTCAATTGTGTCTCGCGGCCGGTGGCCGTACGATCCTTGAAGGATTAATACGTTTACTGCTCCTAGCCTTTTAATTTATATTATATCTTATTAATATTTTACACTGCGCTAGTAAACTAGTAAAGAAGAAATGGTAAAGACGACTTATTGCATGTCAAACCAGTGTCTAAAGAGAACCCTCTAACATTTTGAGGTTTAGATAAAAATTAGGTAATTAGAAAAAAGTGTCTTTAAAATTTTAGAATGTGGCGACACCCGTAATGTACCAATAGGCATGCCTTTATAATGTACCTATATAGTTAATGTATAGATATGATAAAAACATAAATGCAACACACTTATTTTTTAAGTGTCTATAAATCTTAATAATGACATGCAAATTAATCATCAGAATCAGGTAATGACTCCGTACCTCAATGTGCCGAATCGTCAGAGTTATCACCTACTTCAATAATAAATCAATCGGTAATGTTGTCGACAATATGGCCTAGAGTACATATTTTTTTTCTCAACTTCAATTATTAGGTACATGTTTAATATAATTTTTCCAGCGCTGGGGAGTCACTAGATGAAGTCACACATTCGTTTTTCTTCGGCGTTTCGGCTGGAGATTCTGTTTACTTTTCGGTGTGTACATAATGAACGCGTTCATTACCATGTGTTTTGCCCGTGAAATCGCATTTCGGAAGTTGAAGGACGAATGCCGTGTATTCAAAATGGCGCCGTATTTTCGTTTTTATGGCATTGATAGCTACAGTACATCGATCTATTTCTTGTGTCGTTCCTGTTAAAAACTTGTTATTGCGTATTCTTCAACATCAAATAAATAATTGTCGTGTTTACAAAGTGCAATAAGTAATTTAAATTAAATCTGTGATACTCCATAGTAACCCTAATTTTTAAAAGATTTGGCTATTGTCAAATAATAATAAAATTATGTGGTAAAGTAAAAAGTAACGATTCATAAAACCGGTATCGTACAACACTAATACTAGAAAGCTGGTATCATTATTTTGGAAATTGACATTTGCATGTGTCAATTTAGTCCGTAGCGAAAAAAAACAGACTGTAATTATAGGTCTGTGCCGTAAATTGTCGACAAACGTCGAAATCTGTAGTCAAAACCTGTGGTCAAAATTTCATAATGTACTCTGTGGGTCAAAAGCACAGGTCAAAAGTAGTCAAAACACTCAAAACGTCAAATCACGTCAAAATTCGTGGAAATATTTTACTGCTTCTGAGTCTTCTGTCTTTATTTTATATCACAGACAGACATAGAAACAATATTTTCTTTCGATCTATTAAAAAGGAAGCTGTCCGTTTTCGTACCATTGCATTAGTAAAACTACTTAATCGAGGTTCTGGTTAGCATGGAGGAAAAACAACACGAAAATGTACCGGTAAGCAGGCTCATGAACTCACAAACATGACTCATTTAAGCTCAGTTTTGACTAATTATCATCATTATTATGTTTTAGGATCCATCAACCGTGGTACACGCCTATGAAATTTGTCAAACACGAAATGCTAAATGGCTGAGAATAAACAAATTGTATCAAAAATTCCACCGCCCCAATTTCTATGATATTGGAGGCACCTACATAGACAATGTCGCAGATTTCTGGTTCATGGTTAAAACTGAAAGGGTTTGCAATAACTTCCTGCTACATTTATTTGTGTGTAACAAGCAAGGAGGTGCATTCAATTTATCTGTTAGCGATACCAGTGAAATGGTTGTGAACAAAAAGAATAATAATGTATTTTTATGTACATTCCTCAAAGACTACCAATTTGGAAAAGTTACAGAGTTAGGTCAGAACTATGTGACCACATACAACTTCTCCGAACTGTATGTTGAACTGATGAAAAATAAGGCTGTCTATATACCTATGATGTTCCATGGCTCCGACACTAAAAGTATGAGTCAAGATTTTATTAATCATGTGAAAAGTTGCCATGACTTTGATGCACTTTTAAAAGATCCTATCGGAGCAGACTTCACTATAGAATCTGCAGATGGACGGAAGTTTATGGTTCATAAGGTATTACTGGCTGCTCAGAGTGAGGTCTTCAAAGCGATGTTGAAAGAAGATACAGCTGAGAGTCAAAATAATTATGTTAAATTGGTTGATGTTTGTGAAGATGACTTGCAGTACATACTGGAATTCATTTATACTGGCACCATTAAAAACCTACTATCATGTAACTGCTTTAATCTTCTCATGCTAGCAGACAGATACAACCTCAAGGGTTTGAGAGAGCTGTCTCAATACATCCTCTCTCGTCAATTATCACCAGATAATGCTCTAGAGACGCTGGCAGTAGCAGATATGTATAATTCGGATTTTCTGAAAAATGCTGCGTTCAACTTTATAAAGAAAAATGTCTCCATACTTAATAACCCTGAATTCAGTGAACTTAATAACCCTATGTTAGTTAGAGAGTTGTGTAAATATCTTGCGATAAATGTCTAACCATATATTGTAAATTTATGTATATTTTGGAATTTTTTCTAATGTTCAAAAATATTGTGGCAAAGGAGATGTTGCAAAAATTTATGGACCTCCGGCCATGTATTGTACACAATATCATTAACAGGCAAAATCAATATAAAAACGTTTTTTACTGAATATTTTCACTTATTCAGCTTTGTTTGCAGTTACAAAACATTATTTGCAGTTAGAATTGCAACTCAAACAAAACCAACATGGCGAATATGGCGGGCGATTTCATTTTGACAAATTCCACTAATAATCGATACTAATAGATTTCCAATTTAAAGAAATTCATTGGAACTTCTTTAAATTGATTGATTCGATACATCGTTTTTTTGTCAATATGCACTAGTAAGATACAGATAGCATTAGTTTTGTTTTATCTACATAGGTACTATCCTAAGCACAGACCAATAACCAAATCCCAAGCATAGGCTGTATGCCGTATGTATGCGCCATGTTGAATATGGTTGAAAATGATAAAATCATTTGAATTAAATGTGGTTGTAAGTAACTCTTTAATATATTATTGATTAAATTGATTGTATTTTTTTCGGATTCTTCTTTAATTTACCCATTTTTTGAGGTAGTGTACGAACCAGAGCCGAGCTCGCAACATCTCCTTTGTAAAAAAATTGTAAAAAATTAAAAAAGATGTGAGGTGCCATCAAAAGTATATTTTCTAATGTTAAAAAAATTCTTCTCAAATAAAAAAAATTAAATTGAAGCTTAGTATGGCTTCAAAAATTGTTAGTAAAAATATTTAAAATATCAGGAAGTGTTCCTTATGGTCTCTACATAATATTTCAGAGCTGTTCACCTTGTATCTTTCTGGAGTTTACTCCTTACGAAACAATTTCGAGTTATGAGGCTCGGTATGAGGAGTAAAATCAAGTGTAACGCGAATGAAAGTCAAAGCGTTACGCGCGATTCTCCCGCGACCTCTGCGACGGAGCGGTCGTGTTTCACTTGGCCGCACACTAGCAATCTCCTTACGCACACCATGTAAACTCCCGTCGTGCGTCGGAGCTGACACTCACACTTTTTTTAATGTACAAATCAATGTATGAAACTTGCCATGAACATGATTCTTTTACATCTTATTTTTGTAAATGTAAGTAATTTCTGTCATATGATTTGTATATACTTAATATACTTATCTTTTGATATAAATTATACTATAAATCAATATAATGCATAAGAAAAAAAACCTGTTGTACAGAAAACAAGAAATAAACTTTATTGGAAATTTAAACATAACTGTTCAAATAAATGTTAAGTAAATATGTTTTTAATAAATATAAATTATTTTAATGGATGATACAATGGAGCTTTTTATCGCACCTCTGTTGCCACTTGCTCAGTCAGCTGTGCACTTAGTGCATCGGGGCATGGCTGCCCATACAATCATTTTGGAATGTTACTCGACGTCTTCGTATCTGCAGCAAAGAAATTATCTTAAAAGATATAATGGATAATTATTTCAATTATGATGTATCCTTGATTTTATCTGGTACCAAAACACCAGTTATGGGTAGTTGTAAAGGAGACGTTCCAAAATGTATCAATCAATCAAATCATTTATTGTTGGAGCTTGGGCCTGCACCTTGTACACTATATTGAGAGAAGCATAAAATACTAATCATTTTCAGCTATTCAAATCGTTTATTATACCTTCAATTAACTGTCGTAAGTATAAGTCAAAAACAAGAATGTTATAGTAGCAATATGGTGATATGATGTTGTCATACAAAAATTGCATAAAATCTTTCCAACAAAAAAAAATGATTTAAATTATTTTTTCCATAATTCTACGTATTTTTCTCTATTTTCTGTACAAGGTGCGGCCCAAAGTGGAACTTGTCCTTTGGCTAAATAATTTAACGATTCCCAGAATCATCTAGAAGCTGAAGTTTTGTTCTCTTTTAAAATGATTGTCAGAACTACAATAATTATCGTGGATGTCATATAAATATCTAAATAAATCAAGGAAATGATTATTGTAATAACAATTATATTGTGTGACATCTAATTTAGCATTAATTGTGGCTTAACTAAAATGTTTGTCAACTTTATTAGCATTACTAATTTACTACATTAGCATAACTGACCAGTAATATTATATTATTTCTGTATGTAACCGATTCTTAGCCTGATTCTGAGTTACATCATCAATGTAACATAGCAAACTAAGCATGTCAATAATCATTATTATAAATAAATAAATATGCTTAGTCAGTGTCATGTAAATTTGTTTTATGGTGTAATTTGAAACATGAATATCATTCAATTTAAAAATTATGAATAATGGTTTCAATGCAGTCTAATGAGCAATATTATTCTTATAAAATATCTTGAGTGGTTGTTTAAATTGTGAGTGTCCATTCCTTTCAATTTCTCCTTTAGTGAAAATTCCTTTACAGCATTAATGTTAACTTTCTCATTGCATAATTACCCAATAAATACATCAGTACATGTAATTCAGAACACAACAGTGTTATTGGTTTAATATTTGACATGTATATGGCTATGAATCGGTTAATCTCTGTGATAATATCAAATGCGTGCAGGATGTACAAGAAAAAATGCCAATAGTTGTCATAATATTTATTTATAATTACTGGAACCGATACAATAACGGAAAAGAAGACTCCAAACAATCGCGTGAAATGATCTAAGTCCTAACGATTAATCATATATAAAAATAAAAACTTCACGAACCTAGCTTAGTTTTTAATTATAAATATGTGAACTACATTACATTGACTATGGACCTCCCCATTGCGCCATACTCTAATATAACAATAGTGATACCATTACACGAATATAGACCAATACAAATTACTTTTAATTTTCTAATCACGTTATAATGTAGCAAATGATAAATTAATTTCAAATTAGACAAAACGCAGGCAGCGTGTTCGGAGAGCGCATCTCGCTCTGGGAGAGAAATACCCGCGTGCAGTTGTGATTTACAACTGGGATGAGAGGTGTAGTGTGGTTATGTATTGGTTCATTTAACATAGTGTTTTTCAATCTATATCAGCAATTAAAATAAAAAACAAACCTAGTACATACTTTAATTATTGAGTTTAACAAAGTATGCCCCTTTTTTATGCTATGCATAGTTAATTATAATAGTGCAGAATTAAAAAAAAACTAAATACTAGATGAGCTTCTAACGTCCAGACTAGCGAACTTACATACTGGTAGTGTAAACTATCGAGTTTTACATTTTTTGTTTACGCGATAGATTGAAAAACACCATGATGAACTACGACTGTGCGAGACGCGGTCAATTTGGAGGCTTCGGCCCGTATTACAAAACGTACTTTGTAGTTTTATGATTGTCTCTTATGAAGGACAAAAAAGTATTTTAAAAAATCGGCTCATATCTGACACGAACTCTTGCGCCCACACAACCAATAGTCACCAAGCGAACGCCTGCCCCACGCCACGGTCACAAGTCTTTATACCTATCATAATAAAAATAAGATCTATTAACTAGGCAATAACAACTTTTTCACAACACGCCTCCTAAATGCAGCCTTAATTAAACAACGCTCTGTAATATGGGCCTTCTTTGATAGCGTCTACGTCGATATAGTAATGGGCAATGGAAATGGGTATTCGCTATGACTTGGCAGTTTTACTATTGATTTTAATTTCAAGCCAGGTCTCACAACTGACAATGCATTACATTCAATTCATTGTTTTAAAAGGCTGTCGCTTCGTTACACAGCTAAATTGCAGGTTTACCGGCGAAGATAATTTTCACTTATAAAGATAAAAATTTCGATTGTTGATACAGATTCTCCGCGGTGTACTCATTAGCGATAATTTAAATGCATCATTCGGTTTTTGAAACGGTAGAACGTCGAAGTCTACGTAGTCTTTCTATTTCACGAGTAACAATGATCTTTACAAGTGCGAAAGTAGAGATTATAGACAATAGTGTGGTTAGAGAGTCAGTTCACGTAAATATTGACCTTATTTTCTTTCTAGTCTCAGTGGTAGCTGGATAAGTATAAAACTTATTCGGAGAGAATTTTTCCTAGTGTGGGACTTATTGGCTATGTTTCCAAATACAATGCGGCCACTGCAAGAGGTGACGTCAGTACAATGTATTGCGAAGCCATTCCTTTTTATTTGACAGTACTGTTAACTACTGTTTAATCTTTCAAGGATCGTAAGGCCACCGGCGCCCAGACACAATTGAATTTCAACTGTCATATTTTTCTCGTGTCTGGAGGGATTAAAATGGAACGCTGTCCATTATGCTGGATAATAAAATACGCTTACACTCACAGCCACACAGTAGGTATAAACCTGTGTCGTGGGTGCCGTTGTACACATACATCACATACACAAACACCCAGACCAGAAACAAATATCTGTAGGCCATACAAATATTTGTCCCGATGCGGGGATCGAACCCGCGACCCCTCGAATCAAACGGTCATCTCACACCGCTGGACTAACCGGGTCGTCAAAATGATGGATGCAAGATTATATATTTCTTAACACATTCACAGTTTCTTTTTATACAAATTATTGGTTCCACACTGTAATAAACACAAGTCCTTCGACATTTCCAATTTTTTTATATACCGATGGAATCTTTCAATGAGAGTAAATAAATAAAATAATAGTGACACGTTGGTCACGTGATCAAACCACTGAGAGCACTTTACCTCGAATGTTTCAGTGCTTACAATACAAAAATGACGTCATATACTAACTACCATAGTATTATGACACCTGCGGCCGTATAGTGTCAGTCTATATCGGAACGAAATTTTCCTCAGCACAGCACCGTCACAGTGGTCTATCTAAATCGAAACAGCCAAATAGTTTCTAACAATCAATGAAACCTTACATAATGAAATCTTCAGGCCCATTCAGTTTTTCTGCTTCAACTTTTTATCGCTTTTGATTTCATGAGTATACAATACAATGTGCCTAAAATGGTTTACGCAAAAATTGGGGATTTGCGCGGTATCTTAGACATTGTTTGGGGACCTGCCCGATGCAAACAGATTTTGGAGGCCATGAGTTGCACAAATGTGATTTGATTTTTTTTTTGTATGAATTTCAACATTTTATTCCCTTTTCACATATAGATTTGGTCAGGATCCCATTCAGTTGCACACTGTTTCTATGGGCGGGTTCACACTAATATACTGCGGTCTCGCCCCGCTAATATTAAACAGGCGTGGTGATACAACGAAATAACCATTACCATCCGAAACCGAATGCCTGTGTGAAAGAAGGGTTAAGCTGCAAACAAATAATCGGACGCGTCCATAAGCCGCGGCAGGAATCAGAAGACAGACGTCTACGTCCGACAGTGTGCACACCAGAGAGTAAAAGTATTAGCTAATTTATAGACTTCAGCTGCGGCTGAAGGACGCGTCCAACATGTCAGCAGATTTATATTATAATTTTGTGGAAGTGGTTATCCTTATCACTCCCAAGGACCGCCACTGAGTCTAGGCTACACGTTTACGAGAACTGTCTCTCTAATGGGGATCTCTGTCTCTTAAGGCGGGGTACACACGCGCGTCACCGTGGCCATCTGTATCAAGGGGCGGGCGGAGGCGCGGGGTCGCGCGTGGCGGCGCGCCCCTAGCGTTTACCGTTGTTGTACGACAGATTCCGGAGCGGTGCCTTGAAGTTCGCGGCCGCCTGGTGTTGGATCTGGTAGGCGAGCGGGTGGATCTTAAATCCGTACAATCTGTGGAATGAGATTAATTTTATGCACATGAAGAGGCACGGTAGGTGTAGAATAGCTTGTTATTCATTTCTCGCTTTGTTCAATTTACCTAGTAGCTCTTGGGAATCAATCGATAATCACGGGTGACTCATTTCCCTCTAAAATGCTCGAGCAGAGCAATGGTTGCCACATGTGCCATAGACGTGAACGGGTGCTGATGGGGACTGATCTGTTCTGGTCTGCCAGTGCTACATTTCCATAGTGGATAGTTGTTTCGATTTATACTTATACAAGTATATATGCTTTGTACGTTTACATTATAAGATTTGAATTACTATGTAGCGTCCACTACATTAAGGCGCCAACTAGTGGAATACAATGAAACCTTACAGTACTTGTCTAGTACGATAGATGGCGTGCAGTCAAATTACATCGCACATACGAAGATTTCTCAAAAGTTGGCATATATACAACTTCCCAACGTCAACCGTTGGGCCGCGGCCCGCCAGGCGCTACCACTTCGCCTGGTCGGAGGATCCTCCCTTTTTCCCTTTTCGCCGGAGGAACACTTCCACCCGTTCCTCCACAACTATCTGTAAGATATTTGGTGTTACACCACCAAACATTTACTTTCTAAAGTAATAACGACAGATTGCTGCTATTGTTACTGCTGGATAAAACCGATTGAGTTAGCCGGTCAAGCCTCACTCCGTACTTGTGTGGTCAGGAGGCCAGTTCATGGCAAAAGTGTCCTGCTACTACGGTAAGAGGCGATAGAATCTTGCTCGAAAATTACTTTACGTGCCTAGCACAAACTGTGAGATGGGACGCTTGGGATGAACCTAGAACAAGGGAGGCCGGTGCGGAAGCGACGTCGTCGACAGAGTTAAATGCCTGCTTACAAAAAAAACACCCAGGATTCGCCTCCTACTTTTGAGACTCATGTGGAAGTGAATCTATTTTATTTGGCTCATTACGAATATCGACGTGTAGTAAGACATCCTTTTGCTGGACTAAAGTCTCTCCCAAAGATGCTTACAACGAACGGTCCGGAGCCATCCTCATCTTGCGATTTTCACCAGGTCTTTGGCCCAATTCGTCTTTATACATACATACGGTACATAGTTTTGCAACCACACTACTGAGACAAAAAAATCTTGCGCGAGACTGACCTAGGCACAAACTGTGAGGCGGGGCGCTTGGGGCGGTACTCGGGGTGCACCATGAACACCATGTGAGGAAAGCCGGTGCCGAAGTATGCGCCATCGGTGTGGTGGTGCCGCGACGACTTGGGCGTGTACACGTCCATACAGCGTGGGCAGTACAGCTTCACCATCGCTTCGCCCGGCACGTCGGATAGACCTGCAATATTTGTGTTTTCGTTCAGTAAAATATGCTTTCGGAGGCTATCCAGTTCCCATCGCCCACTAGCATAGAGCAACACAGGCCGCGGCGGACTGGATGAGAGTAGCCATAGCGTTTATTACCGATGCAAAACAGTCTGTCATTTTTTACAAACATAGTCATACTAGAGGTACTTACAAATAGAATCAGAAAACTAATATGGATATTTAAAATACTTAGACATGTAGCTCCTAAAAATCTTTTACTTCAGACTTATATCTCGCTAGCTCAATCAGTTATCAGCTACTGCATTTCGATTTGGGGTGCTGCTACAAAAACAAGATTTTTAGATATTGAGAGGGCTCAAAGATTATTGTTAAAGGTAATGTTTTTCAAACCATACAGATTCCCTACTCATAGTTTATATGAAACACACACACACACACACACATACACACACACACACACACACACACACACACACACACACACACACACACACACACACACACACACACACACACACACACACACACACAACTGCAACTACTACAAAATACCTACCCTAGCGTTATTTTTGTATTTATTTTCTTTTCGTGACTCTTTTCAGTTACTTACATAATTTGTTTTACATATTTACCCTTATTCATAAACGACTTAACTTTAACAAAATACAGAAACAATTTCACGCACACATTGAAATATCTAGGCGACAGGTATAGGCCCATTTGGGCTTGTACTTTGACAGAGGGGAAAGTCTGCATATGCCTACTCTCCTCCGGTGTTGCTCTATGCCCTACTAGTGAAGGGAATTCTACCGTGCATTCAGTCAACCGAGCAATTTAAAATATCTCTCGGGTTTCCCTCGATGAAACTACCACCGCAGCGAGCGCCAATCCGAATGTCAAGCGTGGCGGTTAAAGCATATTCTCCCCAAAATGACGCAAAACCGTTTTGTGAGCATCGTTGGGCTATTGTCACGCATTGGAGCATTTTTAATGGTGGTATTGCTCTAGTGACTAGCTCGCGGGCGTAGGCACCACCGCATTACCTAATATACTTGCCGTAAAATGGTAGTGTTCAGCACTATCGTGTTCCGGTCAGGTGGTAATGTACGGCCCTGTAATTTCGGTACAGAGGCATAACACCTTAGGCCTCAGGAGTGGTAACGCATCTGCATTTTGACCTTGGTCATTGTGTGTGTGTCTATAGGCTGCAGTCATCACTTAACATCAATGTGAACTGCATGCTAGTTTGCCACTTCCATTACATAAAAAAGTGGACGTTTTTCGGCTAAGTGTTGAGTCGTCAATCATGCGTTTTGAGATTGTTTTTTTACGATGGTTGCTAACAAGCTTGAAGTTCACATTGTCGAAGTGTTGATTGCAGCTTAAAGACAAAAACCAGAGGTCAAAATACATAAGTATTGCCGACCCTTGAGACCTAAGCCGTTAACTTGTGACAGTTTTTACGGGGCCATACATTACAATGTTACCAGAACACGATAGTGCTGATCACTATCATGTGCCGGTTAGATAGCTTCATATAATTCTGATCGAACTTCACTTGTTAAGTTCGTTTGATCACTAATGATTGCGTAAAGAAAGTCGACTTTGTTTACCATTTTTCTTAATTCTTGTGAACATTGATACTAATTTACTGCCGCTCCATTTTATAATTCACATGCTATAAATAGTATACACGTAACACAGCTAAGGCCATTACAAAACGGATCGTAAATCGTTAACCCACAAAGCGTGATTAATTCGAATGAGATAACGTTCCACTTCTGATTGAATAAGTGCCTAATCACCGAATTCAATAGAAAAGTGAATATAAGTCGTATTCAGTGTTTTTTTTTTTGAAGTTATCTTTTATGATTTTCAGAACCAATGGCGACGTTCAACAGCTAGCTGTCCCCGTTAGAGATAAAAACCAGTATTTGTACTTAATGTACGCATGTAAGAAGTTATAGGTACTTCTTTAGCATAACAATCCAATATAAATACCAGAAATAAAACAAAACGACAAAAAAAGTTTTGCAACTATCTTCAGAATGTTGTCATGTCATGAATGTTGTCAACCGCCTTAAAAAAAGAAAGTTCCCAATTCGTCCGGTTCTTTTTTTTTTGTTTAAAATACAATAGTTGTTAATTTTATGAAGAAACCTAATAAACAAAGAATCAAATCAAATTGTTTATTTGTGCAAACATGGGTACTAACAATGATGTGATAATAATAATTAGTCCGCCACGTTTCGCCAACACTGGCATACAAATATTTAAATTAAAATTATTTAAAGAAAATATGTCCAAATAATATTGCATATAATAATATTACTCATGAAAGATTAAATAAAAGATGAGAATATTGATTAACCAATCAATATTCTCATCTTTTATTTAATCACATTTACAGACATCCATTATAAATTTATTTATATTAGTGTATCTTAACTATTAAGGTATTCCTTTACAGAGCAATAGGTTTTTTCAATTAAGTAGTCTTTCAATTTTCTATTGGAAATTGAATCATGGCAAGTTCCACACATTGATTTGTACAGAAGAATTTTAAAAAAGCACAACGTTTGAAATGTTATAGAACTTAAAGAACATTTCTTGGTATATGATTTTAACCTCCTTCACAGGAATAAAAATGGTCTACTCTACCAACTGTAAGTGTGAGATTCACAGCCCGCACTACGGCTTTACTTAGCTATGCTTAGAACTGTCAGTACAGTATGGGTTTTGACAGTTCTAAGTGTACTTTGCTCAAAGTAAAGTTGTAGTGCAGTCTGTGAATCTCACCCTTCAAGCCACCCATATATTATTAATTAGGCAAATATTCTTAAGGTTTTCAAAATTTCAAAGCTACACCTTGTGTCTTTTTTTCATGGTGTTGCCATGATTGATGAAAAGACTTTTTCCTCAACCTATTATTATGAAAGGCATAATAATAGGTTGAGGAAAAAGTCTTTTCGCATTATAGTATGTATGAACTTGTAATAAAATCTCTTTGGCTGTAGTATTTGTATCTGGCTGGTTTTGGTATCATTGAAAGTTAAAATTTTAAAGAACATAATTCCAAATTCAAATTAGGCAAATGTGTGATTTTCATTTGTTTTTCGTACTGTCAAGATGAGTGAATGAATGAATTCGATACATTTTAAAATTTTACTACATAAAAGGTAAAAATGCAACGCAAGCCGCGAAAAAAAAAATTGCTATGTTTATGGACCTAGTGCAGTGTCTGTGAGAGTAGCACAAATTTGGTTTAAGCGTTTTCAATCCGGAAATTTTGATGTCAAAGATGCACCTCGCTCTGGTCGCCCTATTACGGATAAAATGGATGCCATTTTTAAAAAAGTGGAGCAAGATAGACATGTCAGTAGTTACGACGTAGCTGAAGAACTGAGAATTGATCCCAAAACAGTTTTGGCGCATTTGAAAAAAGCTGGGTACAAAAAAAAGCTCGATATTTGGGTACCTCACGAGCTCACTGAAAGAAACCTAATGAACCGTGTACTCATTTGTGATTCTTTATTACGACGTAATGAAACCGAATCATTTTTGAAGAAGCTAGCTTTGATAACTGGTGATGAAAAGTGGATCACGTACGACAAGAACGTGCGAAAAAGGTCGTGGTCAAAGGCCGGTCAGGCTTCACAGACTGTGGCGAAACCTGGGTTAACTCGCAATAAGGTGATGTTGTGTGTGTGGTGGGATTGGAAGGGCATTATTCATTGAGCTATTACCACCAGGCAGGACTATCGATTCTGAACTCTACTGCGAACAACTGATGAGATTAAAGCAAGAAGTTGAGAGAAAGCGGCCGGAATTGATCAACAGAAGGGGTGTGGTGTTTCATCATGATAACGCTAGACCTCACACATCTATAGCCACTCAACAAAAATTAAGAGAGTTTGGCTGGGAGGTGTTAATGCATCCGCCGTATAGTCCTGACCTTGCACCTTCAGATTTCCACCTGTTTCGGTCTCTTCAGAATTCTTTATGCAATGTTAGGTTAACATCACGAGAGGACTGCCAAATCCACTTGTCGCGGTATTTTTAATGAGAAGTCCCAAAATGTTTATAGCAATGGGATCATGTCCCTACCTACAAGATGGCAAAAGGTTATCGAACAAAATGGTACATACATACTTTAGTTAAATTTAAATAAACTATATTAAAAAATGTTTTGAATTATCTTAAAAAGGCGAAGAAACTTTTTCCCCAACCTAATATAATGGACACATTTTTGTAATAGAATGGTACTTTAAAATTTCAATATAAATATTCAATAAAAACTCACCAAGTGGAAGCATAGGTTGGCATTCGCAGTACACACGTGGACAGTGTCCAAAATCACCTGCTTGGAATTTCTCTAGCATTTGCCCGATACCACTAAAACAAACATTGACTAACCTTTAGCAAACTAATGAAACATTGATCAGAATTTTTGGTTTTGAGTCTTAAAAGGTAAAGCAGGAACTGGAATGAAATCATTCACTGGTGGCCAGTGACTTTTGTCCTTCTACTGGAGGAATATTCTTCCACTAGTGCAGTCAGTCAACCAAACAATGGCGGTCAAACCAAGATGGGCAGCAGCATCCTGCAATAAAAATACCACCACTGCCATTGAGGATTATGGCTTATGCCCCAGTGTGGATTATGGCAAATCCTCCTTATGGGGAGGCTTTGATGAGATGATGATAACAATAAAACAGAAACTTTATAATTGTAAATTAGTAGCATCAAATTGTTATTTGTCACCAGCTGACCCTGTGAACTTTGTTTCGTAAAATAATGTGCCAAAACTTTAAATTTCTTTACATTTTTCCACCTATTAAAAGCCTTTGTTAGACTTCTATGAATATTTCAAAATTAAATTTAGCCAAACACTGTTTTTATACAGAGATAACACACCAATTCTTCCTTTTTTAATTTTATTTTTATTTAATCATTTAATTCAGGCAAGAATGCTTATGCTTAATTTATGATTAATTTCATTGTTTTAGGAAAAAATAAAATTACATGACTCTTTTCATTTACAATTTTTTTTTAAGATTTTGATTTTATTAGTGTTAAAGTAGTTTTGTGACACAATGACTGATGAAATAATTTGATCATATAGCTCTTCTATATCTCTCCAGGAATATATGAATAAATCCAATAAAATTATATCTTACCGATTCGTTAATATGTAGCGGGCGTGTATCAGACCATATAGGATCTCAGAGGCTTGCTCTACGAGGTCTGATTGGTTGGGATTGTCATCCAGGTCATCATCTGTATGGTACAAAGATATATGCATTTGAGAATCATGTTACATACTTAGCTCTGGTACAATTTGATAAAAATGAGAAATATTGTCACTTAATTGTTACTAGATTTATTGACGTTTGATTATTGTATAAAAAACCATAGCTTTGTAATTTTTATTTAAAAGTTGATTTTGAACAAAATATTTTAAGTTGGTGAATTACATGTAAAAGTGAGAATTTCATGACTAAACATCTCTCACAAGGTTCTGCATCAACTTATTTTCTAACAAAAATTACATATTTGTCACATGGTGGCAGAACTACCCTGACACTTTGTGAGCATTGAGCAAACTGAGCAGACATCATCACACTTTCAATATAGTGTTCTGGTTGTAAATGCCAGCGTAATAGCCCAGTTATATCTAGGAACTAAAAAATTGCATTGATACATTTAGTTTTTTTTTACTGCTGGATTTCACTTACCATCAAAGCAGCATTATTACTTATAAAATTTCTTGGCAAAAAAAAAACTACTCACCAGGCTCCAAGTCCAGGATCATGTCCAGGGCGGGCCTGTAGTGTGGCACTTGCTCATTGAGTCCCGTCAAGTTAAATTTATCGTTTATGTAGTCTTCGTCAACCTGAAATCCAATCAAGTTAGATCAATATCTCGGATCTAAGCAATAAAAGTGACGAGTATTCTCAAGACATACCTCGCAGAAGAACTCGTTGCCCCGAAGTCCGCAGAACCATGAAATCCATGATACCTCCTCCGAGCTGCTCATTTTCCTACAAATGTAACGTTTCGTAAGCACAAAATGATATGGCGCTGGAGTCTCAAGCTATTATATACAACGCCTTGCCGTCAACACTGGTCATACGAATTGGAACACATTCCTCGGTTTTCACTCGTCCATTTTAGATTTGACAATGTAATTTCAGTTGTATGATCACGCGCGAATAATTTAAAGGGGTTTATAGGTGATATTATTAGTGTTTAATGAGTTCATTTGCTATTTTACGAATAGAAACCTCACCTTTTGGTACCTTGATTAGCCACGCTTGACGGGACGTACCTACCTCGGGATGAGGGAGAGATTTCAATTTGCGCGTGTAGGTGTACGTTGTCTATGGTGTTTTGGTAAATTTTGGTTGTCGAATGCAAATGCGTTCAATTTAAAACAAAGTTTGTTTTCATTGGCAGTATTATAAAAAGTAACGCTCACAGACCAATGGTAACGCTTAGGCAGATATTCAAAATTAAAATGTTTTGCAGTAACTTTTATCTTCCTAATTCCTAATATTCCTACCTTTTATTTGCACTTTAGGCTTGCACAAGTCAACAATAACGTTTTTTTTGGCTGGGTTTGCGTAACAATCCCAACACAAATATCCTTCCTTGATTACAATGGGAGGTCTCAACGACTCCACTTGTAAACATTTCTATGAATAATTCTTTTCTATTTGTATTGTTATGTGAGAATACACGAAAAGACATCCGTCTACTCACTAAAAACCCCGGGGTGTTCCGATTCGTCCGCTATTAGTGGCGGAGTCACAGGAACGCTAGCGCACACATCCGCGACCCCACCGGCGGCTGCCCATTTCAGAGCCCTCCTCGGAGCCTTACGGCTCCAACCAACACTAGTGGCGTGTGGAACACATGCACGCCAGCCAGCCCGGGACCTAGTCCGGCGTCCGAAGGTCCTTGCTCCGACCACTCACAAAGCTAGGCGTCCTAAGACGCCCGGGTGGAGGAGTCCAGGGGCACACAGTCCGGTCCCGGGGGAGCGGGAGTGTCAGGGACCAACTGACCCTCAACCGCCCATCTCGCGGCCCACCACGTCTCTATCTGACGGCGGGACCACCGCTAAGCGGCTGGGGATAGGGTGCAGGGCCAACGACCTACCCGTACTCCTCTTCGCCAGCCGTCTCCTCACCACAGCTGCGAGTGGTAGGCAGAGCCACGCCAAACGCCGCTCCCTCTCTGGGTTCTTCTTGGCTTCGCCGGTGTGGGGTCAACCACCGGATACTGAACTCCCCCCACCACGACAAGGCAGAAAGGCCCCCCTTTCTGCCTTTCTTTTTTTTTGTCGTGGTGGAGGGAGAGCGCACCTCTCGCGCTGGATGGATTAACCCAACCAGCATGTAATCGCACCAGAGGAGAACTAGTATAGATAAGTTTTTTTTTTGTAAGCATTCCCTTTACACCCCGTATAGTGGTTGCAGGCCACTAGCAGAGAATATGTAATAATACTATGTACTACGCTGGGATCCTGGGTTTGATCCCAATCGACACATACATACATAGTATTAAAGTTTAATGAATAAATTATGTAAACAATTGACATATTTTATTTGTTATTTATGTATGAAAACATGTAATCTTTATTATACATCTATACATATAATTTTCATTTATAAACAATTTTTTTACTTACAATTACATAACTATAACAATCATTTACAACTTTTGTAAATATGTTCAAAGAGCTTCTTAGCTAGAGCAACATCCATAAGATTCTTCCAGCCCTCGGTTCCTAGAACATCTGGATTGTGCTTGATAAACTGGAACACATTGTATTGGATCTGATCCATTTTAAATCTCTCAGAGAGAACAGCAATTTCGACAGCATTACTTACTGTTATCTGCTCACTAATGGCAAACTGTGATAATGAAGCAAGATTTTTAATTTTATACTTATCAGCTATCTGGAGCAAATGTAGGCAATTTTGCTTTAAAATATCCTTTATGGTGCCTGTATATAAGAATTCTAGAAGCAATAACATATCTTCATCATTTAAATCTAAACTTGAAGTATTCATATTGCTATTCTTAATCATATTTCGAAAAACCTCACTATGTGCCACCAAAATGATCTTGTGCGTTGGATATTTCTTGAAAGTTGTTGACTCCAGAGTGAAATCTGTATTCTCTTGTTTTATTATAAGACTGCCAAAGTCATGACTGAGCTTTATTTGTTGTACAATAAAATTATTGAAATTGTGTTTGGGTTCCATATCTAATTTGATTGGTATACAAAGAATACTATCTTTTAATAGTTCAACATCTGTCTCTGAGATGCAAAATGTTTTGATGTGATGACTCTCATCAGCTTGCGCTGTTTGGAAGGACTGCCAGTGTAGGTTCTCTGCCGAGAATGAGTATCCACTGACATTTTTATACAATATTTTTTGTGAAAGTTTACTTGAGTTACTTATACCGATGGAGAAAAAACCTGCATTCCATCTATGGCATGCAAATATGTTTAATAAATGGTTGTTACCCGGACACACAGATGTAGTGTAATAAAACCATATATCTGGTTCTTGGAGTGTGTAAGTGCTACCAATGTCATAGTCACTGCTATTCTTCAATTTGTAAGCTATATCAAATAAACATAATTTTCGTGCTTCTGCTGATTGACATCTGTGTAATGTGGAAACTGCGTCATTGTGACCCTGAAATTAAAAGGACAACTGTTATTAGCTACACCTGTATAAAATAACCAGCTGTACAAGATGTAAATCCACATAGATGAGTAAGATAGAGAGTTTTAATGTTTGTGTAAGGAAAGTGAAGTACTGCCACATTTTTCCTCTCACATATCCCTTATATACCATAAAATCACCTTAATTGCAGCAACTTATAACTATCTTCATAGGCGCATTTAAGTTTAGTGCACACAGTAAAAGAAATTTGTAGATTATTGTAAAAACTAGTACTACCTAGGCTTTACAATTATGGCAAGCCGATAAAATCAAATGTCTTTGATTGCAATGTGTGTTTGATACTGAGGGTGGTGATTGGCAAAGAGTTGGCAGTAAGCTAAAACTATTCGACTTTTGTTTTGAAGCTAAGACATATTTCTATCACAAAGCCGATATTTGTTCAAGTTGGAAGCTTATAATTATCAAGCTGTTACCTCAATTGGGGTCATATCATGATGCTCACTAGAACCTGGACGTTCCAGTGTCGATGTTTCATTTTCCACGTCCATCATCCTCGGAGGAGCCAGCGGTTCATTACAGTTTACACTCATTGTACATTAAGCTGTGCAGGTCCAAGTTGTAGAACAGAATTTAAAACAGGACTAACAGACTTGGAAACGTTCTTAATAATGAAACTGGCCTTACTTCACTGACTAAAAATAATAATTATCAACATCAGTACCTATGTGAATCATCAGCTATAACATGTTCACCATGATTTCCTCGTTTTTTTCTATGTATGAAATGATGAAAACATGAAAACTATTTGTTTTTTTTTTTTTGTCATCGCTTTTACGTATAATGCCAGTGTCAAGTAAAACTATATTTCGTATTTATTTAAGCAGCGTAAAAGTAAGTATAATATAGTCATCAAGTATAATATGTAAGTATCAAGTATATAAGTTATCAAGTATAATTTGTCAGTTAAGTGAGTTACATTCAAGTTATTTGAGTAAAGCGATGGCTACTTTACCAGAACATTTACAATAAAGTTTTGGAGGCAACCTGAAAGGTCGTGTTTTCGCACTGTTATTCTATTTCACTATACACGAGCACTGTAATAAACCGATATCAAACAAAATGCCACCAACTTTATTAAATATAACTTAAAAATACACCAAGAAAATGAAATAAAATAAGAGCACCATACGCCTCTTTCAAGGTTCCCGCCAAAACTCAAATTTGTGGTTATTTTTTGTTACCGGAAACTGTCAAATCTATCAATCTGTCAAATCTAAGATGCGTTCATTATAAAAATATAGTCATAATAATATTTCGTTTATTCCCAGACGATCGTGATTTTTATTAGTTAAGCAGATCATGGGCTTCATAGACCTAAGTGGCTATCAAATAAAAAAACGTAGTTACATAATATGCTAGCTGATCGCGGTCGCGGGTTTCGTGTATAGGAATAAGAACCTAATAATTAAATGTTTGCAAGGCAGAAAATGAAAATTCGTAGTATGTATGGCTGGTTTCATATGAATGGGGATGTTGAATAGATAAGAAGTTACTACTTTTGTCATTTTTGGTAGAACTCCAGTGACGGAGCTTGCGGGCGTAGGCACCACCGCATTACCTAATATACTTGCCGCTAAATGGTAGTGTTTAGCACTATCGTGTTCCGGTCAGGTGGTAATGGACGGCCCTGTAATAACGTACGGCCTTGTAATTTCCGGCACAGAGGCATAACACCTTACGCCTTAGGATTGTTAACGCACCTGGATTTTGAACTTGGTCTGTGTGTGGGTGTCTATAGGCTCTAGTCATCACTTAACATCAATGTGAACTGCGTGCTTGTTTGCCACTTCAATTACATAAAAAAATGTATATATATATATATATGAATGGGATATAAAAATACAAAAATTATGAAAATTTTAGTTGAATCGTATGAGATCGAAAACCTTTAAAGTGACGATTACACCGTAAAAAATAAAATTAACTTTAAAATTATAAGGGACTCTTATTTGTGGTACTTTTAATTTATTATTATATACTTTAATCTTAATAATTTTTAAATCTATATTTACTAATAAATAATTACAACTAAGCTATAGGTATCTAATAATTATTTTTACTTATTTAACTATATTTACAAAGAATAGCATGCAACTAAAAATTCTGCATCGCTGCAAAATTAAAATAATTTTACTTTCTGGTTTTTTGTACTATGATTTGTAACAACTGATACGTCGTATTTGTACAAAAATGCATAAGTATTGACAAGGATATATTAAAATGTTTTGATTTCACCATACAATTCAGACGTGTTTTTACCACGCGTGACGTCATAACATTGCCGTTTTGAGTCAGTTTATGGAACTCTAAACGTTTTGAATCGGCATGTCTTTAAAATTATTAGTTATGGAGTAGATGTTATAAATACAATATTTATAAATTTTGAAATTACAGTAAAAAAAACGATTAAATATCCCTATCCTTTAACTTGATGGAAGTATTTTTTTTTCTTTCAATCCTTGCATCAAGTTTTTTAGAAGTACAATTACAAGTTTCACTTGTCATCGGAAATAAAACAATGTAATGCGAATTATTGTTTTTTCTCTATAATCTTTATATTATTAGATTTTTTTTTCAGGAAAAATTCGTGCACGTAGATGCTTTCAATTTTTTCATTGCATTGTCGTCGATAAATACTAGTGTTCTCCGCTTTCATGGACTATTCATAGTGTGAAAAAAAAAAATTAAGCTTATGGACGCATAAGGGTCATATCTCACTACGGCGGCCACCCGGCACCCGACCAGCGCCCGACCGCCCCGAGTGGCCTGCTCAATACATCAACTCTGTTCCGTATCGCCTCGACCGACGCGCGGGTGGCGCGTGGTCCACGCGCGGATGGTGAGTGGACCACTCGGTGACCACTAGCTTGTCTTGCGTTGACTTTGTATTGCCAACACGCTGTTTCCAAGTGGACCGCGCGCGGTCCGCAAATTCACAAGAACATCACGTCGTTCACCCGTGGATCACCCGTCGACAACGAGTGGACGCTGTAAAATGAGGCGATGTTGATCGGGTGCCGGGTGGCTGTAGTCAGTTATGACCCTAATGCGAAAAATGGTTTCGTAGACTTATTTAATGTGCTACGGCTGCTACGACGTAGTAGCTGTTTAAGTACTACGACGTAGTGGTTAAAAAGTTGTAGCAAGTCCATACTGCTACGCGGGTTCGATCTAGAGCAGTGCCGGCGTTTGAGTATGGCGAGATAACCCAAATTTTTAAGCGCGATCGCGCACAACCTCTACGCTCGGGATGGATGGTGAGGATAATGAAAGTTTTACACAAAATTTTAGAAAGCTCACGGAGGGTATTGTTGATTTTTTTTTGCTGGCGCGTTCTTTTACACGACTTTGATCAAATGTACGAGATTTTTACGCAAAGAGTAAAAGTTTTTTTTTGCTTGCGTGTATAATTTTTCGACAATAACATTACGAAAAATTCATATTCGTTTTTGATTTCCTTAGTAAGCGCCACAATATTCTTGCCCGGGGTTTCAATCGCCGTAGCACTGGCACTGATCCAGAGTCTACAGTGTACGAGTAAATGTATGACTATGCCTATTGACTATGCCTAACTGCCTCGGTAGCCTAGTGGTAGCAGGCCACTACTTACTACGCTGAGGTCCTGGGTTCGATTCCCGGGTAGGGTGTTATCAGAGATAATAGTCTAAAGTCCTTTATCTCTGGTTCTATTGGGAAATTTCCATTTTTTGGAAATTTCCCAGTACCTCGAAGTTTGGTAATGTGCCCGGAGATGTCAACAGGCTCGCCACCTGTTACATGGGCCAAAAACGTAACCGGCGAATCGTGGGTGTTTGCATGTATGCTTGAATGCATGCATTTACCTCTGCCTACCCCTTCGGGGATAACAGGCGTGAAGTTACGTTTCTTTTATGCCTATTGGAATTTGCCATAAGGGATTTTTTTTCAGAGGACTTTGATTTTGATAAAATCATTGGTTGTCTTGTCTGTAAAATCGGTTTACAGACGATGATTTTACGTGGTACCTAACGAAACACGCATCACAAGCTGAACGATAAGGCGGCTCGTGCCTCTATCGCTTATTTTACGATCTCGCTCGCATTCTCTGATCAGCCAATTTTTTTATTTTAATGTAATGTGAGTGGCAAACGTGCTTGCAGTTCACGTTGATGTTAAGTGATGACTGCAGCCTATAGACACCCACACAAAGACTAAGGTCACCACTCCTGAGGCCTAAGGTGTTATGCCTCTGTGCCGGAAATTACAGGACCGTACATTACCACATGACCAGAACACGATAGTGTTGAACACTAACATTTAGCGGCAAATATATTAGGTAATGCGGTGGTGCTTACTCCCGTGAGCTCCGTAACTGGAGCTCTACTACCAGACAATGTTTATTTAATGTTTATAGGTTGACAGACAAGCAAACGGGCTACCTGAAGGAAAGTGGTCACCGTCGCCTATGAACATTTGCAACACCAGGGGAGTTACCAACGCGCTGCCAGCTCTGAAGGACTCTTTGAACGCCATTATTGCAGAACCCCATATTGTAGAACCATTATATATATATGATGGTTCTACAGTATAAGCGCCGGGTTATTAATCCGGCACAATGCTGAGTTGGGGACCCTCTTGGACAATTTATTGATTTAGTTTTGTTTTGTAAAAAATCTTGTTTTTTGTTTTCTCTTTTTTTCTCTGTTTTGTTTTTTATTGTAAAAATAAATATATTTTTCTTTCTTTCTTTCTTCTTTCTTTCTAGAACCGAGGGAACAGGAACGAGGGAACGGAACGTGATTTTTTTTCGTGCGTGCAGCCGGTGTAGACCGATGCAAGACGTTACAGATATAAGACGTTATCACACCATAACGACATCATTAGATTTTAGTTTGGTAAAGTGCCCAAAAAATTTCGATAGGCTAGCTATCATATCTAATATGAGACAAAACGTATCTACTTAAAACATAACGTGGGTGTTTGACTGATAAATTTACTTGTGCTTACCCCTTCGAGGACTACATTATTAATGTTTGTTCTTTTGGCTTCGTTATATTGAATATAAAATAATTTCTAATTTCTAACTGCCTCAGTTGCCTAGTGGTAGCAGGCCACTACTACTACGCTGGGTTCGATTCCCGGGTCGGGGGCTATCAGATATAACGGTATAAAGTCCTTTAACTTAAGTTCTATTGGGATTTTTTCATTTTCTGGAAGTTTAACCGTACCTCGGAGTTTGGTAATGTGCCCGCGGTTGTCAACAGGCTCGTCGGCAACATGTTTGCATGTATGGTTGAGTGCATGCATTTACCTCTGCCTACCTCTTCTGGGATTATAGGCGTGAAGTTAAGTATGTTTTTTTTATAATTTCTATCATTTAAGTAAGTACCGTTTCAGTAAAGTACATTAACCTGCCTACACTGACTACTACAACGCTAGGTTAACAGTTAACATGAATGGTTTTGACCTATGCAATGTTCTATAGTACATTTTGTGTGTATGACAGCTGGACCGCGCATGCGCACTGAGGCAGCTGGTGCCCCGGTATTAACGCCGACTAGTGATGTAGGCGAAAAATTTCGCAATATGAAATAATGTTTTGCAATAGCAGCTACTAGGTCTCTAAGTAGATTAATGGAAGAAACATCATAATCGTATTTTAAATATTTTATTTAAACGTGATATTCTCACCACCATAATATATTGTATAATTATATAAATTTAATATAAAACTACATATTTTAAAATTTTAAACAGACATTAATGTAATTTCAGCAAATCCATTATTTTATTTAATTAAAATATTTTACGAATAACAGGAGAACAACATTTTATTTTTTTCGAGAGAATAATTTACAAATATTTAGATTCATTGTAAAAATAGTTTAATCATACACAAATTTAATATACATATAGTAGCTATATTATAATGAAACTGTAACTGGACTATTTCTGTACATGGTAGGTCTAAGATATTAAAGAAAAAATTGTGAGAGGTGTCTTTATAGGATCAGTAGATGCAAAAAATATTTTTCGATAAATGTTTGTCTGTCTGTTTGTTTGTTTGTACGCATCAATGAAAAAATACTGAGTGAAATTAGAAGTGGATTTCACAATTATATTACTTAAAGTCTAACTAAAAAAACTGGTGCATGTTTCATCTTAATTCGCCGCTTAGAAGCTGAGCTAAATAAATAAGACATTATTACCGTGTAAAGCCGGGGCGAGTCGCTAGTTATTACTGAATTTAATATGAACTGTAGTTTATTTAGAAAATTCTACGTAGGACAACAAATATCAGAATCCAAAAAGTAAATCAAGAAGAATACCTCTATTAAGTATTCTGTGACATCACAATGAACTTGTATTTATGAAGAGCAAATACAAGACCAATTTATAATGTAAGAGTACTGCGGACGTCGCGATTCTCATCTCGCACACGTCACTACGCTGCAGCATTTTCAAGGCCGCATCTTTCAGCAGTCAGTAGGCTGCAAGCAGCCCGGCGTCGCGCACCATGTCACCCGCGCTATGACTTCGCCACGCGACCGACGTGCCGACAATGTCGAATTGCTGCCGCTGAAATCGGTGCTGGTGAATAATAATTACAGGGACGATGAAGCGTACTACCCTCCGACACCGGCCTTCAACAATAACCCGTCGAGTTCCAATCTACATGACTACACACTACTATCGAAACGGACGCCGGCGTCAAAGCGGTACGTACCAAATTCTGTATTTGTTGTTAAATATTGATTAATGGTGTATTTTAAAAGAAAAGTTTATTGTCAAATACGAACGTGTATTTTACTCGGATCAAGATAATGTTGGAATATCCAATCAAGGTAATAATGACACGAACTGTAGAAACTAAACAAAAGAAATTCAGTTTGCACAACAATTGTTCGTTTAGGAATTGTTTTAGAATACAATTTTATTGTGTAACAAAAGAATTGAGCTTATTTTTGTTTCCTGAATGTTTTAAATACAAAATGAATAGATATCACCCAAGCAAGATAGTAATGATTAAAAAAAAATGAATATAATAAAGGTGGTCGTATTTACCTGAGTTTTTACGGTCCTATAGGTAATTTTATAGGATCACACTGTAATTACTTTTAGAAAAAGATTTATTACGTCGCAACGATATGCAAAATATAAGAATTATTTATGGTTTTTTAAATTTTAAAATTCTCGTTCTCTTAGGAGAGACACAATTCTCTTAGGAGAAACTTAAACTTAGGTTAAAGATTTTGTTAGAAGCATTTGGCCAAGATGAATCTCTATTAAAAAGGTAGCATCAAATTCCAAAAGTACAGTCAAATTTTAATGAAATCTTATCGCGTCTAATAAATAATATGCTGCATTTGAAGTTTTAAAGTCATAAAATTCTTCAACCCCTACGAGTTAGAACTTTCAAGTTTAATAAAGTGGTTATTAAGATTGAACTTTAAACTCCGATTTGATAACATCGAGGTGATTTCACATCACGATAGAATTTGCGATGGCTGTAAAATTATCTTTGTAGTATACTTCAGTGTATACAATTAAGCAATGCTCGAAATTTTCAAGAAAAACAGAAATGAAGACTTAAACTTTCAACAGCTGCTTTACTGCCTGACTATCTTCGGAACACATCATCGTTATATAACAAATATTATATATATTTATTGAAAATATCTACTGTTTAATAAAATATTAAATGATATTAGGCGAAGATAGTTTTATTAAATCTAACTATCCAAGTATATATATAATTATTTTAGTAATTCTTTAACCTTTACAAAACGCGTACTAACATGACATAAGTATGCGTTTTGTAAATCTAGGGTATATGTAACATATCCGGCAAATCCTGGGTGCTTGTATGATGCATGCCTACCCCTTTGCAAAATATTATCGTGTACATTTTCTTTATCTTATGTATATCGTGTATCGTCTTCCCTGTAGACTGCTGCGTTCAGCCCAACCAGCCCCAACTCCTTTGCTGACGCTATGCGGAGCGCCGCCGCCGTCCCGCAAACGCGAGGAGCTGGCGGCGCTCGCCAACCTTCGCAAGAAGGTAGCACCGGCCTTACTCAACCCTGAAAAGTAAGTATCATTTTATAATATTTTCATATTTCGCAATAACACATGCGAGGAAACTTCAGAAAATAAAGAAAATTTATACTAAAAATATTAAAAAAGTTATACTTTAGAAATGAAAGAAAAATTTGACTTCAGGCAGGAATTGAACCCGCGACCTCAGGATAACCAGTCCAGTCTCCTGACCACTAAGCTAGTGGGACTTCGGTAGCTTAGTGGTAACGCGGCTTATCTTTATTATAGAGACAAAAAAGATATCGGTAAGGTACGGATAACCACATACGAAAAAATAGGCTTATGTTAAATTTAGAAGCGTGAAATACCTAAATGATATGCCCACAATAACAATCGCATACCATCAATATGGTATAATCAAAATACAGTAATTAAGTTAAGGTTATTATTATAATAAGTTAGTAAATACTCAACGATTGTTAACATTTAAGTAAATTTCAGGGCAATAACACAAATGTCTCAGATTTGTAACATTTCCTTTGTTGGGCCAGCCTTGGAAGTTTGAATATCTCGATTACATCTATTACTATGGGTCACGCATATCAGAGCTCGTATAACAGTTGTGGGTGTGTTTCGTAGCTTCTACAAATGAAATTATTTTCTTTTGCTCTACATACAACTTGGGATAATCTACTTTTGGTTCTTCTGTTTGCAAATATTTCGTAAAAAAGAACCACATTATACATATTATTTAGGTATTTTCATACCTAAATGTAGGTATAATGCAAATCTATAGATATTTTAGGATATCTTCAACGGTTTGTCTTGTAAATTATCACTTAGAGGATTAATTAGCTATATACTTACATTTTAGGTACTTTAAGAAAAAAAAAATTTCTCCAGCTTATAAGTCTATTGCTAGATAATTTTTCTGAAATTATCTAATATATGTGCTAACTTGTTTTTTTATGTTATGGTAGTGGCAAACAAGCGTTCTGACAGTTGATTTGAACATTGATTAAGCAATTTGAGTCTATACTAAATAAAATCAGAGGTCTAAAATGCAGACACATTGGCCTCAGTTGTTTTGTCTCTGGCATAGTTAATTACGGGGATATACATTACCAAAGATATTAGAGGAATATCTTTGTACATTTTCATCTAACCGAATTAATAGTGCTGAATACATTAGATAATGTGTTGGTGTCTACACCCTCATGCTCCGACACTGGAACTCTACCACCAGGGATTAGTTCGTATAATTATTTTAAAGAATTATCATTTTCAGGAACCCCTCCAAAAACAACAACGAATCAAGCAAAGATGACAACGAAACTGAACAACTTGATAATCGACCCAAACTGTTACAGAAGGTAAGATAGAGTAAGAAAAAACAGTTTTGAAGTTCATTATAAAAGGATAACGAAGAAAGCTTTCATCGTCAGCTGTGTTATACTTTTAAGGACAAGAATACTTCTGTTTATATATTCACCACCTTATTCATAAACGTATTTTAGCTAAAGTGTTGCTAATCTCTCCTTTGTCTTTTTCTATCCTGCACATTTGACATGCAACTGACAAAGACAAAGCATTATATAGCTAAAACGTATCTAATGTACGTTTATGAATAAGAGGGTCAGGCTTTAACAAAGGCTTGTAAGACGGTTGCAACTACTGAAAGGGATTAAAATCGATCTGCAGTTCGGATACTCAGTGTCGTCAAGAGTATTCCATTCTTCGAAATCGGTGCGATATGAAGAGTCTAAAATATTGAATATAGATTTATCTCATTCATTCAAAATACCTGTTCTCATCGGTTTAACCCAGCGGTACTTAGATGATTTAAATAATGTGGTATTAATATAATATGTTATTGACGCCAGCTCCATTCAACAAGAACTAACCTTCTTAGCCAAGTTCACTAGCTACAATCCTTACTATAAAACATGATGTATGTAAATTGGTGGAAGAACTTCAATGAGGGAGCTCGGGCGCGTAGGCACCACCGTATTATCTAATCTACTTGTCGCTAAATGGTAGCGTTCAGCACTATCGTGTTTCCTTCAGGTGGTAATGTACGGCCTAATAATTTCCGACACAGAGGTGTAACATCTTAGGTCTCAGGAGTGGCAACGTATCTACATTGAAATCTGTGGTTTCATGTAGATAGATGTTAAAGGGTATTACTTACCATCAATGCTAACTGTATGCTTGTAAACTTTTAATGATAGATAAAATTATGGGTTTTTTTTGTTGCAATAAAATAATAAGTAGCCTGACTTTTTGATGATGACCCTTACATTCGGTTGATTCGGTTCGTTTAAATAGTCAACTTGATTATGGGGGCAGTGTTAATTTATACACTTACCTGCTATAATATATTTCAAAGTAAGGGCAAAGTGAGTAGATACTTTTATGAATATGACGGTCGGCGTCGTCTCTCCCTTGTGTATAAACAGTTCAATAAGAGCTATAGAACTTTTATTCCAAGGGCTGTTAGGGCGGAAACGGTGCGCGCCCTTGACCGATTTCGCGACCTTCGCAGGCACCTCTCAGATGGAGGGATCCCTGAGAATTTCGCAAGGCCACTCGTTACAGATGGCGATGAATTAGAGCTAATAATGGGACTGAACATATTTGGATAGGTATGTCATTATTCGTTGAAATTGAAGCGATTGTAGTCATATAGAACTTTGTCAATACGTTTTTTTACAATTTAAATGTTCAGTTTAGTGCTTTGTGGTACGATATCTATGTCTGATTCCAAATTGATTTTTTTGCAAATTTGTTGAAAGACGACTCTATTTACTTTTAATTAAATAGGGACAGTCACTGGCAAAGTTCAAAGAGCCAAATACGGAGAAAATCTCTCCATAAAACTCAATAAGCTCTTTGTTTGATATTATTTCGCATTAACACATGCTTGTGAAATATATTTTATTTTTAAAGAAAAATGGAAAGAAAAATTTGACTTCAGGCGAGGCTCGAACTCGCGACCTACTGGGAATCTAGTCCAGCCGCTCTTCCAATTGAGCTACTGAAGCCCTGCCCGATTTGTCAAATCTTTCCTTCACATCTATTGCATTGCTTTATGGTAGCAGTAGCGCCATCTATTACCAACTATGCTAGTTAGGGTATCAATAAGCTCTTTTGAAATTCCTTCATGAATAAGTATAATCATGTAAGAATAGAATACATATCTAATCCTCCATTCACACGGACTTTCGGTTTCTGATGGTATTTTTTTTTTGGGGGAACCGAATAAGGAACACGTCCATACGTTACACGTTACACGGCATCCTGCATGGGACCAGAGAATATATAATAATACTACGTATACAATGGACACTTCGACGTCCCGCCCGATTTGCTCGCATCACTCAATCTCTTCCCCTCTTTAGGGGCCACGGTTGGTATTTTGTACGTGCTACGCACACACGTACGTGGTGCGCGTGTAAATGCACGTCACTGATTGATGTCTGTGTAATAGAAACCAAATTAGGCGTTTGTATGGAATTTTTGCGGAGTGTCCGCGGTGTGATGGGACTGAAATAATATGTGTCTGTGTGAACACACTATTTATTACCTTGATGTCTGATTCGTTCGTACAAAAAAAACTGTACAAATCTGTCTAATTATCATTGCAATAAAACTAGTTTTCGGATTTATCACGCTATCATTAAACTAAAATGATTATTGAAAAACGTTTCGGTCGCTTTATAAATCCGAAAATAGTTTTATTTCAGTGAGTATAGCTCGCGAAAACCTAAGAACATACTATGTCTAAATATCGCCTGAAGCGGATAATAAATATAATATTATAAAAAAACAAGATTTCAGGGATACAAGTTCGGGATATAACGAAATAGAATGATGCGAAATCGTTCAAATCGCGTCTTTGAAAATGCCGAACACGTTCGGGCAATCTCCTTATGCGTTCCCGGGTGCCTTCTAAATTGGACAGTAACTACGTAAAAGATGGGACACGGGAAGCCTTTCCAATTGGTATTAATGAGGTGGGAGAGGAGAGTATTAAAAGAGGAGAGATGAACGCTATTATATCAAAAAATCTTTGTAAGAATATTCTCGTTCACAGGTTTTGCCTGCCTAAGATCCCGGTGGCTAAACAGCTATCGAAACGTCAGATTAATAATAAAAAAGTTTTTAGTTTGATATACAATAGTTTCATTTGGACCACAGATTTATTTATTTAATGAATGACGCTCACAAAGTAGAATACAATCACATTCATGAATTTCAACAAAGTAATTTAGAAAAGTTTTTATCTGAATTGTAATTTTGTAATCCTAATACATGTGAACAAGCCATGCTTAGTGTTGTAAGGTTACAATACAATTTACCCTAGAACATTAAATAGACGTTATTATTTTTTTAACTAGTTTATTTCACGTCTAGATTTTGACGATGTAGAGATATTCTGAAGAACAATAAAAAATCCTATACTTACAATATTACTACGTATTGTCCCTAGTTCTTTTCAAATCCTCATATCCTTGCACACATATTATTTATTATCATTATATTATCATCATAATTATATTATCATTTTCAGACTAGGCCCTAATCCCTACTATAATATTATAAATGCGAAAGTCACTCTGTCTGTCTGTCTGTTACCTTTTCACGTCCAAACGACTGAACCGATTTTAATGGCACAGAGATAGAGCTGACTTTGAGAAAGAATCTAGGCTACTTAGTTATTTATAAAACGACATCCACGAGGGCGAAGCCGCGGGCAACAGCTATACACAATAAATGGTAAAAAATTGATTATCCTGTAGGATTTTTAAGCAACTTCGGTGAACACGATTTGTTGAACACTTCGCAATTTAGTTACGCTTCCGTTATCTTAAAATGATAGTTTTTGTAATAACGTTACGTTATTGTAGCAATGTACTGCGTGACGCCTTTCAAATTGATGTCAACTGTACATAATTGTCTGGACCCCAAAGTCCGAACTCGATATCAGCCAAGAACGCAATCGGTTACCTTTAAATCATTTTTGAATATTCGAGACTTTCTTTTTAGAAATCGATGGTTAGATTTTTTAGGTATATTTCATTAAATCGATCACCAGCATGTTGCTTAAACACCAAGTACAAAGTTGTAATGGAAGACTCAGTCTTATCGATACAAACTTCAAGATTTTTAGATCCGGAATGACTTTTCAAAATTTAGGTAGTGTTCACCACTATCGTGTTCCGGTCAGGTGGTAATGTACGGCCCTGTAATTTCCGGCACAGAGGCATAACACCTTAGTGGTAACACATCTGCATTTTGACCTTGCTCTTCATGTAGCTGTCTACAGTCATCACTTAACATCAATGTGAACTGCATGCTTGTTTGCCACTTCCATTACATAAAAAAATGTTTTGATCGCATTTGTTTCATTATTTTGAAAAGGAAATTTATTTTAGCAAAGCATTAAATTTAATGAATTCGCAATAAGTTGAAGGCTCACGATCAATTTAACAACCTCCCTGAGACTAAAACCTTGTGAATTGGGCCGAGGTCGCCGTGATCGGCGAATATGGGCCAGCATTGGTATTGGATTAAAATAATGAATGTTTCTCTTTTTTTTCTTGCATTGTTGAAATTATAACTTTTTGTACGATATTAGTAATAAGATTTTTTTTTACGTGATTACATTATTATAATTCATTTTTTTTATGTTACGGAAGTGACAAACAATTATGCAGTTCACATTGATGTTAAGTGATGACTTCAGCCTATAGACACCCACACAAAGACAAATTTTAAAATGCAGATGCATTACCACTCCTGAGGCCTAAGGTGTTATGCCTCTGTACCGGAAATTACAATGCCGTGCATAACCACTTGACCGAAACACGATAGTGCTGAACAATACCATTTAGCGGCAAGGATATAAGGTAATGCGGTGGTGCCTACGCCCCCGAGCTCCGTCACTAGAGATATTATTTCGAGATTATTAAATCATTAACCCTTAATTTGGCACCGATAAAAATATTAAAAATATATGAATTTGACAATTTTGTGGCTTCAGGAGTATGTCATAAAGTCCTGAAAAAAATGAGAAAAAAAATCTACAATAGCCCACTGCTGGGAAAAGTGGTGTCCGTCACAGCGGACCTTGCCAATTACTGTGAAATTAATGGTCAGATTTATATGTTCGCTGAGGCGGACACGGCCAAATTACGGATAGTAAAAACCATAATTATTTTTATGTTTTTTTATTAAAGAAAAATACAGAAATGAACATTTTAGAACTAATTGAAATCGAAGTACAGTTTATTTTGTATGAAAATATACAAAACAATTTCTGGGGGCTTTTCCTGTCACGAAACATAATCTTGTGTTGCATTTTATGCAATACACGACAATTTTCTTTTGGCAGAACCTACAGCGTCCTTCTTCCATGGTCGAAGGGAAATGTCCTATATTATCGTATTTTAATGGACTCAAAGGGTGCATGCGGTTTCTTTACTTTGACGGTTTCAGTCTGTTTTCTTTTAGCAGACCTGTTTGCCTTGCACAATAAGTCATAAATATTATATCTAAATGCTTTCAAAGGCTTTTTAGATTTCACGTTGCCGGAATACTTTTGGCGGTACAATAGCCAAGCATTATTTATACAAATGTCAATTATCTGAGCAAATATCGCTAAATACCATCTCCTGCTTTTGAAGGGTGTTTTGTACAGTGATATGAGCATATCAGAAAGATCAACACCTCCCATATGTCTATTGTATTGGCGCACAATCGGTGAACATTGGACATCGATTTTGGCTTTTGCGTCTTTGGAATATCGGCGTATTTTTTCTATAGGCTCACTTGCCACAAAGGAACTAATAAATGTGACTGTCTTATTATCATTCCAACGAACAACAGCTAAGCGGTTTTTATCACATACAGCTTTTACAGAATGTCCTCGAGGTTTCTTTTTCACGGCTTTTTCAGTAGGTAATACTTTTTCTGCTCCTCGAAGGCGATTGCCTCTAATAGTGCCTAAGGCAAAAACACCATAGTTTTCTCGGAGAGTAAATAGCAACTCCGGTGAAGAAAAAAAGTTATCGAAAAACACGAAAGATGGTTATTTTATTTTTAAAGAAAAATGGAAAGAAAAATTTGACTTCAGGCGAGGCTCGAACTCGCGACCTACTGGGAATCTAGTCCAGCCGCTCTTCCAATTGAGCTACTGAAGCCTGAAGGGCTTCAGTAGCTCAATTGGAAGAGCGGCTTTCTTTCCATTTTTCTTTAAAAATAAAATATATTTCACAAGCATGTGTTAATGCGAAATAATATAAAACAACGAAAGATGGTTTTTGACAAATACTTTGACATAATGCTATAACCACCTGAGAATCAAAACCTAGAGACAATTCTTTTTCACTGAACTTATGGTTGCGAAAAGTATCGTAAAGAAACTCAAAGGTGAATCATCTTTTGGCAGGTCTATGTAATCGTCATTCTCACCCTCTTCTATTGTCGCTTGGTGGCGGAATTGAGCTACTCTCCAATTGTAAGTCAGCTGAAATTTTTTGGCCTTTTTTGGTCTTTTGGCTTTGACTGTGGGTGGTTTCCTAGATCTTGTTTTTCGAGGTGCTAATGAAGAAGCTATTGGTGTTATAGGTGTTGCAGGCAATGAAGGAATAGCAGGTAAGGATGGAACATTTTCATAAAAGGAGTCGCCAATTTCACGCACGATAGAATCTGGTATAATATCAGCATCTTCGGAGTTTAATTCTTCGTCGTCGGATGTATCTATTGTTAGGTTAGCAAGGGAAGATGTAATTGATGGTGCAGGAGAAGATAGCGGGGTGGAAGAATTAGTACGTGCATCATGCAATTCAGTTTCCGAATCTGATATTTCGCTAGCATCGGAAGGTGCATGTTCATTCGGCACTAAAGCAATAATTTTACTTGCGCGATTAGGCTGTTGGCAAAGAAAAAAAAACAAACTCAGCACCATAACCAAACAAGCAAAAGCACACACATTTTGGCGTTGTCCGCCACAGCGGACATAATAATATAGTGGTACTTTTCTATACTATTAGCAGTGTCCGCTGTGACGGACAAAACATTTTAGTTACAAATAAACATCATAAAAATGTAATAAAGTGCGTATGTTTTAGTAAATAATGATTGACATGTTTATTATCTAATAAATAAATCTATCATTCAATTCATTTTTCCACAAAAAATAAGAAAAACAATTATAAATACCTTGAGCAAAACAGGTGGCCGCCTTTTCGCAGACATTTTGCTTCCCAACTGACATATGCAGTGTTGCCACAATCATTACTTTTTCTTTACTATTTGTTTATGGTATAAATATACATTTAATTGATTAGAAATCGATGGACATGAAATAAAAACTTGGCTGGATTTATTTTAAATAAGTGTCCGTCACACCGGACTTTATCAAATTAAGGGTTAAGGTTATACATATATCAATTTTTAAATGTTTAATCAATAAAAATAATAAGACGGGGCTACGTATCTCGTAGCTTCGTAGCCCCGTAGCCCGTAGTTCTCGTAGGCACGCTGCTCCGCGTAACTACACGTCTTTGGTTATGGGCCTACGAGGATGCCTTACATTTAGTTTTTTATAAAAAAAAAAACAAGAATATAAATATATTTCACCTATTTCTTGGCGTGACTTATATTAATGCTAAATTATTTTTTCTAATCTTAATATATATAAATCTCGTGTCACAATGTTTGTCCTCAATGGACTCCTAAACCACTTAACCGATTATAATAAAATTCGCACACCATGTGCAGTTCGATCCAACTTGAGAGATAGGATAGCTTACATTACGCTATGACTAATCTAAGGAGCAGAGCAGCGCGGGCGAAGCCGGGGCGGGCTGCTAGTACTATATAAGAGCCTCTGAACTTAGCTGTCAACGGACGGACGAGTCATGGCGAAATTATGGGCATTCCTTATAGACTACGGATCCCCTAAAAATGTAACCATATATCGAGGACCCCCCGATTAAATTCCCGGAATCATCAGAAATGAATGAGAGAATTCCCCTAAAACCAACAAAATAATCCATAAAATTCAATTTGTATACAATACAGTTATTATTTCATAGTATAACTAGCGGCCCGCCCCGGCTTCGCCCGCGCTGCTCTGCTCCTATTAGTCATAGCGTAATGTAAGCTATCCTATCTCTCGAGTTGGATCGAACTGCACATGGTATGCGAATTTTATTATAATCGGTTAAGTGGTTTAGGAGTCCATTGAGGACAAACATTGTGACACGAGATTTATATAGATTAAGAAGAATAGCTGACCCGGCAAACTTCGTATTGCCTCAGAATTAAATAAGGTGTCAAAGGTTTGATAGATACGGACTATTAGTATGGAAAAATAAAATTGTGGTTTTTACTGTTTCCCTTCAATTTCTTTATATTTTCTTACCTTTTAAACCTTCCCTAGACTTCCCTAGAAAATCATTCAAAACCAAAATTAGCCAAATCGGTGAAGCCATTCACGCGTGGTGCCGTGACCAAGGAAAACGGGTTGCATTTTTATATATATAGACGTGGCCGGCTTAAACATTTAAAAAGTGGAAATAATTGAATTATACCGTATGTCGTTCCCTACAAAATAAATTTAATTAATTTTATAGCGTCAACAACACGTGGTAATTATGCTGTTAAAATGTAGCTTATATGACACGTTTGTAGATTTACCATAGCAGCGCCATCTATTGATTACTTACTCAACCCAGTCGAAAGGTATCGACATCTGCTAGAATCATTTGGAGTTAACAGATAATTGTGACCGTCAAATAATAACAGACAAATAATTAGCAATAAATTAAAATTGCGACTATAATTTGAGATTTAAACTATCCTATCTCTCAAGTTGGATCGAACTGCACATGGTGTGCGAATTTTATTATAATCGGTTAAGTGGTTTAGGAGTCCATTGAGGACAAACATTGTGACACGAGATTTATATATATTAATTAAGATTAAGATAATAAAATCTACACCTAAGTAACTATAAGGTACTCCATCATCATCACTCCAGCTGAATGTAGTTTACTGCTGGACAAAGCCTTCCTCAAAGACGCCTACAACAGTGTAGTGAGCTATTAGGGGAGAATATGCCATAATCGCCACGCTTGGCAAGGAGGATTGGCGATCACAGTGACGCTAATTTTATCGCAAGACGCTGCTGCCCATCCCGCGTTGTTATCTCTCTATATATATATTAAAATAAATTGCTGTTCGTTAGTCTCGCTAAAACTCGAGAACGGCTGGACCGACTTGGCTAATTTTGGTTTTGAATGATTTTTGAAAATCCAGGAAGGTTTAAAAGGTAAAAAAATATGAAGAAATTGAAGGGAAATAGTAAAAACCACAATTTCATTTTCTCATACAAATAGTCCGTATATGTCAAACCTTGGACACATTATTTTATTGTGAGGCAATACGAAGTTTGCCGTGTCAGCTCGTGTTATTATATAAATGCGAATGTAAGTTTGTTTCTTACACTTTCACGAGAACCAATTATGTATCATGAAACTTTGGTATCGTGACGCAAGGAACATTCAATCAGATTACTCGAAAGTTCAGCGGTTTTCAATTTGAACGTCATCGTACGTTGTGCTATAACGAAATCGCAAATTTATCTTGATGTATTATAAAGCTTTGTCCACGAAAGTGTTTTAAAAACTAAGGCCAGTTCAATTCCATTTATTGCTTGTTAAATATTTAAACATATCGTTACCATCTTGAAGTCCTTGAATAATTTGTTACAACAGAGTCATCTTCGAAGATAACCTTTCACATTTTCAATTTGGCCCCACTTGTCTCATGTTTTACGTGTAGGTTGGAACAGCTTTGTCGTTCTTTGCAATACTTACATCTTTACTTCTATACTTTAATATTATATGTTTGTAACGTTTTCACACAAAAACCACTGGACCGATTTAAAAATATATATTTGAGTACTAGCTGTGCCCGCTGCGTGAGAATGTATGATTGTTCAATATCTACCAGGACGAAGTCGTGGGTGCAGCTAGTATAAAAGTAGCCTAAGTTACTCCTTATTACATAAGCTATCTGCCAGTGAAAGTCCCGTCAAAATCGGTCCAGCCGTTTCCGAGATTAGCGGAAACCAGCAGACAGACAGACAGACAAAAATTGTAAAAAATGTTGTTTTGGTATATGTACCGTGTATATTTAAGCGGTTATTTTTACACAACAACATAACACAACACAACACAACAACAATCAGACACTCAAATTTTATTTATTTGTATAGATGTATAGTTAAAGAATTGTTTAAATTATATAAAACGTATCAAATTCGAAAGGAATATTTAAAGTTAATAAAAATAGATATATATACCTACTATATCAATTTCGGTAAATGTAATAAAATATTGTAATAATCATCAGCCACAAAATAACTACCCATAGTCAACCATCAATAGAATGTCTCCTTTTCTCTTTAACAGACTAACAAGAAGAGTTTAGGTAAATAATTAATTTGTTGTAATTCGAACGGCGAAAAATGTACTTTTCGTGTATCAATCAGTTCAATCTAACTATGTACCTATATTCTTAACCCCCCTCTTCATAAACGTACATTAGATACGTTTTAGCTATAGAATGCTTTGTCTTTGTCAGTTGCATTGTCAAATGTGCAAGATAGAAAAAGACAAAGGAGACATTAGCTAAAATACGTTTATGAATAAGAGGGTTAGTATGTAATAAACAAACTTCTAATGTATGAATAGTAAAAAGTATCTATAGTATAAAAGCTATCTCATAGTTTTTGATAACAAAAAAAGTTTTTAGGTCAAACCCGAATAGGACCCAGTTCTTATAAGTTGTTAGTTCGTAAACTTACGACATGTAGGTTTACTAAGACTCTAATAGCATGACCTCTTAAGAAACTTCCTTTGGTTTGCGGTTTCGCTAACTTTTTCGCTCTTGACTCAAGAACCTAGTAGCTAGCCGCAGTGACTTTTCATCCATTCGTAAATGTGGAGGGGTCGTTTAGAACTTACTTAATTCGTATTTGACTTATCTATAGGTACTATATGTTTATATTCTATTGACTGAGAGGCATGCTTATTTCAATTCAAGATTTTCATAGACTAGCAATACTAGGAAATTTATTATTTTCATTAGTAGGTAGGTAGGTATACGAGTGCCTTCATTAGGCAAATTACGTTGTTCGCTGCCGGAGTTGCTAAAACCGTCGCCTCAGCATCCTTGTTCGGTGCCCTCGATGTCGCAGCAGAATCGAATAATCATCATCATCCCTCCCACCGCACGTGAAGCGTGGGTCGAGGAAGTCCTCGTTCCGCGGGCCTCCCTATGTGGCCCCGAAGCGTCGGGGGCGTGATCTATGATACTGGTACGCAGGGAAACTCAATGAGGGACCATATACTTTTTTTTTTAAATTTAATCTTTAGCAGTCACCTTGCTCTGAATGTTAGGTGATGACTCGTCCGCCTATGGGTTAGTGGCTTAAGCATCGGGCACAAAAATAACTCGTCTCCGGATAAATGCATAGCAAAGGTTATACAATAGACGCCAGATAATAATGTCTTCTCCTCACATAACATAAAAACACGTTCGTTTTCTTTAGACTGTGATATTTTTATATGCAAATTTGGTTCTGTAGGTTGGTAATTATTTTTTATAAACTTGGGCAGTGACGTTTAGAAACATTAGAAACACATACATAACGAGATTCAGCATGAAACCAAAAAGTATGCGGCTGTGTGCGGCACTTTAAGTTGTAAATATTTCGGGAATTACCTTAGGCTGTAAAAACTTGTACTTGTTTGTGACATATTAGTAAAAAAAAATATCTCCATAATATAAAATTCTCGTGTCACAATGTTAGTTACCAATGTAACCATACTCCTGAAACCAATTCTCATGAAATTTTGTGTGCCTGTTAGGTAGTTCTGAGAATCGGCCAACATCTATTTTTCAAACCTTGAATGAAAAGGGTGATTCTCATCGAAAAAATTTTTTTCACTTCTTGGACTTTTTTTTAAATTTATTTCTAAGGCGATAATATACGAAGTTCGTCGGGGCAGCTAGAATAAATATAACATTTTTGCCACTAAAACTGCATGAATAAGTTCAGCAGTAAATTATTTACAGCCTGTAGTATCTAAATATAACACTTTTAAAAAAAATCATTCCTTTAAAACCGTCTTGTGTAGCGTAAAATTCACCTCGTCTAAAGGTGCGGTCCAAAAATAGGAATTATTAAAGTGAGAAAAAAAATCCAGCACTCGCGTATTTTTCTTTTCGCGTCCCAATTAGTTTTTAATTGCTGCTAGTCCTCGTGACTTTGAAGCAGCGAAGTAGGTACATATGTGTACACGTTTGTGTTGGTAAAATAAAATAGAAGTCCGTTTTTACATTTGCTGGAGTACCTACATACTTATGAGACTTTATGATACTGAGTACTTACTGCCGTGAAAAGCTATTTAGTGAAAGGAATGCATAAGATCTTTTAAACATAGGACGACCATGTGAAAATCCAAATATACTTTCCCCTTATTCATAATCGTACTTTAGATACGTTATAGCTATAGAATGCTTTGTCTTTGTCAGTTGCATTGTCAAATGTGCAGGATAGAAAAAGACAAAGAAGAGATTAGCAACACTTTTGCTAAAATACGTTTATGAATAAGGGGGTTTGTTTATATGAACGTTATTTATACAAGGTGTAGTTTTGTTGGTTTTTCCCGAAGCGAAATGATTTTGTCTTGGTAGTAAATGGATTCTTTTTAAAATAATTATGCCGTATCACAATAAACGTGAGTTTATTTAGTTCTGAACATAATACAGATACACTGATTTTTAACGTATCACAGTACTTAGTGCCACATCACATTAAAACAAACCATATCAAATTTTAGGTAATGTAGGTACATTGATCACATATTTTTTACATTACATTTTGTTTTTAGATCTCCCATCTCAGTGTTTGTAACCTAACTCCTCCAAACCGTATTTTTTTTTATATTCCTAAGGTGGTCGAATGCGATTTTTCACATTCGATAGGTACATAAACAGTAAATTAAAAAACAATATATTCCCACGTGAAGCTCGGCTGGTCCTAAAATCTCTTAAGTCTCTTGCGATAAGAAATTCTATTGTGGTTGCAATTAGGTACAAATATTACGTAACAAGAGGCAATAACAAACAACTCCTGCCATGATTGGATCTTGTCTCCAGTCGTCTCAGATGTCACTTATCTGGACTAAAGGGATTTAAGGGAATATTACTCGTCATACAAAAAATAGCCTTATATTTTTAAACCAAAAACTGTGACGTTGGCCGATAACGGCTCGTTTGATCCAAGAAATATGGGGCCGTATGTAAATATATTAAGGCACGTAACGGCTATTATGGAAATATATTGGCTCAATGTTACCACCCATTTGCGTGGGAACAACGGTGAGTTGTTACATAATTGTTTTTGAGTCATTGTTTGAGTCTGACTGTCTCTGCTGACATTTTTCCATATAAAAAATCAATAAAATCTAAGTATACACTTACATTTACGCTCATATTTTCCTTCACTGACAAGCAAGGCAAGTAATAGTATAGTATACTGGCGGCCCGCAACGGCTTCGCTAAGGTGCAATTTAGGTGGTGGTAGAGCTCTAGTGACGGAGCTCGCGGGCGTAGGCACCACCGCATTACCTAATATACTTGGCGCTAATGGTAGTGTTCAGCACTATCGTGCTCCGGTCAGGTGGTAATGTATGGCCCTGTAATTTCCGGCACAGAGGCATAACACCTTAGGCTTCAGGAGTGGTAGCGCATCTGCATTTTGACCTTGGTCTTTGTGTGGGTGTCTATAGGCTGCAGTTATTACTTGACATCAATGTGAACTGCATTCTTGTATAAATTGAGAAGTACGCTATCCTATCTGGTAAGCATCAAACTGCACACGGCCACACAGAGCACTGCACAGTGAGCTGAGCACGACCGTCTGACGGCAGATAGATTATGCAATGCGATGGTGCCTACGCTCTCGAACTTCGTGACACTGGAACTCAAATATTATATGATTTAAAAAATTCCACATAAGAGCGCAATAATTTCCAATAACGTAGCAATATGAACTGGGGAAGCGCAATTTGGCGTTGTTCCAAAATATAGAGCCGCGTTCCTTTACTTTACCGGTTGGAAATATATTGCGTTGTAACTTCTGAGCTTAGCTCTCGGGTAAATTATACGTTTGGATATTGAATAATATTGCTATACTGTGAATGTTTGACATGCTATTAGAGACATTTCTGATTTCGTGGCTTCGATTGCCTGGACTATTTCATAAAAACAAATATTATGTAGCAAAAGTATTAAAAGAACACATCTCGACGCCCAGCGTCCCGACGTCGAGTGTCTACGCCCTTGAGTTCGTCACTGGAGCTCTACCACTAGTGAAAAAAACAATGTGTTCTTTTAATACTTTTGCTACATAATATTTGTTTTTATGAAATAGTCCAGGCAGTAGTACGTTATTGGAAATTATTGCGCTCTTATGTGGAATTTTTTAAATCATATAATATTTGAGTTCCAATGTCACGGAGTTCGAGAGCGTAGGCACCATCGCATTGCATAATCTATCTGCCGTCAGACGGTCGTGCTCGGCTCACTGTGCAGTGCTCTGTGTGGCCGTGTGCAGTTTGATGAAACTTACCAGATAGGATAGCGTACTTCTCAATTTATACTAGCATGCAGTTTACATTGATGTCAAGTAATAACTGCAGCCTATGGACACCCACACAAAGACCAAGGTCAAAATGCAGATGCGCTACCACTCCTGAAGTTGGCGTTGTTTTTTTGGCGACTTTGATATCGTCGCGGTTGTTCGTCTCGCATATTGAAAGTTTCGGGATATTTTTTTACAAAATTGCATGCTTCTAATATATATATAGATGTCAATGTTAACAAATTATTGCTTGTTTTATATTATTTCGCATTAACACATGCTTGTGAAATATATTTTTATTTTTAAAGAAATGAAAGAAAAATTTGACTTCAGGCGAGGCTCGAACTCGCGACCTACTGGGAATCTAGTCCAGCCGCTCTTCCAATTGAGCTACTGAAGCCCTGCCCGATTTGTCGAATTTTTCCTTCACATCTATTGCATTGGTTTATGGTACCAGTAGCGCCATCTATTACCAACTATGCTAGTTAGGCAACCGATATAATAGACTTTTCAGTTTATTGAATATCGTAAAGAAGTCGCTTTTACCCTTAATAATTGTTTTATATTATTTCGCATTAACACATGCTTGTGAAATATATTTTTATTTTTAAAGAAATGAAAGAAAAATTTGACTTCAGGCGAGGCTCGAACTCGCGACCTACTGGGAATCTAGTCCAGCCGCTCTTCCAATTGAGCTACTGAAGCCCTGCCCGATTTGTCGAATTTTTCCTTCACATCTATTGCATTGGTTTATGGTACCAGTAGCGCCATCTATTACCAACTATGCTAGTTAGGCAACCGATATAATAGACTTTTCAGTTTATTGAATATCGTAAAGAAGTCGCTTTTACCCTTAATAATTGTTTTATATTATTTCGCATTAACACATGCTTGTGAAATATATTTTTATTTTTAAAGAAATGAAAGAAAAATTTGACTTCAGGCGAGGCTCGAACTCGCGACCTACTGGGAATCTAGTCCAGCCGCTCTTCCAATTGAGCTACTGAAGCCCTGCCCGATTTGTCGAATTTTTCCTTCACATCTATTGCATTGGTTTATGGTACCAGTAGCGCCATCTATTACCAACTATGCTAGTTAGGCAACCGATATAATAGACTTTTCAGTTTATTGAATATCGTAAAGAAGTCGCTTTTACCCTTAATAATTGTTTTATATTATTTCGCATTAACACATGCTTGTGAAATATATTTTTATTTTTAAAGAAATGAAAGAAAAATTTGACTTCAGGCGAGGCTCGAACTCGCGACCTACTGGGAATCTAGTCCAGCCGCTCTTCCAATTGAGCTACTGAAGCCCTGCCCGATTTGTCGAATTTTTCCTTCACATCTATTGCATTGGTTTATGGTACCAGTAGCGCCATCTATTACCAACTATGCTAGTTAGGCAACCGATATAATAGACTTTTCAGTTTATTGAATATCGTAAAGAAGTCGCTTTTACCCTTAATAATTGTTTTATATTATTTCAGGTTTTCTTTCATTTCTTTAAAAATAAAAATATATTTCACAAGCATGTGTTAATGCGAAATAATATAAAACAATTATTAAGGGTAAAAGCGACTTCTTTACGATATTCAATAAACTGAAAAGTCTATTATATCGGTTGCCTAACTAGCATAGTTGGTAATAGATGGCGCTACTGGTACCATAAACCAATGCAATAGATGTGAAGGAAAAATTCGACAAATCGGGCAGGGCTTCAGTAGCTCAATTGGAAGAGCGGCTGGACTAGATTCCCAGTAGGTCGCGAGTTCGAGCCTCGCCTGAAGTCAAATTTTTCTTTCATTTCTTTAAAAATAAAAATATATTTCACAAGCATGTGTTAATGCGAAATAATATAAAACAATTATTAAGGGTAAAAGCGACTTCTTTACGATATTCAATAAACTGAAAAGTCTATTATATCGGTTGCCTAACTAGCATAGTTGGTAATAGATGGCGCTACTGGTACCATAAACCAATGCAATAGATGTGAAGGAAAAATTCGACAAATCGGGCAGGGCTTCAGTAGCTCAATTGGAAGAGCGGCTGGACTAGATTCCCAGTAGGTCGCGAGTTCGAGCCTCGCCTGAAGTCAAATTTTTCTTTCATTTCTTTAAAAATAAAAATATATTTCACAAGCATGTGTTAATGCGAAATAATATAAAACAATTATTAAGGGTAAAAGCGACTTCTTTACGATATTCAATAAACTGAAAAGTCTATTATATCGGTTGCCTAACTAGCATAGTTGGTAATAGATGGCGCTACTGGTACCATAAACCAATGCAATAGATGTGAAGGAAAAATTCGACAAATCGGGCAGGGCTTCAGTAGCTCAATTGGAAGAGCGGCTGGACTAGATTCCCAGTAGGTCGCGAGTTCGAGCCTCGCCTGAAGTCAAATTTTTCTTTCATTTCTTTAAAAATAAAAATATATTTCACAAGCATGTGTTAATGCGAAATAATATAAAACAATTATTAAGGGTAAAAGCGACTTCTTTACGATATTCAATAAACTGAAAAGTCTATTATATCGGTTGCCTAACTAGCATAGTTGGTAATAGATGGCGCTACTGGTACCATAAACCAATGCAATAGATGTGAAGGAAAAATTCGACAAATCGGGCAGGGCTTCAGTAGCTCAATTGGAAGAGCGGCTGGACTAGATTCCCAGTAGGTCGCGAGTTCGAGCCTCGCCTGAAGTCAAATTTTTCTTTCATTTCTTTAAAAATAAAAATATATTTCACAAGCATGTGTTAATGCGAAATAATATAAAACAATTATTAAGGGTAAAAGCGACTTCTTTACGATATTCAATAAACTGAAAAGTCTATTATATCGGTTGCCTAACTAGCATAGTTGGTAATAGATGGCGCTACTGGTACCATAAACCAATGCAATAGATGTGAAGGAAAAATTCGACAAATCGGGCAGGGCTTCAGTAGCTCAATTGGAAGAGCGGCTGGACTAGATTCCCAGTAGGTCGCGAGTTCGAGCCTCGCCTGAAGTCAAATTTTTCTTTCATTTCTTTAAAAATAAAAATATATTTCACAAGCATGTGTTAATGCGAAATAATATAAAACAATTATTAAGGGTAAAAGCGACTTCTTTACGATATTCAATAAACTGAAAAGTCTATTATATCGGTTGCCTAACTAGCATAGTTGGTAATAGATGGCGCTACTGGTACCATAAACCAATGCAATAGATGTGAAGGAAAAATTCGACAAATCGGGCAGGGCTTCAGTAGCTCAATTGGAAGAGCGGCTGGACTAGATTCCCAGTAGGTCGCGAGTTCGAGCCTCGCCTGAAGTCAAATTTTTCTTTCATTTCTTTAAAAATAAAAATATATTTCACAAGCATGTGTTAATGCGAAATAATATAAAACAATTATTAAGGGTAAAAGCGACTTCTTTACGATATTCAATAAACTGAAAAGTCTATTATATCGGTTGCCTAACTAGCATAGTTGGTAATAGATGGCGCTACTGGTACCATAAACCAATGCAATAGATGTGAAGGAAAAATTCGACAAATCGGGCAGGGCTTCAGTAGCTCAATTGGAAGAGCGGCTGGACTAGATTCCCAGTAGGTCGCGAGTTCGAGCCTCGCCTGAAGTCAAATTTTTCTTTCATTTCTTTAAAAATAAAAATATATTTCACAAGCATGTGTTAATGCGAAATAATATAAAACAATTATTAAGGGTAAAAGCGACTTCTTTACGATATTCAATAAACTGAAAAGTCTATTATATCGGTTGCCTAACTAGCATAGTTGGTAATAGATGGCGCTACTGGTACCATAAACCAATGCAATAGATGTGAAGGAAAAATTCGACAAATCGGGCAGGGCTTCAGTAGCTCAATTGGAAGAGCGGCTGGACTAGATTCCCAGTAGGTCGCGAGTTCGAGCCTCGCCTGAAGTCAAATTTTTCTTTCATTTCTTTAAAAATAAAAATATATTTCACAAGCATGTGTTAATGCGAAATAATATAAAACAATTATTAAGGGTAAAAGCGACTTCTTTACGATATTCAATAAACTGAAAAGTCTATTATATCGGTTGCCTAACTAGCATAGTTGGTAATAGATGGCGCTACTGGTACCATAAACCAATGCAATAGATGTGAAGGAAAAATTCGACAAATCGGGCAGGGCTTCAGTAGCTCAATTGGAAGAGCGGCTGGACTAGATTCCCAGTAGGTCGCGAGTTCGAGCCTCGCCTGAAGTCAAATTTTTCTTTCATTTCTTTAAAAATAAAAATATATTTCACAAGCATGTGTTAATGCGAAATAATATAAAACAATTATTAAGGGTAAAAGCGACTTCTTTACGATATTCAATAAACTGAAAAGTCTATTATATCGGTTGCCTAACTAGCATAGTTGGTAATAGATGGCGCTACTGGTACCATAAACCAATGCAATAGATGTGAAGGAAAAATTCGACAAATCGGGCAGGGCTTCAGTAGCTCAATTGGAAGAGCGGCTGGACTAGATTCCCAGTAGGTCGCGAGTTCGAGCCTCGCCTGAAGTCAAATTTTTCTTTCATTTCTTTAAAAATAAAAATAAATTATTGCTTATAAAGTGCGGTTTACAAGTGTCTCTATTGTCAATATTAGTCAGGATACGGATGCATTTTTTTTGTAACGTAAAGACGTGGTGAACGTGCACGCTGTTGCCCCAAAGTAATATTCCATACCTGAGCCACGAGTATGCATATGCATAATACGCGGTTAGTGCAGTTTTTTGGTCAGTAGCTTTTCGGAGTTCTTTTAGGACATATGTAATGTAAAACTTGATAGTTTGTTTCTAATTTCGGGACGTAACGTCGGGACGCCGGGCGTCGGTACGCAGGGCGTCGGGACGCTGGGCGTCGGGACGCTGGGCGTCGGGACGCTGGGCGTCGGGACGCTCGACGTCGGGACGCTGGGCATCGTGTCGCTCGACGTCGGGACGCTGGGCGTCGGGACGCTCGACGTATGTCCGCTGGGCGTCGGGACGCTTGGCGTTGGGACGCTGGGCGTCGGGACGCTGGGCGTCGGGACGCTGGGCGTCGCGACGCTCGACGTCGGGACGCTGGCCGTCGGGACGCTCGACGTCGGGACGCTGGGCGTTGTGACGCTAGGCGTTGGGACGCTGGGCGTCAGGAAGCTGGGCGTCGGGACGCTGGGTGTCGGGACGCTGGGTGTCGGGACGCTGGGCGTCGCGACGCTCGACGTCGGGACGCTCGACGTCGGGACGCTAGGCGTTGGGACGCTGGGCGTCGGGACACTGGGCGTCGGGACGCTGGGCGTCGGGACGCTGGGCGTCGGGAGTCTGGGCGTCGGGACGCTGGGCGTCGGGACGCTGGGCGTCGGGACGCTGGGCGTCGGGACGCTCAACGTCGGGACGCTGGGTGTCGTGACGCTAGGCGTCGGGGCGCTGGGCGTCGGGATGCTGGGCGTCGGGACGCTGGGCGTCGGGACGCTGGGCGTCGGGACGCTGGGCGTCGCGACACTGGGCGTCGGGACGCTGGGCGTCGCAACGCTCGACGTCGGGAAGCTGGGCGTCGGGACGCTCGACGTCGGGACGCTGGGCATCGTGTCGCTGGACTTCGGGACGCCCTACGTCGGGACGCTGGGCGTCGGGACGCTCGACTTCGGGACACTGGGCTTCGGGATGCTGGGCGTCGGGTTCCTGGGCGTCGGGACGCTGGGCGTCGGGACGCTCGACATCGGGACGCTGGGCGTCGAGACGCTCGACGTCGGGACGTTCGACGTCGGGACGCTCGACGTCGGGACGTTCGACGTCGGGACGCTGGGCGTCGGGACGCTGGGCGTCGGGTCGCTGGGCGTCGGGGCGTTGGGCGTCGGGACGCTGGGTGTCGCGACGCTTGACGTCGGGCCGCTGGGCGTTGGAACGCTTGGCGTTGGGACGCTGGGCGTCGGGATCCTGGGCGTCGGGACGCTGGGCGTCGAGACGCTGGGCGTCGGGACGCTGGGCGTCGGGACGCTCGACATCGGGACGCTGGGCGTCGGGACGCTCGACGTCGGGACGCTGGGTGTCGTGACGCTAGGCGTTGGGACGCTGGGCGTCGGGACGCTGGGCGTCGGGACGCTGGGCGTCGGGACGCTGGGCGTCGGGACGCTGGGCGTCGGGACGCTGGGCGTCGGGACGCTGGGCGTCGGGACGCTGGGCGTCGCGACGTTCGACGTCGGGAAGCTGGGCGTCATGACGCTGGGCGTCGGGATGCTGGGCGTCGGGATCCTGGGCGTCGGGACGCTGGGCATCGGGACGCTCGACGTCCGGACGCTCGACGTCGGGACGCTGGGTGTCAGGACGCTGGGCGTTGGGACGCTGGGCATCGAGACGCTCGACGTCGGGACGCTGGGCGTCGAGACGCTCGACGTCGGGACGCTGGGCGTCGAGACGCTCGACGTCGGGACGCTGGGCATCGAGACGCTCGATGTCGGGACGCTGGGTGTCGAGACGCTCGACGTCGGCCCGCTGGACGTCGGGACGCTCGGTGTCGGCACGCTGGACGTCGGAACGCTGGACGTTGGGACGCTTGACGTCGGGACGCTGGGCATCGCTGGGCATTTAAAGCGGTAACAGAAATATATAATTTGTGAAAATGTTAGCTCTCTAGCTATCACTATTTATGAGATAGGTACAGCCTGGTGACAGACAGACGGATGGACGGACAGACAGACAGACAGCGGAGAATCAGTAATCCGTAGGGTCCACTTTTACCTTTTAGGTACGAAACCCCCTAAAAGATAGAAGATAGATACAGAATACTTTAAAAATATTCGATATGATTCTTTAAATTGTCATAACTTTTTTATTCTGTATTTTATGCTTAGTAAAACTTACCACAATACCTATGTGAAACGGCAATTCGGATAAGCCATTTCTGAAATTAGCGTGCACAAACACACAGACAAACAGATTTTTTTCCGGGATACAAAGTACCCAGTGTTGTGCGCCAAAGGTTAAGTATAATTATATCAAGTTTCATCGTAATCGGACCGGTAGATTTTGTGTGATGGCTTGAAAAAACAGACAGACAGACAAAAAAAATTTAATCACATATTTGTGTTCGGTATCGATCTAGTAACATCCCCTGGTATTTTTTTTTATATTCTTAATGTACAGAATTCACATTTCTACAGTTTTATTATCAGTATAGATAATATATATTCCTCTCACGTTATAGTGCATTTCTTCTAATAGGATTTCGTGACGAGACGTTATTTCCACTTCCATATCCCAGCAAATAGCTCGTATATTTTCTTTCGTGTCATGAAATGCTGGCGAGCATTTCTAATCCATTAGAGAGTTCTTTGCCCTTTGTAATGGATGCGGTTACCTTTCGTGGAGGGATTTTATTTTATCAGAACCGAGAGTAGACTCATAATTGATTATGCTCTGGTATTTGTATAAAATATGATGTTCTTTCTTCATTTTAATCATAATGTCTAGACCTGTCTTACCATAATAGCGTGACGAGTTAATCTGAAAATATAAATCATGATTATACTGAAAATTTTGATACTTCCTTTTGTTATTTTTGTTTGTACTCGTGGTAAAAATCAGATAATCTGTCTGCTGCTAAATGGTTACTGTTCACGTGTTCAGTACTCTAACCGGAACTCTATAGTTCCAGTTACTATCTAACTGGATTTATGACGACCACTGAAGGCGAGTAGTTCTAAAGCGTGTTTACGTTTGGATGTTATTTCAAGGACAGGGCCGAGTCAAAATAACATAAATAACAATACCGCTGCTCACAGCGGCAAGGCGGCAAGGCGTAAGCGTAAAGGGCCCTCAGTCTAAAATTTGCATCGTTATCGTGGTTAACTATGTACGCACTTACGTTTTATCCACAGTTGGGATACTTAAGACATATTTTCGAAGTGTTCTCTCTACTTTTACCTAGGTGGTGGAAGTTCCTACACCCAGGCACTGTAGTATCAGTAATAAGGTGTAACCATGGTTAATTAGCGCGCATGGCCCAGCGGCTGGTGTAGATCGTAAGCGATCTGCTCGGTTAAGCACTACGGGCGCGGTCGGGTAGTGTGATGGGTGACCGCTAGTGGCAAATTAAATGCGCGTTTCCGTGCTTCGGAGGGCACGTTAAGCCGTCGGTCCCGGTTGCTATCGATGGATAGCAGTCGTTAAACCTTGTCGGAGGTGTCGGTTTGAAAACATCCGACAGTGGGTTGGCCACTAACCCACCCACCTCCACCAATCCGCATTGGAGCAGCGTGGTGGAGTAAGCTCCAGGCCTCCCAAAAAGGGGAGAGACTCGTGCCCAGCAGTGGGACGTATAATGGGTTGCCATTATTATTTATTTATGGTTAACTACAGGTGCTTCAAACGCGGCCCGTGAGCATGGTGGTACAGTGGAGCGAGGTGCGCACCGCGTGGCAAGACAGCGACTTCATCACCGAGTGCCTGTGCTGGCACAATGTGTACCGCCAGCGACACGGCGCCGCGCAACTTTATATGGCACCGGAGGTAATATCAACCATGATCTTTGTGGATTTTTTGGGCTAACGTAAACGTTTTTACTGGTTTTTATTGCAGTGACGGAGCTCGCGAGCTTGCCCCACCCCATTAGCTTATTTCATCTCTTTGCCGCTTTATGGTAGTATCCAGCGCTATCGTGTACCGGTTAGGTGTAAATTAGCGTGAATTTACCTACCTACATACATACACCTTCAAAAATGACGCATGCAGTTCACATTGATGTTAAGTGATGAGTGCAGCCTATAGACACTTACAAAAAGACCAAGGTCAAAATGCAGATGCGTTACCACTCCTGAGGCCTAAGGTGTTATGCCTCTGTGCCGGAAATTACCACCTGACTGGACCACGATAGTGCTGAACACTACCATTTAGCGGCAAGTTCATTAGGTAATGCAGTGGTGCCTACGCCCGCGAGCTCCGTCACTGGAGCTCTACCACCAGCAAGTGTAGCTTTACGGCTTTGCTCATTGCAAGTCAAGGAGAGGCAGAGGGAGTGCGTCAGCCGCCCTTAAGCTTCTTGAGTTAGAAATATAATATAAATAAATAAAAATAGCCCATAAATTAGCAATAAATAGATCCTGTACAACCCATTCCTGCACCCAACTATCAGAGATAACGGTGATTCTGGTTCTATTGGGATTTTTTCCATTTCCTGAAAGTTTTCCGGAACCTCGGCGTTTAGTAATGTGCCCGGCGATGTCACCAGGCTCGCCACCTGTTACATGCCTGTTACAGCTAAAACGTACCGGTGACTCGTGGGTGTTTGCATGTATGCTTGAAGTCATGCATTTGGTAAGCAGAGGTCCTACCACTTCGGGAAATACAGGCGTAAAGTTCCGTGACGTACATAAAATATGTTGTTTCCAGCTTTGCGACTACGCGCAGGCGTGGGCCAACCACCTGGCGCACACAAACAAGTTTCACTACCGGAACGACCGTGACGTCGGCCAGAACCTGTACCAGCGGCCGGTTAGCGCGCTGCAGCCGGATGTCACTGGTCTGAACAGCTACTTAATTTTATAAAACTTGCAGCTATACCCTTTACTGCGAACCTAAACAATATTATTACATAATTCTCTGCCTAAACTGCGTCGTCATTAGCTGGGCCTCGTATCTCCTGTATGATTTTCTGAGGTGTTTCACCATTTCTTTTTTGTACAAAACAATGTGTAGTATCCAACGGTAAATATTCCCCATTGAGCCTACGAAAGGGACAGTCGGCTAGTTTCGACTTGGTAGAGCGTTATCTCTGCTGCACTCCCTACGTAAGCACTGATAGTCCGGTAACTTGACCAATATGGTCGAGAAATGTCAGGGGGCCGACCGCCTAACTCGCTTTCGTTTAGGTTTCGATTATGACAACATCTTATCAGTTTCGTACTACCTAACTTTTTCCTGGAAGAATTTTCGTCCGCAGGTATATACTTAAGAGTATAATATTTTAATAGGTGGTACGAAACGGACAAGATAACGTCCTAAACGAAAGCATTTCAGTTAGGCGGTCGGTCCCCAGATAGTTAAGGTGCGAAAGAGATAACGCTCTACAGACCCGAAATCTTGGAAAATGATATACAGAGTTTCCAACAAAAATATTGCACATCGATCTTAGAAATAAGTCGATATCTTCTTACTAAGATCGATGTGCAATATTTTTGTTGGAAACTCTGTATATCATTTCCCAAGATTCTTTGAAAAAGTAATGTGGCTTGTTCATTTATGTGACAGGTCAAGAAGTGTCCTCGTACTGGTATGCAGCCGTTCGCCAGTACAACTTCTTCAAAGAGCCCGATGTACTGCATGCTAATGTTAACGCAGGTATACACTAATTTTATATTTCCTCGACCAACGCCAGATACAGCATCAGCGGACGTGCTCCGATCTCCCGACGAGACACAAAGCTGTATCCATTGGTAGTACGATAGGAACTCCTTCAGTTCATCCCAGTCTGCTGACCTGTAATGCTACACTTGCCGGGTAGCAGAGGGCCGCAGCGGCCCCGAACACAGAAGGGGGTTTTCGTACGTGATAATAGACAGAGGATGCTAAAGGAGCCTGGACCAACACCTGTGCATGATGTGAGGTTAGCAGAACAGCAAAGAGGCGGTGTGACCCTCGAAATCTGGTATCCGGGTATGCTATTATCCCACCACCTCCCATTCCCCTTCCTACCTTTCGGTATACGGGGCTAAACATGGGATATCAAGAAACACATAAAACGTCTGCTTCCATGCATTTCTGGATCTCTCTACAAGTTATTTACTTTAATTTGTCCTTAATATGTTACCGCTCCTCCCCGAATGGGATGTATCACAACAAAACACACACAGAGGACTTCGGTGCGGTATGCTCGCGCTAAGATTGATAAAGAACTAGAGAGGTAAGCCTCTCAGTTTACACAGCAGCTCAATTCAGTAACTTCCTGACGTTGTACCAACGATGTGCAAAAGTTGGCCCAATAGTTGTTTTTTTTAGTCCGTCCAACATATCTGTCCGATGTTCAGTGTACAGCTCGCAAGACCACAAAATATGGTCTCTCGTTTCTGGAGACCGACCGCAAAAGCACGTAGCATCTTCCACTATCTTCATCGCGTGGAGACGACTCCGGAAACATCCATGACCCGTAAGAATTTGGGAAACCACAATATTCGGGTTCCACCCACACGCGCGATAGGCGCTCAGCAACGTCCGGAAAGAAACTAAATAGTTCCCGCCCGTCCGCACTCTGCTCCCATCGTTCCTGCCAAAGGGCAACGATATCATCGCGGATTTTGCGTTTATTCTGACTGCACTCCTTGTCTGCGAGGCCACTACTTTCCTGCTCGATTCGTCCCGCTCGAAGCACCTCTAGGTCCGCCGGCAGTGCCCCTGCGAGCACAGGGAGAGCTGCGGTGCTGGTGGACCTGTAGGCCCTCGTCAACAGAATAAGAGATGGTCTCTGAGTTCTTAGTAGCGCACTGCGCACCGTGTAAAGCGACGAGCGTCAGCACCATACGGCTGCAAGAGCTCTGGAAGAGGCGCTCATTACAATCATGACATCGTCCGCGTATGCGACCATCTCCACGCCTTCTGGCTTTGGAAGGCGCAGGAGGTCATCGAGCAGTAGGTTCCATAGAGTAGGGCCCAACACCGATCCCTGAGGACATCCCATAGTGGACGTCTTCCACACCATCTGCCGACCCACAAAAAGGCCAATACGCCGATGCAGAAAATAGTTCACCAGAGTACGATAAATATTCTGGGAACATCCTACTTGCTTGGCTTTCAGCAGGATCATGGGCCACCAGGCGTTGTCAAAGGCGCCTGAAATGTCTAAGAAGATTATCTGTACATAATTTTCCACGGTGTTGTCGATTAAATTGTTAATCTTGTTTAAGGCTGTTACGGTTGATCGGCCACGAGTGAAACCGTGTTGACTATCTGATATACCACGAAACAGACAAGAAGCGCAGGAGATAATAAGCCTCTCAAGTATTTTTCCCAAAATTGGTAGCAAAGTGATAGGTCGGTAAGCTTTTGGATCTGATAGGGGTTTATCGTTACCCTTTGGGATTACTATTAGTTTTCCTAATTTCCAAATATCCGGGAAGACTCCTTCAGAGATACAGGCCTCGAACAATGAGTGCATTTCGTCCGCAGTAGCCTTCCAGGCGTTTTTAATAATTTTGGCAGATATACCATCAATGCCAGGTGAAGTATTCGGTAAGGACTTGATGATGCTTTCTAAGGTAGCGCGTGTGGGTAGAGATGAGTCTTTGCCCGAGGGTGAGCATGCCGCGGGAATTCTTACCCATGCGGGCATGCAGAGCTGAAAAAAAATTAGTCCAATCAACCTTTTTATCCCTACATTTAATGACATGAAGCTGCGGATTTACTTCTGTGATATGTTTTGAAACTTGGTATCCGGGGAAAACCCGGAAAGTAATTAGTTGGTGGTCGCTGAGACTGGCACCTTCATGTACACTCCACTCTGCGACCGTGATGCCTCGCGATGATAGCGTTAGATCGATGTTAGAGTATTGGTGCCCATTTGGTGCGCTAAATGTTGGAGGTTGCCCTTCTACATTGTGAATGCGTAGACCTAATCCGACTAAGTATGAAACTCTCCATCTGAGTCTTGCGGTACTCCGTGTCAGGTCCTCTGCCACAGTATTGTCGCTGCTCACAGAACCAGAGAGGAGAGTTTTCATTGCAGTCTATGCAGATTATGATCGGTTTGCCGGCGAGCTGCCTGCTGTTCCACGTGGATACGTGCAGGACATCCAAGTGCACCAGTTGTGTGGGAGTCCGCATCCTTACGCTTAAAGCGATGGCATGTGGCACAACAAGTGTCCGTGGAGTTGCATTCCGACTTTTATGGCCGCGTTCCCCACATTTACCGCAGAACATTTCCAATGAACGACAGAATTTTTCTGGGTGTCCATACTGCTGGCACTTGTTACAGCAGGTGACTCGAATGAAGTCGCATACTTCAGCCTCGTCCCAGCCTATGTACACTCGACCCAGGCCCACCAACTTATCCCTGAGAGATGAGGAGCATTCCAGCACAATCGTCGTTCGAGTACCCCCTCGAGCGTTATGTTTAAAAGCGACCTTACACCACTTTTGAAATTTTTCCTTAGGCCATTGTGGATCGTCACAAAGACTGATCGAATGGATATCTTCTAAAATCTGTGTAGCCGAGGGGTCTGTTCGCAAGTTATGAATAGCTACTAGCGGAAGACGTGCTTTAGGTTCTGAGACCTTTAGGGTAGTCGGCGCTGCCTCTTTTAGTTTCCTTGCAGCCTCGGGGTTCCCTGTTCTCACAGCGATACCCGAATTCCCAATTTTACGCACTGATTGCACCTGTATACCTAGAGCGCTTGGCTTAACAGATTTTTGCAGTTCTGCCTTTGTCTCTTCCGATGACTTAATTGTCTCGGCCGCGGGGTAGAAGAGAACTGTCTGCTCTGGTTTAGTGCTGATAGCTACTGGGGATTGGCCAGATGGTCTTTTCAGCGCTGCAGCGTAGGAAGAAGTTGTTTCCCCAATTATAGCACGGTGGTCAGATTCCTTAGATGCAGCCATACTCAGCTCTAAGTTTGCACATTTGAGCTTCATAGATGTCACCTGAAGTTCCATATCCGCTAGTCGTAGTTCTAAAGTAGCTACGACCGCGAGTATGTCCCTTGTGCTTGTACCTATTGCTGACTTATCTGCAATGTTAAGTTTGTTGGATGCATTGGTGACGGTAGTGATATTCTTCACACTCTCATAAGCCATGTCCATCAAATCTTGTTTGTCCAGCCGAGACAGGCCACCCACTTGAGTAGAGCTCGCTCCGACATTAGCAAATTCAGGTGCACTTTGGATCGGGGGCAGTGGTGACGGTGTTCTCACTGTGCGTCTGCGCGCTTGTTCTTGCATATCTTCTGGAGATGGCAACGGGCGTTTTTCCGCGAGACGGCTGATGCTGGGTGCTTCATTGTTATGACCGGGTGGAGTCCTCATGAAGGCACTTCTGCGCCTACGCTCCTCTAGTTGCTCCAGAAAGACTTGTTCAGCCTCGAGGCGCACCTCTTCACGATCCCTATCGGGAGGAAGCTGGTCAAACAAATCCCTCTGGCTTCGATCCATTCTCGCAGGTTCCCTCTCTAACCAAATTAGATAAAATTTAGCCTTATTTAAAGAAAAAAAAATGGGTATGCTATATCATAATGAAAGTAAATGCAAATGGGGTATACACATTTTACCTTTATACCCCTTATAACCTTTATAGGAATTATATGAAAATTAAGCCCGACTGTGGCTTCGAGACGTGACGACCCCGCCGCCCACTAACGGAAGAATTTTCTTCTACTGGAAGATAATTCTTCCATTAGTGCAGTCAGTCAACCGAACAAACCATTCTAATGGCCGGTTGTAATATTAATAGTGCGGGATGGGTAGCAGCGTCCCGCAATAATACTCACTGCGATCGCCAATCCGCCTGCCAAGCGTGGTGATTATGGCATATTCACCCCTAATGACGCACAACACTGTTGTCCAGCAGTATACGTCTTTCGGGTGGGGTGATGATATGAAAATTTACTAGGACTCTTTGTATAATTGGCTTTAATTTTTGGGAGATATGCTAACTCTATACAAAAATGTAGTTTTGTTATACGAACGTATTGACGACTTCACTACGCTATTCACAGGGACACCGCGCAGTGACGACATAATACCATCTACGTTGAATCTTAAAAACTGGTAAATGATACACTATAAGTTTCAAGGACAATATTGAAATTTATTTTTTCTATACATTTTCGAATTACCTAAACATAAAATATCAATTTGGTTCCAGGTCACTTCACGCAAATGGTGTGGATAGCGACCCGGTTCTTCGGTGTGGGCAAAGCCAGATCGAGGGCCGGCAAAGTTATAGTGGTAGCCAACTACTCACCGCCCGGCAACATATCCGGACAGTTCGAGGCGAACGTTCTGCCGCCGTTGCCGGACAACTTTCCGGATCTGCCGCCGCCACCGGAACACTGACGGCAATTTTCGATACGCGGCAGGAGACTGCGGATCGACGCCACGTTTAGGAAATGAATTATTGCGAGGGTATTATATTTTTAAAAGTGTTTAGTTTAGAAGAACGGTGGTAGATATCTGGCCGTGGCATAACCACGGCCAGATATTTGTTTACTTGAGTTTCAATCGGAAATTTGGGATATAAGCTAATGATGATTGGTGATTATTAGTTATAAAGCAATATTACTGGATCGAATTATCCAGTAATATTGCTTATAATATTGTTAGGCGAAGCGTATCGTCGCTGCCGCCGGAACATTAACGGCTGTTTTCCGTACGTGGTAGGAAACTGCAGTTTTTTTTTAACCCTTTAAGATCCTAGTGCGTTCCCGAAGAGGCATATTTTTTGGTTATACACAACAAAGTTCTCGCGAGTATATACGGGCAACTTTATTGTTATGTTTTTTTGATCTGGTTGCGCGTATTCCTTTTTTTTCAGCTTTACGTTTGGAGATTGCAGATTGAAAATAAGGTTAAGGAAGTAAAATGCGGGGGATATTATGTTTTTAAGAAGTTTTAAAGAGAACGGTCTTCAGCCCCGGCTATGTGTTTTTTTACATCGAGGATCCCATTCGGAAACAAGGCAACATAACCGGACAGTTTCGTTGCGGGATAACTCGCTGGATCTGCTGCCGTCGAAAACTGACAGTAGTTTTCCTTACGCGGAAAATTTGATGTCACGTTTAGGACGTGGACTGTTTTGAGATAAATTTGTTACGATTTTTAGGCCATGGGCTTGGTTTACTTTAAGAGTTTCACTATGGAAACTTGTAAAGTAAATTCATGAATTATAATTACGTAAAAAATAACTTTTTTATTGTGTTATCAGTTGTAAGGCCTATAAGTATTTCATTAAATACGCCTAATATTTATTCGAAAAATGAAGAATAAAAAAAACGTGTGAAAAAAATGCGAATCATAAAAAAACATTTTATTTTTTAAAAGTAAAAGTGAGCCTCATAAGGCGCCCGCACCGAGAGCGTGTAACTATATACTACGGGCGACGAGTAAGCTACGGTCTACGACTAATGGTGAGATTCACAGACCGCACTACGACTTTACCTTGAGCAAAGTATGCTTAGAACTGTCAGATATGTATGGGTTTTGTCAGTTCGAAGCGTACTTTGTTCGAAAGTAAAGTCGTAGTGCGGTCTGTGAATCTCACCATAAAAGATCGTAGATACATGGCGACGCGTGGAAGTTTTTATTATTTTTTTTATTTTTCGTAAGGCCTGTATTACTAAATATTAGCCGACAATCAATAATTTAGACTTTCGTTAGCATTAAGCTGTTTAGGATATTTTGTTTTTAGGGAGAGCTTATTAAGTGTAGGGAAAATGTTTTTTAAAGAAATTCATGCCTCGGTGAAGATTTTGTATATTTTGAGGATTTTACCACAGATACTTAGGAATTATCGATACCAATTATAATAATATATGTTATGCTACAAATTTTCTAGGCCAAATTTAGTTAACACTGGCCTGAAATGAATACCTATTAAATAAGAAAAAAAATGAATTCCATTAACGGATCCGGCTTTTGTTTTTGTTTAGGGCTATAACAATAGTACATAATTTATACTTGTGAAAATATCTGTGTGAACAATCACAGTCTTAATTATTGCTCGGCACATGTATGGCCTTATTGAAATAAACATTGGTTTGGAAAAACTGTTCCCCTGCTTAAAAAAACTATTTGTAGTGAGTTTGAGTCGCCTCATCGACCATATAGCTGTATTGTAGTCGATGGTCCCCCCACCTCAATAAATGATAAACACCATTTGAAAGCAAGTGAGTTTCGTTTACAGAATAATAACACTTAGCTGAACGTGGTTGTTAATCTTCCAACGAGCTTCCATTTAAATCATAAGGAATAAAAAAAAAACCTGACTGTCCTCACTATGAAAATTTTTACAAAATTTACCTGTAATATTTTTATTTTTTTCGCATTAAAACATACGATACAAGCGAAATTAGAATGCATTTAAAAATATATTAGCCGTTTTACCACTAAGCTATTGAAGCTGAAGTATACGACTTCGGTAGCTTTGTGGTAAAGCTGCTGGATAGGTTATCCTGAGATCGCAGGTTCGAACCGTGCGCGGAAATCCAACTTTCTTTTCATTTTTTCTTTCATTTCAAAAAAAATACTAAATAATCTCCGATAGCGACACGAAGTTCGTCGGGTCAGCCTGTAAAAACATATGTAGATGCATAGACTGCTAAAAGGCTAAAATCATAACCCTTCTTTTCCACTTTTACTCTTTCACTAGTAGTAGAATAATACTGCAAGATTTCTCTGATGTACCATCGAAGAAGTTGCCGGTGATCCAAAAACATTGCAAATTAGTCTTTAACGCAACATAAATAAGGCACCGTCGCAAGGGCGTCATCAGCCAGCGATATGGAGAGGGGCAGTTTTGCTTAGGAGAGGACAGATGGGCTCTAGGGAGCCAGGTTGATACTTATGGGATATCAGGTGTTTTTGCTGTAAATTGTGCTGTTTTTTAGTGTGCGTTCGCCCAGCAAAAAGTATCATCCTTTCAGGAGTTGAATGATGCAGATAATTAGTGCCCATATCGTGTAGATGTGCCCCAAATTTAAATTTTGTGCCTCCAAGAGCTTCGTAGTTATTTAAGAAAAACGGATTCTGCTGCACGAACCTCCGCCCGGAAAAACTTTTTTAATTGGGACCCATCAAGCTGTATAATAAATATGTAAAAAGATAGCTTAAATACGAGTATAAATGTGCCGTGAAAGCCAAATTTATATCTCGTAAGGTTTGAGAGTTATTTAGTTTTTTGCTAGGTTTTGGTGATTGCTACATATCAGACACGGTTGAACGCACACTTATGAGTTTTTATATACAGATACAGTAAATTTGTGCATATTTTTTTGGTATAGGGAACTAATTACCTGCATCATTCAATTCCTGAAAGAGCGATATTTTTTTCTGGGCGAACGAACACTGTTTTTATATAGATCTATTATGGAGGGGCAGCTGCCACCCCCGCCTCCTCTGGCACCTCCTGGCGACGTCCATGCACCGATGTGATTTACCGGACATTTCTTCAATGGTACCTTTTTTCTCTTTTCACATTTAAATACCTAGTTACTAAGTGTTAGTGTTAGACTTTAGTTAGTTAGGTAATAACGGTTGTTTTGCCCGAGCTTAACTTTTATAAGGTATGCTTACGTTTAGAGTCAATGTTTAAAACGCACATTTTAGGCAATAGTGATGTATGCCATGATAGGTGTCCATTTTTATTGTAGTCACACCTAGCGTGGTGCTTTACAAGTCCAGACAAATTAACCAGATAGTTATTTTTAAATATGTACAAAGATATCTAGTTTTAATTAAGCTCTCAGTCAGTGGCGGACTAAGGTCATCAGAGGCCCAGGGCGGCAATTAGATACCCAGTATAGGACTGGCGCGAGAGCAAAAAAAAGCCTTTAGGTACCCTCTCTATCTGTGCGCGGCCTCTGGCCTCTATCAAAAAGAACGCGCGAGCAAAATAAAAAACGTCTTTCTTTACCCTGTCTCTGCATGGCCTCTATAAAGGAGAACGCGCGAGCAAAAAAAACGACATTGCCCTCCGTGTGCTCTAAATAAATTTAATTTGGTGCAAACTTTAATGATTTCTTAGATAATCAGTGGAGGCCCCCCAGAACCGGAGACACGTGGCGGACCGCACCTGTCCCCCCCTCCCCCTTACTCCACCGCTACTCTCCGTATTCGGGGTCTTTAATGATATATCGACTTCGAGTAAGAGGATTTTTCATATCGTTTTAAAAAAGTATGTATGTGCAACTTTTTTTTTAAATCTATACACTTTTCCAACACGAATTGATTAGGGCTTTAGTTTATTTATGCTCTGCCTACCATATAAGTACTTTGCGTGACGGTACATACAGTTAATATTGCTCATTCTGTATGATCTTTCTTAACCCTGTATCGTAGTAACTAACGAAATATCGTAGCGCGTAGCGCAGTGCCACGCGCAGCCAGTAGAAGCCCAAACAGAACTATTACTGCAAAAATATTACTGTATAGTTTTGTTTGAGCTTTTACTTAAAAATCTGTAAAAATCTCATAACGAATTATTTGAAAGTGAAACACTGAAAAATCAAAACACTGTAAAACCTATTGACTACGGACCCTCGCTACTCCGTTGCGTAGCGCTGCGCTACGCGCTACGAAATTTTGACGACGAATTTCAACGAATTATTTGAAAACATGCCTCTATAAACAATATTGTGAACGGATGCCGATATATTATTACCAGATCCTGAAGTTCGTCCACGTAGTAAGGAAAAAGATGAACAAACACGCTTGCCCAAACCTCCTATACGTAAATTTTTATCTTGATTGTATTTAATCTAAATCTATTCTTAAAATCTTTGAAAAAGACTATAATGTCACTCACTGCCGTAGTGACTACGGCATCTTGTTTAATGCGGAAGAACTTCTAAGCATATAAGTATTAAATTTGTGTGCACATATTTCTGTACGAATACGTCACAAAACGTCTGCAAAGTTTTTTCCAGTTGTTAATGTCCTCTACTAATATTAATAATTTGAGTAATTTTTTTTATACTAAATATTATAAAGAGGAAACAATTTTGTGTTTTTGTATGTATGTTTGTTACGTTTTCACACAAAATCTACTGTATCAATTCAAAAATACTTTCACCATTATAAAGCTGCATGTTCACTGAGTGACATAGGCTATTCTAGATTTATTGCGCCCGTGCGAAACCGGGGCGAGCCGCTTGTAAAGGTATAACTTTTTAAGCTTAGCAATTTGAAAACACATTAATTAGAGCATTTAATAAATTTTGAATACGAGAGCCCGTTAACCGGTAATGGTTCATAGTTTTCTTAAAATTATTTTACATAATCGAAAAGTGATAAATAATGTATGCAGATGTTAGTGTGAAATATTAACGTTTTGGTACTTATGAATAAGTATTTAATTTTATGTAGAGTACGTTAATAATTAGAAAAGTTGAAAATTAAATAAATACGTATATGAATCTGGGTATTGACGAGAGAAAGTAAATCATACTTTAAAAATTGACTCGTTTTAAGATATTATAAGTAGGTATGTAGTAAAATACAAACAAATCTAAAATATGCCCATTTGGTAATTGGAAAGTAATTTAAAAACATTAGTAATTAAAAACAATCCAAAATACATCTTAAAGTCACATATAGACACGTCGTTACGTCGTACGTTATAAAATAAAGAGAACGGGTTCTATGTTACCACAAACATTCGCTGCATTAGACGGTTCCCCATCTCCATAATTGCAGGCCAAATCATTGTTTCCACCAATGTTTAGTTCCTCATTATCATTTCAACCGAAAGGCATCGACTGCTGGATCAAAGCCTTTCCGTAAAGGGGATTTGTCATAATCGCCACACTTGACGTAGTGGCGGTAGCTTTATCGCAGGAAGCTACTGCCCATCTTGCGTTAAGGCACTTATCTACTACCGCCCCATTGGAATGGTTTGACCGTCATTCGGTTGATTGGCCATTGATGATGCTGCAGTCGCTGTAGCAAGATATTGGGCGGACAAAAGGAGATGTTGCAAAAATGTATGGACCTCCGGCCATGTATTGTACACAATATCATTAAACAGGAAAAATCAATATAAAAACGATTTTTACTGCATATTATCCCTTATTTAGCTTTGTTTGCAGTTACAAAACATTATTTGAGTTGTACTTGTACCTAATCGAGTGACTTGCTCTCTCTGTTCTCAGACGCGTTGTTTTCAAAATGAACGTGGCTTGAAAATTCATTATGGCAGGGTGCACAAGGGACATATTATTAATGAATTATCACATGACAGAAACGGCGCTAACCTTCCTGACCCCAATAATACCCAAAGTTTATCAGAGACATTGTCTCATTTAAAAAAAACAGTCCCAGTACTGAAAAAGGGTGCCTCGCGGTGCTAGGATAACCGCAGCACAGGCCTTATCCAAGTGTCTACATGCAGTAAGCACACAAAATTCTTTTAGCGCCTGGGAACAGCTGCTCACTTTCCCTTACAGAAATTTACATTTCGATAAAATTTTAGCTGCCAAAAAATCTATAACATCTCTAATAAAACAAAATTGTACGTCCTTGATTCCTATTCCTGACTCAAAAATATTTTTTAAAGAAAATAGACATGTTACTTACGTAGAATCTGAACGAGTGCTTTTTAGTACTGATACAATCGCTCCCGAATCCCCAAGCACCCTTGCTGCTCTAGAGAGCAAGCACCCAAGCCCTGTGTATGGCCTTATTTTCCCTGAACCTCCTGAACCCAGTGAATCACTATCTGTGACTGCCAACCAGGTGGCCACGGCGGTGAGCTCTTTCCGCAGCGGTTCTGCCGGCGGCCTCGACGCCTTGACGCCATTACACCTGAAAGACCTGCTGAGCCCTGGCGCCGGGGTGGCTGGTGAGTCGCTGCTGAGAGAGCTCACGGCTGTGATCAATTTGATGCTGGGCGGCGGTGTAAATGATGCTGTCATCGAAGCTTTATACGGTGCCAATCTTTGTGCTCTGATTAAGCGCGATGGCGGCATCCGTCCCATTGCCGTTGGCACCACATACAGACGTACGGCAGCCAAAATTTGTTACCAATTCTACACGGACACCTTGTCAAAAAAATTTCAACCCTATAATTGGGCTTCGGCTCAAAAGGAGGATGTGAGGCTGCCGTACATGCCCTCTCTAGTTACCTAGACAGTGGGGAAGGTGAGGTCATCCTGAAGGTGGATCTGAAAAATGCATTCAACGCCGTAAACAGAGATGTCCTGCTGGCGGAGGCTAAGAAAGAAACCCCCAAAATTTTTAGTTTTCTTTGGCAGTGTTATAGACACCATTCTAAATTAATGTATAAGGACCATGGTTTATTTTCAGCTGTCGGCTGCCAGCAGGGTGATCCTCTTGGGCCAGTCATTTTCAGCCTAGCCATTCACCCTATCATTCGACAGTTAAATTCCAAATTTAACGTTTGGTACTTAGATGACGGGACCCTAGGAGGCAGCGATTCAGTCCTGGCAGACTTCACTTTCTTGAACCCTAAATTTATATACTATCTGCGATGTTCCCCTTTGTGGAAACATAATGAACTACTAACAAAGATTGACTCAATCATCAGAACAACGATGACGACCATTTTCAACACGACTCTGGACGACCGCGCGTGGGATCAGGCCACTCTTCCCGTTCGACTGGGTGGCCTAGGCGTCCGCAAAATTTCTAGTATAAGTCTACCGGCTTTCTTGTCTTCGGTCCACGGCACTAATAATTGAACTAGGAAAATTTTATCAACTACACTGGTGAATTTTGAGGTGCAGTGCTTGACCGACGCCTTGAGCGCCTGGAAAACGACTTGCCCAAATCTGGACCTACCGGGTAACCTCTCTTCACAGCGACAGTGGGACGCACCGCTCTGCAGCTTGGTACGGAAAAATCTTATAGAAACGTCAACCAACGCTGCGGAGCGAACCCGTCTTCTGGCGCTTGGAGAGTGGGAATCCGGTCTCTGGTTACAGGCTTTGCCATCACCTAGCATCGGGACAATGATGGATGATATCACTTTCCGGCTTGCTACTTGCCTCCGCCTAGGCACATCGTGCTGCGCTCCGCATCGCTGCCCCTGTGGTGAAGCTGTCGACCGCCTGGGGCACCATGGTCTCTCCTGCAGTAGAAGTGCCGGCAGATTCACCAGGCACGCCCAATTAAATGACATTCTGCACCGAGCCCTTTCCACCGCCGGCGTGCCAGCCATATTAGAAACCAACGGCTTGGCACGTGACGATGGAAGGAGACCGGACGGTATGTCATTGATGCCCTGGAAGATGGGTAGGCCTTTGGTGTGGGACGCAACTTGCGTTGACACCTTAGCGCCATCCCATCTTCCAAGCACGGCGTGCTCCGCTGGCACTGCTGCTGCAACTGCGGAGACCCTGAAACAGCGCAAATATTGTACCCTTCCAGGATACTATATATTTGTGCCTTTCGGGGTCGAAACCCTTGGTCCATGGGGCCCCAGTGCTCGGCTCTTATTCAAAGAGATCGCGAAACGGCTGGTCGACACTTCCCATGACCAGAGGGGTGGCCAATTTTTAGGTCAAAGAATCAGCATTGCCATCCAACGAGGCAATGCTGCCAGCCTTCTGGGTACCATAACACAGGAAGGCAGTGATGCGGAATATTTAGACGCATGTTGTTTTTAGTTTAGGTATAACTTTATTTTATGTAAATATTATTTAGCTTAAAATATACTTTAATTTTTTTTTTAAATATCGATTACTTTCAAAATCGATTGTTCTACAGTAAAAACCCGATTATTTTTTTTTGTTAAGAATCGATTATACCATATATTGAATAATAATATAATCATTACCTCTTTGATTGTTGTGTATGTACGATCACGGAACTGACTACTTGACCACATGGGCCTCTTATGCGGTGGTAATGAAGGTTTCATTTGATCGATTTTGGCTAAAAGGGAAATTCCTTCTAATCCCCTTAGAAGGAAGTTCCCTGATTTGTATGTACTATACAACGATTTACCGGCAACAATGGAACTGAAGAAAACGGTAGCAAGTATAAATCATAGGCCAATTATAAGAGATTTTTTAGGCCTGTTTTAATAAACACACCTTTGTATTTGAATTTAAAATAAATGTATACTTTTGAAATAGAAACTAGGATATATAGATTCGCCTTAAGTCCACGTAGGTGATGGTTGTTAGCGTTTTGAGAAGATAGATTAATTTTAAATGGTTGTTATATTCATAGTTGTTTAAACAGAGAGAATTGTTGTAGCAGCATTGTTCCATTTTATTATATTAATTAATTAATCAAAGGCTGTGAATTGTTAACTGTTATACTTAGATCAGATGTGGCTTGGCAATATTTTTAGTTAAATAAATTATTATGATACTTACTAATTGTTGTTTCCATGTTAAACCAACCTCCTATTAGTTTAAGTTCTAGCTAGATATTGAATCCATCAACGCAACGAGGTTTAGACGCGACAAAAACGAATAAAAGAATGTGAAAATTTGAGATAACTTTTGTCAAAAACCTTTTTCATTTCATAGGCTTTATACCTGATGCCTGGTACGCGATTAATTCTTGTCTGTTCTGAAATAAATTAATCCATTAATTGTATTATTTATTTTTCGCAATAACACATGCGAAAGAACTTTAGAAATTAAAGAAAAATCGGAAAGAAAAACAAATTTTTCTTTCCGTTTTTTCTTTAATTACCAATCCATTCATGATAAGTCGTGAATCATTTGGGGTGAGCATCCGGCTGACGAAGCGTAGGCAGGCCCCCACGAGGTGGACCGACGACCTGGTGAAGATCGCAGGCAATCGCTGGATGAGGGCGGCCAAGGACCGTTCGTTGTGGCCAGTGGCATTCTCTGGGGGAGGCCTTTGTTCAGCAGTGGACGTCTTTTGGCTGAAATGATGATGATTCATATTATGTACTATATTGAAGATTTTAGGTCCAAATCCTCCTAAAAAATTTATCTCATCAAACCATTAAATTATTTTTTATGTTAATGATTGAGAAATAATTGAGAACAAAATAAACTGTCTTACAAAGTACGGTAGTGGACTTGAGGAGACAATTATTTATTTTTTTATTTGTATGGAAGTGGCAAACAAGCATGCAGTTCACATTATGTTAAGTGATGACTGCAGCCTATAGACACTCACACAAAGACAAAGTTAAAAATGCAGATGTGTTACCACTCCTGAGGCCTAAGGTGTTATGCCTCTGTGCTGGAAATTACAGGGTCGTACATTATTACCACCTGACCTGACCGGAACATGATAGTGCTGAACACTACCATTTAGCGGCAAGTATATTAGCACACCGCGGACACTTCGCCAAAATTCCATAAAAACCGCGGTGTGCCCAATTTCTAGTAACTACACCTTTTGAATTTGCCAGGCTGCGAGAAAAATATGACAATTGATTTCTAATTGTTTAAGTACCAATATTGGTCCAACTGCAGCCTAACGAGTTAAGATCTATTCAATTCTTAAACAAACCTAATTAGTCAATTTATTTCAAATGACACTTTATCAGTCTTTAAGAAATAGGACAGCAGTTCTGTATGTTCGCAATTATTAACTCATTGGAAAAAATTGTTATATTAATGTATAAAAATCAATTGCTGTTTGTTAGTCTCGCTAAAACTCGAGAACAGCTGGACCGATTTGGCTCAGTCTTTAAGAAATAGGACAGCAGTTCTGTATGTTCGCAATTATTAACTCATTGGAATAAATTGTTATATTAATGTATAAAAATCAATTGCTGTTTGTTAGTCTCGCTAAAACTCGAGAACAGCTGGACCGATTTGGCTAATTTTGGTTTTGATTATTGGATATTGAGGGAAGGTTTAAAAGGTAAGAAAATATGAAGAAATTGAAGGGAAATAGTCAAAACAACAATTTTATTTTCCCATACAAATAGTCCATATCTATCAAACCTTTGACACTTTATTTCATTCTGAGGCAATACGAAGTTTGCTGGGTCAGCTAGTTCTAAATATAAATAGTTGCAAATAGAGTCAACAATTGGCCATCAACACCTATGAATAAAAACACAAAGTATTGACAAATATAAATGTATTAAGATTAAATTTACAATTACTACTACGCCACATTCACTCAGTCCATCTGTGTTTACAGCTCGTACACACATAATACAGTCTCATCTCTTCTTCGGCGCGTCTCGTCTGGCCCTGGAAGAACACTGCCTCTCGATGGTGACACTTTGGGCACATATGATCCTTCGTACGAGGCAGCGTAGGGTCACTAACGACGTCCGGGTTTATATGAGTCAATTCGTCGACTTCGTGCATAATTTTGTTCACGTACACGCAGTTGGAATCCGCTAATTGTTTATAATCACAGTTTCTGCACGCGTAGAGAAGCACCTTGTTGTTTTTATCTTCGCGCGGGTAAAGCATGTTGTTGCACTCCTGACAGAATTGAATACCGACGTAGCCCGGTCCTCCGTCTTTGCGGCCAAGATTTAACGTCATTTTTGCTTTATTTTCACTCAATATCAGTTTAATTTAGATGCTCTGTTCGCAAAAAACTGGAGAAACAAGAAAATTGAGCAAATCACAAATCCAATTCAACCAATAATTCAACAAAGTTCAACAAACAAGTCAATATGTCAAACGTCAAACGTCAAAGTCATAAAACAACCACACTTTTTTTTTATATAATGGCATCGCTATTACGCATATTGCCAGTGCCAAGTAAAACGATATTTCGTATGCATTTAAGTAGCGTAAAAGTTAGTATAGACCTTAGTTTTATCGCAGGACGATGCTGCCCATTCCGTGGTATTATGTTTACTACCGTCCTATTGGAATGGTTTGACCGCCATTGTTAAGTTGACTGACTGCACTTGCGGAAGTTTTCCAGAGAATTCTTTTCCGCAAGTGAGCGGTGGGGTCGTCACGTTCCGACGCCAATTTCTTTGTTATAATATAAATATAGTTGTGTGGATTGTATAGGTCTAAATAAACTGTAAATATTAATCTTTGCAATCAAATTAATTTTTAAAAAGTACGCCTGAATTAATAATTTCATTAATATCATAGTTTCTTATTAAACACTCATCAATCATAAATACATTTAACGCAGCACGTAATATCACCTTTTAGGTGGCCATAATGGAATTTGTAACATAAATTCGTACAAATTGAATATAAATCGATTACTTGGGAAACGATTTTTTCTAACTCGATTTTATCATCCCTAAACTCAACGCCTCTGAATACGTATTTATTTGACACTAACATGACATGACTTGGCGACATGGGAGTTTTGGCGGGAACGCGGAAAAGAGATATGTCGCTGCGTGATATTATTTTCGAAATTTGTGTATAGTCGCGTTTTTATGTGTAAAAATGGTGGGATTTTTATCATAAAATATTCGATAACGTTCACGGGTGTAGGAAAGTGATATCATGAAGTGAAAAGTGATTTTTCATGTTGCCTCCAAAACTTCGTAAAATCTCCTAGTAAAGTACCCATCACTTTACTGGAGCCATCTCATCATATTCCACATGGAAGTATCCAATCATCGTCATCTTCCATATGGATATTCATTATCTTATGAAATGAAGATAAAAATTACTGAAGATTGGCTGTAAAGGACTTGAATCCGTAGCCGTAAAATATTATTAAAAAAAAAAAATAACATGACATGACAAAGACAAATTCGAGTTTTTAGCGGGAAGCTTGAAAGATGCGTGTGGTGCTCTTATTTTATTTCATTTTCTTGGTGTTATTTTAAGTTATATTGAATAAAGTTGGTGGCATTTTGTTTGATATAGGTTTATTACAGTGCCCGTGTATAGTGAAATAGAATAACAGTGCGAAAACACGATCTTTCAGGTTGCCTCCAAAACTTCATTGTAAATGTTCTAGTAAAGTAGCCATCGCTTTACTCGAATATCTTGACTCTAATTCACTTGACTGACATATTATACTTGATTACTTACATACTTGATACTTACATATTATACCTGATGACTATATTATACTATTTTATTTAAAAGAAAAATGGAAAGAAAAATTTGACTTCAGGCGAGACTCAAACTCGCGGCCTACTGGGAATCTAGTCCAGCCGCTCTTCCAATTGAGCTACTGAAGTCCTGCCCGATTTGTCAAATCTTTCCTTCACATTTATTGCATTGCTTTATGGTAGCAGCAGCGCCATCTATTGCCAACTATGCTAGTTAGGCAACCGATATAATCATTTACTATATCTCGACAAGTTTTTATGTTAAACATTCCTAAGCATTTTACTTTTATTCAGATTAGTTGAATTGTAACGAATTGATTGAATGATAAATTAAAACGTGTGCATCTACCATTCAATTAATTCTATACATTTTGCTGAAAGATCAAGAACTTATCGAGAAAATGTACATAATTTGAAATAGGTAACCATGAATTAGCATTTATTATGCTGCGAGCTGTGAATAATCTAGGTTCTAGATTAATCACAGCTCGCACTCTAGAACATCATCTACAGGGTATTATTTCTTTGGCCGCGATCTTATAGATAGTTTATCAGAACGATTGCTGTATTGGGTAAGGCATTCAATATTTGCGTGTAAGTAATAGTTAAATAAAACTAAGAGTTTCAGTGTGATTATCGCTTTATTATTTAAATTATAAATATCAAGACATAAATCATTATACAATTATAATGTTATTGTCCTGTCATGAAATGTCAGAATGTGGGAATGTTAGTACTTCCGTGGAATGAACGGAAATACTAAGTTCAGAAGGGTCTCGATCATTTTTAATGCTAGCCCTTAAATTATTAAAAGCAAGCAACATACACCGGCAAACAGTGATCAACAAGTTCACATCGATAAGTGGGTACCGAGTAAATGAAAACTGCAGCCTATAGATAACTTTTTAAACATTGAGATCTCTAGATCTCGATTTAAATGCAGATGTGTGTGTATCTTCACGCCAGGTCACTAACGGGGTAGGCAGAGAGTGTAGAGCGCCAGATAACCCGGCCCCGACAAACCTCGTCGTTCACCCACCCTCAATCGGTTAAAAATAAAAAAGGGAAGGCAGAGTTTGACGCATTTATGTGGGACCTCTGTAGCTTAGAGGTAAAGCGGCTGGACTGATTATCCTGAGGTTACAGGTTCGATTCCTGCCCGAAGTCAAATTTTTCTTTCCCATTTTTTTCTGTAATAACAATATTTTTTATTCTACACCATCTTGGAAAGAATTACCAAAGCCACTTAATATTTTGTTATGGCTTATTGTCAATTCTAACACTGTTAGAACAAAAACTTATATGTCTACGAAATTAGGGAGAATATAAAAGTAAATTTATAGCAACACACAAAAATAAGTATGTAGGATTTCGTTGAATGAAAATCAAGAATTTCATGAGAAATGTGCTTTATTTTGAATTGATAATCAAAAGTTATATGCTTCAACAAATATTGTGTTTACAGCAATTGCCATGACAGATATTTGTTTGGCTAACTTTTCGAAGTTCGCCAAGCAAAAACCGGCACGCCGTAAGGGACAAAAGATACGATGCTCTATTTCAACTTTCTTATGTTCTTTGTATATAACTGTCTCACTTCCACAAAGCATATGGCGAACATGGCTACGTCTATAGGTACTTAGTCTAAGTACATATTATACTTGATGACTATATTATACTAACTTTTACGCTGCATAGATAAATAAGAAATATCGTTTTACTTGACACTGGCAATATGCGTAATAGCGATGCCATAACAAAAAAAAAATTACAAACTGACACTGAACAGACCATGGAGAATATAGAAAAGGATATATTCTATACTTGATAAGTTCGAGAACTTCAAAAAGTTAGTATCTGCCACAAAAGCGTTAGTTTCTATTTTATTTCGGCCGTTGTTTTTGGCTTAACACATTTTTGATTTAATACATCTTGAGGCATAGACCTTTTATATATTTTTGTATTATACATAACATAATTTTGTCGTTTACAAGAATTCATTGTTGTTAAGCGATTGTATGAAATACACGCGCACCTACGGCGCGAACTCGAGAGCGACGCGACGTTAAACATGCGCCAACGTGTGAATACGATGCAAGCGTTTGCCACCAGCTTCCTTGATCTGTGGTCGAAAAGTGTCGAAAGCCTACACTGGCCCGGGTTGTCAGCAATTATTGCAAGCTTACGTAAGAGAAACTAAATATCTCTGCTAAGGTCAATTTACATCAAACGAACATAGAGCTAGAACAAGAACATTCTTAGGTGAACTTTTAGTGTAAACGAAAACTTATATTCAGCTAGAGCTAAAACAAGAGCATTCATTCTTTCATAATCTTTTAGTGTGAACCAAGAAGCTTGTCAATCTTCTTGGTGTGAACAAAAGCTGGATCATCTGAACGAATGTTCTTTGTTCATTCGTGTTGTTCGCATTGTGTTCAATTTTGGTAGGCTTCTATCATTAATAAACATTATTATATTTCAGGTTTTGTACTTCTATATTAGTTCACATGTAGTACACACTACGGTCTCGCCATCTGCACTGAATTTGAGATATTCTCTTTTTTTTTTTTTTTTTTGTCGTTCCGTCTTTTTTCTAGCAACCCTTGCCTTCATTCACGCTTCAGTGCTCAAGCCATTCGCACGTTAGCCGCGCATCAATTTCAAATCTACCTTCCAAAAATGGGAAAAAGAAAATCGGATAATAAATATGAAGCTATCGCAAGTAAACTAAAAAAATTGAATCAGAAATTGATGCGTGCAAGAAGAAAGTATCGTCAACCTTCAGGATCCGACACGTCGAGTTCATCGTCGAGTTCATCGTCGAGCTCCTCGTTGTTACAACCACAACCGAGGTCATACCAGCCTCCACCGGCTTCACGGGACATGTTAAGCATTCAAGGTTGGTTTTGATACCAAACATATTAAGTTTTTTTTGTTTCGTTGAAGAACAATAATGCGGGTATCCTTTGGGGTTATCACTTTATTGTTAGACGAAATATACTTCATGCAATTCTGATGATAATTGTGGTGATAGTTCGTTTAAAAGCAAAAATGCGGGTAACTTCAGGGGTTATCACTTTCTTTGCTAGACGAATACAAAAACCATAGTTTCTTTGTCAGCCTCCAATGGCTTCACGGGCTACGTTATACATTGAAGGTTCGTTTTGATACCAAACATTTGTTTTTTTCGTTGAAGAACAATAATGCGGGTATCCTTTGGGGCTATCACTTTATTGTTAGACGAAAATTATTGCATGCAATTATGGCGACGGTTCGTTCAAGAGCAAAATTGCGGGTAACCTCAGGGGTTATCACTTTTTTTGCTAGACGAATACAAAAACCATAGGTTCTTCAAGTCACAACGTATAACGTTGCTTTCCTAGCAACTAAATTGCGACAAAAATATAAGTAGGTATTTATGGTGTTACTATTGTACTCCAGACTTGCCACAACACGCTGGTGAGAGTGCTTTGCCTCCCGTGCACCTGCCGTCCACCAGCGCTGACGCGAGCATTGGCGTCGGCCCTACACCGACCATCGGTGTTCCCACGGACATACAGGCGACCACGACAGTGAGCGCTGCCGGTTGCTCCACTGCGGAACCAGAAGTCGCACAAGAACTGAACGAAGACATCCTCAAGATCTTAGGAGAGGACCCGTCCCAACAAAAGTTGCACGGTAACAATATCCAATCCGATCTTAGTATTAGGCTTCAACATATGGCCACATCGGGGCTCCCTAAGGAAGCCCGGAAGCAGTTAATGGATAGGTATTTGCCTCCAGCTAACTGTACCCTAATTGACGCTCCTGCCCTTAACCCAGAGGTAAAGGCAGCGGTGCCCGAAGCGGTTTATAAGCGAGACATGGCAATAGAAAATAAGCAAAAACAACTGTCTTCTGTAATAGCATGTCTAGCTCAGGCACTTTCCAAACTCATGGAAAAAATTGATGATGCAAAGGATAGTAAGGATACTGAAATAATCCAACTGCTGATGGATAGTTGTAAATTATTATGTGATTCACAACACGCAGACTCGCTGACTAGAAGGAACTTCATCCTAAATAATTTGAAAAAGGAGTTGAAAGACCAACTCACCGCCACAAAAATTGACAAGCTTCTTTTCAGTGAAGAACTATCTAATGCGCTGAGGACTGCTAAGGCTATTTCAAAATCAAGCGCCGATATGAAGCCAGCACAAACAAGAGCTCATGTTAAAAAATCTTCAAAATCTTCGAAGAATTTAAACTGGCGCGCTCCTCCCCATCATGTCAGGCCGAAGGGGAATCAGAGGAGGAAAGAGCCTGCCTACAAGAATCGCCGCGAGAACTCCTCGAAGCAGTCATCGCATCCAGTGCCAACTCACAATCAACGCCGCTAAACACGGTAAAATATGCAGGCAGATTGTCATGCTTTTTTAGCCAATGGTCCCTTATAACCCAGGATTTCAACATACTATCCTGGATTAAAGGTTATAAAATTCCATTTTCCCGTCAGGTAACTCAACATGTTAATCAGACTGACAAAAGGTATTCACCAACAGAAAGAGCGCAATTTAAAAGTACGATTAACGAATTAATTAGTGTAGGTGCTGTATCTGAATGTACACCCTGTGAGGGCCAATTTTTATCGCCAATTTTTTTGGTACCAAAACCAAACGGTAAATATAGATTCATATTAAACTTAAAAAAGTTGAATAAATTTATAGATACAAGTCACTTCAAGATTGAGGATCTCCGCACAGCCTTAAAACTAGTTTCAAAAGACTCATACATGGGTACTATTGATCTAAAGGATGCATATTTTTTAATTTCCATCCATAATGAGTCTAAAAAGTATCTTCGTTTTCAATTTGATACAAAATTGTATCAATTTAATGTTTTACCTTTTGGTTTAAATACAGCACCCTTTGTTTTCACAAAAATTATGAAACCAGTTATCAGTTTACTGCGATCTTGCGGAAACTTGTCAACAATATAAGGAGATGACATTTTTTTGACCGCAAATTCATTCAAATCTTGTTCGGATAACATATTTGATACAACCAGACTCCTCCAGGCTTTAGGTTTTATTACTAATACGGAAAAAAGCAAACTTATTCCTAGTAATACATGTAAATTCCTAGGGTTTATTATTGATACAAAAAAAATGCATGTCACTTTACCTAAAGAAAAAATTTCAAAAATCAAAGGTGAAATCATTAATTTTAAAAATAAACATCGTTGTAAAGTCAGAGAGTTCGCTCGCCTGATAGGACTACTTACCTCTGCTTGCCCAGCAGTAGACTACGGCTGGCTTTACACCAAAGAGCTTGAACGATGTAAATACTTGAACTTACTTAAAGATGATAACTATGATAAATATATGACTGTATCACCATCGGTAATACCTGATCTTGACTGGTGGGATCAAAAAATGACTAATAATCCTTTGTGCAAGATCAAACAAAGTATATTCAGTATGGAAATATTTAGTGATGCCTCAACTACGGGATGGGGGGCAGCCTGTAATGAGGATCGGGCAAGTGGGATGTGGACGAAGAGCGAACGCTCTCGGCACATTAATTATTTAGAAATTCTTGCAGCCTTTCTAGCTCTAAAAACATTTGCAAAGGCTTGTTACGGGTGCCAAATCCTTTTGAGAGTAGATAACACAACTGCTATTTCATATATAAATCGCATGGGTGGCATCCAATTTCCCCATCTCACTAACATAACCAAAGAATTATGGCAGTGGTGTGAAACACGGAACATACTAGTTTTTGCATCGTACATAAGTTCAACTGATAATGCCGTCGCAGATGCAGAATCTCGTCGCATTCACCCAGACATTGAGTGGGAACTGTCTGACCAAGCATTTCAAAAGATTATCACACAGTTTGGGACTCCTGATATAGATTTATTTGCCACTAGGATAAATAAAAAATGCCCAAAATATATATCTTGGCACAGAGATCCCGATGCATACGTTGTAGACGCATTTACAGTATCTTGGTCTACCTTCTATTTTTACAGTTTTCCACCATTCGCTATAATCTTAAAATCCTTGCGAAAAATTATTGACGACAAAGCAGAGGGCATTATGGTGGTGCCACTATGGCCTACACAGCCCTGGTATCCAATATTTATGAGCCTCCTAGTCACAAAAAGTTTAGTTCTTAAACCTTCTAAAAACCTGATCATTTCTAATTCCAGCAACAGAAGAGTACACCAGAAAATTACCCTGGTTGCCGGGAAACTATCAGCTCGTCGCTCATAAAAAGAGGTGTACCCTTAATTACAATACCGGTTATGTTAGCTTCCCTTGCGGATAGTTCACTTAAGCAATATGACACTTGTCTCAAAAAATGGTTTTTATTCTGTAATAGTAACAACATAAATCCATATGAGGCATCAGTCCCCTGTACTCTAAAATTCTTAATGCAACTTTATGAGTCAGGTGCACAATATGGAACCATAAATACTTGCAGATCGGCATTATCGTTAATCCTAGGACAATACATATCTAATGATGACCGTGTAAAACGCTTTTGTAAAGGTATTTTCAGACTACGTCCACCTCTACCTAGATATAATACTACTTGGGACGTATCTAGAGTATTAAACTCCTTAGCTACATGGTATCCAAATGATACGCAAAATTTAGAAAAGATATCTAAAAAATTAGTCACCTTATTGGCTCTAACAACTGCACACAGGGTGCAAACACTTTCAAAAATAAAACTTTGTAATATAGAGTTTTTTGCTACTGAAATCCGTATTAAAATACCCGATTTGATAAAAACGTCCCGTCCTGGCTTAGCTCAGCCCGAACTTGTCTTGCCCTTCTTTCTAGAAAAACCTGAAATATGTCCTGCAAAAACCTTGCGTTGCTACCTTGAGTTAACGAGAGACTTACGCAACTCTGAAAATCTTTTTATAAGCTTCAAAAAACCGTATAAATCTATCACCTCACAGTCACTAAGCAGGTGGATAAAGGCCACCTTAGATGCTTGTGGAATTGACATTACTATTTTCACTGCACATAGTACTCGTCATGCATCGACTTCTAAAGCATATAAAACTGGTGTAAATTTAGAACTAATCAGAAAAACCGCAGGTTGGAATAACTATATAACATTTGGTAAATTTTATAATAAAAATATTGTTGTAAACGATGATTCCTTTGCCAGATGTGTTCTGGCAAATGACTAAGTATTACTGAAATAGAAAAAATGTTATTAATTTAATTTACTTCATTAAAACAAAATTCATAATTTGTTTTTTGTTGATATTTTGTTTTTTCTGTTATCTTCTCAACATCTACATGTGAACTAATATAGAAGTACAAAACCTGAAATATAATTAGTGATTAAACGAACTTACCTTAAGTGAAGTTCTATCATAATTATATGAGGGTTTTGTACGAATATATTAGAACCCACCCTATTCCCATTTTCTTAGCCCAATTTATTTCAAAATATCAACAATAGAGAGGACACACCTACTCTTGGGAGAAACTTTCAACTAAATGAAGGCAAGGGTTGCTAGAAAAAAGACGGAACGACAAAAAAAAAAAAAAAAAGAGAATATCTCAAATTCAGTGCAGATGGCGAGACCGTAGTGTGTACTACATGTGAACTAATATATTCGTACAAAACCCTCATATAATTATGATAGAACTTCACTTAAGGTAAGTTCGTTTAATCACTAATTATTTAGAGCAATCCATAATTTAATCGATGAATGGGGGATAAATGTACAAAACAAGGATTGAGAACGGAATTTTATTTATCAATAAAAAATCTTCGTTGACTAAAGTACAGGTAATTTAACACTAAAATATTTCAAAAGAAAGTATACGATTTATAATGGATGTATATCATTCACTGGCGATCATTATCTTTCATGTTCAAAATAGATTAAAAAAAGTTCAAAATTTTGTTTGAATGGGGTGTACATTTTGATTTGCCGAAAATAAACTACTATTTTACTGGCAACACCAAATTCGTTTTCTGATGTTGGCAGTCATGTAGAATTGAAGCCGGTGGTTGGCTGACAATTATTTCTTTTCCCATCCGTAGCCGATTGGTGTCGTGCTGCCAAATGGGTAAGGTGTAGTTTTGTGCCGAAATTATTATGTTTTATTTGAAAAAAAATGTTTTTGTTGTGCTCATAAGTGTAATTTACTCGTCTAGCGTTGTGGAAGTGATTATATGATGGTAATAAATTTATTTACTTGATTAATTTAATAAAAAATCTGCATGCCTCTGTGTCGGCCATGGCGCAGACATGTTTTTCTCGTGGTGTATAAATAAATCTGTTTCCATCTCGTTGTCGCTGCGTTAATTATGAGGTACAATAAAACATTTAATTTAGTCGATTTCGTTTCAAAGTGTAGTGAGTCTATTTCGGTGGGCGGAGTAAACATAAGTGCTAACCGGCGACTTGGATTTTCAGGTAAACCCCGTGGTATACGCACGGCGCGTAAGCACGTGAACCACCGTCGCGAGCAGCGATGGGCGGACAAAGATTACAAAAAGGCCCACATGGGTACGAGGTGGAAGGCCAATCCCTTCGGTGGTGCATCTCACGCTAAGGGCATCGTCCTGGAGAAAGTGTAAGTAGGTTTCACTTCGGTATTCGACTTGTGCTGTTTACGTGATGTGTAAAAGAAGCCGTTGGTAACGGCACTCGGGTGTCGCGGCGTGTTTGCGTGCAAGAAAGTGTGTCGGCGGCCGTCTGCGAAGTAGCATCGGTCGACGTTTCCTCGCGTGGTATTATGCCTGTGAATGTGTTAGTACTACAATCACAGGATAATACTGCGAGAGGCGGCGTCGCGTCGCGTCTCGAGGGACGACGGCATCAATACGTGGGTCAATGAACTCCGCATGGGGGTTATCAAATCATGGTAATTTTCAAAAGTACAACGTATTTAGGTTAAGGCCGTGTTCCTCATCGCATATTTTTGTAGTACTTTACATTAGTCATGTTAATACTTAACGAATGTTTTAATTAGTGAATAATGTAAATTTGTGTGATACTACGTAACAAGTTGTTATTGATATATAAAGTTGTTTTAATTATAGAACGTATTTGCGTATTATTTTTTGTCACCAATGTTTACAATTAACTATCATCAACTGTAAACTATTGAATATCTTAACAGTTGTGGTGATAATTATTCGTTTGTAATGTTGACCTGAGATACTAAAAGATTAACATTTTGTAGTAACAGTATTACAGCTAAATAAAGTCCCAAATGTCTCTTAGCTCAGTCTTTAATTTATTAGGGGATTGGGTGATGTAAATACGATGTGTGACGGCGTGGGTAGCACGCGGGTAGCGGCGATAAGTAGCAGATAACACGCGGGCGTCATTACGAGATGCGCGCGCAAAGCTAGGCAAACACAAATTGGCGCCAAGCCATTTTGAACATAATGTATGTAGTCTCATGTTGATAATTTTTAGAAGTTTCGTGTTTTGGCTTTTATTATTTGATGTTGTTTTTGTTTGATGTATCAATGACATGGTAATAGCAACCTGATAGGTAAATGACATGTGTAGTAAATATTGTATTATACGAAATTTTCAATTCTAGGCATCAACAATAGCAAATCTGATTTTTTTATATATAAGAAGAAATGGTTATGCAGAATACAAATAGTATGCACCTCCCAATTTTCTTTTGAGGGTTACTGTCCTCAAAAGACCTCACTACTGTACTCAAGAACCTCAAAAAAGTATTTTTACTATTCTTGTTTATTGTGTAATATTTATATGTGCTCTGTGTGCAATGTAAATATTTTAAAACTAAATGGATAGGTAGAGGTTTCTTGAAGGAGTTAAGTTGCATTACCATATCAGGGGGTGGACCGCCTAACTCTAATGCCTTTGTTTAGGATGTTATCTTGTCAGTTTGTACTGCCTATTAAAACATTTTGCTCATAAGTACTTGTAAACCAAAACACTTCTAGGAAAACGATAGGGGTACGAAACTGACAAGATGTCATAATTGAAAGCATTAGAGTTAGGTGGATGGCCCCCTGATGTACTCACTAAAAAACCTATAGTGACATCGCAGCAGAATTAATATTGGAGGCCTGTAACTACACCTTTTAAGTCCTTTTAATTATTTATCAATCTTAGTCACGTAGTCATAGGTGTTTTAGATATAGGTTGGCTTTCAAGTATTAGACTATTTAATGTTTAATTCTATTTTTTTATTTGTTACTATCATGGAACCTTCTGCTTGACCACATGGGGACTTTTCATTTAGCTTTTATTACCACCTCATGATGGTAATAAAAGCTATGTTCGATTTTGGATGGATATTGGAGTGGCAAGTTCCCTTATGTATTATTAATATGTATTAAAGGAGATGTTGCAAAAATGTATGGACCTCCGGCCATGTATTGTACACAATATCATTAAGCAGGCAAAATCAATTTATAAACGTTTTTTACTGCATATTTTCACTTATTTAGCTTTGATTGCAGTTACAAAACATTATTTGCAGTTAGAATTGCAACTCAAAACCTACATGGCGAATATGGCGGGCGATGTCATTTTGACATTTTCATTTTTTAAATTGTATTTTGTTTTTATAGTACTAAGAGAAAAAAAGAAATATTTTCTAAATACTATCAAAATCGATTGATCCCAAGTGTCGGCTGTATCGCCACCATGTTTAATATAGTAAAAAATGATAAAAACGTTTGGATTAAATGTGGTTGTAACTCTAAAATATATTCTTGAATAAATAAATTGTATTTTTTCGGATTCTTCTTTAATTTACCCATTTTTTGAGGACATGTATGAACCAGAGCCAAGCTCGCAACATCTCTTTTGATTTTGGGATATTCAATTTTAATAAATCCTTACATTAAAAAAAAATATTGTTTATTGTTTTATATTATTTCGCATTAACACATGCTTGTGAAATATATTTTATTTTATAGAAAAAATTGACTTCAGGTGAGACTCGAACTCACGGCCTACTGGGCATCTAGTCCAGCCGCTCTTCCAATTGAGCTACTGAAGTCCTTTAGTACTTCAGTAAATAATATTGTTTGTTTATTAATTATCAATATTGTACTGTCATGGTGGAATTTAAATTTTCTATGAGTTAGGAAAATATCTACATTACATATCTGTAGTGGTACATTAGTACTCAGTATTGTGTGCAATATAACCAAAAAGTGGAGATTTCATTTGAATATGTTCCAGTCACTTGCTTTTCAGTTGTAATACTTTGTACTAAGCAACGTTTCACGAGCGTTCTGGAAAATGTTGGGGATTTCATCCATTTTAGATCCAAAATATCTCCATTTTTCATAATAAACATTTTATAAATTTACTAACTAATAATATAGGATTTGTGTGTACTTTAATGATTATTAATTATATAGGTAAGCGAAATTTGATATTGGCAATGTTTTTTTCACAGCTAGTGCTGCATTTGCATGGTTTTGTTACTTATTGTGAACTTTTATTCATACAGAGGCGTAGAAGCCAAACAGCCCAACTCCGCCATCCGCAAGTGCGTGCGAGTGCAGCTGATCAAGAACGGCAAGAAGGTGACGGCGTTCGTGCCCCGGGACGGTTGTCTCAACCACATTGAAGAGAACGACGAGGTGCTAGTCGCGGGATTCGGTCGGAAGGGTCACGCCGTCGGTGACATTCCCGGAGTCAGATTTAAGGTGAAATTCAGAATTTTGCTAAGATATCTTGTATGCATAATTATTTTTTATTGCTATTTCAACTAAATAGCTTTTAACTTGCATAGCCACCGTAGACACACATGATCTCTCTCAACATGATCTGTGTATTGTTTTTACATAATTATACATCTATAATAATAAGTATTAATTTATTCTGCATCTTCCAAATTAACATCTTACAAATTGTCAGTTTCTGTTGCCATTGTTTGTGTTACAATTTTATGCCAAGTTAGCAGTGTTTGAGATGCAGTCCCATTTTCCTCTATCTTCCACATAACCCTGTTTTTGCATAGTTAAGCCTATTTGTACCTGTTGAACTGAACAACAGTATTTGTGCTAGATGGAGTCTGCTTACCAACTCCTTGTACAATATTCAAAAGGATACTCTCAAAACTGTGTTTGTTTGCAGGTGGTGAAGGTAGCCAACGTGTCACTTCTAGCGCTGTACAAAGAGAAGAAGGAGAGGCCTAGATCATAGACCATCCTACATTGTGATAAGGTAACTATTTCATTAGTATATTATTATCACTATTCTCATAGTCCAGAATGTTCTTGCATTAATTTAACAAAGCCAATATTATTTTTCAAATTATTAATCTTCTTTTTCCTCCTTATTACCACATTGGATAAGTTATCAGTGTTGGTGTGTTTGAGCTTTAAGTTTGGTTATTTGAAGAGAGGTAAAAATGATGAAATACATGTTTTTCGATAATTTACCTACAGCTAAATAATTAACGCTCTACTATTTGCCCTATTATTAAGGTGATAATTTACAGTTCTGCAATATCTGCCACAGACTGAAAATGACCCAGGATGATGCTATCTGGATAGCGACTTTTGGTTTTTGTATAGATGTCAAAGTGTCAACCAACATTAGGGTGAAGATTTTTTCTGTGAAAAAAATAACTAAATGATGTTAACTATATATTTGCTACTGCTGAATGCCATGACGATGACACAGTTACTGACCTTCTATTCCATAAAAAAGAAACTAAAGTATATTCATACTTTGTCGCATTATTTTAAATATATTTTTTCTTTGTTTCAGTACTGCTGCAGAGTGGTGTTGCTCATAAGTGTAAATTACAAAAAATGAAAAACCATAGTGCGCATTAAACTTTGTGTACGCTCATTCATGATTTTTATTTAATTTACCCAACTTATTCATAAGCGATACATCTTTTATATATTCTTTGTTTGAAATAATATATAAAAGGAAACTGTTAAAAATCCTTTCTCTGGTTCTATTGGGATTTTTCCATTTTCTGGAATTTTCCCAGTACCCCGAGTTTGGTAATGTGCCCGGAGATGGCAACAGGTTTGCCACCTGTTACATGGGCCAAAACGTAACCGGCGAGTCGTGGGTGTTTCGTATGTATGCTTGAATGCATGCATTTAGCTCTGCCTACCCCTTCGGGGATTACAGGCGTGAAGTTACGTTAAAGAAATGCGAAAGTTTGAGTGTGGATGATTGTTACTATTTCATGAAAAAACTACTGGACGTATTTGGATGAAATTTAACAAGTATCAAAGGTTATACATTGGAATAACATATAGGCCACAATTTGTTATGAAACCCAAAAAAAAGTACACGCTGACGGGACGAAGTCTAGTGAATAATAATATCTTCGAAAGACATTTTTATTGCTAAATTATTTAACCTTAGGTTCGGAGAAAAAATAGTCTTAAGATCCCTTTTATGCACATAAATAATTGTGGTTACGTGTGCAGTGCGCAGTACCTGGATGTAACTTCCCAGAAAGAAAACTCAATTATTCATTTCACATGCAAGTACGAATTAAATGTTTAGCTCTCTAAATAAATGCAAGGATTTAGTTTTTACACAAAACTTTTCTACATGAAACGGATAGACAAAATGAACAGATTTTATAATATGAATGCTTTGAATGCATAAGAATTAACTTTTAAATAATAGCAAATACATAAATTACTACTATTTGAAGCAGGGACGCGCAACACTATTTTCTCGCACACAAGAACATCTCACGCGCACTCAGGTAGTTCAGGTACACACCGGGGTTTGATCACGTTCTAATTACTTTTAGGCCAATCTTTAGTAGGTATAATAAATCTATGGGAACGCTATGTAATGTATATGTTATGTATATAATAGTAACAAAAGCTATATTAGAATTTGATTTATTTTGGATATCTGAGAGCCCCAACTGTACCACAAAGGTAATATTAAGAATAGCGATCCATTTAGATGCATGTAGCGATATGTAGTTAAAAATACCGGTCAAGTGCGTGTCGGGCCACGCGCAGTGTAGGGTTCCGTAGTTTTTAAGTTTGATTAATGTAATGAAAAACAATTCTATGGTGTTGTGCAAAATTTTCGAGTAAAATACATTTCATCATTTCAGTCAAAATACGTCCACTGCTGAACAAAGGCCTCCCCCAAAGAATGCCACAACGAACGGTCCTGGGCCGCCCTCATCCAGCGATTGCCCGCGACCTTCACCAGGTCGTCGGTCCATCTTGTGGGAGGGAGGCCTTTAAATAAAAATACATTTGGCCAACTATTACTTGGAAACTTGTAAAGCCAACTTAAATGTGATAGTTTTCCTTTTAATTTCTAACCGTTTAGCTGGTAGACGGGGGACACTAGACTATCGAAAATTGGCATATCTCCAGACACGAGAAAAATATGACAATTGAATTTCAATTGTGTCTCGGCGCCGGTGGCCGTACGATCCTTGAAGGATTAAAGCTTATTAAGTCACTACAAACAGTTAACTGAATCAAAAAACGTTATTAGCACATCCCTAACATTTTTGAAAGACCTATCAAACGATCTCCCAAGTCCCACATTTTAAAGAAAACGGAAAATAAAAAAAATATCCGCGCGTTATATGCAGGGGTACCCTAAATATAAAAAAATAATGTTTTTATTCCACCACTTTGTCGCCGTGATTTACTTGTGCCAAATCTCAAGTCTAGTAGGTACCTAACAATAATTTTGTGCTAAACCGCGGACGGACGAACAGATAGACAGACGGACATGGCGAACCTATAAGGGTTGACCTTGATTACTACGGAACCCTAAAAAGGTGGTTATAGGCAGGCGTTAGTTAGGTTTACTAACGCCTCAGGTTCCATAAAAGGCAATTGTATGTCCCGTTTTGAGTGACAATAGAAATGGTTAAGTTAGACAGGGAAATAAAAGATAGGACACAGGGTGGGTATGTAGTCGTAAAATAAAACAAACCCGATATTATTATTGATAAATATATTTTCATTGCTCTGATTACACGGACTACTTGCGATTAAATACATCATTACATACGTGAGCTATACATCTGACTGCACTCTAATTATTATTATTTTAAAGGTATTCTAGGCAAGATAACACTAGTAGCTACATATAACAAACATCTCTTGAAAACTATTCGAGCCACGGCTTCAGATACATTAGTTTTTATTAAATTAGATTTTGTGTAACTAGACTTTATACTAGACTCGCGAGCATTTGCGGCCACAGTTTATTTTGGCACCATCGCATTTTGTTTGTCGGCCAGACATAAGGTTGTTTCTAGTGATGCTCCATGAATAAAAAGGTTATTCATCTTATGGAAGAGGGCCCGAAGAAATATGAATGTACATTTTATTAAAACATCGGCACAACAGGGTTGAAAAAACCCATCCAAACTTATAGTACCTATATTTTCGTTCAGAGATAATGAACGCTGCCTTTGTGCGTACTATTAAAATATCGCAAAACAAATAGGTATGGCCGCTAATGCGAGTCAATGTAGTTCCCTAAGGTTGAACAAGTTACGATAAAACTACCTCACAATAAGTTGAAGCAGTGGCGGACTAACGTCATCTGAGGCCCGGGAGGCATTTGGAAGCAAAGTATGTCCGATAACCACGATGTAGTCTAGGTAGCGTCAAGAATATTGTGGCGCTTTCTTCGAGCAAAGAAAAACGCACGAGCACTAAAAAAACTTCTTTATCCCCTGCCTCTGCGTGGCCTCTATCTATAATCTCTTTTTGGTGTAAAACTTTCATGATTCAAAGTCCGAGACTTTCTGGCTCAGTCGACCCTTGGACCTCCAGAACCTCCAGAAAAGGAGGCCCATGGCGGACCGCCACTGCCGCCTCTCCCTTAATCCGGCACTAATTTATTTATTATTATATTATTATATAAAATGACCGCCATAGTAATACAACAGCGTCGGCCCGCGCTCTGCACTGCCCTGCGCCGCGCCTGCCCCGCTCCCTCCCCGCGCCCGCGCCGCCTGGTGTGTCGTCCGGCAGTTGCAGCGCGGGCCCGCGTTCAAATTTAGTGTGACGCAGTTCAAAGAGTTTCTTGTATTACAACTTGGGGGGCCCCGCACTCAAACACGCTACTGCCCTGCGTTTGGTTTGCCCAAGCCTTAAGTTGAAGTGACATTTATTTTAATTTTTTTGGTAGGTACCTGTGGCAAAAACTGAATATCTAAATTGGATTAGTCCTCGCTACGTCTGCGTGAGACATTATAGGGAGCAACCAATCTACAGCGAAAGCTATTTGCTAGCTCGTGTTTGCCTGTTGGAGTCAATTTTGTGACTTCGTGACCACTACCACAAAGTCATTACATCTAATATAAGGAGGTAACACTGCATGGTCTTTCACCATAAGTACAGTACATTGATTGTAAAGAGTTTATTTCATATGATACTAATAAAAAACTGTTTATAAGATTCCAACTAATACTCTTTTTTTTTCTCAAAATCAGACTATCAACTGAAATGCAATTGAGTTAAAGCTGATGAACAAAATCAATTTCTGGTGCTTTCCGCACTACACCCACAGCGGCCTTGGAGATCATTTTGGGACTTGAACCACTTCACATAACAGTTGAGGTCGAAGCTAGGAAAGCACTCCATAGACTGGTATCAGCTGGTTATTGGCACAGCTCCATGCCGAGATTTCAACACACGCGATTCGAGACCAACACTGGGCTTGATAGAGTACTGCACATGGTAAGTGACAAATGTCTAACTACGTTTGTATTCCATAGGAGCTACAACGTCACCATCCCGACAAGGGAAGAGTGGAAAAGGGGAATGCGCTCTCTTGGACCCAACAGCGTAGTCTGGTATACTGATGGATCCAAGATGACTGCTGGTACAGGGGCTGGAGTATACAGCTGTGACTACGAGTGTAGTCAAAGTATGGGTAAATATGCCACAGTTTTCCAAGCAGAGGCTTATGCGATTGTGGCATGTGCCAAGGAGAGTCTGTCAAGTGGTGCAGCCGGGAAAGACATTTACATTCTCAGCGATAGCCAGGCAGCTCTGAAAGCCCTGACATCGTTTAGGGTTAACTCGAGGCTGATACTTGAAGGTGTGCAAACCCTTAATAAATTAGGTAAGCACAACAGAGTTAGGCTAATATGGGTGCCGGGGTACATTAGGGACACCATTAAATATATCTCAGATATATTTAAAGGGACCATGGATGATAGTATATAGGGTCTTGGGGTGAACACAAAAGATCCCAATGGGTCGAAGTGTCCCAGTGTAACAGCTGGCCCCACAATAAGATAAGATAACAAAATCTAGCAACGAAGGTCAAATATGCAAACTCTGACAAAGTATTTTTAGATCGAGTATTATGATACCTACATCATTGTATTTGTAAGTTCTATGAGAAACAATTAAACATACCTTATTCTAGAGTTACATGTAATAAAATAAATATTATATTTTCTGGACTATACAAACTTACACTTAACCTAAACAATCTATAACAATTCGTTGTACATGATCACTTCTAGTGAACTTTCGACAATTTGGTGAGATGGCATCAAGGCAGGTAAATTAATTTTGTTAACTGAGTGCCTAGTGCGAGATTTCCGATCGGGATTTTCGATCGCGATCGCGTAAGAGTAAACTCAGCTTTGGAATTGAAGGAGCGTCATCTAGCGGTGAATCGATGACCCTCCTTCAATTCCATACAAATCTGCGTACTCTAACGCGATCGCGATCGCATAAGAGTAAATAAAATCTCGCACTAGGCACTCTGGTTAAGTAAATATGAAATTGTATGAAAATATCCCCCCCATATTCATAAACGTATTTCAAGTAGAGTTGCTCTTTTGTTTTTTCTTCATCTTGCTCATTTGACAAAGTAAAAAAATATCTATACCTTGTTTAATCTACGTTTATAAATATGAATGTAATGGGGGAATCCTACAACTATTTATTCAATATCACAATCTAGCATTTAAAATTGAAAATGTTGATATGGGAAACCATTTTGACATATTTTTTTTGAGTTTTTACAAGTTCTCAATATGTCAAATTTAAAAGACTTATTTGTTTTTTTTTATACTCATCAGATTAAAAAATCTCGCGAGATGGTTTAAATAGGTTAGGAGCCCACGACAGAATCATTTCGTTCATTCAGATATGCTGCAAACCTAATTTTACGCATATTTATAATCTAGAGAATAAAATATATCCATTAGGTTGCCTATCACTCTTATTTGCGGCCGATTAAATTTGGCTCCTGAATATCATAATAATGAGAATAAATTATTCATTTATTTATTTAATCTTTATTGCCACAATATACATAATATATGAGCAAATGGCGGACTTAACGCTAAAAGCGCTCTCTACCAGTCAACCATTGGTAGTGTTGAAAGATTGGTTGGCGGCATGATGAAATTAGCTTTAATTTGATATATGAATAATACATGTACGTAAAAAGTTATCGGGGCGGAATGAGAATATGTAAGGGGCGGCCAAGTGCGTAATGGCAGCCGTGATTTTTCCGTCTTTATACATATTGCCGTGACGTGGACGACATTTTATGGAACGAACAAGAAAAAAAAATCTCCCAAAACAAAAAAAAATAAAATTATTTGCGGCCATTTTTTATAGGTAACCTAGTGGATATAATATATATTCTCTTGATAACAAATATGCGTAAAAATTAAGTTGGCAGCCATTGATTTTTGTATATCAATGGATGAACGAAATGATTCTGCAGTGGGCACCCTAACCTATAATTTATGGGTTACAGAATTTGTTCTCAATTACTTGCTACATTAAAACTTTCCGTGTTTAATATTAGGGCATTAATTATAATGTTAACCTACATAATATTCAGTTAACACTAAAGTTTACAAATGGAACAATGACTCTATATACTACATTTATGTACGTCTCGTACATTCAAATTACGAATATTAAAATATATTTTTATAGTCTGTACCGACAATCATAGCGATACAAAAACAACGATTGATCGTAAAATCATCAATTAAAATTAACATTACGAGTGAAAAAAGTTGCAATGATTATGTCCTAAGTAAAATATCTATCTTAGATTTCATTTCAACTTTATAATATTATGTTATAACAAGATTATTATGGAAAATACCATCATCAATGTATGTCGGTACAGATTATATAATTATAAAGTTCATAGTTTTTTTTTTGTGGCAATAGGTGCCCATGACGTTTATTACAAAAATATGGTTCACGCTAGATTATTAGAACACGCATATTTAAAAAATGAACGAAGTCTAACTATGTTAAAGACAACATGCTCAGTAAGAAAAATATAAGTTTCAAGCTAAATATGTACATGATACAAATATACATTTATCACATCCCCACAGTCCCAGTAAAATACTTATCACGGAATCATTAAATCTCACACGTGCTTAACACTGACAGATTTCGCAGTAAACTCTGTCAATTCGTCATCGACAAAACTTGGCCCTATTCTTATTATTGATGATAGATTAATACACGTACAATACCAGTTTAGAATGCCATATATATAGTGGCCACTATACAAAAAGACCAAAGCAGAAAAAAAAATGTAGATATTTGTGCCAAATTCAGGCGAGTTACGGGATCCATAACAAGAGGTGTGTGTTATATTAGATAGCTGATGAAATAACCTTTTATTTAATATAGCTGGCAAACCTTTATAGGTTAAGCTATTATTTTATTACGTAACAATACAACCATAATCGACCGTTGGCCACAACACAAGCATCAAAGTGCGAAAAAATGCGAAACGGAACGAAGAAGCGATAAATTTCACTTTGCTGAATATTTTGTTATCTGCACATTTATGCTCTACAGCGACTGCATAAGAACTATATTCAAATCAATGTCCAGTAATTTATATTAAAAATAATAAGTAAACTAATATATTTTGTTCAGCTAATAGATAAATGTAATAACGTTAAACACGTTGCATTATTTATCGTTTTATTATAAAATTCGATCACTAACTATTTCACTTTTAAACGAATGATAAATATATTAAATAATAAACTAATATACTATTAAAAGCGTAAAGAACAACAAGCAATTTAAAAGTACCGGCTCATTATGCGGGTTCAATAATAATTAGATGTTGCGAACACCTTTATTGTAGAGAACACCATACATGAAACCCTACTTAAAGTGAAAACATGTAAATAATGCGCACTTTTAAACAACTCGATTAGAAAATCGAGTTATAATGTTACCAAGAAGCAATTTTGACGGATTGAGAATTTTATGAAATTGACCGATTGCGAACATGATCATTCGCGATGGAACGCTCGATTTAAACAATTATCATACATACTCAGAATGGTGCGGCGTTCACGTATATTACTGAACATAACAAGATTGCTTCGGCTCACAATACAGTTTATGATTTCATCTGCTCATTTCGTATCACCATGAAATGATTATCGCTATTTGATAATCTGAACTAAACTTGAAAAGACTGCTAACACATTGTTTTATATTATTTCGCATTAACACATGCTTGTGAAATATATTTTATTTTTAAAGAAAAATGGAAAGAAACATTATTTATTATTATTATGCTATCACATTACCCATAAGATTTGGTGCTAAATTTTAATCATATATATTATAATATAAAATTATCGATAAAATAACAGTGTTTTATCTAAACTTCGACATTACATTCTCCCAGGTGATATTTTGATAACCTATTATTTATATATGCTTCGCTACTTTTTACTGAAGATACAAGAATAGTTATTTTTATTTTATTTATATATCCAACGGATCTATCGTATGAATTGTATCAATAATGACTATTCACTGTATTTACATGCATGACATGAAATGCAAACGAATTTAATAAAGACTTGATGTGATTGATAAAATATATTAAACAATTTTGATTTGAAGCTTATAAATATGTTACTTCAACAATATGATAATCTGTTGTCGTATTATCTATCGAGATGCTATAAACTTTTAATTAATATAAAGTAATTAAGTGATGTGTTATTACTTCTCATTATGCTATAAATCATGATTTTTCACTTTAAAAAATAACATAACATACATAATATGTTCATTATTAGATTAATGTCATAAATTAATATACTATGGGAGCTTTCACTCCCATATGAAATTCATGTTATGAAACTTGACAAGTTTGACAACAGTGGATGTGTGAGGAAACGTTTCTCTGTATACTTATTGTTGTGACTATTTGGAGGAATGTCGTTATATAGATATTTCAAAACGTGAGATTGTGTTTTGGCGGGAACCTTGAAAGAGGCGTATGGTGCTCTTATTTTATTTCATTTTCTTGGTGTATTTTTAAGTTATATTGAATAAAGTTGGTGGCATTTTGTTTGATATAGGTTTATTACAGTGCCCGTGTATAGTGAAATAGAATAACAGTGCGAAAACACGACCTTTCAGGTTTCCTCCAAAAAATAATTATAAATGTTCTGGTAAAGTAGACATCGCTTTACTCGAATAACTTTACTGTAACTCACTTGACTGACATACTTAATAAATAATTGACTGACCTATATTATACTAACTTTTACGCTGCTTAAATAAAAACGAAATATCGTTTTACTTGAGACTGGCAATATGCGTAATAGCAATGCCATAATTAACAAAAAAAAAAAAAGTGAAATTACTACGAAAATAATTACAACAGAGTAGTATATAGGTTAACGGTGGATTATTTATTTTTAATACCAAACAACTGAGCGACTTTATAAAGCGTACCAAAACACCGCAGTTTACAACCCTCGCTCATTCCTAAACTTACATAATTGATTATTTGAAATGTATTTGCATTTCCTGACAAACAGACTACGTGTTGTAATTTTATTGCGTTCGTTTAGCTTTCGATTATGACAACATCTTATAAGTTTCATAACACCAAACTTTTTCTGGAAGTGTTTTCGTCCGCAGGTATATAAAGCGAAAAGAAGGGTTTCCATGCATATATTTTTGGCTTGTATCCCACGATATTGTATAAAGGTCAATAATTGTAAGACAATATGAATTTCCACCGATTACTAGTCGTATTTTGATCAAATTCGTGCAAGTACATTTACTTTTAAATCACAGCTTTTGCACAGGAAGGGTTTTTGAGTATTTACAACTAGAATACCGAGTTTTTTTTTTCGCCTTTCAAAAATTGACAGCAGTGACTACTACTGAGCGTTGTATTATATATATACTCCGTTCGCGCATACGCCATAGCTGACTTCAGAACAGTATTCATATATAAAATATTAAAACTATACAAAGAGTGTTGAATGTTGGTAATTTTCTCAGACGGTGTGCCGACGTTGGCGGCGCGCGGTTCCGCATTTCGTATATTTCCACTCGTTGTTATGCGCTGAACACTGCAATTGATAACGTAATTTATAAATACTTTTAACTGCCTCAGTAGCGTAGTGGTAGCAGGCCACTACTATTACGCTGGAGGTCCTGGGTTCGATTCCCGGGTCGGGGGATATTAGAGATAACGGTTTAAAAATCCTTTATCTCTGCTTCTATTGGGATTTTCCATTTTCTGGAAGTTTCCCAGTACCCCGGCGTTTGGTAATGTGCCCGGAGATGGCAACAGGTTCGCCACCTGTTACATGGGCCAAAACGTAACCGGCGAGTCGTGGGTGTTTGCATGTATGATTGAATGCATGCATTTGCCTCTGCCTACCCCTTCGGGGATTACAGGCGTGAAGTTACGTATTTATAAATACACTCTTATTATCACTATCTAAAGGAATTTGGTCAATTCCAATCGCCCTCTCTTGGTTTGAGTGATCACAATTACAATTAGTAGGTACTATCTGGGAACTCGCTGCTTGATTAAGTTGCCCATGTACATGCATTGCTTATGTGGTTGTAATAAAAGCTATATTTGTTTGATTTTGGATGAGCGGCGAGTTCCCTGACGGTACCTACATAATTATGTATTCAAATAAACATAACCAATATATCGAATCGAACCTGTATGGAAACTAAAATATTTTTTTTTGTGTATTTTTTATAATTCGACTGTTCCAGTTACCCTTTTTTTTTTTTTTTTTACGTTATGGAAGTGGTAAACAAGCATGCAGTTCACATTGATGTTAAGTGATGACTGCAGCCTATAGACACCCACACAAAGACCAAGGTCAAAATGCAGATGCGTTACCACTCCTGAGGCCTAAGGTCTTATGCCTCTGTGCCGGAAATTACAGGGCCGTACATTACCACCTGACCGGAACACGATAGTGTTGAACACTACCATTTAGCGGCAAGTATATTAGGTAATGCGGTGGTGCCTACGCCCGCGAGCTTCGACACTGGAGCTCTACCACCAGTAAAACCCTTATTTTACCATCGATTTTACAACACCCAAAGAAACGACATCGAACTTATCGATACGAAAGTAAATTCAACGCCACTTAAAGAGTTGAATTTCGACACGACAAATAGTTCTGATACAGTAATACGCCGACTTACGCTACCCCGTTTAACGCGAATTCCGAGATACGCGGTTTTTTATCATACCGCGCGCATCGGCTTCCCTACTCCGCTCGGTCAGTGTTTATCTCTTTTGCACCTTACCTATGTGACGTTTCTCGACCATTTTGACAAGTATTGATCAATATCGGACTATCAGTAGTAGCCGGTGTGCAGCAGAGATAACTATCTAAGAAGTCAAAACTAGCCGATTATCTCGTTCGTAGTGCTCGATGTGCAATATTTTTCCTGGGTACTGTCAGATTCGACGTCCCGCGTTTTCCCCGCTTTACCCTCACCCTCCTCTCGAGAGGCAGTTGAATAAACTTCAACAGTGAAGTTGTGAGCGGCCTAGCGAGCGGTTTTTTTTGTTATTTTCGTCACGTAGTCAGTGCGACGACGACTTATTTCACGATTGTTTTAGGTCATAATTCTACGTGCTACATTTCTATGTGCGCGTGTACTGATTGATATCTGTGTAATAGGTAATGAGAATAAGCGTTTGTATGGAATTTTAGCGGAGTGCTGTGCTAGGTTCTGCAACGGGGCTTCCGCGGTGGGACGGGGACGTACCAGCGCCGACTGTTGCTAGGAGTCGGGGTAGTCCATGGTCTTGATGTAGGCGACGGCGGAGCAGAACTGCGTCCACCAGTACAGCGCCTCGCCGCTCAGCGCCGCGCCGCCCAGCGCGTTCACCAGCTCCAGCGTCGACAGCAGCGACGGCGGGTTCACCTGCGCACACGCACACTTTCCACTGTCTTCGAAGTGGCAAACACTCCAGACAACGTTACATCAATATATCTACCTATTTATACTTATTATAAAACAAAGCCCCCGGCGCGTCTGTCTGTCTGTTCACGACTGAACTCAAAGAATACTGTGCGGATTTTTAAGCGGTTTTCACCGATAGGGAGGAGGGTGATTCGTGAGGAAAGTTTTTGAAAATTTAATTTGTTGGTTTAGTTAGTTTTCGTGTAAATAGAATGGAGAAAAATAAAGCCGCCTGGGAGGTCTCATTGAAGACGCGACCTAAGCCCTTCGAGATACAATGTATTGTACGGTGGAATATTTCCTCTTTGATTACCTACAAAAAAATCTGCGATGGCAAATATAAGGACACAAGGAGTCAGCATGAGGATAAGGACGGGTGAAAGGGGTGACTGACATTGCGGATGAATAAGATAATGTGTCAACAAGGGGGGGGGGAGGAGGCAGGGCTCACCTTGAGGATGACGAAGACGAGGACGGGCGTGAGGTCGTCGGCGGCGGGCGCGGAGCCGTCCGTCAGCGCCAACACCGACATCAGCGATGACACGCACCGCATTATGCACGCCACCTGACGCACCGAACACATGATAAATATGTCTTCTTGTATTGTCTGTGTAAACATAATATACCTTGTGTGTGTGTGTGTCTGTTATACGTCAATGTGTGTGTTTACATTGTTCTACGGCGTGTGCGCGGCGTCCTATACACGGGTTGGCTTGCGTGGCCAACAGATGGCAAGCTGATACGTAATCAGGGGCGAATTTACCCTAGGTTCAATGGGCCATGCCCCAGGACGGCAGAATGCAGGAAAGCCTGCCCGAAGTAGCTGATCTTGGCTACCTCGCCTTCATACAGATAAACATTTATTTTTTTACTTTTTCCCAGTAACATATTATTATTATGGGGCACCCAATATTACATAATAATGGCAACCCATTATACGTCCCACTGCTGGGCACGGGTCTCTCCCCTTTTTTGGGGGGAGGCCTGGAGCTTACTCCACCACGCTGCTCCAACGCGGATTGGTGGAGCTGGGTGGGTTAGTGGCCAACCCACTGTCGGAAGTTTTCCAACCGCCCATAAGGTCTCCGACAAGGTTTAACGACTGCTATCCATCGATAGCAACCGGGACCGACGGCTTAACGTGCCCTCCGAAGCACGGAAACGCGCATTTAATTTGCCACTAGCGGTCACCCATTACACTACCCGACCGCGCCCGTAGTGCTTAACCGAGGAGATCGCTTACGATCTACACCAGCCGCTGGGTCATGCGCGCTTCTCTTCCATTACAAAACATTACATGTCCAGGGTAATTCTTTAAATACGCTCCTGTACCTTGTTGCGCATCATCCTATACGGGAGTAGACGCCGGAGTAAGGTCTATGTGAGTAAGCGAAAGGTGCAGCCCACAGAAAAAGCGCGCGCGCGCGCGCACTCGTGCGTGCGTGTGTACGTGCGTGTGGTGCGTGTGTGTGTTATTCCGAGGAGTCCTGTACACACGAGGTGAATGGCAAAATAGGGCTTGCGCGTGAGGGAAGGGCGCTTGCCTTAGGTGCCGAGATGGTACGAGCTCAGATGGCGGTTCACATGTTGAATGTGTGCGTTTGTCTCTCTCTGTATGTGATGTGAGGGCACGTCGTGTGTGTACCTTGTCCCGCGGGGTCCTGTAGACAAGCAGCGCCTGCGCGTGCGGGAAGGGCGCGGCTCACAGATGATATGAAGAGCTGGCACGCGCCACACGCGAGCTTTCATGATAGTTCACATGTTGAACGAGCGTGTCTCTGCGTGTCTGTGCCTCTGCGTGTGGTGTGAGTACGCTATGTGCGTGTGCGTGTACCTTGTCCCTTGGCGTCCTGTAGACGGGCAGGTGGCGCAGCAGGCCCTGCGCGTGCGGGAAGGGCGCGGCCCACCGGTGGCGCGCGGGGACGCCGACGCGCGAGCACCCGCCGCTGGCGCACAGCCGCCGTATGTGCTCGCTTAGCACCCTGATTGTTATAAACACATTATTTAGGGGACTATAAATCTCGCGTTGGGAGCTCGCGAGCCTATGCATCACCGCGTCACCGTGTTCCGATCAGGTGCCAATGTATGGCCCTGTATCATCGATATGTAAACTGTATGTTTATTGCCAATTCATGACATAAAAAATATTACAGATGAAAGATAACTTCACACGGTGAACTTTAAGTTTTTGTGGACCCGAAAATGGTTACTAAATTCACGAAAACACAGACCCTTTTATATATTCCTTTCCGTTTTATCGAGCCTCCCACTCTTATCATTGTACCGACGCACCACGCTATGTCGTCATGAATTTAATATTTATTATTAATATACTCGGTACGTTATGATATGTATAATAATATGTTTACTATGTTTACTTAAGTCTTAGAAAGTCTTAGAAAGAAGAATGAAAGAGAAGTCCGACGGGTTGTTGTGGAATGCACAGGGTGGTTTCAGAACTGGAAGAGGATGTATGGATCAAGTTTTCTCCCTCCGCATCATCGTAGAGAAGCATCTTGCTGTGAGCCAGAAGGTTTTCTGCGGTTTTGTGGATTTGGAGAAGGCGTTTGATAGGGTATTACGAAAGGAGCTGTGGGACATTTTGCCAGAGTATGGTATTGATGGCAGTCTGCTCCGTGCAATACAGTCCACGTATGTGGGCTGTCAAGCATGTGTGCGGGTAGATGGTAACATGTCACCCTGGTTTGATGTTAACATCGGTGTCAAACAGGGTTGCGTGCTTTCGTCTAGGCTGTTTATTATATATCTGGACAAATGCCTCCAGAGGGTGAAGTTGATGGATGTAGGAGTGCGTATGGGTGACATAGTGGTGAACTGTCTGCTTTACGCAGATGATGCGGTAATTGTTAGCTCTACATCATCTGGGCTACAAGCACTAGTCACAGTCATGAAAGAGGATTGTATGGAGAAAGGCTTACAATTGAATGTGGATAAAACTAAAGTATTAGTATTTGAAAGAGATGAACAGAGAACAAATGCAAGGGTAGTAGTAGATGATGCAGTGTTAGAACAGGTGGATGAAATTGTATATCTTGGATGTGCTTTTAGCAAGGATGGTAGGTACACCACTGACATAGAAAGAAGAGTGCTTGCTGGGAATTGCGTGAATGGAGCGTTGGGTAAGCTGCTAGAATCTAAACATCTCAGCCAGCGAGCTCGACTAGCCGTACATAATGCTGTACTTACTCCAACGCTTTTATATGGAAGCGAGAGCTGGGTATGCAGGAAAGAGCATGAAAGTAAGTTGAACGCGGTCGAGATGAGATCTTTGCGCAAGATCTGCGGTGTATCACTCACCGATCGCGTTCGTAATGAAGATGTAAGAAAGAGACTTTGTGTGAATGATAGTATCGGTGTAAAAATGAAAAAAGGCATGCTTCGATGGTTCGGGCATATAGAAAGAATGTCGAATGAGCGAATGACTAAACAGATATACAATGCGAATGTGGATGGTTGCAGAGGCCCAGGAAGACCAAGGCTGACCTACCATGACCAAATAGGTCGAGTTCTGTCTGATGGTGGGGTCAAAAGTCTTAGGAATCGGCGTGCATGTATGAAGAGAATGATGAAGGTAGACGAGGCACGAGAGGTTTGTCAGAACCGGGATGTCTGGCGCTCTACACTCTCTGCCTACCCCGTTAGGGACCTGGCGTGAAGATACATACATACATACTATGTTTACTATATTGTATATATACGTAATATAAGTATAATAGGTAAAAAATATTCATTTTAACATTTATTTTTATGTATGGTATAATAAGAATATATGTATAATTATCGTAAATATGCTATATTATTTGTCCTGACGAAATATGTAAGTATATATTGTTAACCATTATTAATTTAATTTGTTTAATTATTAATTTAATTTGTTTGATCTGCTTGACATCCGTGAAACACCCCTGGTGTTTCCCAGATGAAAATCAGCGTCAAGTCGATTGATGTGATCGACTTGACATGAAGCTGATCTGGGCTCCCATTTGGACCAGCCGTGAGACTTAATCCCTTTTTTTTTCTTTTTTAATTGTTATTGTTTTTGCTTTTTGTTTCATTGTACCTGTGTACCAATCGTCTGGCAATTTGTATCGTCATGTCTCTGTGCTGTGGGGCCGTTCAAGTATTACGTAAGCAGATTTATTACAATTCTTTACCCCCCCATCCCCCTTGTCAGCAAAAGTAAGCAAAGCTCTTACCCCCTCCCCCCATGCTTACGTAAACATTTTTCAATGAATGTATTGTTTTTTTTTTATATTATAATTTATAATGTTATAATTATAATTTTAGAAATAAGAAAATAGATTTAGGATAGAGATTTGATTTTACTGATGTAATAAGTAAATAACTACCGATGACGTAATCATCATCTAGACTCCCCTACCCCCCATGTCATCCAAAATAAGCAAAGCAAAGACCCCCCCGCCCCTCCATAGTGCTTACGTAATACTTGAACGGCCCCTGTCCAAATAAATGTTTTCTTTTCTTTTCTTTCGATTTGTTTTCCATGCTTCACCTCGTGTACTGGATTTTTGGTTCCGATTGAAAACCAGCGCCAGGGTTATACATGACAAATTTTGAATCAGACACCATTTCGGTCCAGGTTGGGAGATATTTGCTAATATCATTCTTTTAACTACCAATAGGAACCGTTCTTTTTGTATGAAATAAAAAAAAAGCTTATTAATGTACTTAGTTGCTTTCCTAATAAAAAAAATCAATTGCTGTTCGTTAGTCTCGCTAAAACTCGAGAACGGCTGGACCGATTTGGCTAATTTTGGTTTGGAATGATTTTTGGAAGTCCAGGGAAGGTTTAAAAGGTAAGAAAATATGAAGAAATTGAAGGGAAATAGTAAAACCACAATTTCATTTTCCCATATAGTCCGTATCTATCACACCTTTGACACACTGTTTCATTCTGAGGCAATACGAAGTTTGCCGGGTCAGCTAGTTTTGTATATTTTTGCTTTTTTATTACTTTATTTTGTTCATGTACTATTAATGTTTACATTGTCACACCGCGGACACTCCGACAAAATTCCATACAAACGCTTAATTTGGTCTCTATAACATAGACATCAATCAGTGACGTGTATTTTTAGCACGTAGAAAATACTAACCGTCGCCATAAGAGGGGTGGTTGGGTGAGGCGGGGAAATCGGGCGGGACGTCTAAGTGTCCATGCTATACGTAGTATTATTACATATTCTCTGACATTGTCTCTTTCTGGACCAAATAAAGTGATTGAAAAGAGCTCTTTCTGAGTTTGTTGGGTAGCGGAGTTCTTCTCAGTAGTGACTGCACTTGGAACTCTGCTAAGTGAATAACTTTGATCTTGACGAATAAGTTTTTCTTTTTCTTCATTTATCATCATTGAAGGAATTTAAAAATTTTGTGATTATTATGTTTTAACTAATTAGTTTAAATTCTCATTTTAATTTACTATTATGATTTTGCTTTTACTATATGTAATGGTTATTCACTCTAGGTATTTTATGATTGCTTGACGTTTTGAAAGTATCTGTAAAGATCTATTCGAAATAGAAATATTTTCTATTTTTATTTTTGTATTCAATGAATCCCACATGTACATACTGATCTCTTGCGATATCGCCGTCACCGTTGGGGAAGAGCACGTGCAGGTAGAGGCGAGCGAAGGCGGCGCGCTCCACCGTCGTCTCCGCCGCTTCCAGAACCGTCGCCGTTGCGCCTACACACAAACACCTCAATTTGGGCGCGTTCCACTAAACGGGCGCAACGATTGTAAGGGCCCCAACTCACTAGGATGCCATGGCGACGTTGCCAGTTACGTACCCAAGCTGCTATAGACCGACCGTTTAACTCGCGTATCGCCTGCGCGGTACTAGGGGAACGGGGGGCGGGTAACGCTATACACGGACTCAATAATCCAAATACTTATCTCGAGATATATTGTTGGAAAAATATAAAATATGATTATATTCAAACTTGTATCTTGTGTGTACAAAAAAATAAACTAATAATTTTTCAAATATTTTAATAAAAGCTTCTAAGGTACGAAATAATAAAATAACAATAACTCCTTACACGAATTGTAACCACAGATAAAAGTTATGTAGGATTAGGACTATTCATCACTAATATAGGTATATCGCTTGAATCATCTTCACTGTCTGAGCAGCTTGAGGAGTCAGAATCTTGCAAATTAATAATAAAGCTGTCCATCTCTTCACCATCTTTCAAGTTATCGTCTTGAACACACTCCGCAGAACTATAATCTTGTTTTCTGGTTTTAAAAAAAGAATAAACGTTGTACGCTATTTGTATAATTTTTTTGCAAAACAGGAAAAGCGATTCATCTTGAGATTAATCTTGGTAAGTTTTTATCTTGTGCGTCAATATCAAAGAGTCCGTTGGACGAACACAAACCGCACGCTGCGAGCACCAACAGCGTACTGCCGCGCTTTGCGTGGCTCTCTGCTCCACGCACCCCTTTTACCCACCCGGTGACATCACCCCCTGCTCTCTTTGTACCGCGCAGGCGATACGCGAGTTAAACGGTCGGCCTATATTATGGAAATATATGAAACCTAACTCTAACCTCCACGCTATACAAACTGCTTGGATACTTAGCCGGTGACGTCGCCATGGCGTCCTAGTGAGTAGGGGCCGTAACGCCATTTGTATCGTTCCACCTGAGCCCGTGGTGGTCGCGAGCGATCGTTCGACTTCATAGATGGCGTCACTGTTCGCGCCTACTCCAACCCACTAATATTTTGTGCTTTCACCAAAACGTAGCGGGAATTCGAAAAAAGAACGACGTGCGGTTCACCTATGTTATTCGCTTGCAACGCTCGTGGCCTTTTACATTAGTGGAACGAGTTTCAGCGGTCGTGGTCGCGGTCTTTGCGGTCGATTAGTGGAACGCAGCCATTATAGAACCATAACAACACACTTTATTGTACACCAAGGATATCATCATCAACATCACATCGTCCGATAGATGTCCACAGCTGGACCAATGCCTCCCCAAGAGAAGGATATACCATAATCGCCACGCTTGGCATGCGGATTGGCGATCGCAGTGGCAGTAGTTTTATCGCAAGACACTACTGCCATTGGAATGGGTTTTCCGCCATTGTTCGGTGAACTGCCTGCACTAGTGGAAGAATTCTCTTCCAGTAGAAGAAAATGCTTGCAGTAGTCGGCGGTGGGGTCGTCGCGTCCTTACGAACCAAGGATATAAAAAAAGGTAAATACATAAAAGACTTTTTACTGGTGGTAGAGCTCCAGTGACGGAGCTCGCGGGCGTAGGCACCACCGCGTTACCTAATATACTTGCCGCTAAATGGTAGTGTTCAGCACTATCGTGTTCCGGTCAGGTGGTAATGTACGTTCCTGTAATTTCCGGCTTAGAGGCATAACACCTTAGGCCTCAAGATTGTTAACGCATCTGCATTTTGACCTTGGTCTTTGTGTGGGTGTCTATAAGCTGCAGTCATCACTTAACATCAATGTGAACTGCTTGTTTGCCACATCCATAACATAAAAAAGACACACACGCAGCAGTAGAAGTACAGAATAGGATAATAAATAAGTATTCGTTCACATTATTTGATTTTTCACGATAATCTGTAAAAGATCTCAAGCTCTCATTTAAAAGAGCTCTTACTGAGTTTGTTGGGTAGCGGAGTTCTTCTCAGTAGTGACTGCACTTTGAACTCTGCTAAGTGAAGTGAATAACTTTGATCTTGCCGAATAAGTTTTTCTTTTTCTTCATTTATCATCATTGAAGGAATTGAAAAATTTTGTGATTATTATGTTTTAACCAAGTAGTTTAAATTCTAATTTTTAATTTACTATTAATATTTGATTTTGCTTTTACTGTACTGTAATGGTTATTCACTCTAGGTATTTTATGATTTATTGACGTTTTGAAAGTATCTGTAAAGATCTATTCGAAATAAAAATATTTTCTATTTCTACTAAATTATGATATTCTGAATGTAGAAGAGGCGCGGGGAGTGTGTCAGGACCGGGACACCTGGTGCTCTGGGGTATACTGTACATACCTTCCCACGACGGGTCTCCCTTCACTTCAGCGGTGATGGCCTTGATACTGGCCGTCAGTCTTGTTGCCTTCTCGTCCATCAATTCCCCACCTAGTCAAAAATGTTGTGATAAGTTGGAAAACTGTCGATAATATTGTGTTAAAAATAAAGGCCTCAGTAGCGTAGTGGTAGCAGCAACTACTATTACGTTGGAGGTCCTGGGTTTGATTCCCGGGTCGGGGACTATCAGAGATAACGGTTTAAAATCCTTTATCTCTGCTTCTATTGGGATTTTCCATTTTCTGGAAGTTTCCCAGTACCCCGGAGTTTGGTAATGTGCCCGGAGATGGCAACAGGTTCGCCACCTGTTACATGGGCCAAAACGTAACCGGCGAGTCGTGGGTGTTTGCATGTATGATTGAATGCACGCATTTACCTCTGCCTACCCCTTCGGGGATTACAGGCGTGAAGTTACGTAAAAATAAAGGTGTAAAATCTATTATCTCTGGTCCTATTGTGATTTTTCCATATTCCGGAGGTTTTACATTTTATTGGTTGATCAACTATTTACTCTTAGAGTAGTTGAGTGTTTTTAATCGTGATAGTTTTTCTTTTAGATTCGTTATAATTATGTACTATCACCGTGAATTTTTGCATACGTCCAAATACCACCGTTTAACTAGCTATGGGAAGGACACTTGAATCCAAACGGATCCTGTAGATCGGAAAATGGTCTTCTAAACTCCGGAATATTTTTTGAAAACCTATGCGACACACAATGGGATTAGGAGGTATTCTAAATAAACATATTTAAAAGATTTTACTACACGAAGTTTTCCGCATAGCTAATATGTTTAACGTGCCAAATTACAGCTGGGGGGAAAAACTGTGTAGGTAGGTATATGGTAGTTTAAAAAAAAATTGCTGCAAAATGGATATTTACTGATATGATCTGCTGTTGACATTTTTGTTCAGCCTCTGGCACCTCTCGGTAATATTCACAGTGTAGCTAGCTGTGGTGTGTGTGCGTGTGTGTGTGTGTGTGTGTGTGTGGCGTGGTGTGTGTGTCTCTATCTGTCTGTGTGTGGCGTGTTGGTGTGTGTGTGGTGTGTGTGTGTGTGTGTGGCGTGTGTGTGGAGTGTGTAGTGTTGTTTCGGGCGGTACCGTGCAGGGGGTGCGCGTGGTGCGCGTGGTGCGCGCGCGCCAGCCGCCGCAGCGCGTGTCCGCGCTCCAGCTGCTCCAGAACGCGCGCGGCGGCCGCGGCTCGCGCGCTCCACGCCCACTCCGCCCGCACGCACGCTATTTGCCTGCAAACGTACAAAACTAGTCACGGCTGGCCTCATTTAGGTTCGGTTGCACCGACGTATTCGTTAAAAGTTATCGTAACATTCCACATCCTTATCTACCTTTAACAGATTTCTTTTCGTTAGAGAAGGATGTGAAATGCAACACTAACTTTAATAAATATCGTGGTGCGACCCCGGCTCAGCGTGGCGGTCGTCGGGCACGTACCGGCGCAGCAGCAGCTGGGCGTGGGCGAGCGAGGCGCGGCAGGCGGCCAGGTAGGCGGCGTAGGGGCGGCGCGCGGCCAGGTCGGCGCGCAGGGCGGCGGCCAGGCGCGCGCAGGCGGCGCGGGGCCCGGCCGCCGCGAGCGCGCGCCCCGCCGCCAGCCCCTCCGCGCCGCCGCCGCCGCGCACCCAGTCCGCCAGGGACGTGCTCGTCACGCGCTGCGCACGCACCACAATAGGATTGTTGACTAATTTATTTTTGACTAGTTGTGCCCGCGACTTCGTCCACGTGAGAAAAATATGATTGTTCAGTATCTACCCGGACGAAGTCGTAGGCGCAGCTAGTATAAAAGTTACTAGCTGAAAAGTCTATTATATCGGTTGCCTAACTAGCATAGTTGGTAATAGATGGCGCTGCTGCTACCATAAAGCAATGCAATAGATGTGAAGGAAAGATTTGACAAATCGGGCAGGACTTCAGTAACTCAATTGGAAGAGCGGCTGGACTAGATTCCCAGTAGGCCGCGAGTTCGAGTCTCGTCTGAAGTCAAATTTTTCTTTCCATTTTTCTTTAAAAATAAAATAATTTCTCAATTCCTTCATAGAAGAAAAAGAAAAATCTGTTCGTCATAATCATAATCATTCACTTTTACAATAATCGATGTATGCACAACGTGACCATTTTTATCGTCCCTCAAAACAGGACATTCTCAAAATTAACCTTCAAGGAGCCAGGGGGGAAGAGGCTTGCTAACAAACGCCCAGCTAATAACGCCTTTTAAGTATCATTTTAAGTATCTTATGTATCGCTATCGATTGCTTTTGATATTATTGTAAATTATTAAATAAATCGAATCCGGCGAATCGTGGGTGTTTGCATGTATGCTTGAATGCATGCATTTACCTCTGCCTACCCCTTCGGGGATTACAGGCGTGAAGTTAAGTTTTTTTTTATATTAAAAAAATATTAAAATTTCGGATTGATGTTTACAGGACGTAATATGTAAATCTTTTTAATTTAAAAAGTTTTTGTTCCGCCTAGGTAATTTTTACATTGTTTTGTAGTCATAACCATCCTGCAGCATTTATCTAAAATTGGTATAATGTTATAAAATCACTTACATTGGGCACATATTCGCAGTCGAAGTCAGTATTGGAGAGGACAGTACGCAGACGTCGCTTCATGCTGTTGAAAACCTCCGGATCATTGAGGTCTACCACACCTTCACACCTGTGTTTATTATTCACATTATTTGCCGAAAAACAAATATTTTCTGAAAACAATTGTTACAAAATTGTATAAATTTTTTGTTTTGGAAATATTATAAGGGTTCTATAAGTTATCGGTCTTATTCATAAAAAAACGCATAAAGAAGGTTTAAAGCATTCATTAGTTAAAATGCTCTATAAGTCTATCAAACGTTCTATAAAATTATTTATTCATAAACGTTCTATAAACCTTCCCTAGTTAAAATTCTGCTAATAGACAAAATGTTGCCAGTGCAAGGAATTCAGTGGACAAATGGATCCAACAAGTGATCAAACACGCCAAATTGTCTACAAATTACGTGTGAAAATGACCTTATTTCAAAAAGGAAAAGAATCAACGTCACAGGTGACATAAGGTCATATCAAGTCATTCCTAGGAGTTTTGGCGGGAACATTGAAAGAGGCGTGTGGTGCTCTTATTTTATTTCATTTGTATTTTTAAGTTATATTGAATAAAGATTGGTGGCATTTTGTTTGATATAGATTTATTACAGTGCCCGTGTATAGTGAAATAGAATAACAGTGCAAAAACACGACCTTTCAGGTTGCCTCCAAAACTTTATTGTAAATGTTCTGGGAAAGTAGCCATCGCTTTACTCGAATAACTTGACTGTAACTCACTTGACTGACATATTATATTTGATAACTTACATACTTGATACTTACATATTATACTTGATGATACTAACTTTTACGCTGCTTAAATAAATATGAAATATCGTTTTACTTGACACTGGCAATATGCGTAATAGCGATGCCAAAATAATAAAAAAAAATGTAATTCCTAGCTTCGTTCCATTAAACGACCGCAACGACCGCGACCAAGACCGCTGAAATTGTTGTTTTGGTGAAAGCACAAAATATTGGTGGATCGGAGTGGACGCAATGCAGTCGCGAACGGTGACGTTATTTATGACGTCAAACGACCGCTCGCGACGACCACGGGCCTCAGGTGGAACAATACAAAGGGCGTTACGGTCGTTGTGGTCGATTAATGGAACGCGCCCAATGTCAATTTCAACAATCAGCTGTTGAATGTCGGCCATCTTTTGTCCTTATAGCACTGTTAAAGTAGGGTTCTGGCCTCTATAACTTTATAGTGGGTTAATAGAGTGCTTTAGCCCTAAAATGCTATTATGAATAACGTTTTTCTTATAGCATACTATAGCGAGATCTTAGAGGTGTTATAACTTTTTATAAATAAGACCGTATGTTTATATGCTCCTTATAAAGCAAATGATTCAACAGCAAGCAAAATAAACGACATGTCTCTGAAGCTGCAATTTAGGCTGCTGGCCCACGTCTAATAAATCGGTGACCGATTTTTTGTGACGTTCTATTTTTCTCCTACAAAAAATCGGTCACCGATTATTGGTCGTGGGCGAGCAGCCTAAATTGCAGCTTCAGTGACATGACTTGGCCTTAGTCCAGTCCATGTAGGCGGGGCGGGAGCGGGTCGCTCGGTGTCGGCGGATCTCAATCACCTGTTAAAATCGGCGGGGCGGGACTGGCGTCGGTCGGTGTTGGCGGATCTCGCTCACGCGTCCATGTCGGCAGGGCGGGAGTGGGTCGCCCGGTGTCGGCGGATCTCGCTCACCTGTCCATGTCGACGTCGGCGATGTCGGCGGGGCGGGAGTTGCGTCGCTTGGTGTCGGCGGCGTTACGGCGATACTTGGCGAGGATGTCCTCTGAAGTCTCCCCGCCGAGAGCGGCACCTTCGCGGCTTTCCTCGCTGCGCGTCTCCTCTTCTACCTTTATGTCTGGTAATAATAGCTTCTATGAGTTTGGATATTATTGCATGTTGTGCAGTGGATAGCTAAGTAACCAAGGGCGTAGAGTAAAATGATATTGGGCCCTATTTATTTATTTATTTATATACTTTATTGTACACCAATACATTAAAGAGACAAAAAAAAATAGAAGAAATAGACATTACAAAAGGCGGTCTTATCACAAAACTGCAATCTCTTCCAGACAACCTTTGGGTTTAGGAAACTGCGTAAATGAAAATGATAGGGGTGTACTAATGCAATTGAATGTAAAATTATTGCTTACAAAAAAAATAATAATAAAACGAATAATAGGCAACTTTTAGGTGATCAGGACTTAACTCAACAAGGGAAAGATCTGGGCAACGTAATGATCGTAAAGTCGTTTCTTGATGTGCCCTATCTGAAACGAAGTAACGTAGCTATTTGAGCAGGAGCTCAGGTGCAATAATGAAATTAGAATCTTCAAAACTGAAAGCTTTTTTTATAATATTATTGAGTAACCATTTATTTCGTTCTCTTGCTTGTTAAAGAAATATAAGAAATATAAGAAATATTTCCTGGTACATATATTCTTCACATTCAGTTGGTTAATAAACAAAAACGTAAGTTTATACGTTTATTTTAATTTAACGCTTCCATTTACGTCAAATGAAGAACCAAACATTTGGCATGCAGACTCTTGAGATCAACGCCATGATATCAAGAAGTTACACTCAGCTCTCCTCCCTCCAATCTCCCTTCAATCATCAGCAATCCTCTATCATGTTATAATTTAATTCAAAAACCTAATTCTTTTTACCATTGCTTTGATGCGAGCGCCCCTTTTGGCGGAACATCTTGATCTTATGCAGCAGATTGCCGCCGGACCGCTTCACGTTGTTCTTCAGTTCGTCTAAGTTGCTCTCCTCGCCGATTCGTCGCCTGGAATAATACCCGTGTTAGACTGAGTAATATTTATTTATTTGTCGAACTTAAATCTACCATTACAGGTTTTCCCCAATGCGATAGACAAGCAAAAGAGATAAATTTAGAACATTTAACAATTAATAAAGTCAATTAAATTAAAAACATTCATGTCATAGTCATACATCAAAATACATACATGTCATAGTGTATGACTATGACATGTATGTATTTTGTTGTCATCATTAAAAAAAATCATATCATATCAATATCATTTGCTATAGCTTAATTCCCTCGTTTTTCAAAATCATGGCAGTCAATCAGTACCACGTTTTCATCGCTATTTTGAAAGGTTGTTGAAAGTTTGTATTTTGTTAAATATACGACATATTTATATCTATTTCTAAACATATATGCGGTAACTTGTAATTGGCCTTAATATATCTGTTGCCCTTGGCTACATGTATCTAGAAATTTAATGTTTTTATATTTATAATCTAGCTATAAAATATCCTAAAATTGTAAAAATAAAAAAACAAAACAAGATATGTATGTATTACACCGACATTCGACATTCTTTGTATGAATAAACGAATGACTAAATAGTTATATAATGCGAATATGGATATGGATGGATAGCTGCAGAGGCCCAGAAAGGCCAAGACTGTGCATTTGTATATATCTTCTAGTTATCTTCTAGTATATCCGTACGTCGCCATTACATTCATTAAGTACTCTCTCATTTTTTATACCTGTTCAGTTTTGTGTCTTTATTTATTATTATTATTTTTAGTTTCTGCCTGTTATTTTATTTGTAACTGTTTAAGTGTCTGTAAATAAACCAAATTAAATTAATTCCTCAATTTGAATTCGAATTTGACATCTGAAATAATACATTTCTTTGCAAACGTAGGTAGGTACTTGTACTTTTAAAACGTAACTTTACGCCTGTAATCCCCGAAGGGGTAGGCAGAGGTAAATGCATGCATTCAAGCATACATGCAAACACCCACGATTCGCCGGTTACGTTTTGGCCCATGTAACAGGTGGCGAGCCTGTTGACATCTCCGGGCACATTACCAAGCTTTGAGGTACTGGGAAATTTCCAGAAAATGGAAAAATCCCAATAGAACCAGAGATAAAGGCTTTTTCACCATTATCTCTGATCCCGGACCCGGGAATCGAACCCAGGACCTCAGCGTAGTAGTAGTGGATACTTTTAAAAGACAAAAAAAATAGGCCACCTAACTTAACTTAGGACGTCAATCTTTATTTTTCTCTATTTTTGCCTTGCCAGATCTGCGTATTAATATTGTATATATTTATTTAAATTGTTTGCAAAGTTATTTGCGTAATGCCCATAATCATCTCGTGGTGCAATCCGAACGTGAGTGCTAGTTTCGTATGTCACCATCAGAATCATCAGATTGAGGCAGGCAGGTACCGCTGCGCAGCCTTCAGCGGCGAGGGGCGCGGGGGGGGGGGATTGCACATCTGTGACGCGTGACGCGCGCGCCACGAGTTCATCGGTACAGCAGCCACGAACTTATATTATTTATATTAAGTGATAACCTGAATATTTTAATTATAAATGTAATGTTTAAGTATTTGAATATTGTACGAAAAATCTTTATTTTATTTCTATATTATTTTTTTGCAGGTACTTGATTTTTAGTTTTTTTTTTTTGACCGCCGTGAACTCCCTCATCTGGTTCCAATTGAAAATCAGCGTCAGTCGTTACGCCTGACTTGTATGCTGAATTGGAGACCATTTTGGCGCAGCCGTGCGACACATAATTACTACTATTAGGTATAATAGTAATTATGTGTCGCACGGCTGCGCCAAAATGGTCTCTTGCTAGTAGGAAATTACATTGTTTTTTTCTGTCTCCTGTTGTTTGTGGTGTTTCTGTTTTAAAATTAATTGTTTGTATTTTTCAACCTGTATTGTCTTTGTGTGTTTCTCGGCCAAGCGCCAAATAAACGCCTTTCTTCTTCTTCTTCTTCTATGTATGACGAGAATGGTGAATGTAGAAGAAGCACGGGAGATATCAGGGCCGGGATATTTGGCGCTAAACACTCTGTCTAACCAGGGAGTTCCCCTGACGATACATACATAAAAAGGGATTTTTTAATGCAACAATAACACAAAAATAGTTGTCATTCCATACCTCTGAGACTTCTCCGCAGTAGAATCGAAGCTGATACTCTTGGGTATGGCGCCGGTGGAGGGCGGCTTGTGAGGCGGCGGGCTAATGCGGCGCTCCGTCACGTTCTCCGAGTTCACGTCCTGACTCGAGCTCTTGTCCGACACCGACGTCTCCGCGCTGTTCACCGACAGCGCGCTGAGCGACATGTTGCTCGCTTCCCGCTTCTTTTCGATCCGCGACGAGCTGATGCTGACGATGCTGGTCCGTATCTCGGATTTGACGATGCGGGAGGTGAGGTTGTTGACGAGGTTCGACGTGGAGATGGAGGCGGAACTCATTCGCGTCATGAGGTCGGTGATGGCGGATCGCGACTCGGGCTCCGGTCGGTCGGAGTCGATGCCGGAGTCGAATCGCCGGTCGTATTGTGATGCCAAGAGCGCGTTGAACGAGCTCTCGCTCGAATTCAACGATCTGTATGGACGAAATATATATTTGAAATCACATCGACCTTAGGAAGGAGACTTAGGCTTATTTCAGGTCTGTAGAGCGTTATGACGTCGCCATGTCGACCATTTTGATCAAGTTTAGATCAAGCACTAGATAACGCTCGGATATCTAGAGGAGATAACGCTCTACGAAGTCGAAACTAGCCGATTGTCTTTTCCCTAGGGTCGATGAACAATATTTCTTGCTGGGTACTGTATGCAGGGGCGGCTCTAGCTAGCTAGTGTCGCTACACGAGCTAGAGCCGCCTCTTCGCCTGCGCCCCGTGTGCTATGAAACCCTAACGCCCCCTAGGCCCTCCCCCCCCCCTCACCCCGCGGCCTTAACTATTAACTTTTCCGTCGTTTCACACCTCAGCCGCGCTGTCTGGCCGCTTCTAAATACATGAAATAAAATAAAGTTTATTTCGAGTTGACTGGCTGGCCGCTTCTGTCATATCATTGTTGTACCATGATGGTCCAAGACGATGCTCTTAGCTGTCTCAGCGAGCGCCGCGGCGCCCCCTGGGTCCGCGGCGTCCGTGTGCATTACACACCCTGCACTATAGGTTAAGCCGCCAAATCTATTTTGAGGGGGACCCACATCTTTATTAGCTCTACGGTTGTTTTGTCTTGTTCACCTCATTGTGTATCCAAAACGAAATTGATTGATTTATTGATTATCATCATATTTCTTGACTGTAGAAAGCACGTTTTACTTGCAAGGAGGGTAGTACGGACGGTGCTATCTCAGAGAATAACGCACAGACCATCAAAGATTAGCTATATAATATAGAAGAATGAAAATAAAAAGAATCTCACCGGTCCATTAGGTCGTTATCATCGTAGTTCTTGGAGGTGGAAGGCAGGTGGTACTTGCAGGGCGGGTTGTAGGGGCGCGGCGCGCGGGTCGGGAAGCTGTCGTCGACCCACTGGCTGGTGGCGTCCGACCCGCTCACCACCGCCTCCAGCTCGCCGTCGCCTTCCGCGGGCGCCCCCGGACCTTCTAACGTCGACTCGGATTGGGCGCTGCTTCTGGATTGGGTGAATATACTCGTAAACATACGTATTTAGAATATTGTTGCAATTTTTTTTTTTGGGTAATATAAAGAAATATAATTTTAAGAAAATTTGACTTCAAGCGGGACTTGAACCTGCGACCACCGGGATCTCTAGTCCAGCCGCTGTCCCAAATTAGCGACCGAAGTGCACACCTGACCGTCGAATTTTTTCTTCACATTTATTGCATTGCCTTGTAGTGGGAGTAGCGACATCTATTGCTCACAACGCTGAAGTCAAATTTTTCTTTCAAAATATTTCACTCGCATGTGTGCGTCTCATTTGGATTTTCGCAATAGAAATACCAATAAAATACAACAAAGGAAATATAATTTGAGCATTTTCATGCATTTTATGTGATAAAAAACCAAACGCAACAATGTATGGGTTAATTTCCGACACAGTTATAACAGGCGTCTTGACTGAAATTATTTCACTCCACACAAGCAAACTAAATGCAATCATAACAAACAATCCCACTTTCAACGTAGACAATGCTTGCATTCGATTGATCGTAACACAGTCATTTCGCTGAGCGACTGACGCGCTGCGGTTTATCTTCTTTATGTCCGACCCACGGTGTGTCTATTTTACCACCACGAGGAACAATTTTTTTTTGCTTAGCTACACTTCTTTACATTTTATTTTTAATTACATTAAATTTGACGACCCGGTAAGTCCAGCGGTGTGAGATGACCGATTGATTCGAGGGGTCGCGGGTTCGATCCCCGTACCGGGACAAATGTTTGTATATCCTACAGATATTCGTTTCGGGTCTGGGTGTTTGTGTATGTGTTGTATGTGTACAACAGCACCCACGACACAGGTTTATACCTACTGTGGCGCTGTGAGTGTAAGCGTATTTATATTATTCGTAGAACTGAAATATCAGGCTATATAGCTATAAATGAAAAGGGGTAGTATAGTGTACCCATTGTGCGGCACGTAGTCGTACGAGTGTGCGAGCGGCGGCGCCGACGTGCTGGGGCTCTCCGGGGCTGACGTCGCGTAGCACGTCATCACCTGGTAAAGTTTCACCCATAATTCTTACATGTCGACAGATTCTCATTTTTATTCATAAAGTCGATGGTAGAGCTACCGATCCGTGAATATCGAGATATCGGTATTACTGGATCCCCCATCCTTTTTAAAGTTCACAGAGATAAAGGATTTTAAACCGTTTTCTCTAATATCTCCGACCCGGGAATCAAACCCAGGACCTCCAGCGTAATAGTAGTGGCCTGCTACCACTACGCTACTGAGGCAGAGAAAAATTATAATAAAAATTTATATATATTTAATATGGAGGATCCCGCAAAACTTGATGACTGAACACAAGACTGTTGTATCTTAATTTCATTATTATAATAAATAATTTACGAAACAAAAAAAAAACCGCGTGAAAGAATACTACAGATGTTTTCTCAAGTATAAAGTATGCGGTATCCCACCCATCGCATCTGATCTCAAACCTTTTTTTTAAAATTTCATCTATGATATTCATTTTATATAACTGACATGCATGTTTTTGTTGAGAAGTGTATAAAATAGTATATAGTTGAGCAGATATAACAGATACTCACAGGGTAGCCGTTGACGAGTATGCTCTTGCGTTGGTCGAGGTGGGGGTGGGGGTGCGGGTGCGGGTGCGACAGGTCGAGCTCGCCGCCGCGGCACAGCGCCGCGGTCGCGCTCTGGTACCCAAAACCACTCCTGCGCACAGTCCAACATTCATATTCACCGTGACAGTCGTTAAAGTAAAATAATACCGGCCGAGACGGGCAGGACACATAGCAAAATTCAAACTCCATCGGTGGACCAAATTAGTGACCACGTGGAGTTCACAAACGTCACCGAAGACCGTTCACACGGTGGGTTGACGACATAAAGAAAATCGCTGGACCACACTGGCAGCGTGTAGCTCCAGGCCGGGAAAACTGGCTATCTTTGGAATAAGCCTTCACTTTAAGTAGAACGTGCCCATTATATTCCACTAGCACAAAATACTTCAATTCATTATGAATTGAATTAATACTAAAAAAAAGTTAAAATAAATATTTTAAGAATCGAACGTAATATTTTTTATTACACCAATTTATTTAAATTTTATTTGTGTTTTGCTTATCTTTATTAAATTTTAAGGATGTGTAAATCACATTATTACATACCTATTAGGACGCGTCGCATGGCGAGGACTGCCTAAATCTGGTCTCTTCGCATTACCATTCTATGGAAACAAAGGGACAATATTGAGTGAAATGAGTTATTAACTAACACACCTACAATATTTAAAAAATGTTATTTTGTTTTTAAAATATGATACGAGTATGTTTTTATCAATAATATACAATCAATTTTAAACAATCCCTCGAAACAATAAAGAGAATCTCTTTATTGTTTAAAAATAATAGGAATTAGGCGATCAGATGTGCTTCTAAGTATACCAGTGTGACACGAATCCAGCGTGGGCACGCACTCGAATTGCGAGAAACCAATTTACCTAAGCCTGTACGTAGTACAGGCTTTATTTGGTGGTGTGTGAGGCTGTGGGATTTCCAGACGACGGGGACACGAACAGAGTGAAGGCCAGGATCGTCATCGACATACGGTTTACTGGTAAAGGTGGCGTATGAGGCGTTCTTAATAAAATACTTACCAATATGACGCATGACTAACGAGGAAGGGCTCCAAACAGTGAGACGGTGACTAAAGCGACGTGGAAAGCCGGCGCGGGACCATGCGGGATCCTGCGGATCACAGGAGTGATACGCAGACGCAATTTTCTATATCTAATAGCCAGTTATATGTCCCAGAGTGTAAGTACCTGAGCGGCATGTGACGTTGGCGCGGGGGCTCCAGACGGGGGGAGGCCAGAGGCGGGGGGCGGCGCGGGGGCGAGCGGGGCGAGGGGGGCGGGGGCGAGTGCCGCCAGCTCATCCTGGTGGGAGGCGCGACGCGGCCACGACGTGTCGGAACGTGCCGCCACCGACACGCAGTCGTCCGTGTCCACCTGTGGGTATAAAATGGGGGGAGTTTTGGTTTGCACGCGGCACAGAGCAACACGGACCACCGGCCGACCGGAAGGGGAGTAGCCAAAGCGTTTATTGCCGATGCAAGATTTTTTCAAGGGGTAGTCTCGATAGTATTTGTGTGACACGCACACAACAAAAATCGACTTTTACTACGATACCTTGATTTTTAACAAAATACATAAACAATTTCACGCACACATTTAAATACCTCGGCGACAGGCATAGGAGCACTTGTGCTACTAGTACATTCCGGTTATCGCCAACCGAATGGAGTGGAGAGAAAGTTGCACCGCCCATAATCGCATATGTCTCATATGTCCCTCCGCAACGCCCTAAGCCGAGGCACGGACCCGCATGGGTCACCCTTAGGCAGTTGCGCTAACTTTTTTGCTTAGGCTGGAGCGCCTTCTGCGCTCGCTGATTTCCCGGTGAAGTAGACTAGTGCCGTCTCGAGACAGGCCGCCTACATAAAGCCCAACAAAAAAAAAAAAAATTGTGCTACTACTTTGACAGAGGGGAAAAGCCTGTCTGGTCCGCCGCGGCCGGTGGACTGTGTTGCTCTATGGCACGCGGGATAAGCCGTGTCGCAGCTAGATATTATTGTCAAAATTTGTGTATGTGTCGTGTTTTTATGAGTAAAAACGGTGGGATTCTAACATGAAGCATTCGATAACGTACACGGGTGTAGTAGGATGGTGATATAACTTTATTTATTTCCCTATTTTCACAAATTTGGTAATAATTTTCTGTTTCGTCGGTAGCAATGATTTGACAAATTAAAAGCAGTCGGGTTTTGGCGGGAACGCGGAAAAGAGCTGTGTCGCTGCGTGACATTATTTTCGAAATTTGTGTATAGTTGCGTTTTTATGTGTAAAAATGGTGGGATTTTTATCATAAAGCATTCGATAATGTTCACGAGTGTAAGAAAGTGATATTATGTGAAGTGAAAAGTGATTTTTCGTATTGCCTCCAAATCTTCGTAAAAACTCCTAGTAAAGTCCCCATCGCTTTACTGGAGCCACCCCATCATTTCATTATATTCCTCATGGAAGCATTTAATCATCGTCATCTTCCATATGGATATTCATTAATTTAAAGAAATGTAAAATTCAATATGTATACGACTGAAAGACTCTGTATCTATAGTCATGAATAAATTATTAAAAAAAAAATTAAAAGCAGTCTGTACCTCAGTGTTGCGGTCGCTGTCCGAGGCCAGCACGTCCATGCTCCAGGCGGACTCGCTGGCCGTCTCCGACACGTCCGGCGCCGCGTTGCCCAGGTTCGCTGCTCACATGCAAACCACATGTTATGTTAGTGTAATTTATTAAAACTTAACCGCAAATTAACATGTTGCTGACCCGCGACTACCACACCGCGGACACTCCGCCAAAATTACATACAAACGCTTGATTTGGTCTCTATTACACAGCATGAATCAGTGACGTGTATTTACACGTGTACCTGTGTGCGTAGCACGTAGAAAATACCAACCGTCGCCCATAAGAGGGCAGGAGATTGGGTGAGGCGGGGAAATCGGACGGGACGTCGAAGTGTCCATTCTATACGTAGTATTATTACATATTCTCTGCCGAATCGTCGGAATAAAGGTAAAAGTATATTTTTGAAAGAAAACTTCAGGCTAAACTGAAAAGTTTGTTATAGCGGTTGCCTAACTAGCATTGTTGGTAATAGATTGTGCTAATGCCACTCCAAGGAAATGCAATAAATGTCAAGGAAGAACTAGAAATCCCAGTGGTCGCGGATTCAAGACCCGCCGTAAGTCATTCTTTTAATTAAAAAAAAACAACACTTGCATATGTTATTGCAAAAAAGTATACTTTTATCAAACATAGTATGGCATAAAGATCCGGTTAAAAAAATGCGGGTGATGAATAAGTGATATACTTAGTAAAACTATTATGAACTAGCTGTGCCCGTGACTTTGTCCACCTATAATTTTATTTTTCCATTTTTGCAACATTTTTAATTGGTTCTCCACTCCTATTGCATGCACGTAACAAAAGACAACCGGCGACGGAACGCAACGACCGCTTACTAACGGAAGAATTTTATTCTACTGGAAGATAGAATTAGCCTGGGTTGCACCACTATAGTTGTTAAAGTCAAAATTATTGTAACATTGCCCATCCTTCTCTAACTTTAACATATTTCTTTAATCATTGTTTTATATTATTTCGCATTAACACATGCTTGTGAAATATATTTTATTTTTAAAGAAAAATGGAAAGAAAAATTTGACTTCAGGCGAGACTCGAACTCGCGACCTACTACCATAAACCAATGCAATAGATGTGAAGGAAAGATTTGACAAATCGGGCAGGACTTCAGTAGCTCAATTGGAAGAGCGGCTGGACTAGATTCCCAGTAGGTCGCGAGTTCGAGTCTCGCCTGAAGTCAAATTTTTCTTTCCATTTTTCTTTAAAAATAAAATATATTTCTTTAAGTTAGAGAAGGATATGAAATGTTACAATAACTTTTTTTAATGTAATGCAAGCATGCATTTGACATTGATGTTAAGTGTTGACTGCAGCCTATAGATACCCACACAAAGACCAAGGTCAAAATACGGATGCGTTACCACACCCGAGGCCTAAGGTGTCATGCCTCTGTGCCGGATATTACAGGGCCGTACATTACCATCTGACCGGAACACGACAGTGCTGAACACTACCATTTAGCGGCAAGTAAATTAGGTAATGCGATGGTGCCTACGCCCGCGAGCTCCATCACTGGAACTCTACCACCAGTGAACAAAGTACTTTAACAAATATCGTGGTGCAACCCAGGCTTAGAAACAGAAATTTATTTAATTGAGTGATATACACCATTTATGATATGTCAAAAAAAAAAAACAATATAAATGAAAGCGATCAACAATTGATTTACAAGTCAATTTACAAATTATAATAAAGAATGTAGGTAAGTACATCAGTAGAATGTCTCATTTCCCCGAAGATAATTCTTCCACTAGTTCAGTCAACCGTACAATGGCGGTGAAACCCTCAAACCAGCACCGACCTTGTGCGTTGTTGACTTGCGTGTGGTCGCAGGAGTCCCCGATGGTCTCGGAGTCGGAGGCCAACACGTCCGTGCTCCACGTGTCCGACATTATGCTGATCGTCTCGTCGCCCTCCAGCAATTTCTGAAACATTTTTTCATAGAGCATCACGTGCCACCGGCCGCGGCGGACTGGAGGGGAGTAGACATAGTGTTTATTACCGATGCAAAACAGTCTGTCATTTTTTGCGGGGGGAAATGCGTGCGACACACACGCACACTACAAAAATCGTCTATTACTACGAAACTCACACCTTGACTTTAACAAAATACAGAAACAATTTCACGCACACATTTAAACATAACTTTTGGCTTGTACTTTGACAGAGGGGAAACCCTGCATATGGCTACTCCCCACTGGTGTTGCTCTATGGATTTATTATGCTTTTTTTTTCTTATGTGTCAATAAGTGAAAAAAGATGCATTCAGTTCACATTGATGCCTTGAACATTTACATAAAAACCCGACATTACTGTGTGGATACGTTGCCACTCTGACTGACTGTCTTTGTACCGGAAATAATTATCATTTTGCATAATATCATCACCAAAATTGGATACAGTTATGACAAAATTTAACAACCCACAAATTAATTATCAAAATAACTTCACACCTCTATTCCAATAAATCCCACTTGTAACTGAAAGAGGCTTAAAGTAATATTGTTCATTTATTTGTGGATTGGTATATTTTGGCACAACTATGTTCAATTGGAGCCGAAAGACGTCCATTGCTGGACAAAAGCTACTACCAAAAAATATCACAACCAACGATCCTGGATCGCCTTCATCCATCTCGATTGCTCGCGACCTTCACCAGGTCACACCGCGGACACTCCGCCAAAATTCCATACTTACGCTTAATTTGGTTTCTATTACACAAACATCAATCAGTGACGTGTGTTTACACGCGCACCTGTGTGTGTAGCACGTACAAAATACCAACCGTCGCCCATAAGAGGGGAAGGGGTTGAGTGATGCGGGCAAATCGGGCGGGACGTCGAAGTGTCCATTCTATATGCAGTATTATTACATATTCTCTGACTAGGTCAGAGGTTCCCAAACTATTTTCACTTGACGACCCAACCCCTTTCAATTTTTTTCTGGTTTCGGTGGACTCCCTTGCTAACATTTATATCACTTTCCCATATATCCCATTTTTATTTACGCATATACGTAGACCCCATCGTGTCTCCCATAGACCCCAGGGGGTCTATATGGACCACTTTGGGAATCACTGGACTAGGTGGTCGGTCCACCTCGTCGATATTGGTGGTGTTCACGATTAACACTTTCATCATGTATGAGATGCAACTCACCTTGATCTCGAACTTGCAGAACTTGTCCTCGATCTCGTTTCTGGCTTGTTTCAGTAATTTCGCTTGGGCCGCGCTCGTCGCCTGACTAGCGGGCGCGTTTGCTGGTATCCTAAACATGAACATTTATGGATTTGAAACGTCCCATTTAAACGCGCGAGTATCATATAATTTTACGTATGGATAGTTATTAAGATATGTATTTTAATACGGCGAAAAGATAATGAGGAATATGGTAACAGATTAGGGAATATAATTAGACGTCCCTTATCGCCCGGTTGGTCCAGCCGTGTTTTTGTTTATCTATTATTTACTTCGTAAATATAAATGCACTATATGCTTAATAAAGGATCAAAGAATTTGAGAGATGTGATGTTGGGGGGGACTGGAGTGGTGTAGGGTGTGGGGTGTACACTAGACGCTAGGTAAAGGATCAAAGAATTGGAGAGATGTGATGTTGGGGAGGACTGGAGTGGTTTAGGGTGTGGGGTGTACACTAGACGTTAGGTAAAGGATCAAAGAATTTGGGAGATGTGGTGTTGGGGGTGGACTGGAGTGGTGTAGGGTGTGGGGTGTACACTAGATGCTAGGTAAAGGATCAAAAAATTTGAGAGATGTAATGTTGGGGACTGGAGTGGTGTAGGGTGTGGGGTGTACACTAGATGCTAGGTAAAGGATCAAAGAATTTGCGAGATGTTCCTAGCATCTAGGAGGCCTGGGGTGGTGTGGGTGTGGGCGTGGGGCATGGGGCGCGGGGCGCGGGCAGTGTTACCGCCTGGTGGGAGTGTCGCCGTCGGTGACCTGCGAGGAGGGCGTCTCGCGCCCAGAGATGTTGAGGGGACTGGAGTGGTGTAGGGTGTGGAGCGCGGGCAGTGTTACCGGCTGGGGGGAGCGTCGCCCGCGGCGTCGCCGTCGGTGACCTGCGAGGAGGGCGTCTCGCGCCCAGAGATGTTGGGGGGACTGGAGTGGTGTAGGGTGTGGAGCGCGGGCAGTGTTACCGGCTGGGGGGAGCGTCGCCCGCGGCGTCGCCGTCGGTGACCTGCGAGGAGGGCGTCTCGCGCCCAGAGATGTTGGGGGGACTGGAGTGGTGTAGGGTGTGGAGCGCGGGCAGTGTTACCGGCTGGGGGGAGCGTCGCCCGCGGCGTCGCCGTCGGTGACCTGCGAGGAGGGCGTCTCGCGCCCAGAGATGTTGAGGGGACTGGAGTGGTGTAGGGTGTGGAGCGCGGGCAGTGTTACCGGCTGGGGGGAGCGTCGCCCGCGGCGTCGCCGTCGGTGACCTGCGAGGAGGGCGTCTCGCGCCCAGAGATGTTGGGGGGACTGGAGTGGTGTAGGGTGTGGAGCGCGGGCAGTGTTACCGGCTGGGGGGAGCGTCGCCCGCGGCGTCGCCGTCGGTGACCTGCGAGGAGGGCGTCTCGCGCCCAGAGATGTTGGGGGGACTGGAGTGGTGTAGGGTGTGGAGCGCGGGCAGTGTTACCGGCTGGGGGGAGCGTCGCCCGCGGCGTCGCCGTCGGTGACCTGCGAGGAGGGCGTCTCGCGCCCAGAGATGTTGGGGGGACTGGAGTGGTGTAGGGTGTGGAGCGCGGGCAGTGTTACCGGCTGGGGGGAGCGTCGCCCGCGGCGTCGCCGTCGGTGACCTGCGAGGAGGGCGTCTCGCGCCCAGAGATGTTGGGGGGACTGGAGTGGTGTAGGGTGTGGAGCGCGGGCAGTGTTACCGGCTGGGGGGAGCGTCGCCCGCGGCGTCGCCGTCGGTGACCTGCGAGGAGGGCGTCTCGCGCCCAGAGATGTTGGGGGGACTGGAGTGGTGTAGGGTGTGGAGCGCGGGCAGTGTTACCGGCTGGGGGGAGCGTCGCCCGCGGCGTCGCCGTCGGTGACCTGCGAGGAGGGCGTCTCGCGCCCAGAGATGTTGGGGGGACTGGAGTGGTGTAGGGTGTGGAGCGCGGGCAGTGTTACCGGCTGGGGGGAGCGTCGCCCGCGGCGTCGCCGTCGGTGACCTGCGAGGAGGGCGTCTCGCGCCCAGAGATGTTGGGGGGACTGGAGTGGTGTAGGGTGTGGAGCGCGGGCAGTGTTACCGGCTGGGGGGAGCGTCGCCCGCGGCGTCGCCGTCGGTGACCTGCGAGGAGGGCGTCTCGCGCCCAGAGATGTTGGGGGGACTGGAGTGGTGTAGGGTGTGGAGCGCGGGCAGTGTTACCGGCTGGGGGGAGCGTCGCCCGCGGCGTCGCCGTCGGTGACCTGCGAGGAGGGCGTCTCGCGCCCGGAGATGTTAGGACTACCGCGCCCGCTCACGTTCGCCGACACCTGCGCACATACATCACATCGCTTGAATAACTATGCATTATGTGCTCACGCGTTAAACATATATATGATAGTAAATTATGTAAGAACATAGAACCTTTTGTAGATTTTAAAAGTGAAATACCTACAGCGCTCACCGAGAAATATTGCACATCGAGCCTACGAAAGAGATAATCGGCTAGTTTCGACTTCGTAGAGCGTTATCTCTGCTGCACACTGAATACGTAAGCACTGACAGTCCGGTATTGGTCAAAACTTGATCAAAATGGTCGACAAACGTCATATTGGTTAGGTGCGAATGAGCTCTACAGACTCGAAATAAGCCGAAGTCTCCTTCCTAAGGTCGATGTGCAATATTTCTTGTTGGATACTGTACAATTTTATCTAAACAATCATCGATACGATCAATTAAAAAAAAACACTGTTTCCTTATCGAACGCCTCAGTCGTCTAGTGGTGGCAGACTTCTATTGTACACTGAATTCCCTGAGTTCGATACCCAGCTTATCTGACTTTTTCTATTTTTCTAAAGTTTCCAAACGCCACCCTCGGAGTTTGGTAGCGTGCGCTATTATTCCTGGAATACTCGTTGAAGTTTCTCTGCGAGATCGAATCAGAAATGAGGAGATCCGCATGAGAACTAAAGTTACCGACATAGCTCACCGAATAGCGAGACTCAAGTGGCAGTGGGCAGTGGGCAGGGCACATAGCTCGAAGAAATGACGGCCGTTGGGGCAGAGCAGTTCTCGAGTGGCGACCGCGTACCGGAAAGCGAAGCGTAGGCAGGCCCCCCACAAGATGGACCGACGATCTGGTGAAGGTCGCGGGCAATCGCTGGATGAGGGCGGCCCAGTTGCCATCGTTGTGGCACTCTTTGGGGGAGGCCTTTGTTCAGCAGTGGACGTCTATTGGCTGAAATTATGACTCGTTGAAGATAGAATACGCACCATGTCAGAAAGATTGTCGTTCTGATCCTCCGTCTCTAGCTCGAGGCTGGAGGTGACGCTGTGGTTGGAGGCCGCCTCCGACACCGCTTCCAGGTTGTCCGACGTGTTGCCCAGCGACACCTCGTCTGCCGACACTGAGAACCTGAGGAATATGTGGCGACGTAAGATTATGCTGCTGTTCCGATGTAAGCTTATGTTGAGGAATCTTCTTCTGTTCCTAAAAAGGTAACTTCGGATGGGATTCACCCACGATAGCTAAGTGATTCAAATTATTCGAAATTTCATCCGCCGCAGCCCCGGCATAGATGCCTACCAGATCAGAAGGAACATACAAATAATTCAAATATACAATAATTTAAGCCCTAAACTCACCCCTTTTTACCGCCAGCACCGCTAGCTAGCACACACACTTTTTTTGGTTCTGTCTGATCGATATAAGATAAGACCACTGCGACAGTGCTGTACTGGGAAAAAAAACGTTCCGATATAGCTGACAGGTATCATTTGACAATATATGATTTCTATACTGTGAGCACTGGAGCTTTCACAATCGTGCATCCATCCAGCACTGGACAGCGTTCCGTTTTAAACTGTAAACAGTAGTAAGCAGTGTTGTGAAATAAAACGGAACGAACGGCTTGCACTGGTCGCGGTGGATTTGGGAACATAGCCAATGTTACTGATGACGAGTGACGTGATTACGAGTGACGTGATGACGTAAAATAATATACACTATTATAAATCACAGAAAAAAATACACAAGAAATATTGCACACAGACAATCGGCTAGTTCCGACTTCGTAGAGCGTTATCTCTGATGCACTCTGCCTACGTAAGCACAGATAGCCCGGTATTGGTCAAAATTTGATCAACATAGTCGACAAACGTCACTTAGGTAAGGTGCGAAAGAGATAATGCTCTACAGTACCGAAACAAGCCGAAGTCACCTTCATAAGGTCGATGTGCAATATGCCTTTTTGGATACTGTATGGATAATACCTTGTGCGCTTTTGGACGGGCGCGGGCGGCGCCTGCGAGGCGAACCCGGCGTCGTCGGCGTCACCGGCCTCCGACCCGCCGTAGTAACTCTCTAACACCTTCGACTCTGGCATCAGACCTGCTACATACAAACACACCCTAAACTACGAATAAGTACTTGGGAAGAGGGATGCATCAGCCTCTGCAAGTGCGGAACTCCTAAAATCTAGGACTGCGCCTGACTGTGACTATCCTCTAATGAATAAATTTTTGATCTGGGCTAGTGACAACTAAGGACAAGCTTTATATAAACTTTACATAAGGCAACAAATATCAACAACATGAATCAGTTTCCTCGATGTCAACACTCCCGTTGACTGCCTTCGGCGCTTCCAGGGCGACCGTTTCTGATCTCGGCTAAAGACGCGGCTTGGTTGCCTTAGCTAATAGACTGCGTATTGCTCAGTCCATTGGAGACTCTAAGGGGGGAGGAAAAGATTCGTATGAATCATAACACTCCCCCTATTCCCTTTACCTTCCACTTCCAGACCAAACGCAATAAGTGGCAATTTAAACAAAAAAAAAACACTATCACAACAACACTTTTGCAAATCAAAAAGTTTTGCAAAGAGATTATCTGTGAACAACGATTTTGAAAAAAATAAAAATGTTATTTGAGATAGAGGACCCTCGTTCCCACCTCCAAATCTCAATCTAGGACTGCGCCTGGTTGTGACTTATCTATACAAACAAATAAAATTGAAGTGTCTGTTTGTAATATAAAAATAACCGCTTTTTACTAAATGCATATGTATGTATACACGGTACATATACCAAAACAACTTTTTTTTTCAATTTTTGTCTGTCTGTTTGTCCCCGGTAATCTCGGGAACGGCTGGACCGATTTTGATGGGACTTTCACTGGTAGATAGCTTATGTAATAAGGAGTAACTTAGGATACTTTTATACTAGCTGCGCCCACAACTTCGACCGGGTAGATACTGAACAATAATATTTTTTCACACGTGGACGAAGTCGCGGGCACAGCTAGTCTCTAAATAAGAATAATTGAACTCGGTTTCTGTGGACGGCCTTTATACAGATAATAACTTAAAGATTTGCCCAAACACTCACCAACGTAATCATGTTCCTCGACGTTCATGAGCTTGATAACCAGCACCACGGGGCAGTCTGGTTTTTCCTTTTCAACACCCCCATTGACTGCCTTCTCGTCTAGCGAGGAGTTGGTACTGGCGCTGCGAGGGAGACGTGGTTTGGGCACTTTAGCTAACAGACCGCGTCTGCTGTGACCGTTCTCTGATGAAGAGTCTTTGATCTCGGCTGGTGGAGATGGCCTTGAAAGGAAAATGCAAAATTAGGATTCAACGGCCTACACACGACCCTAAAATCAGTGGCGATATCGGGGCAGTAGTGGGGATGACCCTAGATCGTACCATAAATCAGCCATGGTGTATAGGCAATCCGTAATTAGAAAATAAGTAAAAAATCTGTGGCGATATCGGGGCAGTAGTGTGGATGACCCTAGATCGTACCATAAATCGCTTCGTGTATAGGCAAACCGAAACCAGAATTGTATGGCTTCCAGCGAGATCATGATTTAGGGACGATTATCCCCAACACCACTGGCCCGATATCGCCAATGGTTTTAGGGTCGTGTGTGGCCTACACAAGTTTAAGTTGGGCTTCATGCTTTACAGCTCACCCACCAGCCACACCGCGCCCAATAAACGTTCACTGGGGCAACAAAAAACACCAGATTCTTTGTCAGAAGAAAAGCAACAATAAAAAAAGCACCTGGTAGTAGCGAACAGATTGAGATCCGCCGCGGGCGGTGGGTTCCATGGTCTGCAGAACGCAAACATTTACTGGGATAACAGGGCGGCATCCGACTGTTGCCAGAAGAGAAGTAAAAGTAGGCACCTGATAGCATCGAGGAGATTGAGGGTCCGGACCTCTCCGGTAGTCAAGCTCCATGGTTTACACCCGCCAGGTGAACAAAGTCCAGCGAACATTCACCGGGCGAACAAGGAGATGTCCAACTCTTAGCCCGAAGAAGTACACCGGGGTAACAAGGGCCACTTGTATTTATTCTTCGCTAAAGAGGTAGGCACCTGACGGCAGGTCGGCGAGGTCGGGCACGTTACACAGGTAGTCGTGCAGGCGGCCGCGGTAGTTGGGCTCCATGGCCTGCCACGCCACGCCCAACGAATGTTCACTAGGCGAACAAGGAGACACCAGATTCTTTGCCAGAATATAAGCAACAGGCATAGGCAACTGACCTGACGGCAGGTAGCAGGTTGAGGTCGGCAAGGTCCGGCACGTTGCGCAGGTAGTCGTGCAGGCGGCCGCGGTAGTTGGGCTCCATGGTCTGCAGCACGCCTGCCAGCCGCGCTGCGCCCAGCGAACACTCCCTGCGGGGACCAAGGACACGGTTCAAGAACATCCAGCAGATACGGTCGGGCAATAACTCCGATGTCGAAACTAGAGAGCATCGACACTACCAATGCGGTAGTTTACCTAATTTGTTTAAATTGTGGGTTTAGGTTGGCTAATCTACCCCTGCATTCTCTCCCCAGCCGCCTATCGGTGGTCCCGCCGTGTGATTAAGACGTGGTGGGGCCGCGTGGCGGTGGGAGGGAAGGGCTAAAACTAAAATTAATCGTAATTAAAGAAAAATGGAAAGAAAAATTTGACTTCAGGCGAGACTCGATCTTGCGGACTACTGGGAATCTAGTCCAGCCGCTCTTCCAATTGAGCTACTGAAGTCTTGCCCGATTTGTCAAATCTTTCCTTCACATTTATAGCATTGCTTTATGGTAGCAGCAGCGCCATCTATTACCAACTATGCTAGTTAGGCAACCGATATATACTTTGCAGTTTATTGAATATCGTAAAGAAGTCGCTTTTACCCTTAATAATTGTTTTATATTATTTCGCATAAATGTGAAGGAAAGATTTGACAAATCGGGCAGGACTTCAGTAGCTCAATTGGAAGAGCGGCTGGACTAGATTCCCAGTAGGCCGCGAGTTCGAGTCTCGCCTGAAGTCAAATTTTTCTTTCAATTTTTCTTTAAAATAAAATATATTTCACAAGCCACATGCTTGCGTTACACAGGTAGTAGTGCAAGCCACATGCTTGTGAAATATATTTTATTTTAAAGAAAAATGGAAAGAAAAATTTGACTTCAGGCGAGACTCGAACTCGCGGCCTACTGGGAATCTAGTCCAGCCGCTCTTCCAATTGAGCTACTGAAGTCCTGCCCGATTTGTCAAATCTTTCCTTCACATTTATGCGAAATAATAATAATATAAAACAATCGTAATTAAGTCGAATTAATTCTATTTACACATTTAAAATAAAACTACGTCCATTTCTTTTGGATGCACAACGCGAGTATGCTGATATTAACATCAATATATCAATAATTTGAGATTAAGCCGAGACAACTCTTACCTGACTTATGCTTTACTTTTTACTTTGGAGAATAATAATAATAATTATAATTATAATTTTCTAACTATCATTACATACTGTCTATTGTTTAATTTATAAAAAGAATATTAATTTTACATATACGTACATACATAAATTAAATTTAAAAACTTCTTTTAATTTGGGATTAAAATCCGTGAGTCAACAAATAGGTTCCAGTTGAAAATCAGCGTCAGGTTTAACCTGACACATCGCTGAACTGGAATCTATTTGGTGCAGCCGTGAGACACTGGGTATTATCGTAGAAGGTACTTACCAATACATATTATTTTTTAATTTTACTTTTGTTATTTTTTTTTTTTTCCTTTTACTCATTTTTTTTATATGAATACGATAACTTTTTGTGGTAAGTACCTATGTTACGTTTTTTTATTACTGTGTACTTTTTGATTTGTTTTTTCTAAGTTTTATGTTTTATTTTTCTATGTACACCTGTTGTCTTGGGACTGTACCAATAAAGATATTTTCAGTTCATTTCATTTCTATTTTGTGACTGCATTCCCCGAAAATAAGTCAAAAACGTGTATAAGAAAGTACTCACCCAAAGTTAACTTCAGAGATCGGGCCGCCGCCATTTTGCTCTTCAGAAGACGCACTTGGAGTATTATTATTCAACTTGGATGAGATTAGTTTCAGGAATGTTATCTGCGAGCAAAAAATACTTCTTAATTACACCTAATTATGCACGAAAAGACCATAAAATAATGTACAATATAGCTTGACCAGAACCAATGTGCCTTAGGTACGCTCGCGGCGAGGCGGAAGGTAGCATCGGCTGAAGCGTTCTTTCACTCTGCCGTGATCGCTCAAAGTTTCGTGTTTCTACCCGTCGCCGCAACTCGCCGCGTATACCTAGGGCGCGGTATAGTGCTTCTGGTCAAGCTATAGCATATTGTTAACAGTATCTAGTGACCAGTCAAGCGAACTTGATATAGCTCGGCAGCATTATAACACTACGGATACTTGTATTCCGTTACCGTCCAGAAATCGCGCATGGATATGTGTAGAAAGCTTCATGGTGTAAATAGCAAGTGAGGCTCTTATTAGGCATTATGTAATAGGTGTAATTTAGTGACAGGAAGAGAAAGTAGTGGTTCTTTTGGGAGCATTAGTGCATATGGGTTGGTAACACTAACAATATGGTTTGACACTAATTTCACTCATTTTACGAACCGGGTCGTGACGCGATATAGATATTGGGTAAAAAACACTTTTTACCTTTATTCCGACGTTTCGACTCGGTTGCACAAGCCGTGGTCGCGGACAGACTGTTGTAACAGCAAAATGTCAATTTGCGGGTGGCTTGATGTTCTTCTACCTACAAGTTGCGTGATTATTGTGGAGGCCGGCACACAACGCTCACTGTATCCGACGATAGGTCCGATGTTACATCGCGCGATCCTAAATTGTTTATGACCGGTGTCCAGGTCGGAGACAATTTATATCCATCTTCACGATTGAAATTGTTTTTGTACTTATATATTTCAATCGCCTCTCGTCTTATCCTGGGATAATAATAACGTTCAGTGGAGAGGACTTTTGGATTGTGAAGATTGATCCAATGATTAGTCTCCGAGGTTAAAAGGTGTTCCGCGATCGCCGATTTTTGCATCTGTCGGTTTTTTAGAGCTGCGATGTGTTCTTTGATCCTTTCCTGGACGCTGCGTTTTGTCTGTCCAATGTACACCTTACCACAACTGCACTGTACTTTATACACCCCTGGATTCTGTTACGGAATCACGTCTTTCGGGATTCCGTATCAGAATCCAGGTAAAAAGTAATAAAGGTAAAAAGTGTTTTTTACCCAATATCTATATCGCGTCACGACCCGGTTCGTAAAATGAGTGAAATTAATATGGTTTGTCCTGACGTCCTAGCCGGACGACGGGGCATCAATGATGGACAAGTTGGCTGAATATGAAGGTTATCGCTAGTTGTCGAACATGCTCAGGGATGCGATGGTTTCTCTGCAGCGTGTAGATGTGAAAAGACTGGTCACTCAACAAAAAGAACGTGCCTGATGGCTCGTCAGTTTATAAAGAACACCGGGGGCGCAACAGTGCGGAGAGGCAAGTCTAGGGATAATGAAGAGTATCTATGTGCGCACTCTGTGGTCTGCATATAAAGCGTACACGATATCATCAAGAGCTTCACAAATTGTAGAAAACTGGGTAATTGAGAACTTCCTCCTCAATCACCTCGCTTGCAACAATTGTTGATGGTGTTATACACGCGAGAGATCCGTCAACTTGGAACTCTACCTCGCAGACAGCAGAGCTGGTTGGGTAGGAGGTGACACCCTGTCAGCACAGACAATAGAGCAACACGAGCCACCGGCCGCGGCGGACCGAAAGGGAGTAGCCATATGCAGGCTTTCCCCTCTGTCAAAGTACAAGACCAAATGGTCCTATGCCTGTCGCCTAGATATTTTATAAATTTAGTGTGCGTGAAATTGTTAATGTATTTTGTTAAAGTTAAGGTGTAAGTTTCGTAGTAATAGACGATTTTTGTAGTGGAAGTGTGTGTCACACGTATTTCCCCCCGCAAAAAATGACAGACTGTTTTGCATCTGTAATAAACGCTATGGCTACTCCCCTCCGGTCAGCCGCGACCGGTGGGCCGAGTTGCTCTATGGCACAGACAGACTAATCGGAAAATCACCACTACATGCCCGATTGCGTGAAGAGCGCGATGAGTTCTCGCGCAGGCAATATATCGCAGGGGCTGAGCGATCAAGGGGAAACTGATCAACAGATACAGCAAAAAATATTGCACATCGAGCCTCTGAAAGAGACGATCGGCTTATTTCGACTTCGTAGCGCGTTATTTCTGCTCCACACTGCCTACGTAAGCATCGTTAGTCCGGTCAAAAATTGAACTCAAAACTCCACCTCAAAATGGTCGGCAAACGACATGTAGAAGATGCGAAAGTGCGAAAGAGATAACCCGAAAGCTCTACAGACCCGAAATAAGCCGAATCTCCTTCCTAAGGTCGATGCGGGCAGGGGACTCTCGGCGAGACATACGGGCAGAGATGCTAATCAGATAATAAAATAAATAAAAGTCGTAACGCGTGTCCTGACGCTCTGACACGCGACTGTTTCTGCGACGCGCAGAGGTTCTAATCCCACTTACCAACAGATGGGCGTCCTGTGGCGTGAAGAGCGCGCGGGGGGCCCTGGCGGGGGCGTCGGTGCGGAGGGACTGGTCGGGCGGGGGCGCAGGGGGCGCGGGCGCATACGCCTCGCTCATCACAGCCTCTATCAGCGACCACACCGACGATCGCTCGAACTTCATGTACAGATCGCGTACTTTTTCATCCACCTGTTGGACAAGAACATATTGTTGTGAATCATGACGAACCAACATTTTAACCTTCTACCAAAACACGTCTAGTCATGTTCCCAACGACCTTCTGATATTTGGCGAAGCACAGCCTTTTTTAATGAACTACATTTATGGCATCAACCAGTCAATCAACCGAACGATGGTGGTCAAACCATTCTAATAGGGTGGTGTTAAATGTAATACGCGGAATGAACAGCAGCGTCCAGCGATAAAACTACTGCCATTGCGATCGCCCATCCGTCTGCCAAGCGTGGCGATTATGGCATACTAGCTGTTGCCTGCGGCTCCGTACGCGTGTATGTCGCTTTTCGCGTAACCTGTAGAAACTCATCAAATCATCCCATGGCACACCACAGGAACATTTTTTCGGGATAAAAAGTATCCTATCATCTAAGTCAGCTAATAACCTATCTGTATAACTAATTTCATCAACAACCGTTCAGTAGTTTCGGCGTGATTGACGGACAAACATCCAAACAAAGAAACTTTCACATTTATAATATTAGTGTGATTCTCCCTAAATCACGCATAACCCTGTTGTTGGTGTCTTTGGAGAAGGCTTTGTCCAGCAGTGGACGTCTTTTGGCTGCAGTGATGATGGTATAAAAAAACTTACACTACTAATTATCTGTCAAGTTGCAAGATAGCAAGGCATATTATCCTTCTCAGAAGTTCTTCTCAGTATTGACTGCACTTGGAATTCTGCCAAGTGAATAAACTTTTATTATGACAACCAAATTCATTCTTTACTCAGTTTCTTTTGAAATGGGGCAATGGAGGAATTTGTAAATAATTAATTCTTTCCATATTATTATTATACATAATCGTTTCGTTTCTTCTTAATTTATTATGTTTTCGACTAATATTAGTGGTCATTCACTCTAGGTTAGTTTAAAAAATTACGATGTAAAAGTGCTTTCCAGGAGCCTAATTATATGAAATAAATGAATAAACTTCACATCCATCAACTTCACCTCCAGAGGGTGAAGTTGATGGATGTGGGAGTGCGTATGGGTGACTTAGTGGTGAACTGTCTGCTTTACGCAGATGATGCGGTAATTGTTAGCTCTACACCATCTGGGCTACAAGCACTAGTCACAGTCATGAAAGAGGATTGTATGGAGAAAGGCTTACATTTGAATGTGGATAAAACTAAAGTATTAGTATTTGAAAGAGATGAACAGAGAACAAATGCAAGGGTAGTAGTAGATGATGCAGTGTTAGAACAGGTTGATGAAATTGTATATCTTGGATGTGCTTTTAGCAAGGATGGTAGGTACACCACTGACATAGAAAGAAGAGTGCTTGCTGGGAATTGCGTGAATGGAGCGTTGGGTAAGCTGCTAGAATCTAAACATCTCAGCCAGCGGGCTCGACTAGCCGTACATAATGCTGTACTTACTCCAACGCTTTTATATGGAAGCGAGAGCTGGGTATGCAGGAAAGAGCATGAAAGTAAGTTGAACGCGGTCGAGATGAGATCTTTGCGCAAGATCTGCGGTGTATCACTCACCGATCGCGTTCGTAATGAAGATGTAAGAAAGAGACTTTGTGTGAATGATAGTATCGGTGTAAAAATGAAAAAAGGCATGCTCCGATGGTTCGGGCATATAGAAAGAATGTCGAATGAGCGAATGACTAAACAGATATACAATGCGAATGTGGATGGTTGCAGAGGCCCAGGAAGACCAAGGCTGACCTACCATGACCAAATAGGTCGAGTTCTGTCTGATGGTGGGGTCAAAAGTCTTAGGAATCGGCGTGCATGTATGAAGAGAATGATGAAGGTAGACGAGGCACGAGAGGTTTGTCAGAACCGGGATGTCTGGCGCTCTACACTCTCTGCCTACCCCGTTAGGGACCTGGCGTGAAGATACATATACATATACATATATAAATGAATAAACTTCTACATTTCTATCAAGAAGGTATGCAGACCATGTTAATAGTGCAAATATAATTGTGTAGCCTAGTCACCAACCTCCTGATACTTGGAGAGGCACAGCATCTGCAGGATCTGCGCGATCTGTATGAGGTTGAAGCGCGCGATGTAGGAGACTGGCACCTCGACCACGCCATGTGCTTCGGGGTTTACTATCGCCGGGCAGATCAGGTGGTTCAACACCAGCTCCGTGCATATGGCGTGGATATCGCGGTCGGTTGTTCTAGAACAAACGTTATTTAATACTAGCTGTTCGCCCACGTGGGTGTCGTTTAAAAAGTAGCCTATATTCTTTCTCAAAGTCAACTCTATCTCTGTACCAGATTTCATTAAAATCGGTTCAGTCGTTTGGACGTAAAAAGGTGATAGACAGACAGACAGAGTTACTATCGCATTTCTAATATTATAGTAGGGAAGAAGGGATTATTCTAACTCCCTTGTTCATAAACGTACATTAGATACGTTTTAGCTATAGAATGCTTTGTCTTTGTCAGTTGCATTGTCAAATGTGCAGGATAGAAAAAGACAAAGGGGAGATTAGCAACACTTTAGTTAAAATACGTTTATGAATAAGGGAGTAAGACTATAATAATCAACCGAAGAAATAAAGAAGCACAAACTAAATTGCGTGTTTTCGTTATTTTGATGTAGCCAAGTAAATCAAGAATCTTTTTAGATTCTCTGTGGCTCCCCCAAAGTTAGGGAAATTGTCCTTTTGCCGGCCGAATTCACTAACTCGGGGGATCAAGAAACATTCTAGATTCTCAGCGGCTCTCTTGAAGTTGGGAGATTCCCCAGGAGTCACCAGGAGAGCAGACTGAAGTCGCCAATTTTCCTATCTTGGGGGGAGCCACTGAGAATCTAGAACGATTCTTGATCACCCGGAGTTAGTAAATTCGATCAACAAAAGGACGAATGTCCTAATTTCGGGGGAGAGTTAGCGCAAAAAAGCGAGTTGATTAATTCTCGCGACAATATAGTATTGTCGCGAGAATTAGACCCTAAAACATAACTAAAAATATGCATACACGTATACGTCTTTGCCCAAACCTACGGTTAAATATACAAGGTGTAACGGAAAGGTCCAACAATATTTCAACAGTCCATGCTTATACTGATGTAGTAATGTTGACTTCATCACCCAAGGTCATTTTCTCTTGAGAATGTAAAATCATGAGTTATTACGAGTCAAACTTTGATGCAAATTTTATGCGTTTTAACCCTGATAACAACAGCTGATAGCGTATCAGTTGAAGGCGAACGCTACGCGTATGTGCGTAGGTATGAATTGCTGAGATGCTGCATTTCATACGCACACACGCGTACCGTTCGCCTCTTCGTCACCACGCACGGTATTTGTGTGTGAAATGCTGAGCGTTTTCATTGACGACTTGTTAGGGTTGTCAAATAAAAAGTTGTGATTTCATTCTTATTGTTTACATAGAGTTATTTGAAACTTGATATATATGAACACCTCTAAATATTGTTGGACCTTTCGGTGACACCTTGTATACGCTCTCTGTGTAGCTGTTTTCAAAATCAGCTCCACATATTCACCATTAATAAGATTACACTGTAAAGAGATTACATTACACAAACCGAACTCATACATACCTGGAATGTTGCTTCAGTAAATGCACAATCTGTTGTACAATCCAGGCAATAGTTGCGGGGAAGTTGGACCAGTGATCCTTGAGGGAGGCGATGAACTTGCTGGTGAGGTTGTAGAGCGACTGGACCGCCCACTTGCGGTAGCGAGCCACCTTCGTCATGTACTCTTTGCTAGAAGGCTGCCCGAACTTTTTTAGGCGGTCTGTCGCTGAGAACCTGTGGGAAAACCAATAGATAAATACAATCAACAATTAACATTTCAATAAGCTTAATTTAATATTCTTCCATCCGTTACAGATTAAATTCCATCCTTTTAAATATAAAATTCTCGTGTTTCTATGTTAGTTACCATACTCCTCCAAAACGACTAAACCGATGTTAATTAAATTTTGTGTGCCTATTGGGTAGGTCTGAGAATCGATCCACATAAGACCCCGATGAATTCTCACAAAATATTTTTGTCGATTTTTTGGACATATATTTTTTTAAGTACGAGTTTTTTTAAGTAAGTTTTTAAGGCGATACGAAGTTTGTCGGGCAGCTAGTCTATATATATAAAAATCAATTGCTGTTTGTTAGTCTCGCTAAAACTCGAGAACGGCGATTTGGCTAATTATGGTTTTGAATGATTTTTGGAAGTCCAGGGAAGGTTTAAAAGGTAAGAAAATATGAAGAAATCCAAGGGAAATAGTAAAAACCACAATTTCATATTCCCATACAAATAGTCCGTATCTATCAAACTTTGACACATTATTTCATTCTGAGGCAATGCGAAGTTTGCCGGGCCAGAAAAATCATACCTTTTACCGGAATGTCAACTTGCTTAATTAACTTACCTCTCCATAGCTTTATCCGGATCTATATCCAGAAAGAACTCGTCCTCGTGGAGCACCGCCATGACAGGGCCTTGCAGTGCCGCGATGAGGAATTGACGCGCCGGCGTGTGCCCATCTCGGTACACCGCGTACAGAGACGCCAGCGCGCACTTGCTTGTGCGGAATAACCTGCCGACAAAAATATAGTTTTACTCAAATAATCAAAATAAAAAAATGGTAGAGTTCCAAGTGTAGGAGCTGGAGGGCGTAGGCACCACCGCATTACTATCTGCCGCTAAATGGCAGTATTCGGCACTATCGTGTTCCGGTTAGATGGCAATGTATAGCCCCGTAATAACTATCACAGAGACATGACACCTAAGGTCTCAAGCAGCGACAACAGAACCACTAGACACCCTATGTCATCGTTTCTACTAAGAAACATTTCAGTCAAAGCGATGAGGTATGAAGGGCCGGGGAGCGGTAAAAGTGAGCGTCGTGATTGGTCGATTCATCGAATCATTATCGCCTGTTATTTAAAGTAGATAGCCATAAATATTTTTTTGCATATTTTGATGAATGTCATGATGTAACTTCACGCCTGTAATCCCCGAAGGAGTATGCAAATATAACTCAATGCATTCAAGCATACATGCAATGCAAACACCCACGATGCGCCGGTTACGTTTTGGCCCATGTAACAAATGGCGAGCCTGTTCATATCTCCGGACACATTACCAAACTCCGTGGGTGGGGTAGTGGGTAAATTCCAGTAAATGATTTTTTTCTATGTCGTGGAAGTGGCAAACAAGCTTGCAGTTCACATTGATGTTAAGTGATGACTGCAGCCTGTAGACACCCACACGAAGACCAAGGTCAAAATGCAGATGCGTTACCACTCCTCAGGCCTAAGGTGTTATGCCTCTGTGCCGGAAATTACAGCGCCGTACGTTACCACCTTATCGGCAAGCATATTAGGTAATGCGGTGGTGCCTACGCCCGCGAGCTCCGACACTGGAGCTCTACCACCAGTGAAAAATATCCCAATAGAACAAGAGATAAAGGATCACACCGTTATTTTTGATAGCCCCCAACCCGGAAATCGAAACCAAGACTCAAGAGGGCTGACCGCCTAACTCTAATGCTTTCGTTTAGGACGTTATAATTGTAAGTTTCGTACCGCCTATTAAAACATTTTGCTCTTATTTATATCTGCGGACGAAGATACTTCCAGGATAAAGTTAGGCGGTACGAAACTAACAAGATGATGTCATATTCGAAAGCTAAACGAAAGCATTAGAATTCGGTCGGCCCCCAACGCATTGGTAGTGGCCTGCGACAGATACAGATAATAAACACGTCTATTGTAAAACAAATCAGATATTTCATCATTTTATATCCAAGTCAAAAACGGTCCATTTTAATCATTCGAAAGACTGAGTTATCTTCTTAATTAGTTTCACCTAAAAGACATTCAAGGAATTTCCAGTCGGCGTAGATAAGTACCGCCAATGTCAATGCGCATAAGACTTTCATACAATTAGTTAGGACAGACGAAGCGAAAGCGACACGGGCAGGCACTTGAGTGATAGTTTCTCTTTCACATCGCGGCCTTGTAGCGAATATACCTATAAACAAGGGATACATGTAAACGTTTCTATACATATTATGTAACTATACTCAACCTATGGATGGGGATGGGGACCCAATATCATGCGACACAATATTTAGGGTGTTCATTTGTTTTACGGTAGGTATGTCTATTGCTTAAGCCATAGAGCAACACGGGCCACCGGTCGCGGCGGACCGTAGGGGAGTAGCCATATGCAGGCTTTCCCCTCTGTCAAAGTACAAGACCAAATGGTAAAATGCCTGTCGCCAAGACATTTAAATGTGTGCGTGAAATTGTTTAATATTGTGTATTTTGTTAAGGTCAAGGTGTGAGTAGTGTGAGTGTGTGTCACACGTTTTTCCCCCCGCAAAAAATAAGAGACTGTTTTGTATCGGTAATAAACGCTATGGCTACGCCCCTTTGTTCTGCCGCGACCGGTGGCCGAGTTGCTCTATGGCTTAAGCGGACTGCGAATAAAGGTGACACAATTGTTATAACAATACCAGCAGACATTACGTATATGTATCTCGGTAAGTCCTTTACGCGGTAGGCAGATAGTGTGGAGCGCCAGAGATCCCCTGCCCGACACACCTCCCGTGCTTCTTCTACATTCACGATCCTTTTCATACATGCACGCCTATTCCTAAGACTCTTGACCCCATCCTCAGACTGTACTCGACCATTTTTTTTTATAATTGTTTTACGGCCACGGATTCAAGTCCTTTACAGCCAATCTTCAGTAATTTTTATCTTCATTTTATTATGATAATGAATATCCATATGGAAGATGACGATGATTGGATGCTTCCATGTGGGATATGATGAGATGGCTCCAGTAAAGTGATGGGGACTTTACTAGGAGATTTTACGAAGTTTTGGAGGCAACATGAAAAATTACTTTTTACTTCATAATATCACTTTCCTACACCCGTGAACGTTATCGAATGTTTTATGATAAAATCCCACCATTTTTACACATAAAAACGCGACTATACACAAGTTTCGAAAATAATATCACGCAGCGACACAGCTCATTTCCGTTCCCCGTTCCCGCCAAAAACACCTCGACCTATTTGGTCAAGGTAGGTCAGTCTTGGTCTTCCTAGGCCTCTGCAACTACCAATAATCGCATTGTATATCTGTTAAGTCATTCGCTCATTCGACATTCTTTCTACAAGCCTGAACCATCGGAGCTGCCTTTTTTAATTTTTCCACAGATACTCTCATTCACAGACAGCCTCTTTGTTACATCTTCACTACGAACGGGATCGCATCGGTTCAAGCATCCTCGCTCTATCTCCAATATTTCTACAATATCATAGTTATTTAATAACTTAATCTGTTCTATGTCTTCTAAAATCTTTTAACTTTTCTCAACATAATACAAGAGCAAAAAACAGGCCCTTTTTTGCTCTTGTATATGATTCTTATTAAGTTTTTTATAGTACAACTTCTCAGAAGTCCCAAAAAAGTAGTGTTTTTATAATTCAATGTAACATGGAGCGAGTCTATTGACATTCATCGGACACATTTCCAAACACTGGAAATGCCAAGGCAAAACTCAATTTCAGAGAGCCTATATCACTTCAATATCAGTATCATTCTCAAAATATTGCAGCGATCAATCATCGGAGACACTAACGCGAAGCACGTAGGTGCGCTATTTCACATTTGGCACAACATTTTCATGAATAGCAAGAGTATCTTATCAACTGTTCCTGCGGATGCAACGCTGTTGCATAATAAGATAGCCGGAACGTGTGTCTAGTATTTGAATAAAACTACGAAAATGATATGCATATTGTGACAGAGAAAATATTTTTAGCCCACGCAAATCGGGGACAATAAATCAAGTATAACATGGGAACTGCGTGTAAACAAAAATTGCTGTGTAGATATGGATAGTTTATGGTAATAATGATAATAATGGCAACCCATTATTCGTCCCCACTGCTGAGCACGAGTCTCTCCCCTTTTTTGGGGGAAGGCCTGGAGCTTACTCCACCACGCTGCTCCAATGAGGATTGGTGGAGATACGGGTTAGTTGCCAACCCGCTGTCGGAGGTTTTCAAAGTTTTCAAACCGCCCATAAGGCCTCCGACAAGGTTTAACGACTGCTATCTATCGATAGGAACCGGAACCGACGGCTTGGCGTGCCCTCCGAAGCACGGAAACGCGCATTTTTTTTTCCACTAGCGGTCACCCATCACACACCCGACCACACCTGTATCGCTTAACCAAGTAGATCGCTTACGATCTACACCAGCCACGGAGCCATGCGCGCTTTACGATTATGGTTATTACTTGTCTTAAATCGGGGGTTGGGACGTGATGACCCCATCGCCCTCAAGTGGAAGAGAATTCTTCCGCTAGTGCAGACAATCAACCGAACAATGGCGGTCAAACCATTCCAACAAGGCGGTCGTGAAAATAACAACGTTGGATGGGCATCAGCATCTCGCGATTATATACTCCAATGGCATTGCGATTGCCAATTCGCCTTCCAAGCATGGCGATTCATCCACTGCTGAACAAAGGCCTCCCCCAAAGAATGTTACAACGAACGGTACCGGCCGCCCTCATCCGGCGTAGGCAGGCCCCCCACCAAGTGGGGGGCCTGCCTACGCTTCGTCTTTCAGTACGCGGTCGCCACTCCAGAACTGTTCTGCCCCAACGGATGTCAGTTCTGCGAGCTATGTACCCCGCCCACTGCTACTTTAGTTTCACTATTCGGTGGACTATGTCAGTTACTTTGGTTCTCATGCGGATCTCCTAATTTCTGCATCGATCTCGCAGAGAAACTCCGAGCATAGCCCTTGCACCTTGAGCCTTCTTATGAGGCCCATAGTGAGCGACCACGTTTCGGTTCCGTATGTCATCACTGGCAACAGTGGAACACACACTGGTCGAAGACCTTCTTCTTCAGACACTGCGGAAAATGGGACGATATGATATATCGCAGCTTCCCGAACGCTGCCCATCAGAGTTGAATTCGGCGTTTGACTTCTTTCTCGAAGTTGGACCTTTAGAGCGTGGCGATTATGGCATATTATTCTCTCGTCGTAATGACGCACAACACTGTTGTGGGCGTCTTTGGGGAAGGCTATGTGCACGGCTTTCGGCTGGTGTGATAGTAGAGTTTTTACTGGTGGTAGAGCTCCAGTGATGGAGCTCGCGGGCGTAGTCACCACCGCATTACCTAATATACTTGCCGTGAAATGGTAGAGTTCGGCTCTGTAATTTCCGGCACAGAGGCATAACACCTTAGGCCTCAGGAGTGGTAACGCATTTGCATTCTGACCTTGGTCTTTGTGTAAGTGTCTAAAGGCTGCAGTCGTCACTTAACATCAATGTGAACTGCATGCTTGTTTGCCACTTACATAAAAAAAGAGTAGAGATAGTGCCGTATAGCCCGGTCACCAGAGAGACTGGCAATGCTGACAGCATGTGGTCTTCCCAGAGGAGCAGGCACAGAGCTGTAGAGGTGTTTCCAAATCTGCTGCTAAGTGGATGCCAATGTAATTCTGGCAAAAGTTCTGGTCAGGAGATAGTTTATGCGTCAAAATATTGTCAGATTCAGCCAGAGACATAAAAAGTCAACTTACTTCCTAGGCTCGCTAGACGGCGCCATCTGGTGCTTGATGAGCGAGCGTATGACGGCCAACAGACGGGTGCGGTCGGCGGGCGATCGGCAGCTGCCGTAGAGTCCGGCCACCAGCGAGCACGGCAGTGCTGGCGGCATGTGATCCTCCCCGAGTAGCAGGCACAGAGCCACGAGGTTCGGCGTGTCCCTGAGCCATCCTAACAGCTCGCCTAGGGCTGTTGCCTCCTGTTAACAAAAAAAAAACTCATTACCTTTACTGGGTCACTCTTTTAAAAAGTAAAATAATAAAGTAGTAACTGAAATCATGCATGAAAGAATGCCGATTTGAGTTTTTACAATGCTGTGCAATGATTTAGATTTCTATTAGAAATATCATAATTATATGATTCGATACTGTGTAGTTACCAACTATACGGAACCGAAACGTGGTCGCTCACTATGGGCCTCATAAGAAGGATCAACATCACTCAGAGAGCAATGGAGACGGCTATGCTCGGAGTTTCTCTGCGAGATCAAATCAGAAATGAGGAGATCTGCATGAGAACCAAAGTAACCGACGTAGCCCACCGAATAGCGAAACTCAAGTGGCAGTGGGCAGGATATAGCTCACAGAACTGACGGCCGATGGGGCAGAATAGTTCTGAAGTGGCGACCGCGTACCGGAAGGCAAAACGTAGGCAGGCCCCCCACGACGTAGACCGACGACCTGGTGAAGGTCGCGGGCAATCATTGGATGAGGGCGGCCCAGGACCGTTCTTTGTGGCAATCTTTGGGGGAGGCCTTTGTCCAGCAGTGGACGTCTTTTGGCTGAAATGATGATGATGATGATGACCAAACCAAGAAGAAAGATTTTCAATAATTAAACTAAACACGTTTCCGGGTTCGACCCCCGTGAGGTCGGGGAATAACTGCATATTGGGTTTTCTCTATTAGAAAAACTCTCCATGACGCCCTTAATGATTAATGGACTTCTAGACTCACGAACTTATTAAACGTGAATGTTGAATTTAAAAAAAAAACTTTCATCTGCATCTTTTTCGCATTTTCTGTTTTTAAAGGACCAAAGGCATGAATGAACATTTGACCAAGACGAAAGTTTTGGACACATTTGCATTAAGACTTTTGGTTCCCGTGTAGATATAGGCTATAAGCTACCAATCAATATTAATTACATATCTGTTTGGCACTATCATAACAAAAAGAATTATAATATTTTAAACAAACAAAACAATGAAAAGTATGTTAATACAAAACATGTTAGTTAAGTTACACATAGTGAACAAAAGACATCCTTTACAATATGGATGGCATTGTGCATATTCACAAACCATTTAAGTTACAGTGTTATGTGTCATTGTGATATATCACCCATATACGTGTACAGGTAGATCTTCGGTGCAGGAATGCATATCAGGAGTCTCAAAAGACTCCCCATAAAAAAGAATCATACTGTTCCATACATTTCTGGGCCCAGATGTTAACACTGTACAAATTACGTAATTTTTAAATTCGGGTTTTTTTTAATTGCCATTAAGTAATTGACAACCTGGTTAGTCCAGCGGTGTGAGATGACCGTTTGATTCGCATCTCGCACCGGGACAAATATGGCCTACAGATATTTAATTCAAGTAGGTAGGTCAAGTAAAAGTTGGCTTAGATTACTAATTTTTAACTAGGTATATTACAAAATGTACTGTGTAATGAGTTAACCAGTAACAATTTTGCAGGCCCTAAATTACCCGTCTCCTTTGACAACATCACTACATCCGAAAGATGTCCACAGCTGGACAAATCCCGAGTCTATGGGCTAGGACAATGCCGCAAATATGTTGACAATATTATAATATAATATTGTCAACATATTATTGTCAATAATAAAAAAGTTAAAATTTTTAATAAACTACCAGGAAATATAAGAGAATCCAAAAATAGCCCAAATTTTATTAAAATATTAAAAGAGTATTTCCTCAAAAAATGTTTCTACAAACTATCAGAATATTTTGAAAACACTGATGACTGACTAAAAATATAAATATATAAATGCTTAAAAATGAATCGGTTTGCTCTCACTGCATTAAATGGATTGCAATACCCAAATAGGGTTCATTTGTGACATTCTAACATAAATGTAATATAACTATTGTAATTACCTACTGTAACAAATGAAAGCAATAAATATTGAGTATTGAATACGTAATTTCATATATGTATTGTATTGCAGGGTTCAGAGTACTTTGAAGCGATGTTGCCACCACTGAGACCTTCGTTATTATGTCTCTGTGAAAGTTATTACGGGGCCATACATTACCATCTAACCAGAACATGATAGTGCCGAACACTACCATTTAGAGGCAGATAAATTAGGTAATGTGGTAGTGCCTACACCCTTGAGCTCTGACACTGGAACTCTACCACCAGTAAAGAAGGCTAGGTACTGAAAAACTTCTGCATTTTGACCTTGGTGTTTGTGTATGTGTCTATAGGCTGCAGTCATCACTTAACATCAATGTGAACTGCATGCTTGCTTGCCACTTCCATTACATAAAAAACAAGTACCATATGTCACAATTATGCAAAACATGCTTTGTGTCATTCAACAATGTATAATGATCCATTGATAGTTCCATCAAGGTCACAGCGAAACCCAGGAATGTTTGTAACAACACAAAAGTGGGTGTGTATTGTTATCAGTAATGACCATTGTATCGTTGTGAGGTATCTCACAAAATACTCATGTGGATTGTGGACAGTTAAATGCATTATCTTGTAATCTTTTGAATTTATATAAAGATTATAAGATTCTATCAGTGCCATATTTAATTTAAAAAAACCGGACAAGTGCGAGTTCGACTCGCGTGGTGAGGGTTCCGTAATTTAAATAAATATTTTCGAAAATATTACAGATTTTTAATGCAGGGATATAGCGGTTACGGTGGTACTGGCAGGGGGAGGGGGTATATTATTAAGAATTTTCGATTTAATTTGAATACTCATACTTCTTATAGGTTTTCCAGTAATCTATAGGCAAAGAACTATTTTCAACATTTTTTTCAAAATTTATATTCAGTAGTTTCGGAGATGGGGGGGGGAATGGTCAATTTTCGTCGTTTTTCTTAAATAACTTCAATTTTGTTTATGCAAAAATTATTTAAAAAAATATCTGAGATGCTGACAACAACTTCTTTCATTTGATATGTCACACGACACAGTTTACGAATTTTTTCTTTTTATTTTCTGATTTACCTCCCAAAAGTGGCCCGCCCTATTGTTTAAAATTTATTATTTTATTTGACGTGTTCATCTTTGGGTCACCAATTTACATATATTCATCAAATTTCAACTCAATCGGTCGAGTAGTTTCGGAGCAAATTGGCTGTGACAGACGGACTGACAGACAGACAGACGCACGAGTGATCCTATAAGGGTTCCTTTTTCCTTTTAACGTACGGAACCCTAAAAAGGAGATGTTCAAAATGTATGGAGCTTGGACCCGCACCTTGTACACTATAATGAGAGAAGAAACATAAAATACTAAATCATTTTCAGCTATTCCAATCGATTATTACCTTAAATTAATTGTTATAAGTATATCTGAAAACAAAACAAGGTTGCAGAGGCCCAGGAAGACCAAGGCTGACCTACCATGACCAAATAGGTTGAGTTCTGTCTGATGGTGGGGTCAAAAGTCTTAGGAATCGGCGTGCATGTATGAAGAGAATGATGAAGGTAGACGAGGCACGAGAGGTTTGTCTGAACCGGGATATCTGGCGCTCTACACTCTCTGCCTACCCCGTTAGGGACCTGGCGTGAAGATACATACATACATTTTACAATTATTTTCATTTATGTATTATTTTCCGCACCCTACACAAAGCTTTCTCATGACCCCATGGTTGACTGTCAGAGAATGCCTAGTGGCATTAAGTCCGCCATATGTACAAGGTGCATAGAAGCATAAATAAATAAATAAATACATACATATCTCAATAACAAAAATGTCATAGTAGCATTTAAGGGGACATAATACTGTTGTCATACAAAAATTATGTAAAACATATAGGTATGTCCAACAAAAAAAACAACAATTCAATTTATTTTTTGAGGATTCTTCCATGATTCTACTTTTCTCTATTTTTTGATATAGTGTACAGAGTGCAGGCCCAATGTGGAACTTGTCCTTTAGAATACCAATATAACTAATGAGGCATGGGCAAGCCCCTTACGAATTGGGTCTAAACCTCAGGTGTAGTGACACCGCCTGTAATTTTTTTATGTCAATTTGTACCTCTTCAACGCTTCAATTCACGAAAAAATATGACTATTGATTTTCTATTGTTATGGAGACAATAATGTAAGCTTGATGTTCAAGAACTTAAAAAAAAATTACAGTACCTTATCTATTACTACCGCTTCTTTATCACAGATGAAATTAAGAACATCAGTTAATTTATCACTATTGCTTTTAACGGTGTGATTTCGAACTCCGCTGCATGCAGTCAAGCTGCAGCCACAGGAGGTAAAGTCTACAAAGCTTATAGACATAACAAAACAAAACATTATTTATATTTTAGTTACACACTATTTCAAGCAACATACCTTGTATCTGAGGACTTTATATGCATCGATAAATGTAGTTCCTTCAAGTAGACTGGCCCGCTGGCAGGCTGCTACGGACTCAGCTTCACACCGGGAAGTGATCAGGTTTGTTAGGTTCTGACGTTGCTGCGTGCATATCCAGGCCGCTTGCAGTAACTCCACAGAACTCTTCTCAACCTCCTCGTTAAGATTCTGCAAGAGCTGCCTCTCCGAGTTGATGAAAATCTTCTCCCTCCGCAGCTGATTCGCTAGCTCCGCGATGTTCATACACCCCTCCGATGTTGACTGCATCATATTTGCCCACAAATTTACACTCAGTTGATATACATTTTCAGCACAAATATTCAATACATCCGTGTTTTCACGTCATATCAACACATGAAATGTATTTTTTAATCACTTCCGAAATTCCGTCACTGACAATTAGTTTATCCCAATCACTATTGATATAATAGTACGACTTGATATTAAATCCGGAATAAAATTTATCACCGATAAATATTATTTACGACGTTACGAAGGCAATATGTAATTCCTAATTTCCTAATAATAATATGAAAATAAATAATTTAGAGAAATACGCGTAGGTAATGAATCGAGTTCATAAATCTGAATGAAAGGTATTTTCGTTCATAAAAGGGGCGAAACGTCAAAGCGAAATGCACAATGCAGATTACAGACTATATATGTAAATACTGTGTTTACACACTCGCTTAAGGCGAGGCGAGACAAAAGAAAGTTTGTTTTGCCCCTTTCGCCTTACCAATGACTATAGAAAATATCTGGCATCGGAATGTGACTAGCGGCAGTTTCTTTTTACATATTTCCACTTTACTTACTTATTTAAAAAACCTTCCAATAATAAAATTAATTTCAAGAGTACCTATTAGCTCTTTTTACCTTATTCCATAAACAAACTAATCACTCATCACTCTATAATTATTTAGTCTGTCTCAAATTATGAACGAAGACTGAATGAGAATTCAATGAAGGATGAAGGAAAGAAAAAGAAAAAAAATCATTGGACTGACTGCAGCTTTTGATTGTAATTTTTGTGTAAATAAATTACTAAATGTTTAGAAATAAGTATTTAGATGTGATCGGTGGACAATTTTAGTTACTATAATGTCAAATAGTTCAATAGAAGGGAGACTAAAAGGTTTGCAAGAACGCTTCGAAAATGAATTGCGTGTTCGTAAAGAGGGTGCTTACCACAATCCAGGCGGACTCGGGACTCCCAGGCCCACCAATCTACGAAGACCCAGGCCCCGTGAGTATACTTACACTTCATAAATTAGTAAATAAATAGTACAATTATATGCCTTTAATCGTAAGTTACTCCATCAATCGTCCACCACAACAAAATGTTTTCTTGAAATATTATGTATTTTCTGTAATCTTTCCGTATTTAAGCATGTTAACATTTGTTTAACTTTGTTTTGTTGTAATCATAATACACGATGCAAGCAGTTTAGACTTAAGGTTTTGTTTGTAAAAAACATAACCCTCCTGAATATAATTTCATTTTATGTAAAGATCTTGGTGTTTTTAATGACTTGAAATAATCTATCGGTTAAAATTATTGGTAATGTTGTTGAGTAGCTTTGATACAAAATGTTATAGTGAGTGCTGGCAGCTTCCCTGCGATAGATTGTGCATTGTATACAAATTTTATTAGCATAAGTTGGCATTGAACACACAGTAAGTGGTGTTTGGGTTATACACATACAATATTGTTTGAATATGCTCCAACTTCCAATGCACACCAGATTGTTATTCTTTTCTTTTTTGATACAGCTTCTGATAGGGTGGACAAGACTATACTACAGTAGAACCCGCTTAATATGATCAATTTTATTACAATTTCTCGCATAAAACACCATTTTATGGCAGTCCCTGCAACTTAATCACCTAAGGTCTCAGGGGTGGCAACGCATCTGCCTTTTGACCACTGGTTTTTGTGTAGATGTCTAAAGGCTACAGTCATCACTTAACATCAATGTGAGCTGCGTGTGTCACCTTTGTTTTAGACAAAAAAAATGAAGGTACAAAGATTAGTGAACTCCGATTTTGTAAAATGCCCAGGCATTATCAGCATCTCTTGTAAATGATATAAGATGCTATGTAGTTCCTTTGAATCAAAGTGGAGATACACGGCAAATCTTGTTATTGCTAATACTTAATTTTTTTTTCTGTCAAACCAAAGTAATTGATCACGTTATCATAATTACACTACTTATTTAATATTATTCACAAATGTGTAATTAATTTCCTACATATACAAAATTTAAATAGTAGGCACATGTTTTTCCTATTTCTCTTAATACACTTTCTGGCTTAAGACGCATATTTGGTTAGGCCCTGGGAAATCATTTTAAACGGGTTTTACTGTATATTGATTTAATCTGAATACAGCCTGAAGCATACCAAACGTGCCTCCAAATTTAAAATTGAATAGTACCTCTTGGTTAAGTCACAAAACAAAACTCTTTTCTGTATAACAACACTTAATTAAAACAGGAAAAAGTGTTCTGAAAATATTTTCATTTAATGTTGGATTGTGAATAGAATAAAATCTGGTTTTCAAGCAATATTTTAGTAGGAATCTACACTAATACATGGTGGATAAGGAGTTAATTCTATATAATACCATCAAAGTTGCATATTTGCGACTTTATGACAATATAAAAGAGTTATGCAACATAAAAGAAATGCTAATTAAATTTTTCTGCATTTAAAAAAACATTTTCTATACACACTACTTGTTTGTTTCAGCTCCTTTTTCCAGAGAGATTCCAGTTTTTCCTCCAAGGTCACCCCAGGCCACAGAAACAGAACACAGAATGCGGGAGGTGTATAAGGTAATGATTGTATAATTATTTGAATCAGGCACTATGAACGAAAAACATAGATCATAAAATAGTTTTCTTTGCTTTGATACAAGTCAAGTTTGATATCAGTCAGCTTGTTACTAATTTCACAAATGCATATAAGTTTTCTGTCAATTAAATGTGAAAGAGGCACGGCGACACGCGTTTGTTTGAAATGCAGCGTTATTTGCGGCGGAGCCTGTGGATCACATCTCGTGCATCGCTTTAAAGCTGGCTGCATGAAAAAGTGCTTCGAAATTCTTCATGGCGGCGACTGTAATCGATGGGGACATCAAATTCACTGTCTGGACGGGAATGTTTTTACAATTTATTATCGCATCCAATGCGGCGGTTTGGGATCACAGTTATTTTGCCATGGCCATGGCGAGCTGCCATTGATTTAAGTCGCTGCCGTGCGGAGCTAGTTTAAAGTTCGAAGAACTTTTGCATTTATATCCAATTGCGATACATTGTAATTGTTTGTTCTAATTTCGATTAAATTTTGCTAATATCAGGTGAGCGGCAAGTTGAACGTGGACGGCGTGGAGTACCGCTCGCACATCGAGGAGTTGCAGCAGCTGGGCGAGCTGGGCAGCGGGACGTGTGGCCATGTCGTCAAGATGCTGCACAAACCCTCCAGCGCTGTTATAGCTGTTAAGGTGTGTAAAATTCCAGTTCAAATGCACAATAACAAAATCGTACAAACACTATCTTTACACACACAATCTAGTTTCGACAAATCGGTATAGCCAGGTTTATCGGTATAGCAACGGGAAAAGAAATTTGAGTGCTGAAAATAATGTAGTTGAATGGCGTCTTTAGTTGTTTTGAGATATATGGCGCATATTAGACTAAACGAAAGTAAATTTAATTGAGTCTTTTAGTGCACAAAAATGAAATATTAAATAGATATGTTACAAATGATTTATACACGTGAAAGCATTGACCTAAGCTCTACCCTAATCAAGGACTAAGAAGGGAAGTAATTTATTTTATAAATGTTTATTTACTCTTAAATAAAAACTAAACAAAATACTAACATATGTATCTATTTGTGTTTCACATGAACAATTCTGTTACAGCAAATGCGACGTTCTGGCAACTCAGAAGAGACCAAGCGCATCCTGATGGATCTAGACGTGGTGGTCCGTTCACATGACTGCGCGTACATCGTGCGTTGTCTCGGCTGCTTCGTGACGGACGCGGACGTGTGGATATGTATGGAGTTGATGGCGTCGTGCTTCGATAAGCTGCTCAAGAGGCTCGGCGCGCCTATACCCGAGGCTATACTCGGGAAAGTTACAGTGGCGGTGAGTCTTTTGTATTTACTGTAAGTGCCGTTAGTGGTCCCATCGTGACGGACGCGGACGTGTATGTATGTATGGAGTTGATGGCGTCATGCTTCGATAAGCTGCTCAAGAGGCTCGGCGCGCCTATACCCGAGGCTATACTCGGGAACGTTACAGTGGCGGTGAGTCTTTCGTATTTACTGTAAGTGCCGTTAGTGGTCCCATCGTGACGGACGCGGACGTGTAAGTATGTATGGAGTTGATGGCGTCATGCTTCGATAAGCTGCTCAAGAGGCTCGGCGCGCCTATACCCGAGGCTATACTCGGGAACGTTACAGTGGCGGTGAGTCTTTTGTATTTACTGTAAGTGCCGTTAGTGGTCCCATCGTGACGGACGCGCACGTGTGGTGGATATGTATAGAGTTGATGGCTTCGTGCTTCGATAAGCTAAGCTGTTCAAGAGGCTCGGCGCGCCTATACCCGAGTCTATACTCGGGAACGTTACAGTAGCGGTTAGTAAATAAATAAAATAAATAAAAATTTTATAACAAATAAAATTTTTATCTTTTTTTCTTTCTTCTTTTTTTTCTTTTCTTTTTCTGTTCTTATTTTCTTATTTTTATCTTTAGTCTTTTGTATTTTTTTGGTAATGGTAACTTCGTGACGGACACGGATTGAAATTTCAATGGGAATAGGACTGGGAATTACGCGCTTACTCATAGAAAATCAATAGCACTCAAACTGTTATAGGTAGGTACTATTGTTCAGGTTTCTTAGAACCAACTCTTAGCACCAACCACTATACCAACACAAAGCTAAGATGTAAATCTTAAGTACGAAAAATACCGTCGCTGCCTTTAAATGGTTTATTCTGTTTTTAGCGCCGTTATAGCAATAGACCTTGTCCAGAAGAGGTAAAATCGCCGCGAATCGTTTCGCGCAAATTCATACGCGCGTTGGGGAGGTGCTAGACGATAATACATTGCGTCCATAAAAGTAGCGCGAATTAAAAACACGCGTGTTAATCGCGTGCACTGCGCCAGACTCTCGACTCCCGCGTGTTGCATGCGAGTCGAGATACTAAGATCGCCTTGTTGCGTCTAGTTAACTCGCGAACTCCAGACTCCAGAGTTCAACTCCATGTTTCCTACTAAATTCCTCAAACGCTCGGGCATTGATACACTCTTCTGGAGGCAACGCTTGCACGTGAGAATCGCGACAAATTCGCCCCTTCTGGACAAGCTCGTACGAATTCCTAAAAACTGATTTCAAATCGTCGGCAGACGGTGAACGCGCTGTCGTACCTGAAAGAGAAGCACGGCGTCATCCACCGGGACGTGAAGCCCAGCAACATCCTGCTGGACGAGCGGGGCAACGTCAAGCTCTGCGACTTCGGCATCAGCGGCCGCCTCGTCGACTCCAAGGCCAAGACCCGGAGTGCCGGCTGTGCGGCTTATATGGCGGTCAGTTATTCAGAACATGACGTGACGTTCATTTAAACAGAGTGCACCCTGAAGCATTCCAAGTGTACCTACAAAAATCATATTGAATAACATAGCATAGTTTTTAGTCATACAACGATTTTGTTTATTATACATTAAACACAGAAAGATATTTGGCGCTTCATAATCTCTGCCTGTTAGGGATTTGGCGTGAAGATATATAAATAAAAAATAAAATACGCTTACGCTCACAGCCCCACACTAAGTATAAACCTGTGTCGTGGGTGCCGTTGTACACATACACACACACCCAGACCCGAAACAATGATCTGTAGGCCTTACAAATATTTCTCCCGGTGCGGAGATCGAACCCGCGACCCTTCGAATCAAACGGTCATCTCGAAACGCTGGAATAAACGGGTCCTTAAAAAAAAATCTAATGTATCTAGTAAATAAATAACGCATACAGTCATAACTTTAGTATATTACACAGATATATATTGAAGTGGATAACGCAAGTGTATCTTCTTCGCGTGTAAAAAAGGGTGATTGATTTTCATCCTTCATTGTTGTTTCGTGTGAACGAGGCATGAGCGAAATTAGTTGTATTAGTCTTTATTCATTATGTTGTTCTTGGCGGAAATACATTTTCTTTTTTATTCAGCCGGAGCGTATCGACCCGCCGGACCCGTCGCGACCGGACTATGACATCCGCGCTGACGTGTGGTCGCTCGGTATCTCACTCGTCGAGCTGGCCACCGGCGTCTTCCCCTACAGGGACTGTCAGAACGACTTCGAGGTGCTCACCAGGGTGAGTCTAGTCTATCTGTAGCGGACTGGCTGTTGCCTCCCCAGCTAGCAGGTCTGCCATCAGGACTACGTGTGGACCTCTCCTCCACCGCCTCACCGCCGTCTTCCCCTACAAAGAGTGTCAGAACGACTTTACCAGGGTGAGTCTAGTCGATCTGTAGCGGACTAGCTGTTGTCACCCCTGCTAGCATGTCTGCCACCAGTTTTTTTATGTCATGAAGCGGCAAACAAGCATACAGCTTACATGGATAATTAGAAATACTGTATGTAGTCTAAAAACATTTAAATGCAATCACAGATTTCAATGTAGATGCGTTGCCCCTACTGAGCCCTAAGGTAATTTGCCTCTATGCCGGAGACTACAGGGCCACCATTTTTACCACCTAACTAGATAGTGCTGAACACTTACCATTAAGCGGAAGTCTACTTACTACGTAATCACGTAATGCGGTGGTGCCTACACTCGCGAGCTTCGTCACTGGAATTCTACCTACCAGTAACTTAAATATTGCCTAACCTTACACTCAATGGTTAATTCAATAAAACTGTTAGATTTTTGTTGTTACATAATAATAATAGCAACCCATTATACGTCCCACTGCTGGGCACGAGTCTCTCCCCTTTTTGGGGGGAGGCCTGAAGCTTACTCCACCACGCTGCTCCAATGCGGATTGGTGGAGGTGGGTGGGTTAGTGGCCAACCCGCTGTCGGTTGTTTTCAAACCGCCCATAAGGCCTCCGACAAGGTTTAACGACTGCTATCTATCGATAGCAACCGGGACCGACGGCTTAACGTGCCCTCCGAAGCACGGAAACGCGCATTTAATTTGCCACTAGCGGTCACCCATCACACTACCCGACCGCGCCCGTAGTGCTTAACCGAGCAGATCGCTTACGATCTACACCAGCCGCTGGGCCATGCGCGCGTTGTTACATATATTTGTTTGATTATCTAATTATTGAAAAAATAATTGTTTTAGGTAATAGAAGATGCTCCACCACAGTTACCAGAAGATAGTGATTTCACACCAGAGTTCAAATCATTTGTTGCACAGTGGTATGTGTTCTTAACTTAATAATTGTTTATATACCAAGCTATGCAAAATTTGCAGATGGCACATATAAAGGAGATGTTGCAAAAATGTATGGACCTCCGGCCATGTATTGTACACAATATCATTAAACAGGCAAAATCAATATAAAAACGTTTTTTACTGCATATTTTCACTTATTTAGCTTTGTTTGCAGTTACAAAACATAATTTGCAGTTAGAATTGCAACTCAAAACTAACATGGCGAATATGCCGGGCGATGTCATTTTGACATTTTCATTTTTTAAATTGTATTTTGATTATAGAACTTGGAGAAAAAAGTAATATTTTCTAAATACTTTCAAAATCGATTGATCCCAAGTGTCGGCTGTATCGCCGCCATGTTTAACATAGTTGAAAATGATAAAATCGTTTGAATGAAATGTGGTTGTAACTCTAAAATATATTCTTGAATAAATTAATTGTATTTTTTTCGGATTCTTCTTTAATTTACCTATTTTTTGAGGACGTGTACGATCCAGAGCCGAGCTCGCAACATCTCCTTTGTATACAAAAATAATTTCTACAGATTTTTTTTTGTTCTTCATTGTAGTTTGCATAACCGCGATAAGAATTAAAAAAAAAATGCTTTATTATTAAAAAAAGTGTTCATATGATTGGGTGTGGGAACTCTTCTTTTAAGTTGTAGTAACTTGTGTTCTGTGAAGAATCCCCTCTCGTTGGCGATCATAGCAATTGAACATGCCCAGGGAGGCGACCGCCTACCTCTAATGCTTTTGTTTATGTTATATATTAAAACATTCTGCTCTTCACTATTTACCTGAGGACGAAAACACTTCTAAGGCAAAAGTGAGGCGGTACGAAAGTGACAAGATGATGTCATATTCGAAAGCTAAAGGAAAGCATAAGAGTTAGGCGGTCGATCTTTGTCACATCACATTGTCACATAACTTTCAAATATATTGTGCTTCTTTACTGAAGAAGGACGGATTTCCCCGTGGAAATAAAACACGAAAGTGCTACGAAAATTGAACGCGTTTAACACTTTGACAGACTACAGCCGTTATTATAATAAAACTATTGGAATATATTTATTTATTTATTGCCTTTGGTACACAAAACAGATTACAATCATTTACACATAAAATAACATAATAATTATTAAAAACTAGATTGCAATCCAAAATATGCGTACACATCATGGTGAACAGATAGGTATATAATCTGATTTACATCTATAATTTAAAAGGAAAAAAAAGTTTAAGTAGTTATACAAAATATTGTAGGATCAATTATTAGAAGAGCGCTATTTGATGACGATCGTAACTACGTAGCGTTTGAGGGTGTTGAATTTGTAATTAAAAATATCTATACTAACATCATTCATGGATATTTCGTTTCACGTACGACACATGCTCACGACTGGATTATAATAAGAAGTATTATTTTTAAAAACTTGAAGTGAAAATGTTTTTGGTTTACGAGTTACGCGATTTATATTAATATGAATAGTACTTAATAACAATGATGAATGTACTGGAGTGTAAGACTTTATGTAGCGTAAGCAGATCATTCTGCTTTCGCCTGATGTATAGCGGTGTAATTTTAAATTTATTCAATCGATCAGAATAACATGATAACTTTCGGCCATTACCCAATCTATACGATAATATCCTTACAAATTTCTTTTGTACTGCTTCTACAGCCTCAATGAATTTTGTAACACGGGGACCATATGCACGACCCATATTCTAAATTCGTTCGAACCAGAGTGTTAAAAAGACTACAGAAACTAGATGGATTTTTGAAAGGTTTCGTAGCTCTCTTGATAAATCCTAGTAACTGATAAGCTTTGCTGGTAATGGAATCAATGTGATCTCGGAATGACAGTTTTTCATCGAAATGTATCCCTAAATCTTTAACAGTACTTTTCCTTTCTAATGTGTGACCTAGTATATTATAATCATAGTTGGTCTTGAAACGTTTGTACGTAAAAGTACATACAAAGCATATATATATAATATATACTATATTTGGAAATGTGTTAATATTCTGAACGGCCTAATATGCTCTATTTCAATGCAGAATCAGAATCAGAAACTCATTTATTCATTTAGGGTGATAGACACCTCTTATGACATGTCAAAAACAAACAAAATATATTTAAGTGAATGACAATTAAAACGCGTTCAGGTAATATATTTGTTTTGACTCCCCAAAGGCAGAGTTTCTAAAAATATCGCCAATTCCATTACTATTGTTTGTGACTGATGTCAATTTAATAACCTATAATTATACTGTAGGTTAAAACAAAAATGAAGGTAATTGATTATGTATTTCTTTTCAATATAGGGTACCCCCTATCACGAAGAAATTCAATTAATGACATAACCACCCATTAGTTTAGTATTTTAGTGACTTACATAGTTACTACATATGATTTAGTTTTATTTTTGTTTTTACTTTTAATAAGTCCCTTATGTTTGTTACCTGTGTACCTAATATTTATTTATTTTTATTTATTTACTCTTTTTATGCACGAAGATGGTGCACATAAAGGCGGACTTAATGCCACTAGGCATTATCTCCCAGTCAACCTTTGGGTTATGAAGAGAGCGACGATGTAGGTGCAAAACGGGTCTAAATTTAGAAATAATGAGTGGAAAATGATTTGATCAAATAATTATATTAATAAATATAGTATATAAATAGATATATAATAAAAATTACATAAATACAGCAACTATACATATGTTATACATAATATAGATTATATATATGTATAGAAAGGCTTACAATTGAATGTGGATAAAACTAAAGTATTAGTATTTGAAAGAGATGAACAGAGAACAAATGCAAGGGTAGTAGTAGATGATGCAGTGTTAGAACAGGTTGATGAAATTGTATATCTTGGATGTGCTTTTAGCAAGGATGGTAGGTACACCACTGACATAGAAAGAAGAGTGCTTGCTGGGAATTGCGTGAATGGAGCGTTGGGTAAGCTGCTAGAATCTAAACATCTCAGCCAGCGGGCTCGACTAGCCGTACATAATGCTGTACTTACTCCAACGCTTTTATATGGAAGCGAGAGCTGGGTATGCAGGAAAGAGCATGAAAGTAAGTTGAACGCGGTCGAGATGAGATCTTTGCGCAAGATCTGCGGTGTATCACTCACCGATCGCGTTCGTAATGAAGATGTAAGAAAGAGACTTTGTGTGAATGATAGTATCGGTGTAAAAATGAAAAAAGGCATGCTCCGATGGTTCGGGCATATAGAAAGAATGTCGAATGAGCGAATGACTAAACAGATATACAATGCGAATGTGGATGGTTGCAGAGGCCCAGGAAGACCAAGGCTAACCTACCATGACCAAATAGGTCGAGTTCTGTCTGATGGTGGGGTCAAAAGTCTTAGGAATCGGCGTGCATGTATGAAGAGAATGATGAAGGTAGACGAGGCACGAGAGGTTTGTCAGAACCGGGATGTCTGGCGCTCTACACTCTCTGCCTACCCCGTTAGGGACCTGGCGTGAAGATACATACATACATATATATATATATATATATATACAAACACATACATACAATTCAAATCAAATATTTTAAGGAAAATCCAACGATGAATGCCAAACTTGTGACTTCTAAGAAAGTAAATTCAAATAGTGTTCTCTAATTTTCCACTTGAAGGTGAATTTACAAGTAGATTTTCTGATAGCCACGGGAAGTGCGTTCCAGAGCTTTATTGCCGAGACGGTGTAAGAGTTGGATACAAAACAAGTGTTGTGAGAGCAAACGGCCAGGATATTATCATCTTTATTTTGTTTTTGTGTTTTGTAAAATCTATTATTAGAAACCCAACCAACACATTGTGTAATGTGAGTTTTGTTATTGTTTTAACTATTGTTATTTAGTACCAGACGTTTATTGCCACTTGTTATATGTAACCAACGGAAGACCAGCGCTACACAGCACAATGCTGAGTTGGAGACCGATTTATGACAACTTTTACAAATGTGAATATTGCCGCAGTGTAAGTTTGTATGTTTATTGTTGTTGTAAATACAATATTTTCTATTCTATTCCATTATTTCTTCCTGCAGCCTGACAAAGAACTACAGGAACCGGCCGAAGTACGCGAAACTACTCGACCATCCCTTCGTGGAGATGTCCGCGCGGAGTCCCGTGTCCGTAGGCGCGTGGTACGCTTCCCTGCCACCCGTCGCCCACTCATCTCCCGCTCCTAACGGCCACATACCCCCCATGCATTTGACCCCATCGCATACTTCTAGTCACGCGCCCCCCTCGCATATGACTCCCAGTCACGCGCCCCCCTTGCATATGACCCCCAGTCATGTGTTCTCCAGTCATATGACCCCCAGTCATGTGACCCCTAGTCATGTGACCCCCAGTCATGTGACCCCCAGTCATGTGTCCTCCAGTCATATGACCCCCAGTCATGTGTCCTCCAGTCATATGACCCCCACCCATGTGACCCCCGCGCCCCCAAGCCACGCGCCGCCTGCGCCCCCCGCGCCCTCTACGCCGCAGCCCGTAAGGAACTTCGTCACCAGCGCGCAACACTGGACGCCAGACCAGACCACACCTACCCCGGCTAGGTAAGTCAACGCATATCAATGGCAGGCATCTATGAACCCTTAGGCTGGGTTAAAGTTATTGTAACATTTCACATCCTTCTCCAACTTTAACAGATTTTTTAAAGTGACACATTATGAAAGAATTTTCCGTCCACAGTGTCGCAATATATCATGCAATGTAACATAATTCCCATAGTGTGGACGGTTTGCGCGCACGAACCGTGCTCAATACGCGCACGAACAAGCATTACAACTCGTGCGCGCCGCAATTATCACTTAACATCAATGTGACCTGCATGCTTGTTTGCCACTTCAATTACAAGAAATAAATGAGGGGGAGGCCTTTGTTCAGCAGTGGACGTCTTTTGGCTGAAATGATGATGATGATGATGATGAGTGCACGTGTTAACATGAATGTATGTGTGTACAAAAAAGCTGGCGGCTGGTGTAGATCATAAGCGATCTACTCGGTTAAGCACTACGGGCGCGGTCGGGTAGTGTGATGGGTGACCGCTAGTGGCAAATTAAATGCGCGTTTCCGTGCTTTGGAGGGCACGTTAAGCCGTCGGTCCCGGTTGCTACCGATAGATAGCAGTCGTTATATCTTGTCGAAGGCCTTATGGGTGGTTTGAAAACATCCGACACCGGGTTGGCCACTAACCCGTATCACCACCAATCCGCCCCCCAAAAAGGGGAGAGACTCGTGCCCAGCAGTGGGACGTATAAACGGTTGCCATTATTATTATTATTATGTGTGTACAGAGCGTGGTGGGCGGGAGGTGCGGGAGGTGCGGGCGGTGCGGGAAGTTCGGGCGGCAGCAGCTCGCAGCCCGCCAGTCTCGAGGCTGACTTCGCCAACCACTCGCCCTACCCCCGCCGCAGGTAATCAACCTTAATAATGGCTATTTTCAATAATCAAGGATCCTGCGTTCGGTCCCCGGGCATAAGAGATACCTGTAGGTGTATTATATCTCTGGTGCTATTGGGAATATGCCATTGCCGCCCTCGAAGTTTTTTATTTAATGTGTCTCGCCGTCTATCTGTGGAGGAACGGGTGATTATGTTCCGCCGACGAAATGAGAGGATCCTTCGATTGATCGTGCTTGCATGCCACTATTGTGATATTTTATTGTAATACATGGACTTGAAGTATGTATAATTAAAAACGGTTTTTTATAATTCCAATAATTTTGTGTATTATTGATGTACATAGTAATGGAGATGTTCCAAAATGTATGGAGTTTGGACCTGCACCTTGTACACTACATTTAGAGAAGAAGCATAAAATACTTAATCATTTTCAGCTATTCAAATTGTTTATTATGCTTTTAATTTAATGTCGTAAGTATATTTCAAAAACAAGAATGTCATAGTAGCAATGTACAGTATCCAACAAGAAATAATGCACATCGACCTCAGGAAGAGACGTCGTTTTATTTGGGATCTGTAGAGCGTTATCTCTTTCGCACCGTCCCTATTTGACGTTTGTCGACCATTTTGATCAAGTTTTGACCAATACCGGACTTTAGATTCTTACGTAGGCAGTGTGCAGCAGAGATAACGCTCTATAAAGCCGAAACTAGCCGATTGACGAACAGATTTTTCATTTGCTTCTATGAAGGAATTAAAAAATTTGATGCTTCACGTATCGGTTAAATATTATTTTTAAATTGGTATTTATTAATACCTATTGGATTATGATTATAAGTCATTCTCTCTAGGTAGCTTATAACCCGACAATGCAAAAGTGTAGACCAATCCTTGTAGACCAATTTGTAATAAATGATTTTTTTGAATTGTCACTTTCATAGGCTCGATGTGTGCATTATGTCTTGGTGAGCACTGTAATAAGTGTGCGAGTGTGTGTTCAGAAGAAGGATGTTGCAGGACGCTGGAAGCGTGCGCGTCGCCGCCGCCGCCGCCCGCGCGCCGCGTGTCCGCCGACAACCGCTGGAGAGCGTCGCCCGCGGTGAGTCACGACACGTCTTATGCCGCACACACACCTTAGCGCCCTAATGCACTAGCGGTTAGCCGCGAGAGCGGGTAGCCGCGCGGCTAGCCGCTTTTTATCTCTCTCCATACCGGATCTTACATCCTCAATGACATTGAGAAGGGCAGAGGATGTGCTGTGCGCAGGCCGGAAACCAGATTGAAACGATGAAATAAGGTTATTTTTGTATTTAAAATGGGAGAATTGTTTATGAACTATGGCTTCCAAAATTTTTGACAAGAATGGGAGGATAGAAATGGGGAGATAGTGACTAGATAGGCTGGGGTTGGATATTTTAGGTAAGGGAATGATATGGGCTCTGCACCAGACAGATTGAAAAGCGCCGGTTTCTAGAGAAAAAAATATAATATGAGTAAAAATGGGTAAAAAACTATCGAGAATCAGAAGTACCATATTTCTGCCTATACCATCACATCCAACTGCCTTCGATTTTAAGGAGAAGATGCATTTTCGAACTTCGACACTGTTCACAAGAGAAAAAGAAAAAGTGTCACATGGGATGAATGGTAAGGAGGAGAGGGCTCGGATAGTCTCCGCTTTAGTAATGAGGTCTATTGTAGATGTGTTTGAAAAGTGCTTATTCAGATCATCAAGGGATAAGTTATGTGGTAAAAAACAAGAGCGGGACTTACACAGACCAAATGATTTTAGGAATTTCCAGACATCAGCTGCTGAAGAGTGTAAGACATTATCATAGATGTGGCGGCGTTTAACGGCTCTGACCATCTGATTACAACGATTCCTAGCAAGTTTGTACCGACATCTATTTGCCTCACTGCGATCCTTTTTGAAAATACGAAACGCTTTGTCGCTTTGTATTATCGTGTTTATGAAAATAAACACTCCGGAATAAAAAGTTGGAAGTTAAAGTTTAGCATAGAAGTGCATCTTCTGTTCCTAAGAAAGACCATTTTTATTCCGGAGACTTTGGTTGGCTAATTCTCCTCTACTAGTGAGGTGGCGGAGTTGCCACGTTCCGAACCTAGTTATTGCTATTTAGGGACATGCATCCTCTTGGTTGGGAAATATTTTTCTAAAAAGGGACGACCCTAGGGTAAAACAATACTTTTATAAAAAAATACGATCCGTTTACTCCAGCGGTGTGAGACGACCGTTTGATTCGAAGGCTCGCGGGTTTAATCCCCGCACCGCTTACAAAAGCCGGAGAAATCAAGTAACATACACCTTAACTAAAAACATAGAGGCGAATAGAGAACCTCCTCCTTTTTGAAGTCGGTTAAAAATTAAACAACTACAACTCGATCGCTAGGATAGTTAGAATCGCTCGAATAGTTCGTTTAGAGATTCGATTAATATTTTGACGATCCGGTTAGTCCAGCGATGTGAGATGACCGTTTGATTCGAACTCCGCACCGGGAAAAATATTTGTATGGCCTACAGATATTTGTTTCGGGTCTGGGTGTTCGTGTATGTGTTGTGTGTGTACAACGGCACCCACGACACAGGTTTATAACTAGTGTGGGGCTGTGAGCGTGAGTGTATTTATTAATGTATTTGTGTGCAGAGTTCGGGCAACACCAGTCCCATCGTGCTGCAGCGGTTCTACCACCAGAGCCAGCAGCGGCGCTCGCGGGTCGACCTGCACTCCACGCCGCGCCACCGGAGGTACTTTTTAAAGAACTTAGTTTGAATTAAATTACAAAATGCGGAAAACTATTAATGATTTTTTTTTCGAAAAGCTTTTTGTTCTTATGAATCGTATTTATAGAAAGGATCACGAAAAAGCTCACAAAAATATTATTGAAATACAAATATAGATCAGCTCGTGATTGCAGTGCCCGATTATTAGGCAGATTTGTGCTGATCTAGAAAGGAGAAGTTCCACGGTCGGCCCGCACCTTGTACACTATATTAGAAGATAGAGAAAAATACGTAGAATTATAGAAAAATACTCAAATAATTATTTGAATCATTGTTTTTTTGTCGGAAATATTTATTATAAGTAATTTTTGTATGACAACAATATGTCACCATATTGCTACTATGACATTCTTGTTTTGATGATGATGATGATGATGAAACTACTTGAATAGCTGAAAATTATTTAGTATTTTATGCTTCTTCTTTCAATATAGTGTACAAGGTGCGGGCCCAAGCTCCATACATTCTGGAACGTTTCTTGTATGGATTCCGACTGTTGAAATAAATTATGCTTCACATGTCATATCTAATTCATTTTTTTAAATAAGTCTGGTTTGTTAATTTTTATTTTTTTTTAATTATATTGTATGTGATAATGTCCATATGAACCTCGATAAAATTAAGTATTCCAAGGCATATACCTAGAATACAATACCCTAGAATCTCTTCTAAGACGAAGATTATAATAATATGTTTTATCACCAGCTTAAGCCGGGAGCACAGTACGGGGCGTTCTCCTGAGCCGCCGCCGCGGACTTCGCGACATCATCATCCCCTTCCCCATGAAGGTAATGGAATCACGACACGATATCAGAATCTCACACCCTTACCCAAAATCTACAGACTACCAACACTCAAGCAAGACAATCCATGTATTCAGTGAACTCTATAAAATATATATAATCTGTACACATTATAAAATAAAGTTCCCCGCCGCGTCAGTCTGTTCGCGATAAGCTCAGAGACTACTCCGCGGCTTTTCATGCGGTTTTCAATAGATGGAGTGGTTCATGAATTCAAGGTTTGTGTATATTTATTACTATATAGTTGTTTAAGTTTTGTGTAAATTGATTAGAATATAACGATTAACGTTGGAGGAAAAAATGAAGCCGCCTGAAAGCTCTCATCGAAGTCGCTGTCTAAACCTTTTGAGATATAACAAAATAATATATATGGGGATTTATTCATATTGGCAGATCTACAAAAACGTCCGCAATGTCATATTATTATATCTATATTTTAAGGATAGCTTTGTCGGGTCAGCTAGTTATTTATGCAACATACATATAAGTATCCCGTACGGTCCTAGGATTATCTCGTCTGAAAAATTAAGTAAACATATTTTAACATTTTTGTTCTTAGGTTTTCATATATATGTCGGCAGGAGGGCTTCTCCAGTCAGGACATCTAGGTAGTATTGTCTGCGTTTCTTTCCATAAGCTGATATGTTATTCGTGTTTGTGGGCGTCTGTAGGTGGGAACTCGAGCGGGTGATGAAATAAAGCACAGGGTTTGGCAGAAGGTGAAGCAATAGTCGTTTATTGGCAAAGATCCGCCCATTCGATTACCTCCGGCAGGGAAGAACGGGCAAGAAACCCTTCGGACCGGGAATCCACATTTACCAGGATACGATACTACTACTATCATTAGTCTTCTGCCCATTTTATTCAAAACTACCCGCGTTATATCACTTTAATATCACTGACGTTCACTGTTCTAACTGGCAGCATAACTGCCCTATAATAATTCGATTCAGCTGTGTGACTGTGACTGAATGATCGTTACTCTATGACTGACCGTCATGAACTATTTGCTAGCCTTTACAAACCCGATATCAGCAAGTCACTATCCCCCTCTAAGGTAACAAATCCAAGTACCTAAGCCGACCGTGGCGCCACCTAGAATTCTCTATTAAACAATCTAGCCTAGTCGTAATTAGGTTACGTCTCCGATAGACTAGATGGCGCTAGTAGTCACATTTAGCTTCCACTCCGACATATATATTAACACTATATTTACAGCGAATGGTAGCATGGAGTTGGAACCGCCGCCGTTGCACGATAGACTGCACCCACCCTCGCCTTTACTGCTCAACGACAGGTAAGGTTTTTTAAGCAACTTGAGACAATTGATTTTTGGTTGAGTTTTTAGGAATAACTATCAAATAAAATGGGGGAGGGGAGCGCATCACTAATACCAAAGCCGCCGTTTGTAATTTTTTAATTATTATTGTATATTTTGTGAGCGGATTTTTATTTGTTATACATCTTTTAAATATGCTTTTTGGAGTCTCGGGAAAATAAGTGTCATCCAACTTATTTTTCCGAGACGAAATGGGTTGATCAAAAAAGTTCCTCTTGAGTAGACTTCACTTAACTCATCTCAAAACTTTGTGAACTATTTAATAAGAGATCTGTTTTGATTATTTCACAGGTTATCGGAGGGTAGAAGTCAAAGTCTGACCCGAGCGGAACTACGGAATGGTTACCGCGCGGAAACACACAAACATCACCACGACGACCAGGGTAAGCTTACACACACATACATACAAACCCATACAGTGCCATATACATACATACATATTTAAAAATACACTGAACCATACACACTTACTGACACAAGATAACCAAGGGACAGATAGACATTTTGATACGCATTCACGCACATACACACACATCTCAGACATACACCTGTTTCGTATATTATGTAACCTTCTGCCCGCACGAGTACTAGTAAAATGCGCTCATACACACCACACTAAAAACGCCACACACAAAAGTCATTGCCTGTGGTACACCTATTTAGTCCAACTGGGTGAACCAGGGGGAAATTTTCTATCCGTGGTACACTTAATATGAATTGGGTGTACCTGGGGTAATTACTTCTTTCCGTTGTCCACCTTAGTTCACTTAGGTGTTCCAAGGGAAATATATTATTCCCGTGGTCCACCTGTATCAGTGTTTGCGTAGAATGCTACTTTTTTTTTGGAATTTAGAAGAATCATCAAATGTTTTCTTATGAGTTGAGTGTAATGTACAATGTAAAACGATAAATATTTTTGTAAAGAAAACAGATGGGTTAGGTTATGTAAGAACGCTGAGTACACAACTCACGAGTCGAGAGACCGAAACGAGCGAGCCGCGGCATCAGAATTCATGAAACATCATCATAATTTTGAAAAGAAAGAAATCGTTTTTTTCATTGTGTCTTACTAGCCTTTTATTCACAATTGAAAATTGTAAGGTGGACCATGGGCAATATATTCCGCTGAAATATCTAGCAGGTGGACCACCGGAAGTACAAATTTCCTCTGGTACACCAAACTCACAAGAGGGCAGAAAATTTCACTTCTGGTTCACCCAGGTGGACTAATACCACGGACAATGACCGGTTATTTCACTATAGCCTGCGTATATGTATGTGGGTAGTATTCACGAAGGCCGAAGGTTACAACGTCTTCACATTTTCTATTTTACGTTCCGAATATTTACAAAATCTTCATGTTATTATATTAAAAATCTTTACTCATAAAGCAACCTGCATTCTACTGCGTGGCTCGTAACTCAAGACAGAATCATAAATGATTCAACTGAAACCTAATTTGACAATACTAGGGGCCTCGAAAAATAAGCTGCGTAGTGAGCGTACAGGCTTGCTACAGATAAAACATTTCTACATTGTATACTATTTGAATACAAATACCAACCCACTTTAGTGTGCAATAAAATTGGATTTAAAGCCATAATTTCTCGATATGGAGGAGTTTTTCCTAAAATATGTCACGTTAAAATATTTTTTTTTGCAAGTTTGCGAGTAATAGTCGACCAAATGTATTTTACTAGAAAATTTCGAACAACTCCATAGAAAATATTTATTTATTTTTTTCATTACATCTCTTACTCTGTAACTACGGAACCCTACACTGCGCGTGGCCGACACGCACTTGACCGGTTTTTTATAATAAAATTAGAATAAATCAATAAATATCTTTTATAACAAATATTTTAAAGAATATCTTACATAAACAAAATGTACAATCTTACAACAATAAATTTGATATACTGACTTATTCTATTATGTGTATATTCTATTACATAAAATATTTGAAACGTTATAAAACAAGTTTCATGACACAAATGATGAATGGCTTTCATCCAACACTCCCTAAAGTGTGTTCGTGTTTGTACAATCATCGTCATATCAAACTATACATTTGAGAACTTTCCTGTGTCAACAAAGTATAACATAATGTTTTGTATAATTTGATGTGACTATCAACGTTAAAAGATAATCAACGAAACGGATCTTAATGGTGTAAAAGTTATATTTTTTATCTTTACGATTCCATTACTCTGATTTGGAAAAAAAATTAAACCCCCTTATTTATAAATGATGATTAGACAGCTACCATCTCTTGAAGCAATCTTATTGCAATCATACTTTGTGATGAACGTCAATGAAAAGTAAGATTTAGAACAGTCTTAATATAATCTAAATTTGCCTTGACGTCTGTAATAGATCGAAACAAAGAAAATAAGTCTGCCATGAGAGATATTAGTATTGCCCCCAATAGTTATTCTGCCCGTTGTCTTTCTCAGTTGAACAGTGAATTTATGATTAAAAGCGTTAATAACTACTGCTAATCTACATTTATGAATAAAGGGTGAAGTTTTTACGCGATTAACTTCTGTTTATTTAAATATGTGGAAGTGTAAAATATAATGTGTTGGGGCAGCCAGCCTATGACAGCCGCGTGTCGGGCCCCTCTTGTCCGCCGACCGAACCACGGAAATGATTGTATCAATACGCCCCAAGCTGTCTCCGCGTTTGCTTTTGAAGTGGACACGGTAACCGATAGTTTTATGTTCTTATTAGCTTTTCAGAATCACTTGATGTTTCACGTTTCCTATATATTCTATCTTTCCACCGCGCTCATTGGTCTTTACAATATTATAACTGCCTTACTTCAGATTTCTCCTATATTAATCTTTGCAATTGTAGATCGCGGTCGAAGCTTTGCTGTGGTAAGACGTGTTTGTACACATGTAAATTGCACGTGTGTGAGTAACCGCTCCGTAAGGCACGCACACTGACACACCGCACATTTACACATTGTCACGTCTAAACACAGGCAAATGCCGATCACAGCCGTGAATTGCTAGCACAAATATATATTCATGTTAAATAAAACACTCGGCAACGATTTTCTGTATTTAAGTGTCTTCTTACTGATCTAATCCCTGCACGGGCAGACCATTTATTTGTATAGCCTACTTGTGGCGTGTATGAATATTATTCGTAATGGATATATTAACACTCCAAATTGAACGCTCCACTCCTTGTTAAATGTTAAACATTTGTTGTAATGATAGCACCAGAAATATGTCTGACTCCGCAAACAATCAATTAGAATCCATGATTATTTAGAAGTGTAGGTCTTTCTGTATATTATGGTTATATTGTCCGAAATATACAGAAATATCTGCTTTAGGGGGTTATGTATTGTGTACTTCCTTCACTTCCTCTCATCACATTATTTCAGTAGTTGATACAATCATTTCCTGTAGCTAATTCATTATCATCAGTCACGCGTCCCCCGTCCACGACAGGAGTAACGGCAAAGTATGCTTGCGATCCTGCGGGCTTACAATAGAGAACAAATGTCGCTTACGAATGGCTCTTTTTTTTTTTAAATATATTAGCTATCGAAGCTATAAAATAAAGAAAAAAAAGTGGAAAGGATTTCTTCGCTGGTGCCACCATTAAGGCCCTAGAAAATAATAAAAGAAAAGATTCTTAAATGAAATGTTTTGAATTGTTATATTGGAACTGCAAATTTAATTTTTGTGTAAGCGTCTGGAATTCCTATTGAGTATTGAAAAAAAAGAGCCACTTGCTAGAATAAGAGACAATTGTTTCTCTTGTAACTGCCCTGTGTGCTTAGCAGCGACGCTTGCGTTGGAATATGGTGCGGTTGTGCCACACACTGGGGTACGGGATATGAGGAATTACCATCGTTACGTAGTATTAACTATGGAGCAAAACAAGTAATGAAATCACTGCAGATATTTTCTTCAGTGGTAAAACTCATTACGGCTTTTTTTAATGTAATGGAAGTGGCAAACAAGCATACAGTTCACATTGATGTTAAGTGATGACTGCAGCCTATAGACACCCACACAAAGAACAAGCTCATAATGCAGATACGTTACCACTCCTGAGGCATAAGGTGTTATGCCTCTGTGCCGGAAATTACAGGGCCGTACATTACCACCTGACCGGAACACGACAGTGCTGAACACTACCATTTAGCGGCAAGTATATTAGGTAATGCGGTGGTGCCTACGCCCGCGAGCTCCGTCACTGAAGCTCTACCACCAGTAAGGATTCATCTGAGAATTATCTAATTTCCTTAGAAAGGAATATTTTCATTTTTTAAATCCAATTAAATCATTTATTGATGCAACAGAAATGGCACATTCCCACTGCTTAATTAAACTACACAAAGCATTATATTATTATTAGTCTAGTAGTATTATTATTCTTTTTACGTCTATGGATTCCCATGTATGCTGTGTCATCATACCGCCAACTAAACTATATTGCGAATGGTTAAGCTGGTAGAGAGCGCTTTTAGCGTTAAGCTCGCCATTTGTACCAATATCATGTATGTATTGTGTGGCAATAAATAGTTAATAAATAAATAAAATGTCACTTAAATTATATTAAATGATCTTTGGTGTCTGTAAAAGTTAGAACCTGTGGTAAAAGATACCAGACTTTGATTAGGTATTTGACAGTAATTAGATGAGAAAGAAGTTTAACAATCCACAGAGCAGGTTATAATTTTCTTAGTCTCATTCAAAACTACAACGATGGCACTTCCTCACCAACGCTGTCTAACTTTTATGGAAATATATCTTACGGTAACCGAATTTTAAGCATTACTAATATCGTCTATGCTTTGAATCAAATATTATTCTGTATGTCTATACTTTGTTGTTCATATTTAGGCAAATCTGCTTCTGCTAATGGTAAGTATCACGCGCGTTTTACGGCTTCATTCATGAGATGAGACAAGAAATAGTTATTTTGTGTTTTGTCTTTATCATTTTAATTGTCAATTGGGTAATATAGAAAAAGACAGAGTGATTAGCAACTCTGTAGCTTAATAACGTTTATAAATATGGGGGTTAGTATTTTATCATAATATTAATCAGATTATTACCGTTACTGGTCAATGTTTAATGGATGTGATACTTATCATCGGTAGAAATGCACATAGTTGCCGTCTTAACTGTGTAATCAATAATTTTCCAAACTATTGTTTGTCTGTTGGGCCGAATATTGGACAAATATTTCAATTAACGTAGGTGTTCTATTTAAAACCTAAATTAAATATTTGTCGAATGGTTGGCATTCAAATGTCCGTGTACTACGTTATATGTTTAGTATCAGCTCACAATACCGATGTGTATAGCTAATACAACGATTTAGAAAACTCATTGACTGAGACATATTGAACGGGGTAAATAAATATGTTTTTTAATTATGTAAGCAATGGAAAGTGCTCACGGACACCTTATCGTGTTTTATAGGAATTCATGGATATAACAAGAAGTCCATAGTCAAGGCAAGAAACTTGTGTATTTGGACTTATATGATTTGCTACTCATTCACTGGATGATTGATGCATTTATAGATTAAGGCCGTTGTTTTTATTTTTGTCTCTAAGACAGTCCTTATTATTTACACTAACTCATCAATATAACAAATACGAAACCGAGTTACCGGCTATACACATCGTAGTAAAGTGAGAGTCCCCTGTGCTTTGCTCCCTGCCCACATCGCCTGCCATCTGTTGCTCTATCACATGCCTAGCTACACTAAACACCGGCCTAACACAGCGCTACGTTCTACTGTATCATACTATACTGTACATACAAGACGCGCTTTGGGCGAACGCTACAGACTTTTGGACCGTATCTGCTGATCTTGTAGAGCTGCTTGGAGTACCGATATTTTTTTTTCGTCGATGTCATATCGCTTTGTGTGTTCGTGGTAAGGGGTTTAGTTGATTTGATGTATTTTAAGTTTAGTTTTACCAACAAATGCACAGCATAATTGACGTATATTTGTACGTTGAACATTTTATTTCATCGTATTTTTAAATGTCCCGAATTTGGACTCAAAAAAAGCGCGAAAACTTAAAAAAATAATTAAAAGGTATTGGTTTCGAGTCTTCGTAAAAAAGTATCGATATTATCGTCGATATTGTGTTCTAATCATGGAATATATTATATGATCAGTCCGTTTAAATTTTATAGACAGATAAATAAAGTTATATAAAATTGAATTTGGAACCACAGAATTTGACATGAAATTGGTGATCATATTGGTGATGTTTGTGACGTAAAACAACACCTCCTTCCTTAGCATTCTCAATATATATTTACTGTTAAATAAAAGCTTCATAAAGCATATTTTTAGGTTATCTATGAGTTCTATTTATCTCTTCCTATATTTAAATTTATTCTTTAGTGTTCATCACATTATACATTATTAAAGCATCACTTAATAATAATTTAAAAAAAAATATTTTTTACGTCGGACGGTTTGAACCCTAACAGTCCTGATTCCTAACGAAGTTAGCAACCAAGGTGCCGGACGAACTCCTTAACTTTCCATGCTGTAATGGAGACAACATCCGTTGGCAATGATTATCTAATTAATCAATAAAAATACAATATCATTATTATGTCTCCATACCCTTTCCATTTTTCTTTCAATCATCATAATTATGTACTATGTAGAATGTTCATGACATTGTCGCGGGTGGTACAAGAGTCAGCTTGCAGCGCTTTTAGGCAGGTGTGGGTGGTAATCACGCTCATGTCACCCGGTCATAGCTTAGCATCTCACCGCGGCACGACCAGGCATATGGTATGGCATACGAAGCTATTTGGTTCAGAAGGTGCTTTGGTTTTCATCTTAAATCAAGTGGACACTCGAAACATGCTAGATATCTTAAAGAACAACTTGACGTTGAAATGTGCACTGTTAAAACGAATAGTATGAAAAATGTTTACTAAGAATTCGGTATTGATAGATTTTACTAACTAAGATTAAGCCATAGTTGAAAAAGTTTACACGTCGTGATGTCATGCTGTTAGTTGTAGAGTGTGATATGCAATTGCCACGCAAATAACATGAATTAGACATCTTTAGAAGTCAAAGAAGAAATGGATAGAAAAAAATGACGGGCCGGAATCGAACCTGCGGTTCTCAGGATAACGAGTCCAGATGCATTACCACTAAGCTATCGAACCGCATGTGTTATTGCGAAAAAAAGACATCTCCAGTTTCTCTTGTAAACATAAGTTTAGCTATATTATTCTGTCTTAATCTTATGTTTTATTCGTCTAAGCAAAATTTAACAAAAGTGTTTTCGTTTTTTTTTTATTTATGACTGCGTAGTTGCTCGTATACGTACTAAGATCATTGAAATCGTATCTGTGCTGTAATTAAATACTTCTTGTAGTATAGAACTCATTGTTCGCTGATAATGATCTGAATTTGTATATGGGATCCATAGAACGAATAACACAACTTGTGATTTTGTGATACACATAAATAACAAATAGAGATGGTTAACAAGGACAGAGATGTTTCAATAGTCACATTGTCACATAGATTCACATAATTATTTAGGCTGATATGACGACACTACGTGTAAATCAAATATAAACAACAGCAATAAGAGCCGAAATGAGCTTAAAAAATATTTTTCACTTTTTTGAAAACCTTGAGCATCAGAACCAAGTATCTTGGACCGGCGGGCGGTAGTGGGGTGTTGCGGGGTGTGGAGAGGGGGGGTGGATGTTGAGATGGCGGGTGCCGTAGGCTGGCTGCACTCGCTGGCCGGGCTCGTGAAGCGCCGGCTGAGCGGGTACGTCAAGTGGCATCACGTTGCAGCGCGCCGAGACCCCGCGCACCACCTGCACCATCAGAGGTCAGTATACAACGCTTCATTTTAATAATAAATATGTCAAATAAATGGAGACAATATTTCAATGTCATAGAGCAAGGAGGGGAGTGGCTAACAAGTATACGGTTCCCATTAATGATAAGAGAATACTGTAGCCTATAGATTGACTACATAAAACATAGAGCAACTGGGCCCACCGGTCGCGGCGGACTGGAGGGGAGTAGCCATAGCTTTTATTACCGATGCAAAACAGTCTGTCATTTTTTGCGGAGGGAAATACGTGTAACACACACACACACACGCTACAAAAATCGTCTATTACTACGAAACTCACCTCGACTTTAACAAAATGCATAAACAATTTCACGTACACATTTAAACATCTGGGCGACAGGCATAGGCCCATTTGGGCTTGTACTTTGACAGAGGGGAAAGCCTGCATATGGCTACTCCCCTCCGGTGTTGCTCTATGACATAAAAACTAAAGATTTTATCACCTGACCGAAACACGATAGCGCTGAACACTACCATAGCTGTAACTCGCTGGTGCCTAAGACCGCTTGCTCTACACTGGAGTTCCACCATCAGTAGTAATAACCTCCAGAATAATACTCTGTACGCTTTATTTACTAAACTACCAAAAAACCACACCCGCGATGATAAAAATCGTCTAGTTTTGTTTTGTGCCTGTTCAAAGTATTATTTTTTTTAATATACGACGTAGAGTATAAAAGGTTGTTAAATATAATAAATGCCAGCCAGTGCAGCAACTTATGCTGTACGTTTTTTTACCACTTCCATTATGGTGAGTATATTTAAACTGTTGAATTTGGTGCCACCATTTGAATGCCGAAAGCACTGATACCAGCTTTGGTTGGGTCAGTACTTTATTACGTATTCTGTCGCTTGTATAATGAAAGTGCCGCGGCTCTACAATGGTAAGTGCGCCGCTGTCCCATTTCTATCTTGGGATATTGTCTCATTTACTTAATCATCAATCAATACCCGAGTAGTTAGTTTCATCCACAGAAACTCCCATGGCCGAACAATTCTATTCTTTTCCATAATTGGACCTAAAGCCGGGTACACATTGGTGCAATGTAACATGTAATGCAACATGCAATGCAAGAATTTGACGTCCACATTGCTGCAATGTATCATGTAAAGTAACAGAATTCCCATAGTGTAGAGGCCTTGCGCGCACGAACCGCGTCTACTACGCGCACGAACAGATTGTTGCAACTCTTGCGCGTAGCGACCCGAAATTTGTCGGTTTTTTCCCCGAACACAAAGAGGCGCGCAGTATGCGCGGAGCGTCAGTGTGGACAGGTTGTGTGGTGTGTACGGCTAGACGCGCGCGAACATGGAACAAGACGACGCTACTAACTCTGTACGCCACCAACGTCGATGTTTTCTGCGTTTTATCACATGATTCACTATTAATAATGAAGCACTGACTATCATCAGAGCCCGCAATTGGTCGTCACGATCCATTCCCTTGCGTGTTCTTTTGCAGACTGAGCGATCCGTTCGCGCGCATCTCGGAAACAGATGTGAGTAGGTACATGCGCGGTTCGTGCGCACGTTGTGCGCGCCCCGCGTCTACACTGATGCAATGCTCGTTTCGTGTTGCATTGCATGTTGCGTTGCAGCAGTCTGTACCCGCCTTAAGACTTTCACTCTTATTCGATTGAAGATTGGTTGAAGTTTGTAGATTAATGTCTAACAGATTTTTTACTTTCATAAGCCTAACGCCATTTTTTGTTTGCGTGCCTTAATAATACCGTTTACCGTGTCCTCAAAATGTGTGTCTCCTTAATATGAATTAATACATTTAAAGTGGTTCTGTCAATGTTTAATATGAATTATCAAACGTCGTAACTGCACTAGTCTACGAACCCTAAATAAAGTCGATATGTTGTGTAAATAAGCAATTGGCGATGCGCCGTGATTGCTGACACAAAGAATGATTCTCCAAATTACGCTGAAATCGGATTGATTCTTTGAAATTGGATAAAAGCTCAAAAAATTACAACTACGGGCGTTTCACTGTTAGGTCTTGTCCATTTCGAATTATTTTTTTGGCAAAGAAATACATTTCGATAGCATTACATTATAATAGATTCTACTCCGACAAAAACTCGTATTATTTATAATTATTATTATCGGCACTGATCTTAATCTCTGTCATTTACCTGGGCAGAAATACATTTCCGATCGCTTTATCATTTCATCGGCTTCCAAAATAAGTTATTCCACGTCTTGAAACACTAAATATGATTACCCAATCATGATTTAAAATGTCGGAATGTGTCCAGATGGGGCACGAGCGAGAGCTGGAGCGTGCCGGGGTCCCCGCTGCCCCCGCGCGCGCCCCTCCCGCGCCCCGCCGACTAGCGCCCGGCCCGCCGCCGGCCTCCCTCCGGGCTGCCTGGCTTCGCGCCGCGCCTACACCGCCTCCCCGGCCTGACTCTGCGCCTGTTTTCATTCTGCCTGCGTCCCCGGCCTGACTGGACCTGTCTACACACACTGCGTCATCGGCGTGTCTGCACTTAAATTCGTTCTGCCTGCATCGCTGGCCTGATTGGACCTATCTACACACCTCGTCACCGGCCTGACTGCGCCTCTTTCACACTGCCTGCGTCAGCCTGATTGAGCTTATTTTCGCTCTGCGTACGTCGCTTTATTGTCGCACTCAGAGACGTTAACTTTAACGGCTCATAAGTAGAAACTAGGAAAACAGAATGTGTACTGTATAATAATGAAGACCTGGTCTAGATTTGATTTTTGCTGTTTCTAGAAACTTCTTTCTGACAAAGCTATATGAGGATATATTCACACACTCGCGTTCGAAGGCGAGGACAATTTCGTTAGCTCAGTTACCAATAATAAATTAAGCGCGTGTTTAACTGTGGACTACGTTTTATAATAAAGCAGGTTTTTTATACTGACTTTCGATATTGACTTTTTATGTTAAACGTAGATTAGCCAAGGAGTAAAATTTGTGTTTGTCATATAGCAATTTTATAAATAAAGAAAAGACACTATATTTTTAATCAATGTTGTCTTTTTTATCTATTGCTTACCTAGTCTACGTTTATTATTTAAGTCGTAAAAAAATATGTTGTATAAATACCCTTTAGCCTGAAATTGCCTTTATTTGAATAATCTTCGCCTTACTTTGATCAAAACTTATGACTGTGCGTATATCCAGTATAGCGGCTATACAGAATTTTTGTAAATTTTGCGTTATAGAAACATGGGACCGGCTTTTATGTACGATCAACAAATGTTTTTGTTTATTGTATCCTGTATCAGTGGAATAGCCCTGTTTCGTCTCGCTCTAGTCAATTCAACTATCATCAATTTTCATATAAATATTATCAAAGGTATATGTAAGATTTGGCAATTCGTTCTTTCAATATATAAAAAGAATTGGATGAAAATCCAATTTGTTCCGACAATAACGTGGTTCTTATAGTGTTAACGTACAAATTTTAGTACAAAAGTAGATGTATGACAATACTAATAGAGTAAATCGCTTCAAGTAATGTTAAATGATACGTAATCGTTCAATATTTTGGCGCTAATCTACCAATTCGAATCAGATTTTAGACTACATCTTCATCTTTAAGAATATATAAATATTGCTTGTGGTAAAGTTCGGAAGATTTGATTTATGGAGGAACGGATAGTATGTAGATGTAGCTCTGACGTAAGGGGAAGATCCTCCGACCAAGCGAGGTAAAAGCGCCGCCTGGGCGACTGCGGCCGAACGATTAAAAGTTTGGAAGTTTTGTGCCATTGAATGCCTTTATCGCATCACAAATAAGACACCTACGGGATCTACCGGACGTTTCTTCGATGGTAATAAGGGGGCAACTCGTTAAAAAACTTCATAAGTGCGATTCAGCTCGTCGTTCATCATCGTCCGTTTAGTAAGGTACTTGTGTTTCCTCATTATTGCACTAGATGGCGTTCGATAATATATTATTGCCATAAGTATTATCTTGGCATTATAAAGTCACCGAAAATAGGTGAAGGAATTATTGGCCAATTTCGGTGCTGTATTGAATGAAAGACGAAACAAGGCTAGGTCACAATAATCAATTCTGCTTAGAACTAGCTGTTTCTATTTGTGATTTAAATCCGATCACTAAAACAGCAAGAAACAAACTAACGCTAAAATAGCTAGATTCAATGTTGAAAGTTTTTAAAATTCATGTAAGGAGTTATTGTAGATAGCTATCGCAATTAATTATATTTCCCGTTGTTTAATGGCTCAAATACTATTTTATAATTTCTGAAATGAGAAATGAAACCCACATTCACATTATTTAAAATATTGAAAACTAGGCAATACTGTTATACAAATGTTCGTCATTGGCAAATGCCATCTTGAAGAATCATAACAAAGTGTAAATGTGAAATTAAGAATGAATACTAACTAGGCGCGGTCCTAGAGGTGGTCGCACGAGTCATAATGCCCTCACAATCAGGCAGTTCAAATTCATATGAGATAGGGTGCGATACGGGACTTCGAAAAGTGTAACACCGAATATCAGGTCCCCGTAAGTTCGCTAACACGAATCACGTGACAACGAATGCACGGTACAACGAAAAACTTAGCACCGAATGCACGCAACCCCGAATAACACCACCTCTATTTCACTATAATACGAATCACTTGAAAACGAATGCACACCACCACGAAAACTTAGCACCGAATCACCGAAAAAATTAGAGTTTCTGTTATTCGTGATCGCGTGGATTCGGTGCTAAGTTTTTCATGGTGGTGTGCATTCGTTTTCAAGTGATTCGTATTATAGTGAATTAGAGGTGGTGTTATTCGGGGTCGCGTGTATTCGGTGCGAAGTTTTTCGTTGTACCGTGCATTCGTTGTCCATGATTCGTGTCAGTGAACTTACGGGGACGTGATATTCGGTGTTACACTTTTCGAAGTCCCGTATCGCACCCATATCAGATAGTATCAAAATCACACGCATGCAAGTCAAGACTCCCCAAAAATTTGAATGTGCTACCGATGAACTCTCCTAAAATCTTTGTATTAGACATGAAACTTATAGACCTACATAGAAATATGGAGACCACAATTCGGACAAAAAATTTAGTCGTACTGATGTTCAATGTTTATTGAAGTGGTTGAATCTCAATGGATTTAAGTATGTCATAGACAACATCCATTCGCTATATAAATATTGACTAGGGGCGGATTCACCATAAGGAAGAGAGGATCGGACCACAGTGATAGGGACACAGATAGTATTATATTGCGTCAAATACATATTTGTAGTGTTGTCTCCATATTTATTTTTAGCTTCATGGTCTGCCATGCGACCGCCTGACCGCCTATCGACATTGCTATTGTCGTTGTCATTGCTGTCAAATTTTCATGTCGATTTATAGCTCCTTTAAAAGCAGTAGTGATAATCTGATCGGTTTTCTTGCTTTCGTAGGTGAGAAATGAGCGATAATGGTAAATTATTTCGATTATTGTTATTAATTGAAATAAAACTAGTTTTCGGATTTATCTCGTGTATATTAAACTAAAATGATTATTGAATTTAAATCCGAAAACTAGTTTTATTTCAATGAGTGCAGCTCGCGAAAACCTAAGAACATACTATATTGTTATTAAGTTAAAGCAAAAATCGACATGAAAATTTGACAGCAATGACAACGACAATAGCATTGTCGATAGGCGGTCGCACCCCTGGAATTGATCTTGACTTGACTCTGCTCTTCTTCACTAATCTTCATCATATTTATGACCGTACACGGAACCGACAACACCAAATTATGTTCAACTATGTTGTTAATGTAAATATTTGTTGTAAGATTTGCTTATTTGAGAGATTTGTAGTTATCATATTGTTATTATTATGTACGTTTACAAAATCATACTAAGACAGCTGTATGGAACATTTCTTTGGAAATATATTTCTGTCTATGTATAATTTTGTGAATAAAATATAATCAATTCAGTACAATGAGCCAAGTGCATGAAGTTTATACAAGATGTAAACTCTTTAAACATACATGTGAGCCAACATTGTAAATTAGACTTTATTGTCACACTAATAAGGTACCGACGTTATCTACAACTACCGGACATTTCTTCGATGATATATAAGACACATTTACGTACGTGTACGTTTAAGTTACAGGATTTTTCTTTGCCAATTGCGTATTATTGAAAAAGACGACAGATTGATTAGCATCACTAAGCTAAAATACTTTTATGAATAAGTGGCAAAGTCTTTGATTATCAGATTTCAAAAACTATATTGAGGTGAGTTTTTACTAGTGCAATGTTATATAATTATACCAAACCATTTTTTTGTTTGTTGCACTTGGCTCATTCAGTATTTTGTAATGTAAGTCAGGGTTTCACCATTTCGAGTCTTGTCTAGTTCATTTTAGCAGTGTGAACCTGACTTAGTCGTGATGTAGTTATTATACAGTTATTGGAGTGTTAATATTGAAAAGATTCAGTTCTGTGGGACGCCGACGCAATATGAGTGTTACAGAAGTGGTAAATATCTCCTTCAATAAGAAAGAACTAAACATCGGTTTACGGTGTCTAAAATACTAGCTAAATCACCAAAATAAAATTTGAATTCGAACCAGTAGTACCTTCCTGAGGGCTTTGACCAAACAAACAAACTCTTCAGCCTTTTCATCTTAGGATTACCCTTCGTTGTCGGATTTTCGTTCCTTATTTTATTTATAAATCCTTTGACATACTCTCATGTGTCATTGCGAAAAATACAATAAAATATAACAATGCATAATTAACTGATTAATTATTTTCGTAACTGCAATTTTGATACATATTTTCTAAGATGATAAACAAAGAGGTATTCTGAAATACGATAAATTACGCCAGATGAATGAATTGAAAAAAGCGTTATAATTTAAAATAAACTTACAATTACCTTATTTTCATTGTTGAAAACCATATTTGTTGAATAAAGAATGTAAAGCAAGATACAAAATCTCCCTTTGCCTAATTAGGTATGATTAAGATTACCTATTAAAACAAAGAATGTTTTAGTAATACCACCACAATGTCTGTACAAGCATATTGCGACACCGTTTTATGGAATTGACAGGTAGGTCGGCTTCTAACGACTAATTACGTTAATATGAGATACGGTTTTATAAATAGATACCCGCACCTGTCGGTGGTCACTAAGATTATAATATACTAGCTTATTCACGAATATAACACACATTTGAAAAGGCAACCTGTGACCTGTAACTGTTAGATATGAAAAAAAATAATCTTATGTTTCGTACCAATGTAATTGAATATCTGAGGAATGTGCCCTCCGACCAGGCGAGCTGATAGTAATGTAGTAATGTTGGTAAGTTATTTAAAGGGCAACTCTTGCGAAAATTCGTATGTGCGATGCAATTCGGTCATACGCCATCTCCCGTACTTTACAAGTACTTGTGTTTCTCCAGTGTTCCACTGGCGCCTTATGTAGTGTACGCTAAATTTTTTACTCGGTATTGTTCCTACACTCTCGACTAATGCTCGACTTCCATTAATAACAAATATTGATATAATTATTATAGTCTTAGTGAAATTACAGTTGAGGGTATATATTTCTAATATCGAATCTTATACTATTTTAGTGATGTATCAAGTGTGGTAGCGGCACCACGCGATTGTATAGATTTACGTCAGTGGCTCACGACGTGACCAATTCCTATTTATTGACGACTATAGTGCAAAAGTTTGTAAATATCGTGTATTATATAAATATATTTTGTAAGTGACAACGCAATACTTAAGAGCGAAACCATTTTTCCTTAGATGGGAATTAGATTGTAATATTTTATTAGTTCGATGTTGGTAATTTCATTGCTTTTTTGTTTAGCTGTACATTTTATGTTTGACCAAATGTATAGATTTAGTTTTGTATAAATCGTTTGATCAGAAATTGTTGATTTGGACTTAGGACCAGTAAGTTATTTGGGTCTAGCCGTGTAGCATTCTGAAGTTGACCGTATTTTACTAATTTAGCTGACTTCAGAATGTAACAAAAAAAAATTCTCTTTAACATTAAAAATCTTTAGTTTGAGATGTAAAAGTTACGCTGAAAACTATTAGGTCCTAATTTCTTTATTTCGGTTTTATCCTCTGATATTTGCAATTACCACAGCCTGTATATTAGAGATAAAGATACACATTGACACGGTTTGATCTGTCGCATTGTTCTATAATAATAATAATGGCAACCCATTATACATCCCACTGCTGGGCACGAGTCTCTCCCCTTTTTGGGGGGAGGCCTGGAGCTTACTCCACCACGCTGCTCCAATGCGGATTGGTGGAGGTGGGTGGGTTAGTGGCAAACCAGCTCGCCCGCATCATTCTATTGTTAAACTGTATTATGAAATAACGTGGCCTTACACTACCGAGTGCTATTCAGTGTTTCTTATTGAGAACATGTTCTTAAATTCTTTTTAATCATTGGGAATGACAGTGACATCGTATACCTTATCCAGCTCGTTACCAATCCCGACTTAGCCAAGAATAGTCAACAATTACTTAATGCGTGCCTATCTTTTTCAGTTGAATTTGTGATTGTGTAACATGGAAAGAGGCAAAACATTTTATTAACTATTTATTGGTTGAGTGGAAAAGATCTATAGTGGAATTTTGACACATCCATTATCGTTTGTAATAAATAGTTTGCAATTACGCTGGACTGACTTAGTTAATCACGGTGTAGTATGTTCTCATTGAATAAAACTAGTTTTATTACAATAAAAAAAAAACATTTTTATTTACCAAAATCAAAAAATACAGATGATGACATAAAAAGATATAGGTAATAACACAATACTACAAGTAATGGTACCTTATACTAGGACAATATTCTATATAATTACTTTGTTGCATAAATCTGTATTTAATTATAGCTCTGTATCTTAAACTAGGGTTACCTGTATTTTAAGAGACAGACAATGAGTGTAGCTCGCGAATACCTAAAGGTAAAACTAGTTTTATTTCGATAATCTTGGTTTGTTAATAGACGATGACCTTTGTATAAATCTTTGGCAATATAAGCTCATCAAAATAATATATCCACTTAGGATACCATCTAGAATATTTCGTCACTGTTCTCTGACAAGTTTATTTACGTGTATATAAGCCATAAAGGTATTATAAGATAGAGCAGGGGGAGCCAGGTTTTCAACTGTGCCTTGGTTAGGAAGAGAAAATGGATAGCTATACTTTCTCTATAAAAATCTCTAGTTGAGCATGTGCAGTTAGTGTTAAAGGAAATAGCAGAACGATTTCACGCTTTTCCTTTACCAGAGAATATGTAATAATACTACGTATAGAATGGACACTTCGACGTCCCGCCCGATTTCCCCGCCTCACCCAACCACCTGCCCTCTTATGGGCGCAATTGGTATTTTCTACGTGCTACGCACACAGGTGCATGTGTATATGTAAATACACGTCCTTGATTGATGTCTGTGTAATAGAGACCAAATTAAGCGTTTGTATGGAATTTTAGCGGAGTGTCCGCGGTGTACCTTTACTGTGCATATATATAAATAGAGAAAGACGGACATCGCTTTCTACCCGTTGCACGTGTAGGCCAGGCCATGTACAGAAAGAAGCATGAAACTCTCCTGCTCTATGTTTAATATCTCTTATTGATTTCCAATATTATACAAATCATCAAAATAAATGTTTCCTATATCTAGAATGGATGATAGGCAGTGAGAACAGTGTTTTCCTTTGTGTATATAGAAATTGGCGATTTGATGATATATTTAAAGCATCCAAAGTGATCTAGCTTTTGGTAATGAGCGGTTGAGTCGTGTCAATGTGGACTGCATCTTGTTTACTTTTATAAATTATTTTGTGGAATTAACAGAATATTTAAATATATTTGACATTTCTCATTTTCTTTATCGGTATCGTTCCAAGTATAATTTGGTCTATTTTTCATTTATTATTGGCTTCATAAAAAAAAGGATTGTTTTTTTTTGCATAATCAACATCCTATTTGTTAATATCGATATATTAATTTTATTTTGGTATTTCAACAATGCAAGTCCGCATTGACGAATTCTTGTATATTTTTAGTTGAATGGTGTATCGTGAAAATATGATATATTGCGTATTGTGAATAGGATTTGGTAAGAAGTTGTTGAGGGTAGAGAGAAGTTAGCGATGCACCGCGTGCCCCGTGTTGGGCGCCACGGCTCAACGCCTCGCTTCACAATTTCGTTTTCTAATAGATAAACTAATGACAGATAAATTAAATATCATCCCTAAAATAATATCTTCCAAATATAGTTTTTTTTATAATGTTACATCAAAATTGGCCATTAAATGTGAGACTATTTCAAATACAAAGATACAAAAACAGATTATACTCCACAACACTTACCTAGGTGAAAGTAGGTAGTGGTCGATCTATTGTCAGAATATTCAATGTCTTTCTAACTCTTCGTGAAATATTAACTGGAACCACATACTTTAGAACAAGTCTTCTGAATACTTCATTGTACGAGATTTTTACTAAACGTTCTCACAAACCCAAATGCTGGCCACACCTTACAAAACGTGTAATTTTAATGTTTGTATCGAACATTAAAGGTTAGATTTATAGTAGTAACACACGTCGGGATTCTGTACGGCGGACCCAATCCTCCGACCAAATCCGCGCGAGTGGACTTGAATAATAATAATAATAATGTCCGCCGGACTCCTCTACACACGGCCAGATTTGATTCAGAGCGTACTGAATCCGCTATACGCTCCGTACCAAATCCGGACGTGTGTTACTATAACAGACTATCACTTTACTTTCAGCAAAGTACGCTTACAACTGTCATAACTCATACTTTACTGAAAGTTCTAAGCATACTTTGCTCAAAGCAAAGTCGTAGTGCGGTCTTAAAAGAATGGATAGAAATTGGTTATTTTAAGAGTGTGAGCGAGACTTTGAGTCCGCGCCGCGCGCCCCCTAGTCCGCACGCCGCGCCGTGTATACTTCTTAGCAGTAAGACCTGACTATATTTAAAATATTGTATTTAATTAAACAACGATTCAGTTTCCTTTGTAATTATTACTGCGATAATTATCATTTTACTGTGTATGTATTGTAATAAATGTGGATCAAATTTTATTATATGTTTGATTTTCATTCCCCGGATTTTCCTTACGAAGTGTAGTTTTCAAAGTTAATGTCGAAAATTACTTCCTAGAATTTGTATCAGAGCTTATTAAATACTGCATTGATAAAAAGAAATATTCAAAGTTGATGGTAGCTCGCCTGTCCTAGGTCCCCCCCTCCCTCCCCAAACATCTAACCCGATGGTCGAAGAGGGTAAACAATGACGTGGAGGCTATGGGCTAGAGTGTGTGTCGAGTGGGTCGGTACCGGTTTCACGATAGCAAGCGAGTCACATCAAGCTCTGAATGGCTTCTCAGTTATAATGCCATTAGACAATTCCGCCCACGAGTGTATAAATATAAGACTTACAGAAATATAGCTATCGATTAGTAGATTATTATCTTTTCTTCAAGAGTAAGTATATTTTCAACAGAGGAAAACAAGGAAGCTATCAATTAGATGTGTATTTTTTATCTATGACCACTGATATGTTTTATTCATCGACTAAGGAAGGCTGATTGGTCTGTGGTTTTACTGGATGGTCTGATTTTCATGATTTTTTTCTTAATGGGGATAGAGTATACTTCCAAGGTGATTCCATTTGCAAGTTACATCAGTGTAGCTTTACTTTTTAATTAGCTTTAATTATTTTTAATCCTTTCAGTCACTCTTCGACGGTTTAATATTTTTGTGTAAAAGTGATTTAGTATTTTCTTTTAAAAAAATGAACTGTTTGGTTCTACTACAGCTCTATACTTTTAGTATTAGGAAATCTATTTGTGTCATATCGTTGGGTGCTCTTGGCGAAATGAAACCGTTACTTAAAATAAAATAGCTTTATTGTTATATAAACATCTTTGTACAATAATTTGTGTTTAGAAATCAACAAACTACTTACTATCTAAGTACAATAAATAACATAGCGTCGAGTGGTATGGTAACATGTGAAGCGAGAGATCTCAACTATACATCCTTGAAAATAAGATAACGTATATTGACTTTTCATTGTGAATTTATGTTTGTACATTTTACTATCAAGGACCTGGCCGCTTGACTACCGGCGCCTTATGCGACGGCAATAAAATATATATTTGATTATTTTAGGTTAAGCGGAGAGTTCCCTGACTACATATCTCTGCAAAAAAAAGAACATATCGTTAACACAAAGAGAAACATAGTATTTCCGAACCTACATAATTTTGAAACAACAATAAATAATTAGGGAGGTTCAAAAAATAAGAATTTGAACAATAAGTATGTAATCACTTTCATAAAAAATAAATAGTAATGCTCGCCGTTATATTTACTGGCGATAAAGCTGGAAGGAGCCGTGCTTTTCTCCTTTTCCTTCCTTTTCGTGTTTGACTCCGTTATTGAAGGAATGGCACAGAGGAAGAAATAATATAAAAAGATCTAAGATATTATGATTGGCAAAGCATCTGCATTGAGAAAAGGGTAGTATTTATTAAAATTTGTAGATCTCTAAAGATTGCAGCATTGTACCATCAATGTGAATCTGTTAGGCGGTGTATTCGTTAGGTTACAACTTTAATTAGGTACTTAAAAATATTACAGAATGATGCACAGTTAGTGATGCCGCTCGATAGGCTTCTATCGATAGCGTGGCAATAGTGAGACTATCGATAGTATTGACTATCAAAGTTCAATACTATCGATAGTATTGGTTGTAACGATACTATCGATGTCCTAACAATGCGCAATGCAATGATTAGAAGAATTTTGGTAAACTACCCAATAAAAAGATTTTGGTAAGATCTAGCTTATGTTGACGTTAATAAAATGGTGTAACACAAACATATTCCTATCAAATTAAGTACATCTAATACATTCTTTGGCAAGTGTTAAGATAAATTAGACGAGATGAGATGAGATGACAATTCAAATGTTATCAAAATGATAAGTGCCAGCTGCCGCTTCGGCACAATGGCTTCGTGTGAATGGTATTTGTACATACCGTTACCATACAAATACCAAATGAAATCAATGCATCTGCATTTGGATCTCTGGTTGTTGTGTAGATGTCTATAGGCTGCAGTCATCACTTAAAATCCATATGAGCTGCATGCTTGTTTGCTACCTTGGTTACATGAAAAAACAACAAATGAACAGATGGAAACGCACACATATAGGAAACAGAAAAGGTATACAACGTGTAACAGGATTAAATGTACAACCCGAAACTAGTTTGTTCAGAATCGATAACGGAATCGATTTCAGGTATTTTTGATATAGGTAATATTTTGTCCCAAAATTAATTACAATTAAGGAAATTTTGGTCACCCATTTGATGAACAGTTAATACAAACGAAAATTTTGGATAGACTAACGTCTATCCAAAATAAAATACTAGTCTCAACAAGTTTATTACAAGTCGTTGAGACATGCATGTCATTATAAATAATAATTTAAGAAATAAAATAGTGGAAATTAATCTTATTACTAGCGAGAGTTAAATGTTACGCAGGTTATGCTACATCACATTGCAACAGTGTGCGTGTGTGAGTAGGTTCGTGTTTAATGTGCGGCCGTAGGTAGAGGTAGGCTAAGTATGCATGGGGTGTGCATATTGTTCGTACAAATTGAGGACAACTAATTTCTTAAAAAAAGAAACAAACATGTAATTTCAGTTCATATAATATTATGATTATAACTCGTTTTTCTAATTTGGGTGTTAAAGGGTGCGCATTATTCCCGTTATATGTCGTATATACTCGTATATTACACAACATATCTATGAATATAACACGCAAAATAGTGTTTAAAAATAACGTACAAAATTTAATTCACCCTACGCGAGACTGTAGAACACAAATCGTTTAATAAAATTAGGTTTACACTATGATCTCTGCTTTAACTTTGTTACACATGTTACATCTAGTATTAGAAATGAACGTGATCTTTACATATTAGCAATTACTGAAACATTTTTATAGTATAAATGTATTGAAAATATGAGACTTGTTTGCTAAATGGCACAAGTCCCCGTCAGAAATATTGTGTCTAGTGCCTCACAAACTCAACACAGACTTCATTCACACTGATACAAGTCAATACAAGAGTATAGCAAAGACGAAAAATATGCATTGAATTCTATATAACATTCCACACATAACTGCGAATTCGCATCGCAAATATCTGCGTCTCGCACGAATACATCGCCTGCGCCGCATCGCAGTTTTGTGTGGCCGCTCTTAGTCTGCCTCTAATCTTATTGAAATGTCTAATAAGGGTGCACTTAGCTTTATTATAACATAAAACTAACAGTAAACTCTATATTGAATTGAATATACATGTCCTTAGCTCTATACAATATTCACTAACCGAAGTATACATAAAATCTCATACCTTTAAACAAACAGGTGCTTATATCTGTAGCTGTCTTTATGTATAAGATTATGAGAACTATTTCACTATTGAGTACAATTTACGTAACTTATGTAGGCCACTAAATACTATATAGATATACTATATAGATATATTGCTACCACGTACGCACCTTGTATTAGCAAGCAAAGGTGTATTCATGCATATGTGATAGTCATATTGTTAAATAGCACATGTCATGATATATACGATTGGGTCATGTCATATATACTATCGACATTCGACGGGCCTATTGCGAATCACATAACTTATTTTCCTATCGGGGCAATTTAGCTGGTCTCGATAACTCGGGCTTAGAAATAGTGCCACTAACCAACACTAAAAGACAAAATTAGATAAACAGGTGAGTTATAAAAACATTAAGGTATGGTACAAAAATGTTGCAGTATATAATCATCTTTCCCAAAAGTAATCTTAATAAAAAACGTGAACATAATTGTAAAGCTGTGTCATATTAATAAAAAATATATTCATGAAAACAATTCAGGCAAGCACATAGACAATCATAATTTAGGGTCATAGCTCACTACAGCCACCCGGCACCCGACCAGCACCGCCTCGTTTTACGGCGTCCACTCGTTGCCGACGGGTCGTCCACGGGTGAACGACGCGATGTAACTTGTGAACCACTCGCAGACCGCGCGCAATCTTGACTTGGGAACAGCGAGTTGGCAATGCAATGTCAACGCAAGACAAGCCAGTGGTCCACTCGTCGTGGACCGCGCGCCGCCCACGCGTTGACCGCTTGTGATGAGGCGATACAGAGCTAAGTTGATGTAATGAGCGCAGATCGCTCGAGACGGTCGGGTGCCGGGTGGCTCTAATGACCCTTAAGCGTTTAAAAAAAGTTAACTTGTTAACTTCTTACAATTTTTATCTGCAAGGAAATTACTAACATTTAATCAATGAACAGTACAAAACAACTAATTATAATTATTTATATATTTTCAAAGCTAACAAAATAAAGTTCCATTAAAAGCTCAGATTTGACTAGATGAACAGTATGTCAATTTCTAATGATACAAGATATTTTTAAATAATTTATCCTTTGTGTATTTATCTTTTAACGCGACCCACGGAATTGCACCTAAGTATCTTGGTTGACATCATTTTCATAACGCATTACATTGCTATTTTCACATAATGTGATAATTACGATAGTTCCAGAAAAGCAGCAATGTACTGCGTAGTGTCTATCAAAGTGATGACAACAAAGGATAGACAATTGTCAGTGGGGTTACACTCCTAATAAAAAGGTTTTAATATAAGATAACCTCTGAAAATGAGTAACAATTATTTTAGACCTTTAAGTAACTAGATCTTGTATTTCCTATCAGGTGCGGATATGTCTACGTATTTGTGAGATTTTTATTAATTTAAACTAGTAAATAAACTTATCATACTCGCCCCATTAACCATCCAGCCGGCGCATTGCGTTGTAGCCATCATTTGAAAGCTGCAATGTACTACATTGCTGCTTTAAGATAACATGATAATTACCATCATTTTGGGAAAATAACAATGAATTGCACAACGACTTTCAATTCTATGGCAACTGAATTAGGTAACGGCCTCAGGTACGACATTTTATATAAAATTATTTAGATACTTTTCATGCGATATTTGTATGGCGCCATCTAATCTCTAATTCTGATGTGGTATTTTTTACTTGAAAGTCCTCAAATAACGTGAAGAACGTCGAATAGCGATCGAAGATATATTAGGTTGGGGAAAAAGTTTCTTCGCATTTTTTAAGATAATTCAAAACATTTTTTAATATAGTTTATTTAAATTTAACTAAAGTATGTATGTACCATTTTGTTCGATAACCTTTTGCCATCTTGTAGGTAGGGACATGATCCCATTGCTATAAAAATTTTGGGACTTCTCATCAAAATACCGCGACAAGTGGATTTGGCAGTCCTCTCGTGATGTTAACCTAACATTGCATAAAGAATTCTGAAGAGACCGAAACAGGTGGAAATCTGAAGGTGCAAGGTCAGGACTATACGGCGGATGCATTAACACCTCCCAGCCAAACTCTCTTAATTTTTGCTGAGTGGCTATAGATGTGTGAGGTCTAGCGTTATCATGATGAAACACCACACCCCTTCTGTTGATCAATTCCGGCCGCTTTCTCTCAACTTCTTGCTTTAATCTCATCAGTTGTTCGCAGTAGAGTTCAGAATCGATAGTCCTGCCTGGTGGTAATAGCTCATAATGAATAATGCCCTTCCAATCCCACCACACACACAACATCACCTTATTGCGAGTTAACCCGGGTTTCGCCACAGTCTGTGAAGCCTGACCGGCCTTTGACCACGACCTTTTTCGCACGTTCTTGTCGTACGTGATCCACTTTTCATCACCAGTTATCAGCTTCTTCAAAAATGATTCGGTTTCATTACGTCGTAATAAAGAATCACAAATGAGTACACGGTTCATTAGGTTTCTTTCAGTGAGCTCGTGAGGTACCCAAATATCGAGCTTTTTTTTTGTACCCAGCTTTTTTCAAATGCGCCAAAACTGTTTTGTGATCAATTCTCAGTTCTTCAGCTACGTCGTAACTACTGATATGTCGATCTTGCTCCACTTTTTCAAAAATGGCATCCATTTTATCCGTAATAGGGCGACCAGAGCGAGGTGCATCTTTGACATCAAAATTTCCGGATTGAAAACGCTTAAACCAAATTTGTGCTACTCTCACAGACACTGCACTAGGTCCATAAACATCGCAATTTTTTTTCGCGGCTTGCGTTGCATTTTTACCTTTTTTGTAGTATAATTTTAAAATGTATCGAATTTCTTCATTAGATTCACTCATCTTGACAGTACTAAAAACAAATGAAAATCACACATTTGCCTAATTTGAATTTGGAATTATGTTTTTTAAAATTTCAACTTTCAATGATACCAAAACCAGCCGGATACAAATACTACAGCCAAAGAGATTTTATTACAAGTTCATACATACTATAATGCGAAAAGACTTTTTCCCCAACCTATTATTAAATCTTTTCCATAACTACTTCCTGCATTAAAACTCAACCCAGGCATGGCGATTTCGGACATAACCAGTTTTTGTTTTCAAGTTCGGTCCTGAGTTTTGATTTGTTTTAATAAGAAACTACGAGTAACCAAAGAGTATATAAATACTACGTAAGATATTGGTCATAACAACTATTATCTAAATATGTCTGTCTAAAACGACCGATTTTATGACTGTCTACATGTGTAGACAGCCATAAAATCGGTCGTTTGAGTGAATGACGTAGTATTCAATACGAGTTTATATTCATTTTTTTTTTAAATTCACAATCTGTCTTAACTTTACGAGCACTTGAAATATTTTATTTTAAAATTATATGTTATTTTTTTATAAAACAGCCAACAAATACAACAAAATTGACATCATTATATACATAAACCAACGGGCAACTATACCAAATATAAACAAAGACAGGTCTTTAATATAAAGTGACGCTGTCAAAGAAATGAGACAAAAAGGGATAAATATTATAATCTGTTTTACCCTTCATAAGGCGCCACCTAGTGGAACACTGAAGGAACACAAGTACTTGTACAGTACAGAAGATGGCGCATGACTGAGATCCATCGCACATACGAAGTTTTCGCAAGAGTTGCCTCAAATGTTAATTCCCACCGTTAATCGTTGGGTCGCGGCCTGTCAGGCGCTATCACCTCACCTGGTTGTAGTGTTGGGTAGGACACGCTTTCAGAATGAGTTTGTAAGAGGAGCCTCTTTTTTGTACTGAGCCAGTACTTTGTCCCACTTCAAATTATGTGAGGCGATGACGTAAGGCGAGGCCGCCGACGCGGCGAGGAGACGAAGTGATTTGAAGCATCGCGGTGCATTTGAAGTAACATGACAAAATTTGTTGCGAGACAAAATTTGTACTGGCTCTTACAAAGTGTGTCTGACTCACATTTTGTAAGGGACAGGACAAATTATGTCATGCGATATATTTGAAGATTTTGAAGTGACAGAATGGATTTGTTTGTACCTACTAAACATACATACATATAGTTATACATACATTCTTTGTCCTAGTCACACACGTCACACTTGACTTAAGAGTACAAAAGAGCAAAGATTACCGCGACATTTTAATACGCGGCGCTTATTGGTCTGTTTTGAGGAGTAGTAGCCCTATTGTCCTCACCTCAGACCAATCACGTTACACTTTTTGTCTTAGTCACACACGTGACACACTACGTGAGAGTACAAGACCAAAGAGTAACGCGTCTTAATATTTGAAGCAGTACAAATTATATTTTTGTCGCGTCCTTACAATATCAGGTTTTGTACGGGACAAATGTAAGGCCTCTTGTAAGTCCTACTCAACACTACCTGGTTGGAGTCAACCTTTTCGTCAGCGGAACATTTCCACCCACTCCACAATCCCGTTATAGTCAAATCTTTTATATCTAAGTTCATATACTGGGTGACTTTTTTTACCGTCTTGAAAAAAATAGGGCGTGATAAGCAAATGAAATAAAAGCCTATGGCATAGATATTTATATTATTTTTTTATATTTTCTAACTTCATCTGAAATTAAAATTTCATTAAACATTTCTATTCATTATTCTATTACCTACAAAACTTGCAAAAACAGGATCGTGTCAAGTTGCCGGCGTTTGTTTGTTGAAATTCAGTGTTCTAAAATTGAAAATAGAATAATTAATAGAAATGTTTAGTGAAATTTTAATTTTAGATGAAGTTAGAAAATATAAAAAAATAATATAAATAACTATGCCATAGGCTTTTATTTAATTTGCTTATCACGCCCTATTTTTTTCAAGACGGTAAAAAAAGTCATCCAGTATATACAGTTACCCGCTGTTTTGATTAAAATTATTTTATTTTCAATTCTTTAAAATATAAATCGCCTAGAAATGTGGCAACATTCTTTGGCCTAATTCGCTCATATTTTCTTCCAAATAAATATAAAACTAGCGATACAATTAAAAACATTCAACAATAAAATTACGTCACTGACTCTGTGATAATTAAAATAACTTTTTGTTTCTTCTTTGGTAAATAAAATCTGATTTTAAAGACCTATACTACACGATTTATTGTGCCTTGTCTCTCCTAGGCTCTATTTTCTATTTAGTGTGCCTCTTATTACTCTTAATATGTATATAGTATAAAAGCACACTGAAACAGACCGTCTCATTTATTTTTCTTTAAAGCAGAGTACGAGTAATCGGAATTCGATAGCCCTGTTTAGGGGCTTAACTCCCTGTTTCCTATTACACACTGCAGCAATATCCAGAGCTCAAGACATCGTGTAGATAAGCCTTTAACCGTAAACTTTCCTAATTACTAAAATAGTAACTAAATATCTCTGGATATTTAATCTATGTGTAGCCATTACTGATTATTCCATAGATTTATCTTACAAATTAGTATAATATATCTATGGATTATTCAGCGAGTATTCCCACACTATTTTTTTTAACTTTCTCTTATTTTTTTTCCCCCATGAAATTTAACTTTCCATTTCTTTTCGAGAGCTACGTTTATAGCATTGGATGCTATGACTAAGGCTCCATCTTTTCTCTCTAGATTAAATCTAATAAGTCCGCCAAATATAACATATCAATTTTATTTTTTGTTTACTTTACAGATAAACATTATATGGTAGATTGATAATTCGGGCTTGTTCCACTTAACGCGTCATTCCACTTTCAACGCTCGAAATATTTTGTCGTTCCACGTGACGAAAGACGAAAACGTCATTATTCTCAGTCACGCCGAGCTTACAACGAGTTATTTAAGAAAAGGTGCTTCGAAGACAGTTAAAACGTTCAATCCATTCCAGTTGGGTACGTTTGTAACGCTTACAAGCAAGAGAACGGAAGAGTTCGGGGTCATGATTGTTGTGCTAAGTGGAACCTACCCTTGCAACTTGCATACCAAATCTATTGTTACCAACATTCAATTAAAACTGTTAGTTGTCGCGGAGGCTCATTTATAGTTAACACAACCAATTAAATATTTTGTATTTGTTTCACTTGTCAGCGCCACTGCAATAGCGTCTTCATATCTTAAGTAAGAAATGGGGTGAGTCAATAACAAGACATCATAATAATTAGAGTAGTGTTGTGATCTATTTTATAAGTAAGAGCGTAAATATGGTAATAATTTAGTGAAATAATGTTTTCTGTCTTCTGTTCTTAAAATTCTCTGCCGGGCCTATTATGTAACTCACATTTCACAACAGCAAGTTCACATTTGATAGGCACTGTACTGAGTACATTGCTGAATTGCCGTAGCGTGACAATTGCCATCATCTCAGAAAAACAGCAATGTACTGTGTACTGCCTATAAAATGTATCTCAACCGAGTTACATAAAAAACAGGCTGGGCATTTTAAGATCTTGGTAAAACAGATTTGTTAAATATTTATAAGTTTTGACCCCTACTACTCCTGAAGCTATTTGTAGATTGCACTTACCAGACATACATCATCGCTTTCACTGAGCTTACAAAACTGTAATTTGCGCAATCAATAAAAACGTTAACATTAAAAAATAAATAAGTACTCTAAGAGATTTGGCTTCCAAAGCCAGAGAGCCTTAGGCTGTGTCTAGGATACTACCATCTAAAGTAAGTTTGCGGGTTTAGTGCGGACGTCCGCTTTTGCCGGAGCGCTGCGGACTGCCGGGCCCAGAGCCCAGCCCCGGGTAGTCCATACGCAGCGCCTTGTCTTCGGGACTTCGCTTCAGGAACTCCGATATGTGCTGGACGATCAGGTCGATGGCCACTGGAAAAAGAAAACAACATCATATTATAACGCGCACATATTCAAGGCTTAAGAAGTTAGTTATACATACATAATCATTTAATTGTCATGTTTTAAGCCAATTAGGCAGATGTAAATGTATGCATACAAAGAAGTACACATTTTAAGGGAGTAAGCCTATTTATTTTAATGGAACACCTTTATAATCTCCTTGTTGCTGTGATATTTACTAACTGAAAACGGATAATACTTGTCTCACTCGGTAATTGAACCGAAGATTCAAGCCAAGCAGTCGGTTCACACTACAAGATGAGACTTTAATGCAATAGTAGGTACCTTTATAAAATGTGTAAAACGTAGGCGTCATTTGAGACCACAAGTCTATTGATAAATAAATACACATGGTCGGATAAATTGGCATTAAACATAAAGGCGCGTACAGACAATGCATTAGACGAGCCCGTTGGTCCAGCGGTGTGTGACACCCGTTTCAACCGTATGACCTACAGATATTTGTTTCGGTTATATTATGTTGTGGGTGCACATGGGCACCCACGACATCATATGTTAGTTATACCTAGTGTTGGGCTGTGACTGTAAGCGTATATAGAGTAGGTATGAGCTATAAGGCGCTCATCGCATGCCTCGCATCGCAATGTGGAGACAATAGTGGACATTCATAATCGTGGTGATGCAAGTGTTTACTCGAGCAAAATTTATATCAAGGCCTGCACGACACATTGTTCGCAATGTCTGGACCCACTTTATAGTTTACAATAAAGCCTTAATATCGTTTGAAATCAATAAAGAAAAACAAACATTAATAAAAAAACCATTTCTGATACATGGCACCATGCTCACAGTCTATTCACCGATACAATCGTAAAGGGAAATTCGGACTGGCATCTCATTGGTCGTAGATAAGGAACATAGGGTGCGTACACGATGCGCATTTATACCAGTCCGTTTTCAAAAAAACTACGATATGCAACATGTAGAATAGTTCTCTTGAAGCTACGCCTAATGCATTGAATAATAATAATTTTAAAAACGGTTGCTACAAGTTCGGGCGTTCATTGGACATCCGTTTACAAAATAGTAAAAGAAAAGAAGATCAACGGCAATCTGTGATCTGATCTCCTTACAAGAAATAAACCACGTCCGACAGTTGCAGAAAAATCTGATAGTTTGTCACACAAGTAGTTAATAGTCTGAATTAACATATAACATAATAATTGTTTATTATACAACATGTAACGGGAATAATGCACACTATCTTACACCTCGATATGAAAATCGAGTTAAAATCATAATACATGAACTGAATTTTTTTTTGTATAGGTTTACTGTATATTAGTCCATGTATGTAATATTATATATTAGTATGTATTAGTATATATATATTTTAATTCAGCAACGTAACTATTTATAGGTACATATCTATTTTAAATATAAATACTTATATTTTGTGTATGTTTTCTATTATATGTAGGTATATAAATATATTATTTGATTAATGATAATATTTTTAGCTGTCCCTCATATTTTCACTTTTGTACCATTGCTGCACCTACTTCGTCGATATCCTCACTACCCGAAGGTTGACTGGTAGAAAACGCCTAGTGGCGTTAAGTCCGCCTTATGTATAATTTCTGTGCATACATAAAAGAATAAATAAATAAATAAATAAATAAATTACATGTTTATGTATTTAATATTATTAATTTAAGAAATAAGTTGTCCTCAATTTGTACGAACAGTATGCACACCCTATGCATACTTACCCTACCTCTACCTACGGCCACACATAAAACACGGACCGAAATAAAGTGATGTAGCGTAACTTACGTATCCATAATTTATTTAACACTCGCTAGTAATAAGATACAGGCTCGCCACCTGTTACATGGACCAAAACGTAACCGGCGAATCGTGGGTGTTTGCATGTATGATTGAATGCACCTCTGCCTACCCCTTCGGGGATTACAGACGTGAAGTTACGTTACGTTAGTAATAAGATTAATTTTTATTTTCCACTATTTTATTTTTTGAATTATTATTTATAATAAACAGCACGTATCCAAAATAAACTTGTTGAGACTAGCAATTTATTTTGGATAGATGTTAGTCTCATTTTCATTTGTATTGACTGTTCACACACACAAAAGGTGACCATAATTTACTTAATTTTGATGAACTTTGGGACAAAATATTACCTATATTAAAAATGTCTGAAATCGATTCGGTTATTGATTCTGAACTAACTAGTCTCAGGTTGTACATTCAATCCTGTTACAAGTTGTATACCTACTATACGTATTGAATCGCAGATTAAAAAAGTCCAAAGTCGGTCATATAGCTAAAACACACTATAGAACCGCAAGCGTAAGCTAGTTTAAAATAAATTTAAGGAAGCATTTTAAAGGCAGCTTTATATTTAAAAAAAATGGTACCGCCTATTGACCAATAATTTCAAACAAAGTTATTCACTAGCTCAGAGCACCCCAGAGCATAAATGATAGTTTAAAAATGTAAATATCCATTTGATACATGGGACAGGGAATGTAATGAATATGAAAATGAAAACTACAATACAAGGTTGCAAACACTTTATTGGTATAAACTTGGGCGCAAGCACAAATGCGTCTCAACTAAAACTAAGTAGAACATAATAACTAAGTAAAACATTTTTCATATTATCTATAAAATATATATCTACTACGTAGTAAATGAATACATCGGATTTGTGCTAATTGTGAACATCCTTTCAAATATATTGCTTTCAAGAAGTGTTGTAATTGACCATTTAGTATAAATACACATTATGAGAGTCGTAGTTGTTAATTGGAACTAAATACATGTGCGTTGCGTACTTGCTTTTATAAAAAAATCCCCCATAATAGAGCAGGAAAGCTTATCCATTTAGTTTTTCAGTATTGAATTTGTGCATGTTATAAGAATAGGCCCCAGTTATTACGTTTATTGCTCACTGAAGAATTATTTTCATATCTTAGTCAGGTCTATCATATTACTACTCACATAAATATCCATATCAACTTTGTAAGTAACAATCATATCGGATTTTATTACCTTCTATTTATTTATATATAGAGACCGGAACGAAACCGGCACGAAAACTAACAGAATATGCAACATTAAATTACTATTTTTTTTTGTTCATTTTATTATTCCTTAAGATCTAGGTTTATTGTTAGTAAATAAGTACTTGTGTTAAATATTTGTCTTCATAATTTATTGCTTTTTAATAAAATTAAAAATACTATGAAGTTTTAGATTTTTTATTACAAAATCAACATTTTATTGTATTTTATCAGCATCAATTAGTAAACTATCCATTGATAAAGGATATTAATAGTTTATATATTTATATATTAGTACTAGCGGCCCGTCCCGGCTTCGCCCGCGCTGCTCTGCTCCTATTAGTCATAGCGTAATGTAAGCTATCCTATCTCTCAAGTTGGATCGAACTGCACATGGTGTGCGAGTTTTATTATAATCGGTTACGTGGTTTAGGAGTCCATTGAGGACAAACATTGTGACACGAGATTTATATATATTAAGATTTTTGTAAATATTAACAATCAAGTATTGTTCTAAATATTCAGTGGTATATGTCTCCGATCATTCAACATATTTTTATAGGTCGAAAATGATCGCTCCACACCTACTGAAGTAAAAGGGCAGAATTTGAACTCTGGTGCTATGTTAGCGCTTATATTTTCTGACAAAACTTCCGCCGGCTAATTAATAAAGCTATCAATTTGATACAGATGTTCAAAGCCTGGATTATTGTTCAAAATGTTCTCAAACTTTCCATAAGTCTATGCGGCAACGTAGAGTAAATTTGGCGGGTTTTTTCATTGTTTGGATGGATCCACTCAATGCCAAACCGTGAATTTCAAGCTTTTTTATACTTTCAGGTATGCGGGAGTGCACTGCGCTCGAAAAATACTGTAAATTATAGCATAACATGCATCATCACTAAATCTTAGGAAAATATGCTATTAGCGCTGAAAATGGCTTAAATATGCAAATATGCAAAAGCTTATTATCCGGTCTCTATTAATATACATCATGACATGTAGTGAACAATATATTTGAAAAAATGTACGCAAATGTGTCTGTTACAATTATGGAATTATATAGAATTTGTAAAATAGTAGGTACAGAGCTCAACCATAAATATTGCACATCGAGCCTAGCAAGGACACTTTGGCTTATTTCGGGTCTGTAGAGCGTTATCTCTTCCGCACCGTACCTATTTGACGTTTCTCCACCATTTTGATCGAGTTTTGACCAATACCGGACTGTCAGTGCTTACGTAGGCAGTGTGCAACAGAGATAACGCTCTACCAAGTCGAATGGAGCCGATCGTCTCTTTCGCAGGCTCGATGTGCAATATAAATTATTGTGTACTGTACATGTACTAGTGTACCAGTCTTAATACGAAACATTACAACTATATTAGTGGAACTCGATATAATTGGAATTAATATACATATTATTATGTATGTCTAACTTAATAATTCGTCCAAAAACTAAAATTAGTTGAACCGTACACACGAAATTGGCTTAAATATCTTAAATGTATTGTCTGAATCTGACATTTTTTTACAATACTAAAGTAATACAATATTCTTCACGCGCAGACTATTTTTTCCCTCTAAGAATAATATTATGTTGATGCCGAGGTTTTTGAATATAAATGTTGTTTAAAACTCTAACCACTAAAACCATTCTCTATTACATTTTTTTCCATCCAAGAGCATATAGATTTAAATGCTATCACCATTGTAGTAAAGTACTTAACCTGGGTTGCACCAAGATATTTGTTAAAATTAAAGTTCTTGTAACATTTCACATCCTTCTCTAACTTAAAGAAATCTGTTAAAGTTAGAGAAAAATGTGAAATGTTACAATCCTTTTAACTTTAACAAATATCTTGGTGCAACCCAGGCTTCGTTTGTTTTTTTTTGTCATAGAAATGCAATATCAAACTCAGGATTATAGGTACGAGCAATTTAAAGACATCGACATACAAAGTACAGGTCTCCATGCTGGTGTGTTGCCACTCGTGAGGAATATGTTTTACCCTTGTACGAGTAATTAGGAGGTACATTGCCACCAAATCGAAATATTCAGAGCTGATAGAACCAAATATTGCCTATACCCTCGAACTCAAGCATTGGAGCTCTACCAATAGTAATGTTATTCATATTCTACATTGATGATTTAATTTTATACTTTTACGCATTAATTGTCAATTTTCTCGGCATACTAATATTATACTTACATTAACAACGATACATTTACAAGTACAAATATATTTTTGATATTTTTTTCTTAAGATACAGTTTTTATATTTTGTATTTTTTTATAGGTTTTATATTTTATCACATTTGATCATTGGAATTCGGAAGGAGATCTGCTTTACACAATACAATTTTTATGGTTTAAAAATACATTTTATTAAAAGATCTAATCACAGATTACAACAAAGAAAATTATTGACTTAATATTGTATATTGTTATCCATATATATTATTGTGCGATATGTTGGGTTGATGAACCTTAAATGACAAATGCTAAGTTAAATATTCGAATCAGTGCATACAGACTTGAAACAAGAAACGTTATATTATGACTTCATTGAATCAAACAAAACAAATCAGAACAAAAGTTTTATAGAATATTATAAATTGCATTAAAATCAAAAATCCATATTTCCAAGAAAAAAGGAAATAGTCTTCATTTTTTTTACTTGGGACGTTCCGTTATTGCTGTTGTCGTTGATTATGAAAAATAAATTATTCTTATGCTAAAATTTATTTATTGCGCACACACCGACCGTTTATAGGCATATGACGATATGTAACAATGCCAATATTGCTTTTAAAAGTTACAGTATGTAGTATATGTATGTAGTATGTATATAAGGTTGGGGAAAAAGTTTCTTCGCATTTTTTAAGATAATTCAAAACATTTTTAATATAGTTTATTTAAATTTAACTAAAGTACGTATGTACCATTTTGTTCGATAACCTTTTGCCATCTTGTAGGTAGGGACATGATCCCATTGCTATAAAAATTTTGGGACTTTTCATCAAAATACCGCGACAAGTGGATTTGGCAGTCCTCTCGTGATGTTAACCTAACATTGCATAAAGAATTCTGAAAAAAGAGACCGAAACAGGTGGAAATCTGAAGGTGCAAGGTCAGGACTATACGGCGGATGCATTAACACCTCCCAGCCAAACTCTCTTAATTTTTGCTGAGTGGCTATAGATGTGTGAGGTCTAGCGTTATCATGATGAAACACCACACCCCTTCTGTTGATCAATTCCGGCTTTCTCTCAACTTCTTGCTTTAATCTCATCAGTTATCAGTTTGACGACCCGGTTAGTCCAGCGGTGTGAGATAACCGTTTGATTCGAAGGGTCTCGGGTTCGATCCCCACACCGGGACCAATATTTGTATGGCCTACAGGTATTTGTTTCGGGTCTGGGTGTTTGTGTATGTGTTGTATGTGTACAACGGCACCCACGACACAGGTTTATACCTACTGTGGGGCTGTGAGTGTAAGCGTATTTATTTATTTTATTTATTTATTTATCAGTTGTTCGCAGTAGAGTTCAGAATCGATAGTCCTGCGTGGTGGTAATAGCTCATAATGAATAATGCCCTTCCAATCCCACCACACACACAACATCACCTTATTGCGAGTTAACCCGGGTTTCGCCACAGTCTGTGAAGCCTGACCGGCCTTTGACCACGACCTTTTTCGCACGTTCTTGTCGTACGTGATCCACTTTTCATCACCAGTTATCAGCTTCTTCAAAAATGATTCGGTTTCATTAGTAAAGTAATAAAGAAGTTCGTCGAGTTCATCGTAATAAAGAATCACAAATGAGTACACGGTTCATTAGGTTTCTTTCAGTGAGCTCGTGAGGTACCCAAATATCGAGCTTTTTTTTGTACCCAGCTTTTTTCAAATGCGCTAAAACTGTTTTGTGATCAATTCTCAGTTCTTCAGCTACGTCGTAACTACTGATATGTCGATCTTGCTCCACTTTTTCAAAAATGGCATCCATTTTATCCGTAATAGGGCGACCAGAGCAAGGTGCATCTTTGACATCAAAATTTCCGGATTGAAAACGCTTAAACCAAATTTGTGCTACTCTCACAGACACTGCACTAGGACCATAAACATCGCAATTTTTTTTCGCGGCTTGCGTTGCATTTTTACCTTTTTTGTAGTAAAATTTTAAAATGTATCGAATTTCTTCATTAGATTCACTCATTTTGACAGTACGAAAAACAAATGAAAATCACACATTAATATGAATTTGGAATTATGTTCTTTAAAATTTTAACTTTCAATGATACCAAAACCAGCCAGATACAAATACTACAGCCAAAGAGATTTTATTACAAGTTCATACATACTATAATGTGAAAAGACTTTTTCCCCAACCTATTACGTGTAGGCATTCTATCTTGTTCAATCAATGCACAGAACAGGCCCTAGCATTAAATATTACACATCGACCTTAGAAAAGAGACTTGGCTAATTTCGCCCCTGTTTTTTTAAGTGGCAAACAAGCATGCAGTTCACATTGATATTAAGTGATGACTGCACCCTATAGACACAGAGGTCAAAATGCAGATGCGTTAACACTTTTGAGGCCTAAGGTGTTATGCCTCTATGCCGGAAATTACGGAGCCGTACATTACCACTTGACCGGAACACGACAGTGCTGAACACTACCATTTAGCGGCAAAATACAGCGTTATCTCTTTCGCAGACTACCTATTTGACATTGGTCGACCATTTTTCAAGTTAGGACCAATACCGCACTAACAGTGCTTAACTGCTTATGTTGTGTATGTTATGTAGGCAGTGTGCGAAAGAGATAACGCTTCACGAAGTCGAAACTAGCCGATTGTCTCTTTCTTAAGTTCGAAATGCAATATTTCTTGGCGAGTCCTGTCCTTCCTATTACAAACCGTATGGTATCTTATCTTAGTCTACAATAATTTGGGCAAATTATGCAAAAGATTAAGGCTGGGTTGCATCGTCTTCTTTAGCTTTAACAAATTTGTTAAAGTACCGGTTAAGCAAAAAATCAGTTACACCATTTGAAAATTGTTAACTGACGTCATTACTTGGACTGCTAACCGTAACCGGCCGAGTTGAGCTGGTTGTTGAATGTTAAAGCTAATCTCAATTATCTGTCAGATAGTGAGGGTGAATTTGTCACGGCTGAACACTTTAAGAATGACAAAAAAAGCCGGTGCAACGCATTTCGCTGTCACTGCTAAAGTAAATGTTACTATTATTGTTAAAGGAGATGTTGCGAGCTCGGCTCTAGATCGTACACATCCTCAAAAAATGGGTAAATTAAAGAATCTGAAAAAAATGCAATTTATTTATTCAAGTATATATTTTAGAGTAACTACCACATTTAATTCAAACGATTTTATCATTTTCAACCATATTCAACATGGCGGCGACACAGCCGACGCTTCTTTAAATTGGAAATCGATTAGTTTAAGTTCTTAGTATTAACACATGAAATCGATTTCGATAGTATTCAGAAAATATTACTTTTTTCTCCAAGTTCTATATAATCAAAAAACAATTTAAAAAAATAAAATGTCAAAATGACATCGCCCGCCATATTCGCCATGTTGGTTTGAGTTGCAAATAATATTTTGTAACTGCAAACAAAGCCAAATAAGTGAAAATATGCAGTAAAAAACGTTTTTATATTGATTTTGCCAGTTAATGATATTGTGTACAATACATGGCCGGAGGTCCATACATTTTTGCAACATCTCCTTTGACAAAAAAACCATAGCTTTAACAAATATTCTGATGCATCTGAACCCTAGTCACTACAATAATTATCCAAATTGTGCAAAAGAATGAAATAAAAAACTAACATTACCACAATGGAATACTAATAAATTAAACAATACTCTTAGTCAGGATTAGTAATCCATATTTAATGTTATATTTCATACAAATCAAAGAAAAGAAAATCAAAGTAATTGTATTGCACAAACGAAAATATCTGATAGGAGACCATTCATAAAATACGTTCGTATTGAGGAGGGACTATGGAGGGGGTGTTGTCAAGTGTGACGGTACATGTTAAGATAGGAAAAAGAGAGGAAAAAGCGTGACGAAGGGGGAAAGAGGTCCGAAAATACCGATATTTTGTGTGACGTATATGAACAGTCCCCCTAGGTAGTGAAATATAAGGCGTAGTCACATTTTAGCAAGTTTTTTGGCAAGTAACTTTAAAAGATGGCGCATTTGATCTGGATTCCAAAATGGTATAATACTTGTTGCATTACTTCTTTGTTGAGGAAAAAAAAAATTTTTAACAGAACCGGGTTTCAGGCCAACTCTGTTTAATTATTAATAATTATAACGTAAACGAAAATGAAGACCAAAATTCAGTAGCCGGTTTTTTGTAAACGAAAAACAAGTATATATTATAAGTCACCAAGAAGTCTGGGTACATGAATAAAAAATGTAAAGAAAACATATATATCATTCACTTTCTAATTGAATGTAAATAATGGACCTACCATAAATCTACATTTTGTGATCATAAACAGTTTCGTACTTTCTGTGTATCAATGCTTATTTCTAAGGATAAAGCCGATTCTATGTATCTTCACGCCAGATCCCTTACGGGGTAGAGAAGTACTATATTTCGCAAAGAATACACAGTACGAATATTAGTCAAAGTCAAAGTCAAAGTCAAAGTATTTTATTGCTTTCATGTACAATTGTTGAGATGGAAAATATTTTGTGAATACAATCTATGATCGACATGATACCCGTTGGGCGTAGCAATTTATATAACACAATTTATCTTTTAAATAAATAAGTAAGTAGTAACAATGTCCAATACGTAGGTATTTCTAATTACAAAGAGTGAATGTGAAACAGTATTACTATATAGGTATATAACTATTTGTCACTGAAAAATTCGTTCAAAGTGTAATATGTTTTTTCTGTCAAAAAGTTTTTAAGTAGTTTGTTGAATGAATTAAAATTAGGTTGTTTTTTTATGTCATTTGGAAGGTGATTGTAAATTCTAATTGCGCTTACGTACGGACTACACTTATACATTTCTACTCTGATATTTGGCATACAAAAGTTATATTTTAATTGATGTCTAGCTGTGTAATGATTTTGTGGCTTTGCTTTTTCAAATAGCATTGGATTTTTCCTCATAAATTTACATAATTCTAAAATGTAGAGGCATGTTAATGTTAATATTTTTAATTGTTTGAAGTGCTGTCTACAAGAAGTTGTACTGTCAATATTTGATATAATTCTTATTAGTTTTTTTTGTTTTATAAACAATTCTGGTACGTGCTTACTATTTCCCCATAAGATAATACCATAGTTAAGCCAGGAATTAGCATACGCGTAGTAAGCCGAAATAGCTGTTTTATGATCTGTACTCCTTTTTAATTCATATAATGCATAGGTAAAGCTAGACAATTTTGATTTTAATTTTTCAATGTGTGCTTTCCAGTTAAGATTTGAATCTAGTTCTATACCTAAGAGGCTACAAGACTTCACTTTTTCCAGACGAATTTTATCTATCTTAAGTTCTGTGTTCAAAGGTGTTTTTTGGTGTGGCAAGAATTCTATTAATTTAGTTTTAGTATAGTTCACCAGTAAATTATTTTTATTTAACCAACTTACGACCCTGCTGAAAGTTTTAGTCAAGTTATTTTTAAAATCTGAGGTATTGTTATATTTGAATAACAATGAAATGTCGTCGGCGAATAGTAAGCATTGAGTGTCAATATTTTTAGATAATTCGTTAATATATATTAAAAATAATATACATCCCATGACACTGCCTTGGGGTATAGAACCATTCATTTTATGTACACTAGATCTGTAATTCGTAACTTTATTGTTGTAAGGATCGCAATAATCAATTTCTACATATTGGATTCTATTTTCTAGATATGATTTTAGCCACTCGTATGGGTTTCCGCGTATTCCTAAGTCATATATTTTAGATAACAGGATATCGTACCTTACTCGATCGTAGGCTTTTGTCATGTCGAGTAAGATTCCTACGGCATATTTTTTTTCATTGATGTATGTTAATGCCTGCTGTACAAAAGTGTACACGGCCAGAGAGGTGGACTTTTCTTTTCGAAAACCAAATTGGTTTTTGTCTAGAATATTGTATTTTTCTAGGTAAGAATATAAGCGGTTGGACATGGCCCTTTCAAAAATTTTTGATATTGATGGAAGCAGTGCAATTGGTCTGTAGTTAGAAGGATCAGATTTATCGCCTTTCTTATAGATAGGCTTAATAATAGAGGTTTTTAGAATGTCAGGAAATGCGCCGCAAAGGAATGATTGGTTGATTAATTGTACTAGTGGTTGTATAAATTCACTAGTGCATTTTTATACTAAAATATAAAACTGTTATTATTATATAATATTAAACTGTTCTCAATTAATTCACTAGAGCAGTGATTCCCAAAGTGGTCTATATCGACCCCTGGGGTCTATAACAACCAGAAAGGGGTGTGCGTCAGCGAAAAAAAAATTGGGGGTCCATGAAATGAAAATGGGGGTCCACGTCAATGGATCTCAACACATACACTGATAGTACTAATTTACTTACATCATACCAGTGATTCCCAAAGTGGTCCATGGGAAACTCGATGGTGGTCTACGTAGGCGTGAATTAAAATTGGAAATATGGGAATGTGATATAAATGTAGCAAGGACGGGGGGTCCACAGAAACCAGAAAAAATTGTAAAGGGTCTACAAGAAAAAATAGTTTGGGAACCTCTGCACTAGAGAATGTTTTTGTCTTTACGATTTGCTGTGACTACACCTTTCACGTTAATGAAATTGCAAAAACATTTGAACACCTTTACCTTACACTATGTTCTGTGAAGCATCAGCCTTATATATAAGAATTAAACTCTATAATAACATACGTAGTAACTTAAAATACATAAGTTAAACTAATAATAATATACATATGCAGACGTAAGTCTCAAAATAATTCAAAAGAAAAAAAATGCTTTGTACGGGGCTTCGGTTCAGTTAGTATTAAATTTAAGCTGAAAACGTACTGTCGGACGCGTCCATAGAGCAACACCGGAGGGGAGTAGCCATATGCAGGCTTTCCCCTCTGTCAAAGTACAAGCCCAAATGGGCCTATACCTGTCGCCTAGATGTTTAAATGTGTGCGTGAAATTGTTTCTCTATTTTGTTAAAGTCAAGGTGTGAGTTTCGTAGTAATAGACGATTATTGTAGTGTGCGTGTGTGTCTCACGCATTTCCCCCCGCAAAAAATGACAGACTGTTTTGCATCGGTAATGAACGCTTTGGCTACTCCCCTCCAGTCCGCCGCGGCCGGTGGCCCGTGTTGCTCTATGGACGCGTCCATCGGCCGCGGCTAAGACCATAAACTGGCTAGAACATTTTCTCTTTACACACTATCGGACGTCAGTCGCGGACGTGTCCTTTAAGCCTGGTCGACACGGCACCGACTTAAGACGATGCGGAATCGCGATGTGAACTTTAGCACCGACTTATAATTGCTGCGAATGCGGCGAGGCTGAGTGAGAGAGAGAGAGAGAGAGAGGAAAATTATCTATAAATCTGAAAAGTCATCAACTACCAACGACTCTGTTGTTGCGTAGCGTGCCGCGAGTACATTTTATTTGACGAGCCAGTTAGTTCAGCTTTGTGTGACGAGCGTTTTAGCCGAGGCTCACAGGCGAGGGTTCGATTGACCAGGCCAAATATTTGTATGACCTACAGATGTTTCTTATTTGTTTTTTATTGTGGTAAATAAGCATGCAGTTTACATTGATGTTAAGTGATGACTGCAGCCTATAGACACCCGAACACGAAGACCAAGGTCAAAATGCAGATGCCACTCCTGAGGTGTTATGCCTCTATGCCGGAAATTACAGGGCCGTACCACCGCGTATTACCACCTGACCGGAACACGATACTGCTGAACACTATCATATAGCGGCAAGTACGCCAAAAGTGACGCCGTAAGTGCCTACGCCAGCGAACTCCGTCACTGGAGCTCTACCACCAGTGAAAATTCGATTTGTTTCGGCTCTGGGTGTTTGTGTATGTGTTGTTGTGAACAACGGCACAGTGTGGGGCTGTGAGTGTAAGCGTATTCATTTTTTTTTTATTTGTTTACATACTCAAATATTTTCGATCATTTCAGCCAAACGAGGCACTAGCAGATTATACGAGTAATACAGCGACAAAATGAATACCTGGAATCAGTGGATGTCGTTCACCGCCCCTAAATGGTTAAAATCAGAAAGGGAAAAGAAAAATACGACGCTCAGGTTAAGGACTTCCGTAGCTTGGTGGTAAAGCGGCTGGACTGCTTATCCTGAGGTCGCAGGTTCGATTCCTGAAGTCATTTCTTTTTCATTGTTTCTTTAATTTCTTAATTCACTCGCATGTGTTAAAGCAAAAAAAAAAACAAAATTAATTGAATGCCGATAAATCGTTATCATGTGCCATCAAAGTCATACAAAGCTAGCGAGTCGCCGTCGATCAAAGTCGCTGCGTGTGGACCCGGCATAAGTGTTCGAACGTCCGACAGTGTTCTGGCTCTCTGGATCTTTCACTACTGTGTAATCTCTGCATACTTGTCGGACGCATCCGTCAGTCGCAGCTGACGGACGCGTCCAACAGTTTGTTTTCAGCTTTATAAATACATTTTGTGCTGAATTATTTTAATGCTCAAAAATGCTCATCTGACAAACTCAACAAATTACAAGGTCTTTGATCAATCGATAATATAACTTAATCGATTCTATTGCCGCATAAATAAAAAGAAGTTATTCTACAAAATTGAATTTCCGTTTCGGCACATACCTATTTGAGAACTTTTTGCAGTCGTAGTTTGTTTGTCACAGAATTTATACAACATGTAACGGGAATAATGCACACTATCTAACTTCTCGATTAGAAAATCGAGTTATAATCATAATACATGAACTGAAATTATATGTTCATGTATTTAATATGTTTTATTTATGAAATAAGTTGTCCTCAATTTGTACGAACAGTATGCACACCCTATGCATACTTACCCTACCTCTACCTACGGCCACACATAAAACACGGCCCGAAAAAAGTGATGAAGCGTAACTTGCGTACCCATAGTTTATTTAACACTCGCTAGTAATAAGATTAATTTTTATTTTCCACTATTTTATTTTTTTAATTATTATTTATAATTAAAAGCACGTATCAACGAGTTCTCATAAACGTGTTGAGACTAGCATTTTATTTTGGATAGAATTTAGTCTCATTTTCGTTTGTATTGACTGTTGGGTGACCATAATTTCCTAAATTTGAATTAACTTTGGGACAAAATATTACCTATACCAAAAATGACTGAAATCGATTCGGTTATCCATTCTAAACTAACTAGTTTCGGGTTGTACATTCAAACCTGTTACACGTTGTATTCTTAATAACGCTACAGATAAAGGAATACATAAATTGGGACATTTTGCGAGTGCCCAACCATAAGTCGGATCATGTACTACAACATTTCTATATGTAATACTTTCAAAAATCAATTAAGTTAAATAATAGTTGTAAGATCACTATGTTTTATCTATTGATTTTGCTGAGGGCTGGGCACGAGTCTCTCCCCTTTTTGGGGGAGGACTGGAGCTTACTCCATCACGCTGCTCCAATGCGGATAGGTGGAGACACGGGCTAATGGCCAACCCGCTGTCGGATGTTTTTCAAACCGCCCATAAGGCCTCCAACAAAGTTTAAGGACTGCCATCTCTCGATAGCAACCGGGACCGACGGCTTAACGTGCCCTCTGAAGCACGGAAACGCGCATTTTAATTTGCCACTAGAGGTCACCCATCACACACCCGACCGAACGTGTAATGCTTAACCGAGTAGATCGTTTACGATCTACACCAGCCGCGGGGCTATGCGCGCTTCACTGTGTATTTGACGCAGGTAATGTATATTTGATTTGATTTTCCGACTGTGTATATCATTGTGTGTGGTACATGATCAGCTTATATTATCGACGCGACGTTCACTTATCACCAAATTCTATCATTCGAAATTTACAACACACTTGGCAAATACTATTTTTTACATCTTTAATGATCAAATTAAGCTCAATCTTGGAGTACATGCTTCCGTTATATTGACTAACTGATGACCATTACCAAAAAAAATAATCTAAAATGCTTTATATAATTCATTTTAAACAATATAACAAGTAACACCGCAAGGGCCTTCATACAGTGTTAAGAATCCTGTGTTACAGGGTACCCTGCTCATCCAACAAGGCAATTAAAAGCTATACATATACATATGATATTTATCTAAAAAGATTACAGCATTTTGATACAGTCACTTAAACATACATATAATAGTAAAATAACTTAAATAAGGGTGTGTGTGTGAGTGTGTTTATTATGTTCTATATTCTTTAAACAAAAAAAATAAAACCATTCTCAGACCGGCCATCTCTCGGCCCGCATCGGGACCTTGATCTGTTACATATTAAATAAAATTGACAAGTGTGGGATAACAAGTGTCTTTAATACACAAATAATACCAAAATGGATAAAACTGTTTTGGAAGTAGACACAAAGCAAAAAACTCGCTTTCGCATTTATTGTATTAAGTACCTAATTAGTACGATAACGTCTGTGACATTAGTACGAATTAGGGCTTTAAAAATTAAGTTTAGATTTGTTAGGTGACACCGTACCGGGTGCCACCCATGTCAGCCACCCCTGCCCAAAACCCTATTACAGTTTATAATCATTATATAACGAAAGCAATACTCCGCAGACCTTAATATCATGCACCCGGTGATAGGCCAACGTGGGTCACTTGTCGCTACTATCGACTAAGCGTGTCCTCCGAAGAACCAGACATCCTTCTTCCATTGGGGACGTCCTCTTCTACGTGCGAGCATCCGTTCACTTTCGGCCGCTTCGAGTACATAATGTCCCAAATGTGATGCACGATTAAGTCTATAGCCACTGCAACAACCAGAAACGGACTTTAAACGCGACGGTATAAAGTCGTTAATAGATTAGCAAGCTACCAGGAGCATAGCCGCTGCAAGAAGCTTGCTTTCGTAAGTGAGAGTGGGGGGCTTTATTGCAGTGGCTATGACCTTGAGACTCACCTTTGGATAAAGCTAAGCCGCGTAATGGTTGGCGTAAGAGGTGTGTGAGAGGGATAGAAAAATAGTGTCTTACCTAAGTTATCGGCGCCTCTCGGGATGATGACGTCAGCGAACTTCTTCGTCTGTAAGCAAACGTTAATACTGAGAACTTGTCTTGTATAGCAGAAAAAGATTTTTAAAGTGAAACCTTGTTTAGCGGTGGTGGTGTCAAAAGTCTTAGGAATCGGCGTGCATGTATGAAGAGAATGATGAAGGTAAACGAGGCACGAGAGGTTTGTCAGAACCGGGATGTCTGGCGCTCTACACTCTCTGCCTACCCCGTTAGGGACCTGGCGTGAAGATACATACCTTGTTTAGCATCGTTGTGATTTGAAAGTCGATGAAACGGAAAAGCGACAGTAAAAAGAGACAGACACATATATATAATATTTATATATGTGTTATTTTTTTATCACTATACTAATATTGTAAAGCTGAAGAGTTTGTGTTTGTTTTTTTGCTTTAACGCGCTAATCTCAGGAACTACTGGTCCGATTTGAAAAGTTCTTTCAGTATTAGATAGCCTATTTATCGAGGAAGGCTTTAGGCTGTGTAACATCACGCTAAAATTAATAGGAGAGGGTAGGTAACAAAGCAACCGCCCGAAGCCGGGGCAGGCCGCTAGTAAATTCATAAGATTTAACGTTATTCATGTCGTAGTATTTCGTACGGTAATGTGGCGGCTACTAACTTGCCGGTAAAAGAGCGACCGCGATTTACACTCCTTTTGATCGCGCTAAAAGGAGACGTGACGGTGAGACCACGTTGGCAATGGCCCCGATGAATCACATGTAGCGTCCACTACATTAAAGCACCAACTAGTGGAACACAGACGAAACCTCACAGTACTTGTCTACGGGTAGATGGCGTGTCAATCAAATAACATCGCACATACGGAGATTTCTCAAGAGTTGCCCCGCCAGGGTAGATGGCGAGTCAATCAAATAACATCGCACATACGAAGATTTCTCAAGAGTTGCCCCGCCAGGGTAGATGGCGAGTCAATCAAATAACATCGCACATACGAAGATTTCTCAAGAGTTGGCCCGCCAGGCGCTACCACCTCGCCTGGTCGGAGCATCCTCCCTTTTCGTCGGTGGAATACTTCCACTCGTTTCTCCACACACATACAACACTCCAATAACACCCGACGAACGCGCCGCGTTTCTCATCGCGACCGCATTTAAGTTCAATATAGAAGAGAAAAATCCGTCGAAATAGTTTGTTTTAATAAGCATAGCATTACGAGGCGTCGCCCTCTCGAGGCGTCTGGACGTGACCACCCCCCGAATTTTTGTGGAGAGTTACAGGTTGAATATAATACGTTGTTTGCCATAGTTGGACTGGAATTCGATAATTTGGGTCGGGAAGAGGCAGTTTAAAACACCACCTGACCGTACTACGATAGCGCTGAGCAAAATTATTGAGCTAGAAATAGGTTAGGTATTAATACGATGGTTACTACGCCTTCTAGTTCTGGCATCTCAGGTTTGGTTGTACCAAAATATTTATTTATTTATTTATTTATTTACACTTTAATGCACTCAGTACATAAGGCGGGCTTAATGCCACAAGGCATTCTCTGACAGCCAACCTTTGGGTAGAAGAACAGCGTTGTGGAAGGTGCAAATGGATCATCTTAAATACAAAATGTAGTACATAGTTTATCGTTTAAAAAATAAAAAATATCATACATTACATACAAATTATATATATATATATATATATATATATATATATATGTTATTTAATTATTATACCTACATAAAATAAATAAATGACGAAAGGATACTGATTCATTACAATAGAAGTTAAGACGACAAATTCAAAAAGTGTTGCCGCAATTTCCTCTTGAAAGTGAATTTACTTGGAGATTTGCGAATGTCAACGGGCAGCGTGTTCCAGAGTTTTATGGAAGAAACAGTGAAAGAATTGGCCATGAAGCCGGACTGGTGAGAAGGTATATGAAGAATTAAATTTTCCGATGAACGGAGACAATAGTTGAGAGAATCGCCCAGAAAGTTGAAATTACATTTCAGATAAGTAGGAGAAGAAGGATCATTGATAAAACAGAGCATCCTTGCGGATCTTCTCTGCGGGATGGGAAGCCAGTTAAGCTGGGATCGAAATGAAGATATATGGTCAAATTTATATATCAAATATTTGTTAAGTTAATTCAAAATTTTACATCCTTCTCCAACTTTAACAATTTTTAACTACTATAATATTTTCAAACAACAATTGTTAAAGTTAGAGAAGGATATAAAATTTTACATCCTTGGTACAGGCAGTGCTGGCGTTAGGCGGCAGCGAGATGGGGCGACGGCCCAGGGCGCCATATTTCAGAGGGGCGATCGGTGGAGCCCCGCCAAACGCCGGATAGGTAAGAACGCGTAGAACTTTTGCTTCTTTTATGCTCGCGCCTTCTTTTAAAGTTATTTCAGGTGGATTTTAACCAAATGTAAGAATTTTTTACAGGCCACGCAGAGGGTAAAGACGGTTTTTCTGTATAATTTTTCGACAAAAACATTACGTTGATTCAACACAATTTAATACTCGATTTTGATTGCCTTAAGTGGGCGCTACAATATTTTTGCCCGGGATGTCAATGGTTGTAACGCTGGCACTGGATACAGACAAACCCTTCAAAAGATTTAAATAGTACTCACCGGCAGACAGAACTCCTCGAATGCGGGCTTTACGAAGTTCATGTACTGATTGAGGACCTGCTCCAAGTCTCGTCCACGCTCCATGATATCACGCGGCACTGGAATTAAATAATTACAACTTGATATACCTATGCATGCTGGCTTCGGGACGTGATTACTCCACCGCCCACTAGCGGAAGAATTACCTTCTAGTGGAAGGGAATTCTTCTACTAGTGCAGTCAGTCAACCGAACAGTGGCTGACCGCCATTCCAATGGGGCGGTAGTGCAATAACGCAAGATGGGCAGCAGCGTCCCGCGATTGCGATGCAACTACCGTGGATGTTGCCCATATAGGGAGGCTTTGGCCCAGCAGTGGACGTCTCTCGACTGAAATTATGATGATGAATGCACCTAGTTTTATACAATGGGTATGAGCCGCGTCCTTGTACTTTTGTCAGAGGAGGGTCGCCCTACAGTACTGTCACCTGTTAGTTAAGTACATAGAGCAAAACGGGCCACCGGCCGCGGCGGGCCGGAGGCCAGTAGCCATAGCGTTTATTACCAATGCAAAACAGTCTGACATTTTTTAAAATTAAAAATTAGCATTATGTGTGACACACACACACTACAAAATCGTCTATTACCACGAAACTCACACCTTCACTTCAACAAAATACATAAAAAAAGTCACTAACACATTTAAACACTAGGCGACAGGCATAGAAACACTTGTGCTTGTACTTTGACTGAGGGGAAAGCCTGCATATGGCTACACCCCTCCGGTCCGCCGGGAGGCCGGTGGCCCGTGTTTCTCTATGGTTAAGTACTTAAATGAATACTGCAGCCCAGTCAATCAGCGGATCCATAATTATTGTTTTAGTGGGGGAAGAAGGAGAGAGGCTAGAACCAGCTGTGCGATTAAATACTTTAAGTAAACCCAGAAAAATAATATCATCACAAACCTCGCCTCGCCAACCTGGTGTCGGAGTCGGTGTCAACGAACAGCTTCATGTGGAACAGGTCGCGCACCTCCGGGAAGTAGAACACCAGGATGCCCTCGATCAGCACCACGTCGGCCGGGTAGATCGTGTGCGACCGGTGACTGGGGGGAGTAACATTTGCTTTGATCGTGGTATATGTGAAATATCATAACGGACCACCCACGTAATGAACAGGGAAATTTCATTATACAACATGTAAAGGGAATAATGTACACTCTCTAATGCCCCGATTAGAAAATCGAGGTATAATCATATTACACGAACTGAAATTATATGTTTATGTATTTAATATTTTTTATTTAAGAAATAGGTTGTCCTCAATTTGTACGAACATTATGCACACCCTATGTATTCTTCCCCTTCCTCTTCCTACGGCCGCACATAAAAACACGAACCTGCTCACATACCCACACTGTTGCAATGTGATGTAGCGTAACCTGCATACCCTTATTTAACACTCGCTAGTAATAAGATTAATTTCCACTATTTTATTTCTTAAATTATTATTTACATTAAAAACTCAAAAATTCATTTAATCACTTGAACATAATAGAATTTGCTTGTGATAGGTCAAATTACAAATATAAAATTAAAGCGAATAACAACTGATATGTTGATTAATATGTCAAAGTAAACAAAATAAAATAAATAATAGTCCAAAAATACTTAATGATAAAAATAGGTATCAACAGAATGTTCCATACTTTCTTTTACAAATAGTAAGATAAGACTAAACAAAAAAATATGGGACATTCTTTGTCATTCACTGGCAGAGTTCCAAAGCCCACATTACTGAGAAAAAACCTGCCAAAACAAAACTCAGTAGGGTCTTTTCAAAAAGCACATCTAACAGTTCTAATAAACTTGTTGAGTTTAGCATTTTATTTTGGATAGACGTTAGTCGCATTTTCGTTGGTATTGACTGTTCTCCAATGAGTGACCATAATTTTCTTAATGTAATAAATTTTGGGACAAAATATTACCCATATCAAAAATGCCTGAAATCAATTCAGTTATTGATTCTGAACAAACTAATTTCGGGTTGTACATTTAATCCTGTTATACGTTTTTTTTTTTATTCTCCATTTAAAGAGCTTGGTCAAAGACCATGACGCTCTAAACGTTCACATGAATTACATTCTTCATTTAAAAAAAATAATTAAACAACATTAGCTCATTGACAATTGATATAGTTGCAACAGTGTTCTGGCGTCATCCGTAGTAGGATCTGCCAGGACACTGTTGCAATGTCCTATTTTTAATGAAGCCCTGCGATGAGCCTCACCTCGAACACATTCAACTAAAATATGGTATACGTCTTCCACTTTACTACAATTAGGGGTATCAGATTGACTCATTAAGAATTTAAACTTATTAAATGGCACATCTCCGGAGCGAAGTCTCATCATTGTGACAAGTTCTTTCCTGGACAAGGCACACTCGGTCATCCATGGAGACCTCAACGGTTCCGGCTGTATTGTTCTATACCAGATGCCACATTCACGGGAACGTAGGTCAAAGAACTCCTTCCATAATTCTACACAGTACTTTTTAACTTTATTTATGGTATCAGAGTAGAATGGCAAGATGTCTATCTGAACTCCATCTGAGGTTGCTTCTTTCGCTAATTGATCAGCCATTTCATTACCACTAAACCCTGTATGTGCTGGTATCCACTGAATATTGTCATTTTTACCGTTTTTCTGTTACACGTTGTATTGGCGCATTATGTTAATTGTAAGAACAAGATGTTAAGCCACCAAGATGTTGCACCAAGATATTTGTTAAAGTTATTGTAACATTTCACATTCTTCTCTAACTTAAAGAAATCTGTTAAATAGCTGTTTATCATCATCAAACACTTCGAAACTGATGACGCTCCTGCAGGGGTTTTGCAAAAGTAGATGAATATCAAACTCACCTTATAGAATTAGTAATGTAATCATACTCGGGGATCTCCACTTTCTTTCCAGCCAGGATATCCTTCAACACTGTCAATAGTTTCTTATCGTCGAACGCATCTGGATGGTCGAAGTTGAACTGTCCTCGCTCGGCACGAAGTCGCTCGGCGGGTGTGAGGCTCCTGTAGAAGGAGTCCTGGCTGATGCACACCACTCGCCTCTCTGTTTGTTCCTTGTGCTGTTGGCCGAGTTTCTCCACAATTCGTTGGCATACTGTTGACTGAGGGGATACATAGGAAAATTCTAGTTATATAGGTACCATGTTTAACTGTGGTAGAGTTCCAGTGAAGTCACCTCCGTATTACCTACTCTATCTGTCACCAAAAGGCAGTGTTCAGCACTATCATGTTTCAGTTAGATATGTATGGCCCCATAATAACTATCACAGAGATAGTTAGGTCTCAGGCGTGGCAATGCATCTGCATTTTGATCTCTAGTTTTTGTGTAGATATCTATAGGCTGCAGTCATCACTTAATATATATGTGAACTACATGCGTGATTGTCACCATTGTCAAATAAAAATTGTTTTTGCAAAATTTGAAAGAACTTAAGTTTTTGATTTTTGATGAGATATATTTATAATGATTATCTAGTATTGTTCTTTTATCCTCAAATGATAAAAGTAAAATAAAGAAAAAGTTTATTCCAGTTATTCATAAAAAGAATCATGGCAAGCTCTACACATTGATTTATTCCGAAATAATAAAAAAAAAGTTACAAGGTATATTTTTTTAATGCCCTCAGTACCAACTGCTTATGTTCTTACAAAATGTTGTTCCTCTTCCTACCAATATCCTATCTTTAAATATCCTTGAAACCCTTAAAACCCTTGTACATTTTGTAAATATTAACAACATACTGGTGGTATAACTCCAGTGACGGAGCTCGCGGGCATAGGCACCACCGCATTACCTAATATACTTGCCACTAAATGGAAGTGTTCAGCACTATCGTGGTCCAGTCAGGTGGTAATGTACGGCCCTGTAATTTCCGGCACAGAGTCTTAGCACCTTAGGCAACGCATCTGCATTTTGACCTTGGTCTTTGTGTGGGTGTCTATAGGCTGCAGTCATCACTAACATCAATGTAAACTGCATGCTTGTTTGCTTCACTTCCATTACATAAAAAAAACATAAAATTGTAAATTCTATATTAGGGTTTCCTCAGTGTTATAATATAAATGGTCTAAGTGTTGTGACTTGTTAAATTAATACTTAATTTAGTATTTGTTTAACCCGTGTGATGTCTTATCCTTTCTGTAACAATTTATTTACATATGTCCATCTCAGATTTTATAATTGATTTGTAGTAACATAAAATTTTGTTGTAAATCCATTCTAAATTATTCTGTTAAATACGATGCTGGCATAAATATCTTTGACAATTGCAAAAAAAAGGTGTAATTTCTTGAAATATTATTTAGGGAACCTATAGAACATTTCTTTGCATTTAAAATATGTTTACCTCACCAGAATAAAAATGGTATTTCCTATCAACTGTCGAAGCCTTTCATACTTAACTTTGTATGTATGTATGTATCTTCATACCAGGTCCCTAACGGGGTAGGCAGAGAGTGTAGAGCGCCAGATATCCCGGTTCTGAAAAACCTCTCGTGCCTCGTCTACTTTCATCATTCTCTTCATACATGCACGCCGATTTCTAAGACTTGATCCCACCATCAGATAGAACTCGACCTATTTGGTCATGGTAGGTCAGTCTTGGTCTTCCTGAGACTCTGCAACCATCCACATTGGCATTGTATATCTGTTTAGTCATTCGCTCATTCGACATTCTTTCTATATGCCCGAACCATCGGAGCATGCCTTTTTTCAATTTTAAATATTTTATTATGGAGGCAAAAATAATTAAAACAATTGAAAATTTTCTTTAGTAACAAAACGTTATTTCACGCCTGTAATAATCGAAGGGGTAGGCAGAGATAAATGCATGCATGCAAGCATACATGCAAACACCCACAATTGGCCGGTTAAGTTTTGGCCCATCTAACAGGTGGCGAGCCTGTTCTTTAATTTCTCACAATAATATTTCAATAATATTTAAGGTGTTACACCTTGTTCCTTTCTTTCATCTTTTTATACAAATCTTGCCATGCTCAGAAAATGATCCAATTTCTTCTCAGCCATAACAAAAGCACCAGCTTACTTCCTATTAATAAATTAAATGACCTCTAAAGATAACAGAATGAAACGGCATTGACTAAATTAGAAAAACAATGTTTCTGAAAGTCATGTTTTCTTGTTTCCGAGAACCGAATGTGCCTTATAGGTTATATCACATTTTCTAATATCTACACCTTATTGAATTCTATCAAGCATTATACCAACTATATATTCATTATGTGCAATAATCTCTATCGAATTTCATTACGTAATCGTCGTTTCGAACAGGAAAATCGATATTTTTGCTACGACATTACGTACTAACCTTTCCACTGGCTGTGCCGCCAGCCACTCCGATCAGAAACGGTGTTTTGCTTTCTAGGCCATTAGTGGCTGTATATTCTGCTGGTTTTTCAGTCATTTTGTGTGTATAAATGTTTCTGCGCGTTACACTTAAACCTAAAACACCACAATTTTTAGCAATAACACTACCCTGCCGTAATAGCGATGACATTGACATTTCTGTTCAATGTAGGGATGGCGATCTGAGATCGATTAATCGGAAGATCGATCTTTTAGACCGAAAAGATCGATTACGTAAACCGATTCACAGCACTAGATCGATCCAGCAAATCGATACTTTACCTTGGAAAATCGAAGATCGAGCTTTTTGCTTCGTTACATATAGGTTAAGATCCCATAACACAAACATTCCGTTCATCGAGTTTATGCTGCAAACCCATTTTTTACGCTTAAACCTAAAACACCACAATTTTTAGCAATAACACTACCCTGCCGTAATAGCGATGACATTGACATTTCTGTTCAATGTAGGGATGGCGATCTGAGATCGATTAATCGGAAGATCGATCTTTTAGACCGAAAAGATCGATTACGTAAATCGATTCACAGCACTGGATCGATCCAGCAAATCGATACTTTACCTTGGAAAATCGAAGATCGAGCTTTTTGCTTCGTTACATATAGGTTAAGAACCTATAACACAAACATTCCGTTCATCGAGTTTATGCTGCAAACCCATTTTTTACGCATATTTATGATCCAGAGAATAAAATCCAATAGGTTGCTTGTCAAAATGTGGCCGAAAGTATTTTTAAATATTTTTTTATTTTTGGGACAAAATTTCGTTGACTTGTTTTTTCAATAAAATATCATCCACTTCACTGCAATATATGTAAAGACTCACGGCAGCCGTTGCGCACTTGGCCGTACCTCTCTTACCTCTTCGCAGCCAGGTGTAAACAGGTATGATCAAGGAAACGTTTTTACGTTCATAACGTACATAAGTTAGTTATATATCAAATTTAAACTATTCTTCTCATTATTATGGTATACAGTTGCCAAATTAAATCTGGCCGCAAATAAGGGTTGCTGGCTGTTAAAGATGGTTAATATTGTAAATAGAGTGAAAAATAGATAGCGCGTAACATTACCAGTCAGACGAGGACAGCGATACGACGCTTGTAAGTCCATTGCGCATGCGTGGGATGCTACTTTTCTGAACTATCAAATTACTTTATTAATGTAAAATTAAATGATTTAAAGATGAAGGCGTGTTTTCTGTGTGACAAAACAAGCAACGTACATGACTTTAATGAGGCATCATACAAAAAGTGTTCGTGAATGTTATTATTTCGTCGTAAGAAAAAATATTAATATGCCGACACTTTATTAACAATTGAATCCACCGATGATTTGGATATTAGTGTTTAAAAAAAATTACAGTTTTGAAGAAAAAAGATAAAGATGAATTTGAAAATTTTTGCAAAACACAAGAAGTAAATAAAATTTTAATTGAATTTAAGAATAACTAACAGTGCCCGCGACTTCGTTCGCGTAGAATTTCAGACAAAAACTGTAAAAAACGTTGTTTTGTTTTTACACGGTAAATAGACCAAAACAACATTTTTTACAATTTTGTCTATCTGTCTGTCTGTTTGTTCCGGCTAATCTCGGGAACGGGTGCCGGGTGGACCGATTTTGACTGGACTTTCACTGGCAGATAGCCCGTGCAATGAGGAGTAACCTATCTTATTTATGAATTATATTAAACTAGCTGTGCCTTCTTCGTTCGCGTAGATACTGAACAATATTTTTGTTCAGCACCTGGCTGCGAAGAGGTGCGGCCAAGTGCGCAACGGCTGCCGTGATTTTTTAGAGTCTTTACATATATTGCCGTGAAATGGACGATATTTGTTGATTGAAAATGATTTGATGATTTATTGAAAAAAACAAGTCAACAAATTTTTTCCCAAAAAAAAAAAATTTTTTTTTTAAATACTTGCGGCCACATTTCGATAGGCAACCTAGTGGATTTATATTCTCTGGATCATAAATATGCGTAAAAAATGGGTTTGCAGCATAAACTCGATGAACGAAATGTTTCTGTTATGGGATCTTAACCTAATACAGGAAGCATGCAGTAAATTCAGTAAAAAGAGACACCACACATAAATCATAACATTTAACATGGGGAGATATGAAGCAATATTGATTTACTTTTTTTTTTGCTCGTCACTTTGATTGAATTTGAAGTATTAAAATATTACATGAACCAAATTGAAAAAATATCGATTAATCGGAAATCGATTTTTCAGACGTCGATACAATCGTGGATCGATTTTTTACTCTTCGATTCGAATCGATTCAAAGATCGATCTTTTTCAGAGAGAATCGCCATCCCTATTTCAATGTTGCCAAATGTATTGCTAAATAAACTAGGTAGTTTATTTAAGTAGCATTTCATCAGCACTCAGCATTCATCACATTTCAGCAATGACGTCTCGTTATTGCTGAAACCCTGAAATGAGATGAGATTTAAAATTGTGATTGTGCTGTTTCCTGTAACTTTGCGTGCATTATTCTTACTTTAGAATGTTTCTTGTATTTTAACATCAACGCAGGTGTTGCTCTTGTGACTACACCCATTTAAAATAAGTAGTGCTTTAAACAAAAAGATTTAAACGAACATGACAACATGATTTACTAATGGTAGAGCTCCAGTGACGGAACTTGCGGGCGTATGTACCACCGTATTACCGAATCTACTTGCCGCTAAATGTTAGTGTACAGCATCATGTTATCCACCTCTTAATGAGGATGTCACTGGGTATTTCCTCTACTAAATAAATCCCGATGTCGCTTCTCCCGATTATACTTCGCTCCGACCCAACAATTGAACTCGGGATCTCAGGCATAGCAGGCAGGCATATTATTAGCTTACTACCTCTACATTATCAAGGCACTCGGTGGTTGTTATAGATATTTCAGCAAGGTAGACCTATATTATTAAGTCTCAGACTTAATTTTAATAATTAGGTCTACCTTGCAGACAGAGTGGCAGTAAAAAAACAACGTTTAAATAATATATGACAAAAGGTGTTTATTTGTTTTATAATAAAAAGATTCAATGGAATGATAAAGTTTTACGGTAATTCAACGTAAACAGTTATTTAACAACATTTTATGTTCGACTCAAAATACACTTTCAAGATGGCACTCTTTCACAAAACAATACCGAACTTCACACAGAAAGAGATTCGATGCTGACTTTGGTTGGTTTGATTTTTAGACTATTCCTAAGTTTCTTGTCAGCAAATCTAAGAGCTGTAGCCATTTCAAGCTGCTTGACTCTAAGGCGTGCCCATATTAGGTAGTCTTGTAAGCCGATGATCTGTGCAGCCATGAGTGCCGCGCTGTCTGGGTAAATGACAGTTGCGCAGCCGAGGCCCGATGGCACGGAAAGAGATGACCAGATGTCCTGAAAATAAAGACATAAATAATATAAACTGTATTGGTCGTTTCTCCCTACAAGAAGATCAGGGGCATCGTTATGATGGAGACGAACTCAGATGTATCATACCTTAGGCTTTAGGAATTTATATTTAAGCGTTAAGGCGTGAAGTTACTTAAAAGCAAGACTTTTAAGTAACTTCACGCATTGTGGCGAGCAAATATGATATCACCGGGCACATTACAAAACTCCGAAGGCGGCAGTGAAAAATTGCCAATTAGGGGGTATCGAACCCAGGATCTTAGCATAGTAATAGTTGCCTGCTACCATTAGAATGAGGGTAATATGCTTAGCCACTTTCGTAATGAAAAATCTTTAAGGTTATTTCGATGGCACTTCGCAGGAATGTCAATAGCCCGACCTGTGATAAATTGGACAAATGAGACATTGTACTGATATACTTTTTACATTAGTTTATTACATTTAGTTTTATCTTAGTGATATTCTTGACTTTACATTAATTTTTATCTTGTTTGACATGTATATCAATTGTTGTTCACTTTAATTTATTTTGTTTGTTTTTGACGTGTTATAAGAGGTGCCTGTCACCCTAAATGAATAAATGAGTTTCTGATTTTGATTCTGATTCTGATTGGTAAAAATTATTACGCCACTTAATCGGTCATTGTCATACAGCCAAGTACTATCTCACGTGAGATAAGAAGCTCAAGAATGCGATAATACTTGATAATTTTAGAATATCACTGCGTATTTAATATAATGGAAATACACAATTCAATATGTTATTATTTTATGTAATGAAGTGGTAAACAAGTATACAGTTCAGATTGCTGTAGCCGAGAAATATCTACATAAGAACTAAATATTTTAATGCAGATGGTTCACACTCCTGAGGTCTAAGCTCTTAAGTCTCTGTGTTGAAAATAACCACTACTGGCACCACTGGCTACAAACACCACTGGCCGTACATAACCACTTGATACCAGGTGATAAAATAAAACTAAGGCAGCTCGGTTAATATGAGTAATAATCAGTTAGATGAGCACAACCACAATGCAGTAAATTTCTGCTTTGGCTTAACGTGATGAATACCATTATTCAGGACAACAGCAATGTACTTCAGAGTCTACGATTTTGAAGGTAACTGAGTAACATAATAATATTACGCTCGCCTCAATTGTTGTAAGGCGTTCGGATATGACGACCCCGCGCGCCGCTTACTTGAAGGGAGAATTCTTCCGCTACTGCAACCAGTTCGGTCAACCGAGCAATGCGGTTAAAATGCCATGCCACTCCAATATCCCCTCGCGATAAAACTACCAGCATTTATTATTTATTATTATTATGGCGATATTATGCATTAAGGCATTTTTGGGGAAGGATCTTGTCCAAACTAGATGTCTTTCTCTTCTTGTCTTGATAATGATGATACAAGAATAGAATAGAATCAGTTATTGCAGGCAACCAGGACCCATTTCATATATATATATTTTTTTATGTAAGCGTCTTGGCAAACAAGCATGCAGTTCACATTGATGTTCAGTGATGACTGCAGCCTATAGACACCCACATGAAGACCAAGGTCAAAATGCAGATGCGTTACCACTCCTGAGGCCTAAGGTGTTATGCCTCTGTGCCGGAAATTACAGGGCCGTACATTACCACCTGACCGGAACACGATAGTGCTGAACACTACCATTTAGCGGCAAGTATATTAGGTAATGCGGTGGTGCCTACGCCCGCGAGCTCCGTCACTGAAGCTCTACCACCAGTAACCATATTATAAACATATACAAAGTAAACAATAAAATTATATTAATACTATACAATATAAATATGTCTTAAGCACTAACACCGAATCACTGGTCTATTTCTGAGGCGTCCGTCTTGCTTCCCAGAATCTTCGGAAAACTACGCCTTCGGGCCAGAAGTCGGGACTGAGGAAAATTTGCAGATGTTTGGCAGGTACGCGTAACTTGAAAGATTTTAATCTCGTGGGTCGACTCGACTTCAAGGCTTCAATCTCGCCTTGTATTTGTCCCTTAGTTTGTTGACATGTGACAATCTTTTCCGTCATATATGATTGAACGTCGCTGATGGTATAGTTTTTTCGTTCAGACGAGAAAGATAAAAAAATCATGCTCCGATGGTTCGGGCATATAGAAAGAATGTCGAATGAGCGAATGACTAAACAGATATACAATGCGAATGTGGATGGTTGCAGAGGCCCAGGAAGACCAAGGCTGACCTACCATGACCAAATAGGTCGAGTTCTGTCTGATGGTGGGGTCAAAAGTCTTAGGAATCGGCGTGCATGTATGAAGAGAATGATGAAGGTAAACGAGGCACGAGAGGTTTGTCAGAACCGGGATGTCTGGCGCTCTACACTCTCGGCCTACCCCGTTAGGGACCTGGCGTGAAGATACATACATACATACATACGAGAAAGATAAACAAAAGCGTAGTTTTCGGCAGCCTTCAGCTGTGATGCTGGCGATCCGGTACCTTTCAGGTTTCGGTTTGGACGAGGGCGACGTTTTCTATTCTCTACCAGGGTGAACCCGTCCTCGTCGATCACGACTGCAGCAGGCGCAGCAGCAAGCATTCCCTTTGGCTTTTTATTAACAGCTTTCTGGGGTGCGCTAGCAGCTTGTACGTATGACATCTTCGGGGGCCGGCATGGTCCAGGCTGAACCGAAGGTGCCGGCGCAGGAGCACGTGACGTAGCTAGAGAACGGTCGTTGTCCCTGCGGTCATTGCTCCTCGTTGTTATGTTGTTAGTTGCATCAAAATTGCTGACAGGAGAGGTATCGGTTTGCACGGCTCCGCCTCGGTGGCGAAATTGCAGGCGCAGCATTTGACCGCAATTCCGATACCTGTAATCTCAAATCATTACAAACTATTTCGGAGGCATCCAATCTTCCTTGAATAGCCTTCACTTCATTCTGCAGCAGAACGATATCTTTAAGCAGCCGCGTGACGTCGACGTGATCGAACGTCACCGGCGGCAGCTTAATCAAATCTCGAGCTGCAAACGTAGGGACATCGTCCGGGTCCGTGGACTTAAAAATCCGGAAGATGTCCTGGATATCTTTCTTCCCACGACCATCCCTCTGCCTTGTTATGACCTTGATAGTGATCACGGAAGTGTCGACGAGTACTTTTTTAGCTTCTATGACCTCAGCCTCCGTGTAGCTCGACAGGCAGATTTGCTCCAGGCTGAGCTCATCCATAACGTCAAGCTTATTCTGGACGAATGCGAGAAACCTGTTCACTACAACAGTGTCCGAACGCTTAGGAAGCGCCATGACTATGTTACGTACTAATCACAATTAAATTATTACACTGGCTTGTCATTGAAACAGACGCTGTAACACGGCCGTTCCAAACCACATCGTGAATGCAAAGAGAAAGCTGTGGAAGCAAATGTTGTAACCGTGTTTAAATAAAAATGCTAATTTACAAGTTACTTTTATTGGTGGTAGAGCTCCAGTGACGGAGCTCGCGGGCGTAGGCACCACCGCATTACCTAATATACTTGCCGCTAAATGGTAGTGTTCATCACTATCGTGTTCCGGACAGGTGGTAATGTACGGCCCTGTAATTTCCGGCACAGAGGCACAACACCTAATGTCTCAGGAGTGGCAGCGCATCTGCATTTTGACCTCTGGTCATTGTAGTTGTCTATGGGCTGCAGTCATCACTTAACATCAATGTGAACTGCATGCTTGTTTGCCACTTTTATTAAAAAAAAAAAGTTACCTGCACAAGCTTATCTGAGGGCGGAGGGCAGTTGATGACCGGATACGAAGTGTTGCCGGACAGCACGGGCCCGAGGCCGTTGGAGCGACCCGCAACCGCGATGAACACGAGCGCACCGTGAGTGTCTTCGTACTGTTGCATGATACGGAGAGTCTCCTCCGTGGCTTTGTGCGCGGATGTCACCCGCAGATCCACGTCCAGGCCTAGGTCGCGCGCCGCTGGAAGTGAGATTGAATATTGAGACTCTTATTTCTGTCTCGGTGTGTTAGACGTAGGCAGATGTCCCAGATATATGGAGTGGAAATGGATTTTGACGTGACAACGTCTTAAATTAGGTTGCGGCTCGGAGTCACTCATGAAAAAGTGTAACGCCCGGTAACGTAACGATGAGTCACCGAACGAGAGAGAGGCCTGCCGGACGGGCGAATGCCTTTCTACCGAGAAAAAGACTTTGTCACGTAAAATGTTCGCCCGTAAGACCGACTTTACAGGCAACCAGTTTTTTTTCCATGAAAAACTTTCCTCCACGGCACGTCATGAGTCTATAATATACAAAAAAAAAGTACAAAGTGAAAACTTGAATATTAACGTTGTGCATGTGTGACCACCACCACCATCTGCGTTTTGACCTCTGGTTTTTGTGTAGACGTCTATAGGTTGCAGTCATCACTTTACATCCATGGCAGCTGCACGTTTGTTTGCCATCTTAGTTACATAAAAAACACAAACCTTTGGCGATCTTCTGGCAGTGCTCTTGGTCAGCAGGTGAGCCCATGAACACGACAACTTTGTGATGTATGGTTGGCTTCAAGTGGTCCAATTGGTCCTTGACCCAGGCGAAGTTACGCTTGACCGTGTCTAAATCGGCCGCTGTTACGGTTGTGAGATTCCTGTATACCTGTAAACAATTTTGATTCCTATCATACTTTTATTACTGCCCAAGTAGCCTAATGGTATGTATGTATGTATCTTCACGCCAGGTCCCTAACGGGGTAGGCAGAGAGTGTAGAGCGCCAGATATCCCGGTTCAGACAAACCTCTCGTGCCTCGTCTACTTTCATCATTCTCTTCATACATGCACGCCGATTCCTAAGACTTTTGACCCCACCATCAGACAGAACTCGACCTATTTGGTCATGGTAGGTCAGCCTTGGTCTTCCTGGGCCCTTTGCAACCATCCACATTCGCATTGTATATCTGTTTAGTCATTCGCTCATTCGACATTCTTTCAATATGCCCGAACCATCGGAGCATGCCTTTTTTCATTTTTACACCGATACTATCATTCACACAAAGTCTCTTTCTTACATCTTCATTACGAACGCGATCGGTGAGTGATACACCGCAGATCTTGCGCAACGATCTCATCTCGACCGCGTTCAACTTACTTTCATGCTCTTTCCTGCATACCCAGCTCTCGCTTCCATATAAAAGCGTTGGAGTAAGTACAGCATTATGTACGGCTAGTCGAGCCCGCTGGCTGAGATGTTTAGATTCTAGCAGCTTACCCAACGCTCCATTCACGCAATTCCCAGCAAGCACTCTTCTTTCTATGTCAGTGGTGTACCTACCATCCTTGCTAAAAGTACATCCAAGATATACAATTTCATCAACCTGTTCTAACACTGCATCATCTACTACTACCCTTGCATTAGCCTAATGGTAGTAGGCCACTACTACTACGCTGGGATCCTGGGTTCGATTCCTGGGTCGGGGGCTATCAGAGATATTGGCGTAAAATCCTTTATCCCTGGTTCTATTGGGATTTTTCCATTTTCTGGAAATTTCTCGGCACTTCGAAGTTTGGTAATATGCCCGATGTCAACAGGCTTGCCACATGTTACATGGACCTAAAACGTAACCGGCGTGGATGTCTGTATTATGTATGCTTGAATGCAAGCTTTTACCTCTGCCTACACCTTCGGAGATTACAGGCGTGAAGTTATGTTGTACTTCTAAACATGCTTCAAAAGTATTGTAGCTTTGGAGAAGCCTGCTGCAGCCTTGGGTTCTCGTAAGGCTCGGTGTGACGAGGAAGGGTTCACCGTGGTGCAGAGGAAGATGAGGAAGCCCGTCAACCGCAATCTTTGTGGTAAACATTTGCTGCGTCCAGCTACACCATCGACGCCGTTGTACGTCTCCCGGTTGCATTGGTCGACTAAAGTTGAAGATGTGGTGGACTACATGCAAATAAAGACCAGCTTCACGATTAGAGTCGAGCGATTAGAATCTCGCCATAAAGTAAACTTTAATTCCTTTGTGGTAAGAGTACCGACTGAACACCTAACAACTTTTTTGAAGGAAGAGTTCTGGCCGCAGGGAGTCGTGTTCCGCAAATTCCGGGGACATCTGCCTGCCGATAAACCGCGCATCACGTCGCCGACAATACGTGATAAATAGTGTTAGTGTTATAAGTTATATATTATGTATGTTAGTCTTTAAGGTCTTAGGTCTTTTTTACTGGTGGTAGAGCTCCAGTGACGGAGCTCGCGGGCGTAGGCACCACCGCATTACCTAATATACTTGCCGCTAAATGGTAGTGTTCAGCACTATCGTGTTCCGGTCAGGTGGTAATGTACGGCCCTGTAATTTCCGGCACAGAGGCATAACACCTTAGGCCTCAGGAGTGGTAACGCATCTGCATTTTTACCTCTGGTCATTGTGTGGGTGTCTATAGGCTGCAGTCATCACTTAACATCAATGTGAACTGTATGCTTGTTTGCCACTTTTAAAACATAAAAAAAAGGTATTTATTTTATATGGGCCTACTGTTTATTTTAAGCATTGTTGCCTGAAAATAAATAAATAAATAAAAAAAAAAAATTGCAGATTCCAGTTTCGCTAATGTCATAATTGATTAACTAGTTCCGTCTTACACACACAGCTAGTTAAATGGAAATCTTCAGTCCTTGCGCCAGCATTTACGGACTCGGTTAAACTTTACGAGAATACACACTTATTTTCTTCTAACAGAGGAATTAGGTAAGGTTAGTTATATGTGCTATTAAAATGCCTAAGTACAGTACCCATCAAGAAATATTGCACATCGAGCTTAGGAAAGAGACAATCGGCCAGTGTAGTGTGCGAAAGAGATAACGCTCTACAGAGACGAAATTAGCCACAAGTCTTTCCTAAATCGATGGGCAATATTTCTTGATGGGCATTATTTTCTTTTTGGCAATATTTCTTTATGGGCATTATTTTCTTCTAACAGAAGAATTAGGTAAGGTTAGTTATATGTGCTATTAAAATGCCTAAGTACAGTACCCATCAAGAAATATTGCACATCGAGCTAAGGAAAGAGACAATCGGCCAGTGTAGTGTGCGAAAGAGATAACGCTCTACAGAGCCGAAATTAGCCAACACGTATTTCCTAAGTCGATGGGCAATATTTCTTGATGGGCACTGTATTCTGTTATGAGTCTGTTATATTGAATAGCAGAAAGCTCCTTGATCCTTGATGATCATCACATCCACAGGATAAAAATAATAATTTTTATCCTTAGGATGTGATGATCATCACTTTCATAGGCTTAAAATAATATGCGTCGCGTCTATTACCTGCTTATCCACCATAAGGCGTTTGTCACCCGAGGGCCACAACCTCCATGAGTCAGAGTCGATGACATCAGCTAGAAGAATATTACCTGAAAAAAGAATGTATCGATTCTACCTTTTATTTTTATGAAACAACCTATGTTATTTTTTATTTTTAAAGAAATGAAAGAAAAATTTGACTTCAGGCGAGGCTCGAACTCGCGACCTACTGGGAATCTAGTCCAGCCGCTCTTCCAATTGAGCTACTGAAGCCCTGCCCGATTTGTCGAATTTTTCCTTCACATCTATTGCATTGGTTTATGGTACCAGTAGCGCCATCTATTACCAACTATGCTAGTTAGGCAACCGATATAATAGACTTTTCAGTTTATTGAATATCGTAAAGAAGTCGCTTTTACCCTTAATAATTGTTTTATATTATTTCGCATTAACACATGCTTGTGAAATATATTTTTATTTTTAAAGAAATGAAAGAAAAATTTGACTTCAGGCGAGGCTCGAACTCGCGACCTACTGGGAATCTAGTCCAGCCGCTCTTCCAATTGAGCTACTGAAGCCCTGCCCGATTTGTCGAATTTTTCCTTCACATCTATTGCATTGGTTTATGGTACCAGTAGCGCCATCTATTACCAACTATGCTAGTTAGGCAAAATAAAAATATATTTCACAAGCATGTGTTAATGCGAAATAATATAAAACAACCTATGTTATTTTATATGTAATGAAGGGGGCAAACAAGGATGCAGTTCATATTGATGTCAAGCGATGACTGTAGCCTATAGACACCTACACAAAGACCAGAAAATGAAAATGCGTTGCCATCCCTGAGACCTTAGTTGCTTTGTCTCTGCGAATGTAATAAAAGTGGCAAACAAGCATGCAGTTCACATTGATGTTAAGTGATGACTGCAGCCTATAGACAACCACACAATGACCAGAGGTCAAAATACAGATGCGCTGCCACTCCTGAGGCATTATGTGTTATGCCTCTGTGACGGAAATCACAGGGCCGTACACCTGACCGGAACACAATAGTGCTGAACACTACCATTTAGCGACAAGTATATTAGGTATAATGCGGCGGTGCCTACGCCCGCGAGCTCCGTCATTGGAGCTCTACCACCAGTAAAAACTTGTTTACTTATATATAATTACTTATTTCGGGGCCATACATTACCATCTAACCGGAACACAATAGTGCTGAATACTACCATTTGGCAGTAGATAGATTAGGCAATGCGATAAGACTTCATCTAATATCTTTGGCGGTGGTGTTATATTTTGTGATTTTGTGAATTTGTTGCACGTATTCGATTTTAAAGGGAGACATAAGTCTAGTCATTTATCGCTCCTGGTTTTGAAGTAGGCATACAAGTTTTTAGCTTACCATCGACGTCCACTCCGAATTCAATTTTCATATCAATAAGAGCGCAGTCACGCAATGCCCACGCCTTCTCCAATATCTCGAACACTAGGATTGTTGCCTTGCGCATATAGTCCACTTCGTCTTGGCCTGATAATAAACAATACAATAAGCTAAATTACTGGTCTGTGAGCCAAGTCTTATAACCTATGTCAACAGTCTTTGGTTTTTATTATTAAACTGGTATTCATTAATACCTACTGGATTATTATAATAAGTCATTCACTATAGGTAGCTTATAACCTGACAATGCAAAAGCGTCCTTGTAGACCAGAGGTTCCCAAACTATTTTTCTTGTAGACTCCTTTCAATTTTTTTTCTGGTTTCGGTGGACCCCTGGCTATCATTTAGGTATATCACTTTCCCATATATCCCATTTTTACGTAGACCCCAGGGGGTCCACCTGGACCACTTTGGGAATCATTGTAGACCAGTGATTCCCAAAGTGGTCTATATCGACCCCTGGGGGGTCTATGACAAGATAAAAGGGGTCTGCGTCAGCGAGAAAATAATTTGGGGGTCCATGAAATGAAAATGGGGGTCCACGATAATGGATCTCAACACATACACTCATAGTACCAATTTACTGACATCATACCAGTGATTCCCAAAGTGGTCCATGGGAGACTCGATGGGGTCTACGAAGGCATGAATAAAAATTGGAAATATGGGAATGTGATATAAATGTAGCAAGGACAGTCCATAGAAACCAGAAAAAATTGTAAAGGGTCTATAAGAAAAAATAGTTTGGGAACCTCTGTTGTAGACCATCGACGACACAACGCAGCTATGGTTCTATCGTCGATGTTGTAGACCAATTTGAAATAATTGAACTGGCGTTTCTATTTAAGGCTCACATAAATAGACAGATCTCAGTCCAAGAAGATAATATAAAAAAAAATATCTTAAGATCAAGGACTGAGATCTCCAAGCTTTTGAACTTAACATCCCTGACTCCGAAATACTAAACATAATGAAACCAGCTCTTACCAATAACAAGTCCGTTGATATGAAACTTGGCAGATACAATCTGTTCTTCCGACCATTGGGGATCATGGTTGGCGTCATCTTTGAAGAAAGTTTCTTGCTTTGGAGGTGTGAAACGGAACCCTTCAGGTACGCCAGGGTTTCTCTTAAGGAAGGAGCCAGTGGCTAAACGCCGGGTCACCCATTCGATTGGCACCATTTCACATTCTTTAGACACGAAAGCGGTGGGTGAAGCCATTTTGACGTACGCGGTTTTGATACCTAGTCACAAAAAATACATTATACTCGTTAATTGTTTTTATATAATTTTTCGCAATAACACATGCTAGTGAAATACGTAATTATACATATACTTGGCTTGAGGGATTAAAGACAAAATAGACTTCAGGCGGGACTTGAACCCGCGACTACTGGGAATCTAGTCCAGCCGCTCTTCCAACTGAGCTACCGATGTTCACACACAGGTAGACTTCGACTTACTCATTTCTTTATCAATTAATGAAGGTGGCAAACAAGCATGCAGTTCACATTGATGTTCAACTATGACTGCAGCCTATAGGCACTTACACAAAGATACATACGGAGTTTTGGCGGGAACCTTGAAAGAGGCGTGTGGTGCTCTTATTTTATTTCATTTTCTTAGTGTATTTTTGAGTTATATTAAATAAAGTTGGTGGTATTTTGTTTGATATAGGCTTATTACAGTGCCCGTGTATAGTGAATTAAAATAACAGTGCGAAAACACGGCTTTTCAGTTTGCCTCCAAAACTTCATTTGAAATGTTCTGGTAAAGTAGCCATCGCTTTACTCGAATTTCTGACTGTGACTCTGACTGACTGACTTGTAATTGACCGACTGACACTTACTTTTACGCTGCTTGCGAATACGAAATATCATTTTACTTGACACTGGCAATATGCGTAATAGCGATGCCAATATATTAAAAAAAAAAAAAACGATATATACGCCAAAATGCAGATGCGTTACCACCTGAGACCTTAGTTGTTATAACTTTGTGAGAGTTATTACAGAGCCATACATTACCATCTAACCGGCACACGATAGTGCTGAACAGTCCATTTGGTAGAATGATAGGTAATCGGACTCCTATACTAAAACTCTACCACCAGTAGAGCTCATAAAATATTGTCATAAAATAGTTCCATGTAGCTAGAAGATAAAAGCGTTTGATTTATCTGCAACTAGATAGTCATGGTCAGAGTTAGTTACGGTAAGATAATGCACTACCTTGTAATATCTAGTACAAGGACCAAAGACCTCAGGCCCCAGGAGTGACAGAGTGGCAATGTATCTGCATTGTGTTATAATATGGTCCTATAATATACAATGCAGCCGTAATAATCACAGAGGCAATAAAATTTAGACCTCAGGAATGGCAAGTAGCCACTTGTATAATAATATTATTAAATACTAGTTGTGCCCGCAACTTCGTTCGAATTATTGTTATCTACGCGGACGAAGTCGTGATCGCAGTTAGTATAATATATAAAATTCATAAAAGTAGTCTTAGTTCAGTATGTCAAGCCGTTTCCGAGATTAGCCGGAACAAACAGACACAGACAGAGTGACAAAAATTGTAAAAAATGTTGTTCCGCGTATACATACATATTTTATGCATTTACTAAAAAACGGTTATTTTTATATTATAAACTCCAATTCCATTTATTTGTATAGATGTATATGTGTAGAGTATGGATGTAGGTAGTTATGGGCGGGCGGTATATGAGCTCTAAAATCGTTTGTTTTCGCACCGAATGAGATTCCAACTACATAATAAAATGCATTGGAAACATCTTTATGCATTCGATAAACGAGAATACAATTAAAGTCTTTGTAGTAACTTACTAATCTTGTATCATAATCGCTTGGTAACATTTGACGTCACATTTATTTTTCATACAAAAGGTCAGTACTCCGTATCAATGGCCTAACAAACAAGAGTGTGAAGACACTTTGTTTTCGATTTCATAATTATCGGGAGGCCATCGACTATATTATAAGCTATATTATTATGATCGATGCGGGAGGCCAACAAGCAAAGATTTTTAATAATTTTATAGTATTGCCAATATACCTAAGTTGTTCTTGGGCGGTATGTAATCTAATATAAAATACCTACTTAAATATATGTTTGTAAAGACGCGAGTTATAATGAGATTGTTGGGGTCACGCATCTTATGACAAAACTTTTTTTATTTATCAACTGGAAACTTGATTGGGAACGATGATCATTTATTACCTACCCGAAAAAAAACATATTTTTTTAAAGATTCCCTAATATACCTTACTATTTTAATATATATTTTAATTCAGCTCGACTTTAATCTTTATTTATTAAATCATGACAGAAAAATACATACAGATTTATTTAAGTTATGGACAGTTTTCTGCAGCCTTAATTATCAAAAATACTGTTGCTGAGCATAATTAATTACATTTGCATAAAAAGATCTACCCTTTTTAAAATAAATTAGAGAAAAAAAAAAACTTTGTCCGGGACTTAAATCCCCGACCACTGGACTAGCCTAATCATTCGACCTGCTGAGCCACTAAAGTCCTACACCCGAATCGTATTTTTTATTTTTCTCTGCCCGAACCCAACATACTCACAACACGTTTCTTTCCATTTTTTTCTTTAAAATATTTCACTCGCATGTGATAAAATTCGATTCGAGTCGAACTATATTCTGTGACGGCCACTAACGGCACATCTAATTTTTTCTATAGAAAAGATCTACTGAAAAAACCACATACAGGCGAATTGAGAACTTCCTCCTTTTGAAGTCGGTTAAAATCATATGCAGGTATTGACAGTGTTGGCAGTAAATAGTAGTAATTATTATCGTGTCTAATTTAACATAATATACAAGTTTAGTTAACTATACCTAATGTTCTACCTACCCGCTGACTTGAGGATATCGAAGACTTTGGCATTCGTTTGGTTAGATATGGCAGCTTTTCCTTCCAAATCATGAGCCTTCACACCATCTCCGGCTGTGATGCGGTCCTTGTTCAGGAGCAGGCAGTGGCCAGGGTGATCCGGTAGATCAAAAACTTGCTTAGTTTTACCCTCGATGATTAATGGACCCAGTTTGTACCCTGAAACTATAAAATAGAAACAAATCATAACTATCTAGTAATGTTAACAGGAATTGAATGTCGTATTCTACAAATAAATGATTTGATATTTTTTTTATTTTACCGATCGTTTTAGATAAAACTTAGAATTTAATTAGCTCAGAAATAATGTTGAAAAAGTTATGGCTTTTTGAAACATCGATGATCTTGAACGTTCTATTAGGGGAGCCTACATTGACGACACAACGCAGCTTCGTCGATGGGACCCATCGATATCTCAATGTCGCTGATGGGACCCCAGGATGCTATTTTTATATTTAAGTACTCGAGCGCGTCAGATTAAGTTATGGGAGATAAGTAGGTACCTTGAACCTGTTGGTTACCTCCACTAAATCTAAGGTTTGTATGTAGGGACGCGCCCGAGCCCTAAAAAAAGTTCAAAGGGTCGTTAAGATCTTACAGAATCTTACACCTCTTCCGAATCGTCTGAATTTTGGATTAATTTGGATAGGGGCATTGTTTGGGCACATTTTACATACTCACAAAATATCTGACACGCTCTTGACCTAAGACGTTAATGCCGCGCCCTTTTCAAAAACATTTTATTCTTTCAAAAATGATGATGAAAAATTACTGATGAATGTCAGTTACTCATAGAGAATGTTATGTAAGCCCAATCAAAGCTCTGTAATATTCTGTTGATTCTGACGATTTGGATGCGAGGCAAGCTCGTGGCGGAAACCCTAAGGATTCGGCCCTTTATATAAATCTTAGATTTTTGTTGGAGGTGCTGAACAGGGTGCAAGGTATCTCCCATATATCTGCCGCGCTGAAGTAAATTCAAAAAACCCCTCTTCTGCTCCCCTACTACTATATAAACAAACCTACAATATATATGTTTTTTTTTTTTATTTATTATGGCAATATATTTTTTGATTGAACCTAAAGATTTTGCGGATACCTTGCTGTGTGATTTTGATACTTTTTGTATCAATTACAAATATTTTTTTCTGATTTCGAAGTGAGTGGGAACGGAATCAAATTACCCTTACGATCGCCGCACGAGGACCAAGCGTGGGTGGAACATTATCATTGGGTGTTAGGTAGGTACTACTACGGACGAACTTAACGGGGTGCTCGATGTGTTGGTCCCGTAAAAAGGTACGGTTTTTTATTCTTTTAGTATCGTCTATAAACCTAAATAAGATCAATTAATTTATTGCTATCATTTGAAAACATATGGGGATGTTTGTGTTGAGCGTGTACAACGGCATCCACGATACAGGTTTAGGTATACCTATGCTTAATAATATCTAGTGTAATAAGTAACACAACGACTATATATATTCTCTGAATATGTACACGACAAGTAGGTACTATCGTCATTGGGCCTGCAAAAAAGGTAGGTACGTGTTTTGTCAAGTTTTTATAGCTTTTGTTATATGTATTGATATGTATGTTTTAAAACACAATAGATTCACGCCTGGCGAAACTGCCAATTTGCTTAATGCCATGAAGTTACTGGTGGCGTTAAGCAAATCAGCGGCTACCTGATCTACTTGCTGCTAAATGGTAGAATTCAGCGCTTTTATGTTCTAGTCAGGTAAAGTACGGCCCTTTAATTTCCGGCACAGAGACAAATCAGCGTAGGCCTCAGGAGAGACAATGTATTTATACCTATTGATATATTTTCATGTAAGTAGATGTCTATAGGCTACAGAATTCACTTACCATCAGAATGTAGGTATGTTTGCCAGTTCATGAAAAAAAGTTACTAACTTATTAATTCATACGAACTTAATTAACGTAGGTACCTAATGTCGTAGAGAAGGCATTAGTTTATATCTTTACAGATCTAGGTATCAAGGACAAGTGCGATTGAACTAGGTATTGCATAATTTCTTATTAACTTTTTTGTGTTTTAGACGCGTATGCCTATGTAAGTACCTATACCAAATAAATTTACAAAAAAAAAATAGGTATGACATGATGACAATATAAACTAATATTTTAAAGCTACAAATTTGTTTGCTTGAATGTGTTAATCTCAGGCAGTACTGGTCCGATTTCAAAACTTCTTTCAGTGTTGGATAGCCCATTTATCGAGGAAAGCTTTAGGCTACATAGCATCCCGCTAAGATGAATAGAAGAGGAAGGTAACATTGCAACCGCGCGAAGCCGGGCGGGCCGCTAGTGTTCTAATATTATTAAGATCGATATAAAATGTAGGCATACCTATAATATACATAAAATATTAGGTAAGTGTCTACGTTTTATATACGATCGTAATCAATTCCGTGACAAAAAAGGTCTAATAACTTGTTCCAAGGCCGAGTGCTCCGATGCCATGGTCAAATGAATCCAATAGCGGATTTGCTGTCTGTCATAAAAGCCGGTTGGCCGGTTGCACACTAAACACCGACCGAATTGAATTTGTCACGAAAGCACATAAACGAAACTTTAAACAAACATAACTCCTAAACTTAGCCGGGTAATGTAATGTTGCCAAAAGAATTGAATGAAAAAATCATACCTTCCTTCGGATGAGACATTTTTTCTTAGTCTGAGATGCAAACGAACAATGAGGCAGGTTACGAGTCAATGGAGTCGCGCGTGGAGTATTCAGCACAGCGAGAGCCTTTTATAAAGTTGTGACATCCAACATCCGAGAAAGATCACCACGTGCTCTACTACGCACTCGCTTCTGTCGACTTGATAACAAGTTGATATAGTTGTGCTGCGTCGTCTTGGTACTGGCTATAATTAAATTTGTTAAAATTACTTCACAAAAGTCAAAGCGCAGCGGCTGGTCGCGAAATTAATTTTCCTTATCAGATTATTTGGGAAACGATCAACTTTCAAGCCAACTTGCTCCAAAAGCATGGGGCCAATAATAAAAAATTGAAAGAGGAAGGGTCAGGGCTCATATAATTTTTTACCCAATAACTAAAGTTACATAAAGCCTAAATAGATGGCGCTGACTTACTGGATGTATGCCCACATTCCCCGTGTGTGTTCGGCCCTGTAATTTCCGGCACAGAGGCAGAACACCTTAGGCCTCAGGAGTGGTAACGCATCTGCATTTTGACCTTCGTCTTTGTGTGGGTGTCTGTCTATAGGCTGCAGTCATCACTTAACATCAATGTGAACAGCATGCTTGATTGCCACTTCCAATATAAAAAAAAAAATTCAGCGTAACATATTAATAAAATTTAATAGAGGCTACAATGTGTTTTTGTCTTTATTGATATTGATAAAACCAAAGTAGAAATTCTAGCTTTATCCAACCGTATTCAACTCTTTCAAGCACTGCTTGAAGTAAATTTTCAATTGACTATAACTTCTTATTCCCATAACCGATTTTGGCAAAACAAAGTTTTGACACGCTATTAATTATATGTAATCTACCTGTTAAATCCACGTTCAAATCTGTTGAGTAGATTCGAAGTTATAACGTACCAGACAGACTGACAGAAAAAATTCCAAAGATTTTTTTTTTGGTTTCTTTTATCTTCTTCTATTCTTTAATCACCCCCTATTTGTTAAGTTGTAAGTGGTCCAGGTGGACCACTTTAGGAATTAGACCCTGGGGTCAATGGGAGACCCGATCGGGGTCTATGTAGGCGTGAATAAAAATTGGAAATGTAATATAAATGTAGCAAGGAAAAAAAATTAAAGGGGTCTACAAGAAAAAATAGTTTGGCAATCTTTGATCTAAACATTCACGGTGTATAACGTACTTCGTAATAACTACATTTCAAATATTAAGCTAAAAATTTGAAAAGCGGAAAAGCTTCACAAAAAATGTTATATCAAATAAAAATTTGGTTAATTTTAAAGAAAAAAGCTTTCACAAGCATGTGTTAATGTGAAATAATATAATAAACAAAAATTTGGTAGTCCGTGAAGTCGGTTTCAGATGATAATTTTACGCGATAACGTCATAAGAAAACATGCGTCACAAGCCGAACTCTGCCGAACCGTTAGCTCGATCGTGCCTTTCTATCGCTTATTCTCGCTTGCACGAACGGCTTAGGCAGAAAGTGACACTTTTTCGTCCTTGCAGCCGCCCTGCTGTCCATAGCAAAGTACAAATATGAACAGTATGGAAACTACGTACAAGAACGCGAGAACCGCTTAGGGGCCTCGTCGATTCTCATGTGTGAGTGTGCCGTTACGAAAGATTTGTACGTTGTTTCCATATTAGTACTTGTACTGTGTCCATAGTTACTATTGCAATTCTGCTAGATCATAATTATGGAAACAACTCAAATTAGCCATTACTTATCAAAAAATGCACCTATTAAAATATTTGAAATAAATAAAATTTCAAGTGCAAAAACACATCGGTCGCTGTATATTTAGCTGTTTCAGTCCCACCTAGCACTTGCTCAGTCGCACGCGCACTCGGCTTCAATTCAAATTCAAATAATGTACAGACATACAATTATTTCTTGATACTTGTCGGTCCGCTACACTCCATCCATCGATAAAGTTGTTTTTATATCGACAATCTCCCTGTTATCTATTTGTTTTCATCGTTCTCAACATCCAGGTGAGTAATTTTTTCACTGTTTTGCAATCAGTGTCAAATGTCAGCTGTTATGGTTACCGCGTGAAGCACACGCCGAATATTCTGTTTGATTGAACTTGTGCCCTATTTATGAATATTTGGTCGCATTTCTATGACTTTTTATGATTAGAATGTCACTAAAATTAGTCCCCACATGGTCATTTTCAATACTCAACATACTTTTTTTTAAGAGCGGGAAATTCAAAATTGTATTTTATTTTAAACGTAATGAATATTTTATGCACCTTAAGCACCACAAACAAATTAGTTTCTATTTGCTTAGACTTCGGTTAATTTTAATTAACACTCTAGGTTAATAAAATTGATGTCTCTTTTATTTTAAAAATATGTATGTACATAGAGTGGACTTATTTTTTAAAAAGTTTTTGTAGTCAAAGCAGGCAAGATTCAAAACTTTGACCATGTTAAAACATTTACATTTTTTAAGTAAGCCTTCAATAAATTGTAGTGTTTTTTGCTATCAGATGATAGCAGTGGTGTTCGGGTACATGATAATAATAATATGTGAATCGAATTTCAGGCACAACATCATGTTTACAGATAATTGCTAGGCATATGGATAAGACCTCTCTTACACCTTCAATTTGAATTAGATAGCAATAGGTCGGCAGGCCATACCATAATGCTTTTCTCATAAAAAATTCCCATTAAAGGTTATTTACCGAGGTGATATTATAAACTTTTAATTTATCTTTAATTTAGACATGACTTAAATTTATTAGTGTTGGCTATCTGCTCAGTGCTCAGTGCTACTGTTGGTATGTCACAGACTCCGTTTTCAGACAATATGTTAAGTCTAATTAGCTAGACCCCCGCTGTTGATGTAGATAGATTGCTATTGCCTGCAGAATAGTTTTAAAGCTAATTCAGCGAGCACAATATCTGCTATCTTTGATTAATTATGAAATAAACAAACATACAAAATAAATGCTGAATGGAGCGCTACTAACTTTGTGTATCTTTTCTGTTTGGAGGTGCATATTTTTACAATGTATTGTAATTTATATTATGTCTGTGTTATCCTGTAGGTATATTCCATAATAAATATTACACACATACTTTGCTTTTTTTTTTGTTTTTTTTTTTGTTATAGTCATATTATGGTATTTATTTTATTCCGGACAATATCTCAATGCACACATGCATGGTTGACTGGTAGGAAATGCTCTCTAGCATTAAGTCTGCCTCATGTAGGTACATTAACTGTGATGTTCTAATGCGTTAAAATACATTATAGGAATGATTTGTCATTATAGAACATTAAATTTGACTTAAAAATAAGTTAACCATGTCCATAACTCAAAATACTATACATAGGTAATTTCTGCTTACCCGAGTTAATCCTAAATAATATGCAACTTCACTGTGTAAATACAGAGATATAAAGTTCTTACTAAATGTCTGAAAGTATTTTATAATTATATAAGATGATGCAGTGGAATTGTAAGTTCAAATTTCCTTATGTAGTTAATTAATATCTGGTTGTAATAGAAATATGAAATATAAAAAAAATATAAAACCAGTCTGAAACCTATTCTAGAATTTTTGGTGTCCAAAAACAATACAAAAAATTATAAAGTTAAAGTTAATATCCCTACTAATATTATAAATGCGAAAGTAACTCTGTCTGTCTGTCTGTTACCTTTTCACGTCGAAACGACTGAACCGATTTTAATGAAATTTGGTACAGAGATAGAGCTGACTTTGAGAAAGAACATAGGCTACTTTTTGTCTTATATTTCCCCACCCCCTTAAAAATTTGTATGGAGCATTCCACTATTTTCAAGGTACAAAGTTAACAACAAAGATACTCGGTATGCACACTCTTTGAGCTTAAAATACGTACGTAAATAAAATAAATTTATTATTAAAAATAAATTTGAAGGTATTGGGCTTACCGCAGTGTTCAAGCTGAAAAGGCAAAAATTGGTATGCGGACTATTTGTAAGTAAAAAAACAAATTTGTATGGAAAGTTTCTCATTCCTGAACTGAACAGTATAAAAATTGGTATGGTCATGATTAGGAATAATAAAAATCATCTGTTAATGTGAAATGGACAAAACTTCCCCCTAAAGTGGCAAAATGAAGGGGTATTGTTTGTATGGAATTGAGGGTAAAATATGTGTGGGATTTTTGGTAGTTTCTAAGTTAGAGACTTGAAAAGTGATGTCCAGTCTTTCTGTTAAGAATAAAAAATATTGCATCGGTACTGTCAGAATCACCTCCAAAATTTTAAATAGAAGGGGTTATAATTGAATAGAGATTTTTAAAGTTATTGACGTGATTTAGTACGAACTCTACATATAGGTATGCGATGGGAAACTTAATTAGAACATTTCCACAGGATCGTATTTAAATTATTTATAAAACGACATCCACGCGGGCGAAGCCGCCGGCATCAGCTAGTAAAATTCTAAAGTTAAGCTTAGCCTGGGTTGCACCACGATATTTGTTAAAGTTAAATTTTACATCCTTTTCTAACTAAAGAAATCTGTTAAAGTTAGAGCAGGATGTGAAATGTTACTATAACTTTCACTTTAACAAATATCGTGATGCAACCCAGGCTGACCAAATAATGTACTCTTTGAGGCTGACTAAGCCAAAAAAATATGCAGGTGCAACGCATTTTGCAGTCTTTGCTAAATTAAGTGCCATGGTTTTTGACAAATTTAACATGTTATTGTTAAATTTGACAAAAATCATGATAAACTATTTTGTTGCAACCGAACCTTAGAAAATAATTTGATTTTTTCCTGTTCTTTAAATTTTTTTTTGCATGTAGGTTTAAGAACATTTATTCGAAAATATTGCGCATTAACAATTATGAATAATAATATCATTATGATCTCATTATCAGCTGCCTGCTAGTACCTACAGGCTAATTTTATTACTAGAGTGTTATTGGCCCACATTTACTGGTCAGTCAATAGGTCCGTACAACAAATAGATACCGCAAAATTAGTTTACAATACATCAATCATTGATATGATGGATGGAATGTTTATTTTATCGTCTAATTGTTAATTATATTTTCATAATTAAAACAAACAGGCATGTAGGTACTTTGTATAGAACATGTAGTTATATGTAGTCGCCAAAGTTGGCAAAGAAGGGAGAAAAAAATCTCTAAATTCGAAATTAAGAGTGGTAAACAAGCATGCAGTTCACATTGATGTTAAGTGATGACTGCAGCCTATAGACACTTACACAATGACCAGAGGTCAAAATGCAGCTGCGCTGCCACTCCTGAGGCATTAGGTGTGATGCCTGTGTGTCGGAAATTACAGGGCCGTACATTACCACCTGACCGGAACACGATAGTGCTGAACACTACCATTTAGTGGCAAGTATATTAGGTAATGCGGTGGTGCCTACGCTCGCGAGCTCCGTCACTGGAGCTTTACCACCAGTAAAACTATTATATAGGTATCGTTAACATGATCAGAACCAGAACTTAACTTTTTTTGTGGTAATAAGCGAGTCTTCGACTGGTGGTAGAGCTCCAGTGACGAAGCTCGGGGGCGCATTACCTAATCTACTTGACGCTTAATGGTAGTGTTCAATATGTAGTAGACCTTCAATGGTAGATATCGATCGCATAGGCAAAATTTCTCCATTCGCCTATTCAACCTACCTATACCTACCTATTCAATTTTACTATGAAAGAGATGCTTGATTGGCATGCAATTAATATAAGTTACTCGTTGTGTAACTTGGACGTTTGAAATTTGAACCTTTCGCTGGATGTTGTAACTGTAGCATACCGAGTCTACCCACTACCGTTGATCTATGTAATAATAACGAATAGCTGTTCTCGTTACATTCAGCCAAGTTTGAGTGGTTTAATAAACAATTTATTTGCCAGAAAGGTACGGTCTTTGTGTGAGTGTCTATAGGCTGCAGTTATCACTTAACATCAATGCGAACTGTATGCTTGTTTGCCATTTCCATTACAGAAAACAACCTCCTTTTGAAGTCGATTAAAAAAGAGTACAAGTAACTAACGTAGGGGAAGATGGTGTAATGGGAGTCAGCGGGTAATTAGAGTCACCTACATATCCACGAAACTATACACGCTATCAATGCATAAACTACCTCCCCGTCCCCGCCATTGCGTTAGATGACTCAAGATTGTAGGCGCACGCGCATTTGAGTTATTGTAGTATTTTGTTTTTACGCCCCGCCGATCTTATTTTTCATCAGTGAAACAAATGATAAATGTCGAATTCTTTCAATAAACAGTCAATAATTTTACATGTATGCGGACTAACACACAATAATCAGACTTTCCGAGCATTGATGTGCAGTTTGAGACTCTCTCAATTATTTCTAGGATATTTTTTTTTCATTATCATATTTGTGGGTAATGAGAGTCAGATGATTGCCATTCCTACGGACCATAGTGTCGACAGCTGGACTAGGCCCTAGATCGTCTAGATTCCAGGGAAAGGCGGCTTGGCACTAGGGCAGGGAGAGTTCAGAATATTTATGACAGTTATCAGTCAAATATGCTGAAAAATGGAGTCGTTTTCAATCTATACGCTCGCTCTATCTAGCTGATCCCGTTGTCGCCCCCTTAGCGACGCCTTTGACCACACAGATGTACTTCATTTGGGCTAAGTTCTCACATGGACTACTTTAGTTGAAACTTGCCGGAAGTTTATATTTGCCATATGTGCTAAATTTTCTTTGTCCATAAGGTGATCACCATTACCCCCACGTCAGTGCAATGGGAGTCAAAACGATTTTTTTGTAAAACTGTTATAATTCCTAAAGTAACTTGCCCAATTCATTAAAATTGATCTCAATTGATAGTCAATTAAGTAAAGCTGACGTGTAGTCGGTTGCAATAATTATTTTGTTTGAAATTAAGTCTTTATTTCATGTCGCGCTTAGGTGACTCCCATTATCCTATCTTACCCTAATAACTATAACAGAGACATAACAACTAAGGTCTCAGGGGTGGCAACGCATCTGCCTTTTGACCTCTGGTCTTTGTGTAAGTGTCTAAAGGCTGTAGTCATCACTTAACACCAATGTGAACTGCATGCCTGTTTGCCACCCTCATTACATATTTTTTTTTTTTTTTAATGTAATAAAAGTGGCAAACAAGCATGCAGTTCACATTGATGTTAAGTGATGACTGCAGCCTATAGACAACCACACAATGACCAGAGGTCAAAATGCAGATGCGCTGCCACTCTTGAGACATTAGGTGTTATGCCTCTGTGCCGGAAATTACAGGGCCGTACATTACCACCTGACCGGAACACGATAGTGATGAACACTACCATTTAGCGGCAAGTATATTAGGTAATGCGGTGGTGCCTACGCCCGCGAGCTCCGTCACTGGAGCTCTACCACCAGTACATTAAAAAAACTCAATTCAGTTCTTTGAGTTTATACTAGTATCTAAATATAGCTCCGCGCAAAACCGCCTGCCATTACAACAGACTTAAATCGTAATAACATGCCGTCAATTTCTACTTTATCACGTTTGTTTATCACCCCTGTTGTGTGTTGTGGAAAGATACTAAAGTCAGTAGATAACTGACCCCCTGCGGCTCTAAGGTTCTTATTTGACTTACGACACATCCACTTGGATTGCGTTCCCTTGTATTTACGAGTACCTACAGTAGCGTATCGTCAAAATATTGTTGACGGTTTCAGATTCTCAGAAGTCATTACGTTTTTATGCTGACTTATCAAAAGTATTGTGTTCGTGTCGGTAAACAGGGGCTGTCTAATGGTCAGCAATGTACTCGCATAGCTCTTTAGGCAAAATTAGTTTAGCTTAAGTATCTATCATGAACATCCGCTTCCGTGTAAGTAACATGGGAACCGACAAAGAGATTTGCGACTAACATCCAAACATAAACTTCTTTTCTTTATGATTTTTCCACACACCGATTTTTAGTTGAATGGCCTTTGATTATCTCTAGAAAACTGACTTACAGACAAGATATTCCAAATGCTGGAATGTTTTGTTTTTTTAAATAAATATTATTTAGACGCGAAGGACGACACCCGCCGACGATTTTGGGAAGAGGACGATTCATCAATGATCTGAAGGGGACATGTTGAATAATTTGAGTTGAATTTAGTCAAATTTATAATTACAATATGTATTTTGCTACTACTGATTTTTTTATTTATAGGGGTTGCTGCCCTATCTCCTGTGACTTATGACCCCTTATGACTATTTAGATTTTTTTGACAGCATCGTTAGGTAACCTATTGTTAAGCTATGGGACAACTTACCCTGACACTCAGACTAAATTCCTTTAGTCTAGTCTGACTCTACTTACAGACAGGCTCGAACATCTGAGCCTGCGCAGAGATATTGGTAGTCTGTGCGTGTTATACCGTCTCTACAATGGTGAGTGCTCTGTCGAACTGTTCGACATGGTACCACCGTCTCTTTTTCTACACCGTACTACCCGCCGAAGAGAGAAGTTTCACCCTCACCGACTGGACACCTGGCAGTGCTCAACGGTGCGGTTTTCTCGTTCGTTTCTGCCCAGAACGTGTAAATTGTGGAACGAACTTCCCTCTGAGGTGTTCCCTCGGTGCTACAATATGGGGTTCTTCAAAAATGGCGTCAAAAGAGTCCTTCAGGGCTGGCAGCGCGTTGGCAACTCCCCTGGTGTTGCAAATGTCCATAGGCGACGGTGACCACTTACCATCAGGTGGCCCGTCTGCTTGTCTGTCAACTTAATGACATAAAAAAAAAAAAAAAAAAAAAACTGCTTTATGATGATTTATGAGCACTTGCGTTGTTATAAAAGTTTATTTATCTAGTTTACATGGACTAATGTATGAAATATGTATTGTAATCTGTAGTTATTGTCAACAAATGACTTGTTTTGTTACTTGAATAATAAACACTTTTCACTTGAAAGTGCAATAACTGTACATAATCATATTATTGACCCTATTTTGATAATTTCAAGACGTCACTGTAATAAGTAGGTCCCCGCGGGTAACATAATACGCACGTTCCCTTGACGTCAGTTATTATTTTGCGATAAATAAGACGCAGATATCTAACTAGCTAATTTAAGAGCAAAAAATCTGGCTAGTGCGTGTTTTGACGACCCGGTTAGTCCAGCGGTGCGAAACCACCGTTTGATTCGAAGGGTCGCGGGTTCGATCCCCGCATCGAAACAAATATTTGTATGGCCTACAGATATTTGTTTCGGGTCTGGGTGTTTGTGTATGTGTTGTATGTGTACAACGACACCCACGACACAGGTTTATACCTACTGTAGGGCTGTGAGTGTAAGCGTATTTTTTTTTTTTTTTTGTTAAAGTTTAATTAATTAAAGTCACTTCTGGGATACTATAATAGGTATTAAGTACTATTAACTATAAGCTACTCGTCTATTTGAACATAAATTTGCTTTTAGTTAGAAGATAAATTACGGGGTCATAGTTTTTCTGTTTTAATAAGTACATCATAAAATCCCTCTTCGTAGTATCTCAAAACTGTGAGAGATGATCTTTATTTCTGGTTATCGGTGTTTTTGTACGATAATTCTTTAACAGATTGAGTTATTATTGTGGATTAGTAATGTAAGGGGAACTTAGGACGTCAATCTTTAATATAGATTCTCAGTGGTTCTCAAACTTTTTAAATGACGGAACCCTTTTGGGAATCAAAATACTTGATGGAACCCTACAATAAAACAATTGTTTTTATAAGTGTATTTTTTATTAATCAGCATAATAAAAGTACAATGTAACAGTTACTAATTATTATTTACTTCACCACTTGGCAAGGACAATAAAAGAAAACATTAAAAAAGAAAAAAATCTAACTGTGTGGGAGGTATGAAACTGTTTTTTATTTTTCATCAATTGGTTGATATCAAGTTTGGTGGAAGAAAGTTGTTTATTCAGTTAATTCATTTATTTCATATAATTAGGCTCCTGGAGAGCACTTTTACATCGTCATTTTTTTTTAAACTAACCTAGAGTGAATAATTACTAATAATAATCAAAAACACATTATAAATTAAATTAAATATGGAGATAAAAAATGGAGTTTGTTGCAGAACCCCGACAGAGGTATCACGGAACCCTAGGGTTCCGCGGAACACACTTAGAGTATAGCTGATCTATATAATGATAATACTAATAACCTGGCAACCCTCCAACTAAATGCCACGAAAATTCCTTTCTCTAAGAATCGCAATTTTAAAATATAAAGCCGTACAAACAACCAAACCGAAAGACAAATTTACAATAACAGTGAAATAGTGAAAAGGTTTACAACAATTTACAAATGATAATACCTAGTTTCATAAAGTAAAATAAACATAAATTATGTACGAATTGACAAGACGGAAATGTCACCATTGTCAGCAACCAATACATTAAAAAGGGAAAATACGTAACATACAAGAAGCAATACAATGATTACAAGAGAGAAATGGAAACATGATTACTAGAGCAAAAGCCAGGCATCTAGAAGCACACACACCAGCTCCGGGCTCATCGCTGAGCTCCGCCTCGCAACCGCCGGCCGTCGCCTCCCCCGCGAGTGCAGTGTCGCCGGCCACCGCAGCCGCGTCGAGCTCCAGTGATGAGTACCACTCCCCGCCGTCGACACCAACACCTTCGCGTCGGCGTGGAAGACCCCGGCTACCGGCTGGCTTGGGACCTCGAGGCCAAACGGCCACGAGCAGGGTCCCCGCTGCCGGTGGTAACGTGCAGCGCATGAAATGGACGCGGACAATAAACGAAAACGTGATGCGCGCATTCTTTGGGGCTACAGAGGGAGGAATTAACCTCACTGCGTACCGCAGTCGTATGCTCTCTCTGTTCCAGGTACTTGAGCCAACAGTTTGTGTTTCGAGCCAACGTCTATCGGATCAGGTGCGTGTCATCCAGCGTAGTCACATGCTCGATGACACTGTACTTGATCGGCTACGCTCCGAGGCGGCGAGTGACCGCTCTGTCCCCGCCCCGCCGCCGCGTGTGGTGCAGTCACAGCATGGTAGTGTCGTGAATGTGTCACAACATTCCGGCGGGGAGGAGATAGACGAGGTCACCACGACCGTAAGTAACCAATACATTGAGCAACTGAGAGGCGCTTTGGAACATGCTCTTCTTGAGTATCGGTCCACCTTGGCCGAATTTAGACCGCGGTTGCCCCGGCTGCCTATGCATAGACGAAATGTGGCGCTAGTGGGCGCTCTGGACTCATTATTACCCGAGTACATAGATAATAGTAAAGACCTTAGCGATACCCACTCGATCCTGTACTGCGCGGCGATCGCGGCATGTCGTGTGGCTCGTGTCAAATTCCCAAATCTTGACATGACCTCACGACCGAAACCCGCCGTGCCTGCCTGGCAGTGCCGGATTGAGCGCCGTATCGCCGAGGCCAGAGCGCTCATTGGCAAGCTACTCTGCTTCAGGATGGGCAACACACGCCCAAGAGTGATGCGTTTTGTGAGGCGAGCGTTCTCAGGGACGGGAGTCAGTCCACAAAACTATCTAGCTCGCATCACAGAACGCATTGACTTCCTGAAGCAGAAAGTCTGTGCATGGGCAAGCCGAATAAGGCGTTATAAAGAACGCGTGGACCGATACATGCAGAACAGGATGTTCAAAAGTGACCAAAGGTGGGTTTACAGAACGTGGGAGCGATCTGACCCTGGAGTGGCTGACACGAGCCGACCGGATGATGATGCCATGATTGCATTCTGGCGCAGCATTTGGTCGGAACCTGTCGGGCACTCTGAGGATGACTGGATACTGGATATCGAGAGAGCGTGCGAGCCGATTCGTGAAATGGACGATGTATTAATATCTGCAGATGACGTAGCACATGCAGTCCGTCCGATGCCGAACTGGAAAGCTCCGGGACCGGACGGACTGCATAACTTTTGGTTGAAATGGCTGCGAAGCTCGCACGCTCGTCTCGCTGCTCAGTTTCAGTCATCTCTGGACTCAGGCTCGCTACCACAGTTTTTAACATCTGGAGTGACCCACCTGCTCCATAAATCAGGTAGCACCGCGGAACCTAAGAACTATAGACCAATAACTTGTCTTCCAACGGTCTATAAACTCCTAACATCCATTCTAAGAGTGAAAATTACTAAGCATATTGAAGACCACTCCATCATGTCTAACTCTCAGAATGGTTGTAGGGGCGGGTCCCGCGGTGCTAAGGAGCTACTGCTAATTGACATGACCATTAGCCAGCAGGTTCGACGTAACCGAAAGAGTCTTTCGACTTGCTGGATAGATTATAAGAAGGCCTATGATTCCGTACCGCATACATGGCTGATGAGGGTGATGGAGTTGTATAAAATCAACACAACCCTACGCACCTTCCTCATGTCATGTATGTCGCAATGGAGCACGGTGCTTCGCTATCCAGGATCTCGGCAGCCCCTGGCGGTTGGCGAACCTGTAAGAATTGCAAGAGGTATATTCCAGGGCGACAGTCTGAGCCCTTTATGGTTTTGCCTAGCCCTGAACCCTCTGAGTACGCTACTGGAGGCTTCAGGACTCGGCTACCGGTTGCGAAGAGGTGGTCGGGTGATATCTCACCTACTTTACATGGATGATCTGAAATTGTTCGGTTCTAATAATTCGCAACTGATGGAGTTATTGAAGGTGACTGAAAACTTTAGTAAATCTATCAGGATGGAATTTGGAATTGAAAAATGTGCGGTTATGCATGTAACTCGAGGAGAGATAATGGAATCCGAGAGAGTACAACTCACGGATTCCATTCAACTTCGATCACTCTCCGCAACCGAAACCTACAAGTACTTGGGTATGTCAGAGGCCTTAGGTATATGCGAGGCTGACATGAGACAATCGTTGCGAGTACGATTCTTTGGCCGCCTGAAAAAAGTTCTTAAAAGTTTCCTGTCAGGCGGTAATAGGGTTCGTGCTTTCAACGGTTGGGTCATGCCAGTCTTGATGTACTCCTTTGGCATACTCAAGTGGACTCAGACCGACCTGGATGCCCTAGATAGGGGGGTCCGCTCTCTGCTGACATCATACCGGATGCACCACCCACGCTCATCGGTGATGAGATTGTACATCCCACGGAAGTGTGGGGGCCGAGGCTTTCTTAGTGCTAAAACCCTCCACAACCGTGAGGTGTGCAATCTTAGAGAATACTTTCGGACCACCAATAGGGGTATGCACCGGGATATGGTGGCAGTTGACAGCGGACTCACACCTCTCTCACTGGCTAAAGAGAACTGGCGCAAACCTGTGGTGCTCACGACCAGTGACCGCGTGAGTGTATGGCAGGGCAAGGAGCTGCATGGACGATTTTACCGGGCCCTTCATGGGCCCGATGTAGACTTTCTTGCGTCTGTAGGCTGGCTACGATTCGGGGACCTCTTTGGGGAAACCGAAGGTTTTGTATGTGCAATTATGGACGAAGTGGTAATGACCAAGAACTACCGGAAGTTTATCCTGAAGGATGGCACGGTCGACATATGTCGGGCATGCCACCGACCGGGGGAATCCATCAGGCATATTGTGTCCGGCTGTTCGAGCCTTGCCAACGGCGAATACTTGCACAGGCACAACCAAGTAGCCAGGATAATTCACCAGCACCTTGCCTTGAAATACAACCTTGTAGCCACGGAGGTGCCGTACTACAGGTATGCACCCGACCCAGTACTCGAAAATGACCATGTCACGATGTATTGGGATCGATCTATCATCACTGACAGGACTATTGTCGCCAATAAGCCTGATATAGTGGTGATAGATCGCTTGGAACGCCGCGCAATTATAGTCGATGTCACCATCCCTCATGATGAGAATCTCGTGAAAGCGGAAAAAGAAAAACAAATTAAGTATCTCGACTTGTCTCACGAGATTGTCGCCATGTGGGATGTGGACTCTGCTGTAATTGTACCGATAGTCGTTACGGTAAACGGACTCATGGCGAAGAGCCTCGACCACCACCTTAAGAGGCTCTCGCTGGGAAGTTGGATCAAGGGCTTGGTGCAGAAAGCGGTACTCCTCGACACGGCACGTATTGTGAGGAGGTTCCTCTCCCTAAGCCCCTAACCACCGGCAGCTAGGACCCTGCTCCCGCTACCGGCGGAACCTATTTTGTATGTTTTTATATATGTTTTTTTTTTTTTTTTTTTTTTTGTTATAATATATGTATGTAAAAATATACAAAATATGTAAAAAGCTAAATAAATGAGAATACTAATAAAGACATTAAAAGTTCGTCTTAAATCTGACATATCTAAGTAACTTTTTTTTTTTATTTTACAACTGGTTTACTTGTTTAGCAGTGTGCTACTGCTAGATTTAAGTGAAAGAGCAGACAACCCAGCTATGTACAGACTTATCACGGTAAATACTCGCTAATATGTAATTTCCGGCACAGAGGCATAACACCTTAGGCCTCAGGGGTGGTAACCCATTTGCATTTTGACCTTCGTGTTTGTGTGGGTGTCTATAGGCTGCAGTCATCACTTAACATCAATGTTAACTGCATGCTTGTTTGGCACTTCCATTACATAGTACGCAGGGGCTTTAGCCCGAGTGCCCTTCTCTTGGTCTTAGCTTTAATTTTTAAATCGGGTCGGTATTGGAGATATTGGTTTTCATCAATTGAAGATGCTAGTCACCATAATCGACTCAAAAATATAACCTTAACATGGACCTCTGGATGCGTGTGCATAGAGCACGTAGGTATGCATGTATTATTGTCTGTTGTTCAGCATTTTGACTATTTACATTCAAGTCAACATCATTTTTAGTTATTTAATCACAATGATACAGTTGGAATGCATTGTATACCTACTTATAGGAATGAATTAAACTTTCAAGCGGATATAAAAGGGTTTCAATACAAATTTCCGTTGCGAGACCCTAAAATATGAGTTTTGTAGAAAATTGTTGGCGATAAAGTTTGCAGCCTTTTCTATGAGATGCTGTTTTGATTTTGTCACACTGGAATTGACATGTTGTTGATTGCGACCAATATAATCACTTGTGGAGGTTTACTCGTTTGAGTCACTACGCATCCTCGGGTTGGGCAGTGTTTAGATTGCGTGATACTGGTGTTTTTACTGGACTCCGGCGGTCATTAGTTGTAGTGTTTACTATTAATTACGGCCAATAGTTTGGAGAAAAAAAAATAAGGTAAGTAGGTTTGTAATTTATAATCGAAGGACCATTTTTTATAACAAATCACTGTTTTTAAAAATAATTAAAGGGATTCTTGATTTTGAACTTATTTTTGAATTAAGCCCAAATGGTTGTAAGATAATTATTGAAACGCGCGTTCGTAAAATATAGGTTTTTTATGTTATGAATGTGGCAAACAAGCATGCAGTTCACATTGATGTTATGTGATGACTGCAGCCTACCTACACAAAGATCAGAGGTCAAAAATAGTCAAAATGCAGATGCGTTACTACTTCTGAGGCCTAAGGTGTTATGCCTCTGTGTCAGAAATTACAGGGCCGTACAAACTACGTACTTAAAGTACTTACTTTCTTGTTTTTGTGTGGTTTTATACGAGCACATAAGTATACGTTTAAGTGTGAATAGTTTAGCACCTCTAACTACATAGGCCGGCAGTATCTACTAATACCTGCCGACATTTTTTTTTATATAATACGCACGTGATTATGTTCTAACTTACGACTGTTTCATAATAAAATTGTTATTCAAACAAGCAAGATTTGATCTGGCTTGGCCTCACTTGATTTTACATAACTTTTAACTAACCTACGCTCACTGGTTTGAATTGCGCTTGCGCATAGAATGTATAGATATTCCTGAAGTAGATACTCAGGCATCGCAATGCATACATTTGAATCATGGCAAATTAATACATTGATTTGTACAAAAAAAAATAAAAAATAGGTAGGTAATACAAAGTTAATAGCTTAAAATATAATCTAGGGAACCTGAAAATAATTTCTTGGTATTAGAAATATTTTTAAATCACCGGATAAAAAATGGTCCTTCCTCACAATAGTAGAAGTAGGTATGTACTCCATACTAAATTTCAATTTTGAACGTTTTAATGCGGAGAATCAAAAATATTTTAAATACCAGGAAATGTTCTTTAGTTCGCTACATAGAATTATAACGCTACCTCTATGGTTCGCTAGATAATATTTTAAAGCTATTGTACCGTGTACCTTATTTTTTTTTTCTGTACAAATTTTGTTAAGATCCTTTGCATTATATAGGGTAAATGTAAAACCTATTTTTGCTTATATGTAGATATGAAGGTACCTGTGCCCTTTATTTATAAAGACAAAATAAGAATGCAACATCTTTGTATATAGGTAATTTAGGTGAAATAAATAAAGAAATATAATATGACTAGCTGTTGCCGTTTTATAAATAACTAAGTAGCCTATGTTCTTTCTCAAAGTCAGCTCTATCTCTGCACCAAATTTGGTGTCGGTGTCTATAGGCTGCAGTCACCACTTAACATCAATGTGAACTGCATGCTTGTTTGCCAATTCCATAAAATTAAAAAGGAAAAAGAAAGATTGTTACCTACTCACTATTCCTTATTACTTTAGAAGGGACATTGAAATGTCGAGTCTACGTCTCTAGTATTCAGTCGTTTGTAAGTTCAAATGAAAATTATCAGTAATTGCCAAGATATTACATTCAATTGCACAGCTGTTGACAGTACGAAGGCATTTGGCCGTTCCTTACAACGTCTATGTGCACAATGAACTTTTAGCCGAATGTCCTTTTCCTGTATCGACTGATCGACTTAAGTTCTCTTTTTTTTTAACGAACCTCGTCATGCAAATACTCTTTGGAGAGTTGTTTAAAAAAATAATTTGGTTTAAGTATGATTGCTACTGTTAACTTGTTCAAATTTTAAATGAACTAAAAACTTGCAAATTAGATGTGTTATTTTTTTATTGTAATGGAAGTGGCAAACAAGAATACAGTTCACATTGATGTTAAGTGATGACTGCAGCCTATAGACACCCACAGCTACATAAAGACCAAGGTCAAAATGCAAATATGTTACCACTCCTGAGGCCGAAGATGTTATGTCTCTGTGCCGGAAATTACAGGGCCGTACATTACCATCTGACCGGAACACGATAGTGCCGAACACTACCATTTAGCGGCAAGTATATTAGGTAATGCGGTGGTGCCTACGCCCGCGAGCTCTGTCACTGGAGCTCTACCACCAGTACAAATTTATGATATTCAATGGTTAATTAGGGGTCAAGTTGCCAGTAGCCTCAGTAGTGTAGCGCAGTAGTGAGCTACAAGCCTACTACTGCTTCTGGTACCTGGGGGCCTGAGTTCGATCCCTGGGTCAAAGGGGTGCTATCGGGATTTATTATTTTTCGGAAGCTGCCGTTTACCACCTTCGGAATTTGGTAATGTGTCCGGACCGGCGATGTCAATAAGTCAAATCGCTACGTATCTCCATGTATGTATTTAAATAGCCCTTCTAGAATACAGGTATTATTACATATTCCATGATACAGGCGTAAAGTTATGTAATCCTTTAGGTAGATTAAGTATTCTATCAAGCTTAGATCTTGGCGGTGATCTATGAATGACGAGCGAAGACGATTGCCCTGGGTTCAACTCCTCCTAGAGGAAATAATGCGATAGAGAGCATCTTCTCCCGAAGTGTTTGGAAGCAGTTGGACCCGTATTTCAACAGTAGGTCGTGGATGGCTCGGGTAAACTTAAAAATGTAACGAACTCAAGATATCAGCATAGCATGCTCGGCTAGTGAAGTAGTTTTAAATAAATTAAACGTTAAACAAAATGAAATGACACATGACAGCACATTTGCACTTCCCCATTATAATGCTTCGGTTCTATGCAGGATAACCCTTTAGAATTAGAATCAGAATTCATTTATTGTGGATTCATTTTTAGTGGCGTATGAGTTTGAATGGGTGTGTTCACATGAGCATAGGTGCGCCGTTGCGATATCTCCGCGCCAGTACTAAGTAGTGCAGTGATACAAAGAAACCTTCTATGTAGTATGGCTTTCAAACTTTTTCATGACGCGATTTTTACTTTTCCATCCTGCAGACGTTGCAAGCCCACACTACTTAAATCATTAAAGTACAATAATATTCTCTAATTAATTACAGAAATAATGGACGGTCCCACAGGACCATCTCCATGTTGTTTACGAAGGGGGGATGAGAAGACCGACACAGCATTGGCAAGACTGACAGTGGATGACAGAACTAGTGGTGTTGACAGTTGTTTGCCAAGCGACAGCTGTCATTGTGACAAGACACAAGGGGAAGTCAGGGTGAAGAGCAAGAGGTTCGGGCGGGGGGCGGTTGAATCAGGTATACAAACAATCCATATATATAAAAATCAATTGTTGTTCGTTAGTCTCGCTAAAACTCGAGAACGGCTGGACCGATTTGGCTAATTTTAGTTTTGAATGATTTTTACAAGTCCAGGGAAGGATCAAAAGGTAAATTATAAAAACTTCCATACAAAACTTAAATACTATTAATTTAAATAAAAAAATGACAACCCTAACGTTAGTGAATGGAACAATGCGCAATGTACGTACCTACGTGGCGCGCGAATAGCATCAAGCCGTAGCGAGTAGGTACCTACTGTACTAGCGAGTGTGATGACGTGATGAGCGAAGGGAGGAAGGGGCACGCGTCCGCTCTACCCATCTCCCACCCGTTCTAATCGTAGTAAAAAACTGTTTTTTTAACTAACCAGTGGAAAGGAAGAAGGATGAAACATTGTGATCCTGGTACACATACACACACACATCAACGTAACACTAACGTACACGTAAGACATCACATAGGTAATAAGGTCACATCCACTCGGTAACGAAGGTACCTACATTAGACTAAAGGAAGGGAATGATCCTCATCAGTCCATCCTACACCACCAGTACTTAGGGTGGGATCTTCTTCAAGCAGTTCTAATATGGTCTCCTCCATGCCGCCTGTACCGCTACTCGAGGGTCACCCTTCATGTCTTGGGTGGAAAGAACCCGTAGTGTGAAGCCTGTTCTCTAAACCTCGAAAATATGCCCTAGACGGGAGCCTTCGCACTGTGCCTGGTCTGCCAGACACATGTCGCTCCTCATAGAGCCGTCGAGCTTCGGCTAACACACCATTGGCAGCAACCACACAAAGAATCCTGTCATAAAATTCTGCGTTTTAATAACTCACTATCACCACTCACAGCAAATTTTCGTCCGAAACTAGACATAAAATAAAACTTACTTTTCCTCACTCTCAATCCTGAATGTTGCCACTCACCATTTAGTTTTACCCAAATATGATATTTTCGTTAAAAGATAAAATAAATACCAATATCTGCAAATGTGCCAGGGACCTCGTCGAATGTTAACAAAATCAGTTATCATCTAAAGCTTGACAAGAAATTATTCGTACGTAACTCATGTGTAAAAACACATTAACATTCTTATGACTTGAAATTACGAATATGCCATTCGATTTCTTTATTGAAGCGGTTTCACGTAAACTCTATTTAATCAAATAAAAATGTTTTTAATTAAGTTATCCTTTAGCCAATTTTTATGACTGATTGTCATAATTAGTTATGAATCTTAGTTACTTTTTTAGTTTATGGTTTTTCGAATCAAATGTCAATAAATAATATTAAGTAGGATTAATTTAAATTATACCTTTTTTAATTTTATTTAAAATTAAAAAAAAGTCTAAAAATAACAGTAGGTATGCGCCTTTGGAACAAAGTGTGGAATATAATATTAAGATAAAAAACGTCCCTGGCCCGAAAACAAGCAAAAATCGATAGATACTGAAATGTTTAAAAGTTACTTTCCATACATTAAAACAATTATTCGATTTTATAACAATTTAAGCGCAAGTGGTGAGCTGGTTGTCTGTCCTTTTTCAATAAAAAAACATTAATGGCAAAAGTATGTACTCAGTTAATTGATAATACAGCCATTTCAGCTATGTTCGATATTTTGTCATATGCTGGACTACTTGGACTAGTACGCGATAATCAGACCACTGTGCAGTCGAAGCGGCTTTGTTTGTTAATCGCCGACGACACGCCGAAAGGCGACAAAATAATTTTCCATTTCTTTCGGTTCGTCTTTGACTATTTGCCGCCCTAAAGTAGTGATGTACCTACTTGAACAAAAAAAGACGGCAATCGGTTAAGTAAAAAAAATAAGTGAAATGGTAGAGCCCAAGAGTGTGATGGCAGAGCTCGGATGGTGAAACGGCAGAGCTTGAGGGTGAAATGGCAGAGCGCAGCCTGAAGTGGTAAGGCTCGGAGTTAAGTGGTAGAAATCGGGGTGAACTTGTAGACCTCGAGAGTGAAATGGCAGAACTCGGACGGTGAAATACCAATCTATTTCACCCCCTGAACTCTGACAGAAACGTGGGAAAGAGCCATGTCAAAAATTCATGTTATTTTTGGAGACTCGTATTAAGTCGCTTTTTTATGACAAAAATTGTTAGATTTTTTCAAGCATTAAATAACGATCGCGATGGTGGAACTAAATAGTGACATAAGGTTGTGAAAACAGATTTTCACGTTATTGCCAAGACTCCATAAAAACTCCAATTCTCACTCCCCATTACTCTAATGGATCAAATTCATAATCTTCCATGTGGCACAATCCATCATTGATATCGTCCATATGGATACTCATTCAGTTGGAAGAAGTATGAAAATAATCCAAAAGTAAAACTGCTTTCAAACGAAACACATCACTAATTTATTAGTCGGTAAATGAGCGACCTTTACACATTGTTGCAAAATATGAATGAAGTGCAAGCAGGTCGGGCGATGCCACATCCCGCTCGCACCCTCTATGATAAAATGCGACTAGTGTAGATGTAGGCGTGATTTCTTTTCTGTGTGTGAGTGTTGTACACTGAGATTATGGTCGTAGCAAATAGCTATAATATTAGAAGCGATAATATTGTTTTTATCTCTTCTGGTGATAGAGGTTGAGTGATGGTACCGTTTCATAGTGAGTTTGTTTACTACAGTCAAATTGTCATAACATGAATTCGTCGTTAGTAGGTAGGTATGTATTGTTTGTTTATTAAACTACCTAATATCAAGTACTAAAATTTTTAAGAAAGGTTTAAAAAGGTGGAACACACGTGATTGTAAACTTGGCTGTTAAAACATCAGAATCAAATTTCGTAGGTACATAGCCTTAAAATACTAACAGATTACAACAAAGCTATCAATTATATCGCATTGCCATATTATCGTAAACAGTAAAGCAAGAGCATTATCGTATTTGACCGAAAGATGAAAATTTTGAATGACTTTTAAAGTTCAATGTCTCGATCAGCTGTTGATTAGGGTTTCCGCAATAAAATTTTGACTTACATCTTTAAGTGATCATAACTCAAAAAATACTGGACTTAGATTTTATTAAATATTTTTCTGAGCATGTATGCACTCCATAGTATTTGAGGTTTTCGGGAAGCTAGGGTGCAAAACTAACACGTTGTATATATTTTTTTCTTTTTTGATCTCTAGGTGCTGGGCGTAGTTATACCTTGCGACCTCTTCGAGGTCAAATCGCGCCCGATGTCAAATTTAATATTTCATTTTTTTTCATTTTTAAAGTTTTTTTAAAAATGTAAAGAATTACTCATATTCACTCATATTATTATGTGTTATTTTCGCAAAATAAAATATGCCCATATATTTTTAAAAAGAGTGAAAAAAGTATTACTATTGGTAGAGTTCTAGAGTCGAATCTCGAGGGCGTGCACCACCGTATTTCGTAATCTACAGCCATATGATGATAGGTTTGGCTCAATAGCGCGTTTGAAGAAACGAGACAAAGCTAAAAGTTATTTAGCGATTCAGATTAGGGGCGTCCACACAAAACTGCGATGCAACGCCGCATCGCAGATATTTGCGTTGTGATTTGCTGCGATGCAATTTCATCTGACATATTGAAAGTATGGTCAACTGATGCGGCGTCGTATCGCATCAAAGTTATGTGTGAGCGCCCTAGGTTCGCTAAAGGTGGTGTTACGCCTGCAGGTTTGTCAATCGGCTTAACCAGGCAAGATCGACTAACGGATCCTTACTTTTAAACCGCAAGTCCTCAATAAGTCAGTCCATATGAGTTGTCACTTGCGGAATACTAATTAAACGGCGATAATTAGGTCGAAGTACAGTTATAGTCGACTTTCCTGCAGCTAAAGTGTTAGGCAGGGTTGCATAACATGATGACTTTACTTTAACAAAGGAGAATGATACCGTTACATACATTTCTGGGCCCAGGTGTTAACTTTGTGCTCTCTCTTTTATGTTATTTGTTTTTCTGACTTTTCTCGCTTTTTGTATACTTAAAATGATAATGTATTTTGTTTTTTACCTTAAAAAAATATAACTTTTTTTATACTTACTACAATAACTTAAATTATGGTTAACTCTAACCATTTTGCGGGCCCATAATTACCCGTCTCCTTTGTTAAAGACGTTAAAGTTCCAGTTAAGGGCCCGTTCATATAATACGTTCGCATACAAGGGGGTAGGGTTCTCGCTGAGCGTGACAAAATGTTACGGTAACGTGACGTTCGCAGTTCATGAAAATATTTTAAATTGATATTTTGTTATTTTAATTTAAAAAAAATGTCAGTCATATTCAGTTTTACTTTTCATGACGTAATACTAATAGGAGATCACAGGTAGTGTGACCCAGCGTGACAATAGAGGGAGGGGAGGGGATCAGAAAATGCTTATTTTAGCGTGACGTACTTTATGGACGGCCAATTGTAAAAAAATAAATGAAAAATAGGTACTTTTGTAAGTTCACTAATGCATCTGTCTGGATACAGGATGTACTATAAATTCAATTCATAATCGTTATATCTCCATTCTAATCTAGCTAGTTATGACCCGACCGCCTACTATTGCAGTCAGTCAAACGAACAAAGGCGGTCAAACCATAACAACATAACAGCGGTAGTAATGCAATAATGCTGATGAGCAGCAGCGTCCTGCCCATAGATATAGTAGATAATAAATCTATGGTCCTGCCATAAAACTACCGCCACTGCCATCGCCAATCCTCACGCCAAGCGTGGCGATTATGCCATATCCCCCTTATGACTTTGGTCCAGCAGTAGACGTCTTGGACTTTTAAGAGTGTACCTAATTGTTGTTGATTTGATGATGTTGATTTTTTTAAGGTTTGACACACGAATGCGGCGTGTTCGGCGCCATCGGCACAGGAGAATGGCCGACGCAGGTGGACGTGGCGCAGGTCATATGTCTCGGATTAGTCGCGTTACAACACAGGTGAATATGATCAGATATCAAGTATTTACTATACTAATGCAAGCATGCAGTTCACATTGACGTTAAGTGATGACTGCAGCCTATAGACACCCACACAAAGAGCAAGGTCAAAATGCAGATGCGTTACCACTCCTGAGGCCTCAGGTGTCGGAAATTACAGGGCCGTACATTACCACCTGACCGGAACACGACAGTGCTGAACACTACCATTTAGCGGCAAGTATATTAGGTAATGCGGTGGTGCCTACGCCCGCGAGCTCCGTTACTGGAGCTCTACCACCAGTAAAAATTTGTGTCTCAAGACTAAGGTATTCAACCAGTGAGTGTTGTCAGTGATGACATATGGAACTGAAACGTGGTTGCACACCATGGGCTCCATAAGAGGACTCTAGGTCACGTAGAGAGCAATGGAGAGAGCTATGCTCGGTGTTTCCCTGCGAGATCGAATCAAGAGATCCGCATGAGAACCAAAGTCACCGACATAGATCATCGAATAGCGAAACTCAAGTGGCAGGTCACATAGTTCGAAGAATCATCAGCCGTTGGGGCAGAAGAGTTCTTGAATGGCGACTGCGTACCGGAAAACGAATCTTAGGTAGGCTCCCTACGAGATGGACCGACGACCTGGTGAAGGTCGCTGAATGAGAGCGGCCCAAACCGCTCGTTGTAACAAATCTTCGGGAGAGACTTTTATTCTGCTGTGGACGTCTGTAGGCTGACATGATGATACTTTTAATCGCGTTAATATTAGAGAAGTTGTCCTTTTAATGGAGTTACAACATTCTGATCAGCTTATAGAAGTTTATGTTCACATGTGCGTGTTGCGCCTATTAAGTCGAGACATAGAGCAACCGGAGGGGAGTAGCCATAGCGTTATTACCGATGCAAAACAGTCTGTCATTTTTTGCGGGGGGAAATGCGTGCGACACACACGCACACTGCAAAAATCGTCTATTATTACGAAACTCACACCTTAACTTTAACAAAATACAGAAACAATTTCACGCACACATTTAAACATTTAGGCGACAGGTATAGGCCCATTTGGGCTTGTACTTTGACAGAGGGGAAAGCCTGCATATGGCTACTCCCCGCCGGTGTTGGTGATGTAGTCGAGACGTCGTTTCTAGTACGCTATTACAAACCTTTTTTTTATGCATTGAAGGTGGAAAACAAGCTTGCAGTTCACATTGTTATGTGATGATTGCAGAATATAGACACTCACATAAAGACCAGAGTTAAAATGCAGATGCGTTGCCACCCCTAAGATCTAAGTTGTTAAGTCTTTGCAATAGTTATTACCATATCACCGGAACACGATAGTGCTAAACACTACCATTTGGCGGCAGATAGATCATGTAATGCGGTGCCTACACTGGATCACTACCACCAGTAAAAAAATAAAAGAAAAATTATCATACCTAAATAGCTATGATAGTTTACAGTGTAGTGTTCCATTCAAGCCGCCAAATTGAGAATAGTCGCTCTGTGTTACTAATATTTTTTTCAATTAGATAATATTCCAAACTTCATAAAAGATGTGTCCATATCAGAGTTATGTCAGATTTTTAGGCACGTGCGAAGAATTTTACAATTATTAAATTGATTACGATACGTTTTTGTGTTGATTACATTTTTGTAAACTTTAAGCGCAATACTCACTGAGCCCGCCGGGCCGCTTATTTATATCGGCAACTTTTTGTCGGCGGGTTAGTTGGCGGCTTTATTCATTGCAAGTCGGAAAAGTTTGTTGACGGTATGTCGGCGGCTTGAGATGAGGAACTTACTTGTCACTACCGCTCGAGTGTCGGCAGGCAACTGTGCGTACGTGCGCAAGCCGTCAACATGTCGTCGGGCAAGACGTTCGTGCGTAGGTTGCCGACATAATTCTTCTTCTTTCGTTAAATCGGCGGGCTGTGTCGGCGGCCCGGTGTGCTCAGTGTGTATTGTGCTTAGGGGGCACTATAGGGGGGCGGGGATGGGGGAGGTCTTTGCTTATATTTGTTGGCAAGGGGGTCTAGATGGTGATTACGTCATGAGTAGTTATTTACTTTTATACACATACTTGTGGCAACCCACACATTATCTATGTTTGAAAATAATATTTTTTTTGGGAATGGGCGAATAAAGTTTGTTTAAAAATGAATATACCTACCTGCTTAGCGTTAAAGTCCTCTATCCTAAATTTATTTTTTAACCGACGAAAAAAAACGGAGGAGGTTTTCAAGTTGAGGCGTAATTTTCTTATTTCTAGAATTATAACCAATGCTCATGAATGTATATAAAACGAAACGAATACTGAAAAATTCGAGAAAAATGCATAGGTATCGCAATGCATAAGCATTGGGGAGGAGGGTAAGAGCTTTGCTTACTTATGCTGACAAGGTGGGTGGGGGTGTAAATAATTGTAATAAATCTGCTTACGTAATACTTGAACGGCCCCTTAATAATATACCGTGACCATAGAGCAACACGGCCCACCGCGGCGGACTGGATGGGAGTAGCCATACCGTTTATCACCGATGCAAAACAGTCTGTCATTTTTTGCGGGGGGAAATGCGACACACACGCACATTACAAAAAATCGTCTATTACTACGAAACTCACACCATGACTTAAACAAAATACAGAAATAATTTCACGCACACATATAAACATCTAGGCGACAGGTATAGGCCCATTTGGGCTTGTACTTCGACAGAGGGGAAAGCCTGCATATGGCTACTCCCCTCCGGTGTTGCTCTATGACCGTGACACGGTCAAATGCGCTTTGTACCTACTGGAATATAAAGTAATCAGATACGATGGGAACCTTGTTACACAATTCGGATAATTATATCGGTCACCAAATAATGACATTGTAAAGATTAAAACATTCCACACGGAAAATCTCTTTACATAAAAACTTATCTAACGCACTTGTGCGCTTCGTGATCGACAACGTTAATAATTAATGACTCGTGGTAAAACATCCGTTTTTTTTTAGCTCAAGGGCGTTGGTACCACCGCATTACCTAAGCTTGACGCTAAATGGTAGTGCTCAGCACTATAGCGTTCCGGTCAGATGGTAATGTACGGCACAGAGGCATTACATCTTAGGCCTCAGGAGTAGTAACACATCTGCAATGCGGAGCTGCCTACGCCCGCGGGCTCCGTTATTGGAGCTATTCCACCAGCAATGTCTTTCTTCAGTCATCACTTAACATCAATGTGAACTGCATGCTTGACTGCGACTTCCATTACTTACATAAAAAATGGAAGTCATCATCCATACTGTAGATCTTCTGTTCTATATCTAAAACACGCGATTGAGGTAAGTCCCAAGGTCCGTCGAGGTCCAGCGGTGAAGGACTGCTATCGTTTGCTTGTGTTGCAGAGGGCAGGAGTCAGCCGGCATCGTGACGTCAGAGGGAAAAAGCGCGCGCACCTTCAATGCACACAAGGGTATGGGCCTCATCAACAACATATTCAACGATGAGGCTATGAGAAAGTTAAAGGGCAACCTCGGTATTGGACACACAAGGTGAGTCAATATAATAATAATGGCAACCCATTATACGTCCCACTGCTGGGCACGAGTCTCTACTCCTTGTTTTTGGGGGGGAGGCTTAGCCTTTTCCACCACGCTGCTCCAATGCGGGCTGGTGTTGATACGGGTGAGTGGCCAATCCGCTGTCGGATGTTTTCAAACCGCCCATGTTTTGCTTTCCCTTTTTGATTTTTAACCGATTTAGGGTTGGTGAACGACATCCATTGATAACTAATAAATAACTATATAACCGATATTATAGACTTTGCAGTTTTATACAATATCGTTAAGATGTCGCTGTTCCGTTAGTTATTGTATATATAAATTATTAGTGGTAAAGCGGCTGGAGTGGTTATCCTGAGGTCACAGGTTCGACTCCTGCCCGAAGTAAAATTTTTCTTTTCGTTTTTTCTTTAATTTCTAAAGATCACTCGCATGTGTTATTGCGAAAAATAAATTTTACTGCTATAAGAGATGGTGGAATGGCCTCTTCCCCCCTCCGCCTAGATACAAAGAATATCTTACTTGAATGTGTAGGTATTCAACGTCGGCAGCGTCAGAGGAGGTGAACTGCCAGCCGTTCGTGGTGCACACAGCTCACGGGGCGCTCGCCGTCGCACATAATGGAGAACTGGTCAACTGCAGTAGTCTAAGGAAGATGGTGAGCTAATTAATATTTAGACTATTGGTAGAGCTCCAGTGACGGAGCTCGCGGGCGTAGGCACCACCGCATTATCAAGGGGAGGTGCGGGCTGCAAGAGGGGAAATCAGGCGGGACGTCGAAGTGTCCATGAATTATTACATATTGTCTGGCTCGGCTTAAATCCAATAGGCAAGTTTCTTCAAAGTGGCACAATGTTAAAAGAGGAGTACAGTAATAATAATAATGGCAACCCATTATACGTCCCACTGCTGGGCACGAACCTCTCCCCTTTTTTTGGGTGGAGGCCTGGAGCTTACTCCACCACGCTGCTCCAATGCGGATTGGTGGAGGTGGGTGGGTGAGTGGCCAACCCGCTGTTGGATGGTTTCAAACCGTACATAAGGCCTCCGACAAGGTTTAACGACTGCTATCTATCGATAGCTACCGGGACCGACGCTTTAACGTGCCCTCCGAAGCACGGAAACGCGCTATTATTTACCACTAGCGGTCACCCATCACACTACCCGACCGCCCCCGCAGTGCTTAACCGAGCAGATCTCTTACGATCTACACCAGCCGCCGGGCCATGCGCGCTTTGGAGTACAGTGCTCAACAATAAATATTGCATATTTAAAGATAAATGGAAAGAAAAAATTGACTTCAGGCGAGACTCGAACTCGCGACCTACTGGGAATCTAGTCCAGCCGCTCTTCCAATTGAGCTACTGAAGCCCTGCCCGATTTGTCAAATCTTTCCTTCACATCTATTGCATTGCTTTATGGTAGCAGCAGCGCCATCTATTACCAACTATGCTAGTTAGGCAACCGATATAATAGACTTTTCAGTTTATTGAATATCGTAAAGAAGTCGCTTTTACCCTTAATAATTGTTTTTATATTATTTCGCATTAACACATGCTTGTGAAATATATTTTATATTTAAAGATAAATGGAAAGAAAAAATTGACTTCAGGCGAGACTCGAACTCGCGACCTACTGGGAATCTAGTCCAGCCGCTCTTCCAATTGAGCTACTGAAGCCCTGCCCGATTTGTCAAATCTTTCCTTCACATCTATTGCATTGCTTTATGGTAGCAGCAGCGCCATCTATTACCAACTATACTTCTTTACGATATTCAATAAACTGAAAAGTGCGAAATAATATAAAAACAATAAATATTGCACATTGAGCCTAGGAAGAAGACTTCGGCTTATTTCGGGTCTGTAGAGCGTTATCGTTTCGCACCGTGCTTATTTGACGTTTGTCGACCATTTTGATCAAGTTTTGACCAATACCAGTCTGTCAGTGCTTACGTAGGCAGTGTGCAACAGAGATAACGCTCTACGAAGTCGAAACGAGCCGATCGTCTGTTTCGCAGATTCAAGATTCGTCAGATTCGATGTGCAATATTAATTGTTGAGTACTGTATATTAGTAAAAAAAATGGGTATTATGTAGATACTTCGATGTACACATGTTCACTAAAATTATAACTTTGATCTTGACGAATAAGTTTTTCTTTTTCTTCATTTATCATCATTGAAGGAATTGAAAAATTTTGTGATTATTATGTTTTAACTAAGTAGTTTAAATTCTAATTTTTAATTTACTATTGATATATGATTTTGCTTTACTTTATGTAATGGTTATTCACTCTAGGTATTTTATATTTCTTGACGTTTTGAAAGTATCTGTAAAGATCTATTCGAAATAAAAATATTTTCTATTTCTATGTAAATTCAAATGTGCAGGTGTTGGGTCGCGGCGTGGGTCTGTCGACGCATTCCGATTCGGAGCTGATCACACAAGCGTTGTGCCTCAACCCGCCGGAGGGTGAGACCAATGGCCCCGACTGGCCTGCTAGGATAAACCATCTTATGAGGTGCGTATTTACTCGACTGGTTTGTACTGATGGGTACATTTTACTATACAATTGACAACATTTCAAATTTGACACGACCCTAAAAGAAAAATATCGTTTCTTTATTTTTCTTTTCTGAGTTCATATATATATATATTTTGTATTTTTTTAATTTCTTAATTTCTGTGAAAAAAAAATAAAACGGAAAAACATGTGATGATGTCACTTATATGGTGGAATGAAGTAGTTTCTATTGCCTATCTTTAGATGAAAACATTATTGTTACATACATTGTGACAAGATGTGTCAAATTGATACGAATACGTCAATGTCAAAGTATAAAACTAGGAAGTAGGGTTGGTGATCCGAGACCTGAGATCGATTAATCGGAAAAGCGATCTTTAGGACCCAAAAAATCGATTCTTATTTAAATATTTATAATAATTTATTTAACTCGATCCACAGTACTGGATTGATCTAGTTAATCGATACTATACCCTGGAAAATCGAAGATCGATCTTTTTGGTTAATTCACATAGGGACATAGGAAACATACAGATCATAAGATTTAACGTTTAAACGTGAGTATAAGGAAGAATTATACCAGCATTGAACACTGTTGAGTTGCTTTATTTTATGGTCGTCTTTTTTCCTTGAAATTTAGTATTACATAGCCCAAATCAAAAATTGATCGATACTCGAAGATCGATTTTATCAATGTCGATTTAATTGTGGATAGATTTTGGACACTTCGAAATTAGTTATGGAATCGCCATCCCTACTACGAAGTATATAAAAAGCTGCTACGAACTTATTTATTAAAAAAAAAACAAGTTTTTAAGTTTTAAACAACGACTTAGCACTCAGGCTATTGATATAATACTGATATTTTTTTCGATAGAACGATATTAAAAACTAATTAAAATGTAGATTTATACATTCTATATATTTGTTTATATTTTGAGAAGCTAATCTGTGTTTTTTTTGCTCGATCGTCTTTTTATAATTTTGTAGTTGGATCAAGGAAGAGATTAATCGACGACACGCAGGGTCAAATAATATTTTTTTTATTATATTGATGCATCGATAATTGTTTCGATATATCGAACACTGGTACTAATATTTTTAAAATAAAAAGATCAACAGCCCTACATCGAGTTTGACAAGCTGACAACGACAAGACTGTGACATTTTTTTAAGGTTCACGGCACAAGGCTATGGTTCTATCGCCATTCCACCGTATGTGTGACGTCATATGCGCATACGACTTTTTAGAATACACTAACTTTCAAAGTAGAAATTATGAATAAAATTACATAATTTCGAAAAATGGTTATACACGGGTGCCCTAGTTTTGGATTAACTTTTGAATAATGTAATAAAACATGTAGGTTAAAAAGATGAAATGTTGTCAATGGCTTCCCTTGCTACAAGAAGCGAGGAAGGTGTGTAGGACCGGGATATCTGGCGCTCCACACTCATTATTATACTATTACATTAGTGGTGGTGGTAGTTTACTGGTGGTAGAGCTCCAGTGGCGGAGCTCGTGGGCGTAGGAACCACCGAATTACCTGATTTACTTGCCGCTAAATGGTAGTGTTCAGCGCTATCATGTTCCGGTCAGGTGGTAATGTACGGCCTTGTAATTTCTGGCACAGAGGCATAACACCTTAGGCCTCAGGAGTGGTAACGCATCTGTATTTTGACCTTGGTCTTTGTGTGGGTGTCTGTAGGCTGCAGTCATCACTTAACATCAATGTGAACTGCAAGCTTGTTTGCCACTTCCATTACATAAAAAAATATATGATTAACCATATAAGCTTATTTTGCAGACTGGCCCCCCTCAGCTACTCGCTGGTGATAATGCTGAAGGACAAGATATACGCGGTGCGGGATCCGTACGGCAACCGGCCGCTCTGCCTTGGCAAGATATTACCGCTCGGCTCCTCTTGTAAGCTATTTACTCTTTTACAGATATAATCAACCTTTTTTTAATGTCTTTGCATACTGTCTTTGCTGTAATGAGCTCGCGGGCGTAGGCACCACCGCATTACCTAATATACTTGCTGCCAAATGGTAGTGTTCAGCACTATCGTGTTCCGGTCAGGTGGTAATGTATGGACCTGTAATTTCCGGCACAGAGGCATTACACCTTAGGCCTCAGGAGTGGTAACGCATCTGCATTTTGACCTTGGTCTTTCTGTGGGTGTCTATAGGCTGCAGTCATCACTTAACATCAATGTGAACTGCATGCTTGTTTGCCACTTTCATAACAAATAAAAAAAAATGTATCATCATCACTCCAGTCGTAAGACGCCCACTGTTGGACTTACGACACTGTAGTGGGCGACTTTGGGAAAGGCCCCCAATGTGAACTGCAAGCTTGTTTGCCATTTCCAATATATAAAAAAAAATGCAACCGGCTCTCTACGGTGAACCCTCGAAAACCACCTCGGTGCCGACTTCATTGCATGAAGGGATCCGGGTATACTAAAACACTGCTCCAGTTCCCCCCCCCCACGCCTTTCGCCTCCGTAAGGCTCCGTAAGGCACAGAAATCTGAATAACAAGACTATACTCAATAATAAGGCGTGAACTAATCACCACAAATTGGTGTCGCTTTGACAGTATTCGACACCAATTACTGGCGGCATGCTTTCCCGACCGTTTTTAGCAACATGCCATTTCTATTGTCTTGTTATTTTGATTTTTGTGGTCTGTCTAACTGACAGTTTAAATTCCACAATATCTCTTTGAGACAGTGCTTTGATTACATTTCTTCCCAATTTATTCGTAGATTTACTTATAATCTAGTAAGAGTTGGTCAAAACCAACCAAGATGATAAAAAGAATGTCATAAGTAATAATCATGCAGCAAAAAACCCCCTAAAGGGGTTAACCCCTTGGACCATAAAGCAAGACGGGCCACCGGCCGCGGCGGACCGGACGGGAGTAGCCATATGCAGGTTTTTCCCGTACAGCTGTCAAAGTACAAACACGGGCCACCGCCCGTGTTGCTCTATGCCTTGGGCCAAGATGTTCGCGGGATCCGCAGTTCAATCTATTAATTCAAATTTCTACTACTTGGGAGTGTGTTGTTGCGTTCGGTGTTTATAATTTAATTGTTCAAATTCGCACAGCTGTTCAGTAAACTTCAATTTGAATTATCACGTGAATGGATTACAACTCATTGGTTGCATCCAATCCCTACTATAGGTCGCGCCCCGTAAAAAGAACGCTGGAAGAAAGTAGAAGGGATGTGTTCGCGCATCAGCGCACGAAAGTACTAGCCCTATTGGTTTATTTTTGATCTAGCTTTCGCTTGCGGTTTCGTGTATTGGTAGGCAGATTGAAAACGCCGCACCTCATACCACCAAATAGATCGATAAATCGTCTACTGCGCAGCTTGACCGCCAGCGTTCTTTTTACCTGGCGCGACCTATATCCCTACTAATATTATAAATGCGTAACTCTGTCTGTCTGTTTGTTACATTTTCACGTTCAAACGACTGAACCGATTTTAATAAAATTTGGTACAGAGATAGAGTTGACTTTGAAAAAGAACAAAGGCTACTTTTTAAGCGTGATCCACGCGGCCGAAGCTGCTAGCAACAGCTAGTTGTTTATAAAAATAGGGTACCTATTCGATCAACTATATTGTGCATTATCAAAGATTGTGCAATAACTATTTATTGGCTGAAAGTTGCACAATAAACTAAAAAGTTTGGGGTCGGTTTAAATAATATTGCACCATAATTTATTTACAGTAAGTAACTATTACGCTGTCAATCTCAATGTTACAGTTGTTGCGTGATAGTTTGAGTTCATGGTCATATTATTGCGCAATAAAAGTATTGCACAATATAGTTGATTTATGTTGAGTCTGTCTGATAATGGCGGATATGATATGAGACGGTGGTGTTCAAATTGCGATCTGTCCTATTTATCTATACAAAAATAAAATTGGAGTATCTGTTTGGAATATGAAAATAACAGCTTTTTACTAAATGCATATGTATGTTTATACCAAAACACAATTTTTGTCCGTCTGTTTGTTTGTTGGGGCTAATCTCGGGAACGGCTGTACCGATTTTGACGAGACTTTCACTGACAGATAGGTTATGTAATAAGGAGTAACATTAGGCTACTTTTATACTAGCTGTGCCCACGACTTCGTCTGGGTAGATACTGAACAATCATAAATTTTCACGCGGACGAAGTCGCAGGCACAGCTAGTTAATAATAAAAGGACTAAGTAACAATACACACATTTGAAATTGAATCTTATGACTTTATTAAAACAGTATTATTTCGATATTTTTTATATTTTATTATGATGCTCTGTGGTCATATGGCCACGTAAGAACTACCACGGAGACATAACAACTAAGGTCTCAAGGGTGGCAACGCATCTTCATTCTGACCTCTGGTTTTTGTGTAGGTGTCTATAAGCTGCAGCCACCACTAAACGTCCATGTGACCTGCATGCTTATTTGCCACCTTCTTTCCATGAAAAAAGATAAATGATTCTGACCTCTGGTTTTTGTGTAGACGGTGTAGGTGTCTTTAAGCTGCAGCCACCATTTAACGTCCATGTGACCTGCATGCTTATTTGCCACCTTCTTTCCATGAAAAAAGATAAATGATTCTGACCTCTGGTTTCTGTGTAGACGGTGTAGGTGTCTTTAAGCTGCAGCCACCATTTAACGTCCATGTGACCTGCATGCTTATTTGCCACCTTCTTTCCATGAAAAAAGATAAATGATTCTGACCTCTGGTTTCTGTGTAGACGGTGTAGGTGTCTTTAAGCTGCAGCCACCATTTAACGTCCATGTGACCTGCATGCTTATTTGCCACCTTCATTCCATGAAAAAAGATAAATGATTCTGACCACTGGTTTTTGTGTAGACGGTGTAGGTGTCTATAAGCTGCAGCCACCATTTAACGTCCATGTGACCTGCATGCTTATTTGCCACCTTCATTCCATGAAAAAAGATAAATGATTCTGACCTCTGGTTTTTGTGTAGACGGTGTAGGTGTCTATAAGCTGCAGCCACCAACGCCCATGTGACCTGCATGCTTGTTTGCCACCTTCATTCCATGAAAAAGATAGAAGTATTTAGTAACCCTTAGAAGTTTATTTGGGTTTATATTATATAGGTTAGGACCCCGCTGTAGAACTATTGCGTTCATCGAGATAATAATATGCTGAAAACCTATTTTTACGCATATTTATGATCTTGAGAATCTATTAGCGATTGAATTCTGTAGCGGGATCCTAGAATAATACAGCTTTAAACTTTTAAGTGATAGACCAAACAAAACGAATAACACAACTTGAATGATTCCGTTTGACCACCACCGTGTCTGTTTATCTACATTTTTTTTTTTTTTTTTTTATGTAATCGAAGTGCAAACAAGCATGCAGTTCACATTGATGTTAAGTGATGACTGCAGCCTATAGACACCTACACAAAGACCACGATCAAAATGCAGATGCGTTACCACTCCTGAGGCCTAAGGTGTTATGCCTCTGTGCCGGAAATTACAGGGCCGTACATTACCACCTGACCGGAACACGATAGTGCTGAACACTACCATTTAGCGGCAAGTATATTAGGTAATGCGGTGGTGCCTACGCCCGCGAGCTCCGTCACTGGAGCTCTACCACCAGTAAACATAACATAACATAACATGGACTGTTCTATAATTTTCTAATCACCTTTTGCAGATGTCTACAAACAGTCATCAGCGCAGCATGCCGCGGGTAATGCATGAACCATATCATTATTATCATTAAGCACGAATCGTTATCATTGGTACATTGTCATTAAACATACTGTTTGTTCGGCTGCAACGTCCGAGATGGCTGTAGACACCACCTACTACTGGTCCAAGAGATGGTGAACCCTTCGAGTACCGAAACGCCTGTAAGCTTAGAAATTTTTGTACGGATGAGTCATAAGTACGATACTATAGCCTGGCAAGGATCAACCCGTCACGTCATCTGGATTCTGATCAGAAAAGTTCCTTCCATATTTCAGATCTGGCAGCCATAGTTTTGCGACGATAATTGTTGCGTCCTATTTATATTTGTAGTGGTGTTTCCATGACAACGGAAGTGTGTTTCCATGACGATAAAATTGTTAGGAGGAATTCAAACAATTATGTATCGAGCGTATCATGTAATTTATATTGTACATCAATTAGCCTGCTATTGATATACGATTGCGTCGCTCATTTGCAGTAAAAAATGTGATTTTCTTTAAATATCCGACCACACAAAAAAAAAAAACTTTAAGACGCAATATAAATGGTCGCAATCGAGCCAGATCTAAAATATGGAAGTAACTTTTCTCATCAGAAATCCATGCCAGGCGATGATTTTTGTACTTAGCATGTTATGATTCACCCTTACAAAAATTTCTAGCTTTACAGGGCCAACGGTACTCAGAGGTTTCAGTTTCTCTCCTACTATACCACATTGTCTTAAGCCGATAAATTAAGTAAAGGTAATTCTAATAAAGCTCATTACACCAATTCAACGCCACTCCAATACCCTTCCAACTAGAACTGTCGATTTGGTATCAACGAGTCTTCAACGAAGCGATCAACACGTCGGTCACCAGTGGACCACTTGGCGTCAATGAGTGGGCAAACTTTTTTTTTTTTTTATGTAATGGAAGTGTAAACAAGCGTGCAGTTCACATTGATGTTAAGTGATGACTGCAGCCTATAGACACCCACACAAAGACAAAGGTCAAAATGCGGATGCGTTACCACTCCTGAGGCCTAAGGTGTTATGCCTCTGTGCCGGAAATTACAGGGCCGTGTACATTACCACCTGACCGGAACACGATAGTGCTGAGCACTACCATTTAGCGGCAAGTATATTAGGTAATGCGGTGGTGCCTACGCCCGCGAGCTCCGTCACTGAAGCTCTACCACCAGTAAAACTGGCGAAGCTTTGCCAATTCGTTGCCGAACGACAAGAAATTCGAGTAACGACTAATAGACCTGCCTGAGGTTGGGCTAGTTCACGCGCTTCCCACTCGTTGACGCACTAGCGCATTGTCGACTCACGCCCAATTCGCCGACAACGAGGGGCAAACGTGTCGGCAACAGTCAATAGATGAACCACGCGTAGACCACGCGTTGTATACCTTTAACTTACAAGTTGACAATTTCAATCTTAAATAACATTACTTAGCTTCCATTTCAATGCCATACTGTTAGTTGAGTTGGAGTTGATTCGACGTTGAGTCGATGTAATGTGGGAAGACCTTTAAGCGATATGTTTCAACAATTCTGAACAATGATTGACTGATTTAAATACCTGTTATTTACACCTGGGACGATAAATACCTCACCTCTGGTACTTATACTAAGTATGCATGACTGCATGTGTGTGCACCACCAACCTCAGTGACTTAAAGGCATAACTCAAAAAAGCAATAACCTCTACCACCAGTGAAATTTTTAACTGGTGGTAGAGCTCCAGTGACGGAGCTCGCGGGCGTAGGCAGCACCGCATTAGCTAAAATACTTGCCGCTAAATGGTAGTGTTCAGCACTATCGTGTGCCGGTCAGGTAGTAATGTACGGCGCTGTAATTTCCGGCACAGAGGCATAACACCTTAGCCCTCAGGAGTGGTAACGCATCTGCATCTTGACCTTGGTCTTCGTGTGGGTGTGTATAGGCTGCAGTCATCACTTAACATCAATGTGAACTGCAAGCTTGTTTGCCACTTCCATTACATAAAAAAGCAGTTTTGAGAAATTGTGGTTAAAGAATCTGGATTCTTCCGTGCCATCTCATTGTTTCAAACAAATTTTTGGTTTTAAAGAAAAATGGAAAGAAGACTCTGGGAATCTAGTCCAGCCGCTCTTCCATCTGAGCTACCGAAGTCCTGCCCGATTTGTCAAATCTTTCCTTCACATTTATTGCATTGCCTTATGGTGGCAGTAGCGCCATCTATTGCCACAATATACTAGTTAGGCAATCGATATAATAAACTTTGCAGTTTGCATCGGCCCGAATCGGGCAGGACTTCGGTAGCTCAGTTGGAAGAGCGGCTGGACTTAGATTCCCAGTAGGCCGCGAGTTCGAGTCTCGCCTGAAGTCAAATTTTTCCTTCCATTTTTCTTTAAAATATATTTCACAAGCATGTGTTAATACGAAATAATATAAAAACATTTTTTGGTTATATCACGGGGCATAAACATGAATTGCGGAGGACTGAAGTTATCACGGATATATTTTATTTTTATTTATTTATTTTATTTTTTTGGAAAGCAGACAGTGAAAATATAACTGCATACAAATATAATAGTTAAAGCTATACACCATTTAGGAGCTTTCGCATATAACATCTGTAACACAAGGCTCTTGATTAGCAAAGTCTGACGAACAAAATAAAAAGTTTTTACAAAGAATAAAAAAAAAAAAGAAAGGGTATCACGTTAGAAGCGTGGCCTTGCTATAAGTAAAACATAAAAAAAAAGTAAAGTCGACTTATCTAAGTTCATCTTTATCTAAGTCAACCGCACATGTCATGGGATCTAAACAACGTTGTAAATACATTTGACCCTTTGTTAGTTATCTAATGTAATCAATTGCTCAGTTCATTCCGTTAAGGCCACGTGAGGTATCTAATGTTACATCATATTTAATGTATTTGGGATCAGCGTTCATGTATGAAGAGAGTGATGAATGTAGAGGAGGCATGAGAAATGGGGTGTTTGGCTATCCATGCTCTTTGCCTACCCCGTAAGGAACTTGGCCCGGAGATATTTTTATTTTTGATTTTTAAAGGCTACCCTTCGGTTGCGGCTCTATACAACATGTAACATGAATAATGCACACTCTCTAGCACCCCTATTAGAAAATCTAGTTTATTCAGTTTATTCATTTATTTCATATAAATAGGCTCCTGGAGAGCACTTTTACATCGTCATTTTTTTTTAAACTAACCTAGTGTGAATAACCACTAATAATAATCAAAAACACATAATAAATTAAATAGACACTGAACAATTTTGTACAATATGGAAAGCATCAATTATTTACAAATTCCTCCATTTCCCCATTTCAAAAGAAACTGAGAAAGAATGAATTTGGTCGTCATATTAAAGGTTATTCACTTGGCAGTTATAATTATAATACATGAACTGTAATTACATGTTTATTTATTTAATATTTTTATTTAAGAAATCAGTTATCCTCATATTTGTACGAACAGAATGCATACTTACCTACCTCTACATAAAATACGAACATACTTACACACGCACACTGTTGCAATGTGATAACCTACGTACCTTTATTTAAAACTCGCTAGTAATAAGATAAATTTCCACTATTTCATGTCTTAAATGATTATTTTTAACCGACTGCAAGGAAAGGAGGGTTATTAACAAAAAGGACGTCTCAACGAGTTCTTATAAACTTGTTGAGACTAGCATTTTATTTTGGATAGACGTTAATCTTATTTTTGTTTGTATTGACTGTTCACTAAATGGGTGACCGTAATTTTCTTTTAATTGTAATTAATTTTAGGACAAAATATTACCTATATCAAAAATGCCTGAAATCGATTCGGTTATCGATTCTGAACAAACTAGTATCGGGTTGTACATTTAATCCTGTTACACGTTGTATACAAGCTTCAGATTTAGTGGAGGTATTAAACAGGGTGCAAGGAATCTATCTGCTTTATCTTAATCTGACGCGCTGGAGTAAATTCAAAAATTCCCTCTTGGGCTCCCCTACTATAAAGTATGTATGATATTTGATTCCTGAAATATTTTTAATTCACTTATGTGAGTAACGGAGCAGAATATTTCCAGTTCTGATGAACGGTTGCGCGAAGAACGGAGTGGACGACAAAGCTGAGGGTTGGGTCGTATCTTCAGAGTCCTGCGGCTTCCTCTCTATTGGTAAGTAAACGATAATAAAAAAAAACTGTTAATATATGAAGCGCGCATGGCCCCGCGGCTGGTGTGGATCGCAAGTGATCAGCTCGGTTGAGCGATACGGGCGCGCTCGGGTAGTGTGATGGGTGACCGCTAGTGGCAAATTAAATGCGCGTTTCCGTGCTTCGGAGGGCACGTTAGGCCGTCGGTCCCGGTTGCTATCGTTGCGATAGATAGCAGTCGTTAAACCTTGTCGGAGGCCTTATGGGCGATTTGTAAACATCCGAAGGTAGAATAGACAGTTGTAATGGGTTGCCATTATATACTGTTAATATAATGTTAATAAAACGCATTTTTTTATGCAACGAAAGCGGCAAACTAGTAAAAGTAACTAATCCAGTTCACTTTTTTTTCATGTAATGAAGGTGGCATACAAGCATGCAGTTCACATGTAGTGCTGAACACTACCATTTGGTGGCAGATAGATTAGGTAATGCGGTGGTGCTTACGCCCTTAAGCTCCTACACTAGAACTCTACCACCAGTGTCATGGAAGGATCACATGGATGTTAAGTGATGACTGCAGACTAGACATCTATTTAACCGAGTGACTTCATTAGTATATCTCATAATCGCCCACCGCCACAAGTTATTATTGTTTACTAGCTGTACCCATAGAGCAACACCGGAGGGGAGTAGCCATATGCAGGCTTTCCCCTCTGTCAAAGTACAAGCCCAAATGGGCCTATACATGTCGCCTAGATGTTTAAATGTGTGCGTGAAATTGTTTCTGTATTTTGTTAATGTCAAGGTGTGAGATTCGTAGTAATAGACGATTTTTGTAGTGTGCGTGTGTGTCGCACGCATTTCCCCACGCAAAAAAATGACAGACTGTTTTGCATCGGTAATACGAGTGGAAATATAAAGGAATAATCATACTACATCAACAAAATGTCAATATCATGCTGCTGCTTCAAATCCAAAATGATGACTTCTTGAAAAGTGATTATTTAAATGACGAATAAAACATGTTAATAAGAAGATTGTTCCAATAATTACATGTTATATTATATTAAAAAGAATATTTATTTTATTATTTATAAGAGTTTTAGTTGATAGATTTTTAATATGATTGATTTTTTTATACCCTTTTATAATTTATTTACCTTTAAATATGAAATTAATAGTAATTTATTTAAGAATTATTTGATTTATTTTTGGTTATTTAATAAGAAATATAAATATTTATTCTATAAATAAATATTTAAGAAGTTATAATTTAAGAAGATTTTTAAGCTCGTAAACCCTATGGCTACTCCCCTCCGGTCCGCCGCGACCGGTGGGCCGCGTTGCTCTATGAGTTGTACCCCGCGCGTGTTGCTACGCCACCAACGTAGAGAACGACCAATTACCAATAACCAAGACTGTCGAGGAGTTTTGGCGGAAACCTTGAAAGAGGCGTATGGTGCTCTTATTTTATTTCATTTTCTTGGTGTATTTGTAAGTTATATTTAATAAAATTGGTGGCATTTTGTTTGATATAGGTTTATTACAGTGCCCGTGTATAGTGAAATAGAATAACAGTGCGAAAACACGACCTTTCAGGTTGCCTCCAAAACTTCATTGTAAATGTTCTGGTAAAGTAGCCATCGCTTTACTCGAATAACTTGATTGTAACTCACTTGACTAACATATATACTTGACTTAACTTTTATACTTGATACTTACATATTATACTTGATGACTAAATTATACTAACTTTTACGCTGCTTAAATAAATATGAAATATCGTTTTACTTGACACTGGCAATATGCGTAATAGCGATGCCATAATAACAAAAACAAAAAAAAAAACGTAGAGAACATGACAGTGGGCGCCACTGCCATCTGTCGCCATCTGTCGATAATTGGTTGCCATTGGTTAACCAACTCAGAAATCTTTGTGGGCTTATGCACAACAACTTTGCTACAGATCATGACATGTATAGTTTACGATTCTATAAATTACATACAGACAAACATTCATTTTTATACGGTATAAGGTGTCAAGGGAACGCTGCCAAAAAAACTGGTTATGGTTGTCATGATTCTGGATACAAAATAAATGAATAGAGAATAAAAATATATTTTCAAATTTTATTTTTTTCTAATATTGTGTACTGTAATTTTTATTTATGTTACGGAAGTGGCAAACTAGCATGCAGTTCACATTGATGTTAAGTGATGACTGCACTCACACAAAGACCGAGGTCAAAATGCAGATGCGTTACCACTCCCGAGGCCTAAGGTGTTATGGATTTGTGCCGGAAATTACAGGGCCGTACGTTACCACCTGATCGGAACACGATAGTGCTGAACACTACCATTTAGCGACAAGTATATTAGGTAATGCGGTGGTGCCTACGCCCGCGAGCTCCGTCACTGGAGCTCTACCACCAGTAAATGGATAAAGTAAACAATTTCTTAAAGAGGCAGAGCCCCCTTTATAGATTTGTGTGCGGTGAACAGGTGCCCGCTACGTGCGCGAGGTGCTCCCGGGCGAGATAGTGGAGATGTCCCGGCACGGCATCCGCACGGTGGACGTGGTGGAGCGGCCGCCGCACAAGCAGCAGGCCTTCTGCATCTTCGAGTACGTTTACTTCGCAAGAGCCGACAGTATGTTCGAAGGTTGGTGCTCGTCTCTGTAGCTTTCCAAGAGTGTCTTTAAAACAGGGATTCGCGATCGGGGCGGTCCCTGTGTGAGAAAACCCACCCCACGAGGTTTCTTGATTTTTATTATGGTTTCGTGGGGTGAACTTGAAGCGAATTGTACTATTACTACTTGGTACCTAACACCAGGGTCCCAGATGAAAATCAGCGTCAAGTCGATTGATGTGATCGACTTGACATGAAGCTGATCTGGGCTCCCATTTGGACCAGCCGTGAGACTTAATCTCTTTTTTTTTTCTTTTTTAATTGTTATTGTTTTTGCTTTTTGTTTAATTGTACCTGTGTATCAATCGTCTGGAAATTTGTATCGTCATGTCTCTGTGCTGTCCAAATAAATGTTTTCTTTCGTTTCTTTTCTTTTTTTTTATTACAATAGTACATTAAGCCTGGGTTGCACCACGATATTTGGTAAAAGTAAAAGTTATTGTAACATTTCACATCATTCTTTAACTTATTATGTTCGAGAAGGATGTGAAATCTTTGCAAATAAATAAAATTGGAGTGTCTGATTGTATATTAAAATAATAGCTTTTTACTAAATGCATATGTATGTATACACGGTACATATACCAAAACAAAATTATTTATAATTTTTGTCTGTCTGTCTGTTTGGCGGGCCTTATCTTGGGAACGGCTCTACCGATTTTGACGAGACTTTCACTGGCAGATAGCTGATGTGATAAGGAGTAACATAAGCTACTTTTATCTCCATACCTACATACAAATAAGTAGAATTGGAGTGTATCCGACTTTGACGGGACTTCCACGGATAGGTAGCTGATGTAATAAAGAGTAACTTAGGCTACTTTTATCTCCATACATCCAGACATACATTCCTACATACAAATAAGTAGAATTGGAGTGTATCCGACTTTGACGGGACTTCCACAGGTAGCTGATGTAATAAGAAGTAACTTAGGCTACTTTTATCTCGATACATCCAGACACACCTACATACAAATAAATAGAATTTGAGTGTCTCCGATTTTGACGGCAGACAGCTGATGTAATAAGGAGTAACTTAGGGTAATTTTATACCAGCTGCGCCCACGATTTCGTCCGGGTAGATACTGAACAATCATATTTTTTCTCACGTGGACGAAGTCGTGGGCACTTTAACAAATATCTCGGTGCAACCCAACATTAGCCTTTGAATGAAGGTGATAATGTGTGCGCAGGAGTTTTGGCGGGAACCTTGAAAGAGGCGTGTGGTGCTCTTATTTTGTTTCATTTTCTTAGTGTATTTTTGAGTCATATTAAATAAAGTTGGTGGTATTTTGTTTGATATAGGCTTATTCCTGCTCGTGTATAGTGAAATAGAATAACAGTGCGAAAACACGGCTTTTCAGTTTGCCTCCAAAACTTCATTTGAAATGTTCTGGTAAAGTAGCCATCGCTTTACTCGAATTACTGACTGTGACTATGACTGACCGACTTATAATTGACCGACTGACTCTTACTTTTACGCTGCTCGCGAATACGAAATATCATTTTACTTGACACTGGCAATATGCGTAATAGCGATGCCATTATACTAAAATAAAAAAAAAAAAAAATGTGTGCGCAGGTCAGATGGTGTACTCGGCGCGGCTGCAGTGCGGGCGGATGCTGGCGCGCGAGTCGCCCGTCGACGCCGACATCGTGTCCTCCGTGCCCGAGTCCGGCACCGCCGCCGCGCACGGGTACGCCCGCCAGGTACTGCCGCGCTACTCTGCTACTCTCCTACTAGGTGTACGCGATCAGTCTCCGTCCAGTTCTAATCGAAGATCCGAACCTGAATCGACCGATCTGAATCCGAAATTGAGTTAGAGAATATGTTTTGTTTTTTTTTTATGTAATTGATGTGGTAAACGAGCATGCAGTTCACATTGATGTTAAGTGATAACTGCAGCCTATAGACACCCACACAAAGACCAAGGTCGAAATGAAGATGCGTTACCACTCCTGAGGCCTAAAGTGTTATGCCTCTGTGCCGGAAATTATAGGGCCGTACATTACCACCTGACCGGAACACGATAGCGCTGAACTCTACCATTTAGCGGCAAGTATATTAGGTAATACGGTGGTGCCTACGCCCGCGAGCTCCGTCACTGGAGCTCTACCACCAGTGAAAATGTAATAATACTACGTATAAAATGGACACTTCGACGTCCCGCTTGATGTTCCCGCCTCACCCAACCTCCTCCCTTCTTATGAGCGACGTTTGGTGTTCTCTACGTGCTACGCACACAGGTGCACGTGTAAATACACGTCACTGTTTGATGTCTGTGTAATAGAGACCGAATTAAGCGTTCGTATGGAATTTTGGGTGTCCGCGGTGTGACTGAGCTACCGAAGTCCTGCTCGATTTGTCAAATCTTTCCTTCACATTGTGTGTTAATGCGAAATAATATAAAAACAATTATTTAGGGTAAAAGCGACTTCTTTATACTTAGTGTGAGGCCGAGGTCACACGTACTTACTAACAAATTAAAAAAATAATTAAAAAAAACTAAAGCCGGTAAGTTCCATATATATAAGAGTAATTATCCTTCATTTCGTACAAATATTCCAAAAACGCCGGGCGGTCACTTATCCCTGGGACACATTGTATACAGTTTCCTACATTAAGAAATGGAATAACTTGTTAACGTAAATGACCTTGTGTTTGAACCCGGCTTGAAACACAAGGTCATGTACAACTAACTAGATAGAGCAGAGGACGCTTACAGTATTTCTCCAGGTCGTTCAGTCTCGGGCTTGTTGCTCAGTTTCGCTCCACTTTCGGATGCCTTCGGCAAGACGTACACGTCAAAATATTTTAATAGATCTATGCTCCCCAGTCCGGCATCCCGTTCATGGAGGTCCTGTGCAAGAACCGTTACGTGGGTCGGACCTTCATTCAGCCTTCCACGCGTCTCCGACAACTGGGCGTCGCCAAGAAGTTCGGCGCGCTCTCAGAGAACGTGCGCGGGAAACGAATCGTGCTGATAGATGACTCCATTGTCCGTGGGAACACTATCGGACCGATCATCAAGTTGTTGAGAGATGCGGGCGCCGCTGAGGTACGTTGTTACCTTGAAATATCACCCTCCTTCTCTAGGCTTTATAGCATTCTCTGAATAACTATCTTTTGGCCACTACCTGCAGTGGCCAGTATGGTATCCAGGTTGGACGCTGTGAGGAAATCATGGCTAAGTTGGGCTTCTTAACTGATAGTGCGTTCCCAATCACCCAGGATTGGGAAATCTGCCGAAAAGCACGGCTCGAATTTGGAGAACGTTCGTGGGTAACGCTTTGTTCTTATAAGGGTCTGGAACCGGCAGACGGCAGAGTTTTTCTAGGTAAACGATAAGAAATTTAACTTAAGCCTTGGATAATTTGGGAGGAGTATGAGAGACATGATCCAGTGAACGTGGTATGTATGAACCGGTACGTGGAGCGGACCTTCATTCTGTCTTAGACGCGTCTTCGACAACCGGACGTGGCTAAGAAGTTAGACGTAGATACTGCGCCTGTCGAATTCTTATTGTGAACCTAATACTGAATTGCTTTTTCTTGTTTCTTCAAACACACTGTTTTAGAATTAATGGAGCACAATGGCAGTTTCTAAATTGAATCGCAACAAAAAAGACGCGTCGTCGTAAAGGTATTCTACTATTGCTTTACCTCATCCTACCTACTCATTTTGGAGGAATTATGATTTGAAATCACTGTAATATAGCTGAAAGTTTTGTTTATTCATTGAACTAATTATAAAACAAGCAATATTTTATCCGTCCCAAGAATAAACTATCGGCTCGATAAACATTAAAATCTACGTAACTTAACGCCTGTAATCCCCGAAGGGGTACGCAGAGGTAAATGCATGCATTCAAGCATACATGCAAACACCCACGACTCGCCGGTTACGTTTTGGCCCATGTAACAGGTGGCGAACCTGTTGCCATCTCCGGGCACATTACCAAACTCCGAAGTACTGGGAAACTGCCAGAAAATGGGAAAAATCACAATAGAACCAGAGATAAAGGACTTTACACCATTATCTCTGATAACCCCCTACCCGGGAATCGAACCCAGGACCTCAGCGTAGTAGTAGTGGCCTGCTACCACTAGGCTACCGAGGCAGTTGAAATTATGATTTGAAATATAGCTGAAAGTTTTGTTTATTAATTGAACTAGGATAAAACTAGCAATATTTTATCCGTCCCAGGCACTCCCAGGAATAAACTCTATCGGCTCGATAAACATTAAAATCTATTTTACATTATAATCAGGTGCACATAAGGATAGCGTCGCCGCCGCTGAAGTACCCGTGCTACATGGGCATCAACATCCCCACCCGCGAGGAGCTCATCGCCAACAAGATGGACGCCTTCAAGCTAGCCGAACACGTCGGTCAGTATATCTGCATTTAGATGTAGTTAATTCAACAGGAATATAACTGCCTCGGTAGCCTAGTGGTAGCAGGCCACTATAGGTCGCGCCACGTAAAAAGAACGCTGGAAGAAAGTAGAAGGGATGTGTTCGCGCATCGGTACACTCGCGCACGAAAGTACTAGCCCTATTGGTTTATTTTTGATCTAGCTTTCGCTTGCGGTTTCGTGTATTGGTAGGCAGATTGAAAACGCCGCACCTCATACCACCAAATAGATCAATAAATCGTCTACTGCGCAGCTTGACCGCCAGCGTTCTTTTTACCTGGCGCGACCTATACTACTACGCTGAGGTCCTGGGTTCGATTCCCGGGTAAGGGGTTATCAGAGATAATGGTGTAAAGTCCTTTATCTCTGGTTCTATTGGGATTTCCATGTTCTGGAAGTTTCCCAGTACCTCGAAGTTTGGTAATGTGCCCGGAGATGTCAATGGGCTCGCCACCTGTTACATGGGCCAAAACGTAATCGGCGAATCGTGAGTGTTTGCATGTATGATTGAATGCATGCATTTACCTCTGCCTACCCCTTCGGGGATTACAGGCGTGAAGTTACGTTAGTTTAACATACCGAGTTTCGGCTACGACAGCCAATTTCAACGCAAAACAATTGCCAAATAATATAGTACACAAGTGTTTGGGCAAGCACAGATGCACTCCATGTTCCCTCATTCTTATAGCCCGGTGGAACGGTACGATCGAAGAGAAATCGGGGGCGGAACACTTTTACCGGCACGCTGGGTACTAGACTCCGGGCTGCTACTGAGAATTTTCTCACAATAAAAACCCCGTAGTACATTGTCCGACTATAATGATCTTTATTTTAATAAAATTCAAAATTCAAATATATTATTTCAAATTGGTCTACAATGACACTTTTGCATTGTCGGGTTATAAGCTGTCTAGACAGAATGACTTATATTAATAATCCAATACGTATTAATAAATACCAATTTAATAATAATATTTAACCGATACGCGAAGCATCAAATTTTTCAATTCCTTCATAGAAGAAAATGAAAAATCTGTTCGTCGTAATCATAGTCATTCACTTAGCAGAGTTCCAAGTGTAGGCACTACTGAGAAGAACTCCGCTACCCAACAAACTCAGTGTGTTGCTCTATATCTGCATTTAGATGTAGAGTAGAGTATATCAGCATTTAGTTAGAGTATATCTGCATTTAGATGTAGATTTTTTTTTTCTAATAATTAAAGTGGCAAACAAGCATGCAGTTCACATTGATGTTAAGTGATGGCTGCAGCCTATAGACACTTACACAAAGATCAAGGTCAAATGCAGATGCGTTACCACTCCTGAGGCCTAAGGGGGCGTCCATAAATTACGTGAGGTGGGTTTTTTTTATTTTCTGTCCCTACCTCCCCCCTGGTGAGAGGTCGTGAGATTTTATTCAACCCCCTCCCCCGTCCCCCAATCTCACATGAGATTTTTCAAAAAGTAGGTACCTATGTAAGCGCTTTGGATTTTTATTAAAAAAGAAAAAAAAATGCTTCGGAGGTACCTACTTACTTTTATTTACAACTAGTTAAAACTAGTAATTAATATTGCTGATAGCTATAAGTGTGATGAAGATTAAGCAATAGAGTACGAAAATCGAAACGATTGCGATAAAAAAAATAACATCTACTAAATCAGAAAAAAAATTGCGTGATATTTCCCGAGACCCCCTTTCTCCCCAACGTAAGATTAGATGAGATTTGTCTTCCTCCCCTTAAACATCTCACGTAATTTATGGACGCCCCCTAAGGTGTTATGCCTCTGTACTGGAAATTACAGGGCCGTATTTACGGCAGCCAATTTCAACGGTGAACAACAGTCAACTGGGTAGATATTATAGTGCACAAGTGTTTGGGCAAGCACTGATGCACTCGCTGTTCCCTTGTTCTTATAGCTCGGTGGGACGGCACGATCGAGAGGAGAAAAATCGGGGGCGGAACAGTTTAACCGGCACGCTGGCTACTGGACTCCGAGCTACTACTGAGAATTTTCTCACAATAAAAACCCATTAGTACATTGTCCAAGATATTTAAAAAATAATACACATCCGAGATATACGAGTACTACATAAGAAAAATTCGCCTTTATTTACGTATGCCGATGCCTATATGGTACTCTACCACCAGTAAAACTACTTTAATAAGAAAACATTTTTGTACGGGAAAAATTAAGTTTTGTAATTTAGACCTTGCGTAGGAGGAAATAATGTACATTTTCTTCTTTATCCTATGTGGGAAACAGTTGACAGCATAAAATTCATATTTAAACAAAACATTTGAACTGCAGGTGCCGACAGCCTAGAATATCTGAGCGTGGAAGGTCTAGTGAGCGCAGTGCACTACAACATGAAGACGAACCCGAACGACGGCCTCGGCGGCCACTGCACCGCCTGCCTCACGGGCGACTACCCCGGAGGCCTGCCCGAAGACGTGGATTGGTGATACGTAGTACTAACTAGATGTTACAATGAGAAATGTCCAATACAAGTATAGTATCTAACAAGAAAAATTGCACATCGAAAGAGACTTCGGCTTATTTCGGGTCTATAGAGCGTCTCTTTCCCACCTTACCTATGTCACACCGCGGACACTCCGCCTAAATTCCATACAAACGCTTAATTTGGTCTCTATTTCACAGACATCAATCAGTGACGTGTATTTACACGTGTACCTGTGTGCGTAGCACGTAGAGAATACCAAACGTCGCTCATAAGAGAGGGGGAGGTTGGGTGAGGCGGGGAAATCGGGCGGGACGTCGAAATGTATTCTATACGTAGTATAGAATAGAATAGAATAGAATATTCTTTATTGTACACCAGAATTGTAGGAAATACAGATGCTATTATAATAATAGTAGGCAATACAATAAGGCAGTAGTACAGTAAGGGTAGTATTATTACTCTCTGGCTATGTGACGTTTGTCAATCATTTTGATCAAGTTTTGACCAACACCGGACTATCAGTGCTTAAGTAGGAAGTGTGCAGCAGAGATAACGCTCTACGAAGTCGAAACTAGCCGATTGTCTCTTTCGTGAGCTCGATGTGCAGTATTTCTTGCTGAGTACTGTAGTAGGTAAGAGATAGCATAATTATCGGCACGAATCTCAGCGCTGACAGAGTGAGTTTTTTTATGGAGCCAATGTTTATAGTAGTAGTAACGCATCTACATTGAACATTGAAATCTCTGACCTTAAAGGCCTGCGCAGAGGACAGCGCAGTCCCTAGAGGACAAAAATTCTTGATGGACAAAATATGTAGTACCCCGGGGACAGTACCTCATCTGCGCAGGCCATAATGTTGGTTTAAGCTACAGTGTTCACTTGCTATCAACTGAACTGTATGCTTATTCGATACTTTCATAAAAAACTTTGAAATTAGTTATGAGTACTAAATTGAATATGAATTCAACTAATGAGATGTTAAATTAAGCGAGAAAATGTCTCAGATAACTTCAGTTATTATATCAAATATATGGTAATAAATCATTCAAGTGTCAAGTCGTGCTGGTCTCGGCTATAATTATCTATGCAATGGGGTTTACGTAATTTAAATTATACTACTAATTATACACAATTTAAGACCATTCGTGCCTTATTACCTATATAAATATTAAAATGTGAGTCATATGTTTTGACCACATAAAAAACTGTTGTTAAAATCAAGTACATATAGTATGTTCTTAGGTTTTCGCGAGCTAAACTCATTGAAATAGAACTAGTTTTAGGATTTATCTCGCGTATATTAAACTAAGTATAATAATTTCGCGACCAGTATAAAATAGCGCTTGGTATTTCCACTTGTACCCATAGAGCAACACCGGACGGGAGTAGCCATATGCAGGCTTTCAATGCTATATGCAGGCCCAAATGGGCCTATTGCTTTATGCTTGTACCAAAATAACAAAAGATATTACTATAAATAATTATGTTACATACCTACATTTTTAAATAACGGTGTCACTTTTAAACCGGTGAGTTTGTTTAAATTATTGTTTACATTTTCTTACATAATATTTGGAATATATTGAGGAATTTGTTATATCAATATCGTGGTCCAATACTAATTATAGCATTTGTCTATTTTATAAGGTTAAACAACGAATTATATTATATTTTTTGTCTCGAATGATAATGTTGCCTATAATAGTAGTACAGGGGCCTTACCACCATATTATAGCAGTCTTATTTTAACGGTAAAAGTCAAGGAAAAGTTATCTTTATATCAGTGTTATTTTAATCTGAATTTGCCTTGACGTATGTCATACGTAAAAACAAAATGGAATAAGACTGCAGTAAGAGATGGTTGTTGCCTTCCCCAGTTTCCTCTAGAGTACTAGAGACGAATTATGGAACTAATAGTATAAATTTATACATATACAATTAGAGATATTTTATATCGAATAATGGTTCGAATATTATTAGATCTGTTAGGTTTACTATTAAAGCTTTTATTAGTTAAGAGTTTTGAGACTTTACAATGTTTTGTACATTCCAATGTATTTGATTTTAGATACTAGATTACTTCGTGAATTTGTTCATCCTTGTTTTGTAAGTACAATTTCACTTTTAGTAAATATTGATAGATATTTTATATGTTGTATTATTTTCTACTCCTCCTATCCTTTAAGAGTTTCTGCTCATTTTTTTAAATCACAAAACTTCAAGTGGATCATTGAAAATCACATGAAATCACAATGAAAATCATTGCCACTTGAAAATTGTGAAGTTTTGTGATGTAATCGGTAAGTTGCAAATTGAAAGGACTATATAATTTCGTAATTTATTTGGTTTACAAATTGGAATATAGTAATGGAAGAGGTGCTTCGTATTGCAAAAACGGATTTACCGAAAAATACTCTAAACTTATGAATTAGATGATTTTTTTAATGTAGTGGAAGTGGCAAACAAGCAAGCAGTTCACATTGATGTTAAGTGATGACTGCAGCCTATAGACACGCACACAAAGACCAGAGGTCAAAATGCAGATGCATTACCACTCCTGAGGCCTAAGGTGTTATGCCTCAGTGCCGGAAATTACAGGGCCGTACATTACCACCTGACTGGAACACGATAGTGCTGAACACTATCATTTAGCGGCAAGTATATTAGGTAATGCGGTGGTGCCTGCGCCCGCGAGTTCCGTCACTGGAGCTCTACCACCAGTATGAATACAAAAATAGATTTTCCGAAAAATACCTATTGAGAGTGCATCTTATCTTTAGAAGGGGTCGGTACATGACGATCCCATCGTCCTCTACTGGAGGCGAATTCATAAACTCTGCTACTGTTTAGTCGTATGGAAAACTCATATAAATCTTATGTCTTTGTCTTCATGCCATTTTTTTTTCAACCCTTTCGGATCCTATTCCGTTCCCGAAGAGGCATATTTTTTGGTTATACACAACAAAGTTCTCGCGAGTGTATAGGGGCAACTTTATTGATATTTTTTAGATCTGGTTGCGCTTATTCCTTTTCTTTTCAGCTTTATGTTTGATTAAACTCTTCATCCCATTACCATTTTTAAACGGCAATGAAGAAAACTCTGCTATTCACTGGTGGTCGAGTTCTAGTGTAGGAGCTCGAGGCCGTAGGCACCACCGCATTACCTAATCTATCTGCCGCCAGATGGTAGTGTTCGGCACTATCGTGTTCCGATTAAACTCAAACTCAAAAATTCATTTAATCACTTGGAAATAATAGAATTTGCTTGTGATAGGTCAAATTACAAACATAAAATTAAAGCGAATAACAACTGATACGTTGATTAATATGTCAAAGTAAATAAATTATTAATAGTCCAAAAATACTTAATAATAAAAATAGGTATCAACAGAATGTTCCATACTCTCTTTTACAAACGGCAAGATAAGACTAAACAAAAAAATATGGGACATTCTTTGTCATTCACTGGCAGAGTTCCAAAGCCCACATTAGATGGTAATATATGGCCCCGCAATAACTATCACAGAGACTTGCGTGGTCTATAGGCTGCAGTCATCACTTAGGATCAATGTGAACTGCAAGCTTGATTGCCTCTATCATTAGGTACATAAAAAAAAATGGTAATTAAACGTACTATATTATTTCATAATTTATTTAATTTACAAATTGGAATATTTACATAACTTCACTAAGGTCTATACAACTTGTGTTTCATAAAGATATCATAAGTAAAAGTGTAGGTAGGAAGCTCTTTATTCGCGCTTCCTTCATTCGCATTTTCACTATTCGCGGATTGAAAAAATGCGACTCAAGTCCTATATTCGCAGCTCAAAATTTCTTTATTCGCGGATTGAATCGATACATCGATACATATATTTATAATTTATATTAAATATATATATATATATATAATTTATATAATTTATATTGAATAAAAAGTACTCGGTATCCTTTGGCAACGCGTTAAGAGATAAATAAAATAGACTTTATTACAACTATGCCTAGATTGTGTTTACAAAAGCTAACGGCGTTGTTTGTTTCATTCGACGATTCCCTTGAGGTAAAGTCGCCATCGCCGCGGTCGGTGTATCGGTGTTATAAGTATGTAAACAAACAGAAAATTTAGATAAAATAAGGTTGTTACTCAAAAAATAAAGTATATTATTGAATACTGCCGCAATTGGACCATTGCATAAACCTGAAGATATGTAACTTATCAAAATGTATGGTCAAAAATTTAATTTAAACTGATTTTTTATGTGCTTGTTTTTTTATTACGTCGCCTAGGAACGTATCCTCTATAATTCTATATAAATTACCATTCCGTATTCACGATTTCGGTATTCGCGGCATATTTACGGAACGTATACCCCCGAATAAAGAGCTTCTACTGTACATACAATAAATATATTTTACTGAGATGAGATAAACAAGAAAACAGTCTTATCGTGACATGCGGATTACAAATTATAATGGATTGTAGATGGATGCAAGGCGTACAAATATTGACTACGTAACGTAACTTCACGCCTGTAATCCCTGAAAGGGTATGCAGAGGTAAATGCATGCATTCAATCATACATGCAAACACCCACGATTCGCCGGTTACGTTTTGGCCCATGTAACAGGTGGCGAGCCTATTGACATCACCAAACTTCGAGGTACTGGGAGACTACCAGAAAATGAAAAAATCCCAATAGAACCAGAGATAAATTTAATATCCCCTGATCACTCGAACACTCGACCATTTTGATCAAGGTAAACAAATACAGTAAACTTTATTTCAAAAGTATAAGGTGCATTACATGATAATGACTGGTCTCTCCATTTATGTTTAGTCACACCGCGGACACTCCGCCAAAATTCCATACAAACGCTTAATTTGGTTTCTATTACACTGACATCAATCAGTGACGTGTGTTTACCTGTGTGCGTAGCACGTAAAAAATACCAACCGTCGCCCATAAGAAGGAAAGGGGTTGAGTGATGCGAGCAAATCGGGCGGGACGTCGAAGTGTCCATTATATACGTAGTATTGTTACATATTCTCTGGTATAGTGCAAAATATGCAAATGCAATATATACCTGTGTTTTTGGAGGCATCTCTCTCTCCCTCTTCATAAAAAAAAAACTGGTTGCCTGTAAAGTCGGTTTTACGGGCGAAGATTTTACGTGACAACGTCTTTTTCTCGGTAGAAAGGCATTCGCCGGTCCGGCAGGCCTCTCTCTCGTTCGGTGACTCATCGTTACGTTACCGGGCGTTACACTTTTTCATGAGTGACTCCGAGCCGCAACCTAATTTAAGACGTTGTCACGTCAAAAGTATATCCAGTACTAATAATTAAATTATAACAAAACAAAATATTTCTTAATAGTTAAGTGAAATCAACGTGTGTGAATGTGTACGCGCGCGCGTTTGTGTGTGTGAAAGAGTGAGAGAGAGCAAGTGTGGTTTGTGAATATTATATTGGTCTATGATAGACGTTGCAACAGTGCTTCTGTTGCCTCATAGCTTAAAGAATCATGGCAAGTTTCATACATTGATTTGTACAAAAAAAGTTAGAAAAAGGAACAGGGTAAAACGGATTAGAAATATTATCTAGGGAACCTGAAGAACATTTTCTGGCATGTAAATTATTTTTAAATCACCGGAATAAAAATTGTCTTTTCCAACAAAAGTAGAAGCACTCCATACTAAAGTTCAATTTCAAACTTTTTACTCCGGAGAGGATAAAATATTTGAAGTATCAGGAAATGTTGTTTAGGTTCACTGGATAATATTTCCATGCTGTTTTACCGTGTACCTTTTTTTAACTTTTTCTGTACAAATCTTGCCATGATCCTTTTGTTGTTTACTGTACCTGTTTTGGATATGTATGGAGATGTTTGTTATCCATTGACCAATGCCGCACTATCAGTGCATACGTATGTTGTGTGAACTTGTGTGCAACAGAGATAACGCTCTACGAAGTCGAAACTAACCCATTGTCTCTTTCCTAACCTCGATGTGCAATATTTCTTGGCGTGTACATACTCTTCGCGTTTAGATAATTTATTATAACACTTGAACTTGTAACTATCGTACTGGTGGTAGAGCTCCAGTGACGGAGCTCGCGGGTTTAGGCACCACCGCATTACTTAATATACTTGCCGCTAAATGGTAATGTTCAGCACTATCGTGTTCCGGTCAGGTGGTAATGTACGGCCCTGTAATTTTCGGCACAGAGGCATAACATCTTAGGCCTCAGGAGTGTAAACGCATCAGCATTTTGACCTTGGTCTTTGTATGAGTGTCTATAGGCTGCAGTCATCACTTAACATTAATGTGAACTGCATGCTTGTTTGCCATTTCCATTACATAAAAAAAATATTTTTTTTTATTTTTCTTCAATGTTTACGAGTCGATAAAGAATACCAGTAAGTTTCAGATTATATCCTACCTAACTCGTCTCAGTGTAAACTCATGAAAAATTGTAAAAATGACGAAAAAAACTTCACGTTTACGAACTTTAAGTTTTAAGTTTGTATATAACACAGGTTTAAGGTTGGCGGTCGTTTAAACAATCAGGGTAAAACAATTGTTATTGTCCAATGGCAGTTTGATATTATTTTAATTCAATATAATTATTATGTATTTAACAGAATGTGCGTATTTAATTATCGCAGTGACTTAAATATTTTTACAATTATACGTATAACTATTTGAATTTTTCTGAATAGTATTTAGAAAAATACTGTTCAGGAAAATTCAGATCTTGTAATCTTGATTAGATTTTTCTGAACTCATTCACTGTGTTGCGACTTTGTGACGTACCTACGACGTCAATACAAGGGTAAGTGGCCATTATATTTTACATTTATTACTTTTTTATGCTTTTATAACATTTTAAAGTATTGTCGAGCTTCGAGCTCTCTAAAGGAGATGTTGCAAAAATGTATGGACCTCCGGCCATGTATTGTACACAATATCATTAACAGGCAAAATCAATATAAAAACGTTTTTTACTGCATATTTTCACTTATTTGGCTTTGTTTGCAGTTACAAAAGATTATTTGCAGTTAGAATTTCAACTCAAAACCAACATGGCGAATATGGCGGGCGATGTTATTTTGACAAATTCCACTAATAATCGATACTAATTGATTTCCAATTTAAAGAAATTCATCGGAACTTCTTTGATTGATTGGTCGATTCGATACATCGTTTTTTTGTTAATATGTGATGCACTAGTAATATACAGATTGCATTAGTTTTGTTTTTTCTACATAGGTCCCAAGCGTAGGCTGTATCGCCGCCATGTTGAACATGGTTGAAAATCATAAAATTGTTTGAATTAAATGTGATTGTAACTCTAAAATATATTCCTGAATAAATTAATTGTATATTTTTCAGATTCTTCTTTATTTTACCCTTTTTTCGAGGTAGTGTACAAACCAGAGCCGAGATCGCAACATCTCCTTTGTTTACTTATTCTGTGCGAATTACGTTAATGAAAAATTCGAATATTTAAAATAAGTTCAATATTAAACTTATTAATTATGCCTATTTTTTTTCTTTAGTTTAATCAATACAAATACGAAGAAACCTGTCGAACCTACTTCGTGTAGGACCATCAGATTGTTTTTTAACATTCTTCTTAAACCCTCATATGAACAAAAAAAAATTGAATGTTTAGTATGCCTTTAGAAGGATTGTCAAATGATATTGTACTTTTCGTAATAACACATGCGAGTGAAATCTATTAAACTTTTGATAAAGAAAAAATGGAAAGAAATTATTGACTTCGGGTGGGATTTCAACACGCGATCACTAACCCAGACGCTCTACCTACTAATCTACCGAAGGCTCTCAATCGACCATCCAATTTCTCTTTCACATTTTATTGCATCGCGTTCAAGTGGTGGCGGCAACGTCTTTTACCAAATAAGCTAGTTATTCAACTATTCTATTACTACATATAAATATAATTTTGATTAAAATATGACATGGAAAAATGTATTATGCGTAAGACCTAATAAATGTTAAATTCTTAGTTTTAAAAATTATAAAAATGTAACGCAAAATCTGACATGTAACTTAACACGTTATCAATAAATTATCTGTATCTATTCAAGACCCAAAAAATATTCCAATACCAACCCCAATAGTTTCAGTGGTCCTGGGATCACGTGTCCCACTCAAAGTAAAATTTTTCTTTCCATTTTTTATTTTAAAATCTTTATACATTTTAGCAGAATGTTAAAAAAAAATTGGTCATCCTGCACGTACTAGGTTCGCTGGATTTTCTTCTTCTTTCACAATTCGGCTCAGCTAGCAGATAATCTGGTCACTCTGAGCACGTTGCTCAACGGCGCTGTCAAAATTTCAACTCATCGACTCATCTTTCTTTTTCAATAATATTCTTCGACGATTGGCACCAACAGGCCGCGAATAAAACCAGCGTTCTACAGTTCTCGATATACGTCGATTACCGACTATAAATATTTTAGGACATTACTCAAACATATTTGGGCAATTAGAATTTGGATCTATAACAGCATCCATAGGAACAACAACGTCAAGGTTTCAAGCACTGTGTTTGCCGACAATAGCCTCAATGTCCTGGACCTCTTTGACGCAGGAGTTTGTGAGGACCAGGGGGTCGCCGTCCGTGATGAGCACGTCGTCCTCCACTCTGATGCCCACTCCTCGGAACTCCTGGGGTATGGTGTCGTCGTCTGGTCTTATGTAGATACCTTGGAAAATTATGGATGTTTAGTATTTGCATATACAGTGCTCAACAAAAAATTTTGCACATCGAGCCTAGGATGGAGACTTCGGCTTATTTCGGGTCTGTAGAGCGTTATCTCATTCGCACCGTACCTATTTGACGTTTGTCAAGCATTTTGATCATGTTTTAACCAATACCGGACGTACGTAGGCAGTGTATAACAGAGATAACGCTCTACGAAGTCGAAACGAGCCGATCGTCTCTTTCGCAGGCTCGATGTGCAATATTAATTGAGTACTGTACGTATATTATATATTAAAAGCATGGAAGTCTTGTGTAATTTTGCGGCTTGTAGTTCGCAGAGTCACTTACGGTCCCATCAGAACAACAGCGCTGTAGTGCCAACTACAGCAATCAGCTGAGATGGGTACCATTTTTTTGGTCTCACACATACATCATGCCGTTAGTTGTGTTAAGTTGTCTTCTCTGTTTTTTTTTTTTTTTTTTTTTGCTTCTTAGTGATGTAATGTGTGTGTCAAAAATAAACTATTTCTATCTTTCTTTCTTTTTACTGTCGCATTTTCGTTTCATCGACATTAAAATCATAAAGAGGCTAGTTTTTTTTTTAAATGAACGTAACTTCACGCCTGTAATCCCCGAAGGTAAATGCATGCATTCAATCATACATGCAAACACACACGACTCGCCGGTTACGTTTTGGCCCATGTAACAGGTGGCGAACATGTTGCAATCTCCGGGCACATTACCAAACTCCGGGGCACTGGGAAACTTCCAGAAAATGGAAAAATCCCAATAGAAGCAGCGATAAAGGATTTTAAACCGTTATCTCTGAGAGTCCCCGACCCGGGAATCGAACCCGGGACCTCCAGCGTAATAGAAGTGGCCTGCTATAGGTCGCGCCACGTAAAAAGAACGCTGGAAGAAAGTAGAAGGGATGTGTTCGCGCATCGGTACACTCGCGCACGAAAGTACTAGCCCTATTGGTTTATTTTTGATCTAGCTCTCGCTTGCGGTTTCGTGTATTGGTAGGCAGATTGAAAACGCCGCACCTCATACCACCAAATAGATCGATAAATCGTCTACTGCGCAGCTTGACCGCCAGCGTTCTTTTTACCTGGCGCGAACCTATACCACTACGCAACTGAGGCAGTTAAAGAAAAATGGAAAGAAAAATTTGACTTCAGGCGAGGCTCGAACTCGCGACCTACTGGGAATCTAGTCCAGCCGCTCTTCCAATTGAGCTACTGAAGCCCTGCCCGATTTGTCAAATCTTTCCTTCACATCTATTGCATTGCTTTATGGTAGCAGCAGCGCCATCTATTACCAACTATGCTAGTTAGGCAACCGATATAATAGACTTTTCAGTTTATTGAATATCGTAAAGAAGTCGCTTTTACTCTTAATAATTGTTTTTTATATTATTTCGCATTAACACATGCTTGTGAAATATAATATATTTTATATTTCACAAGCATGTGTTAATGCGAAATAATATAAAAAACAATTATGAGGCAGTTAATTGAACTATTTGTGAACAGCTACTTACCGGGCTCGACGGTGACCACCATGTTGGTGGCGACGGGCGCGCGGCGGCGCACGAGCGGCGCGTCGTGCACGTCCAGCCCCAGGTAGTGCGACACGTGGTGCGGGCACACACGGTATGCGCGCTGAATGACAAAGACATTTATATTTTATTTAAAGAAAAGTGGAAAGAAAAATTTGACTTCATGCGAGACTCGAACTCGCGGCCTACTGGGAATCTAGTCCAGCCGCTCTTCCGATTGAGCTACTGAAGTCCTGCCCGATTTGTCAAATCTTTCCTTCACATTTATATTCCCAGTAGGCCGCGAGTTCGAGTCTCGCCTGAAGTCAAATTTTTCTTTCCATTTTTCTTTAAATAAAATATATTTCACAAGCATGTGTTAATGCGAAATAATATAAAACAATTATTAAAGACATTTACGTTTTTTTTTAGTGTTATGGAAGTGGTAAACAAGCATGCAGTTCACATTGATGTTAAGCGATGACTGCAGCCTATAGACACCTACACAAAGACCAAGGTCAAAATGCAGATGCGTTACTCCTGAGGCCTAAGGTGTTATGCCGCTGTGCCGGAAATTACAGGACCGTACATTACCACCTGACCGGAACACGATAGTGCTGAACACTACCATTTAGCGGCAAGTATATTAGGTAATGCGGTAGTGCCTACGCCCGCGAGCTCCGTCACTGGAGCTCTACCACCAGTAATAATATAATGACATCGCTATCACGCATACTGCCAGTGTCAAGTAAAACGATATTTCATATTCGTAATAATCAGCGAAAAAGCCACAGTCAAGCAGTCAATTAACAGATTTAACAGTCAGTCAGTCAGACTCACAGTCAGGAATTCGAGTAAAGTGATGGCTACTTTACCAGAACATTTACAATGAAGTTTTGGAGGCAACCTGAAAGGCCGTGTTTTTGCACTGTTATTCTATTTTACTATACACAGACACTGTAATAAACCTATATCAAACAAAATACTACCAACTTTATTTAATATAACTCAAAAATGAACCAAAAAAATGAAAAACAAAGAGCACCACACGCTTCTTTCAAGGTTCCCGCCATAACTCTACGTTTACGTTATCTATGCATATACAGTACTCAATAACAATTAATATTGCACATCGAGCTTGCGTAACAGACGATCGGCTCGTTTCGACTTCGTAGAGCGTTATCTCTGTTGCACACTGCCTACGTAGCACTGACAGTCCGGTATTGGTCAAAACTTAGTCAAAATGGTCGACAAACGTCATATGGGTACGGTGCGAAAGAGATAACGTTCTACAGACTCGACATAAGCCGAAGTCTCATTTTTAGGCTCGATGTGCAATATTTATTGTTGAGCACTGTACTTCGTTTATATATGTATAGCTGTATATGACGAAACTCAAAGGTCCTACACGGAAGACCAGCGCTGGTTGTTCTTCGACCAGCACATGCTGAGTTAGGACAAATTTGTAACTATGTAATGTACAATACAAGACCTTAAATCATTATCTCTCGAGTAACAATGTGGCAAATAAATATTCTTTCTTTCATATTATAAAACAAAGTCTCCCGCCGCGTCTATCTGTATGCTCCGTTCACGATAAACTCAAATAATACTGCACGGATTTTCATACGGTTTTCACCAATATACGACCAATGAACAAGGCGGACACAGATGTGTTTTAAAAATGTAGTATTTGTATAGAAGTCAGAAGACCATAGACCAACGCGGCCCACCGGAGGGGAGTAACCTCTCCATACCGAGGCAAAACAGTCTGTCATTTTTTGCGAGGGGAAATGCGTGTGTCACACACCACAAAAATAGTCTATTACTACGAAACTCACACCTTGACTTTAACAAAATACATAAACAATTTTACGCACACAATTAAACATCTGGGCGACAGGCATAGGGCCATTTGGGTTTGTACTTTGATAGAGGCGAAAGCCTGGATATAGCTACTCCCTCCGGTCGGTGGCCCGTGTTGCTATGCAGAAGACACTAAGGCTGGGTTGCACCAATATTTTTGTTAAAGTAAAACTTATTATGCAATGGCAAACTGCCTCAGTAGCGTAGTGGTAGCAGGCCACTACTATTACGCTGGAGGTCCTGGGTTCGATTCCCGGGTCGGGGACTATCAGAGATAACGGTTTAAAATCCTTTATCTCTGCTTCTATTGGGATTTTTCCATTTTCTGGAAGTTTCCCAGTACCCCGGAGTTTGGTAATGTGCCCGGAGATGGCAACAGGTTCGCCACCTGTTACATGGGCCAAAACGTAACCGGCGAGTCGTGGGTGTTTGCATGTATGATTGAATGAATGCATTTACCTCTGCCTACCCCTTCGGGGATTACAGGCGTGAAGTTACGTATTATGCAATGGAAGTGGCAAACAAGCATGCAGTTCACATTGATGTTAAGTGATGACTGCAGCCTATAGACACTCACACGAAGACCAAGGTCAAGATGCAGATGCGTCACCACTCCTGAGGCCTACGGTGTTATGCCTCTGTGCCGGAAATTACAGGTCCGTACATTAACACCTGACCGGAACACGATAGTGCTGAACACTACCATTTAGCGGCAAGTATGTTAGGTAATGCGGTGGTACCTACCCCCGCGAGCTCCGTCACTGGAGCTCTACCACCAGTCAAACTACTAACAGATTTCTTTAAGTTAGAGAAGAATGTGAAATGTTACACTAACTTCAACTTCAACAAAGGAGATGTTGCAAAAATGTATGGACCTCCGGCCATGTATTGTACACAATATCATTAAACAGGCAAAATCAATATAAAAACGTTTTTTACTGCATATTTTCACATATTTAGCTTTGTTTGCAGTTACAAAACATTATTTGCAGTTAGAATTGCAACTCAAAACTAACATGGCGAATATGGCGGGCGATGTCATTTTGACATTTTCATTTTTTAAATTGTATTTTGATTATTAGAACTTGGAGAAAAAAGTAATATTTTCTAAATACTATCAAAATCGTTTGAACCCAAGTGTCGGCTGTATCGCCGCCATGTTTAACATAGTTGAAAATGATAAAATCGTTTGAATTAAATGTGGTTGTAACTCTAAAATATATTCTTGAATAAATTAATTGTATTTTTTTTGGATTCTTCTTTTATTTACCCATTTTTTGAGGACACGTACGAACCGGGGCCGAGCTCGCAACATCTCCTTTCATGATGCAACCCAGGCTTAAACTGGGTTTCATATATAAAAAATACCGAGACAAGTTCGCTGGCGTCGATATTCCTGGGCAGGATGCCCTCCTGCTGCAGGAGCGAGCCCAGCAGGCGGCACATGTGCTCGAACAGCTGGTCCAACGCCGGCCGCTGCTCGCCCAGTAACTCTATTAGACGTTTCTGGAACATGATGACGTATACTGATTGCGAAACATCGGAAATGTATTTTATTTTTAAAGAAAAATGGAAAGAAAAATTTGACTTCAGGCGAGACTCGAACTCGCGACCTACTGGGAATCTAGTCCAGCCGCTCTTCCAATTGAGCTACTGAAGCCCTGCCCGATTTGTCAAATCTTTCCTTCACATCTATTGCATTGCTTTGTGGTAGCAGTAGCGCCATCTATTACCAACTATGCAAGTTAGGCAACCGAGAAAGAAGTCGCTTTTACCCTTAATAATTGTTTTATATTATTTCGCATTAACATGATTAAGGGTAAAAGCGACTTCTTTATGATATTCAATAAACTGAAAAGTCTATTATATCGGTTAAGAAGTCGCTTTTACCCTTAATAATTGTTTTATATTATTTCGCATTAACATGATTAAGGGTAAAAGCGACTTCTTTACGATATTCAATAAACTGAAAAGTCTATTATATCGGTTGCCTAACTAGCATGGTTGGTAATAGATGGCGCTACTGCTACCACAAAGCAATGCAATAGATGTGAAGGAAAGATTTGACAAATCGGGCAGGGCTTCAGTAGCTCAATTGGAAGAGCGGCTGGACTAGATTCCCAGTAGGTCGCGAGTTCGAGTCTCGCCTGAAGTCAAATTTTTCTTTCCATTTTTCTTTAAAAATAAAATATATTTCACAAGCATATGTTAATGCGAAATAATATAAAACAATCGGAAATGTAAATTAGGTCGCACGCGCAACATCGAGTGTCTGTTGACTTAGCAATTTAGCTGTAAGTGAATTTTGTATTTTAAAATTAAGAAGTATTCATTCAATAAACTAACGTAAGACGATTAACATGTTTTACTTCGAACTCCTATAAGAACCACCAACAACCATCATATCTCAATGATGATAACTTCTCATTTTTGTCATAATTAGGGGAATATGTAGCGAATTAGTTAATTTAAATGTAATGGAAGTGGCAAAGAAGCTTGTAGTTCACATTGATGTGTAGTGATGACTGCAGCCTATAAATACGCACACAAAGACCAAGGTCAAAATGCAGATGCGTTATCACTCCTGAGGCCTAAGATGTTATGCCTCTGTGCCGGAAATTACAGGGCGGTAATTTCCGGAAATCTCCGAAATTTAGTGTTCATAAAGTGTTATGAAATAAATGTGTGTTTTTCTTTTAAAATATTTAAGCGAGGTAAATGGTCGCATAGATGGTTAGTTGGTTATGAAGGTGGCAAACAGACATGCAGCGCTATAAGAATAAGGGCCCTAACTCACTAGGATGCCATGGCGACGTCGCCAGCTATTTTTTTTATCCAATTTTTTTTTTTAAATGGTAGTGGCAAACAAGCATGCAGTTCACGTTGATGTTAAGTGACGACTGCAGCTTATAGACACCCACACTAAGACCAGAAGTCAAAATACAGATGCGTTACCACTTCTGAGGCCTAAGGTGTTATGCCTCTGTGCCGGAAATTACAGGGCCGTACATTACCACCTGACCGGAACACGATAGTGCTGAACACTACCATTTAGCGGCAAGTATATTATGTAATGGTGGTGCCTACGCCCGCGAGCTCCGTCACTGGAGCTCTACCACCAGTAAAAAGCTGCTAGTATGGAAATATATTAAACCTAACTCACCTGACCACCCTGTGGCGACGTCTCCACGTTATTTGACGACCCGGTTAGTCAAGTGGTGTGAGAACCGTTTGATTCGAAGGGTCGCGGGTTCGATCCCCGCACCGGGACAAATATTTGTATGGCCTACAGATATTTGTTTCGGGTCTGGGTGTTTGTGTATGTGTTGTATGTGTGCAACGGCACCAGGATCAGAATCAGAAAGTCATTTATTCATTTAGGGTGACAGGCACCTCTAATACACGTCAAAAAAAAACCCAAAATAAATTAAAGTGAATAACAATTGATATACATGTCAAACAAGATAAAAAAATATATGTGTAGTCAAGAACATCACTAAGATAAAACTAAATATAATATTCTTATGTAAAAAGTATATCAGTAGAATGTCTCATTTCCCCTTTACACGACATAGGTTTATACCTACTGTGGGGCTGTGAGTGTAAGCGTATTTTTTTAATTTTTTATACCAACTGCTTGGATACGTCGCCATGACGTCCTAGTGAGTTAAAGCCCTAAAAAGCCTTGAAACCTTTTTCACTAATAAATAATTCTTTGAATATTTAAAGCAAAACACCTGCACGGTGAGTACGATTTCATACAGAATCCTGTGGTACTTTGAGAACTTGCCGGATACGGGCCATGTCCGGGATATATCCGAGTTGTAAAGCCACCGTTGACTCCCTGAAAAATAACGAAATGAAAATGAAAATTAAATAAAACTTATTTTACGGTTTTTTTTAATGTAATGAGGGTGGTAAACAAGCATGCAGTTCACATTGATGTTAAGTGACTGCAGCCTATATACAAATAAACATCCACACAAAGACCAGAGGTCAAAATTATGTCTCTGTGATAGTTATTACGGGGCCATACATTACCAACTAGTCGGAACACGATAGTGTACAGCATACACTACCATTTAGCGGCAGATAAGTTAGGTGATGCGGTGGTGCCTACGCTCTCGACTCCTAATTTTTTTTTTATATTTATAGATCAACGTTTGACCACCAACTCACCTGATGGAAAGTGAAGATGTAGCCGAAGATGAAGCACGTTAGAAGCAGTCTAGAAAGTACCTATTCACTCTAGATTTGAAGATGCCCAGGTTGTAGTTTTACGTTCTCCTTTAAGTACCTCCTAACCTTATTCAGGACCCCAACATTCATACCAGCTATTTTAGCCTTTCTATCAAGGTAAATGCCGAAATTCAGCGTGGGTGTTAAAGTTACACCTAATAGGTCTAGATGGTCTGCCAAAGGTTCATTATTTAGCGTCGGGGAGAAGGAAAAGGGCTCCTTTTTGGACACTGGAACTCTACCACCAGTAACTGAGTAAAAGCATTATCACAACAGAACATAACTACCGGAGTCTACGAGAAGCAGATCCTGTTCATCCATGAGCTGGTTGTTGGCGACGTAGTGTATGTGCGTGGCGCGGGCGCCGGCCGCCACCACGGGCGGGAAGGCGCCGTGCTCCGCCCCCCCCGCGCGGTGCCAGTACTCCAGCACCGCGCCCACCTGGTGCTCGCTCATGCCTGTTAGGAACATTTTGCATATAAAAATGTAATTTAAAAAAAAAAACATCTTTTTTATGTAATGGAAGTGGCAAACAAGCATGCAGTTCGCATTGGTGTTCAGTGATGACTGCAGCCTATAGGCACAAAGACCAAGGTCAAAATGTAGATGCGTACATATGTATGGCACAACACCTTAGTGTTACCTTAGTTAAAATCAGTGAAATTTCAGTCGTTCTACATTCAATCAAAGAAACGAATGGAAAATTTGATCAATTTAAATTCTTATTGAATTTGAATAAACGTTGATATGTATTCATGTCAAAGCATTCATTGAGAAAGTATTGATAATGAATACATGCCCTATCCTGATTAGGGGCTATCGCTAGCGCAGCTTACACTATCTGCGAGCCGATGTAGAAGAACTGCATGTTTGCCCAACGACGGTGGCAGAAAAGGTTGTGGTGAAAAGGAACGAAAAATCCAAAACAATGCGAACCTACCCACCAGGTTTCGTGCACGCCATGGCCATGTTGACGCTCTGCGAGCCGATGTAGCACGTCTCCTTCATCAGCTCCACTTCGGCGGAGGATTTGATCACGCGCATCATGTGCAGCGTGCGCTGGGGATCCTCCATTGCGACCTGATATGTAAACAGCTTTAATTTTTACTGGTATCTGATACGGAGTAGACTACGGAGAGAAGAAAAACAATGGAGGACATAAGAACAGAAAAAAACGTAACTTCACGCCTGTAATCCTCGAAGGGCAGAGGTAGCATACATGCCAAACACCCACGATTCGCCGGTTACGTTTTGCCCATGTAACAGGTGGCGAGTTGACAGACAAGCAGAATATATGCAACACCAGGGGAGTTGCCAACGCGCTGCCAGCCAGACGCCAGTTTTGAAGAACCCCATTTTGTAGCACTGAGGGAACACCTCAGAGGGAAGGTTATTCCACAATTTACACGTTCTGGGCAGAAACGAACGAGAAAACCGCACCGTTGAGCACTGCCAGGTGTCCAGTCGGTGAGGGTGGAACTTCTCTCTTAGGCGGGTAGTACGGTGTAGGAAAATAGATGTAAACATTACTAAATTCATTACCAAACTCCGAGGTACGGGGAAGCTTGGAAAAAATTGACAAATCACAATAGGACCAGAGATAAAGGATTTAACACTCAAGAATAGAAACAATTAAATCAAGACTACGGAGACCAGTAGCACAAACAGAACGACTGGAGGTAGGAGCAGAAAGCGTCTCTGTGGCGTCGCCGCTTCATAAAAAAAGGTTTTTCTGACCTGTCCAAGGCGCAGCACTGAGCGCACGCTTTCGTGGATGTCGGGGTTCGCCGGGCTTTCGTTGTGGTACCAGAGGGTAGCGGGCTTCGACGAACTTGTTGTTCTAGAAACATTGATGTACAGTTTATATTTAATATGACTACGATTCTTCGAATTTCCCGAAATTCCTGTGGGAACGTGAACTTATGCAACCTAGTTAGGGTAAGTTAGTAATGTTACTTAACGACGTCATCGCCCGGGACCTAGAGGTTGAGTCCGTGGAGGAGTTCGTGGTTCGTCTTGCGCGTCGAATGTTCGACCGCGCAGACAATGGACCCCACGAGCATCGCGTATTCGCCCCTCTCCACAGTCGTCCGCCCGAGGGTCGTCCATTGACGCGCGAGATCTCTCCCCTGCATCACCGAGGGCGCATCGACCCGATGGCGGCCCAGAACTATTAGTTGTGGCAATCTTTGGGAGGCTTTTGTACAGCAGTGGATGTTTTTCGGCTGAAAGAATGATGACATAACAGTAAAATTAATTTGAGACTAAAAAAAGAACTCATTTTTTTGCTATTTCAATGTGAACAATTATTTTTAAGATATTCAACATAGTAAACAAAATCATTGAAATAAAACTAGTTTTCGGATTTATCTCGCGTATATTAAACTAAAATGATTATTTAACGTTTCGGTCGCTTTTCAGCTTCCATGGTCTCAGGCAGAAATAAACAAAATCATCCTATTTTTTAATCTTAAAATTCATACCAGTGATTCAAAAATGTAACATTCATACATACTTGTGTATGAAATTGCTGAAGTTGTCAATGGGTCTTGCTTCATCTACTCCAAACAGGGATGCAGCCAGATTGCAACCCGTTCTAGGACCCTCCCAAAGCTCTGCATGGCTGTCTTTCTCGTGGACAAATAAAATACTCTGTGTATGGAGAAAAAACAAGCAATTACAATTGTTAAACTTAACTTCACACCTGTTGTGTCTTGCCTCCTCGACATTCAGAAGTCCATTTTTTTTTATGTAATGGAAGTGGCAAACAAGCATGCAGTTCACATTGATGTTTAGTGATGACTACAGCCTATAGACACCCACACAAAAACCAAGGACAAAATGCAGATGCGTTACCACTCCTGAGGCCTAAGGTGTTATGCCTCTGTGATAGAAATTACAGGGCCGTACATTACCACCTACCCCTTTAGGGACCTGGAGTGAAGATACATACATATTGACACAAATACACTCAATTTTACACTACATTTCCATGTTAACTTGTCAAGTGAGAAATATTTAGGCTGTTGCATATTTGTTAGGCCACTGCTCAAAAACTTAAGATTATCACTTACCTTATAATTATCAGTTTGTGAGGGTTTAACCATCACTAAAACAGCAGATGGCTCCAGACATCCCGTGAGGTAATAGAAGTCAGAGTTCTGACGGAAGACATATGGAATCTTATCGGACATGTATTGCTTACTTGCTGCTGGTATCACAATCTGGAAGAAAATATTTAAGAAGCTTCACTGGTGGTAGAGCTCCAGTGACGGAGCTCGCGGGCGTAGGCACCACCTTATTACCTAATATAGTTGCCACTAAATAGCAGTGTTCAGCACTATCATGTTCCGGTCAGGTGGTAATGTATGGCCCTGTAATTTCCGGCACAGAGGCATAACACCTTCAGCTTCAGAAGTGGTAGCAATATTTTTAAGTGTAAAGTACAGTTTTTACTGGTAGAGCTCCAAGCAAATGGTAGTATTCAGCACTATCGTGTTCCGGTCTCTCTGCCTACCCCGTTAGGGACCTGGCGTGAAGATACATACATAATTATGTTATGTAAAGTGTATACGGCAGATTTTATAACATGTATTCACTTACTATATGTGTTTTGTGCATATTTTGTGCTTCAGCGGCCAACTTGCTCACTAAAACGTCCCGTCTGTCCTTGTACTCCATCTGGGTGATACCGCACGTGAGATGTCCGTGGGATATTAAGTGTGGATGCGTATGGCATGTTGCTTGACCAACAATACCCTTCGGTATTGTAAAACTAGATGTAGCTCTCGCATTTGACGGATTTTCCGTATTAGACATACATCTCCAACTGCCCTGATAAAGGGACTGTTTGTAATATTTCCTAGGATAACGAGTTCCTGTGACAAAATAGGTTTTATTTATGAATATCATAGAATATCGCGACCAATACAAATGTTATCTTATAACCTTAAAACTTACCAATACGTAATGCTAAGAGACGTAAATTGTGCATGTTGAAAAGGTTATGAATTGATTAATAGTTTATTTGCTATTATTGGTTTTAATTCGAATTATTTTACTAGATTTCGTAAAATAAAACTTTATTTTGACACGAGTCAAGACTATCAAAAATGTCAGACTTCAAAGGTAAAAAATGTCAGTCAACTGTCAACGTCAAGCCAATGTTTTAAAAATATTATGTCATCGCTGTTACGCATAATGCCAGTGTCAAGTAAAACGATATTTCATGTTCGTAATAAGCAAGTCAGAGTAAAAGTCAGAGTCAGTCACTCTGTCAGAGTTACAGTCAGTAATTCGAGTAAAGCGATAGCTACTTAACCAGAACATTTACAATAAAGTTTTGTGGAGGCAACCTCAAAGGCCATGTTTTCGCACTGTTATGCTATTTCACTATACACAGGCAGTAGGCACTGTAATAAACCTATATCAAACAAAATTCCACCAACTTTTATAATCATAACTTAAATATGCACCAAGAAAATGAAATAACATAAGAGCACTAAAAACTTACTTTGACGCATATTCAAGTAGTTTGTAATAATGTTTTCGCAGGTTTTCGCGAGCTTCATACATTGTAGAAATTATATTTTCGGAAATTGTAGTCTGCCCGTCACCACGGTAACTGGCAAAGAGAATACAAATACTATGATAACTGGAAAGCGACCGAAACGTCGGGTATAAAAAGAAGTTGGGAGTGTTGCATACGCGAGAAAATCGGAAAATATAATTTCTACAATAGTTTAAAATAGATTTTATTTGAATGGTTTATACCAGGATCCCTAAGTAAGTGAGGACCTGAAGTTTTTTTTAATGTAATAGAAGTGGCAAACAAGCATTGCAGTTCACATTGATGTTAAGTGATGACTGCAGCCTATAGATAGGTACCTACACAAAGACCAAGGTTAAATTGTAGATGCGTTACCACTCCTGAGGCCTAAGATGTTATGCTTCTGTGCCGTAAATTACAGGGCCGTACAATACCATCGGACCGGAACACGATAGTGCTGAACACTACAGTTTAGCGGCAAGTTTAATAGTTAATGCGGTGATGCCTACGCCCGCGAGCTTCGTTACTGGAGCTCTACCAGTTAATTCTTTTTAATATAATGTTAATGATTATCAGTTAATTTATCTGTCACAGTCTCTATCCAACGACGTCAAACAATATATTATGATAGGCGCGAAAAAATAACATTTGGATAATAAACCTAAATACTAGGGATTGTAGCAGCTTCAAATTTATTAAGATGCTTCCACCTAGGATAACAAAACCCGAAAACTTCGTGACCCTACATGACAATCACCGTTCGAAAAAAAAATGTGAACAAAAGATTTCAACGAATTCGTAACCACCTATTCTTTTTTTTTAAATTCGAAATGTAAAACATTGTCGCAACACATTCCAGTTATTATGTCTAATTTAATATCCATAATATGTATGTACCAATTTTGAAAAAAAATATTTATTTAAACTTTTGTGTACATAAAAACCGTACCTAAGGCGACCTTAATGCCTAGTGGCATTCTCTACCAGCCAACTTTAGGGCTAAATAAACCCGTCGAAGAGGTGCAGTAACTTTAGTAACTTGCAATCGAAAACAAAATAGGTGACAATATGTGAATAACTACATACGTGTTATTTGCATTTAGGTTGGGGAAAAAGTTTCTTCGCATTTTTAAAGATAATTCAAAACATTTTTTAATACAGTTTATTTAAATTTAACTAAAGTATGTATGTACTATTTTGTTTGATAACCTTTTGCCATCTTGTAGGTAGGGACATGATCCCATTGCTATAAAAATTTTGGGACTTCTCATCAAAATACCGCGACAAGTGGATTTGGCAGTCCTCTCGTGATGTTAACCTAACATTGCATAAAGAATTCTAAAGAGACCGAAACAGGTGGAAATCTGAAGGTGCAAGGTCAGGACTATACGGCGGATGCATTAACACCTCCCAGCCAAACTCTCTTAATTTTTGCTGAGTGGCTATAGATGTGCGAGGTCTAGCGTTATCATGATGAAACACCACACCCCTTCTGTTGATCAATTCCGGCCGCTTTCTCTCAACTTCTTGCTTTAATCTCATCAGTTGTTCGCAGTAGAGTTCAGAATCGATAGTCCTGCCTGGTCGTAATAGCTCATAATGAATAATGCCCTTCCAATCCCACCACACACACAACATCACCTTGACACTGCGCTAGGTCCATAAACATTGCAAATTTTTTTCGCGGCTTGCGTTGCATTTTTACCTTTTTTGTTGTGAAATTTTAAAATGTATCGAATTTCTTCATTAGATTCACTCATCTTGACACTACGAAAAACAAATAAAAATCACACATTTGCCTAATTTGAATTTGGAATTATGTTCTTTAAAATTTTAACTTTCAATGATACCAAAACCAGCCAGATACAAATACTACAGCCAAAGAGATTTTATTTCAAGTTCATACATACTATAATGCGAAAAGACTTTTTTCCCCAACCTATTATGTATATAAATAAATATATAATACATAAAAATATAGTAACATATATATTACAGTGATGAAAAATTTAAGTCGTTATTTATCTATACGTTTGCACTATGTACTGAAATTTCGTCCTATATTAAATCTATACAAATAAATAAAATTGGAGTGTCTGTTTGTAGTTTGTAATATTAAAATAACCGCTTTTTACTAAATGCATATGTATGTATACACGGTACATATATCAAAACAACATTTGTTACAATTTTTGTCTATATGTCTGTCTGTCTGTCTGTTTGGCGGGGCTAATCTTGGGAACGGCTGGACCGATTTTGACGGGACTTTAACTGGCAGATAGCTGATGTAATAAGGAGTAACTTGGGCTACTTTTATCTCCATACATCCATACATACATACCTACATACAAATAAGTAGAATTTGAGTGTCTCCGATTTTGACGGGATTTTCACTGGCAGATAGCTGGTGTAATAAGGAGTAACTTAGGCTACTTTTATACCAGCTGCGCCTACGACTACGTACGGGTAGAAGCTGAACAATCATATTTTTTCTCACGTGGACGAAGTCGCTTGCACAGCTAGTATCGAAATATAGGGCGAAATAGATACATACATAGTTGGTAGATATGTGCCAGTTTGCAGCCTTTAAGTACTATTTGTTACTTAATATAGATACAAAAAGAGACAACAATATAATATATATTAATTTAACTAGTCAATTAACATTATAAAATGTACTGTAAAAAGGAACGGCCGATTTATTAAAAAAAAAAACTAGCGGTCCCGACGACTTCCGCGTCGCTTAGGTTCAAAAAATCGAAAAAATATTTGTGGAGAATCACTTTAGCATTTAGGCAAATATAAAAAAGACTACAACCGATTCTACCACACCTAATTACTACACAAAATTTCATAATGATCGGCCCAACAGTTGCCGTGGAGTATTGAAGTATTGTTAGAAACACTGTGTCACGAGAATTTTATATAATAGACTAGCTATTGCCCGCGGCTTCGCCCGCGTGGATGTCGTTTTATAAATATTTTTCCTGAATTTTTTTTGCTATAAACCTCACGGAGCCTGAGACCTTTCCAACGAATTCAAAACCGTGGAAATCGGTTCGTCCGTTCTGGAGTTATAGCGTCAGGAAGGAAAACCCGACTTATTTTTATATTATAGATTATAGATTAGACAGCCTAAGATTTTATAAAAATCTTATACATATCTGTGATAACTGCCTCGGTAGCCTAGTGGTAGCAGGCCACTACTACTACGCTGAGGTCCTGGGTTCGATTCCCGGGTAGGGGGTTATCAGAGATAATGGTGAAAAAGCCTTTATCTCTGGTTCTATTGGGATTTTTCCATTTTTTGGAAATTTCCCAGTACCTAAAAGTTTGGTAATGTGCCCGGAGATGTCAACAGGCTGTTACATGGGCCAAAACGTAACCGGCGAATCGTGGGTGTTTGCATGTATGCTTGAATGCATGCATTTACCTCTGCCTACCCCTCGGGGATTACAGGCGTGAAGTTACGTTTTTTTTTTATCTGTGATATTTTTGCTAAAAGAAAAAAGACCTTGATAAAATATCATAGGTCTTTATGCCAGACGTTTCAAAGATTTGCGGAAGTGAGACCACCTGCAATACTGTGGGCTGTGGCTGTGAGGCATACCATTCATATTAAATGTTTCTACACCGTGTTACAATGTCTATTGTATACGGGTTTAATGCAATACACGGTGGCTTCTTTATACATTGGAATATGTTGATATGACATAGTTGTATCTAAAGGCTTTTTAGCTATTATTGTCTAGATAGGTTATTATTCGGCGTCGGGACATGACGACCCATGGCCCACTAGCAGAAAAATTCTCTGCTTGGAAGGGAATTCTTCCGCTAGTGCAGTCAGTTTTTTTTTTTTTTTTTATGTAATTGAAGTGGCAAACAAGCATGCAGTTCACATTGATGTTAAGTGATGACTGCAGCCTATAGACACCCACACAAAGACCAAGGTCAAAATGCAAATGCGTTACCACTCCTGAGGCCTAAGGTGTTATGCCTCTGTGCCGGAAATTACAGGGCCGTACATTACCACCTGACCGGAACACGATAGTGCTGAACACTACCATTTAGCGGCAAGTAAATCAGGTAATGCGGTGGTGCCTACGCCCGCGAGCTCCGTCACTGGAGCTCTACCACCAGTAAAACCGAATAATGTGAATAATAGCGGTGAAACCATGACAATGGGGCGGTAGTAAGTACAATATAACGCAAAATGGGCAATAGCGTTCTGCGATAAAACTATCGCCACTGCGATCGCCAATCCGCATGCCACGCGTGGTATATCCCCCTTATGTCGAGGGGTTGGTCAATTAAGTATTTGTAATCTATCTAGATATAATATATAGAAATCAATTGCTGTTCGTTAGTCTCGCTAAAACTCGAGAACGGCTTGACCGATTTGGCTAATTTTGGTTTTGAATGATTTTTGGAAGTCCAGGGAAGGGAGAATAAGAATGAGAAAATATGAAGAAATTGAAGAGAAGTATTAAAAATCACAATTTCATTTTCCCATACAAATAGTCCGTATCTATCAAACCTTTGACACATTATTTCATTCTGAGGCAATAGGTACGAAGTTTGCCGGGTCAGCTAGTCTATAAATATATAAAAATCAATTGCTGTTCGTTGGTCTCGCTAAAACTCGAGAACGGCTGGGCCGATTGGGCAAATTTTGGTTTAGGAAAAGATCAGGGAAGGTTTAAAAGGTAAGAAAATATGAAGAAATTGAAGAGGAATAGTAAAAAACACAATTTCATTTTTCCATACAAATAGTCCGTATATATCAAACCTTTGACACATTATTTCATTCTGAGGCAATACGAAGTTTGCCGGGTCAGCTAGTCATACATATATATATATATATATATATATATATAAACAATTAATGAATCTGTTAAGGTACATGACCTCAACAGTGGCGAATCTAATATTTACGTTTGGGTGCTTGGCTGATAGCAGGCTTGGCGAGGTTAACGTAACTTCACGCCTGTATTCTTCAAAGGGGTTGACTACAGTGAATACACGCAATCAAGCATATTTGCAATTTGCAAATACTTACGATGTGCCAGTCACGTTTTTTTCCACTGTGAGTCTTACGATAATTTCGAGAACATTATAACCTAACTTCGAGGGAGGCACCCAGAATCCTAGCCTAACAGGAGTGGCCTGCTATCTTTTAACTACCCATGTGGCTACTTCCCTATTTGACCAACTCCTTTCCCCCCACAGATATGTCATTGTATAGGTAGTAGTAATGGCCTGTTAACGACTAATACATTGAGACGGTTCTAGTTTTGAAGAAATCATCTTAGTAGTGATCATTATTAATTGGCAATGCAATTAGTTACTTAGGTGTGGTGAATTAGAGTTCCACGCTAATTCAACTGTCTCCGTTATCAGTCTCAGGTCCGAATCTGATCTAGAATGTGTAATTTCAGCACCAGGTTAAGAGTTGAAGAATTAAAGGCTGTTGGGAACTTGGGACATATCTGTATTTTCTGCAGTTTTCTTTGGAAGAATTTGGTCATCTAAGGTTATTGGAGCAAATCCAATTTTGAACTGACTCAACCCTGCAGCTAGGTACAAAATTCTTGAAGGATTTTGTGATCTAAGGTTTAGGGCAAATCCGTAGATACAGATAGGGGCCGAATGCCTGCACGTTTTGGTGATCGATAGTTTACGGGAATTTCTGTAGCCCCTGTAGCCAGGTACAGGATTCTAGAAGAATTTAGTGATCTAAATTTTTGGGGGCAAATCTGCAAGCTCTGACGTTTGATTCAATTTGTAAATCTGTAGCCCCTGCAGCCAGGTATGGAATTTATCGAAGCATTCAAATGTGTAGTGCCATTCTAATGGGTTTTCTATAAGTTTCTAAGGTCTATGGTTTTCGGGGCAATCCGGGAGGTCCCTCAGCTTAGCTCTGTATCGAGAATTCCTTAATAATTTGGCTATCTAAGATTTTCAGAGCTATGTAGCTACTAGCAGTACCGAATGCTTGAAGTATTTGGTGATTTAAGTATTGCGGACAAATCTGCAGACTGTGATGCTAGATTCAATATTCTTGAAAAATTTGGTAACTTAAGGTTCTGATACAAATCTGGAGGTCCTTCAGCTGGCTTAAGAATTCTTGAAGTTGAAGTAATCTAAGGCTTTTTGGGGCAAATCTGCTGCATAGATTCTAGGCTCGGTGGGCAGGAAGGTCATACGTTCACCGACGGTGCTCGTCGACCGCAGTTAGTGCGGAACGATCTGCGCGTGCGCACGTCGCCTGAACTGCCGCAGCGGACGATCGCGAACCACCTGTGTCGAGCGTGCCGTTACAACAGTGTTTCATAACCGTTCTGTGATTGTTTATTTTTTTAATTTTCACATAAAACACAGCCATCGGACGCGACGTAAACAGCCAACGACTCGAAAGAGGTATGTCAATCCCTTCTCTAGTATTATGGTCTAGTCAATAGTTGATAAATGGACCCAGTTCGCCAGTTCATTTGCATCGTTTTGTAAGCCATTCATTTAAGTTACTGTTACGCTTGCTCGCGTATTCGTATTACCTAATACTATGAATCCGACCTCGTGAAAACCTTATAGTGGTTTTCATAGCAATCAAACTATTATTTTACGCGTGAGCGCTTTCATATCGAGATAGAATCTAGTTAAAATAATTTGATTAGAATCGTGATATTGACGTGTACGGTGTTTTGCCGTAAGTTTGTTCGCGTTTCCATTTTCAAGTTGCGTTTCACTTTTTGATACGCATCTTGCGGAAAATCTCTATCTTTGTACGTGGTAATGATTTCCTTATGCATAGGTTAGTCTTTTGCCTAAAAGATTTAAGTACTAATTTGCTATCAAGTTGATAGTGCATTGTGTCTTTCTATTTGTGAGTTGCGCTTAGAATTGAAAATCTAATAAGTAATGACTCTACATCTAGGAAATTGATAGCTTATACCTATTTGAAAAATTTTCCATTTTCAAATTGCGTTTCACTTTTCGCATCTTGCGGAAAACCTCTATCTCTGTACGTGATAACGATTTCCTTATGCATAGGCATTCTAATAAAATGTTTTTGTTCGTCTGTTGCATAATAGATTTTGGTACTAATTTGCTATCAATAGGTCCATTGTGCCTTTCTATTTGTAACATGGACTTAGAATTAAAAAACTTATCATGACTCTATAAGTCTATACATATAAGAAGTTAAATAGCCTATATATGAATTCTTTTCCATTTTCAAATTGCGTTTCACTTTTTGATACGCATTTTGCGAAAAACGTCTGTCTTTGTCAATGACATTCTATATCATTGATCATTGTACGTGGTAACGATTTCCATACGCATAGGCATTCTACTATAATGTTATTGTTAGTCTTTGTACTAATTTGCTATCAAGTTGATAGTGCATTTTACCTTTCTATTTGTGAGTTGCGCTTAGAATTGAAAATTTAATAATGACTCTACATCTCAAGAAGTTATTTGCCTATGTTTGGAAAATTTAAAACATTTGCAACAAAACGGAAGTTGAATATTTATTAGGTAGGCACAATGATTGTGTCACGCAATTGGTAATGTTTATGTTTAATAATAGTTGTTTCTACAGTTTTTTTTTTTTTTTTTTTTTAATCTCCATTTAAAGAGCTTGGTCAAAGACCATGACGCTCTATACGTTCACATGAATTACATTCTTCATTTAAAAAAATAATTAAACAACATTAGCTCATTGACAGTTGATATAGTTGCAACAGTATTCTGGCGTCATCCGTAGTAGGATCTGCCAGGACACTGTTGCAATGTCCTATTTCTAATGAAGCCCTCCGATGAGTTTCTACAGTTAGGTAGTAGGTATGAGTCATAAAAATATAATTTCCTTTATCTTTGCTGAGAACATTTTTTTATTAATCTTTGTTAATTTAATGAGTCTCTGAATTGATTTTAGTTTTGTAATTTATTTTAGGATTTAATTTTATTCTATGGATCTATGGCCTGAATTAAATGATGACCTACCTGTAACGAAAATAAAATCTCTTAGCGTTTCAATTTTATAAGATCTGCTAATACCTTAAACTAGTGTACCTATATGCTAATACCAGTGAATACCACAGTCTAAAGAACGTAGGTACCTATTAATTGTGTTAATTTTTATTATTATATATGTTATTCTCATTTTACACCTTAGAGTACGCGCTGTGCTCTACATTTTTTTTTTATGTAATAAAAGTGGCAAACAAGCATGCAGTTCACATTGATGTTAAGTGGTGACTGCAGCCTATAGACACCCACACAATGACCAGAGGTCAAAATGCAGATGCGCTGCCACTTCTGAGGCATTAGGTGATATGCCTCTGTGCCTGAAATTACAGGGCCGTACATTACCACCTAACCGGAACACGATAGTGCTGAACACTACCATTTAGCGGCAAGTATATTAGGTAATGCGGTGGTGCCTACGCCCGCGAGCTCCGTCACTGGAACTCTATCACCAGTAAAACATTGTAGGTATATTTTAAGTACCTACTTTCCCATTGAGTTTCAGAGTTTTTAACCAACTAGGTAGGTACTTATAATATTTGTTTTCAGTAGATGTCGCTTTCACATAAAGGTAACAACAGGTATTTACTGTAACCTCTTTAAAGTTATCTAGAAGTGACGATTTAAAGTGGAATATTAGTTGGTACGATCTATTTCTATTTCAACATGTTCAAGCAGAATTGCTTACAAAATGTTGTATTTATGAAGGCTATTTTAAACTCTATCTAAATAACATTCTATTTTTCAGTCTTTATACTATAAATGGCTGCAACTTCTGTTTGATTACAGACAATTTATTCGAAGAATCGATATCACTTATACAAACTAATTGATTTAATAGGCTCCCATTATGTATAATTTTCATACTATCATGTAGGTATAGCTTTTTGTCTTTTTATCTATACAAATAAATAAAATTGGAGTGTCTGTTTGTAATACAAAAATAACCGCTTTTTACTAAACGCATATGTATGTATACAATTTTTGTCTGTCTGTCTGTCTATCCGTCTGTCTGTCTGTCTGTCTGTCTGTCTGTCTGTTTGGTGGGGCTAATCTTGGGAACGGATGGACCGATTATGACGGGACTTTCACTGGCAGATAATAAGGAGTAACTTAGGCTACTTTTATACTAACTGCGCCCACGACTTCGTCCGGGTAGATACTGAACAATCATATATTCTCACGCGGGCGAAGTCGCGGGCACAGCTAGTTTAAGAATATAACTCGTGAGTCGGTCAAGAATTCTACAGCGAAGTAGAGCATGACGCATGTGTTTTTTTTTAAGTTACTTTTTTATTATTTGTTTAACGAATGAACGCAAATAAAAACGTAGATATGTACGGAATTCCACATAACAATTATAGCACTGAGGTTATTAGGTTATGGGCAGATGTCATCGACTAATAAAAACCGGTCAAGTGCGAGTCGGACTCGCGCACGAAGGGTTCCATACCATCATCTGTGTATGCCGGTAAAAAAATGCCTTAAAATTACGTTTGTGGTATGAGAGCCCTCCTTTAGTATTTAATTTATTTTTATTTAATTAAGTATTTATGTTGAGAGGTACTATACAACTAAATATTCTCTGATAATGCAATCTTAGTCATATTTTCAAGATGTACAGTGCATAGTACCAAAACTTGCATTGGTACAATCACCATAAGCGAAAAATATTCTGTAGGTATTATTATTCTGTAAGTACCTACCTACCTAATTTTCAACGGCTCAAATACGTAATTCTTTTATTTATAATGTTTTTCCACGGTTCTGATCTAAATCTTTTTTTTTAATTATCGTCGAACGAACGGTCCACGGAACTGTTTTGACAGATCATGACAAGCGACATTATGCTGGAGCATAACAGCTCACGGTACTTGCCCGTTAATGGTTTCTTAAGCTATTGAAAGATTCTAAGTACTTACAACGCATTCACAAGCCCGACGACGGCGGAATGCGCTTATTACTTGAGTTCCGCCTCTTGGATGCGCTTGCGTCGACAAGTTTAGAATGGCGGGAATTCACTCCTGCGTAAGCGATGGGAACTAGCGGGATTCTGTTTTATAGATTTTACTTTTTTTTGTTAATGCTAACCTTTGTATGTATGCACAAATCATGTTCTATGTGGTTAAATAATGTTTTTCCTTTTTTATTTTTTATTATTATTATTTTAATTCATCGTATTTTATTGTAATTTGAAATATGTTTGGACATGTGTATGATAAGGCATAATTTGATCTAATTTAATTTTAAACTAGGGAATTTTATTATTTTTTATATTCATGTAGATTTGATGTAAAGTATTTGATTGTGTTATTTCTCTTTAATTTGTTTTGTGTTTTGTTATGGGTACAAATTTGCCTTAACTAAAAATTTATTTAATTTAGTTTTAATTTTTGCGTTAGGACATTTGTTGTAAGAATAAAATCCATAGTCTTTCCACATTCAGTCGGTTGGAATTAAAAACAACAAAAAAAAAATAGTTATGTTCGTTGGGTTTAAGGGTGATACGTTCTTACGTAAAGAAATATTATTACGATAACATATTAAGTCGATTAGTGGAAATTGTAACTCAATTAATAATCAAGTAGGTACCTATATAGAATTTAATTTAAAAAAACTTATAAGGCGTACCTACATGCATCCATATAATAAAGGTAGGTAGGTATATTGTGAGTTTTATTGTACACCAACTTGTCAATTCTAACTTCACGAAATTATTAGTAGGTAGGTACTCTGTGGAAATGGACGTCAAAAAGGCAAAAGTTCACCAATTCTAAGAAAAAATATTTTCCAATAACAAGGAAACATCTCAATATTCAAACGTTTCGATGAGCAATCATAAAATCGTTCCTCTCTTTTGAACGAGTTGTAGAGCCGTAAAAGCACAATTCCCTCATTATCAACGAAACTAATTCCGAGAGTGAGCCGTTAACTCCGGGATGGTAATGAGTTTTTATCTTTTTTTTCCTATTTTATACAAACACTGAGATTGAAACGACCTTTTTTTCCTTTCATATTGATTGAGTGGACTGTAGCAAATGGACTTGAGATCTTAATGATTCGACTTCCAGTTAGTTTAATTTGCACATGTCTGTGGGAATGAGTTTGTGCTCTTTTATTTTTGAGCGTATGTTCTCGGTTACAGTTGGAATAAATAATAGAAATTAATGTCTTTTTCCTTTCCATAGCCTTAAGAAAATTAAGATTTCCCTACTATTTTTAATTGTTAAATATTTTTCTGATGTAGGTACTTAATAGATATTTTGTTTAATAATAAAAGAGACAAAAAATTATATTCTTAATACCTATACATCTATACAAATAAATGCAATTGGAGTGTCTGTTTGTATTATAAAAATAACCGCTTTTTACTAAATGCATATATTATGATAATGTACGAGTATTAACGGGACTTACATATACTAAAACAACATTTTTTATATTTTTCAGTCTGTCTGTCTGTTTGTCCACGATAATCTCGGGAACGGCTTTGCCAATTTTGACGGGACTTTCACTGGCAGATAGCTTATATAATAAGGAGTAACTTAGGCTACTTTTATACTAGCTGCGCCCACCACTTCGTCCGGATAGATACTGAACAAACAAAAATTTTCGGACGAATTCTCTTGCACAGCTAGTTGATAGGTATATAATAATAATAATACGCTTACACTCACAGCCCCACAGTAGGTATAAACCTGTGTCGTGGATGCCGTTATATACAAACAGCACATACACAAACACCCAGACCCGAAACAAATATCTGTAAGGCCATACAAATATTTGTCCCGGTGCGGGGATCGAACCCGCTACCCTTCGAATCAAACGGTCAACTCACACCGCTGGACCAACCGGGTCGTTATTGCAGTTTATTGCAGTCTATATGCGTTGCCTTAACTTTTTAAATCTTCAAGCCTGATCCCTTTGTGCTGAGTTGAATTACTAAATCTACCGATAGATTTTTTAGCGTGCACCTCTCCGGCACAGAATACTTATATTGTGTCTCCGGTGTTCTTGTTATGTGGCCCATGTATGGTCTCTGAACTCTGGAGTATTAATTCATGTGGTTTAAGGCTACTAGTTTTAATGTAGATATATATCTACAATACAAACTTGTAATCTAAATGAATTCTACGCTGTATACTTGTGTCACACCGCGGACACTCCGTCAAAATTCCATACAAACGCTCAATTTGGTCTCTATTACACAGACATCAATCAGTGACGTGTATTTACACGTGCACCTTTTGCGAAGCACGTAGAAAATACCAACCGTCGCCCATAAGAGGGGAGGAGTTGGGTGATGCGGGGAAATCGGGCGGGACGTCGAAGTGTCCATTCTATACGTAGTATTATTACATATTCTCTGCTTGTGGTCACTTTCATTATAAGAAAGGTGCATTACACTGAGTATTCTATAGTTAGTACTATGTAACTAAAAATAGAATGATTTAGACCGCATTCGTGTTCATTTGTCCTCATCAATCCCATATATTATTATGTCAAGTGGGCAACTGAAAGTTTTTCAATTTTACATGTATAATGTCCACTCGGCTCGATAAAGTGTCATTTGTAGGCAGGCCGTTTGATTTTTTGCATAGAATTTTTATTCTCACACGATGCGTAATGAAAATAGTAATAATACAAAGAAAAGTAATCCATATAAATAAAAATCAATTGTTGTTCGTTAATCTCGCTAAAACTCGAGAACAGCTGAACCGATTTGGCTAATTTTGGTTTTGAATGATTTTTGGAAGTCCAGAGAAGGTTTAAAAGGTCAGAAAATATGAAGAAATTGAAGGGAAACAGTAAAAACCACTATTTTATTTTCCTATACAAATAGTCCGTATCTATCAAACCTTTGACACATTATTTTATTTGATTCTGAGGCAATACGAATGGTCTGTGATACGAAGTTTTCCGAGTCAGCTAGTAAGATATAACAAAAACTGCTTTATTGTCGTGTGGTTATAGGCACCAGAAATAAATATAGAATATCGAGTCTACGAAAGAGACAATCGGCTAGTTTCGACTTCGTAGAGCGTTATCTCTTCTGCGCACTGCCTACGTAAGCATTGATAGTCAAGTATTGGTCTAAACTCGATCAACATGGTCGACAAACGTTACATGGGTAAGGTGTGAAAAAGACAACGTTCTACAGATCCGAAATAACTGGTGATAGAGCTCCAGTGACGGAGCTCGCGGGCAAAGGGATCACCGCATTACCTAATATACTTACCGCTAAATGGTAGTGTTCAGCACTATCGTGTTCCGGTAAGGTGGTCATGTACGGCCCTGTAATTTCCGGCACAGAGGCATAACACCTTAGGCCTCAAGAGTGTTAACGCATCTGGATTTTGACCTTGGTCTTTGTGTGGGTGTCTATAGGCTGCAGTCATCACTTAACATCGATGCGAACTGCATGCTTGTTTGCCACTTCCATTACATAAAAAAAAAACATCCTTCCTTGTTCTTGTTAGATACTCTTGTGGCTGTTGCATATTATGGCGGGCAGGGCGGCGTCCTGCCGAGCGTAATCGATATTTGTACGTTATTTTTATATTGACACCCCTGTTTGGGCCGTAATATACCACCTGTTTGGACATATTTATTGTGATTATGATGCCGTAATAAAATTTTATGTGTGTTATTTAATGTAATAATAACAAGAACCCACTTACGCTGTTTTATCAGGCAATTGAATATCTTTATGCATAAAGAATTACAAGTTAATTAAGATTCGAGTGCGGCAATATATTGAGTAATATTTCGATGCTGATTCCAATAGATTTTTTTGTGAAAAAACCGAACTTACATCCGGTTTACTCTGAACGAAAATGTAATGATAGGTTAGGAAAAATAAATCATTTTTTCATTCGAAGACTTCTTACCAGTTTGCTCTTGGAGAGATCTTGGAAAGGGTTATATATTTTGCTGAACAAGAAAATTCTATTATTATACATACTTTAAAATTGGCTTTCCTTTTTTTTTTTTGCTCTTATAGCATTAGACATTACGAAGCCTTAATCCGGCACGGATTCTTACTTACCTACTTATTCACGTGTTATAACTTTGTTTAAACCAAATAATATCAATAGCCAATAAAACTCAGCGCAGTCGCAGTGTTTTTTCGGTTCTTGGTCAAAACTGACCCCTCGTTAGGTAACTAACGACAACGAAGTTTATGGTTGTGTTCCACCGAAATATAGGTACACATTGGTCGCGGTTAACCGCCCACCCTCATTTTATTCAGTTTTTATTAAACTACAACTAGGGATGGAAAAATATCGATATATCAAAATATCGATATATATTTTTTCAAATAATAGATATATACAGGCGAATTTTATTTCCGCAATATATCGATTATCGATTTTTCGGATCGATACATTTTTAAACATCTTACATTTGGAGGCCCAGTAGCCTGACGCACGAGCAAAAGAAAGGTCCTCAGATAAAATTGACTTCAAAACAAACACCTAATCGCTTATTGGCAAAATATATCGATATGTCAAAATATCGATAATGCGTATACATATATGCGTATATGTCAAAATATAATTACTAGAGATAAATCCGTAAAAATAGTTTTATTTCAATGAGTGTAACTCGCGAAAACCTAAGAATACCTCATATCTACAGCCTTCCTTAGAATGACTTCGACATAAATCTTTTTCCAGCGATTCCTCTGCTATAATCAACGGAGCCCAGATTAGAGCGCATTTGTAGCTAGCCCCAAGGTGTCATGGCAGTTTCATGGTCCAAATAAAGGGGCCCGTTACCCGAGGCTGTTCTTTCTAAGTTATTACCTACCGTCTAACCACTTAGGTGCATCTCACGATGTCGAATGTAATGATCGATGATTTTTGCCCTTAGCGCTTTGGGCTAAATTGAGGGCTTCAAAAATGACGTATCTAAGTACCTATATCTGTAGGTACTATTGTATTTACTAATATTATAAAGGTATAAAGTTTGTAACTTTGATTGTTTGTTTGTTTTTTTATGTAATGGAAGTGGAAAACAAGCATGGAGTTCACATTGATGTTAAGTTATGACTGCAGCCTATAGTCACCCAAACGAAGATCAAGGTCAAATTGCAGATAAGTTACCACTCCTGAGGCCTAAGGTGTTATACCTCTGTGCCGGAAATCACAGGGGCGTACATTACCACCTGACCGGAACACGATAATGCTGAACACTACCGTTTAGCGGCCAGTAAATTAGGTAATGCGGTGGTGCCTACGCCCGCAAGCTCCGTCACTGGAGCTCTACCACCAGTAAAATTATTTATTTTTATTTTATTTTATTTTTACATTTTTAGGATAACTTACAGCTAGGTTATAAATATTAGGTAATACATTTCTAGATACATGCAGCCAGGGGCTACAGGTATTTTAAGGCCAATTACAAGTTACCGCAGATATTTTGAGAAATAGATATAAAAACAAACAGTAGACAACGATTTTAGGATACAAAAATAGTACAATAAAAATTACTAACATAACACGTACAGATGCAAAAAGGAAAGTTATTAATTTAGTTATTAAAATACCTATCGCTGAGTAAGCGTTTGAGTTTAGGTACCGAAGTATTAAACAGGTCAATATCCAAATTTGCTTTAACGAGATGATTGAATGAATTAGAAGCTCGTAACATGAATGAATTTTGCCGATAATTAGATTATTATAATTAGATTATACAGAATTAGTAACTATATTTTATTAGGTAGGTAACATTGCACCCATGCCATTGCCATCTAACCGAAACACCATAGTGCAGAACCGAACACTACCATTTGGCGGCAGATATACATATTAGGTTACATACCTAATGCGGTGGTGTTGAAGCGCGCATGGCCCAGCGGCTGGTGTAGATCGTAAGCGATCTGCTCGGTTAAGCACTACGGGCGCGGTCGGGTAGTGTGATGGGTGACCGCTAGTGGCAAATTAAATGCGCGTTTCCGTGCTTCGGAGGGCACGTTAAGCCGTCGGTCCCGGTTGCTATCGATAGATAGCAGTCGTTAAACCTTGTCGGAGGCCTTATGGGTGGTTTGAAAACATCCGACAGCGGGTTGGCCACTAACCCACCCACCTCCACCAATCCGCATTGGAGCAGCGTGGTGGAGTAAGCTCCAGGCCTCCCCTCAAAAAGGGGAGAGACTCGTGCCCAGCAGTGGGACGTATAACGGGTTGCCATTATTAATGCGGTGGTGCCTACGCCCTCGAGTACAATGGAACTCTACCACCAGTATTAATATCAAGAACTAGATTTACCTGCAAATAGAGATTATAATAATAATGAGACGTTAACTACTCATTTGCTGGATCCTCTGCATTATAAGAACTTTTAAAAAACACAAATACTTATATACGTATAGATTCAAAGTAGGTGGTTACTTGCTTAAAATGTCGGTCACATCTAATGCAACTATTTTTAAAATACATTTCATCAATTCAAAGAACTGGGACAGGTCTTTGTTCGCGAAGCATATCAAATTAAGCAATGTGGCCACTATACTACCACTTGTGTACACAGACAGCAAAACACGTCTCAAATAGAACTTGTCTTGTAACGTGCCCACATTCGTTGCAGTGGTAAGATGAGCAGTTTGTTTTTTTATAATATATTGGCATCGCTATTACGCACTGCCTCGGTAGCCTAGTGGTAGCAGGCCACTACTACTACGCTGAGGTCCTGGGTTCGATTCCCGGGTAGGGGGTTATCGGAGATAATGGTGAAAAAGCCTTTATCTATGGTTCTATTAGGATTTTTCCATTTTCTGGAAATTTCCCAGTACCTCAAAGTTTGGTAATGTGCCCGGAGATGTCAACAGGCTCGCCACCTGTTACATGGGCCAAAATGTAACCGGCGAATCGTGGGTGTTTGCATGTATGCTTGAATGCATGCATTTACCTCTGCCTACCCCTTCGGGGATTACAGGCGTGAAGTTACGCTATTACGCATATTGCCAGTGTCAAGTAAAAGGATATTTCGTATTAGTCATAAGCAGCGTAAAAATCTGAGTCAGTCGGTCAATTATCAGTCAGTCAGAGTCACAGTCAGTTAGTTAGTATGTTAGTATCTTCACGCTAGGTCCCTAACGGGGTAGGCAGAGAGTGTAGAGCGCCAGACATCCCGGTTCTGACAAACCTCTCGTGCCTCGTCTACCTTCATCATTCTCTTCATACATGCACGCCGTAATTCGAGTAAAGCGATGGCTACTTTACCAATGAAGTTTTGGAGGCAACCGGAAAAGCCGTGTTTTCGCACTGTTATTCTACGAGTATTTCACTATACAAGGGCACTGTAATAAACCTATATCAAACAAAATGCCATCAACTTTAAATATAACTCATAAATACACCAAGAAAATGAAATAAATATGAAATAAGAGCACCACACGCGTCTTTCAAGGTTCCCGCCAAAACTCCTTTTACCCGGTTGTAAAGCTTATGACAAACTACAGTGATTTGAGGGACTGGCTGTGTGTGTTGAATAAGGTTACATCTGTTGTTTTATTCGCTGAGTTCACAAATTACATGGCGGGGCTGTGCGGTCTCTGAAGCCGTTCTAATCCAGTGGTTCCCAAACTATTAGATGCTACACATAACACACTAAACATAACGGAACACGATAGTGCTGCACTACCGTTCAGCGGCAAGTAAATTAGGTAATGCGGTGGTGCCTACACCCGCGACGTCCGTCACTGGAGCTCTACCACCAGTAAAGTAATTTATTTCGTAATAGGCGACGTTTCGCTTTATACATAGGTACAAATAATAAAACATAACAACATAAAAAATACCCATTAATATAGGTAAAGAGGCAAATAAAGTATAAAATAATAAATATAAACCAGCTTGAATACGTTCAGGTTGATAACCTAAATACTATTTTAAACTCTATTCGTACATTATTTTTTATAGAGATTCATAACTATAGATGATAGTAGATATTCATTAGATTGCAAAATTATAATATGTATGACATGTTATTATGATATAACTATCCGAAAAGGCGAAGATGTTACATGTTTTACATCTAGATAACACTGGTTACTTTCACTGCAAAAAGTGAGTGTTTTTGAAGTTAGGTAGAGCTCTGAAATGACGCGCTCCACTATCGCATTAACGCACACGAGCATATTTCAAATATGGACGTAAGACATATACAAATAAGTGTCATTATTCTCACACATCGAAAGCAACTAATTAAGTAGTGGGGCGCGTCATTTCAGCTTAGACAAGTTCTATCTACCTACTTCTATTGCCGCGATTGTAAATAAATATGATGGTGAATTTGCAGGCAGGCAAATAAGTCCACTTCTACTACGTTGAGGTCCTGGGTTCGATTCCCGGGTAGGGAGTTATCAGAGATAATGGTGTAAGTCCTTTATCTCTGGTTCTATTGGGGTTTTTCCATTTTCTGGAAATTTCCCAGTACCTCGAAGTTTGGTAATGTGCCCGGAGATGTCAACAGGCTCGCCACCTGTTACATGGGCCAAAACGTAACCGGCGAATTGTGGGTTTTTGCATGTATGCTTGAATGCATACATTATTTTATTTACCTCTGCCTACCGCTTCGGAGATTACAGGCGTGAAGTTACTTTTTTTTAAATTTTTACGATGCGCGTGTGTCCTGACATATAAAAGCAACACTTTGAAGTTCGTTGCTAAACAGATTAAAGCAACAGTCTGAAGTTAGTTGCTTAACTATTTGGTCTTTTTGTTTTATTTCTGGTTTAATAGATGTTACGCTTAAGTAGCTTAACTTCTTGCGTGCGTACATAAGTACACGCACACTTTTTTTATTTCTCTTTTTTTGCACTTCAATGTAGGTAACTATTGAGCAGACTGTTGCTTAAATCTTCTTTTTTTTCATTTTTTTAAACATACCATTTTAGGGAAGGTCATTCAAAACACTGGCTCTTAAAATACAGGCTATCCTAGTTTAAGTGGCTGAGTTATTATTATTGTACAGATTTTTGCAACTAATTAAGCAATTTTGTTTTGTGTACCAATAACAATTTATTGTATAAGTTGTACTTTGTGATTATTGATAATCTATAAGTTTCTCGTTACATAAAGTTTTATTATTATTCCACTAATTTATTGATAAAACTTATTTAATATTTTTCTTATTATTATTATTATTTTTATTTATTTTCTCAGCTCTCGTTTATTGCATTTTTTTTACAATACCAGCTGTATAGTTTTATCTCAATATAGATTTCACGAAAGCCCCACAGAGAGCGATGACCGTCGATAAGCCGTGGTTTTTTTTATACCAACGGCGTATTGTGCAGGATGTTCGTACGTGACTTACTTAGTTGGTGATACTTTACCATTTAATATAGATACCGAGTGCCGGATTAGCCATATAGCAGGAGGCAGCAAAAGCTACGGGCCCCGCGCCGTGGGGGGGCCTCGCGCCTGTGCCAAAAAAAAAAAGCTATTCTCAAAGTATAAAAAAGCTATTCTCTCTATATGAAGTGAGCGTTGGTAACACTGTTATTAATTATATAGACCAGGTATATTATTATGTTGCAAGTTGGCAATACTACAAAACTTGAAGGGGGAAGAGTTTTGGCGGGAACGCGGAAAAGAGCTGTGTCGCTGCGTGATATTATTTTCGAAATTTGTGTATAGTCGCGTTTTTATGTGTTAAAAATGGTGGGATTTTTATCATAAAGCATTCGATAATGTTCACGAGTGTATGAAAGTGATATTATGAAGTGAAAAGTGATTTTTCGTATTGCCTCCAAAACTTCGTAAAAACTTCAGTAAAGTCCCCATCGCTTTACTGGAGCCACCCTATCATCTCATCATATTCCTCATGGAAGCATTCAATCATCGTCATCTTCCATATGGATATTCATTAATGTAAAGAAATGTGAAATTCAATATGTATACGACTGAAAGACTCTGTATCTATGGTCATGACAAATTATTAAAAAAAAAAAAAAAATGAAGGGGGAATCCTCTTAAATTGTTTACGACTCCTATTCGTAAATGTTGTTTTATTTACATCCTAAATTTCAGTAGGCAATGAACTCTAGGGCCCCATGGTCACATTTGCTACGGGCCTCGCACCGGTTTTATCCGGCACTGTAGATACCTACTTACTTAACAAAAAACATAATAGATATTGTCCTTGATATCAATGAAATCAGTATTAACTGTCTACCTACACGAAATGAAATCACAAAGCAAGTCAATATATAATACCTACTTTGAAAAATTTAAGTACATATTTATCTTTAAAATAACTAATAATTGAATGTCTATATCTTAAATACTTTGATTAAATATCATAATATAAAAATGAATTCTAATTAATAAATTAGTTTTATATTCCTTATACCTACCATATGGATTGGCAAATCATTTAAATAATAAGATAAACTGTACACTGATTTTATTACATAGAAGTTGTTAAGTTACTAACACAACGTATGTATGAAAATAAAATTTAAGCCCTCATCCAGCGATTGTCCGCCTTCACTAGGTCGTCGGTCCAGCTTGTGCCTACGCTTAGTCATTGAAATATATCATAGTCGTCGATACCTACTATTACCTACTGTTAAATTAAACTCTTCCTTTCTGAATGTTCTTCACTCTTTGTTTTTCAAATAGTCAAGAACCACTGGACTTCCAACTTTAAAATTACAATTTCTGAATTGGCGGGAACCCGAGTCCCGTTCCGTTTTACGATCGCTACAAGTATTATGGATCCGATTTTATTGTTCAACTTTATGAAATGGAGATGTCGTGCCGCTCGTAAAATATAACCGTATATTATCCGCATAAATAAAATAAACATTGTTTATTTATTAGTTTCTTCGATTTAAAACACGATGATTACGTATTGCATAAAATAATTCTTTAAAACCCTATAATAAAAGAACCGGTTGGCTGTGGTCCTTGGAAATAATGAATACGAGAAGTCGTATGCGAGTTATTAGCGGGTTCTTGACAATTTTTTATGTTCGCTATCAATCGTAGGTAGTGTGTACGGTGCCAGTTTGTCGCAAGGCCTTGTCCGGCCGGTTGGTATTTGCAATGGTGACGTCACTGGTGACTCAAGAAACTGTGACTGGCTATACAAAGTGGTATTTGATGTGTTACAAACTTGCGAAGGATTTCCTTTAGCCACATACAGATGTAGAGTTTGTTAACGCATGTGAATTGTACCTATACACGTCATTAAAACAAACAAAACATAACAAAACTTTGTTTTGAAGTAGGTATTTAGATAGGTATTCAAATTTTATAATCATGATTATTAGATGACTGTTTTGGTTTTCTTGAAATATTTTTTTCTATATTTTTAGGGTTACGTACCTAAAACGTAAAAACAGGACCCTATTACTAAGCGTCCGCTAATCCGCGAAAGGAGATGTTGCGAACTCGGCTTTGGTTCGTACACGTCCTCAAAAAATGGGTAAATTAAAGAAGATTACGAAAAAAATACAATTAATTTATTCAAGAATATATTTTAGAGTTACAACCACATTTAATTCAAATTATTTAATAATTTTCAACCATCTTCAACACGGCGGCGATACAGCCAACGCTTGGGATAGTACCTATGTAGATAAAAAAAATGCTAATGCTGTATCTTACTAGTGCATCACTTAATATCAAAAAAACGATGTATCGAATCAATCAATTTAAAGAAGTTCCGATGAATTTCTTTGAATTGGAAATCGATTAGTGTTAAGTTCTTACTATAAACACATGAAATCGATTTCGCTAATATCTAGAAATATTACTTTTTTCTCCAAGTGCCTACGATATAATCAGTAAACAATTAAAAAAAAAAAAATGACAAAATGACATCGCCCGCCATATTCGCCATGTTACTGCAAATAATGTTTTGTAACAGCAAACGAAGCTAAATAAGTGAAAATATGCAGTAAAAAACGTTTTAATATTGATTTTGCCTGTTAATGATATTGTGTACAATACATGGCCGGCGGTCCATTAATTTTTGCAACACTGGAACTCTATCTACATTGATTATAATACAAAGATGGGTACACACGTGGTACACATCCATCTTTTTCCATATTGTGTAGGTACATGAACGAATGTTTGGTGCAGTCGATCATTTATAAATTTTAAATTACGAATAATTATAAATTTTGATTTGCTACATTAAAGTATACGAAGGTTACTCTGACCTTTTTCGACCAACTTCAAAAGGAATAGAGTTTTTAATTAAATTATTTTTTGTATATTAGTTTTCCTATTGTGAGGCATATTGAATCTATTCTCTATCTTAACAAAAAGAAAATATTGAGCAATCTAAAAGATGATGGCATGTATTTTTTTTTATCTTTTCTTAATTGCCTTCGCATCATCTGATAACTGATTTTCAATAGAGGAGTGATGAGGCATTTTTGTGTACGATGCCGATCTATAAATTGGTAGTCTATGGTAGCGCTTGACGAGTTGGCCTGTTGGCGGTCTGGGCGAACCATAGAGCTTTACGGGCCACCGGCCGCGGCGGACCGGAGGGGAGTAGCCATATGCAGGCTTTCCCCTCTGTCAAAGTGCAAGCCCCAACGGTCCTACGCCTGTCGCCCAGATGTTTAAATGTGTATGTGAATTTGAATATGTAGGTATTTTTCAAAATTCAAGTAATAGACTTCGTAATAGTTTCGTAGTAATAGACGACTTTGTAGTGTGTGTGTATCACACGTAGTTCCTCCCACAAAAAATGACAGACTGTTTTGCATCGGTAATAAGCGCTATGGCTACTCCCCTCCGGTCCACCGCGGCAAGGTGGCCCGTGTTGCTCTATGGGGCGAACCTTAGAAGAAGAGAAGACATAGGACATTTAATAAAATTAAACGATTTTTTTTTTTCAAAACAAAAATTTGAAAATGGTATATTTTTATTTTTGATAGAAAATATTTACAGTGCATATGTTCCTATACCTAATACTTGGTTACTTAATCTCGTAGTCTAGTAGAAGCAAGCTCATAGCTATGCTAGAATTCCGGAAAAGGGGCGTAAGTCCCATTGGGATATTTCCTTTAGAAGTTTCCCACCTTCAGAATGTAGTACCTAAGTAATGCAGATATCTGATAGGCTTGTCAGCGTGGATGTTTGTATGTATGCATTTACCTACCTCTGCCTATTGCATTGATATCAAATCGATACAAGTAAAAAAAACAATCATTAAAACTCTATAATGGGATTAAAAATAATGTGCCTACATCTTTATAACTAGCTGTGCCCGCGACTCCGTCCGCGTGACAATTCATGATTGTTCAGTACTACCCGAACGAAGTCGAGGGTGCAGCTTGTATAAAAGTAGCAAGCCTAAGTTACTCCTTATAACATCAGCTATCTGGCAGTGAAAGTCCCGTCAAAATCGGTTCAGCCGTTCCCAAGATTAGCCGGAACAAACAGACAGACAGACAGACAGACAAAAATGGTAAAATATGTTGTTTTGGTATATGTACCGTGTATAGACACATATGCATTTGGTAAAAAGCAGTTATTTTAATATTACAAACAGACACTCCAATTGACAACATTTCATATTCTTAACCTACATGTTTTATTACATTATTCAAAAGTTAATCCAAAACAAGGGGACCCGAGTTAAACCATTTTTCGAAATTTTGTACTTTTCATTCGATTCGATTTCGTACTTTCGATTCTTTCTGAAATCAATCAATGTTCGAATCGAAGTGTCCAAAATCCTTTGACAATTAAATCGACATTGAAACAATCGATCCTCGATTATCGATCTATTTTTGATTTGGGATATGTAATACTAAATTTCAAGGAAAACAGACGACCAAAAAAAGCAACTCAACAGTGTTCAATGCTGGTATAATGCTTCCTATACTCACGTTTAAACGTTAAATCTTATGATCTGTATGTTTCCTATGTCCGTGAATTAACCAAAAAGATCGATCTTCGATTTTCCAGGGTATAGTATCGATTCACTAGATCAATCCGGTACTGTGGATCGATTTAAATAAATTATTATAATTATTTAAATAAGAAAAGTTTTTTTGGTTCCTAAAGATCGCTTTTCCGATTAATCGATCTCAGGTCTCGGATCACCATCCCTACTTCCTAGTCTTATACTTTGACATTGACGTATCCGTATCAATTTGACACATCTTGTCACAGAGTATGTAACAATATGTATGTACAAATGTTTTCATCTAAAGATAAGCAATGGTAACTACTTCATTCCACCATATAAGTGACGTCATCACATGTTTTTCCGTTTTATTTTTTTTTCACAGAAATTAAGAAATAAAAAAATACAAAAAATATATATTTGAATTTCTTTTCGGGTCGTGTCAAATTTGAAATGTTGTCATTTTAAAGATGTAAATAAGCTGCAGCCTGGCAGCGTTTGAGAAATCTCTACCAAATTTATGCATTTAAAAATTTGATACTGATTTCTTAAAATATACTTAGTACAACAAGTTTAAAAATATAGTAGGTATCAGACCTTTAAATCGATTAATAACAACAATTATTATTAGTCTTTATGGTAATAAAATCGGTTAACAGCAATTAATAAACTTTTATACTTCAAAATAAAAGATTAAACTATAATACATAAGCCTCGGCCACGAATGGAGGCGGAGATAGGGTATTATGATATCAACTTCAATTTACAAAGAGTTCTATAACAGCGATGGCGATTACTTCTGTTTTTTTTTAACACTACATTTTAAATGGAGCGTATAAATAGCTCAGGTTTCATGCACGGTGTTGCCAATGCCTTACACAGACTTCACCGAGGACTTGAGTACACCGCACTAGTACTGCGTCAGCCTTAAGTCGAGAGCCGTGTTCATAGTTGGAAAGCATCGTATATCTCGGTGCGTTCCAATACACGGAATGCGTTAACTATTTTTTTTTTACGTAATGCTTTTATCGTATTAACACAATAGTACCGGCCTTCGTTCTTTTCGCGTGAATGCGATTTTTATTTTGATAAATACTTTTTTGTCTCTGAACTTTTGTTTTTTTTTTGGGTTCTTTTATTTTGCGTGTTGAGAACTAGTTTTTTATTTAGCTCTTCGTTGTATGCTGCTGTGCGGAGCTCTACCACCAGTAAAAGTCCTTTGCGCTCTCCAATTGCCCGGTGAAGTAGGCTAGTGCTGTCTCAAGACGAGTAGCCTTCATAAGTCCATTCAAAATAGTCTGCAGGTGCATACGAACATTATCAATAAAGAAAAACAATGTTCTTATTGCTTACATAAAAACATAACCCAGGAGTGTTAGGTTCCCTTTCCCTCAATGTACCAGACGGTTACGTTAGGCGGCGAAGACGTCCAACCTTGCTGGCGGTGCCTCTCCGTGGTATCAACCCGGACTCCCCGGGATGCCGACGTATGTCCGAGCTCCGATCCCGAATCGTGATACGTTAGCGAGCCAAGCTCGGCCGGGCTCGCCATTAGATGCAGAGCTCTGTGACGATGTCACGAAACCTGCCCGACCCGGGTTCGATTCCCGGACGTGGGGGCTTTCATCGGGGATGCGGTCGCGGGTCCGACTACGGTTCGGGCTACGACCGCGCTATATCTGCGAGCGTTGCCACTTGGTGGTGGATGCTCGCCCCTGTTGGCTTCCCAAAAATTCGACGCTGGGCGACGGAAGCCGCCGCAGCGACGCCACTTCACGTCGTGATGACACCCCCGCCGCCGCATTACCAATCGCCGCGGGACCGCTGTCATCGTGGCACCACCACACTTGGGATGCGCCTACTCCGTCGCTGCGCCGTAATCGGCGACGAAGACAAGACGGCGCTCTCATTATTATGGGAGCAGAAGATGCCGAGGCAAGGGGCACGTGCCTCGAAGCCTATACCGCGCCGGGCGCTAGCGCGCGCGACCAATCAACGACTGGCGGTGCCGATAGCCAGGACTAATATGACGGCCAAGGCGCCATTTACCAGAGAGATTAAGACCCTGAACCTGGTTCAAGATAGGCTAGATATATTCTCATGCCAGTTAAGTGAGTTCGCAAAGGTGACATTGTATGTTTTATGTTACAGTACTAACTTATATCTAGTAGTACCTCTACACAACAATTATCCTGTCATAAATCAATTAGTAAGTTAAAGACCGCCACTCTATCGCATTAGGCATTCCCTGTAATGATAGCTGTGATGATTATAAATAAATAAACATAGCCATTATGTATAAAAATCCATCATGGTTAAAGAATCGTAAAATTAGATCTTAATTAATACCTAATTGCGAGCACGAGCGGTGCCGCGGTGCAGTGAATGAAAAATACTTTTAGCTAATTATTAAACGCGCAAGCTTTAATAAGCTTAATCGCTTTTGCTTAAGAATTACGTTCGCGGTGCTGCTTGTCAGCAAAAAGTTAGGTTTTATTCTTAGACAATCTTTTTATAAGTTAATTATATTAAAGACACCATCCCACTTATTTTTAAAATTAAAAATGATTATACTTACCTTACTTCGTACCCGAGCTTCATACATAATGCAATCGTTTTAATTTTTCCATTACGTTGGACGTGTAGTTTTGTTCATATAAATAATATAAAACATGTGCGAAGTTCAGAAAAAACGGCGTGAGCAAACATTTTTTTAGTTTTTTTTAAATTATGGATGCAGCGACGAATAGCAAGACCGAACTTAATGTTCTGATGATATCAAACTAATATACTTACCTATTATGCTCCATGTTGCTATCGATAGATAGCAGTCATTAAACCTTTTCGGAGGCCTTATGGGTATTGAAAACATCCGACAGCGGGTTGGCCACTAACCCGTATCTCCCCCAACCCGCATTAGAGCAATGTGGTGGAATAAGCTTCAGGCCTCCCCTCAAGAAGAGGAGAGGCCCAGCAGTCGTACGTATCAAGGGTTGTCATTATTTATTATGATCAATTTATCGCAGTGTCTATAGACGATCGTTGACCAATGTGTGTTGCCAGTGATGACATACGGAACTGAAACGTGGTGCTTACTCACTATACATTTATTAGGCCTCGTCAAAAGGCTCAAGGTCACGCAGAGAGCAATGGAGAGATCTATGCTCGGAGTTTTTCTGCGAGATCGAACCAGAAATGAGGAGATGCGCTTGAGAGCCAAAGTAACCGACATAGCCCACCGTATAGCGAAACTCAAGTGGCAGTGGGCAGGGCACTGAAGAACTGACAGCTGTTGGAGCAGAAGCGTTCTCGAATGTATCAGAATACGAAGCGTAGGCAGGCCTCCCACGAGGAGGATCCACGACCTAGTGAAGGTTGCGGATAATTAATGAAGGCAGGCAGACCGTTCGCTGTGCCAATCTCTGGAAGAGGTTTTTGTCGAGCAGTGAACGTCGATGAGGTTGTGATTATGATAGATGATTTAACTGTTGGTAGAGCTTCAGTGATGGAGCTCGCGGGCATAGGCACCACCGTGTTACATAATCTACTTGCCTCTAAGATGTTTCGCCTCCGTGATGGTTACTATGGGACCATATTACCAGGGGCGGCTTAACCAGTGTGCTGAGACGGCACTTAACCCTCGCTGTGTTACAGGCATAAAAATAATGAGAGCAAGATTCACAGACCGCACCACGACTTTACTTTGAGTAAAGTATGCTTAAACTGTCAGAAGTGTATGAGTTTTGACAGTTATAAGCGTACTTTGCTCAAAGTAAAGTCGTAGTGCAGTCTGTGAATCTCACCCTGAGTGTTATTCTGCCGTCATAAGAAAAAAGGCCGTAATGAATACCATACTGTAAGCTATACTTACTTATTAAATAGCTTGTTGGAATGTGAACCAACTTTTTTGTTACGACGACAAAGTTAATAGCTATAGACTTGGGGGGGGGGGGGGTCAGGCCTAGGGGGCGCCAGGGCTTCATTGCATTTTTTTTTTTTTTTTTTTTTTTTATGTCGGACTTTGTGTAGGCGGCCTGTCTCGAGACGGCACTAGTCTACTTCACCGGGCAATCGGCGAGCGCAGAAGGCGCTCCAGCCTAATTCATTGCACACGGGCGCTACACGAGCTAGAGCCGCCCCTGCACATTTCCATCTAACCGTAACACGATAGTGCTGAATACAACCAATTGGTGGCAGAATTGAACTATTGAACTCACAAACGATGAAACAAAACAGAATCACAAAAGTCTTTGTTAATGTGAAAGTAGGAAGTTGTTACGCAAGCAGTCTTTGTCTACGTAATGGTAATGTCTGTTAGAATGTGTTCTTTGTCATTTTATTTCCATAAAGTACCTCAATTATAAATGCTTAACGTACATATCTTGATTATAGGTGCATAATTAAAATAATAATTAAATAGGATATGTTTATACTTATTGTAATTAGAGCGTAACGTCCTTTAACGTTGTTATGATTTAAAATACGTTTTTTTTTCCGCCAAAGAAGGTGAATTAACATGCATAATAATTGGCTTCGGAAGTTGTCATTGCTGTATGATAGTGGCAATGTTTGTGTTTATGAGTTCAAAATTTGTTTATTTTTCAAGGCAAGTAGATCTATACTACCACAGTCTAAAGAACTGGTGGTAGAGCTCCAGTAAAGGAGCTCGCGGGCGTAGGCACCACCGCAATACCTAATATACTTGCCGCTAAATGGTAGTGTTCAACACTATAGTGTTCCGGTCAGGTGGTAATGTTCGGTACTGTAATTTCCGGCACAGAGGCATGACACCTTAGGCCTCAGGAGTGGTGACGCATCTGCATTTTGACCTTTGTGTGGGTGTCTATAGGCTGCAGACATCACTTAAAATCAATGTGAATTGCATGCTTGTTTGCCACTTCAATTACATAATAAAACATATCTATTAATTTGTGATACTAATATGATGCTACTATACTAACTATACTACGCCATACAAAATTGCCGCTTCGATATCTGTCCCTAAATATTTCAAAGACGTACCTGGTACACCTACCGACGAATATGAGTTCTTGAACACAACAATGTCATTGAGTTGATGTTTAAGTGATTGCAAATTATGTAAATTAGTAATGAGAATTGCTAATTAAGTAAATAGTTGACGTAGTTATAGTGTTTACCTACATGTTTCAACACCAAGTGGAGGAAATAGTTTTTTCAATTGACTTCTTCTCCTCGAGTCAGTGTTCAAATGGTAGTGTTCAGCGCTATCGTGTCCTGGTAAGATGATAATGTATGACCTCGTAATAACTATCACAGAGACAAAACAACTAAAGTCGCAGAGGTGGGTGGAGGGGTGGGAAAGTCGCAACGCATCTGCATTTTGACCTCTGATCTTTGTGTGGGTGTGTATACATAGATAGGCTGATAGGCTGCAGTCATCACAGTAACAATAAATCAGCAATCACCAAAGTCATCACTTAACATCAATGTGAACTGCACGATTGCTTGCCACCTTTAGGTATTATAAAAAAAAGTTTTGTTTCTTAACTAACCTTTAAAAAACTTTTTTTTTACATACAATCCATTTTTATTGCTAACTAACTTATACCTACTTCATGCATATTACACTAGTTCGTCGTCGAATCCAAACAGCCTATTTATTTGCAATCAGAGCCTACAATCACAAAGCCTAAGGCACACTTAATCTTTGTCTGCGCACTGAATAGCCTAGAATGAGCATTCGGGTATCATAACGAGGTTGGAACTTATGCCATGATTATGAATGCCATGATTATGAAAATCGAACGCGAATATAAGACTGATTATATGCCTTTTTAGACTCGCCATTACTCATTAATCGCACAATACTACGATACCGATCTCTCGATTTGTATCGCGGTACTATCAATCATATTAACATCTCGCCCGCCTTTAGTTTTTATGTTCAATTCACAACTTTTTATTTGCGTACTTTTTACGAATGGTCAATGGAAAGGCATGGTGAGTTTATGGCTCTTGTGTTTTACGAAAGGTGAACTCACAGATGTAATGGTAATAATAGAAATATTTAAAGGTAACTTAACTTCGCGCTTCTTTTCCCTGAAGGGGTAGTAAAATGCATTCATGTATACTTTTAAACATCATACCTATTTCTTCAATTAAGCTTTGTCCCATATCATGCTAGAAATAAGTGGCGTAGGGCATACTCATATTTGAAATGGGGAAATGGAAGAATTTGTAAATAATTGATGCTTTCCATATTATACAAAATTGTTTAGTTTCTATTTAATTTATTATGTTTTTTATTCACTCTAGGTTAGTTTAAAAAAAAATGACGATTTAAAGTGCTCTCCAGGAGCCTAATTATATGATATAAATGAATAAACTGACTAAAAAAATTAATCGATGGTGATCAATACTAACGGGATATATCGGGAAATTCCTAGGTACAGGTTTGAAGTCTAACCCCCTTATTCATAAATGTACATTAGAATTAGATACGTTTTAGCTATGCAGTGGTTCTCAAACTTTTTAAATGATGGAACCCTTTTGGGAATCAAAATACTTGATGGGACCCTACAATAAAACAATTGTTTTTATATGTGTATTTTTTATTAATCAGCATAATAAAAGTACAATGTAACAGTTACTAATTATTATTTACTTCACCACTTGGCAAGGACAATAATAGAAAACATTTAAAAAGAAAAAATCTAACTAGTGGGAGGTATGAAACTGTTTTTTATCTTTCATCATTTGTTTGATATCAGGTTTGATGGAAGAAAGTTGGAGTCTCATATCAGCTTCGGCGTCCAGTCTATTGCGATATTTTGTTTTCGTGGCTGCGTAGGCAGAAAATCCTGTTTCGCACAAATATGTAGTTGGGAACGGGAGAAGAATATCCAGAGCCATTTGGCCAAGCATTGCATATTCATCTTGGATTCTGCACCAAAAATCATTGAGAGGCGTCGTTTTGAACAGTGACTCCATACTTGTGTCTGATGACATTTCTAAAAGAGATTCATATATCTCGTTTGACATGTTTTCAGGCTTTTCCAAGTTGGGTAAAAAAGGATTATGAATCCATGAATTCACTTTAATTTTTGTATTGTGTTCTTCGGGAAAATACTTTTCAAAAGATGCGCGCATCGAACTGAGATATTGGACCAATTCTTCAAACACATCATCTTCAAACATTTCTGAGTCGTTTTCGCTAACAAACTCACTGAGTAACGTAAAGCTTTCTATTTCTTTCTTACCAATGCAAATGATCCAAAAATCTAATTTTCTTTTAAAATAAGTTATTTTATTATATTTATCAAAGAGACTGCGCGCTCACAAGTATACTACCCGCTCGTTTTAAGTTTGCCGCTGGCGATAGGTATGACGTTCGAAAAGTAGCGTCAGCAATACATAATATAAAAATATTTTTTATTTAATTGTAACAATAAAAATTGTGTACGTACATATTTGGGTAAAACAATGACACATTATATGTTTTGTTGTCACGTGGGAGGGTACGCGTATTCCACAGACCGGCAAACTTAGAGCGAACGGGTTGTACAAGTATAAAATTATTGATACCAAACTTATGAGATATTGTACCAGCTATTGTAACACATGTTTCTACAAATACAAATAAATAAATAAATAACGTTCATAGCGTTTTGTGCGGCCGCGGAGCGACCAGAGAGAGGTGTTTTGATTTTTTATTCTAAATTCTTGCGGAACCCCGACAGAGGTATCACGGAACCCTAGGGTTCCGCGGAACACACTAACCCCCTTATTCATAAACGTATTTTAGCTAAAGTGTTGCTAATCTCTCCTTTGTCTCTTTCTATCCTGCATATTTGGCAATGCAACTGACAAGGACAAAGCATTCTATAGCTAAAACGTATCTAATGTACGTTTATGAATAAGGGGGTTAGAGTATAGCTGAGCTATAGGATGCTTTGTCTCCGTCAGTTGCACTGTCAAATGTGCAGGATAAAAAAAGACAAAGGAAAGATTAGCAACACTTTATCTAAAATACGTTTCTAAATAAGGGGGTAAGTTTTTTTTTCCTATACATATTTAAAATTAATGACCAGCGTAAGTTGTTGCAAACTTTTGAATTCCATAAACATACCTACCTAAGGTATTTGTTGTAGAGCTAGAGAAGTTAGTAGTTGTAGTTGTAGAGCTCTAATTAATGACAATAGGCATACAGGTAGGTAGAAAACAGTGACGTTACTTACCTATTAACATTTTGTTATATTTATGATTGAGCAATTTGTTCCATAATTCTCACAAAAACACTTGGGTAAAGTTTTGAGTTCATGTGTAGGTGTAAAGTTACCTAATGTAGGTAGGTTTCCTTCGTATTTTGAATTCTTGAAATGGACAACATTTACATTTCTAACTAATTGAGTTGAGTAACGAAGAACGATGTCGATATCCTTACGCTGTTGTAAATTGGAAGCAAAATATAAAGTAATTGCGGTATGTACATAGTGCATTCCTTTGTAGCCTTGAGTTTCTCGATATACACATTACCTACTGGATAAACTACTTCTACTGTGTACTTTACCAGTTATCATTAAAATATGTTGTCATGAAACACAAATTATCTGTGTCCGTGTGAAAGCTAGGTAATTGAATATAATATTGTCGAAGGCATTAGATGGCATCGATATTGGATAAGTATAAAAAATTAAATAAACATAGAGATAAGAATGATAATACAACAACATTAGTATTCGAAATAGCCAGATAGATGTTATCTTTACAAAAATATGCGTAACAAATAGCGGTATATTTTGCGTGGAACGGAACGTAATTAGCAGCGATGGCGTCATGTCACAAGTGTCATCGCCCAGCTGAGCGGCGCGTAACGTCAGAGACCGAATTGTCAGAAATATTTAAGCGACGCGATTCGCAAGTGAGAGAAAAACACGTCAGTATTCTAAAACTTTATTAATCTCGTGTATTTTAATAAAAAATACATTTGGTCTACACAAGGATTAAGTGATCGACCGTTCGTCTGTGATAAGTGATCAGTGAAGGCCATATAACGTGTGGTAATTAAGTAAATCCAGTTGGATTTTGTGTCGGTAATTTCTATAAATAATTAAATGAAAACGTGTAAGTATTGTTAAATTTACATAATATCGATTATTTTTAAGGGTTACTTCAACATGGGAAAGACTGCACAGATACTCATGTTAAGTTTAGTCGGGGTTTTGACGTTATCATCGATTACCTCGTCAGTGCAGCCGCAACTCAATCCCAGTATTCTATCTCAGTCTAAATCTATCGGAGAGTGTCAAGCGTGTAAATTGTTTATTACGTCCTTCAAAAACGGCCTAGAGCGCACCGCCCGCGGCAAGTACGAAGGCGGAGATACCGCTTGGGAGGAAGAAAAGCTTAAAAAATCTTACAAACGCAGCGAAATGCGCCTAATAGATATACAAGAGAATATCTGCAATGAGGAATCGAAACATTCATTGCAGTGCCACAATATTGCTGAGAAAGCCGAAGAGTATATTGAAGAGTGGTGGGCTCAAGATGCAGATGAGTCCGCTGATTTATTCAACTATATCTGCATAGATAAATTGCAGCTGTGCTGCCCTAAGTATCATTTCGGGAAGGACTGCTCTCCATGTCCTGGTAACCATGAAAATCTTTGCAGTAGGAATGGGAAATGTAGAGGCGATGGCACAAGGAAAGGGAATGGAACCTGTTTATGCGATCCAGGTTATAGCGGTGACAATTGCGACCAGTGTGATACAGGATATTATTTATCATATGATGATGACACTAAGATGCTATGCTCACCGTGCCACAGATCTTGTCTTGGCGGTTGCAGAGCCGGCTCTCAGAAGGACTGCTCAGCATGTAGACCCGGCTATACCTTTGATATTGAAGCAGGCTGTAAGGATATTAATGAATGTGACCATGTCAATACGTGTTCCAAAAACCAGTATTGTTTGAATTCTCTTGGTTCCTATACTTGTAAGGCTTGTGATAAATCATGCTCTGGTTGCCACGGAGATGGTCCGGACATGTGCCGGAAGTGTGCCAGTGGCTATTCAAGAATGGAGGGAGATATTTGTGTACCTGATAGACGACCTGTTGATGATTCTGATGGTTTAACAACAACAAGGTATTTAATTTAAGAATGATTTGATATTTTCTGACATACAGTTATAAACCTTAATTTTTGATAAAGGGAAATTGCAACTTAATTTTAGAAATAATTAAATTGCTAAATAACATATGGTTTTGATCTGTGGTAAGCTATTACAGTCTTGACCCAGGGTTTATTCTGAAAATTGATAAAAAACAAAAATCGCAAGTTCCATAAATTTGTACAAAAAATAAATTTTAAAAAGGTGCAAAGTAAAACAGCTTTGAAATATTATCTTGAGACTCTTAAGAACATACTCTGGTGTTTAAAATATTTTTTCATCAGAACACAAATGGTCTTTCGTGAGAGCAGTAGATGCACTCCAAACATGAATTATAAATTTTCCGGAGAATTTTAAAATTCTGGAGTGTTGATAATATTTTATATAAGTAATAGGATATGTTCTTTAGGTTCACTAAATAATATTTCATAGCAGTTTTCTTGTCTACATTTTATTCATTTTTCTGTACAAATCTTGCTATGATTCTTTGCACCTGTATGTGATTGTACATAAAGTTAGTAAACAGTTGGTATTATTTAAAATTTTCTCACCATGATATTTATTTTTTTGTTAATATTTCTTCCAGAAATGAGGAGCTATAAGGTTTCAGTGTGTAATATTAGGTAACTAAATTATTATTTTTTGGTGGCGGGTTATATTTATTTAAGAAGGTACTAGGTTTTTTTTTTTTTTTTTTTTATGTAATGTAAGTGGCAAACAAGCTTGCAGTTCACATGTTCACATTGATGTTAAGTGATGACTGCAGCCTATAGACACCCACACAAAGACCAAGGTCAAAATGCAGATGCGTTACAACTCCTGAGGCTTAAGGTGTTATGCCTCTGTGCCGGAAATTACAGGGCCGTACATTACCACCTGACCGGAACACGATAGTGCTGAACACTACCATTTAGCGGCAAGTATATTAGGTAATGCGGTGGTGCCTACTGCTGCGAGCTCCGTCACTGGAACTCTACCACCAGTAAGCCAGTCTACCACCATACTTGGTTTTCTATAGTCTAGAGAAAATGTATTTTATATGTGTATTTTATTATCTTTTAACTTTATTTAGTTCCATTGAAGACAACAACCATTTTCATTCTAGAGTTAAATATTGAAGTAAATTATTTTGTAGGATCAATTATTTAATAAGTTCCTGATAAGTTTTATCTGTTACACAAATATTGGTTTTTGTGATAAATATTAAGTACAGTAAAAAAAAAAACGGAAATGGAAATTAAATATTCTAGTAATTTTTTTACTGGTGGTAGAGCTCCAGTGACGGAGCTCGCGGGCGTAGGCACCACCGCATTACCTAATATACTTGCCGCTAAATGGTAGTGTTCAACACTATCGTGTTCCGGTCAGGTGGTAATGTACGGCCCTGTAATTTCCGGCACAGAGGCATAACACCTTAGGCCTCAGGAGTGGTAACGCATTTGCATTTTGACCTTGGTCTTTGTGTTAGTGTCTATAGGCTGCAGTCATCACTTAAGATCAATGTGAACTGCATGCTTGTTTACCACTACAATTACATTAAAAAAAAAAAAAAAAAAAAAATTGCTGAGTTTGTCATTTAATTTTAAGACTTATCAGAACCATTGCAACAGCCTATAAGCTTATAATCTTATATTTTACACCTACATTGATATAATATTGATTTGTAATACCTATATCAACAACAGTAGAAAATATTCAAGCATTTTTTATTTCATTAATTTTATTTTTAACATATAATTCATAATATTAAGAATAGGCTTTCAAAATAGAACTAGTTCTTATAATTAGCTTATAATACAATATTTCTTTCAGGTACTTAACCTATGTGGGGCTGCTAACAGCGACAGGCATATTGCTGCCAAAGTCAATGTCTCTCGGAGGAGTGGTGGGTGCAATGGTGCTGACATACATTGTGGGTGCTGAATACTACTGCATGATAAACGGACATACAGGACTTGTGAATCTAACTGATTTTGATTTGAGCCAACTGTTTCGTGTGTAGGCGTGTTTGGAAACTAAGTTTTATATTACAAAAATCTTTTTAATTATTTATAGGTATAAGAATATATTTAAGATACAATAAGCATGAACGTCTTGTCTACATGTCTTAAAACTTGTAGAATTTGTTATGTTATACAGTTGTGTTGTGTTAATGTTTTAATTATTTTATTATTTTTTTTAAAAATATTTTTTTTTGTATTGGTCTTTGTGTAAGTGTCTATAGGCTGCAGTCATCACTTAACATCAAGTATCGTTCATCATTTAAACATATAATTACTGAAGCAATTTATTTTGCTTAAATAGAGACTCAACGATTGTAAATTTGTTTTTTTTTATGTATAGGAATTGACAAACAAGCATGCAGTTTACATTGATGTTAAGTGATGACTGCAGCCTATAGACACTTACAAAAAAAGACCAAGGTCAAAGTGCAGATGCGTTACCACTCCTGAGGCCTAAGGTGTTACGCCTCTGTGCCGGAAATTACAGAAGCGTACGTTACCACCTGATCGGAACACGATAGTGCTAAACACTACCATTTAGCGACAAGTATATTAGGTAATGCGGTGGTGCCTACGCCCGCGAGCTCCGACACTGGAGCTCTACCACCAGTATGTCGATAAATAACTAATTAGCCTATGTTCTTTCTCAAAGTCAGCTCTATCTCTGTACCAAATTTCATTAAAATCGGTTCAGTCGCTTGGACGTGAAAAGGTAACAAACAGACAGACAGAGTTACTTTCGCAAGGGATAATTATGCTCCTGGAGAGCACTTTTACAACGTCAACTACCGAGAGCGGATTTAAATGTATCCTTCTGTATACTGTATACATGTATCGGCGCACATTAAGACCTCAATGACCACTATGTTCAGATAAGTACACCTTTTCCGTATTTCCGCGGTTAGTTCAATACCTACTTAAGTAGGTACCAAGTACCGCTTTTTACCTGTTCGTGACCGTATTATCACGATTTTCTTCATCGAATATTATAATCGGCATCTACCATCTTGACGGTGCGATGGTTTATTTTATCTGTCAAATTGTCGTAACGAGTTAGGGCGATAGAAAGATGATATCTGGCGAATGAAAGCGAAGGTACACGATACGGTACCGGTGCAGGCGTAACGTTACCGTTTGCCTGCTATAGGGCCATTGGCCTTATACGAATTCTTGAATATGAAGATGCATCATTAATTTACCCCTTTATTTTTTAAAAAGGATAACATAGTTAATGAAAGAAGCGCGCATGGCCCAGCGGCTCGTGTAGATACTCGTAGTAAGCGATCTACTCGGTTAAGCACTACGGGCGCGGTCGGGTAGTGTGATGGGTGACCGCTAGTGGCAAATTAAATGCGCGTTTCTGTGCTTCGGAGGGCACGTTAAGCCGTCGGTCTCGGTTGCTATCGATGGATAGCAGTCGTTAAACCTTGTCGGAGGCCTTATGAGCGGTTTGAAAACATCCGACAGCGGATTGGCCACTAACCCACCCATCTCCACCAATCCGCATTGGAGCAGCGTGGTGGAGTAAGCTCCAGGCCTCCCCCCAAAAAGGGGAGAGACTCGTGCCCAGCAGTGGGACGTATAATAGGTTGCCATTATTATTATTATTACATAGTTAATCATTGCCAACCTTCCGTTTGCCTGCTATTGGGCCATTGGCCTTAAACGAATTCTTGAATATGAAGATGTATCATTTATTCACCCCATTATTTAATAAAAAGGATTACATAGTTAATCACTGCCAACCCCGTAACGCACTTTGCGTAAAGATACATACAGGCACTGTTTGTAATTAATATTTTTTTCCGTAGTTAATTCATATTTTTTTTTACAGTCAGGTTTGGTACGATAAAAGAAAAGCGTGTTACACCTTTGTTAGTTACCTATTTTTATTCATAGGGGTAAAAGTATGATTTTTACTATGTACCAGTATTTCTTCATTTATTTATTCAGTAGGTACATATTAATTATTTTTTTCTCAAATACAATAAACACAGCTCTGGTAGAGTTTATACGAATAAAAATTGTTAGAATTTTGTTTAAACCGTTTCTATTATACACTTACCCCCTTATTCATAAACGTACATTAGACACGTTTTAGCTATAGAATGCTTTGTCTTTCAGTTGCATTGTCAAATGTGCAGGATAGAAAGAGACAAAGGAGAGATCAGCAACACTTTAGCTTAAATACGTTTATCATTTATAGTAGTAAAATTTGCAGTGCAATGGAATACCTACCTACCGTAACAATCTGCCATTCGTCTTTGGTGTCAATTTGCGTCACGTTTCCGATTGTTAAGTGTGGATGCGGGCGCAGCATGTCTGAATGTGTTTCACCTTTGATTAAAACAAATTGAATGTACGACGTCATTTTGCAGATCGAGCACACAACAGACTTTGTTTTTGATTGTTTGCCCTAGAAGCTTGTAGACACAAGTTGAGACCACGCTTTGAATGCCTACTTGAGAAAAAAAAAATATAATCAAGTTAATGTTCTTGTTCTCAAATACCCAAAATACCCAACTATCGTAACCTTTATACCCAACTATAGCATCCTTTATAGGTACCCAGCACTCGCTTCATTAACACCCAGCTATAGCTTCCCTAATACCCAATGATCACATCCCTTTCGCCATGATATGACGTTTTCTTTATAATAAGTGTAACATTACAAGAATTATTATAAAATAGAGATTTATACCTAATACGATAGCGATTGCAGATATTTGACTCAGTTGTTCCAAGTGTAGCTTCCAATTCCCTACCAAGGTAGATAGGTATGCACTAGAAACGAATTATCTCTTTGTAATAGTAAATAATTTAATGTAAATTTTTAATTAAGATATATTTCTATTAATTTATTAACTATGTTGTATGATTTTATTGAAATGAATCCTGTAATATTTTGAAAAAGTTGATCTATCTACCTACTTACTGAAATGAAACTATTTTTACGGTGTTATCTCGCGTATATTAAACTAAATACACGCGAGAATGGAAAAATAAAACGTAATTTTAATATTACATTTTTATTAGTGATGCGCCTTAGTGGTTTCACCGAATAACCGAATACCGAATAATATACGGTTTAACCTATACTGAACCGAATATTCGGCCTAATTATTCGGTCTACAATAAAATGTATTGTTTTGCCGCGTAAACCCGATTCTAACGTGTCGCTGCTTGCCTGGCCACACTAAAAGTTCTTAGAAAAAGAAAAACTGAGCAAACTAGCAAGTTATACGTTTTATTATATCTTTTCAAAATAGTCTCCATTCACATAAATAAATCGCTTTTTCCTTTATTTTCGGGAATAAATAAAAATCGCAAGGTGCGAGGTCGGGACTATACGGCGGGCGACTCAGTAAATAGCCAATAAAATAGAAATATACGAACCGAATATATTCGGCACCAAAACCGAATAATTCGGCCGAATACGAATAGTGGAAAAGATGCCGAATATGCCGAATAACAACCGAATATTCGGCGCATCACTATTTTTTATTATACGCGAGATAAATACGTATAAACAGTTTTATTTCAATGAGGGTTGCTGCGGTTCTTAAGTTTTTGCAAGCTCATTGCAGCATCAAAGTAGGTACCTATACGAGTACCTACTTACTAAATATCTTATTTATTAAGTGTCCCATAACATTGTTTACAAAAAGTACAATCGTCATCTTCTAAGTGTAGCTGCGAAAATGTAGAAAAGAATATAATTATATGTAGGTATGTCCCCTTTGTATTTTTCTATCTATAAATAAGTCAATGTTAGTCAGTAAAATTTGATATTAACACATACTATTACTATTGTCATAATATGTGATAATATCAAATTTTAGCATCACTGCAATAAATGTGGTCTACTGGTGGTATAGCTCCAGTGACGGAGCTCGCAGGCGTAGGCACCACCGCATTATCTAATATACTTGCCGCTAAATGGTAGTGTTCAGCACTATCGTGTTCGTGTTTGGTATTTGTGTCAGTGTCTGTAGGCTGCAGTCATCACTTAACATCTATGTGAACTGCATGCTTGTTTGCCACTTCCTTTACATAAAAAAAGATACCTATCATTTGCTGCAAATATTAAAACTGGATGTATAAAATGAACTGGTATTAATGTATAAAACGTGAGTTAATTGTGTAATATCTTATTTATTTAGTGTCCCATAACATTGTTTACAAAAAGTACAATCGTCATCTTCTAAGTGTGCTGTGTTACCTTTGTTATTTATAACCATATACCTATATGGTATGGTGTATATATACCTATCTAGGCTAGACGACAGCAGTGAAATACGATCTCGTTCTATGTTTTCATAGCATTGTCATAATTTGAGACGGTGATGAACCAATAAAGTATTTACCTACGTATGTAATAAATATTGTTTTCATTTCATGATACAATATTATATCCCATAGGTGCCTACTATTATTGTCCGTTATTGTTACTTATGAAGCCTATTTTCAGCTGTAGGTACACCTACAAAAAAAAAAGAAATTGTTGTCTCTACAAAGGAGATGTTGCGAGCTCGGCTCTGGTTCGTACACATCCTCAAAAAATGGGTAAATTAAAGAAGAATCCGAAAAAATACAATTAATTTATTCAAGAATATATTTTCGAGTTAGAACCACATTTGATTCAAACGATTTTATCATTTTCAACTATGTTAAACATGGCGGCGATACAGCCGACACTTGGGATCAATCGATTTTGATAGTATTTAGAAAATATTACTTTTTTCTCCAAGTACTCTATAATCAAAATACAATTTAAAAAATGAAAATGTCAAAATGACATCGCCCGCCATATTCGCCATGTTGGTTTTGAGTTGCAATTCTAACTGAAAATAATGTTTTGTAACTGCAAAAAAAGCTAAATAAGTGAAAATATGCAGTATAAAACGTTTTTATATTGATTTTGCCTGTTTAATGATATTGTGTACAATATATGGCCGGAGGTCCATACATTCAGGTCGCGAGTTCGAGTCTCGCCTGAAGTCAAATTTTTCTTTCCATATTTCTTTAAAAATAAAATATATTTCACAAGCATGTGTTAATGCGAAATAATATAAAAAACAAATATCTTAATGCAACCCAGCCTTAGAATCTAAGAATCTCTGAATTATTTTATCTCTACTCGTGTTAGAGTTAAAGAGGCAAAGGGGCGAGATGCAACAAGTTAACCTCGTGTATCTGATGCTAGATTAGGTGGTTAGTCTATTTATCCAATTCCTTAACTATTAACATAGGTCCTCTGCAAAAAAATTACAGACTGTTTTGCATCGGTAATAAACGCTATGGCTACTCCCCTCCGGACCGCCGCCGCGGCCGGTGGCTCGTGTTGCTCTATGACTATTAATGATAGTAAGGGAGTCTTTTTTTGTTTTTTTTTTTTTTATGTAATAAAAGTGGCAAACAAGCATGCAGTTCACATTGATGTTAAGTGATGACTGCAGCCTGTAGACAACCAGACAATGACCAGAGGTCAAAATGCAGATGCGCTGCCATTCATGAGACATTAGGTGTTATGCCTCTGTGCCGGAAATTACAGGGCCGTACATTACCCCCTGACCGGAACACGATAGTGATGAACACTACCATTTAGCGGCAAGTATATTAGGTAATGCGGTGGTGCCTACGCCCGCGAGCTCAGTGACTGGAGCTCTACCACCAGTAGAAGTCTATCATATTCCGGCTAAAAATATAGAGTTCTCGTAAAGCTCCGGCCCCAATAACTTCTGTATTTTTTATTGTGGTGGCAGAGAATAGAATTCCAGTGTAGGAGTTCGAGGGCGTAGGCACCACCCCATTACTTATCTATCTAGATAGGTACCAAATCTACCGCTAAATGGTAGTGTTGAGCACTATCGTGTTGCGGTAGGATGGTAATATACGGCTCCGTAATTACTTATCATAGAGACATCAACTAAGGTCTCAGGGGCGATGCATCTGCATTTGACCTCTGGTTTTTATGTAGATGTCTATAGGCTGCAGTCATCACTTAACATTCATGAGAATTGCAAGCTTGTTTGCCATCTGCCTACATGAAAAAAAACTAACATTAACGTCTCTAAATTAAATCAGCTGTCTAACATGTAGTACTTACTTAATTAAACAGTAGATTTATAATTTGATCATATATGTTATTATTATATTAGCTTCTGTTTAAAATAATATGATTACAATCAGACAATATGATAACATGTCTGCGTGTCAATTTAACTTTGGGTCAGTGCCAAAAAAAGTTAATCGATCAAGTTTTTTTAAATAGGAGATGCTTTTTACATCAAAAAATCAAGTTATCCAAGACCAGTTTTTTAGGTACCTTATCGTTTGGTTTTTTTATGGCGTCATTGGCGTCAAGAAACAGACTTGGAAATAAATGACATTAAATGTTTTTATGTAAGGTACCTAACGCATAATAAAATTCTAACGCTGTAGTCACATTTTATGTCTGCGATAATATATTATCACAATAAAGATATATGTGTGTCGTCTCTAGTTTTTCGAAAGATATAGTACGGTTAATGGTATCCTGTTCAGTGCCGGACATAGACTGGTAATAAAGAAAAACGAACTATTATAATGTACGGCCCTGTAATTTCCGGGACAGAGGCATAACACCTTAGGCCTCAGGAGTGGTAACGCATCTTTATTTTGTCCTTGGTCTTTGTGTAGGTGTCTATAGGCTGCAGTCATCACTTGTGTAAATGTGTTGCTAAGAGTAAAACTCGAGAACGGCTGGACCGATTTCGCCGCATAAACGGCTGTATCTTTTGATTGCGTTGGTTTAGAAGTTAGATTTTTTCACAGCTACAAAAGGCAGTTGACAGACTATTTGACATAAATCAGATTAATACTTCTATGCGTTCCTGAGAAAATGGATCTTGATAAACAGACGGACGGACGGATGGACAACAAAGTGATCCTATAAGGGTTCCGTTTTTTCCTTTCGAGGTACGGAACCCTAAAAAGAAGAAGTAAGTAGGTAAATCGGATTAGAATCACGACATTTACAAGCTCCATGCTGTTGCTTACTTAACCATGAGACAAGTTAAAGCGTTTGTCTGTCTGTGCAATGATGTCACGCCTGTCAATAAGCTGTGACCGTGACACGGTTCCGAGTGTAGTGTTCGCACATACACCGAAGTTAGTTTTGGTAGGTTTCAATTTATAAGCGAATGTCTTCCGCCTGTTATCAATGAACGGAACATGTCAATCCGCCAGCAAAGTGATGGATAATCCCCGATTGTATTTCTTCTTTCTGACGTAATAACGTCTAATACATCGGTGAACGCCGGCTGCACGCACGAAATAGTGCCACGTTCTGCCTGAACCGAGCGTGCAAGTGGAAAGAGCGGAGCAATGATAGGTACAATCGGCTTGTGCGTTCTAATTATTCTGTTTAATTGTTTCTCATGATTTTTGCAGCTTGGCGAAGACAATAACGCTTAAAGCTCCCATTCGAGCTCGGCTTAGTACTAGGGTGAACAATTTGAAGTCGCACTGTTATGCTCACAAGCAGAGACAACTGGCCTTAGGGCACCTTTGTTGGCGAATCTATAATTTTCATTTGGAATTGGGAATGTTTGATGGAGGCTCATTTAGTCTGAGTGCGAAGGCTTGTCACAGCTAAGAGAAGGCGTATCAAGTTATACACCAAATAAGATTTATAATTTAAAGTTTAAGGACGTGTCGTCTGCGTTGGGAGGCTATTAAAAGTTGATTAATCGAACCTATTCGTTTTCGGGTCCCATTCGTTTTTAGAACTTAAGCTTACCGTGATTTGAACCACGATGTTTTTCATCGTTTGTTTTAATTATGGTGCACACAAATATTTCGTCTGCTGATGTAAAGAATATTGCGTGCTGACTCTTAACTCATCAATAAAATTCTTCGCCAATTCCTGTGATTTGGTCCACCAAAGTCATCGACGTCCCACGCATTATGTGATATTATGCAAATTTTATTTGTTGTCGCAATGGGCGTGCTATTATACAATAATAGGCTTTCATTTCTTTTTCAACTAGGTACTAAGTCGGGTCATAGTTTCACTTTATTGATATGGCACGTAATTGATCGTGAGGGATACCTACTGTAGCCTACAAACATCTGCATAAAGATATTTCATCCGTATGGATGCGTTGTAACTCCTGAGGTCTAAGTTGTTGGACCTCTGTGGCAGAAATAATAGCCCCGTACATTAACCACCTGAATGGAATACGGTAGCGCTGAACACTTTTTTAGCGGCAAGTAGATTTGGTAATGCGGTAGTACCCACGCGAGCTTCGTCACTAGAGCGCTACTAACAGTAGGTAGGTAGATAGGAGTAGAGTGTTTTTTAAGTTTGCATATATAAACGAAGTTATCTAAAAAATAGAATTGCAAACATCTCTATCTATCAACAGTTGTCTAGAAGTTGGCGCAGTAATAAACAGTTGGCACAGCAATCAGTAATTAGTTGGAAGGAAATGCGACCGGTTGTTTAGCTGAAGGCTTATTCTCTAACACAAACCTCACTTAGGCGAGTGAAGAGAGTTTGCGTGCTTACTTTGACAAAAGTAAAGCGTAGTTTGTTGGAGCGAATGCGGGAATTCTCACTTGGATGAAGTGTGTTTTGTCTTACAGAATAACCTGCGCCGGCGCCGGTGTGTGAGTGTGCGTGTCGCACGCGATTCCACATCTGTCGTTGGGTTATCATGTCCACTGCAATTTGAATTGACGCGATGATAGTTTGTATATGTAATAAACTTTTTTAAATACGATGCGTAGAGAATGTAGACTACATTTACAAGTGAATGCTTATAGTCTTATCTAAATTTTCCTATCTCCTTGTTTATCTATACTTACATAATATTATAAAGCTGAAGAGTTTGTTTGTTTTAACGCGCTAATCTCAGGAACTACTGGTCCGATTTGAAAAGTTTTTTCAGTGTTAGATAGCCCATTTATCGAGGAAGGTATATATCATCACGCTATGACTAATAGGAACGGAGCAGCGCGGGCGAAGCCGGGGCGGGCCGCTAGTTAATCTATATAGCAGATTACTTACTCGTTCTTTCAAACCGCCTTATAGAGCTCATCCTCAGAATTCTCCCAACAAACACTGTATTGGTGATTGAGGAATCAGTGTAGGTAATAGTATAAATAGGCTAATCTTTACTGGTGGTAGAGCTCCAGTGACGGAGCTCGCGGGCGTAGGCACCACCGCATTACCTAATATACTTGCCGCTAAATGGTAGTGTTCAGCACTATCGTGTTCCGGTCAGGTGGTAATGTACGGCCCTGTAATTTCCGGCACAGAGGCATAACACCTTCAGCCTCAGGAGTGGTAACGCATCTGCATTTTGACCTCGGTCTTTGTGTGGGTGTCTATAGGCTGCAGTCATCACTTAACATCAATGTGAACTGCATGCTTGTTGGCCACTTCCATTACATAAAAAAAGGCACCATTTATACTTTTTCTGGAGTTCTCATGCCCATATCGCTGGGCTCTTGCAAGAGATATGCTCATAATCACCACTCAAATACATTTTTGGCACGTCAAACTTTCATGGCCCATTCAACGGTCCCCTGATTTTTTTTCGAATCCCTTGATAGGAAATTAGGGTTCTGATAGTGGGCAGTGGATACTCACTTCAATTGTGTGAAGTGGTGCTTAAGTTCTATTGGAAAAGCATAACACAGCTTACCAGTCTCCAAAGTCTAACCAAACTCGAAAAGGTAAGAAACTAATTGGTACTTAGTTACGTTTCCTCTATTGCTCATTAAAATAAGTATTGTTTATGGCCTTATTACACGACACGGTATTCAGAATCCGATAGCAAGGGTCAGGGTAGTGTAATAACATTTAGGGAGTTAGGGTCCATAATTAGGGCGACCGGAGCGGCCCGGTCAGCTTAACGCCCTAACTACACACAGTACAAATATGAACAGTATTGAAACTATATACAAAACGGCACACTCACAAACATGCGCATCGACGCGCGAGTAGCGAGTGACTCGGAGCTGCAGCACCGCGAGGACTGCTTACTGCTTAGGGTCCTCGTTGATGCGCATGTTTATGTGATTGTGCCGTTTCAACGTTTTGTACGTAGTCTCCATACTGTTCATATTTATACTGTGACTGAGTTAGGGCCCTGTCGACCGGATAGTGTAATTAGCGGCAACCCGGTGCGAGGACACGTCCACCCTTTCTGCCGGACCCTGAATACCGTGTCGTGTAATAAGGCCATACCTACTTAGCTTAAAATGAATTTCACTTTTTGAGTTTACTTCAATGGGTAGGTACTTATTCATTTCTGATTTAACAATTTTTTATCGAAAGGTTTTTTTATGTAAGTAGGATCTATATGATTGATTGTGAATTGAGAATTTTCTAGATATCAAATTATTACTGTTGATCCATAGGTACATAATCGACCTACATGTATGTACCTATACTCCACGGTACCCAGGAAATGTTACTAACTGCTGCGCTATAACTACAAACCTACCTATTTCATCTTAGTGCGAGCTTAATTGAAAAAATAATAACTCCGTTAATATGTATTTTAACTTTAATATGTATTTATCTTCAGCTAACCTATTATCTTACCCTCTATTAATAGGCCTCAGGAGCAGGAAAAGCGGCGCGAACTAGTTTCAAACGGGTCTACACGAGTTCATGAACTTGAGAGAAATTAGCGACGAGTTATCTAATCTGCAACAGTTTTACTGGTTTCTGTTGGAATGTCAACGAGTTAAAAGCGACGTCACACAAGGTTTTGCTTTTTTTATGCGGTGGAAATGCCTAGGGGGGAGAGCTGGGATATGAGGGATTTGAACCCTCTAAAACCATCTCGGTCCCGCTCAGTACATGAAGGGGCTCCCATGTATTTTATCTGCATAAGGCTCGTTGTCTATAGGTCTATAGGTCATGATTTTGGTTTTACTATATGTAATGGTTATTCGCTCTAGGTAGTTTATGATTTATTGACGTTTTGAAAGTATCTGTAAAGATTTATTCGAAATAAAAATATTTTCTATTCTATTTCTATTTCTACTATCGCCTAGTGGCAAAAAAAAAAATCTGGAGGACTCAATTCAAATGACGTTTCTAAGAGATGTTTTGTCTCTACGTGAAAGAATACAACCCTAATATTAAGCTGCGAAACTCCTTTGGGGAAATAAGAATATTGCTGGACTAAAGCCAATGAAAAATTGGATTAATACCGTGTGCCCCTTTCAAAGGCTTGAGATATTCTGCATCTGTGGATCACGTGTATCAATGTGGACTACGTGTCTGCCACTTGGGTTAGTTGGGTTACGTAATTTTTTTTTTTTTTTATCTAATGGAAGTGGCAAACAAGCATGCAGTTCACATTGATGTTAAGTGATGACTGCAGCCTATAGACACCCACATGAAGACCAAGGTCAAAATGCAGATGCGTTACCACTCCTGAGGCCTAAGGTGTTATGCCTCTGTGCCGGAAATTACAGGGCCGTACATTACCACCTGACCGGAACACGATAGTGCTGAACACTACCATTTAGCGGCAAGTATATTAGGTAATGCGGTGGTGCCTACGCCCGCGAGCTCCGTCACTGAAGCACTACCACCAGTAATATTATACAAAGAATATTATACAAAGAAGTTAACGAAAACACGTATGGTTGTTAAACTATCTAATCTCATACACAAGTCTAACCGGAACGTACCCGCGTCCCCGCGTCCCCGCGCCTCCCGCGGCTGTAACATTGTGCCGATTTGTTACACTCTAACATTTGTTTAACACAAAACTTTATTCGTGTTTCTATTAACATTTTTATATGTTACACGATACGGCAATGTATCTTATCTGTGTGGTTTGATCGGAGTTGAAGATTTGGCTGCGTGATATTATTTAGAACTAGCTGTGCCCGCGACTTCGTCCGTCTGAGAATTTATGACTGTTCAGTATTTACACTGACGAAGTCGCGGGCGCAGCTGGTATAAAAGTAGCTTAAGTTACTCGTTATTACATTAGCTATCTGCCTGTGAAAGTCCCGTCGAAATCGGTCCAGCCGTTCCTAATACTAGCCCCGCCAAACAGACAGACAGACAGACAAAAATAGTAAAAAAATGTTGTTTTGGTATATGTACCGTGTATACATATATGCATTTAGTAAAAAGCGGTTATTTTAATATTACAAGCAGCCACTCCAATTATATTTATTTGTATATAGATGTATAGATGTTCCTGAAGATTTTATTTTACTCAAGTAGGTACTTTAGGAGATATTGTTGTACATTGGTGGTAAATAAAAACTGATATGGTATCGTCCAGTGCAGACTGACCACGGTATCTGGAAAGCGACCGAAACGTCGGGTGTAAGAAGAAGTTTGGGAGTGTTGTTTAGGCGAGAAAATCCGCAAGTTTAATTTCTACAATGTATGAAGCTCGCGAAAACCTACGAAAACGTGATATGGTATTGATACTAGAAAAAAGAGGGTCTTCATAAAGTAATTAAAAAAAAATCTTAGTTAATCTGTTCGCATGGGCTATCCATAGAAAAGTTTTTGAAGATTAGGTACCTACATCGAGGTTTCTATACCCATTTTTCTTCAATGAATAGAATTATATAAACGATAGACATTTCGAATGTGGTTTAATGCGTGTCTGTCTCCTCTTACATCTTAAAATAGGAGAGTGGAAATTAAAAAAAATATTTACCTACTGTAGGTAGTTCTGAATGAAACTTTCAACGAAATTTAGTTACGAGATATACTTTTGTCAATTTTCAAAAACTGTAAATATACCAAGTTATGGATTGCGTTTTTGATGAAAAACACTCAGTCAAATATTAGGTATTTGCTATCGAACCCTTCATGGGTGAGCCCAACTCGCGCTTTTATATCAATATGAAAACAAATTATAAAAATGCAAAAAACCAGCGTCACCAACACTTATCTAGTGAACCGAACATTTTGGATTTCTTTTTAATTCAACTACACTTATGGACGCTTTAGTACGCGAGAACTTTTACCTCTGCCCTTAATTTTGCTTCAACATTTTACGTACGCTAATCAACTTACGGTTACAATGAGAACCATAAAGTTGCGTTCATAAAGAAAGAGAAAATTATAAAGGCGTTACGACATACTCGTAAACAATAATTCCCATGATACGTAAACAATAGATGCATATTGTGCTTTCCACGGTACTCGCTGTGAATACATTTTTTTTTATAAATTTACGCTCTGTAGATACTTTCTCCTGCTTTCTATGTTTTCTTGATATGAAAGTCGGTAATCGATATGTTTTCCACTCGCAAATCGTATGCGCTGATTGGTTTCAGATGATGATATATGATCTAGTTTACAAGATCTAATAAGGAGCGTCGTTACAGTGAGTTTGCATTGATGAAACATTCACATAAAATCATGTTAAAATGATAGGTTTGACAGCAGTGCGAACGCTAGCACCAACAAGACATTCATCGCAATACATACTTTATGCGACGAGTTGCGAAACATCATCATGTTTAATGTTTTTAGTGGAAACTTGGGGTTAGACAAACAATCATTGTAGGTAAATAAATAGGTATACACCCTGTATATCCAATATTGCTTAAATGGGTACTGTACCCGCTATACCATCACTCTCTGTTGCTTATACAGGATGTCCCAGAAATCAACGATATACCGAAAACGGGAGATAGGGGCAAGTCATGACAGTTATTGGAAAGATGTTAAAAAAAAAATGAAAAAAATGTCCCGGAGCGGGGATCGAACCCGCGACCCTTCGAATCAAACGGTCATCTCACACCGCCGGACCAACCGGATCGTCGTATAATCACGTCTTTATACTCTTGTATGTACGAATTGATTATACCCCATTTTTGTGACGTTTTGTGGCGCGACCAAACACTAATCAGGTGAATTCAGGAGTGTTTGCCTCGCGCCAAATTGGTGTTTATTTGCGCGCCAAGATAAGCTCCTCCCACTTACAATGGTTTAAGCAGATTTCATAGAAAAGCGTGTGTATTGTCAATATATTCTTATAATATCTTTGACTTGGCCTATCACCCGTTTTTGGTATATAGTTGATTTCTGGGACATCCTGTATAAGCAATAGAGTGTGATGGTATAGCGGGTACAGTCAGTACCTACCCAATAAGAAATATTGGACATCGAGCCTACGTACGAGACAATCGGCTAATTCCGACTTCGTAGAGCGCGAGCGTTATCTCTGTTGCGCACTTAAGTAAGTATACCATTTCGATAAGGTATTGACCAAAACTTTATCAAAATGGTCGACAAACGTCACATAGGTTGGTGCGAAAGAGATAACGCTCTATAGACACAAAATAAGCCGAAGTCTTCTTCCTAACGATGATAATTGATTTATTTGTATGGATTTTTCGCAATAACACACGGGAGTGAATTTTAAATAAGATGGAAAGAAAAATTTGACTTTGGGCGGGACTTGAACCCACTAACTACCACTTGTCCTAATACCTAACCCTATCGTCCTTTACCATTGTCGGCAATAGATGTTGTTTCCATTTTTTTGATTTTTTTTAAAGAACCCAATGCTTTTGTACCGAAGAACCGTATTATCTCAGATTGCCAACTCGATCCTCTAAGCTTTTGAACGAACTATGGTCGCAAAACTCAAACGTTGTGCGTAAATATCCCCATACAAATGGGACTAAGACACGATCTATAAAACTATTCAGTGACAAACCTGTCGGATGGACAATTACACAGCTATAATGGCAAGTGCATCAAGCACGTTGTGATTTACCGTTCACGCCGCGCGCTGCCATCACGTCTAGTACAGTTACAATTGTTTTATAACGCACGAGACGGCTACGACACGATGTCCCTTAATCCACATTCTCCAGTTTGTAAAGACAATATTGTAAAAAGTAATATCTTACCTCCTAGGTGCCTCCTAGGCCTTAGTGTTTGTAGCTAATATGCATTGTCCCGCTGTTGAATCGTTGCACAGCCTTGTTTTAACTTGAAGTTGTTTTCAACTTGAAAATCAGAAATTGCAATTCAGTACAAAAGGACAAGGAAAGTTTCTCGACCTTAGCTTGATCTCTTTGTGTATTTACCTTCTTAAAATTTTCGGGCTTAATTTTATAGTAAAGTCTGCGGTTTACTCTGACTCCTCCTCTACACTCAGGATGTCCCCAGCTCTATTAGACATATGAAGAAACAAAATACAGGATTTGCACTAGTGATCCCAGTAAAATGGCCAGTAAATGTCGTGATATGTTCGGAAATAGTCGTCGCACGTGAACGTCTCACAAGTTCCTCCCTGGATGGGCCTTAGGGCAACGAGCACTGGGGGTTACACAACTACGGATAGATACGCAATACCCGGGGGGTTCCGAATGAGGAAGTTGTCTTACTTGACATCTCCTAGGACTATGGATATCATGAGAATTTTCCCCTCGATGAAAAGATAAACTGATATGAGTAAACAGACGAAAATCAACGTGGAGTGCATCCACGTTGATTTTCGCCCATGGAGGAATTCAAAACAGCCAGTTTTTTTGCGACATGTAAAGGCTTGTGCGTTAGTGCTAATCGGGGGTGTCCTATTAAATTAAAGAAAAAATAATCTTTTATTAAAAACTGAGCAATGCTGAAAGTGGTCATTAAACTCACTATTGTGCACAATTTTTAGCATGGAGTCAATCCTGAAATTGCGAACGAAAAATCTGTTGTTTCATACTACATTTTGTAGCGCAGCAATGAAGATTTCGTACTTAGAAGGTGTTTTTTTTTTAGTGAATTGATAATTGACCATTTAGTAAAATTTGTTTATATTGAGTACAATGACCTTAAACGTAGGCATTATCAATAGTTTTAATTTAGGCATATTCAATTAAAATATTCTAAAAGGAGTAAAAACGATGACGAATTAAGTCTACGAAATAGCCTTTCAAATTGACTAACCTAAGCGTAGGTATTCGCATCTAATTGATTTTTTTGTAGAAAAACCACGGTGCCTCCTTTTTAGTACTATTATAATATGACCAGTTACCACTTTAGGTAAAAATGTGACTCATCACGTAGAGTTCAACATAGAATAAGAAATTACAATACTGGGAATTTTACCTTTGAGTATTTACTTCTTTAAAATCTTTCTTGGTGATATTGCCTCAGTGACGGCCCCCGAGAAGGTATCCTTATCTACCCACAACTGAGTGCCCAGTGCGAGATTTTATTTACTCTTACACGAATTCGATCGCGTAAGAGTAAGCGCAGATTTGTATGGAATTGAAGTAGCGTCATCTAGCGGTGAATCGATGACGCTCCTTCAATTTCATGCAAATCTGCGTTTATTCTTACGCGATCGCGATCGAAAATCGCGATCGGAAATCTCGCACTATGCACTCTGGTGCTATGTGTGTTCGCGTTTTAGTGTTTTTTTTATGTAATAAAAGTGGCAAACAAGCATGCAGTTCACATTGATGTTAAGTGATGACTGCAGCCTATAGTCACCAACACCATTGGTTAGCGCATCTGCATTTTCACCTCTGGTCTTTTTGGATTGTTCTTCTTCTTGATTGACTTCTCATTTGGACCAGAGGTCAAAATGCAGATGCGCTACCACTCTTGAGGCTTAAGGTGTTATGCCTCTGAGCCGGAAATTACAGGGCCGTACATTACCACCTGACCGGAATACGATAGTGCTGATCACTACCATTTAGTGGCAAGTATATTAAGTAATGCGGTGGTGCCTATGCCCGCGAGCTCCGTCACTGGAGCTCTACCACTAGTAAATGGTGAAGGTAATTTCCCAGAAATAAACCCTAAGCATCATAAATGGCAACGCGTCTGCTTCACTCCTAATCTTAACTCTCATTTGTATCTCCGCAATGTCCTATCGCCGAGGATCGGACTTACAGGAGTCTCCCTTAAGCAATTTCCTAATTATGCTTCAGGCTGTTAGTGACTACTGTTAGTACTATTGCCGTCTCGCGACGAGCCGTCTACGTAGGTACCTAATATTAATACTATTTTTTTTTTATGTTATAAAAGTGGCAAACAAGCATGCAGTTCACATTGATGTTAAGTGATGACTGCAGCCTATAGACACCCACACAATGACCAGAGGTCAAAATGCAGATGCGCTGCCACTCCTGAGGCCTAAGGTGTTATGGCCTCTGTGCCTGATATTACAGGGTCGTACATTACCACCTGACTGGAACACGATAGTGCTGAACACTACCATTTAGCGGCAAGTATATTAGGTAATGCGGTGGTGCCTACGCCCGCGAGCTCCGTCAGTGGAGCTCTACCACCAGTAAGAAATGGAAAGGAAAGGAAAGAAACATCTATTTGACACAACAACAAGACACATACTTAAAACAGACATAAAACCTACCTAACAAAAAACACAGTTTCTCATAAAAAGCGTTTGTTTATGTCTTATTTTATCTAGAAGTAATAGTATTCATGCTTACATCAGATTGTCGAATTTTTCTATCACATTCTAATACATCTCCTTAGGGCGGCTGTAACATCTATTGTCAATATTGCTAGTTATGCAACGATACGTTTCAGTATATTAAATATCGTTCTGTTTTTATTTACCATCAATATGAACTAGATTTGTAATTTTGAATTAATCAGCAAACAATGTTTGATGTAACCTTGGATTTTGATGTGTAACGTAGGACACGATAAAGAATTAACGATGTCTCACATTTTGACCTTAAACTTTGTGTTTTCCTCAAAGCAATTTGTGTTTAATGTCTAATTCTAGAATTCCTTTGTTTGAAAAAGATAAGATTAAATATACATCTGCTTGTGGAAATAATCGATTCGACAAGAAGATGTATGTAGACGATTTAAATTAAACAGAACATCATGTTTAATAATTTCAATCGAAAGTCCACTGTTGGACAAAAGCCTCCCCATAGATGCTCCATTGCATTCGGAATATAGGTAGGAGGTACCATAAACTTGCGATCATATTATTTTTGGCTTTGTTTACAGGTCAAGTAATAGAATAACTCCTCAACAGTGTTAAAAAAAATGTGTACATAAATAGAAGAAAAATTTAATGAATGTTGTCTTTGCTATGGCAATTAGGATTAACATGCGTCAAAGGTAAAGATCATAGTCATCATCTCGACAACAAACCAGTATTAACATGCATATCACTCACTCGTATAAATAAACCTGTTGAGTAGGAAACATTATGTATGCAGGCAAATAAGTTTTGCATAGAAACGTAACCCATGAATATACAACTGCAATTGTCACTGGCTATTGACGTTTATGTTGGTTCTGGGGTGCGACCGCCTATCGACATTGCTATTGTCGTTTTCATTGCTGTCAAATTTTCATGTCGATTTGTAGCTCCTTTAAAAGCAGTAGTGATAATCTGATTGTTTTTCTTGATTTAGTAGGTGAGAAACAAGCGATAGTGGTAGATTATTTCGATTATTGTTAAAGTAAAAATCGACATGAAAATTTGACAGCAAAGACGACGACAATAGCAATGTCGATAGGCGGTCGCACCACTGGTAGGTGTTACTGATTTAAACTACAATGATAATGTGTTATGCTAGTGTACCTACTCGTATTACACATGATGATCGTTATTACATTATACCTTCGTAAACTAAAACTATGTAAGTGCAAGTTTAAAAAGAATTTACTTAGTTTATTTTACAATTGTTTCGAACCATTCATAATGTTTAACGAACTTAGAACACGAAAGTACATATATCTCATTATGCAACTTTAAAGGAAGTTAAAGAGCCCTACAAGGCCATGTAATAAAAAAAATAAAAATCTAACTAATCAGTAAAATATATGCGTAGTCATACATAAAATAATGCATGTCGAATTGATAACCTCTATTGTTTGTCGTCGGTTGAAATGTGAAACAGAAATTCGATAGTCGGGTGTGAACTTCGGTAGCGTAGTAGGTGGAATGACTTCGCTAGCAATCCAGTGGTCGCGGGTTCAAGTCTCGTCCAAAGTATTTTTTTTAATTATAAAATATTTCGCTTGCAGGTGTTATTGCAAATTATCATATATCATCATCATAGCCATAACCTTCGATATCAAAAATACTATTTACCTCTACCTATACGCAGTGCAGTCATTGAGTCATGGTCGTTGTATTTCTCAATGAACCTTAATTAATTAAATTCGATTAAAATGCGTAATGAACTCTGGACCGGGACGCCTCGGTGTATAAACACTGCGTATTAGTCACAGCGCGTAGGCTTGCGGCTAGAATGCGGAAATAACCGGACGTTTTGTGTAGACTTTACTGCCTACACAGGTTTATTTTTATGAAATTAATTACTAATCTATGTGCCAACTTACCTATATCTATATATATTAATATCAATTGCTGTTCGTTAGTTTCGTTAAAACTCGAGAATGGCTCTACCGATTTGGTTAACTTTAGTTTTGAATTATTTCTGAAAGCTCAGGTAAGGTTTAAAAGGTAAGAAAATATGAAAAAATTGTCAGGAAATAGAAAAACACAATTTCATTTTTCCATACAAATAGTCCGTATGTATCAAACCTTTGACACATTATTTCATTCTGAGGCAATACGAAATTCGCCGGGTCAGCTAGTTTTCAATAAATATTTTTATATGTATAGTTCAAAACGTTATTTCTTAAATCGCCATACCAGAAATATAGTATTGTTCATCGCTTTACGTTTTTGCTCAGTCTTAAGTCATAATAATGGCTATACATACCAAAGCCAATTATCTGTCTAGGTAGTTTTTATCATATGTTTTTATTAAGTTCCATTATCATTATTACGTTATTTCCTATTTTTCATAGTTTGCTAGTGGCAGAGCTCGAGTGAAGCAATTCGTGTGCATAGAACTACTACTACTACTTTTACTGGTGGTAGAGTTCCAGTGACGGAGCTCGCGGGCGTAGGCACCACCGCATTACCTAATATACTTGCCGCTAAATGGTAGTGTTCAGCACTATAGTGTTCCGGTCAGGTGGTAATGAACGGCCCTGTAATTTCAGGCACAGAGGCATATCACCTAATGCCTCAGAAGTGGCAGCGCATCTGCATTTTGACCTCTGGTCATTGTGTGGGTGTCTATAGGCTGCAGTCATCACTTAACATCAATATGAACTGCATGCTTGTTTGCCACTTTCATTACATAAAAAAAAAAAAAAAAAATAAAACACCGCATTACTTAATCGTCATACCGATGGTAAGCGTGGTAACGATGCGGCTCACCGCGTTGCGGTCGAATGGTATATAATACAGTCATTACCAAAATTAGCCAAATCGGTCCAGCAGTTCTTGAGTTTTAGCGAGACTAACGAACAGCAATTGATTTTTATATATTTAAAAAGATAAAGATAATATCCACTCATTTTCATACCTACGCATTACATATTCTCTGCCTACGCTTCAAAATATACCGAATATTATATTATATTACTAGCTGTGCCCGCGACTTCGTCTACGTGAGAAAAAATATGATTGTTCAGTATCTACCCGGACGAAGTCGTGGGCGCAGCTAGTATGAAAGTAGCGTAAGTTACTCCTTATCACATCAGCTATCTTCCAGTGAAAGTCCCGTCAAAATCGGTCAAGCCGTTCCCAAGATTAGCCCCGCCAAACGGACAGACAGACAGACAAACAAAAATTGAAAAAAATGTTGTTTTGGTATATGTACCGTGTATACATACATATGCGTTTAGTAAAAAGCGGTTATTTTAATATTACAAACAGACACTCCAATTTTATTTACTTGTATCTATTTAGATTTATTATGGAAGCTACAATACAACATAGGTAGGACCCGTTTTTACCTTTTAGGTACGAAACTCCCTAAAAGATACAGAATAGCTTAAAATATTCGATACGATTCTTTAAATTGACATAACTTTTTTATTTCTGAACCGATTCACATGAAACAAACACTAAATGTTAAGTGAAACTTACCACAATATATTAGTGAAAACCGCAATCGAATAAGCCGTTTCTGATATTAGCGTGCACAAACATACAGACAAACAGACATTTTTCCGGAATAAAAAGTACTCAGTGTTGTGCGCCAAAGGTCAAAATATAATTATACCAAGTTTCATCGTAATCGGACCAGTATATTTTGTGTGATGCTTGAACAAACAGACAGACAGACAAAAAAAAAATCTAATCACGTATTTGTGTTCGGTATCGATCTAGTAACATCACCTGGTATTTATTTTTTCAATATTTTTAATGTACAGAATGTACACTTCTACAGATTTATTATAAGTATAGATATTAATATAAAGAATATTGTGTCAAATTATTCTTTAGTTAAGTATTAGACAGCGTTTGATCTATTTAATTACTATTTTAGACAGCTTTTACAAGGGTATTACAACACAAACATAACCTTTTACAACCAGTAAAATATATCGTCTCGAAGACTCTTTGCGCTTGGTACACGCGTATTTTAAAACAAAAACCAATCCAAGGTCATCGCTTTCCATTTCGAGCGGTCTCATATCGACATTTAGCATATACCTTTCATCGACCACCCTTAATGCATGTTGATACAGTCGAAAATGGTGTAGCTACGTAATTTGCTTAACAAGGTGGGCTGAAAACCGGCTGCCAAATGTCAAAGAAGTCACATTGACAGGACCTTTGATTCTCGGGAAGGGATCGACAAAAAGGTTGTTTGGATGGACGTTTTGGTATGCGCAGCCTTAATTGAAAATAGGGATGGTGAACGTGAACATAACCCTTAAAGATAGTATCGGATATCCGATATGATATTTAGGTAGGTATATTTTTAACGTGTGATCGACTTCCTTCTTGTTTAACTAATTTATTACATATCTAGCAGGAAGAAAGACGTGTCCCTTATTTTTTTTCTAGTATCTTAAAAATACAACAAAAAATTAAATATTAATAATTTTTTGTTGTATTTTTGGGATTTTAGACCACTGATTATAAAAAAAATATTTTTATTTATTTTTTTTTATTGTCATTTATTGTTTGGTAGGTATAGATAGGTATAAATAGGTAGGTATATCCCAGATTCGATGGACTCCCGAAACAGTAATACTAACTTCAATTGAAATTGTACGATGTAGGTAATTGGAGAAACAATCAGAACAATCAACAAATTTTAAATAATTACATCCACACTAAAATCTATCGGATACTCAAAATATTTTGGGTATGCAAATAAATTACACCAGTTTAAAGCTTAGACAACGACCAAATAATGAAAATATCATCGATGTGAGCTGTATGTTTTATTGCCATTACATGACATAAAAAACTACCAAGCGAAAAAAGAAAATTTCAGGATCGTCACTAACAAGCTAAACGAAATGATAAGAATGTGTTTATTACTTTATTTCAGTACACTTTATTTCAGGACATTGCTTTCTGTACTGTCACTCTTTTACGAAATAAATTGATATGAGCTAATAGTCGTGACAAAATAAACTTTGCGAATACATAGACACAAAGCCGTTCATTTAGAGACACTCGGTGTATACACAGTTTACAGTGTCGCAGTCCAATTAATCTTCTAACTAAAGACTGTTTATGCAGCCCGGTACACATTGGCTTTGATACGTACGTGTGCACTTCCAGCATGTGCACTTGTGCATGTTCAATGTTCACGGAACTGCGTGAAACATGGCTCTCCGTGACGTACGCGCGTGCCCATCAAGCGGCGTGCCATTATGTTAGTATAAATGTTGCTGCAATTTGTTTTAGTCTGCGTTTGTAGGTAGTTGTAGGTGCGTTAGTAAATGTAGGTTTGTCTACTTCATAACTGCGGACAAACAATAATATTTAAACAGACGACGTAGTTTATAAATGCGGAATTATACATTGTATATATAATTGTATGCGACATAAAAATATGCTTCATTATAATGTGCACACGCAAGAACTCATGTGCACGCATTATGTATCCGATGTGTTCCGATTCAGGAACATCACTAGTTTAAACTGCACTTATAGAGATCATTAAAAATATTTTCAGGTTTATAGATTATTTATTACACAGTAGATTAAATGATGGTTAACTTTTTCTGTTCTCCTTTCTTTCTTATCGCAAAAAGTATTAGGATTGGCTTTCCTGAGATTTTCTTAACTTATTGTATACATTTTTAAATTTTTTTTGTCCTTTCAGATATCGACCGCCTTCAATGCCACCCTCACAAAGGGTCAGTCGCAGAGAAGACGTCATTTAATCGAGGTATTCATCACATTGTTTATTTTAAAAATTGCTCGTTTTGTACGTGAGATATTCAGTACCTAAAGATGATTATTTATGTAGGCTCTAGTTTATAGAGTCGTCTCTCGTTATGTTAATAGTAACAGATGAAAATCTTCTAGAGGCTGCAGGATCACATTGCAACAGTGTGTGTTTTTACTGGTGGTAGACCTCCAGTGTCAGAGCTCGCGTGTGTAGGCACCACTGCATTACCTAATATACAGCCTGCCGCTAAATCGTAGTGTTCAGCACTATCGTGTTCTGGTCAGGTGGTAATGTACGGCCTTATAACACCTTATAGAAGTGGTAACGTATCTGCATTTTGACCTTGGTCTTTGTGTGGATGTCTATAGGTTGTAGTCATCACTTAACATCAATGTGAACTGCATGCTTGTTTGCCACTTCCATTACTAAAAAAAGGGTGCGTGAGTGATAAGGTTCGTGTTTTATGTGCAGCCGTAGGTAGAGGTAGGGTAAGTATGCGTGCGTAGGGTGTGCATACTGTTCGTATAAATCGAAGACAACTGATTTCTTAAAAGAACTATATTTAACATATTAATATGTTATTTCAGTTCATGAATTATGATTATAACTTGATTTTCTAATTAGGGTACTTGAGGGTGTGCGTTATTTCCGTTGCACTTAGGCATAGAAGAGTCATAGGAGGTGTATGAGGACCCAGATATTTAAGGCTCAACGCTTTCTGCCTTCACCCAATGAGAGGCTTTACGTAAAGATACAAAATACTACATGAGTTTAAAATATAAACAAACATGTGTTCAAATATAAATGCTGTATTCGTGTATGTATTTAATATGAACGGTCTTACAATGAGCCCATACTCTTATCTGTGAGACAATCAGGCGGTGTATAAATAGCCGGACACACTTCTGCTAATATATTCCCATTAAATACCACCGCCAACAAGTTTTATCAATTAAAACATTATATTATATCTCGCGATACGCCCTCGGTTTTGCATTGCGCGCATTTATCCAATAAAGCGGCGGGAGATCAACTCGCTGATTGTCATCGCATACTCTATGACTGCAATATTCATTTCTTAACGACACAAACCAAAACAACCCCTATCCCGTCGCGTTAGGGGCGAATAAAAATCACAAAACTCCGCGCTGGACACCGAACAAAACGAACGCGTATGTGGGCCAGGGACAATATAGAACAGGCGGCCATGTTGCTTGTCTATGCGCGAAGATTTATGGCGGGAGCCCGGCCGTAATTCCACTATCTTTAAATATTTTTTTCGTTCGCTAGCGAGCGGCGCGCGGGTTTGCACAGGTGAAAAAGAATTTAGTGTAATTTACTTATGCCATGTTATATTATTTTTAATAACGCGCGTTTTTATTCGCCACAAACTCACAAAGCGAAGGCATAGTGGTTAGCGCAGCAAAAACTAGAATGGCATGTAATTTGTAGGGACCCGTCACACGCATTACCGCGCTGTTAAATTTTTTCCCTAACCATTGCCGCATGTTTAAGCGTAATAAGATTTGATAGGAGGTATGACTGAGTGTTTTGTTTTTAAAACACGATAAAAAATAAAGTCGTCTTTCATTTGCAACTTATCACAGCTAAAGGTTGACATTTTTAATTAAAAATCGATGGATCTGGTTTATTGTACAATTCATTGTAGGCAAGTATGTATGTTTTATTCGTTTTTAATGGGAGAAGGCATTAATCTGTCTGCCTACACATTATATCGATAAACTTTTATTTTGAATACAAGTAGCATCTACTTAATTTTATTTCACACAATTATAATCTTATATACGGGTATGTATACGTAATTTACACGTATTTTGCAAGTGATGTAGAATTGCAGATTAGAGAACTGGTACATTTTTGCAATGTCTTAGGCATCTTATTCCTAAGACATTGCAAAAATGTACCAATTCTCTAATAAAGAATGTACCAATTCTCTAATAAAGAATGTACCAATTCTTTAATCTGCAAATTCAAATAGAAAATTTGCACCGATCGGACTCGTTTTATTGCATTTGAAATAATTTGATAGATTAACACATTTATATCAAGTACGAAGTCACAACTTACAGTGTTTTTGGTCCTTCGAGCCGGATTTAACATATAATTTTAAGCAGGTGCTCGAGGGTGTAATTTTAAGCGTATTTCATAATCTATGTCCCTAAAAAGTACCATCAAGGCAGATAGATAAGGTAGGAAGCTTGAAGTGTTTTTTTTTTAAATCATTATTCGCTCTCTTGTTCGGTCAGATTATCATATAGGTATAGCTTGGTAACTTTGACTCAGATGTGAAATGCGTTAAATGTGCCAGTGCCAACCAACACATCTGCATTAGACATCTGGGTTTTAGTTAGCTGTGTTCGTTTATTTTCGGTTTGGTAAATAAGAGATAGAGTAATTTAAATTACAGACGGTGTTTGGCAGAGATTTCACGACACCTTAGGACATCTTGTAAAAATCCTTTTATATTCTCTTTTTTATCCCAAAGGTAGTGTTTAGCACTATCTTGTTCCGATTAGATAGTTTCCCACCTTCGTTTGAAAAAATCGTTATCTCATCGATACAATTATCTTACCGTGTAAAAACGGAAAGAAACTTCTTTCAACTGGTGGTAGAGCTCCAATGACGGAGCTCGCGGGAGTAGGCACCACCGCATTACTTAATATCCTTGCCGCTAAATGGTAGTGTTCAGCACTATCGTGTTCCGGTCAGGTGGTAATATACGGTCCTGTAATTTCCGGCACAGAGGCATAACAACTTAGGTCTCAGGAGTGGTAACGCATCTGCATTTTGACCTCGGTCTTTGTGTGGGTGTCTATAGGCTGCAGTCATCACTTAACATCAATGTGAACTGCATGCTTGTTTGCCACTTCCATAATTCAAAAAAAAAGAAAGAAACATCTCAGAACCCAAAAGAAAGATCGCGTGCACCCAAAAAATTCGTTGCGTGCGAAGCGCCGGCCCGATATCCGATAATTCAACGTCACATTGTAATCACATATCGTAACACATGTAATAATGCTCTGTAATTCCGGTAATTGGTCTGTGAGGTGTTTCACTTTTGACAGTAATCGCTGAGCAGTGTGACCGTGTCATAATTGAGGAATCGAGAGGAAAGATTATGGTCACGAAGTTGGGTGTTTTTAATGGGCATCGTATTATGATTTTACTTTTTAGTTCCAGTGGCGGTACTCGAGGCGTAAGCACCACGGAATTACTCTGTATTATATGTAATACTAGTCGCTCACCCCGGCTTCGCACGGGTGCAATGTTGCCTACAGTACTACTACTAATACGGTACTGAAAATACAGCCTTATGGGTTGAATTTCGCAAAATTCCCAGTCTTGCGCTTTAGGTTGGCCTACGTCATAAAAATAATCCTTATCATATTTTAATTTTCACAATAACACATGCGAAAACTTTAGAAAATAAAGAAAAAAGGAAAAAAATTGACTTCGGGCAGGACATGCGACATTAGGATAACCAGAACAGCCTCTTCACCACTAAGCTACCGAAGTCCCACACCGAAATCCTTATGTATTTTGAGACTCTGAACACTTGCATAAATAAAATTTGAAACTTGTAGGTATTACCTCAGATTTCGTGTAAAGTGAGTGACTTAACAAGTAATTTCTTAAGTGAAAAGTATGATAGTTATTAATAGGCCATAAAAAAAAAATTAAACTTGCAGGTAAGACCTCAGATTTCGTGTAAATTGAGTCCTAAAAGTCGATATAATAAATACTTACTATAAAACCTACGAGTATATAAGTGCAAAATAAGTATATGTTAAACTAAACACAAATAAAATATATAAGTACTTGAATAACAGCAAATTACAAGGCCGATTTCAAGTAAAGTGAGTGACTTTATACGAAATCTGAGGATATACCTGCAAGTTTCAAATTTTATTTATGGCCTAGTAATAACTGTCACACTTTTCACTTAAGAAATTACTATTATATGGAACAACTCGTATTAATTTATTTTATTTTTAAAGAAAAATGGAAAGAAAAATTTGACTTCAGGCGAGACTCGAACTCGCGACCTACTGGGAATCTAGTCCAGCCGCTCTTCCAATTGAGCTACTGAAGCCCTGCCCGATTTGTGAAATCTTTCTTTCACATCTATTGCATTGCTTTATGGTAGCAGTAGCGCCATCTATTACCAACTATGCTAGTTAGGCTAGTTTTTCTTTAAAAATAAAATATATTTCACAAGCATGTGTTAATGCGAAATAATATAAAACAATCGTATTAATTTGTTCCACTGTTGTGGTAAAAGTGTGCTCTATTTCAGTGCCGGATAAAGCCGGTGCGGGGCCCGTAGCAAATGTGACCATGGGGCCCTAGAGTTACATTGCCTACTGAAATTTAGGATGTAAATAAAACAACATTTACGAAAAGGAATCGAAAACAAATTTAGGGGATTCCCCCTGTAAGTATTGTGGTATTGCCAACTTGCAACATAATAATATAGGTACCTATATAATCAGTGGTCAACGCTCCCTTTGAGAATAGCTAAGGTGTATTACATATTTGTGTTTTTTTTTGGGCACAGGCACGGGGCCCCCAATTGCGCGGGGCCCGTAGTATTTGCTACTCCTGCTATATGGCTAATCCGGCACTGCTCTATTTACTGAACTGTTATAACATATATATCCGTGAATGTTTATACGCACAAATAATACACGTTTGCTTTTAGTAATAGCACAACTGAAATAGCATTAAAAACGTCGTTGTTTTATATTTGTAGAAGTAAAAATAAGAACTCATGGAACCGGTTCAAAAAGGCTTTTATTCTGTGAGCCTTGAAGTTAACTCGATTATTATAATGGTGCTAATTGGAATTGACTGTTTGTTTAAGTCGGCAATGAACGGGTTACCGTTATTCTTTGCTATGCAATGCAATCAATTGTGTTGAACTTATAATTTCTTGTTTTATTTCTAGGTGTTTTTTTTTTATAAGATAAAAGTGGCAAACAAGCATGCAGTTCACATTGATGTCTGCACAGTGATGACTGCAGCCTATAGACAACCACACAATGACCAGAGGTCAAAATGCAGATGCGCTGCCATTCCTGAGACATTAGGTGTTATGCCTCTGTGCCGGAAATTACAGGGACGTAAATTACCACCTGACCGGAACACGATAGTGATGAACACTACCATTTAGCGGCAAGTATATTAGGTAATGTTCTGGTGGTTTGTAAAGTTCTGAATAAGCTAAGGGAATATACATCTTAATCGATTGAATAATTTCAAAATGCAGAGGCGTTGGCAACCCTAATTAGTTATTATTACCACCTTACGGGTGGTAGAGCTCCAGTGACGGAGCTCGCGGGCGTAGGCATTATCGCATTACCTAATATACTTGCCGCTAAATGGTAGTGTTCAGCACTATCGCGTTCAGGTCAGGTGGTAATGTACGGCCCTGTAATGCCCGGCACAGAGGCATAATTAGCAGGCCACTACTACTACGCGCGAGGTCCTGGGTTCGATTCCCGGGTTGGGCTATCAGAGATAATGGTTTAAAATCCTTTATCTCTGGTTCTATTGGGATTTTTACATTTTCTGGAAGTTTCCTAGTACCTCGGGTCGTAGTAATGTGCTCGGATATAGCAACAGGCTGCTTGGACCAAAACATGTATGCTTGAATGCATGCATTTACCTCTGCCTACCCCTTTGGGGATTACAGGCGTGAAGTTACGTTATTTTAATCGAACGCAAGTATCTCACAGACTACTTAGATAATACTGTGCCCACGTTCTCGAATTCCTCTTGTACAACTATTCAAAGCTACTTTTTGACAAACTGGCCTTGAGTTATGCATTTATCAAGTTTGAAAGTAGTTATCTGTCATTTAACGCCTATTGTGAAAGGGATAGGTAGAGGCTTAAGGGTGAGATTATTTTTCAAAGCAAATCAATAAATGTGACGGAGCTCGCGGGCGTAGACACAACCGAATTACCTAATATACTTGCCGCTAAATAGTAGTGCTCAGCACTATCGTGTTCCGGTCAGGTGGTAATATACGGTCCTGTAATTTCCGGCACAGAGGCATAAGTAGCAAGCCACTACTAGGCTGCAGTTATCACTTAACATCAATGAGATCTGCATGCTAGTTAGCCACTTTCATAACATAAAAAAAATGACTACTATAATAATTGACTTCTTTGGTAGTCAAATGGTAGCAGGCCACTACTGCTACGCTGAAGGTCCTGGATTCGATTCCCGGGTCGGGGCTATCAGAGATAATGGCTTAAAATCCTCTAACCTCTACCCCTTCAGGAATTACAGGCGTGAAGTTACGTTATTTTAATCGAACACAAGTATCTCACAGACTACTTAGATAATACTGTGCCCACGTTCTCGAATTCCTCTTGTACAACTATTCAAAGCTACTTTTTGACAAACTGGCCTTGAGTTATGCATTTATCAAGTTTGAAAGTAGTTATCTGTCATTTAACGCCTATTGTGAATAGGTAGAGGCTTATAGGTCAGATTCTTTTTCATATCAAATCAATAAGTTGATTTATAAATAGCTGTGCCCGCGACTTCATCCGCGTGAGAATTTTTGATTGTTCGGTATCTACCCGGACGATTTCGTGGGCACAGCTAAAAGCCTAAGTTACTCCTTATTACATAAGCTATCTGCCAGTGAAAGTCCCGTAAAAATCGGTCCAGCTGTTCCCAAGATTAGCCGGAACAGACAGACAGATAAAATAGTAAATATGTAGTTATGTTGTTTTGGTATATGTACCGTGTAAGTATACATACATAGGCATTTAGTAAGAAGTGGTTATTTTTATATTACAAACAGACACTCCTCATTTTATTTATTTGTGTAGATAGATGTATAGATATAGATTGTCATGTATATTTCATTGCCTTGTAATTTCCGGCACAGAGGCATAACACCTTAAGACTTAGGAGTGGTAACGCATCTGCATTTTGACCTTGGTCTTTGTGTGGGTGCCTATAGGCTGCAGTTACCACTTAACATCAATGTGAACTGCATGCTAGTTTGCCAAGTTTTAGTTTGAATTTTACAAACCACCTAGATATACAAAAAATATATATATGTTCAACAACTGGAGCTCTACCACCAATACGTAAATATCGCAATAGATATACTATCTGCGTGTCATTTCCTTTGTTTACTTGCTTACTCCTTTAACTTAGTCTAACAATGTATGATCATGTATGATGTTTCTCGTTGTTCTGTGAATCACAAGGCAATATACATATATAAATCAATCAAAGAATCAATATAATCAATTGGAAGAGCGGCTGGACTAGATTCCCAGTAGGCCGCGAGTTCGAGTCTCGCCTGAAGTCAAATTTTTCTTTCCATTTTTCTTTAAATAAAATATATTTCACAAGCATGTGTTAATGCGAAATAATATAAAACAATAAATATATAAAGTCGACTGGGTGTGGCGATTGTGTCACCGGCCGCTGTCGCTTACGTAATCTGCAGCGAAATATAACTTTGCTTGCTATAAACTTGTTTTGTTTTTAGGAAAAAGGTGTCTGTGATCAAGAATATTAAGTCAATGATATAAATGTTATAATATTCTAGCTAATTTAGCCAATTTGTAGTTTTTTTATATTACTAGCTGACCCGGGAATTCGTATTGCCTCACAATGAAATAATGTGTCAAAGCTTTGATAGATACGGAATATTAGTATGGAAAAACTAAAATTGTGGTTTTTACTATTTCCCTTTCAATTTCTTCATATTTTCTTACGTAAAAGGTACCATCAAACCATCCCTGGACTTCCAAAAATCATTCAAAACCAAAATTAGCCAAATCAAAATAGTCCAGCCGTGCTCGAGACTTAGCAAGACTAACGAACAGCAATTGATTTTTATATACATAGATTTTTTGTAACTAATAGAGAAAAGTAATGATAAAGAAAGCCATTCATGAAGACAACGATGGAAACACAACAAAAAGTAAAAAAAAACTCGCCACGGAACAAAGTTTATTGACGCTAGCTCTATCAGTCCCTGTCCGGTGTTCGTCAGTATTGATACACGATATGTTTGTTTGAGTCCACGACCATGTCTGAGATAATATGGCACAGGTATGCAAGGTTGCCAATGCTTTAACTTCATGTTCCCCAAAAACTTAAATCAAATTCTTCGAATCGGGAAAGGAGATGTTGCGAGCTCGGCTCTGGTTCGTACACGTCCTCAAAAAATGGGTAAATTAAAGAAGAATCCCAAAAAAAATACAGTTAATTTATTCAAGAATATATTTTAGAGTTACAACCACATTTAATTCAAACGATTTTATCATTTTCAAATATGTTAAACATGGCGGCGATACAGCCGACACTTGGGATCAATCGATTTTGATAGAATTTAGAAATTATTACTTTTTTCTCTAAGTTCTATAATCAAAATACAATTTAAAAAATGAAAATGTCAAAATGACATCGCCCGCCATATTCGCCATGTTAGTTTTGAGTTGCAATTCTAACTGCAAATTATGTTTTGTAACTGCAAACAAAGCTAAATAAGTGAAAATATGCAGTAAAAAACGTTTTTATATTGATTTTGCCTGTTTAATGATATTGTGTACAATACATGGCCGGAGGTCCATACATTTTTGCAACATCTCCTTTAATATTTATAAGTTTATTTTGATAAGCGCGAGCAAAACTAAAAAGAATTTAGAGCTGTGAGCTCTTAAAATTAAAATTACAACTTTAGGACCAACACTAAAATACAACTTAAGTACTTATACATTTTATTTGTGTTTAGTTTTACATGTACTTATTTGCACTTATATAGGTTTTATAGTAAGTATTTATTATATCGACTTTTAGGACTGATATCCGTGTCCCACCGAGTAGTTTCCAGTTGAAAACCAGCGTCAGGCTTCGACTTGACATAATGCTGAACTGGGAACTATTTGGTGCAGCCGTAGGATCTTGTTTCTTATTTTCTGCTTTAACTAGGTACTATTTTAAATAGGTCTAAGTTATATTTTATTTTTAAAGAAAAATGGAAAGAAAAATTTGACTTCAGGCGAGACTCGAACTCGCGACCTACTGGGAATCTAGTCCAGCCGCTCTTCCAATTGAGGTCTAAGTTATTTTTTTTTGTCATCCCTTTTTAAATGTTTTTTTTTTGTGTAACGTATTTGTATTGTAAATGTTTATTTTTTTTGTTCTATTGTTTTTTTTATTAATGCAGTACCTGATATTGGTATGGGGGCTGCACCAATAAATTTTTTTTCTTCTTTTTTTCTTTTTTTCTCCTTCAACTTAAGGTTGAGTTGACAAATAAAAAAATCCCCACATTTTCTCCACTTAATGCCAATCCCCAATACTTACCCAATCAGCTTGAAATTCACCCCAATTTGGGGAATTCTCCACTAATTGGCAACCCTACTGGTATGAGTATGGACTTAGCAGCGTACGCCCGTTGAACTCTTTTTTATGAACACTAATTTGGGACTATGTGGATCGGTATAATCTTACAGCTATTATAATGAAATGTGAAAGTATGGATGTTTGTTTGTCGCTCAATCATGCTAAAGTGACTAGACGGGTAGTACACAGGTAGAGTAGGTATATACGGCTGTAACACATAGGTCTTTTTATTAAGGATTGGTTGGACGAAAACATTTGTTAAAGTTAAAGTTTTTGTAAAATTTTACATCCTTCTCTAATTAAAAAAAAAACAGTTTTATTATACTGTTATTCTGTAACAGTATAATAAAACTGTTTTTTTTTAATTTAAAATTTGGATGTAAAATCTTGCTTTAACAATAACTTTGACAAATATTTTGATGCAACCGAAGCCTGAGTAAGCTGCAAAGCCGGGGCGTACCGCTAGTTGTTAATATTTGTTGAATGAATACAATTGTCTGTTTAAACATTTTCCTCTTTATTCATAAACGTATCTAATGTACGTAGATACGTTTTAGCTATAGAATGCTTTGTCTTTGTCAGTTGCATTGTCAAATGTGCAGGATATAAAGACAAAGGAGAGATTAGCAACACTTTACCTAAAATACGTTTATAGTGTTTAAGGGGGTTAATGTATAACTGACGTCTTAAGTTATTTATATAATACTGAGACTTTAATGAAAATTACACCATTTTTTAAAAATAACGAATTAAATTATAATTGTTTGCTTAAAATAAGAATTGAAACAAGTCATAAGTGCTCGTATCCTGTTTGGAGACATTGCGAAGCGATTGGTCGACACTTCCCGTCACCAGGGCTGGCCAATATTTCGGTCAGAGAATAAGCATTGCCATTCTTTTTTTTTAATTTATTCATGACCATAGATACAAAGTCTTTCAGTTGTATACATATTGAATTTCACATTTCTTTAAATTAATGAATATCCATATGGAAGATGACGATGAATAAATGCTTCCATGAGGAATATGATGAGATGATGGGATGGCTCCAGTAAAGCGATGGGGACTTTACTAGGAGTTTTATGATGTTTTGGAGGCAATACGAAACATCACTTTTCACTTCATAATATCACTTTCTTACACTCGTGAACATTATCGAATGCTTTATGACAAAAATCCCACCATTTTTACACATAAAAACGCGACTATACACAAATTTCGAAAATAATATCACGCAGCATTGCCATTCAACGTGGCAATGTTTCCAGCCTTCTGGGAATTTTTCCGCAGAACGACGGCGATGTGGACTTTTTTTGATGCTTGTAATTAACTGCTTTATATATTTATTAATTTTAAGATAGTTTGTTTTTTTTTTTTATGTTATAAAAGTGGCAAACAAGCGTGCAGTTCACATTGATGTTAAGTGATGACTGCAGCCTATAGACACCCACACAATGACTAGAGGTCAAAATGCAAATGCGCTGCCACTCCTGAGGCATTAGGTGTTATGCCTCTGTGCCGGAAATTACAGAGCCGTACATTACCACCTGACCGGAACACGATAGTGCTGAACACTACCATTTAACGGCAAGTATATTAGGTAATGTGGTGGTGGCCTGCGCCCGCGAGCTCCGTCACAGGAGCTCTACCACCAGTAATTTAATGTTTTTTATAAATAAATATTTGCTACATAGATTTGCTTAGATATTAAAACATAAATCATAATTATATGTAGCTAATATACTTACTCATTATGTAGTCATTAGTATTGAAATTATAATAAACAAAATATGAGGCAGAGCTCGAAGGTGTACGCCGCATTACCCAATCCAAGTATTTTTTTTTGTGTAATAAAAGTGGCAAACAAGTATGCAGGTCACATTGATGTTAAGGCCGCAGTCATCACTTAACATCCATGTGAATTGCATGAATGTCGTACACATACTGTTTTGTTAAACTTGAGATGATTTTAATCTGAATTTTACATATTTTTAACAAATCAAATAAATCTATCTTAAAATCGGTCTTACACAAATCTTCAAGATGATCAAATGAAGGATATGCGTACATCTGCGCAGCCTTAAACAAATGAACTTGAGGTCAAGCGTGAAGTGTATAATTAAACCGCTCTCTGAGGTTTAGAATTAATTAATCATAATTTTCAACAGGTTTTTGTGATAAACAATCAACACATGACAGGTTATTCTATTTTTTAACGTAACGTAACTTCACGCCTGTAATCCCCGAAGGGGTAGGCAGAGGTAAATGCATATATTCAAGCATACATGCAAACACCCACAATTCGCCGGTTACGTTTTTGGCCCATGTAACAGGTGGCGAGCCTGTTGACATCTCCGGGCACATTACCAAACTTCGAGGTACTGGGAAATTTCCAAAAAATGGAAAAATCCCAATAGAACCCGAATAATGGACTTTACACCATTATCTCTTATAACTCCCTACCCGGGAATCGAACCCAGGACCTCGGCGTAGTAATTAGAAATATTATCTAGGGAACCTAAAGAATATTTTCTGGTACGTAAATTATTTTTAAATCACCGGAATAAAAATCGTCTTTCCTAACAACAGTAGAAGCACTCCATACTAAAGTTCAATTTCAAACTTTTTATTCCGGATAGTTAAAATTATTTTAAGTATCAGGAAATGTTGTTTAGGTTCACTGGATAATATTTCCATGCTGTTTTACCGTGTACCTTTTTTATTTTTTTCTGTACAAATCTTGCTATGATCCTTTCTAGTTAAACAAAACCCACTCTGAAATTCCCATAGCATTATTTCTGCGAACCGTAATAAAACTAAGCAAACAATCGGAGGCTTTTTTCACAAAATGGCGTCACCGGTGAATCAGTTTCCGGTGGATGTATTCAAGTGGATTTGGCTTGACCTTCGGATAGACGTTAGTTTACTTCTTTAGTTATATATTGAATGTATCTTTAAATTGAAACTTATTGTGTGGCTCGCCCCGGTTTTGAACGGGTGTTTGGCAATAATAGATTCATGTTGCGAAAAGGTCAATAGCAAAAAAATAATTCCTGAAATGATTTGATGATATTTTTTTTTACTGGTGGTAGAGCTCCAGTGACGGAGCTCGCGGGCGTAGGCACCACCGCATTACCTAATATACTTGCCGTTAAATGGTAGTGTTCAGCACTATCGTGTTCCGGTCAGGTGGTAATGTACGGCTCTGTAATTTCCGGCACAGAGGCATAACACCTAATGCCTCAGGAGTAGCAACGCATTTGCATTTTGACCTCTGGTCATTGTGTGGGTGTCTATAGGCTGCAGTCATCACTTAACATCAATGTGAACTGCACGCATGTTTGCCACTTTTATAACATAAAAAAAAAAAAAATTTTTTAATGTTTATCTGTACTGATACGATGCGCACTGGTGAACGCAACCACTACGGGCTGCCAGACTACCTGTAAGACATCCGGGAGAGTTAGAGAGATGGCATAATTTAAAAACTGGCCTTCCTGAAATTCTCTCTCGAAAACGAAAGCTCTCATACCAAAATAATCTCTTTTTTATACAAAACACAAACTCTTTTAGGTTTCGCTGTATTCAAGCAATGAATAATATTGGCCCCATCATCATTTTTTTCTTTATTTAATTTTACATGGCAAGTGTCGGTTACATGCCGCGAAACATGCAATTTGTTCGATATCGACTTGTCACTGTTCTGATATACGGCCGCTTTTTTCATTCAATTCGCTAAACTCGATGTGTTGTATGGACATAGATTAATTACACTGCAGAGAATGTATTTGCTATTACATTGGATAAGCGCCACACCGCGGACACTCTGCTAAAATTCTACACAAACGCTTATTCTAAGCGTTTGTCGTGGTATTTTAGCCGAGTTTACCTACTACACAGACATCAATCAGGACGTGTTTTACACGCACACACACAGTTGCTTGCTCGCAACCTCAGTACACGAGGCTGGTACTCAAGAGGAGGTGCGGGCATCATACAAATATGAGCATTAATTTGTGGCCAATAGTAATGTGTGCGAGCAGTTTGTTTAGTTTTTGTTATGCCCATATGACCTTAATTCAACAAATTTAATAATTTCAGCCTTAAAATTTGTGGTATAATTAACCTATCACTCATAAACACTAGGTTTTTATCAATCGTTAATTGGTATCTTAATTTATAATAATGTGTTAAATTATCAGGGATATTTTTCACATCGGGCCATCCATTTTGTATAAACAATTTTAATTTAACTAAATCTGCATCCTTTTCTGTCTCTACTATAAATTCTAGGTTTTATTCATCAGTGCACTGCAAATAATTCGCCTTACCTATAATTTCATTCCATGTGATGATGTTGGCAACCCGAAACTTCCTCTTTCCCAACCCCGGCTCGACGTGATCAGACGTGGTATTAACTTGTATTATTATAACTTGTAAAGCGTAGTATTTGTATACTCTTTGTTGTAAAGTACTAATATAAAAGACAGAAACAATACAGTCAAAACTTGATCAAAATGGTCAACAAACGTCACGTAGGTTGTGTGCGAAAGAGATAATGCTCTACAGACCCGATATAAGCCGAAGGCTCCTGCCTAAGATCAATGTGTAATATTTTTGTTAGATAAGAAAAAAAGAAAGTAAGAAAGTAAAAATAAACGTCCCACTGCTGGGCACGAATTTCTCCCCTCTTTGGGGGGAGGCCTGGAGCTTACTCTACCACGCCGCTCCAATGCGGATTGGTGGAGATACGGGTTAGTGGCCAACCCGCTGTCGGATGTTTTCAAATCGCCCATAAGGCCTCCGACAAGGCTTAACGATTGCTATCTATCGATAGCAACCGGTACCGACGGCATAACGTGCCCTCCGAAGCACGGAAACGCGCATTTTAATTTGCCACTAGCGGTCACCCATCACACACCCGACCGCGGATCGCTTACGATCTACACCAGCCGCGGGGCCATGCGCGCTTCGTGCAATTATAGCTTAATCAAATCAAATTATGAAGTAATTAGAATGAACACTCTGAACATTTACGAGCTGCGATCAAAAGCAATGCCAAGAATTGCGTTTTTTATTTCGCCGCTCAATTTGAAGCACCGCACTTAATTGTGACCACAACACCTCGGTTAGATAACACATGTTAGCATACAAATGAAAGGCATTAGTGGCTTTATCAGTACGAATAGAGGATTGTTTTTCGCGTGAAAGATGCGTCAGTAATTACGTTCAGTTATAAATACTCGTAGTATTGTTATTTTTATGGCTGTATTACATTCGCAAGCGAATTAGATTTCATTTTTAATTAAAATTACTATAAGAATACATTCGGTTTCATGTTACAATGAGCTTTTATATGTATATATCAGCGTAATTGAAGGTTAAAATTAATTGATGTTATACAGTCGGTAATTAACTAAAGAAGTGCTGGCTAATAAATAAATTTGCACGATACTTGGTACAAATGAAAAACAATGTGGACTTGCGGACTTTGTTTTTTTATGTAATGGAAGTGACAAACAAGCATGCAGTTCACATTGATGTTAAGTGGTGACTGCAGCCTATAGACACCCACACAAAGACCAAGGTTAAATGCAGATGCGTTACCACTCCTGAGGCCTAAGGTGTTATGCCTCTGTGCCGGCAATTACTGGGTCGTACATTACCACCTGACCGGAATACGATAGTGCTGAACACTACCATTTAGCGGCAAGTATATTAGGTAATGGTGCCTACGCCCACGAACTCCGTCATTGGAGCTCTACCACCAGTTAATACTCTTGTTTTGTACAAATCTATCCATAGGTAGCTTAGTGGTAAGGCGCCTAGACTAGTTATCTTGAGGTCGCAGATTCTAGTTCTGCCTGAAGTCTGAAAGACTTTAATTTTTTTATTTAATTTCTAAATTTACTCGCATGTGTTAAAATAAACATATTACAAATCTATCTATGAAAATAAGTCAATGCTGCTTGCTATGTATTTATGCTTTGTATATTTATTTCTATATACGCGATAGAATTCGCGGGTGATTAACTTAATAATTGAACCTGATTATCCACGCTATAAGTCCGCATAACACAAGGAAAACATCAAAGCTATTAACTTAGTAATTTACTATGCTACTACACATAGAGCAACACGGGCCACCGGCCGCGGCGGACCGGAGGGGAGTAGCCATATGCACTATTATGCAGGCTTTCCCTTCTGTCAAAGTACAAACCCAAATGGTCCTACGCCTGTCGCCCAGATGTTTCAATGTATGAGTGCAATTGTTTATGTATTTTGTTAAAGTCAAGGTGTGAGTTTCGTAGTAATAGATGATTTTTGCAGTGTGTGTGTGTGTGTATTATACGTAGTTCCCCCCGCAAAAAATGCCAGACTGTTTTGAATCAGGTATTAGCCCATTTGGGCTTGTACTTTGACAGAGGGGAAAGCCTGCATATGGCTACTCCCCTCCGGTGTTGCTATGGTCGCAAGCAATTGTTTATGTATTTTGTTAAGACCAAGGTGTGAGTTTCGTAGTAATAGATGATTTTATAGGGTGTGTGTATCACACGTAGTTCTCCCCGCAAAAAAATACAGACTGTTTTGAATCGGTAATAAGCGCTATGGCTACTTTTCTCCGGCCCGCCGCGGCGGCTGGCCCGTGTTGCTCTATGCTACCATATAACGTAAGCACATACCTACACCTATACGGTGAGTAAATTATGACTCAATGTATTTACTGTGAAGAAAAATCATCACTTGGGACTTGAGGAATGTATGTACAATAAAATAGTGCTATGTTTGTGTAGTAATTATAAGATATAAGGCAATTATACACCGTATCATAATAAGATGTGTGAGGAAATGTTATAAAATAAAAATATAATTATAGCGTTACCAAGGCAAAAGAAACAAGGTTCTTAGTTTATTAGGTATACAATGTTATTACGAAATATTGTATTATTATTTTCTGTAAAATATATATATACCTACATATAGTATGTTCTTATGTTTCCGTGAGTTATACTCATTGAAATAAAACTATTTATTTCGTGTATATTAAACTAAAATGGGTAGTATAATTAACCCGATATTCCGGTCGCTCTCGAAGGGGTTAACCATAAGGTTTGTACATACTTTACTGTTTATTTTTTATCTTTATTTTAAGAGCTTGGTCGCTGATGCGACTACGTTGCTCTATTATTAAACTTATAGATATTATACAATTTTTAAAATATTAACTGGTAATTAGTAATTTCCGGCACAGAGGCGTAACACCTTAGGCCTCAGGAGTGCTAACGCATCTGCATTTTGACCTTGGTCTTTGTGTATGTGTCTATAGGCTGCAGTCATCACTTAACATCAATGTGAACTGCACGCTGTTTGCCACTTCCATTACATAAAAAAAAACTATTTATGCTTTACGTTCTAGCTTCCACACTAGTTTAATACTTTACTGTTTACAGTCATTAATTACCGATTATTTATAGGCACTAAACTTGATGTCAAAGCTATCTAGACCGTCAGTGTTCTATCGGCGAGTAGAGTAGCTTGCGAGAGTGACACGCATTATGGGATACATGTTTTTATGTCTCGATAAACGCTTTCAACATCACTGAAACTATATCGACTGCAGCAATTAACACTGTTTTTTGTTAAAGTCAGGGTGTGAGTGTCGTAGTAATAGACGATTTTTGTAGTGTGCGTGTGCGTCGCACGCATTTCCTCCCGCAAAAAATGACTGTTTTGCATCGTTAACACACGCTCTGGCTACTCCCCTCCGGTCCGCCGCGACCGGTGGGCCGCGTTCCTCTATGGTCTAAGGGTATCTTTACCTATTTACTCGTATATTCATAATTTTGTTATACCTGAAAATAACATTCAAACTTTTTTTTTCTCATTTTTTTTTCAATACAATTTTTTGCAATCAGGTGAAGTATTAATTTTTTTGACAAAATTTTGTCTGTATTGGATTCGAATCTACATTGGATTCCTTGGGAAAAAATATTCAAATATTAATTTAAGTACGCCTTTTTTTATTACTAAAGTACAACTTCTAACCCACCATAGTCCTAAACGCTTGTAGAACAAATAACGAACTATTAACATTTTTTTATCGCTTCACATTTGCTTGTATTCAAATGAGTATTTACGGCGTGCTGCACTTACTCTGAAAGCCGTCTGCGGTCGTCACCGCACGTGATGACACGCGGTAATGGCCGACCACCGTTTAGCTAGAAAAATAAGATTCCGATAACTCCATATCGCTTTACTGCTTGTTTTTTTTATTAACTTATGCCTACGTTACACAGCCGCTGCGAAGGGACGTTAGCGTTTTTACTGGTGGTAGAGCTCCAGTGACGTAGCTCGCGGGCGTAGGCACCACCGCATTACCTAATATACTTGCCGCTAAATGGTAGTGTTCAGCACTATCGTGTTCCGGTCAGGTGGTGATGTACGGCCCTGTAATTTCCGGCACAGTGGCTTAACACCTTAGGCCTCAGGAGTGGCAACGCATCTGCATTTTGACCTTGGTCTTTGTGTGGGTGTCTATAGGCTGCAGTCATCACTTAACATCAATGTGAACTGCATGCTTGTTTGCCACTTCCATAACATAAAAAAAAAAGCGTGAAACAAATTGAGTAGTGTGAAATTTGTCACTATGGGCGTTGTGTATTAAGAACATACAAGTACACCCAAAACATGTAGTTATACCACAATTTTTGTTTGTGAATGTTTCGACTTGTTCTATATTGACGTTTTGCCCAAAATCTTCACATCATATATGATCAATTAATAAAGTTTTCCTATACTTATATTACATATATGTAATAGAATTATGTAAAAAATAACTACACTATTATATAAGTGTAGTATTTTTTTATTATTTCTAAATTATGTGAAATCAACACAAAACTATAGGTCAAAATAACTCGCCCCATTGCCACTTGCCACGTCTAAGTTGTTTTGACTGTGAGACAGAAACGACGGGGCCATACATTGCCACCGGTACGGTTTTTTATTACGGCAGTTACCCCGTTACTTTTGAGTTAGTGTAGTGTTAAAAGAAAATTAGTGTTAGTGACTTATTTTGCATAATCACACGAACAAAGTGACTTCCCCTTAAGACATACTAAGAAAATGCCAGTGGACATTTACTTAGAAATAATTTATTAGGAGTTTCAGTTAGCATAAAATTGCTTATTAGTCTTTTAGGCTAGATTGTAATTTTAATAAGATTCAAAAAAGGATCTAATGTTATTAAAAAAAAAAGTTACCCCGTAATGCCGTCACATCGTCATTTCGTTGTCCATTTATGCCCCATGACGTTCGCTGTGTGAAAACAGCATTAAGGATATTGTGGTATTTTTTATACGCTAGCAAGAGAATACGCGTCTATGTAGATGGTGAAGTGATTACAGATCCATATATTTTTAAATGAGCGGAGAAGGAATCTAACTTTGTTGATAAGTGATCGAACTCTACCGACACCGTTACATGGACGTCTATAAAAATGTAGAGACATGAGGTGAATATAATAACGGATACAGAGCCATGCTATATATCAGTCGATTTGACGACCCGGTTAGTCCAGCGGTGTGAGATGACCGTTTGATTCGAAGGACAGGGGTTGGACACCGGGACAAATAGTTGTATTGGCCTACAGATATTTGTTTCGGGTCTGGGTGTTTGTGTATGTGTTGTAACTATGTGTATAACGGCACCCACGACACAGGTATATATATACCTACTGTGGGGCTGTGAGTGTATAAAAAAAAATCTGTATTTATGAGAAATATTACTATGCAATAATCTAGAACAAGGATTGTTAGGTGAACTGGGAGTCGTCGGGATATTGAGTTGGGGCCTTATTCACTTAAGGTAGGTAATTAGTCGTAATTGTTATGAAATCGCTTCGCTTTCCTGCTCTAACTAAGGCACCGCGCATTGGTTGGCCACGACACGGTTGGAAGACGACAGAGTGATTCGATCACGATCCAATTCTGGAATTAGGCTCTTGATAAGCACTCAGATAATCATTTAATTCAGCGGATTTGTCATAAAAACGTGGAAGAACGTAAAGTGAAGTTCGATTTTACATCTATACCTACTACTATAAGTGTGGTTCATTTTTATTAAATTAACCTACATTTTTTTAAAGTGTTAGCAGCCCCTATAAAATCGCAATTTCACGTATGACTTTCGAATATGTCTGTGCGAACTTTTTCTCTGTTATCAAAGTTTCTTAGGTGCTGCTTTTAATGTTTTTACGTACACGCTGTATATTTGAGTTCCTTATTGACGTGATTGGCTATAAATCCACGAGAATTTCAGCATATAAATCTAAAATCAAAGTTATAAATCAAAATTAATAAAAAGTTAATTTTGATTTACCTACGAACCGCATTTTAATCAATCTCTCACATTATTATACTGACCATAAACATTTACTTTGATTTAATTAATTAATTTTAGCTAATTAACTTTGAATTCGAATTGTCAATAGATAGGGAAAAACAGTTTGTCGTTCTCATGGTTTATTTTTTAATTTATAAGGCGAAAGATAACCGTTATTTATTGCGCGTACGCAGAATTTTATGGTGCTATCATTATGACGACCTGTGAGAAACGTGTTCAGATTATGAACGATTTTGTAATGTATTAAATTGGATGGCTCCTTAATTGTGTCTTATTGTTATTGACTGGTGGTAGAGTTAAGGTGTAGGCCGCGTAGGCCAACGCATTAAACTAATTATAACTAATCTATCTGCCGCCTAACGATAGTGTTCAGCATTATCGTGTTCCGGTTCAACAATCTGTCAGTGAATGACAAAGAATGCCTCCTTTTCTATTCCTCAACTTTTTGTTATCAGTTTGTAAAAGAGGAATTGAGGCATTCTATGGATATAATTATGTTATTCTCAGCGACATTCTTGATCATCAATTTTTACCGTTGTAAACAGACATGACATGTACGTGTATCTATTGTTATTCAACTTAGTTTAGTTTAACATAATTATTAATTTCTGACATATCATTAGTGATTCTTGAAATCTGAAATAATAAATAAGCATTTTGACTTCGACTTTGAATACTTATAGGTAATTGATAACACAAAGTAAACCGTCACGTTTAACAAAACTGTAAAAAGTGGCGGTGAAAACAGGAATATTACTCAACTTTTAAAATAAAGATGACTTTCTGTCTGAATAAGATAGTCTTTGAGTAATGAATAGTATGTACAGTGCTCAACAATAAATATTGCACATTGAGCCTAGGAAGGAAATTCGGCTTATTATATTTCGGCCTATAGAACGTTATCTCTTTCGCACCGTACCTATTTGACGTTTGTCGACCATTTTGATCAAGTTCTTTTTTATTATTTAAAATGGTATCGCTATTACACATATTGCCAATGTCAAGTAAAACGATATTTCATATTCGTATAAAAGCAGCGTTAAAGTTAGAATCAGTCAGTCAATCAGTTAGTCCATTATTTAGTCAGTCAAGTGAGTCACAGTCAGTAATTTGAGTAAAGTAAGTGGCTACTTTACCAGAACATTTACCCGTGGGCCATTTTACCGTTAGGCCGTGTTTTCGCACTGTTGTTCTATTTTACCTACTATACATGGGCACTGTAATAAACCTATATCAAACAAAATGCCACCAACTTTATTTAAGATAACTCCAAAATACACCAAGAAAACGAAATAAAATAAGAGCACCATACGCCTCTTTCAAGGTTCCCGCCAAAACCCTTGATCAAGTTTTGACAAATAACGGACTGTCAGTGCTTACGTAGGCAGTGTACAACAGAGATGACGCTGTACGAAGTCGAAACGAGTCGATCGTCTCTTTCGCAGGCTCGATGTGCAATTTATTTGTTGAGCACTGTACGCGGTGTAGAGTATTTACGAATTTGACGTCCATTGAATCCATTATGATGATGACGACATGGCAATATTTTATTTTTACATGGTCAGTGACTATGTCATGTAGATATGACAAAGAGTTTCAGTGTAAATAATGATAGCATCATTCTTTGAATCTTCATTCGGTAGGTTTGGCATGAATGGTCAACTTATGATTGGGAAAAATGGGTTGAAAATTGAAAATTGTCAAGGCGAGTACAGACTTTGCGAGGAATACAAGGTTTTTATAAATATCGATATCGACACGTATCGAATTCCATTAGCTTTTTTTTTATGTAATGGAAGTGGCAAACAAGCATGCAGTTCACATTGATGTAAGCGATGACTGCAGCCTATAGACACCCACACAAAGACCAAGGTCAAAATGCAAATGCGTTACCACTCCTGAGACTTAAGGTGTTATGCCTCTGTGCCGGAAATTACAAGGCCGCACATTATCACACCACAGTGCTGGATACTACCATTTAGCGGCAAATATCTTAGGTAATGCGGTGGTGCCAACGCCCACGAGTCTCCGTCACTGGAGCTCTACAACCAGTAGAGTTAGTGCAGTCAGTCATTTGAAAATGGCGGCCAAACCATACCAATGGGACGATAGTATGTGAAAATTTAATGATTTACTGGTGGCAGGCTCCAGTGACTCCAGGAACTCGCGGGCGTAGGCTAGTGCCTACGCCCGCGAGTTTAGCGGCAAGTATATTAGGTAATGCTGACCACCGCATTACCTAATATACTTGCCGCTAAACTTCAATGGTAGTGTCCAGCACTATCGTATTCCGGTGGTAATATAAGGCCCTGTAATTTCCGGCACAGAGGCATAACACCTTAGGCCTCAGGAGTGGTAACGCATCTGCACACGTGTGTCAATCAAATATAGCTTTTATTACAACAGGATAAGGTGGCGGTGTGGTCGAGCGGCCAGTTCTCTGATAGTGCAAACAACAACATATCCAAGAAGCACATCGTTTTGTTAGTAACGAGTTCTATTTTACGACCCTAACTTTATTTTTTATGTCAATATTACGTGACTCTCGCGTTAGACACACCAGTTCATTGTAGTAAGTATTTAATGGCTTGTAACTTAAATATTGTAAGGTGTAAAATTGTGAAACTTTGTATCAGCCTAACGGCCAAATACTCAAACGTCACTTAAATCTAAGTGGGACCTAAAAGTCTTCTGTCTTTATAAAACACGTTCAAACGATAGAGATAGCGCACATTTGAGCGTTGCTTAAAATTGAGTGACGTTTGAGTATTCGGCCATAAGTCATAGAGTTACACGGGCCACCGGCCGCGGCGGACCGGCGGGGAGTAGCCATATGCAGACTTTCCCCTCTGTCAAAGTACAAGCACAAGTGTTCCTATGCCTGTCGCCTAGATGTTTAAATGTGTGGGTGAAATTGTTTATGTATTTTGTTAAAGTCAAGGCGTGAGTTTCGTAGTAATAGACGATTTTTGTAGTGTGAGTGTGTGTCACACGTAGGTAATTCCTCCGTCACTTGACTCTGTTGAAAATTGGCCCTTTAAAGCTTAATAAGTCACGAAAGGTTAACTGAATCGACCTATCCAACAATGTCCCCCCATTTATATAGAAAACGAAAATTTTAAAAAATATCCGCGCGGTTCATGGTTTGGTGGCAACCTAAATAAAAAAAACATGTTTTTGTTCTACCACTTGTTGTATACTTGTGCCATATTTCAAGGCTCTACTAATATATTTTTTGGGCTAGAGAGAGGACAGACTGACAGACAAACAAACAAACAGAGGGTTCCTTATTTACTACGGAACCCTAAAAGTGAAGTTACGTTTAACACAAAAAAGCTTAAGCTGACAAACTGTCAATACACAGAAACGTACATACCTATTATGATTAATCATAACGTTTCCAGATTCATACTTAAAACTACAGTCACATCGAACAGTGGAAAAACAGTTTCCACGTATCATGAGTGTCGCGACTACCGCATTATGCGCAGGCGCAACGCATCATAATGCGTGAGTCATACATGTTGCCGTCACAACTCTTTAACCGGTCATAATTAATTTTGACTGAAAAATTAGCCTTAGTGATTTTATCTGAAATTTGTTTTCACTTCAGTCCACGTGCTCTGTAAATTTCTGCGGCGGTCTTTGATGCGATATATGGTCAATCTCCTTTTCGGGATTCAAACGATCTGAAATTTCACCTTAAACGTTTCCAACAACCAAACCACCAGTTTGGTTGTGGTAGTGTAACAGTAAGAGACAATAGTTAATTTATCAAAGGATCATGGCATGATAAGCAATTATCTCTATTTGTTTTCCAAAATAATTTTATGTGTGAGTTTCAATCTGGTTTTCGCCCTGGCCACAGCACATCCACTGCCCTCCTTAAGGGTATTGATGATATTAGATCTGGTATGGAACATGGTCAACTCACTATACTAGTACTGGTCGATTTCTCGAATGCTTTTAATACGGTTGATCATGACTTGCTACTTGAAATCCTCTCACGCATAGGAACTTCATCCCTGGTGCTGGAATGGTTCTCGTCTTATTTTCGTGGACGTCAGCAGGCGGTACGCAACAGCCAGGAACTATCTGATTGGTGCAGTCTTGCCACTGGTGTTCCACAAGGCGGAATTCTCTCTCCTCTTCCTTTTGCTATATTTAATAATGTTCTAACTACACGTCTTCATGGCTCTTACCACCTGTGTGCAGATGATTTACAGATCTATGCTCAAGCTGACTTTTCTAATGTTAACCAGGCCATTGATGTAGTAAATAACGATGTGTATGCAATTTCCGAATGGTCTCGTAAGTTTGGCATACCAGTAAAGATAAACAAGTGCCAAGCTATCGTTATTGGTAGCAGTTATTTTATTAACAAATTGGATTTTAATAATGTAACGCCATTATTATACGAAAGCACTGTAATTCCTTTCTCGGATTATGTCAAACATTTAGGATTATTTGTAGATTCCTGTCTTAGTTGGAAGAAACAAGTCACTTCCATCACTCAAAACACTATTGCCTCGTTGCGTTCCTTCTATAGACTTAAAAACTTTTTACCCTCTCGTACCAAAACTGTTCTTGTGCAATCTCTTGTCATCCCTATCATTGATTATGCAGATGTTTGTTGCTCAGACTTGTCTCAACAACTTCTGAACAAACTGGATCGTTTACTGAATAATTGCATTCGTTTTATTTATGGCCTTCGTAAATTTGATCACATCTCTTCTTATCGTTCCAAGCTCAACTGGCTCCCCATCCATCAGAGAAGACACTTAAGGATTCTCTGTTTACTTTTCTCGCATCATTAACGATCCTTGTTATCCGTGTTATCTTAAAAACAAGTTTAAGTTTTTGGGCAACTCTCATGATCACTACCTTCGTTCATCAGAAAACCTGATCCTTGAAATCTCTTCTCACCGCACTGGTTTTATGTCTGACTCTTTCGCTATTTCTGCAATTAAACTCTGGAACATGACATTCGACCCCCTTGACATTCAACAATCTGCCAGTAAGTTTATCTTCAAGCGGAGAACTAAAGATTTTCATAGTAGGTCACTTGATTTATGATTTAGGTTTCACACAATCGTCATCGTTATTATAATATTTATGTATATATTGTAATATATATGTTTATTGATATGTATTTATATGTGTAGTTTTATGTAAAATATGTATCTGTATTTAGTTTCAATTATTATGTAATCAATTTATTTATCGATTGAATTGTTAGTTTAGTTTTTCACTGCTTAAATAGTTAATTATTATATTTATATTATGTTGCACCCCTACAACTTATTTCACACAACCCCAAGGTAGACTGTAAGAGAATGCCTAGTGGCATTAAGTCCGCCGTATGTACGATATGTATAAAAGGGTAAATAAATAAATAAATATGGAGAAAAAACGGTACAAGTTCCTGCTAGATATCTATACTAATATTATAAAGCTGAAGAGTTTGTTTGTTTGTTTGAACGCGCTAATCTCAGGAACTACTGGTCCGATTTGAAAAGTATTTTCAGTGTTAGATAGCCCATTTATTGAGGAAGGCTATAGGCGTATATATATAGGTATATAGGCTATAGATATAGATATATTATCACGCTATGACTAAAAGGAACGGAGCAGTGCGGGCGAAGTCGGGGCGGGCCGCTAGTTTTAAATATTCCCACTTCACCGGAATAAAAATGTAATGTTCTTTCCAACCACCAGAGATTCCAGTGGTCACGGGTTTATGTCCCGAATGAAATCAAAATTTTCTTTCCATTTTTCTTTAAATTTGGTTCAGTTATCGCCGCATTGTGTCCGCCAAATTCGGATTCTATTATTTTTCTTCTTTTTCGAGTGCTTACAGTCAATTCTTGCGCTGCGTATATTTTTTAAAAGTATCTACTTTTGACCGATTATGATTTTTTACTGCAACATATAGGTATATCGACGCGTGTGACGAGTATACAATTGGTCCTAAGAATAGACTAACGGAGTGTAGTATTAATAAATAAAATTCTATTGTTCATACGATAAACGGAACGGTGATGATATAGCGGTCTACGTTTTTATGGCCTGACTTTGTAGCTGTAGTCATGGGCTTGATTAGAAATGTCATAGTGTTTTTTTTATGTCTAACGTCTAAATGTATCTGCCGCTAAATGGTAGTTGTTCTATCGTGTTCCGGTTAGATGGTAATGTATGGCCCCGTAATGATTACCACAGACACAACTGAGGTCTCAGGGGTGGCAACGCATCTGTACTTTGACTTCTGGTCTCTGTGTAGGTGTCTATAGGCTACAGTCATCATTTAACATCAATGTGAAATTGTGAACTGCATGCTTGTTTGCCACCTTCATAACAAATATTCAAACTACATACCGCTAAACTGTTAACAATCTCGATTTAACACTAAAAACTATCATTCGGTAGTAGGCGGGAGGCGGTGTTTCATTGTGCCCCTGTCATCACATCTGCATACAAAGGGTTGAGTTATCAACGACAATTGACCATTGTTAGGGCGAGCGCACACCTTAGACAAGACTGTCTAAAGACAGACTAACGCTTCACAAAACATTGGAGGTGCGCACACTACGAACAAGACGTCTAATCGCCGAATACTTAAACGCCACTTAATTTTAAGTTACCATCAAATATAGGCTATCTCTGTCGTTTACACATGTTCTATAGAGACAATTGAATCCCAAGATTTAAGTGACGTTTGAGGTTTCGATCGTAGGAGACAAGACACCGCTACGTAATTTGTTAACAATCTCGATTTATCACTAAAAACTATAATTCGGTAGTAGGCGGGAGGCGGTGTTTCATTGTGCCCCTGTCATCACATCTGCATACAAAGGGTTGAGTTATCGACGACAGTTTGACGACCATTGTTACGTTAACGGTTAGGTTTTTTACTAATCTAGAACAATACCTGCCACTAGATTGACATCTGCCTGTTATAATCAATTAGTATGAATCATAAGGATCAGATTGACGATGCAACTAGGCTGGAGCGCCTTCTGCGCTCGCCGATTGCCCGGTGAAGTAGACTAGTGCCGTCTCGAAACAAGCCGCCCACACAAACCCAACAAAAAAAAATATGATGCAATCTAGAACTCATAAAAAAGACGTCATCATTTTACTGGTAGAGTTCGAGTGTAGGAGCTCGAAGGCGTAGGCACCACCGCATTACTTAATTTATCTGCCGTTAAATGTTAGTGTTCAGCACTATCGTGTTCCGGTTAGATGGTAATGTATGACCCCGGAATAACCATCACAGAGATAGAACACCTAAGGTCTCACGGCTGGTAACCCATGATTTTTAAACGTACCTTATCTTTCCGATTTCAGACTAACTTAACCCCACATTTCAGTACATAATATATGTATGTATCTTCACGCCAGGTCCCTAACGGGGTAGGCAGAGAGTGTAGAGCGCCAGATATCCCGGTTCGGACAAACCTCTCGTGCCTCGTCTTCTTTCATCATTCTCTTCATACATGCACGCCGATTCCTAAGACTTTTGACCCCACCATCAGACAGAACGCGACCTATTTGGTCATGGTAGGTCAGTCTTGGTCTTCATGGGCCTCTGCAACCATCCACATAACACATAATACATAATGATATATATTTTAAATCCTATTTAAAAAAATATCTTATTTGTTGTTGCGGTATTATATTTACCAGGGGTGATATAAATAAAAAAAAAATTACAATTTTAGATGCAGAGTAAATAAATAGGTGTGTTCTGGAAAGAGACTCCATTTTCTAATCTATAGTTATGTTATTACTACAAAATATAATGTATACTAAATTATGTTTACACAGACACAATATCAATAAACTTTATTGTTTGTTAACTAAGCACAGTAAAGTGTTGTGAAATACAATGTAGAAGTAGTTTACATTGAATATACAAGTTTCTAAATCTAATCTCTGTTTGTTGCAGCAAGACGACAATGTGACCAGCCGACTGCCTGCCACCTTGACTGATCATAGACAAGCTGTGTTGCCAGGTAATTGACACTTTTACTATTACTTTTATCTGAGAATCTGTTACTGAATAACGCTCAATAATATTGCAGCAACTATGCAGCCGTTTTAATGTTTTTTTTTTATTTATAAATGCTGCCAAGTCCGAGACCGGTTTGCCCATAATTTTTAAAGTGAAAACTTTCCTAAGCGGCGCCTTGCACTTTTTGTGATAGGTAAAAAATGTTACGTTTACGTTCAGGTCACGTGATCCTGAGCGTAAACGCGTAAGTCGGACACGTGAGCAGAATTGCGTCCGTCTGCTTTTTGGGGATCCTATGACAGCTATCATTGTAATGATTTTTATAATTTGGAAATAATTCGTTTTTGCATTCGAAGATAAAGGAGGCCTTATTTTTGAACTTCTGGGCCTACAATTTTGGAAAGTCTTTTTCTATATCTATAAATTGTATGAATTCTGGCCACCTATTGTAATATAACCCTTATGATCCTATTAATTAATACTCAATAAATACTCTCAATTGTACGAAACTCGCACGCGAGTCCGAGTCGCTTTTGGCCATTTTTTTTCCATAATCGTCACCTCATTTTATGTTTCACTCTTACTCAGTTTTTTCTGCATTGTTGACCACAACTAAATGTTTTTTTTATTTAAAGAAAAATGGAAAGAAAAATTTGACTTCAGGCGAGACTCGAACTCGCGGCCTACTGGGAATCTAGTCCAGCCGCTCTTCCAATTGAGCTACTGAAGTCCTGCCCGATTTGTCAAATCTTTCCTTCACATTTAGTCAAATTTTTCTTTCCATTTTTCTTTAAATAAAATATATTTCACAAGCATGTGTTAATGCGAAATAATATAAAAACAACAACTAAATGTTGTATATCATTAAAAATGGTCCTTGGTGATTATTTTTATCGCTATCTACAACCATTGTACAAATAGCCTATCTTAGTGACAATTAAATAACTATTATGATAGTGATGTTGAATGTACAGCCCTGTAATTTCTGTGGATGTCTATAGGCTGCAGTCATCATTTAACATCAATGTGAACTGCATGCTTGTTTGCCACTTCCATTATAAAAAGTATTATGAATAACTTGCATACATTTTTTTTATGTAACTAAAGTGGCAAACAAGAATGCGGTTCACATAGATGTTAAGTGATGTCTGCGGCCAAATGGTAGTGTTTAGTACAATCATGTTCCGGTTGGTAATATATGGCCGCGTAGGTAATAATTAACGCATCTGCATTTTGATCTCTGGTTTTTGTCTATAGGCTGTAGTCATCACTTAAGATAAATGCCATCCTTACAAAAAAAACGTAACTTCACGCCTGTAATCCCCGAAGGGGTAGGCAGAGGTAAATGCATGCATTCAATCATACATGCAAACACCCACGACTCGCCGGTTACGTTTTGGCCCATGTAACAGGTGGCGAACCTGTTGCCATCTCCGGGCACATTACCAAACTCCGGGGTGCTGAACCCAGGAACCCATCGAACCCAGGACCTCCAGCGTGATAGTAGTGGCCTGATACCACTACGCTACTGAGGCAGTTACAAAAAAAAATTACGATATCGACTATTTTTATCTAAATAGTTATAGGTATTAAAAATTAGGTGTTTAGTTTTTTGTTAGGTTACAAATACTAAAGTTTCGTAGCAGTGTTTTAGAAGTTGGCTCCTTAATTTGTATCAAAAAGCTGTAATTTATAGCAGTAAAGTAAAATATTCACGTTACGTAACTTAATTTTTTTTTCTATGTAATGGAAGTGGCTAACAAGCATGCAGTCCACGTTGATGTTTAGTGATGACTGCAGCTTATAAACACCCACATAAAGACCAAGGTCAAAATGCAGATGCGTTACCACTCGTGAGGCCTAAGGTGGTATGCCTCTGTTCCAGAAATTACAGGGCAGTACTATACCACCTGTCCGGAACACGATAGTGCTGAACACTACAATTTAGCGGCAAGTATAATAATATTAGGTAATGCGGTGGCCACGCCTGCGAGCTCCGTCCTTGGAGCTCTACCGCCAGTGCATGTATTCCTCGAAGGGGTAGGCAGTGGTAAATGCATTGTTATGCCCCATGTAACATCAGCGGGCTCAATATCACAGTCCAAGGGTAGCATTGAGATACTCAAAAAAAAATATGAAAAAACCTTACCCCGCACTTATCCCGACCCGGGTATCGAACCCAGGATTCCAGCCTAGCAGTAGTAGCCTACAAGCACTAGATTACCGAGGCATTAACATAACAATCTTAAAATTTTAATAACTCATTCTATAATTTCTCAAACAATGCGAACAATTAAAAACGTATTATTAAAAACCACTTACATTATCTATGGAATTTAATAGAACAATCGCTTCGACTGCAGTCCGATGCTCATAAATAAATACAAATAATTAATACAGAGTGCAGTGTTCTCTACATATGTCTATAAGAGCCTTCTCCATTGAAGTGTCGTCCGCAACGAGTTGATTCCAGATAATGCCTGCATTCTGCCTCCTAACAGCTTGTTAGTTACAGGCCAATATAAGCGGGAAGGAATAAACTACCGTTTAATTGAGGGGATAGAGCTCAATTTTGATAGGTGCGTGTTTTAAAAAAGTAGCTCCTGCTTTGAAATGCTAACCTGGTAACTCACGCAGAATTCGCTTGGAGAAAAATTATTATCTCATGTAGGTAGGTATATGTTTATGTAAAAGCCTGAACTCTGGTAAAGGAGATGTTGCAAAAATGTATGGACCTCCGGCCATGTATTGTACACAATATCATTAAACAGGCAAAATCAATATAAAAACGTTTTTTACTGCATATTTTCACTTATTTAGCTTTGTTTGCAGTTACAAAACATAATTTGCAGTTAGAATTGCAACTCAAAACTAACATGGCGAATATGGCGGGCGATGTCATTTTGACATTTTCATTTTTTAAATTGTATTTTGATTATAGAACTTAGAGAAAAAAGTAATAATTTCTAAATTCTATCAAAATCGATTGATCCCAAGTGTCGGCTGTATCGCCGCCATGTTTAACATAGTTGAAAATGATAAAATCGTTTGAATTAAATGTGGTTGTAACTCTAAAATATATTCTTGAATAAATTAACTGTATTTTTTTCGGATTCTTCTTTAATTTACCCGTTTTTTGAGGACGTGTACGAACTAGAGCCGAGTTCGCAACATCTCCTTTCCGGTAAAACCTAAGATCTACATCATCACTCTCAATGGTAAATGTTCGAACTGTTTTTAAATTTCGAATTTTACCACCATTCACTTAGTAAATCTTAGGATTAACCCCAATTTCACGGTTAAAAAAATAGGTTTGGTTAGGTTGTTTATGTAAAAACAGGAGCGGACGGCGAAGCCAGCGCCGTAAAAGTTCGAAATTAAATAACTTGGTTTTGCCGGAAAATCTTAGGATTTATTACAGTTTGGGCTTTTACAGTAACATATACCTATATATAAAAATCAATTGCTGTTCATTAGTCTCGCTAAAACTCGAGAACTAGGCTAATTTTGGTTTTGAATTATTTTTGGAAGTGCAGGTTTAAAAAGTTAGAAAACACGAAGATGTAGTAAAAACAACAATTTTATTTTCCCATACAAATAATCCGTAAGTATTTATAAAATCTTAGACCCATTATTTTATTCTGAGGCAATGCGAAGTTTGCCATTTTTTTTTAAACTGAACAAACTTATTTTCGATCTTGGAATAATCGTCTTGGTTTCGTGTTGATAAATACCTACATTATAATTATCGATAGCTCTACAATGCTAGCTTAGCTTGTAAAAACATTGCTCACGCAATCATATACCGTATATCTACATTCCTTACCAATTATCACTTAGCATTTGGTTTGTTTATTTTTTATGCAACGATGGTAGCAAACAAGCATACAGTTCACATTGGTGGTAAGTACATACTGCAGTATTTACTACTCTGCCTACATATAATATATGTAATTACTAGCTAACATATTTATTATAGGTGATAATAAATAATATAAATTTACACTAAAATCAGAGGTCCAATTTTATTGCAGATGCGTTGCGCTAAGGTCTAAATTGTTTTAGCTTTTCTGATAGTTTTTTTTTATGTTATGGAAGTGGCAAACAAGCATGCAGTTCACATTGATGTTAAGTGATGACTGCAGCCTATAGACACCCACACAAAGACCAAGGTCAAAATGCAGATGCGTTGCCACTCCTGAGGCCTAAGGTGTTATGCCTCTGTGCCGGAAATTACAGGGCCGTACATTACCACCTGACCGGAACACGATAGTGCTGAACACTACCATTTAGCGGCAAGTATATTAGGTAATGCGGTGGTGCCTAAGCCCGCGAGCTCCGTCACTGGAGCTCTACCACCAGCAAAAAAGTTATTATAGGGCCATAATATTGGGGCCATACATCACCATCCGGTCTGTGATAGTGCTGAACACTAGTTTGGTGGCAAATATATTAGGTAATGCGGTGGTGACTACGCCATTGAGCTCCAACACTTGAACTCTACCACTAAGTACCCATTCTTTTTTTGAAGGTACTTTTCAACTGTAATCCAACCGCAAATTACAGTTTGAATCCAGTTGACACGACAGCAATAGCACTGCAAGCCAAACGCGCAGTCCGATTGCAGTTCTATTGCAGTCTTGTCAACTGCATTGAAACTGCACCTGAACTGCAATTTGCGGATTGCAGTTGAAATTCGGTCCGTATGTCTAGAGCAGAGGTTCTAGAACTATTTTTTCTTGTTGACCCCTTTCAATTTTTTCTAATTTCGGTGGAGTTGGTTCCCCGTCCTTGCTACATTTATATTACATTCCCATGTTTCCAATTTTTATTCACGCCTAGGAAGATCCATTTCACAAAGCTTTCATCGAGCCTCCCATGGACGCCAGGGATCCACCTGGACCACTTTGAGAATCACTGGTCTAGAGTAAGCGACTCGTCTCGAGACGGCACTAGTCTACTTTACCGAATCGCCGAACGCAAAAGGCTCTCATGGTGAGATTCACAGACCGCACTACGACTTTACTTTGAGCAAAGTATGCTTAGAACTGTCAGAAATGTATGGGTTTTGACAGTTCGAAGCGTACTTTGCTCGAAAGTAAAGTCGTAGTGCGGTCTGTGAATCTCACCATCAGTCTAGCGAGTTTTCATCGAGTTCCAATAGTAGCATAATAAAATACAATGTAGACTTTTCTATTTGGTTAGTGTTAGAAATTGTCACAATAAATTCAACCTCAGCGAACATAAATAACAACCCCAGCGCCTCAGCACTGAATTATTATTGATAATAATCTAGCCTTATTGTGTGGTAGCATTATGATAAATAGTTTTAAGTTGTTAGGGTGAAAAAGAAGCAATTGAAGATAGGTGAGGCTTTAGAAGTTTTTTTTTTAGTTATTATGGCATTGCTGTTACGCATATTGCCGGTGCCAAGTAAAATGATATTTCGTATTAATGCAGCGTAAAAGTCAGAATCAGGCAGTCAGAGTAACAGTCAGTAATTCGAGTAAGCGACCAACCCGCATTGGAGCAGCGTGGTGGAGTAAGCTCCAGGCCTCCTCCCAAGAAGGGGAGAGACTCGTACCCAGCAGTGGGACGTATCAAGGGTTGCCAATATTATTTATTACTAGCTGTTGCCCACGGATTTGCCCGCGTGGATGTCGTTTTATAATAACTAAGTAGCCTATATACTTTTTCAAATTCAGCTCTATCTGAATACCAAATTTCATTAAAATAGGTTCAGTCGTTTGGACGTGAAAAGGTAACAGACAGATAGACAAACAGAGTTACTTTCGCATTTATAATATTAGTAGGGATTATAAGTGTGTCATCCAAGAACGCTACATTTTCTCTGCCCTTTCCCAATATTGGCTCAACAATTACTCTCTAGGCTCACTAGGTGGTATTTTATTTTAAACATAACATTTTAGGTACACACAGATAAAACACAGGCATTAAAATCCTGTTTTCGCTTTTTAAAACATAAATTACAGAGTATAATTTTTCTCTACACACCGTAAAAAGAAAAATTAAACAGCAACTCTGGCGTTCTTTTTCGATTTTCGATAAGCCATATTAAAGGGTTTTTTTATTGAATTTCAAGTTGCGATGCTTCGGGAATACTAAATTTAATGTAAATTATGCTTGTTTCCGATTTAAAACACTTTCTTTTAACTTTTTTTGTCTTATTACAAAAATTACTGGTCGGTTAAGTTAATGGGTTTGAAATTCCACTTTTTAAAGTTCTCGACGTTTTTGTGAAAAAAAAAACGTACTTAGTACGTACTTAGGGCATGTACATGTTTGTGAGACTTTAAAATGGATTATCTATTACAAAAACCAAATACTTGAAAGTCACTTAAATCTAAGTGGGACCTAAAAGTGTTCTGTCTTTATAAAACGGTTTCAAACGATAGAGACAGAGCACATTTGAGGGTTGCTTAAAATTGAGTGACGTTTGTATTGTGTAAAAAAAACAAGGATTACGAAAGAATATTGTTCTGGAAGGATCTTGAGAACAATTACTAATGGTACAAAAATCCCAATTGACATTCAAGACTGACACCGACAGTGTTTGAGAGGAAGGAATATGTGGGTACCTTCTTATTTACATTTTTTTATATAACTTGCGTTTGTGCCCTTTTAATTTTTTTTAAAAATTTGATTTACATATTATTAAGAACAATTCCATATTATTTAGTAACTGTACGATGAAAATATTAGTATCGGATTATAGTTACAAGTCAAGTCTATGTTATTTTTAATTTTTTTTTTTTTTTTTTTTTTTATGTCTGAAGACTGACAGACAAGCAAACGGGCCACCTGATGGAAAGTGGTCACCGTCGCCTATGAACATTTGCAACACCAGGGGAGTTGCCAACGCGCTGCCAGCCCTGAAGGACTCTTTTGACGCCATTTTTGAAGAACCCCATATTGTAGCACCTAGGGAACACCTCAGAGGGAAGTTCGTTCCACAATTTACACGTTCTGGGCAGGAACGAACGTGAAAACCGCACCGTTGAGCACTGCCAGGTGTCCAGTCGGTGTGGGTGGAACTTCTCTCTTCGGCGGGTAGTACGGTGTAGGAAAAGAGACGGTGGCACCATGTCAAACAGTTCCGCAGAGCACTCACCATTGTAGAGACGGTACAACACGCACAGACTCCCAATGTCTCTGCGCAGGCTCAGATGTTCGAGCCTGTCGGTAAGTCCTGGATCGTTAACAATACGAACGGCGCGTTTTTGTAGGGAGTCAAGTGGACCAAGCTGGTATTTGGGGGCTCCCGCCCACAAATGAGAGCAGTATTCCAGATGGGGCCGCACTTGGGCCTTATAAAGCTGTAGTAGCTGCCCCGATGTGAAATACTGCCTCGCTTTGTTAAGCACCCCCAACTTTTTGGATGCCAACTTGGTCTTACACTCAATGTGACTCCCGAATTGCACTTCGTTCGATATGTCAACGCCCAGGATACCGATACTCTTATCAACGGCGAGCGGAATGCCCTGGAACTGTGGTGCTACAATGAATGGGGTTTTTTTTGCGGTGAACGCGCAGACTTGTGTCTTCGAGGGGTTAAACTGTACTAAATTAAGTCGACCCCAATCCGAGACCCGCTCCAGAGAGTGCTCGATTTCAGACACAAGTCTAGTCCTGCTTTCCTCGATAAGTGTCCGAGAGGCATTTGCACGGCTAGTGTAGTGTGCATCTCCCGTACTATCATCGGCATAGCAATGAAAATTGGAGTTTTGCTCCAATATTTCATTGATATGCAGAAGAAAAAGCGTGGGAGATAACACAGAGCCTTGCGGCACACCAGCGTTGATAGGTAGTCTGTCTGAGCGCTGACCGTCAACTAAGACTTGTATATAACGCTCAGACAGAAAGCTGGCTGTCCAGTTGCATAGCCTCTCGGGAAGACCGTAGGATGGAAGTTTCGCGAGGAGTGCCCTGTGCCAGACCCGGTCAAAGGCCTTAGCAATGTCCAGGCTTACAGCCAATGCCTCCCCACTCTTGTCCAAGGCGTGGGACCAATGGTGCGTGAGATATACTAGAAGATCACCAGCAGATCTGCCATGACGAAATCCATATTGGCGGTCACTGATCAGCTGATGATCCTCTAGATACTGCAGCAGTTGAGTATTGATCACACGCTCCATGACTTTACAGAGTAGGGAGGTTATTGCTATGGGCCTATAATTGGCCGGGTCACTGCGATCCCCTTTTTTGGGTATCGGGTGCACGAGGGCGGTCTTCCACGCAGACGGTACGGTTCTTTGATCGTAGGAAAGCGAGAACAGGCGCGTCAGAACGGGGGTCAGCTCGGGAGCGCACATCTTCAACACCACCGCAGGGACGGAGTCCGGCCCACTCGACTTCTTGACGTCAAGGGATAAAAGAGCTCGCCTGACGTTCTTCTGAGTGAATTTGACGTCAGGCATAGAGCTTTCACAGCGCGGGATGGTAGGCGCTGTGATACCCATGTCGTCAAGAGTCGAGTTTGAGGCAAAGAGGCTGCCCAGAAGGTCAGCTTTCTCTTTTGCCGTGTGGGCCAGGCTATCGTCAAGGACTCAATGTAACTTTCGAAGGCCAGTGTGCAACCAGCATAACCGGCATCCGTCGGCAAGTATTTTTCACTAATGTTGCCATCATTGAATCGGTCGCAGACCCACCGACGAGTAAATAATTTGTTTTTTTACATGAACCTATATTTAGCCGAATCAAAATGATTCACTGGATGGGATAAGTTAAGTTTATCGGAAAATTAATGATATGTGAGATTGTTTGGTTCACTTTATCACAATTAAATAGTATTTTTATATTTATTACTGTTACTGGAACAGAGTTGAGGAGATGAATTATGAAGTCCAGTTTTTTACTTAAAGAGTAGTGTACCATATTTGGTACGTTATCCATCAACCGTAGTTTTCGTCAGTAGGTTTTGTTATTACGTAAAGGATTTTAGTATCTCTCGATTTAAGAATTTCTTGCGTGCGTCATTTTACATAAAAGGTGCCTAACATTAACACTTATCACATGGTTCATGTTTTTTTTATTATATGGCCTAAAAAAGGAATGTCGTGCCCAGCAGTGGGACGTATCAAGGGTTATTGCCATGCCATTATTTGAGGACTGGGTTAGTCCAGTGGTGTGAAACGACCGTTTGATTGCAAGGGTAGCGGCTTTGATCCCCGCATCGGGACAAATATTTGTATGCCTACAGAATAGATATTTGTTTCGGGAGTTTGAGTATATGTTGTTTGTGTACAACGGCACCCACAACACAGGTTTATACCTAGTGTGGGGCTGTGATTGTAAGCGTATTAATTAAATATATTTGTTTTTAGAAATTAACTTTAACTCCCCTTCATTTAAAATTAAACAACCATCCTAACTGTTCTTTACATTCTGGAATAAAAAACAAAAACTACAGGTAAATGTCGCCAGAATCAAAAATACAATCTTCCTGGTACAAAGCCTTAAACAACTGAACATTGCCAGCAGTCGAAAACATGTCTCCCTGCGTCAATAAAGAATGTTTAATCACATCCATATCTGGCGGCCATATTTTATTGGCTGTCAAAGTGATGCGAACGTATTTATGCGCGCGATAACTGGCAATGAGGCACTGATAAAAACAAAGGTCCCATAGTGGTTTCATTCTGGTATCATTAAAACTTGTTTTACATTTTCCACGCATATTATAGGAAAACAGGATTGCTATTTATAAAAATATACTCTTGATATGGACTGAAAGAACTGTATGTCAAGTTATATCCCTAAATAAGGAAATTAATATTTTATCATCTGACAAATGACACTAGTTATTTTTTTTTGTATTTTACAATTCCTTGAGTCACAGTTTTATAGAAATTGTCTTTGAACTGATTCAAAATTGACTTTGAATATGGTTAATTTTATATCATTACAGGATTTAAAATAAAGATATTGTTAATTTAAAATATGATTATTTCACTGTTATCTATGTAACTACGCAACATAAATTCGTTAATGATTTATTTCAATTAGATAGTCAACATATTGTTACACGTAGATGTGGTTATATGAACTTTAAAATACTTCGACAAAAGAGTGAATGACGATGATGTGAAGACGTAGGTTTATCGTTGTATCATATTGTCTGCTGTACCATGTTTTAACATCATGTTAGTTTACCACCTTCACGGCATAAAAAAAAAATAATTATTACGTAACTAAACACTTACCCCCTTATTTATAAACGTATTTTAGCTATAGTGTTTTTTTTTTAACTATTGGAAGTGGCAAACAAGCATGCAGTTCACATTGATGTTAAGTGATGACTACAGCCTATAGACACCCACATGAAGACCAAGGTCAAAATGCAGATGCGTTACTAATCCTGAGGTCTAAGGTGTTATGCCTCTGTGCCGGAAATTACAGGGCCGTACCACCTGACCGGAATACGATAGTGCTGAATACTACCATTTAGCGGCAAGTAAATTAGGTAATGCGGTGGTGCCTACGCCCGTGAGCGCCGCCACTGGAGCTCTACCACCAGTAGAAAAAATCTTGTTGTTGTTAATCTCTCCTTTGTCTTTATCTATCCTGCACATTTGACAATGCAACTGACAAAGACAAAGCATTCTCTAGCTATAACGTATTTTATATACGTTTATGAATAAGGGGGTAACAATACATGACAATTGCATTTTTTAACAAATGCAAACGCCAGGTCTTTTCAATGAATCGTTTCAATTAAATTAAGCGGTTCAATAGCATAGCTAAACTAATTGAATATTTTCACAGTATTAAAATATACATAGAGTTAATTTGTTAAATATTATCAGCACAGCTTGCCTTAGTATCCTTCGTTAAAATCTAACGCAGATATTAATTTAAACTGGCTACAAAACCAGTTAGTTTAGAACCGGCATGAGTAATTCTGTGACTTAGTGTTGCAAATTGCATATTTGTGTTGTAACAGAATGCTGGAGTTTCGTCAGTTGGACTCAGTATGTAATATCATCATCGTAGAAAATGTGGAGTGCTAATTATATCTTAATATCACTTCAAGTCTCTTATTTCAAGTAGAAAGGTTTTTTTATGTAACGATAGTGCCAAATATGCATGCAGTTGACATGGATGTTATGACTGTGACATATAGACATCTACACATAAACCGAGCAGAATTTATAAAAGCGAGGTAGTATTTCACATCGGGGCAGCTATTACAGCTTTATAAGGCCCAAGTGCGGCCCCATCTGGAATATTGCTCTTATTTGTGGGCTGGAGCCCCCAAATACCAACTTGGTCCACTCGACTCCCTACAAAGACGCGCTGTTCGTATTGTTAACGACCCAGGACTTACTGACAGGCTCGAACATCTGAGCCTGCGCAGAGACGTTGGGAGTCTATGCGTTTTATACCGTCTCTACAATGGAGAGTGCTCTGTTGAACTGTTCGAAATGGTGCCACCGTCTCACTTCCTACACCGTACTACCCGCCGAAGAGAGAAGTTTCACCCTCACCATCTGGACACCTGGCAATGTTCAACGGTGCGGTTCTCACGTTCGTTTTTGCCCAGAACGTGTAAATTGTGGAATGAACTTCCCTCTGAGGTGTTCCCTAGGTGCTACAATATGGGGTTCTTCAAAAATGGCATCACAAGAGTCCTTCAGGGCTGGCAGCGCGTTGGCAACTCCCCTGGTGTTGCAAATGATCATAGGCGACGGTGACTACTTTCCATCAGGTGGCGGTGGCCCGTCTGCTTGTCTGTCAATCCTTTGACATTAAAAAACCGTATATAAAAATGCAGATGTGTTGCCACCCCTGAGACCTAAGTTGGTATGTCTCTGTGATAGTTATTACGGGGCCGTATATTACCACCTAACCGGAACACCATAGTGCTGAACACTACCATTTGACGGCAGATAGATTAGGTAATGCGGTTGTGTTAGGTAGTGTGGAACTCTAACTACCACCAGTAAAAAACATTTTCTTTTATTATTTGTCGCCAAAAGTGGCTATAATGTTTGAAATTTACTCATTTTCGTTACACGTTCATCTTTTAGTCACTGATTTACTTTCGACTCAATCGGTCTAATATCTTTGCAGCACAGACCAATCAGGCTTCCTTAAAGTCGATGCTTTGCAGCAAATTGGCTTAGACAGACAGACACATAGAGGTACGAGTGAACATGTCCTTGGCCACCGCTCTAATCGCATATGTCTTAATTATATGTTCCTCCGCAACGCCCTAAGCCGAGGTTCGGACCCACAGGGGTCTCCCTTTAGGCAGTTGCGCTTACTTTTATATAGGCTGAGAGCTGTGCTCGCCGATTGCCCGGTGAAGTAGACTAGTGCCGTCTCGAGACATGCCGCCTACATGAGTCTAAACCAGTGATTCCCAAAGTGGTCCAGGAGGACCCACTGAGGTTCATGAGAGACTCGTAGCCGTGAATATGGGAATGTGATATCACATTTATATAAATGCAAAGAAACCAGCATAAAATTGAAAGGGGTGAAACGAGAAAAAAAGTTTGGGAACCTCTGGTAGATATAAAACAAAAAGTTTTGCTCAAAGGTGCGGTTCTTTCGTTCGTTTCTGCCCAGAACCTGTAAATTGTAGAACGAACTTCCCTCTGAGGTGTTCTCTCTGTGCTACAATATGGGGTTCTTCAAAAATGGCGTCAAAAGAGTCCTTCAGGGCTGGCAGCGCGTTGGCAAATCTCCTGGTGTTGCAAATGTCCATAGGCGACGGTGACCACTTACCATCAGGTGGCCCGTCTGCTTGTCTGTCAACATAATGACAGGAGTTTTGGCGGGAACCTTGAAAGAGGCGTATGGTGCTTTTATTTTATTTCATTTATTGGTGTATTTTTAAGTTATTTTGAATAAATTTGGTGGCATTTTGTTTGATATAGGTTTATTATAGTGCCCGTGTATAGTGAAATAGAATTACAGTGCGAAAACACGACCTTTCAGGTTGCCTCCAAAACTTCATTGTAAATGTTCTGGTAAAGTAGCCATCGCTTCACTCGAATAACTTGAATGTAACTCACTTGACTCACATACTTAATAAGTAATTGACTGACTATAATATACTAACTTTTATGCAGATATCGTTTTACTTGACACTGGCAATATGCGTAATAGCGATGCCATAATTTAATTTAAAAAAAACATAATGACATAAAAAAAAATGTCCTTAGGTTCCGTTTAATCCTTTTGTGATACGGATCCCTAGAAAGTTCAAGCCAAGAAAATGTATATCTCTTTTTACAGTTATGGTGTTGAAACAGTTAAGTGAGATAATCTAAATGATGCCGGATATGTAGGGATGTCTCGATACATCGCCAAATATACGATCCGTCCGACGGAAGAGAGGCGCCGAAATCAGCTGTTAACGGTGATCACGAGTTTTGGCGGGAACCTTGATTTTTTTTTTTTATAAATTGTCATGACCATAGATACAGATTCTTTCAATCGTATACATATTGAATTTCACATTTCTTTAAATTAATGAATATCCATATGGAAGATGACGATGATTAAATGCTTCCATGAGGAATATGATGAGATGATGGGGTGGCTCCAGTAAAGCGATGGGGACTTTACTGAAGCTTTTACGAAGTTTTGGAGGCAATACGAAAAATCACTTTTCACTTCATAATATCACTTTCTTACACTCGTGAACATTATCGAATGCTTTATGATAAAAATCCCACCATTTTTTTACACATAAAAACGCTACTATACACAAATTTCGAAAATAATATCACGCAGCGACACAGCTCTTTTCCGCGTTCCCGCCAAAACTCCGCGGGAACCTTGAAAGATGCGTGTGGTGCTCTTATTTTATTTTATTTTCTAGGTGTATTTTTGAGTTATATTAAATAAAGTCGGTGGCATTTTGTTTGATATAAGCTTATTACAGTGCTCGTGTATAGTGAAATAGAATAACAGTGCGAAAACACGTTTTTTTGGGTTGCCTCCAAAACTTCAATGTAAATGTTCTGGTAAAGTAGCCATCGCTTTATTAGAATTACTGACTGTGACTGACTGACGGACTGATAAATTGATTGACGACTCTGATTTTTTTACTTTTACGTTGCTTAATACGAATACGAAATATCGTTTTACTTGACACTGGCAATATGCATAAAAAGCGATGCGATAAAATTAAAAAAAAAAAAAAAAACCAGTGATCACTACCATTAAAAACTTAGCGGTTCTTAATTAAGAAGCCATTGCCATTTTTTTTATTTTATGGCATCTTGTTATGCATATTGCCAGTGTCAAGTAAAACGATATTTCGTATTCGTAAGCAACGTAAAAGTCAGAGTCAGTCAGTCAATTTATCAGTCCGTCTGTCAGTAATTGCATAAAAGAAATGCAATAAATGGCACTACTACTACGCCGGGTTCGATGCCCGGGTCGAGGGAGATAACGGTGTAGAATGCTTTATCAGGTTCTATGAGGATTTTTCCATTTTCTGGAATTTTCCCGGTACCTCGAAGTTTGGTAATGTGCCCGGAGATGTCAATAGGCTCGCCACCTGTTATATGGGCCAAAACGTAATCGGTGAATCGTCGGTGTTTGCATGTATGATTGAATGCATGCATTTATCTCTGCCTACCCCTTCGGGGATTACAGTTTCGTTTTAAATGTCAAAGAAGCATGCAGTACACAAGGATGATAAGTGATGACACAGATGTAAGTAGGTATGTTAACTTAAACTTCTATTAAAATCTAATAAAAAGCTGTCAACGAAACTCTAGAAAACGTAATAAATAAAATCCCAAACTGTAGCAAGGGGATTGACTGTGGATAACTATTTCTCATAAATACGTATTAAAATATTCGTAACAAAATGCCATTATCCTGGCTTATAATACCTTGAAGATATAACTATTACATGCATAGATTTATATCTATTGCCTTGTTCATAAAAAAAAACAAAATTTAAAAAGCGGACGGATATGATATTTAAATACCGGCATTCCATTTTTTAATGTAGAGGACGGCTGTCGCAAGGACAGACGTTGCGTTTGCGCAGATGTTGAATTGGGGTTGTGGGCTTGTGGGGAAGTCATTCACATCAGGTTTAGGTGTAATTAGAATGCAATTTAGAAACTATATTATAACTATAGGTAGCACTACTATTTATTATCTAAATAGCTGACCCGGCAAACTTCGTATTGCCTCAGAATGAAATAATTTGTCAAAGGTTTGATAGATACGGACTATTTGTATGTATATGCTATAAAGTATGATGCTTAGAATGGCTAAAACATTTCAAATTAAAGACAACAAGAGTTTTGATTTATATTGATATTTATTTTAAAGCTGTTCATAAAAATCAATTGCAGTTCGTTAGTCTTTTTTGGAAGTCCAGGGATGGTTTAAAAGGTAAGAAAATATGAAGACGTTGAAGGGAAATAGTAAAAACCATAATTTTATTTTTCTCATACAAATAGTCAGTATCTATCAAACCTTTGACACATTATTTCATTCTGAGGCAATACGAAGTTTGCCGGGTTAGCTAGTTTTTTTATAATAAGATACGAGCAAAAACAATTTATCGATGAATAATTTTGATTTTGAGATTGCTCGGTTGCAACTTGCACGACATAAAATATTAGCTCACGCCAATCATAGCTTTATCTTCATTGAAATCTCCAAGTACTTTCATGACTGATTACTTCACAGTGTCTAGATCTAAATGTTAAAGATCAGGAGTTCGTATAACTTCGATATTATGTATACGTGGGCGATTCTGGATCTCGACATCAAGTAGGGATGCAAACATTCAAAAGATAAACGTCGTGGTATCGGTATATCGATATTGCAGATAAAAGCGTCGATGGCTGAAAACATCTCTCAGTTAGGTTTTTTTATGTAGATGAAGTGGCAAACATGCATGCAATTTACATTGATGTTAAGTGATGACTGCAGCCTATAGACATCCACACAATGACCAAGGTCAAAATGCATATGCGTTACCACTCCTGAGGCCTAAGGTGTTATGCCCTTGCGTCGGAAATTACAGGGCCATGCATTACCACCTGACCGGAACACCATAGTGCTGAACACTACCATTTAGCGGCAAGTGTATTAGGTAATGCGGTGATGCCTTCGCCCGCGAGTTCCGTCACTGGAGCTCTACCACCAGTAAAATTGCTTAAAAAGATATTTACGAATTGTAATTATTGTACTAAATACAACACCTAAACGCATTGTATTTTTGACGGTTTATCTGTTCCAGTAAAAATGCAATTGGCATTCTCATTTTTCATGTAAGACAACGTTGAAAGGCACAATGACAAAACTATATCATGTTAGGTGTCAGGAGTTGCAATGCAAAGTAACTAGAGGTTTGCTCAGCTTGGTTACGACTTTCTTAATAATTACCCAAAATATAAATTAATGTCCGTTTTTTACTTAAGGAAAGTGGCAAATAGCATGTAGCTTACATTGATGTTAACTGATGACTGCAGCCTATAGACCTCTACACTAAAACCAGATTTCAAAATGCAGATGCATTCAACCGCTGTGACCTAAGTTGTATGTCTCTGTGATAATCTTTACGGGTCAAAGATAAAGGGTAAATTATATTTATGATCTCTCCTTTATGAGGGAAGGTCATGATACACTTTCTCCTATTTATTATTAAAACCACAATTGTAAAAACATCGATAATGTTTTGCAATTATTAACGTTTCATCAAAATATCGATGTTTCAAGAACTCGATGTTTCGTTTACATCCCTACTACTCGTACAAGTGGGCTGCCATTTCGAATTCATTACATAAGCCAGCCTTCGCACTCTTTGCCAAATCAGATAAAGGTTGAGGATGTGTGTAAAATAAGTGTTTCGCATTAATATTTATCGGTCTTGATTCTTTGGTCTTTCATTATTCTAGATCCTATACTTTAATAGAATCTAGGATAATTTTAAGTTCTTCAGGAGGGACTTGAGCAAGGACTAGAGGCATTTAAAAAAAACTTGTTTTCAGATTTATCTCCCGTTCACTCGTATTACACTAAAATTATTATTTAAAATCAGCCCGATTCTCGGTCGCTTTTCAGCTTCCGTGGTCTCGTACAGACTATTGTTTTAGTTTAATATACCTACGCGAGATAAAAACGAAAACTAATTTTTTTTATGTAATGGAAGTGGCAAACAAGCATGCAGTTCACATTGATATTAAGTGATGACTGCAGCCTATAGACACCCACACAAAGACTAAGGTCAAAATGCACATGCGTTACCACTCCTGAGGCCTAAGGTGTTATGCCTCTGTGCCGGCAATTACAGGTCCGTACATTACCACCTGACCGGAATACGTTAGAGCTGAACACTACCATTTAGCGGCAAGTATATTAGGTAATGCGGTGGTGCCTGCGCCCGCGATCTCCGTCACTGGAGCTCTACCACCAGTAGACACAACACGTCAAATCTTATTACATGTGCGTTGGATGAATGTACGTAATTAATATATACGTGCTCTAGACTCTGATGTGACTATGCATGTGAACCACCAGTATATTTACACTATGGCCATACCTTTTGTTTTATGTCAATGTACTACACATGGCCAATTTAGTGTTGTTTGGACTACAGCTTAATATCATACGTAAAAGCTCTCTGCTCTATCTGTATAATAATAATGTGACTTATTATTACTATTTTATTAAGAAAAATATCGCAGTATAGCAACAAGACTGATTTATCGCGTTTTCCTGTCTAAATAGCATGACATCATTTTGTTTTAAAGAAAAACCCAAAGCTACTAGAACGCATTTTAACGCACCAAATACCAATAATAATTTACCTGCAACTTTTTAACGTTAATTTGTAATTATAATTAAGTATGAGGGCTGGGCTCATTGGCGTCGGGATGTGACGACCCACCGCCCATTAGAGGAAGAATTTTCTTCTACTGTAAAGTAAGTGATGACTGAAAATTATAGTGCTGAACACTACCATTTGGGGGCAGATAGATAAGGTAATGCGGTGGTGTCTACGCTCTCGTGGCCCTACACTAGAACTCTACCACCAGTAAATTGTATGTATTTACTATAATGGTCTGAATCTGCTACCAAATTGTTGTACTAGACTTTTTTATGTAATGGAAGTGGCAAACAAGCATGCAGTTCACACTGATGTTAAGTGATGACTGCAGCCTATAGACACTCACACAAAGACCAAGGTCAAAATGCAGATGCATTACCACTCCTGAGACCGAAGATGTTATGCCTCTGTGCCGAAAATTACAGGGCCGTACAATACCACCTGACCGGAACACGATAGTGCCTGAACACTACTATTTAGCGGCAGGTATCTTAGGTAATGCGGTGGTGCCTACGCCCGCGAGCTCCGTCACTGGAGCTCTACCACCAGTAACAAACTATGCAAGGCTTTGCGGTAAAGACGGTAATACTTTTAATCCACAATAAGGTATGACGTAATAGCGGATGACCTCCCATTCGTTTTTTGGCCGCCACTTTCACTTCTCGTACCTGCATCGACGGGCCATGTTGCTAATTTAATATACAGTGCGATCTCAAGTTTTGGTGCTCATTATATAATGAGGTGCTTATGATCAAATTCTCTAAAGGGTATTTTTTATACAAATCGGTCTAAAATCGTTAGCTCTAGCATTAATTGATGATTTTTGTTTTTTTTTTAATGTAATGTTAGTGGCAATCAAGCATGCAGTAGGCACCCACAAAAAGACCAAAGTCAAAATGGAGATGCGTTACCACTCCTGAGGCCTAAGGTGTTATGCCTCTGTGCCGGAAATTACAGGGCCGTACATTACCACCTGACCGGAACACTATAGTGCTGAACACTACCATTTAGCGGCAAGTGTAATAGGTGATGCGGTGCCTACGCCCGCGAGTTCCATCACTGGAGCTCTACCACTAGTGAAAAATGGTAGAGAGTGATTGGGTGGGAGATCCTGTGCTAGTATGATACCCATACCCTTCTGGCTCAGTCTGACCTTACTGACTCGTTCACCAGGTTTTAAACAAAAATTCTTTAGTTGGGGAGTTTTGGCTGGGAACCTTGAAAGAGGCGTGTGGTGCTTTTATTTTATTTCGTTTTCTTGGTGTATTTTTGGGTTATAGTTAATAAAGTTGGTGGCATTTTGTTTGATATAGGTTTATTACATAGCCCGTGTATAGTGAAATAGAATAACAGTGCGAAAAGACGGCCTATCAGGTTGCCTCCAAAACTTCATTGTAAATATTCTGGTAAAGTAGCCATCTTTACTTGAATTACTGACTGTGACTCTGACTGACTGACTGATAAATTGACTGACTGACTCTGACTTATACGCTGCTTATAACGAATACGAAATATCGTTCTACTTGATACTGGCAATATGCGTAATAGCGATGCCATAGCAAAAAAAAACAAGAAATAAAAACTCTTTAGTTTGTGACACTATAGGGTATTTCGAAATTATAAGCGGTCCATACTTGATCACTTTCCTTAATGGAGATCGAGTAATAACAGTTCACCTGCATTCAAATTTGGAACGATGATATCTCATTCATTCTTTTAGCATAATTGCATCGATCAAAATAATCGATCTAAGATGGTGGCAGTAAAAATAGCTTCTTTCAACAATGTAAGTCACTTTTGTAAAGGCGTGATCACACAGACATGAGGACGTCGAATGCGCGAGATAACTGTAAATCATTTAGTGATTTGGCTTAGATGACTTAGCCTGGGTTGCACCACGATATTTGTTAAAGTTAAAGTTACATTTCACATCCTTCTCTAACTTTAACAGATTTTTTTAAGTTAGAGAAGGATGTGATATGTTACAATGGTGGTGCAACCCAGGCTTAATATCCTGTGTCCCCCAGGTGGGTCAGAGGGTGTCCTTCACCGGTGGTAGAGTTCCAGTGTGGGAGCTCGTGGGCGTAGGCACCACCGCATTACCTGACCTATCTGCTGGTAAATGGTAGTGTTCGGCACTATCTTGTACCGGTTGGATGGTGATGTATGGCCACGTAATAACTTTCACAGAGACAAAACAACTAAGGTCTCAAGGGTGGAAATTTGACCTCTGGGCTTTGTGTGGGTGTCTATAGGCTGCAGTTATCACTTAACATCAATGTGAACTGCATGCTTGTTTGCCACCTTCATTACCTATAATATAAGCCAGCGGTCGCAGCCTGAAGTTTTGGAAGGGATCACTAATATTAACAAAATACGCTGAGTTAATCAAACTGCCCCCTTTTTTTCAAAAATGTCTTTAAGTTTAATTCAAAATTTTGATTTTATTTATGTAACGTGCACGTGACTATTTTTATGTTTATTAAATTAATGAAATTCATCAACAACAATGTATGAATGAATTCAGTGCAAGACATTTTGATGGCCAAAAACACACTTAATGGCTTAGTGACCATTAGACTTAAAGGCTTAGTCATCTTGCTGTCGTGTGGTAAGGTCTTTACGCAATACTGTAGCACCAAACCGTTTATGGAAAATTGGAACAGTTTTGTATTATGTATGCTAGTTGTTTTTATACTACTTATTCTCATGACTTCACCCGTATTTTTCATTAGCTTTGTTGAAGTGGTTCTGTGGTTAATGAAATCGTTCTCTTTAAACATGAGTTAAGAATATTCATTTGAATTGCATGTAAATTATTCCGAGCTAATCATTTAGTTATTGGTAGCGTATTTATTTATCGGTAGAGCTGCAGTGACGGAGCTCGCGGACGTAGGCACCACCGCATTACCTAATATACCTGCTAGCCGCTAAATGGTAGTGTTCAGCATTATCGTGTTCCGGTCAGGTTGTAATGTACGGCCCTGTAATTTCCGGCATAGAAGCATAACACCTTAGGCCTCAGGAGTGGTATCGCATCATCATTTTCACCTTGGTCTTTGTGTCTAAGCTGCAGTCTTCACTTAACATCAATGTGAACTGCATGCTTGTTTACCACTTCCATTACATAAAAAAGCGTAGTTGGTACTACCCATGGTTGATCACTTTAGTGGAACTGAGATGGTAAACGAAAAGAGCGACGAACTTTTTTATTGGAGGTAGAGTTCCAGTATCCCGGACTCGAAGGCGTAGGTGACACCGTATTACCTATTATATCTGCCGCCAAATGGTGGTGTTCAGCATTATCGTGTTCCAGTTAGATGGTAATGTATATAATAACCGAAACTATAATAATAATACCCTATAATAACTTAACACAATTCACATTGATGTTAAGTGAAGACTGCAGCTTAGACACAAAGATGGTGGGGTCAAAAGTCTTAGGAATCGGCGTGCATGTATGAAGAGAATGATGAAGGTAGACGAGGCACGAGAGGTTTGTCAGAACCGGGATGTCTGGCGCTCTACACTCTCTATCTCTCCTACCCCGTTAGGGACCTGGCGTGAAGATACATACATAATAACTATCACACCGTACACCACATGTAGCACCGAGGCAACACCTCATAGGGATGTTTGTTCCACAATTGACACATTCTGGACAGAAACAAATGTGAAAATCGCACCGTTGAGCACTGCCAAGTGTCCAGTCCGCGAGGATGGAAATTCTCCACCATTTCTCTCTTCGGCGGGAAATGCGATGTAAGAAATGAAACGGTGGCACCATATGAAACAGTTCAACAGAGCACTCACCATTGCAGAGACGGTAAAAATTACAGAACACGCGGTGCAATACTTAATCCCAAACCATATCGAACGTTGCGACGAGCCATCGCCATAATAATTTATGAGATTATTCAAAAAAAGAGTTCTTTACCTCGAAACTCGTAACGCATTACGAATGTTAATTTCTTTAGCATCCGACCAATCTTCGACCTTATGATTAAATTAATAAGTTATACATTTGAAAGCGGACAGAAATTATATTAAAAGGTGACGTGAGCTTAGAATTGGACAAACAAATCGAGAAATCCGGTTTGGAAATGGTCGCTGAACTGCGGTAAATCTCCAGATTCAATATATTAATACAGCCCGATATAAATTCTAATAATAAATCTGTTTCAAGAGAGAAAACTAACTAATGAGTGGTGCGATGTTGATGGAAAATAAACTCTAATATCGGAATAATAGAAAATATAATAGGTACCTTTGTATCCACTGGTTGTAGACCGCCTATGGCGGAACTCTAGGGCAACATACCTATATCAAATTTTGTTAGAAATTGAACGCAATCTAAATAGTTTTAGTTCTTATAAACGCTCTTTTTGTTTGCAAAATCGTACAAATTTAAAAGGATTTTTTATTGGTATTTTGTTCTGTAGTTTTGAGTCTTTCGCGTTCAGAAATAGCTGGGATTTGTTGTATTTATTGATAGAAATCGTGGTAATAAGTGGCTTGTTTATCGGCAAAACGATACAAGAATCAGTAAAATTAAAACTCAGTTCCATAACCCACATCATTCTTATTAAAAAAAAATCCGCTTGAGTAAGTATTATTTCTATTTTGTTTTATTTATTATTGCCAGAACAATGATGGTAAGAAATTGGAGAAGTAGATAGTCTAGTGACGGAGACAGTGTTACCGAGACCCCGCCGCATTACCTAATCTGTCTACCACCAAATGGTAGTGTTTAGCACTATCGTGTTCCGATAAGATGCTAATGTAGGTATAACCCCACATTAACTACCACAAAAATAAAACAACTTAGGTCTCAGGGATGGTAACGCATCAGCATTAGGACCTCTATTTTTGTGTAGACGTCTATATGCTGCAGTCATCAATATGAGCTGCATGCTTGTTTGTCAACTTTTTCAAAAGGATAGAAATTTTCATGATATTTTTGTACTTAGATATAAAAATTTCTTTAGGTACAATAAAAATGTCATTCTCGTACCTCTAATTTTTTATTAATAACATTACCTACACAATGTGAAGCCGGGGCAGGTCGCTAGTTATAAATATAATTCATGTTTACCAATGCAATGAACATGTTTGTTCAACCACTGGTTGGTAGAGGACATGAATATGTAATAGTTTGTCTTAAGCAACAAGACAATTGGCGTAGGAGCAATGGCGCCCACAGCCAATAAATTACAGATAACATGTTACCCGTGCAATACTGTCAAAACACAGGTAACTTGACATTGACCTAAAAATAACAGATGACTACCTGATTTGGCGCGTAATTCCAAGATGGCCGCTTCCGAGAGGTAAATCGACGGATATCTGTAATTCGGTTGGAAACTCTTATCTTACCAGTGTTCTTAGGCTTATATATTTTATTTCATTGAAAATAAAATATATGAGCCTGAGAACACATCACATCTCTGCTCTTTATACATAAAATTTAAGTGTCACAGTGTTAGTTACCATACTTCTCCGAAACGGCCGGACCGATTCTCATGAAATGTGTGCCTATTGGGTACCTACGTCTGTGAATCGGCCAACATCTATTTTTTATACCCCTAAGTGATAAGGTGATTCTTATTGATTTTTTTTATACCTCTAAGGCGATACGAATTCGTCGGGGCAGCTAGTATTAGTATTAGTAGATAAGATAATGCGGTGGTGCCTACGCCCGCGAGGTACAGCACAGGAGCTCTACTACCAGGAAAAGCTACCCTTATAAGTAACACCGTATTCACGGTCTAGCTGGTTTCATGTAGTTGTTGATAGGCTACAGTGACATTACTTCCCATCACTATAAACTGTATGCTTATTTGCCATTTATACAGTCGTATTCGCCATTTATATAGTTGTACAGTCGTATCAAAGAATATACAAATACTACGTATCATGCGTCAACTCTACTCGTTCGCATAACCAGAAATATTTGTACAAACCAACATCCACCCACAACCGAAGTTATGAAGGCACCGTGGGATTGCATCAATGTACTTTGTTTACACATGTGTTAATTAATCTCCCGTGGGCTTATTCTATAAACAGAAAACGTGAGATTGCGTGCCTACTTCAATACTCAGGTAATGCCAACTGCTTTGTACCTATAATATGCAAGGATATACATAATCAGAAAAGATATGTGTATTCAAATTCAGATGCGTTACTAATTTATTAAAAACTAGCTGATCAGGAAAACTATTAAAAAATATATGTGTGTCAAAAATTGCTGTTTTTATTATTTTCCTTACAATTTCTGCATAACGTTTTCTCAACTTTTAAACCTTCCTTGGTCTTACAATAATAATTCAAAACCAAAATTTGCCAAATCGGTCCAGCCATTTTCGAGTTTTTAGCGAGACTAACGAACAGCAATTGATTTTTATATATATATAGAACATTAAATGATATGATGTAACAAAACCTGAGAAAACCTTAAAACGCAAATATGCTGTTTGCAATGACTAGTAAAATTTCTCAATGTTGATTTTTTTTGATAATAAAATAAATAAAACTAAAAACGTCTTCATTTGATATTTATTGAGTAAAATTATAAATGTCAATTCATATTTCACCTTTTGTTTTTTACTTTTAAATAGCTGGTATTAATAAATGTGATGCACGGAAATAGTCTCCGTAAATAATTGAATTATTCAAAAATGATTGAATTATTCAAATGTGATGCACGGAAATAGTCTCCGTAAATAATTGAATTATTCAAATCTGAATATTTTTGCCGCCATCTTGGCATTGAGAATAATGATATCCGGTTAAAGGTCACCCTGATTTATATTTTGCATGTTTGTCTGTAAATTAAACGTGACTTTGGCGCATTCTAATGGAATAATAAAATTAGGAAAACATTGACGAATATTAATAGTCATTATTACATAATAGACAGCTAGAAACCACAGATAATGTCGAGTATCGAGTATCTATAAAGTCAGTATAGGTAAGGCGGCTGGACTGGTTATCCTGAGATCGCAGGTTCGATTCCTACCCGAAGTCAAAAATTTTCTTTCCGTTTTTTCTTTAATATCTAAAGTTCACTTGCATGTGTTATTGCGAAAAATAAATAGTACATTCAGTATTATATAGTATAGTATTATAGATTTTATGCAGCTGTTGTCAAATGTGTATTTAAATTTTATCTAAATACTACTCAAGTACTCAGGCTCGTAATTTAAAATCCTTTATTGGGATAGGTCGTCAATGAACTCAATGAACCCTATATTGTAGGCACGTCAATTGTGCATTGACGAGTAGTCAATCTACAACTTTTTTAGCCACCTACAGCAAAGGTATTTCACTGATCGCTTGATTAATTGTACAGGTTTCCTGTCCCATGCAGGGTAGGGTTAGCACATAAAAAGAAGTCGTAGAAAAGCCTATGGTGTCTTGGTAAATCTTCAAAGATTCTTGCAATTAGACAATTTTCTCTCAAACTTAATTATGTAAGTACCTAAATACGGTCAAGGTATAAAATTATCTAATTATTAAACTGCCTCGGTAGCCTAGTGGTAGCAGGCCACTACTACTACGCTGAGGTCCTGGGTTCGATTCCCGGGTAGGGGATTATCAGAGATAATGGTGAAAAAGCCTTTGTCTCTGGTTCTATTGGGATTTTTCCATTTTCTGGAAATTTCCCAGTACCTCAAAGTTTGGTAATATGCCCGGAGATGTCAACAGGCTCGCCACCTGTTACATGGGCCAAAACGTAACCGGCGAATCGTGGGTGTTTGCATGTATGCTTGAATGCATGCATTTACCTCTGCCTACCCCTTCGGGGATTACAGGCGTGAAGTTACGTTAATTATTGGTCGTTGTGTGGTTCGGTATTTTAAACATAGCACAGCCAGTGTACGAAAATACTTTTTAGTTGTGTGAATTGTAAAAGTGTGCCCTTATTCTCGTAAAACAAAGTCGTTGAATCGGAATTGAATCGGTTCTGTTCTGACAAATCATCATCCCTCCCTCAGCACGTGAAGTGTAACAGAGGGGAGGGTGGGGTTAGTAAATGGTTGGGGGGTCGAGGATTTCCTCATTCCCCGGGCCTATCTGCCCCGGAAGCATTGGGGGCGTGGTCGTTAACGGGATGCTGGCGCGCAGGGAAAACTAGCTGAGGCGGAGGCCATATACACTTTTTTTTTCTTTCTTTCCCTGAGATTTTTTTTGTAAGATTTTTAACCCCTATTTTTTTGTTTTTTTTTTTGAGTCGGTTCGCTCTCCTATTCTAGCACAGGCCGCGCGCATTGGTTATAGAAAGACAGCGAATCGATTCAGTTACTATTCTGCGACTTTATGGTACGACAATATGGCCTCTGATCCCATGTAACACCAGGGCACATTGTTTAAAATGTTCTCAGCTAAGAGACAGTGAACGGGTATGATAAATATTTTAAATATGTTAAAATGGTTGATAAAAATGTCTCCGAATGGTTCCTAACATAATACAAAAGGTACCATTGAGACAATTGATTACACCTGACCCGATTGAGATTTTTTAAACATAATATTGAAGATTTCTTTTGTTTTGATAACTTTATAATAACTTACATTTTAGTCTTGTATTTTTTTTTATTTAACGAATGTGATTAACACCCTTGCAGCTTTGATGTTAAGTGATGACTATAGTCATGTATACAAAAACCAGAGATCAAATGCAGATGCGATGCCACCTCTGAGATCGAAGTTGTTATGGCTCCCTGATAGCTATTACGGGGCCATACATTACCAAAATGAAAGGTAATCGGAACACGAAAACGCTGAACACTGCCATTTGACGGCAGATAGATTAGATACCTACTTCAGTGGTGGCTCCGTCTTCGAGATCTATACTAGAACTCTACCAGAAAATTAATGAAATAAAATCGGATGAATCTGATATCTGAATAAATCTGATGAACTGTTTGATCTGGTGCCATTGTCTACATTCCTACATCGCACCACCCGTCGAAGAGAGAAGTTCCACCCGCACAGATTGGATACTTGGAAAGCTCAACGGTCCGATTCGCTCGTTCATTCCTGCCCAGAACGTGCAAATTGTGGAACGAACTTCCCTCTGAGGTGTTTCCCCGGCGCTACAAAAAACTGGCGTCAAATGAGTCCTACAGGACTGGCAGCCCGTTGGCAACTCCGATGGTGTTGCAAATGTTCATAGGCGACGGTAACCACTTTCCATCAGGTGGCCCGTCTGCTTGTCTGTCGATCCTTTGACAAAAAAAATAAATATTGTAATTATTTTTATATTTTTTCACTCTCGACGATAATTTGTTTTCGAAAACGAAGAATATTTAAAAATATGTGCAATTGCAATTGGCATTTAGCTTATTCAGAAGAAAGCGAGTGAACCCATTAACTTGGTAGGTTCGTCGGCCCCAACGCCATTCCAAGTCCAAAGTGCAATAAATTCGGCAGGTAATGTTCGAAATGACATTCAGTGTTGCAAACCTCTTGCGTTTTGTATTCGAAATACAAAGAGGAATGTTGAGTTTATAAAGTTAGTTTTGCTTTTAACAAGTTTGTAATATTTTAGAGATTTTAGTGGATTTCAAAACCAGATTTCATATTCTTATGTGGTGTTGCACACACGCGAGAGTTTCAGAGCTTTTTTTTATGAAATGGAAGTGGGAAACAAGCATGCAGTTCACATTGATGTTAAGTGATGACTGCAGCCTATAGACACCCACATTAAGACCAAGGTCAAAATGCAGATGCATTACCACTCCTGAGGCCTAAGGTCTTATACCTCTGTGCCGTAAATTACAGGGCCGTACATTGCCACCTGACCGGAACACGATAGTGATGAACACTACCATTTAGCGGCAAGTATATTAGGTAATGCGGTGGTGCCTACGCCCGCGAGCTCCATCACAATAAACCAGAGCTTACAGCGTAGATTCTCTGTCACTCCTGAAGCCTTAGTTTTAAATTAAGATGGCAAACAAGCATGCAGTTCACGTTGATGTAAAGTAAACACTGTAGCATATAGAGACCCACACAAAGACCGGAGGTCAAAATGCAGATGCGTTTCCACATAAATATACGGCCCTGTAGTTTCCAGTACAGAGGTATTGGAAACTACAGGGCTGTATATTACCATTTGACCCGAACACGATAGTGCTGAACACTACCATTCAGCATGTAGGTAGATTTAGTAATACGGCGGTCTTTACGCCCGCGAACTCTGTCTGAGTGCGCGGGCGTGAAGACCGCTCTGGAGCTCTACCACCGCTACATATTACATCACATTGTGATGTTTTAAATTTGTTCACGAACAAACCAAACAACCGTAATATCATTACATTTTTTTTAATTACACAGTTATCAGACTTATCTTGAAAGAGAGCAAAATAAATAAAATAAAAATGTGGTTAAGAGCTTTTATGTGTTTTGCAATGGAAAAATGCAAAAAGTTATGTGTGGGCCAATGAACTCAGTTTCAGCATTATTTCCAAACCGATTATGAGTCCAGGTGGTGTCTAGAAAAAAAAATCACGAAACATTTAGAGATACTTATCACTATTTATTAGTTTTGTTGAGTGCTCTACATAGTCACTCTTCGGTTTCCAGTTCAGTCATTAGTTTTGAGTAGGTACATTAAAATTTGTGTCGAGAGTATACCAGTGCCTTATTTCCCGTTGAATTCAATATACGTATAGGTCGCGCCACGTAAAAAGAACGCTGGCGGTCAAGCTGCGCGTCATGTGTTTTTATTTCATTTTATGTTATTCTATGTAATATAGTTTTCAATCTGCCTACCAATACACGAAACCGCAAGCGAAAGCTAGATCAGAAATAAACCAATAGGGCTAGTACTTTCGTGCGCGAGTGTACCGATGCGCGAACACATCCCTTCTACTTTCTTCCAGCGTTCTTTTTACGTGGCGCGACCTATACCTACTTTGTTCCAAAAAATATCTTAATATAGTAAAATAGTAATCTAAACTGAGATTTCGAGGAATATGTATATTAAAAGCAACAATTTCATTTTTACAAAGTTCGCTAGTGTTGCTAAACTATCGATAGTTGCGCTGTCGATAGTTGACCTCGAAAAACAGTCGATAGCGCGATAGTCCTATCGAAATTATCGATATGCTGCAATTCTATCCACACTATCGATGGTATCGATTGTTAAAAATAAGCAATACTATTGCCAAAGGTCAATAGTATCGATAGTATTGTTATAAACACTATCAATACTATCGATAGTATGCGTGTCAATAGTATCGATACGATCGATAGTATCGTCAAGGGTCGATAGTTTCGATAGACCTATCGATAGTGTGACTGTTTTTTCGAGGTCACGATAGATCACAATACTATCGATAGACTTTTACTTTTGCAACAACACTAAAGTTTGCCGGGAAGTTTTTAGTTTCTCGCTAGTCTCTAAAAAACAGTTACCTCAAACTGACAGCGCCAAGATCCTGTAAGACCAAAACAGTAAACAAGGCCATAATAAGAAACCTTCTGCAGTGAAAGGCCTGCTGTGGGCGAGGACGATGTCCTTGCTGAGTTTTCAACTCACAAAATGTCGTGGTTTATATTTATGGTAACATGTGTTTTTTAACTTAACCTTTATGGCTACTTCTTTATTTGGCGGTAAGACGTAAACTGGCTTTGAAGATGAAGCCGGTTGATATTTAGGAGTCGAAATAAAGTCCCATTAAAGTTTATTGACTGCGTCTAAATGGAACAGCATGCGGCAGTTTGAATTGTAGAAATAATTTTGTTTTTTTTTTTGAGTTCAGATTATGTAAAATGGGTTTCTTAAGGATAGATTATTTTTTTAATGAACAGGCAAACAAGTGTAAAATATACCAAACCGCCGGTTCCGTTTTTAAATTCATTTGACAGATATTTATGTCAGGCGTTTGTATACGTCATCTGTCATGTTACTATTTTTATCAAGCCAGTGTCAAGTAAAAACGATATTTCGTTTTTATAATAAGCAGCGTAAAAATCAGAATCGATCAGTCAAATTAATCCAATAACAGTCAGTCAGCCATTAATTCCTGTAAAGGGATAGCTTTCCTCGAATTTGCGATGGCTCTTTCGATGGCGAGGCAACCTGAAAGGTCGTGTTTTCGCACTGTTATTCTATTTTACTATAAACAAGCACTGTAATAAACCTTTAACAAACAAAATGCCACCAACTTTATTTAATTTAACTCAGAAACGCACCAAGAAAATGAATTAAACTAAGAGCACCACACACCTCTTTCAAGGTGCCTCCCAAAACTGATTTTACCTACTACTTGAAAGTGTGGTAAATTCTCATCATGATACTGGAAACATGCTACCAAGGGCAGTGTCTTGTCTAGTACTTTATTACATAATATAGATCAATGTCTACCTCAACTCCACATCTTCTCTTTGTGAGTAACCTTTTATATTCACTATTCGGAGTTGAAATAACAATAAAGACATTTACAGAAATGAAGATTCTCATAACTATTACACCTGTTTTTCCAATCTCAGTTTCTTGAAACTCGCAGTCGTTTCTCGAATTACATAATACAATAATGACATGTAATATAACATGTTAACAAGAAACTAATTTTGTGTTCCGATGAAAGCCGCACAATCATACGCTTGTGGAGTATGTTTATAAGAAATAAATACGCCTTGTTCCTTGGACTTACGACTTAATCAAGAATCATTATGAGTTGGGTTCTGTATGCGAATATTTTTGCTGGTTACATTACCCTGGTGTTGGTGAGTCACTAAAATTGAGGTTTCAAATATTAGTGAACAAGCAAATCGAAATTAAGATTGTCACTATAACTACCCTCTGAAAATACAATATTGAGATCTATTTTATACATATCACTATTACTACGTAAAGCAACTATTACACTATAAAGTAAAGACCGTATTTTATCTATCTGTATGTATGCGCTAATCTCGGATAGTTGTGAACGGATTTTGTTCCTGTATAAAGGAAGGCTTATTTATCTATAAGTAGCTGTCCCGGCAAACTTCGTATTGCCTCAGAATGAAATAATGTGTCAAAGATTTGATAGATACGAACTATTTGTATGGAAAAACGAAATTGTAGTTTTTACTATTTCCCATCAATTTCTTCATATTTTATTACCTTTTAAACCTTCCCTGAACTTCCAAAAATCATTGAAAACCAAAATTAGCCAAATTGGTCCTCCAATCGTTCTCGAGTTTTAGCGAGACCAACGAATCAGCAATTGATAATATATATACATTATAGATTTATCAATATCGTATCACGGTTTTTGTCAAAGAAGTCGGGCGCGTCCCCACAATATAATGCTGCCCGTGCAAAGGGGCCGGTCGGTAGTGTATTAAGTTCTCCGCCGTGTCTGTCTGTCTGTTCGCGATAAAATCAAACATTGATTTTTATTTTTACATGGAAATTAAGGCGGAAAATGGCGTTCTCAATTTGAATCCTGGGAATTACCACGCAAGAGATGTCCTTATGACCAAAATGTCTATTGTTACCAGTATATTATTACCATTTTTTTATAATTATTACCGCTACCTAACTACTAACCGCTAGAAGTGACCAAATTTCTACTACAAAACTGGGTATTGTATCAGGAAACTTTTTTCGTTGTCGTATTTCATTTTACACAATAACAAATGCGAGTGAATTTAGAAACTGGACTGGTTATCCTGAAGTCGCAGATTCAAAGAAGTCAAATTTTTCTTTCCATCTTTTCGGCGTACATGAGGAAGTTGGAAATATTGTCTACGCGAGAAAATCCGCAAATTCATTCTTCACTATGTGGAGCTCGCGAAAACTTGCGAAAAAGAGTAATAAATATTCAATGGTAGATCTAAAAAGAAGTTTATTACTGCTGACAGAGAGTCGTAAGCAAGACATTGTAACATGTAGGTAGTGAAATTTTAGAAATCTTACAAAAACCGGATGGTTTTCCGACGAGAGTGCTGGATAGCAAGGCTTTTCTAAACGATTGTCGTTCAACTTTCTATGGGATCTAGATAACTTTTGCTTTGTAATTAATGAATGAAAATTTTCTTAACGGATAATATGACTTCTGTTGATGTGATTACTTATCTGATATTATTATACTGCATTTTTGTACCTATAATAGAGCCTTTCACCATTGTGTCAGCCTATTACGCCACTTATTTTTTTAAATTGTACCTACCTAAATAACAAAATTCTTAGAGAAACATTGACGTACAGTCACGGAACGCTCCGCTTATCCAAAATCATTCAAATATAACTTTTATTACTATTGCATAAGATGGCAATGTTGACCACATGGGAGGCAGCGGCCAGATCCCTAACAATCATTTTTGATGGTGGTACAGCTCGCGGGCGTAGGCACCACCGCATTACCTAATATACTTGCCACTAAATGGTAGTGTTCAGCACTATCGTGTTCGGGTCAGGTGGTAATACGGCTCTAATTTCCAGACAGACCTTAGACAGGCAGACCTTAAGCCTCAGGAGTATCAACGCATCTGCATTTTGACTGTGTTTGTGTCTATAGACTGCAGTCATCCCTTTACATCAATGTGAACTGCATGCTTGTTTGCCACTTTTATTACATAAAAAAAATCATCATGTTTATCACTCCGGCCGAAAGACCACTTTGAACAAAGCCTTCCAAAGACGCCTGCAACAGTGTTGTGCGTGATTAGGGGAGAATATGCCATAATCACCACGCTTGGCGGGCGGATGGGCGATCACAGTGACGGTAGCTATATCGCGGGACGCTGCTGTCCATCCTGCGTTATTATATTAACTACCGTCCTAGTGAAATGATTTGATCGCCATTGTTCGGTTGATTGACCGAACTAGTGGAAATTTTTCTACCACTCGTGGGCCGTCGCCACGTCCGGACGTCTTATTTGCTATAAATTTTAAATAAAAACCTATTAATTATAATATATTAAATGATTTATAATTAAGTATTAGTTGTTTTAGTGATGACAAAATATTTAAAACACTTTTTCTTTATTTTCAGAATGAAAATGGCGTTGCTGTGGTATGTTTTGGCTTGTGCGCTGGCAGCGGCGTGTGCGCAGTCCAACTACGGTTCGCAGGCCAACAACATCGAGTATCAGGGAGAGGGCCTCCCCGAGCAGACTGTTTTAGATGGAAAGGTTTGTTGTCTGCTAAAATTGACCATTAAATAACCAGAACATTGCCAAGGGCGGATTCGCCTTTCGGTCCTCTTGAAGGGTTAGGTTAGGGTAAGATAGAGGGAGAGATTGGTATGTATAAATGGCGGGTGGGATGTCTGCCAAGTTTGAGTTTATTCCCCCGTTCTGATTTTGGCCAACAACTGCAAGCATAACAAACACTCATACTTTCAAGATAATCAATTAATCAATGCTGGCATTTGATTGGACGCGACAAGGTAATATCTACTGGTGGAAGAGCTCCAGTGACGGAGCTCTACCATCAGTAGCGGGCGTCGGCACCACCGCATTACCTAACACCTTAGGCCTCAGGAGTGGTAACGCATCTGCACTTTGACCTTGGTCTTTGTGTGGATGTCTGTCTATAGGCTGCAGTCATCACTTAACATCAATGTGAACTGCATGCTTGTTTGCCACTTTCATTACATTACAAAAAATATCGCCGAGCGGCAAGGAAACGTCCAATAGCCTGGCGCGGTGCGGTGGACCATAATTAAGTCCCGCCTACGGTCCACCACATTACATGAAACCATTTGTCTGGCTTACTTAGGCATACTTACTTCTTACCTGCTAGTGATTTTCCGAGATTTATGACCCCATTTGAATTGGAACGACTATGCCTTATACGAGATGTTATGAATATATCCTATGTACGATACATACAAATCGGGCGTACCCGGGGGCGTAAGCTAAATAAGATTGTTTAGGGCCGGCATTGGCTGTAAGTGCATTGTTCACCAAAGTTATTGTTGCATGTGGACGCCATGATGGATGCTGCTATTATAGATAAAATGCCTTTAGCATCGTGCGCGTTTCCACTGTTGCTCGAGAGTTGGTTTTTCTGCGACGATACGTACGCGGACTCTTCCGATCCAGTCCGACCCTGGGTCGAGTTCTGACACTGTGAATTACAATAGACATACCTACTATGTCAATCAGGTATATGCAATAAATTATCGCCATGAACCAAAATATGCAAGTACATATATATGTTATCACCACTCACGAAATAACTACCAATAAAACCATATTATAGAATATAATTAAGCATAAGTAGAATTAATATATATTTTTTTTACTTAATTTTGTTTTGATATTTATATACAACGTGTAACAGGATTGAATGTACAACCCGAAATTAGTTTGTTCAGAATCGATAACCGAATCGATTTCGGGCAATTTTGATATAGGCAATTTTGATATTTTGGTATGGTCACCCATTTGGTGAAAAGTCAATACAAACGAAAATGAGACTAACGTATGTCGAAAATAAAACGTAGTCTAAACAAGTTTATTAGAACTCGTTTAGACGTGCTATTTATTATTAATAACTAGCGGCCCACCCCGGCTTCGCCCGCGCTGCTTCGTTCCTATTAGTCATAGCGTGTTGATATATAGCCTATAGCCTTCCTCGATAAATGGGTTATCTAACACTGAAAAAACTTAATTATTTTTTAATATATTGACTTTATATTATTTTTATTATTTGCCAATGTGGTTTGCCATGCCATACAAGTACACTCTCTTCATGTATCGTGAAGTGGAAACGCACACGCATAGACAGACCCGCGGGCCAATAATTAGCTGTATGGATTTATTGCGATCGCAATGTCTCAACTGTAACATAACTACTAAATTGTTATATTTTTTTTTAAACTTCCAATGTTTTTTTTTATAACTTAATTGAAAATTTGGAGGCTGTTTTCTGTGTAAATCTTTTTCAGTTCTATGTTTAAAAAGTAATCAAAATACAAGTACCTATTTAAAATTGTTATAAAATTCTGAAAGTCATGACGACTATTAAATCGAGGTTAGGTAGGAGACTTCGGACGACTTATTTCGGGTCTGTAGAGCGTTAACTCTTTCGTACCGTACTTAATTGACGTTTGTAGACCATTATGATCAAGTTTTGACCAATACCGGACTGTCAGTGAATGCAGCAGAGATAACGCTCTACGAAGAGAGCGAAACGAGCGAAACGAGCCGATCGTCTCTTTCGTAGGCCCGATGTGCAATATTAATTGTTGAGTACTTACTGTGTATTATCTGAACATCCGTATTTGTATGACCCGCATGTGATTTATGGGACTGGGACCCTACTGTTAATAAAGCAATCAGATTAATGAAGATTTATCTTTTATTTTAAAGAAAAATGGAAAGAAAAAAATGACTTCAGGCGAGACTCGAACTCGCGGCCTACTGGGAATCTAGTCCAGCCGCTCTTCCAATTGAGCTACTGAAGTCCTGCCCGATTTGTCAAATCTTTCCTTCACATTTATTGCATTGCTTTATGGTAGCAGCAGCGCCATCTATTGCCAACTATGCTAGTTAGGCAACCGATATAATAGACTTTGCAGTTTATTGAATATCGTAAAGAAGTCGCTTTTACCCTTAATAATTGTTTTATATTATTTCGCATTAACACATGCTTGTGAAATATATTTTATTTTAAAGAAAAATGGAATGAAAAAATTGACTTCAGGCGAGACTCGTACTCGCGGCCTACTGGGAATCTAGTCCAGCCGCTCTTCCAATTGAGCTACTGAAGTCCTGAAATAAAATATATTTCACAAGCATGTGTTAATGCGAAATAATATAAAACAAAGATGTATCTTATTGATTTGTCTTATATCGTAAATTGTTTCATCATGTAATTGTACCTTCAAATCTTTCTTAGGGAAATTGTTTCTGATTTCAGGTTACAAAGTTGGATGATCTGAGTCCAGTTATCTTCTTGAACCGGACTAAAGCAGAGCTGAACTGCGCTGCTGGTTCTATGCAGGTATATTTTTTTACGAACCTTAACGACAAATATAATCTTTTACTATTAAGTTTTATTAGGAATGGTAATTATGGTAAAAGTTAAGCCACAGTGTAAATAAATAAAATAAATAAAATACGCTTACACTCACAGCCCCACAGTAGGTATAAACCTGTGTCGTGGGTGCCGTTGTACACATACAACACATACACAAACACCCAGACCCGAAACAAATATCTGTAGGCCATACAAATATTTGTTCCGGTGCGGGGATCGAACCTGCGACCCTTCGAATCAAACGGTGGTTTCGCACCGCTGGACTAACCGGGTCGTCTAAGTGTATATAGAAACAGAGCAGTGAACGAAGAAATCTGTTAACGGGCGAAAGTACGTTAGTTTTAGAATCAGGGGTGTCAGCTAACATGGATGGAACTCAGGGCGGATGAGCAAATTAGTACCTTTGCCGCCTCGCGACGAGCCGTCTACGTAGGTACCTAATATTAATACTAATTCTTAGAAATGGAAAGGAAAGGAAAGAAACATCTATTTGACACAACAACAAGACACATACTTAAAACAGACATAAAACCTAGCTAACAAAAAACACAATTTCTCATAAAAAGCGTCACACGGGCGCTATACGAGCTAGAGCTGCCCCTGGTCACAGTAAAAATATGAACAGTATGGAAACTAAGTACAAAACGTTCAAAATGGCACACTAACATAAACATGCGCATCGACGCTCGATGTAGCGAGTGACTCAGTACTACTGCACCGCGAGAACCGCTTAGAGGCCTCGTCGATGCGCATGTTTGTGTGAGTGTGACGTTTCAAGGTTTTGTACGTAGTTTCCACACTGTTCATATTTGCATTGTGCCCTGGTTCTACGACATTTTAAAATTCATACTTTTTAAATATATATTTTTCCGATCAGATCAAGTTGAAATTCAACGAGAAGTTTTACGGCATAGCATATGCAGACTTCGACCGACACTCCGCTTGCCAGGTGGTGGGGAAAGGGGCCACCACGTACAACTTGGAGTTGCCGCTTAAGGGATGTGGGACCAAACAGGTATGAATATACAAGATGACTGGTAAAACATGGCACATTTATTTATTATTTAGTGCACAAATTGATGTACATAAGGCGGTCTTAATACCTAGTGGTACAGCCAACCTTAGGGCTAAATGAATCTGTCCAAAGTCTGGACATATTATATTAATACAGAGTGTTCAGTACCTGATTCTCATTCAAATTATATAATTAAAATACTTAATTTTGGACCGAATTATCCCGCAAAATTACAAAATTACGCATGTTCTCACGGCCGCTGTTAAATAATATATGTTGTAGGGCACAACATATTATCAGTATGCGACGTTAATACTTATCGGTCGGTTTAAGAGAATATAACACTTTATCTCTTTCATACATACTAACTACTTACAACCCCAAACCACATCTTTGGGGGGCAAAATGCCGTCTTAAGTTGCAAAAGGACCTCCGTGCAAAATGCAAAATTTGAAACTCTTGGCATCAGCATTTTGACCTCTGATTTTTTGACTGCAAGCTTATATACCAAAATGCCGTCTTAAGTTGCAAAAGGACCTCCGTGCAAAATGCAAAATTTGAAACTCTTGGCATCAGCATTTTGACCTCTGATTTTTTGACTGCAAGCTTGTATACCACCTCTTTTACATAGAAAAAACATTTCTCACAATGCCAGGATCCTCTGCGGGTGTTCACCAACAACATAGTGGTGCGGTTCCACCCCGGGCTGGAGATGGATGGTGATGAGGTGATCACCATCGTCTGCAGATACCCGCCGCCCATCGTACCCAAGCCTGTTTTCAACCCGTTGTTGGCGTAAGTATTATTTAATTGTTTTATATTATTTCGCATTAACACATGCTTGTGAAATATATTTTATTTTTAAAGAAAAATGGAAAGAAAAATTTGACTTCAGGCGAGACTCGAACTCGCGGCTTGTACTTCAGTAGCTCAATTGGTATTAACAAGCATGTGTGTTAATGAGAAATAATATAAAACAATTATTAAGGGTAAAAGCGACTTCTTTACGATATTCAATAAACTGAAAAGTCTATTATATCGGTTGCCTAACTAGCATAGTTGGTAATAGATGGCGCTGCTGCTACCATAAAGCAATGCAATAGATGTGAAGGAAAGATTTGACAAATCGGGCAGGACTTCAGTAGCTCAATTGGAAGAGCGGCTGGACTAGATTCCCAGTAGGCCGCGAGTTCGAGTTTTCTTTCCATTTTTCTTTAAAAATAAAAAGTATTATTTGAAAAAACTTTTTTTCTTATGGGGTACAATGCTCAACAATAAATATTGCACATCGAGCTTAGGAAGGAGACATCAACATAGTTCGCACTTTAGAGCTTAGAGCTTTTATCTCTTTCGCACCGTACCTATTTGACATTTGTCGACCATTTTGATAAAGTTTTGACCAATACCGGACTATCAGTGCTTACATAGGCAGTGCGCAGCAGAGATAACGCTCTACGAAGTCGAAACGAGCCGATTGTCTCTTTCGTAGGCTCGCTGTGCAATATTAAATGTTGAATACTGTACAGTTTCATACAATTGTCTAACCTGGGTTGCTAACCAGTCGGATACTCACTACACATTTTATCTCCCATGTCTGTATGACGTGCTCGGGTAAATCCAAAAATTATCCACCATTTTTTCATCATACCTACTTAGAAAGATTACGAAACACTAACAGTACTTATTTTTTATGTATGGCTCCGTAATAACTATCATAGAGACCAAACAACATAGGTCTTAGCGGTGACAATGCATCTTCATTTTGTCCTCTGGTTTTTGTGTAGACGTCTGCAGTCATCACTTAACATCAATTTGAACTGCATGCTTGTTTGCCAACTTCTTTACATGAAAAAATTAAGCAGATGCTTAAATATAACATACTAGCTGCACGGACGGTTTTATAGTTATAAAAAAATAAAAGTCCAAAAAATCGAAAAAAAAATATCTGGTGAGAATCAGCCTTACCATTTAGGGATATTAAAAATAGACTACAACCGATTCCCATATCTATTAAATATGCACACAAAATTTCACAATGATCGGTCGAGCCGTTTCGGAGCAGTATTGTTACAAACCCTGTGACACGAGAATTTTACATATTAGATTCTTCATCTCTCCATTCCAGCCCAGAGGCAGTGCCTCTCCCAGCCAAAGCACCGTTGGCAGGCACTCACATTTTGATGATCATCTGCACCATCCTCTTCCTCACGCTGCTACTCCTTGGACTTGGAGTGTCGTATCTCTGCCTGAGGAGACGAGCCCTGCCCGCACCGAGGAGACTGATCGACGATTCTTCTGCTTCCATCATCAGTAGGGAGAGTATACAGGGTATGTAATTTCGAGTTATCATAACTTTGTAATCGGCTTTGGTGTAGGTATTTGATTTTGTTGTCAATATTTAATTAAACTTTACATGTTTGAAAGGCATTAATTATTTGTTTGATTAAGGGTCATAGCTCATTACAGCCATTCGGCACCCGACCAGCACCGCCTCGTTTTACGGCGTCCACTCGTTGCCGACGGGTGGTGCACGGGTGAACGACGCGATGTTACTTGTGAACCACTCGCAGGTCGCGCGCGGTCCATTTGGGAACAGCGAGTTGACAATACAAAGTCAACGCAAGACAAGCTATTGGTCACCGAGTGGCCCACTCGCCGCCCGCGCGTTGACAGCTTGCGGTCGAGGCGATATGGAGCGGAGTTGATGTAATGAGCACAGACCGCTCGATGTGGTCGGGCGCTGGTCGGGTTCCGGGTGGCTCTAGTGAGCTATGGCCCTAAGCTCACGAAAAAAATATGACAGTTAATTTCATATTTTTCGTGGCCGATATCGGCCGCATTTGGCTCTATAGATTAAATTGTTATTTTTGCTTACGGTACTTATTTCATGAAAAAATTACATTCATGACATTAAAGTAATGCAAGATATGCCTTGTCTTCCACAAGTTTGAAAGCTACGAAGGAAAATTCGTAATAAATAAAATGTTTTGTCAACAGAAGTAAAGATCCCCCGGGCGCACCCGGTGTACCCGGTGGCGGCCGAGAGCGCCAGCGTGGCGTCCGACACCATCCCATCCGACTACCCCTCCGAAACCCCCAGCGAGGCCGAACACGCCCACGCCAACCATGGCTTCATCATCGACGAGTATCATAGCGAAGGTAACATAAACTTATAATATAAAACCTCATTATCATCATTTTAGCTTAACGACGTTTATTGCTGGACAATAGTCTTTTTTATGTTGAGACAACCCCATAAAGACAATTGCAGACGCGTGGCCACCCCTGAGATCTTAGTTCTTTTATCTCTGTGATAGAGTTATTACGGGGTCTCCACTAAAGATTGTCACAAGGAACGACCCTGGGCCGTCCCCACCCAGCAATTGCTCTGTTTTTATTTCGAATCGCTTATCTGCCTGCGACCCTGTAATTTCCGGCACAGAGGCATAACACCTTAGGCCTCAGGAGTGGTAACGCATCTGTATTTTGACCTTGGTTTTTGTGTGGGTGTCTATAGGCTGCAGTCATCACTTAACATCAATGTGAACTGCATGCCTGTTGGCCACTTCGATTACATAAAAAAAAAACTTCCAAAGTTTCTCACAGCAGACCATGATTCAGTAAATAAGACTTCTTCCAAAGAACAGATGTAGATACCTAATGGGGGCTTTATGATATATAGACTAAAAATCTTTTTGCCTTTCATTTGGATCTGTTGAATAATTAATAGCTACCACGTCAACCCCATCATACTCGTATCTTTAATTTTCAACGCAAATATAGGAACAGCTTTTACCCCGCAAGACCGTTTCCATTTTTCCATTTTCTAGAAGTTTCTCAGTACAGAGTTTGGTAATGTGCCCGGAGATATCAGCCGGGTCCGTATTACAAGCGTGACGTTACGTTATACATTATTTTTCTAGGGTACGGCGAAGCACACGAAACAACCACAGCGAACGCTCGAGCGTTGGGTGCAGCGGCACCAGCATTTGACGTGCGGGTGCGAGTGCAGAGGCCGCCCGCACCCCCCTCGCCGGTGTCCACCGTCACTGCCACTGAGGTGGACGGTGGTAGCATGAGGTACGACGGTTACTTTAACAGAATGTTTCTTGCATTTCAAGTATTTGTATGTGGATCATAATTAAGAAATTGGAAGATCTTTAGTCAAGATCGGCTTGGCCTACAATGACATATGAAGTGGTATGAGAAAGCCAAAGATTTCAAGGTAGATGAGTGGCTACTCCTAAGGTCTAAGTCGTCGTTCATCTGTGCTGAAAATCACAGGATTGTACTCTAAAAATAATTCCACTTTTTAGCTGATTCTCTCCAGCACTTGAAAAATATAACTCTCCTAAACTGCCACAGTAGCCTAAAGTAGCAGGCCATTACTACTATGCTTGGATCCCGGAAGTCGATTCTCGGGTTTGGAGCAAATCCTTTATCTATTGGGATTTTTCCTTTTTCTGGTAGTTTCCCAGTACTTCGAAGTTTAGTAATGTGCACGGAGATGTCAACAGGATCGCCGCCTGTTACATGGGCGAAAACGTAACCGGGAAATCGTGGGTGTTTGTATGTGCCTATAGATATTAGTTTCGCAAAAATCGCGCAAATGTAATATACTAAGCATGTATTTGGCGTGGAAATTACTGAATAAACCGGCGACTATCAGGTCATAATGAAAGTTCCTCAAATGTTGCCGAAATCACGCACCAATTTTCACTAGAAATAGGGAAATTAAATTAGAAATAAATACGCATGATATCTCCATAATACTCCCCCTTCCCCCTTGTGATATTTAACTAATTATTGTCTGAATCCCCCCCCTCTCTCTTTCGAGCCTCACGTGATTAATGGACGACCCCTAAGCGTTTTTTAAATTTTAATTCTCCTACATTTGCAACCAGGCAAGTGGGCATAGAGGAGCACGAGCGGCAGGAGTCGGTGCGCACCATATCTGCGGGCGCGCTGCCGCTGCCCGCGCGCGCCGCGCACGCGCCGCCCCCCGCGCGCCCGCCGCGCCCCGCCGCCCTCTACTCCGAGGTGCATCGCGAACGACAGGTAAGTAGTACACGCGTTGCATCGATAAAAAAAAATAAATACACAAAAAAGAAACATAAAAACAAGGGCCAAAAAGCACACAAAAAACAAAAAAAAATGATTGGCCCTTCTCTCTGCGTGCCACAATCCCCCTAATCCGAGATTTCCTCATCATCTGACAGATAGGTGAAGTGCACTTTAACTTTAAAATTAACTGTAAACGGCCAAGAGGCGCTGGTTAAAGTTATTGTTAATGTCAATTATGTGTCAGATATTACTTCACTAACAACCCTGGTCACTTTAACAATGTCAAAAAAAGGTGGTGCAACGCATTCCGCAGTTTATGTGTTTTTAACTAACGATCATTGGTTTAAAATAAGCATTATAATTACTTTCAGCGGCTAGCTTTAAGACGTGAAGTTACGTTATAATTACTTTCACGATTTTACTTATACTAGTACCTAAATGTTTTCATTAGTCTCACAGCGTGTTCATAGTGTTTTTTTTTAATTTGTCATAAAGCAAATTAATTTGCAATTATAAGAATTAAGTAAAAGTTACGAATAAAACAAAAGCAATATGAACGTGCTTCGAAATTTGCACAATTTTAACACGAGTGCACAAATTTGTCAATTTTCACGTTTTCATGCGCATTATTCTGCGTGAAATTATTCATTTTGTTATTAATATTATTCACAGTTAACTTCCTTTTCATTCCACCCTCTTGGTATTTCAATCACAGATTACACTATTAATAAATTTTATTATTTACTGTTTTTTTTTAATTGAGGTCAGGAAGTGAGATAGAATAACAGCTATAAAAATCGTATTTGTTCAAATCTACTTTAATAATTTACAATCTACTAAGTACTTTAATTTTTTCACTCAAATGGCAAACAAGTACACAGGTCACATGGATGTTAAGTGATGACTGCAGCGTATAGACATCTACAATAAAACCAGAGATGAAAATGCAGATGCGTTGCCACCCCTGAGACCTTTTGTTATATCTCTGGGATAATTATTATATTGGGAGCCATTCATTACCCTTTAACCGGAACACGATAGTGCTGAACACTACCATTTGGCGACAGATAGATAAAGTAATGCGGTGGTGCCTACGCCCTCGAGTCCCTAAACTGGAACTTTACAACCTTTACATCAATTAAAATTTTATTTTGTATTTGCATAGTTCGATATTTCACGCTGTTCCAACTCACGAAAAATAACGAATCGTTTCTATTTCAACTTCAGTAATAGCCTTCAATAATAGTTCTTTAGGCACAATTTCGCTATCTATAAAACGTCTATTAACTTTTGATACATCATTCACCTCACCATCCGTGTCTCACCGCACCTAACTAACCAGGAGTGGTCGCGTCGTCCCCGGTCCATCGTCTCCCTCAACACCGAGATGACTGACACCCACTCCGTCACCGAAGTCACTGACAGATCCCACGCCAGGATGTTCCATATCAAGGTAACTTCATTAAGGCTCCTTTCATTCTGCAGCGTGTCGCCGGTCGCGTGAGGCGAGACCGGCGACATGCAGTACAAAAACGCTACCGGCAAGCACGCGGCACAATGAAAGCCACTATGGAGCTCCATACAAATTGCAACGGTCGCAGGCGTACGCGACCGGCGACACGCTGCAGATTGAAAGTAGCCTAATTTCATGTTGCTCAGATTTATGTTCGTCGAATTATTTAGGGACATGTTTTGTGATGTGTTCTTAGGATTTCGCGAGTTACACTGATTCAAATAGACATAGAAATACCAAAAAATCACCGATTTCAGATGTGAAGTTAACTAACTATATTCGTGACTAACATCAGACACCTGTTTCTTATTAAATACGCAGTCTCGTCATTCTATTTTATGAAAAAGCAGTTGAAGTGAAATAAAAGTAGTTTTAAATTAAACTTTGATCTTTAGAAATATAAAAAAATGGAAACAAATATTTGCTTTCCGGCAGGAATCGAACCTATTACCTAGGATAGCCAGTCCAGCAGCTTTATCACTAAGCTACCTAACCTTTTTTCGGTAGCGTAGTTAAATTTTTCAGTCCATTTATCATTTATTTCTTAATTCACTCGGAATAACACATTCCAAAGAATCAAAAAATTACAAACTTTGGTATTTTAACAAAATAAACAAAAAATAACTTGTGTTTAGAAACCCCCTCCACCGCCGCCGATGATGACCGAACGTATGGAGACGGAGGAACAAGAGATGCTGATGGAGAGCCTTGAACCCATACCACAGCCGCCGATCATGCCTGCCAGGTATGCTTACATAATATAATTTATGTAATTAGATAGATGATTAAAGTCAAAGCATTCGTGTTCATGACCGAACCATTATAAGAAAATTTAGTTTGAGATCAGCGTCAATAGATGGCGTTAATTAGATTTTGAAGATCGATACTATTATTGTTGGAATAGTTAAGCTGCGCCGCATCGTTTTAGTGCGATTTTTCTCATTCAATTGTTATTTTGAAATTCCGCGCCGCTCTGTTGTCCTTTATGTCCTAATCCTGATATAACAAAGTTAGTTATTTTCCTGATAAAAAGTTGATTTCTCTTTGCACTCAGCTTCCTTTTGAAGTGATGAGGTAGAGCTCGTGACTAAGAATTCGTATTTGAAGACGGGGGAGGCATCGCCTCAGCAGAGGAAAAATAATCGGCCTGCCTTCTGCTGAGGCGATGCCTCAGCAGAGGGCAGGCCGATTATTTTTCCGAGGAGGCTTGAGCTTTCTTGATCCACCTGGATTCTATAACTAATATCAATATCGTGTTATTTCGTGGTAAACATCGATGAAATTAACTAAAAATGAATTTCCAGAAAACCAGAGATCACGTCTCACGTGGTAGATGACGTGTTCCTCCGCACGATCACCGAGAAGAAGACGATCGAGGACATAGAGCGACACAAGCGTCTCGTGACGGAGTACCGCCAGGTGCCGCCCGCGCCGCCGCAGTTCGACGTCACCATCCGCAACCACACGCTGCCCGAGTCGCAGTGGGAGAACTTCTCGGACATCAGCAGCGCTTCGGGCATGACGCTCACGCCCAAAATGGAGCGAGTGCCGCTGTCCTTGCCACCGCAGAAGTATATTGGTAAGTGATTTAGGAATGCCGGCATCTTATAAACCTACAGTTGGACCTGATTAAATCACACGCTGCCCGAGCCGAGAGAAAGAGAGAGAAGACGATTGAAGACATTGAAAGGTAACAGGCGTCTCGTCACAGAGAATCGTTGAATGATGCCTTGGATAATATATTCAACTACTTAAAAAATAAAAATACTACTACTACATAAAAATGCCATAAGACATTATACTGTGAAAATAACTAAAATAAACAAGGCTAGCCGTCTCGACGTCTGTTAATAGTCTAATCGTTTTCACAGCAAATGCTGCCGAGCTAAGTCTACTAGCTAATTTGGCAATATGGGGACCCCATTGCAATTTAGCATCCACGGTAATGCCAAGAAATACCGTGGACTCTACGATCTCCAATACTTCCTCATTTATTTTAACATTGGTTTCAACCTGTTTTACGTTAGGAGTAGTAAATTTAATACATTTTGTCTTACTGCTATTTAACGAAAGGTTATTGGCGCTAAACCAATGTACTATATTAGAGAGAGTATTGTTTACACAGTCAAAATCTACCTCCTGTCTTTTAATTTTGAACACTAAAGAAGTATCATCAGCAAACAATACTATCTCTTGGCCATCATTGATAATGTAGGGTAAGTCATTAATATAGACTAAGAAAAGAAATGGCCCTAAAATAGAACCCTGTGGGACCCCCATATCCATTGAAGTCCCGGGAGATCTTGTCCCATTTACATCAACACACATATTTCTATTGTTTAAATATGAAGTCATAAGCTCGAGAGCGGTATCTCGAAGGCCGTAGTGATATAACTTTCTGACCAATGTTTCATGCTGAACGCAATCAAATGCTTTAGATAAGTCACAGAATACCCCTAGTGCATTATCTGATTTTTCCCAAACTTCAAAAATGTGTTTGACAAGTTCAACACCTGCATCGGTAGTTGAACGACCCCTAGTAAATCCAAACTGTCCACAATGTAAAAATTTATTATGGTTAAAGTGTTGTAAATGAGTTTTTCAAAAATTTTACTTAAGACAGGTAGTACAGAAATTGGTCTAAAGTTTGTGGGGTCACTTGTACTACCGGATTTAAATAATGGAATAACTTTACTATGTTTCATTAGATCAGGAAATATACCACTTACAATACTATTATTAAACATAGCTTGTTTCCCGGTTTCACTATTAATTGCATTCCAAGTTGCTTTAATTTTGTTATTTGTATTTTTAATTTTATTTTTTATTGTAAGGTGCCTTGGCTGCAAAACACACTTTCTTGAATATTTTCGAATATAATTTAACATGATTTTTAAACGAATTTGTGTGATTATATGACTTTTTCCATACAGGTCATACAATCGCTGTCTACTCTTATGTATTCCAACCGTCGCCCATTCATTGAACGACTTATGACTTCTTACATTTATTGTCTTATTGGTAAAAACTAAATTATATTCTGTTAAAATTGTGGCAAACAAGTCATTGTATAATATGTTAGGATCGTTATGGTATTGCATGTTTGCAAGTTTTGGGACAATATTTTCTCTGAATTTCTTAATTCGCTTCGCATTGATAGGAACAAATACTATTTATTTTTATCATTATGGAATTGACCACAGAAGGAAACTAACTGACCACAATGGTCGGAACTTAATTCAGTCAAAATATTTTTATGTGTAGGTTCAAAATCTATAAAAATATTGTCTATAATTTGCAAACCTTACTCTTGATATTCCTCTTCACCGCACTAGTAATTTGTCCTACTCCTTCGCTGTTACAGCCATAAAGCTCTGGAACATGCTCCCCGTTGACATAAGAAAAGCTCGGAGCAAAGTTGCATTTAAGTCCAAAATTCGTTGTCATTTCCTTAAATCTGCTCTATAAATTATGGCCAACTTTCTATTCAACACTCAATAGCATCATTATTTATGTATATATTTATATTACTATATGTAGGTATAAGTATTGTTTATTCTATATATATTTATATATGTACGTATATTTTAATATATTCATAAATAATTACTTCATTATGTTTTTTTTTCTTTTCTTTATGTCTTAAGATTCAATTGATCATTCGTCGTTTTTCTGTACTACCCAATGGCTGACTGCCTAGTGGCATTAAGTCCGCCCTATGTACTGTTCTTGTGCATTAAAGTATAAATAAATAAATAAATAAAAATAAGTATAAATAAATAAATAAATAAAAATAAGTTCTTGATAGCCGTAGACTGCGCAATAAGAGAAAGGGACATCTTGAGATATTTTCCTTTATCTGTAAAAAATACTATTCACTTATACAGCGTAGCTTTGTCATTCATAATGCAGAGGTGAAACGTCTGTGTGGCTACGTATAGTAAGCAGCAATTATTTTTCCGCAATAACACATGCGAGTGAACTTTAGAAAAAAAGAAAAATGGAAAAAAAAATGACTTCGGGCAGGAATCTAAACTGCGACCTCAGGATAACCAGTCCAGCCGCTTTACCACTAAGCTACCGAAGTCCCACACCGATGCGTCAAATTTTGCTTTCCCTTTTTGATTTTAACCGATTCCTGCCCGAAGTCAAATTTGCCTTCCCATTTTTCTTTATTTTCTAAAGAATTAACAGTACAAAAACGTGAAAATTAGTTTGTTACTCTGTTGATATATAAAATAAATGGTCAATAAAATCTAAATTTATTACAATAAGAAAATTTGGCGATAGCTCTGCATAGTTTAGGAATAGTCGGATCTTTCAAAGCCATGTTCTTAAGAATATTGACTTAAGTCTTCTTTATTTCAGGTAAGGGCGGTCCAGATCTATTTTCACCGGAGCTAATAAAACAGACCAGCGCCGGCTATCACCCCGGTTCCCCCGACTTGCCGCTCTTACCCGAGCTGCCCCCGGCTCGCAACCCGCTCTATAGAGAGGAAGATGATGAAGATGTGCCGGAGCCCACGCCAGCGCCACCCGTGCCACCCAACTGGACTGTCTTGACTAGAGTCTTAAAGACTGAGGCACAGGATGAGGTGAGTTATTGCGAAATTCTCAAATTTTTTAAGTTCAAATTTGAGCTTTTGGTTTTTAAAAGACATAGGGTAAGTTTTGATTTAACTGCGGGCACTGCAATAGTTGACGTTTATTGCGAATCCTAATCATGCGAAGCCGAAAAATGCATCATATGTTATTAAAGTTAATGTCAAGAACTGAATTTTCAATGACATATCAAAAATACTGACTCATTTCTTCACTAACCCAGGTGCTATCAGAAACCGAACGCGCATACCGCCTGACTCGCGAGGAGCGTCTACGTTGGCGCGAGCTGATCACCCACGAGAGCACGCTTCGGAGGGAGCTGGCCAGGTCCTCCACCCGCGAGGACTTCACCAGGGTCGCCCACGACCACCGGTTTGCGCCCTTGTACGAACCCCCTAAGTGGGAGGTCATTATAAGGATCTTGGCTCCACCGCCCGATAAACCTAAGGTAAATTGTTCTATATATATTATATAGGAGCTCATTGTCATTTTAGGGAAGCTTTGTACAGCATTGGACGTCTTTCGGCTGTAATTATGATGATGCTCATTTAATTGTGGCCTGTAAAGCTGTCATTGAGGCTTAATAAAACTGCCTTTGATAAAAGTAACTGAACTAGACTTCACGCTCATACGGGTATAATGATAACCTACATTGTATGAACCCATAATTTGCCAGTTATGTTCTTTTGAGTTGCATACGAATTATGAATTTTGAAAAAAAAAACCCAAAATAGTGATTCTCTGTCTCGAACACAGAACATCAACTTTACCAGTAGATTTTGTTCTAAATCACTGTAGTACTTAGTAGATTCCAAAACAAAACCTTCATGTCCCCCAGAACCGGTACCGCAAGAAGTCGGAGTGGGACAGCCGGTCCCGTCGCAGTTCTCTGCCGACCCTCTACGAGTACGATAGTGACGCCACTTCGCTCCGGGAGCCGCAGCGGTCGCGTCGCTCTTCCTACCGCAGTGACCACGTTGATATGAGGTAAGACAATGTTTCCTCACAGCGTGGAGTCGTTCGATCAAATCTCCCAAAACTGGTGCCGCTAGAAATCCTTGTTTTATTGGATTTATTTAAATAGCCAACGCGTGTGATCTCCACCAAGCCGCATTGGAGCAGCGTGGTGGAGTAAGCTCCAGGCCTCCCCCTAAAAACAGGAGAGACTCGTGCCCAGCAGTGGGACGTATTAAGGGTTGCCATTATTATTAACGCGTGAGATATCGATATAGATAGCTCGTCCACTCCGCTGTGCAAGAGGCGAGCGGTTGAGCTACTTGTCTAGAAACAGATATTCCTAAGAGGATTATTAGAGGATCTTCAATGGAGCTTAGGATAGCCCTAGGTTTTCCAAAGCTGTTTGCTTCACTTTTTTGATGACACAAGTGTGATTCATATAGATAGGCCATGGAATAGGGATAGGACGCACCAAATCCGGTGAATTTCCCCACAATGTTCTAAGTCGAGCTTCGGATCCAAAAAGGACTCCCTTAGGTAGTTTCTTATATATTGAGACTGAGAGCCCAGTGTAGTAGAACATAAGGTTATCTCAAGACCTGTACAAACGTCCAATTATAAAGAAAAAGAACCTGACATAATCGATTTTTTACCGATAATTCCTACCAAAAACATACAAATTGTGAAATGAATTTCACTGCGTGAGGGTCTCTTGACACCTTTACAATGCAAGGTTCGTCATAAATGGCGTAAATAAGTACTCCAAAATACATATGCTTTCCAACATGCCACTATATTTATATTAAAATGGACACACTACAAACTGATTCTTCTCAATCAGTGACCGAACCTTGACAGAGCAGCAATTTTTTATTTAAATCAAACCCTTTACTCTTCAGGTCTATGTCAGAGATGATGGTGGATTACGCGCGGGAGCAAGCTGACACGCACTCAGAAGTGTCGGCGGGCACGCTGTTGGGCAGATATTACGACGACGACTCCGACTCCGAGCATCCTTATCCTCAGAACCCGTGAGTCCATTGGTCAAAGGTCGTGGTGTGTTTGGATAACCTACCCCAGTGCACTTTAGGGCCCTGCCATATACTTTTCACGGTGCCGCTCCAGCGCACCGTAGGGCTAGAAATGGCTAGAATGCGTTGCATCTGTAGTTGCTAACAGATGGTGTATACTGGCGCCATCTTTTAGCAACAATAAAATATAAGGCCAGGCTGAACATCGTCGAATTAGTCTGCCCTTGACCACGGTTGCTAGAAAGCGACCGAAACGTCGGGTAAAAGAGGAAGTTGGAAGTATTGTATACGCGAGAATATCCGCAAATATAATTTTCTTTTTTTTTGCAGGTCGTGGCGCCACTCGTTGCACAGGTCAGTGAGCCAACCGTCGTTGGCGCGGTCGGCCACCGAGCTCACGGAACAGTGGACCGTTCCCGAAGGTGACGTCACTCCCACCCCGGGACGCAGGGTCAGAGGTACGTTAATTGGATATTGGCAAAATTGAGTTAATATGTAAGTCCTAGAGAAGCTGTCTGAAGCTGTAGGTTGGCATATTGAGGATGTGTAATCGTAACAGTCAGTTCCGTGATTTTTGGCCAAAAGACAAAATAATTGTTAGTTAAAATACAATTATACTTAAAATTACTTATTGACATTTATGCGTCTTTATAACTTTCGTAACTTAATAAATGTATCCTATTATTTAATCTTCTTGCCACTATCGCACAAAGGACCCAGTACAACAATTTTTTTGTATAATCTGTCATGTTTTGCGATATTGTGTTAACAAATAGATGACAAAAGTTACACTATAAAGTTAAAAAAAAATCATACATACTTTTTATTATACTAATACAATTCGTTTAATCGTTTTAGGACCACAAGGACTGACCACGTTTACTTCGTCTGAAGTACGCACATTCCAAGCTTCAAGGGAGTGGCGCGAATGAATTGGACCGACGACCGACGCCTCAGTAGTGAAATTTAAAGCGCACTTGTTACAGTCACCAATAGATGTCGCGCTTTTACAATAAAATTGGTTAACACGCCATCTAGCGGTTAAAATGGAATTAAATAAGAAATTTACTATCCTAAGGTAGTTTCAAAATGGAGGAATCGCATAAAATATTTCAGTTTAGTATCTGGTATATTGAACTATAAGACCGGGAATTTGTTTTCACATTTAGTCAAATTTAAAAAAAATATATATTTTTTTTAATTATCGTTGAAGCAGTGCCACTCAAGTGATATATTTTCACTGCCTTATAAATGTAGCAATTTATCAAAGTGTAGATGAATATGCAGACAGTCTAAAGTCATATAGTAAATAATTGTTTTATATTATTGATTCATACTTCTGCATACATTCCATTTATTGTATCCGTCCATATATCATGACTAAATACCTGTTTTTGTGACATAATTAGTTTTAGTAAGATGCTTAATATAAAATATTATATTATAATAAGATTATAACATGTAACTCAAATAAATTATAATATTTTATTTTTTCAAAACAAAATGCTCTTCAAATGTCATCGTTAAGCAATTACAACTTACCGTAATTTTCAATACGAGATTTTAATTATAGGTTAGTAATTTTAACGCAATATTATAGTATTACAAAACTAACATCGTGCCAAAATGAAATTTTAAACATTGCTTCCTAACTAACAGCGATTTTTATCGTAATTTTTTATTTTCATTTGGTTCATCCTAAAAATTTTGGAAATTCCAAAAATTTCTAGAATTTATCATGATATTAAAATTAATTGTTTTAAACTTTCACGATTTGTATTCATATTTTTATATTGAAAACGGGACTTAATCGCGTACTATTTTAATCGAAGTATTTACCGAGTGTCGAGGTAAATACTTCGATTAAAATAGTACGCGATTAAGTCCCGTTTTCAATATAAAAATATGATATTAAAATGCCAGTAAGACACTGGGTATAGATTGTCTGCTATTTTAGTTGTAAATATATTTTTAAACAGAATGATAGAAGCCTAGCAGACGAGGCAAGGTGGATTGATTAAAAATGGTGTAAAAAATATTGATGCAACAGATTCTTGCCTTGCTTGCTATGCAGTTGAGAGGGATTTATGGGTAGAGGTTTTGTGTAAAGTGCTCAACTAGTGGTTGTCAAACTTGAATACTGTCGCGTTATCTACTTAGCTAAATTTACTAGCTACACACGTTATCGATATAGAAAATAGATATACGTAGGTACCTACAAAAGTTTTGGTTGTTTAATTGATATGTCAGGTAACTTATTGAGTGCGACCACATTTTCTGAGTTCTGTAGCATTTTTAACAATTTCATTGTAGTTAGTGAACTTGGCTACGGGGATATCATTGATTTAAAAATGTAGGAGTACCTAATGATACGTGTTAAATACTTCAGATTATATAATGATGACTATATAAAGCAATAGATATATTATTTCTGAAGTTAGGGAAACCATTTCAGGGTTGTAAGCGTATTTTAGTACAAGTCATTACGAATTATTAAAAATTGTAAAAATACAGTTTCTACAATAATGTTGTGTATGTCATGTGTATGTAGTCAAATATGTTGAGTCAAACTCAGGAATCCAATTGCTTATTTGTGAACTATGCTACCATTTTTATTACTTTTGTTTTCATAAAACGAACTGTGATAAGAATAATTTCATTTTAACGACCATAAGTATGGGAATGCCGATCGATTTTTTCATTATCGGGTTTTAAAGTAGGTTCGCTTATTAGGAATTTGCAAGTGCATTTTTGCTATTGATTTTTCAGTTTATAATCAATTACCACAGACCAATCAGCCTTCCTTATAGTCGATGTCAATTACAAACCAATGAGCTTAAAATGGTGGCATAGTTGAACATAACTTAACTGCAAGAGTAATCATGTGGTGCTAAGGGAATTACAATATTTCTTGTAAGAAATTAACATGATTTGTATTTACATACTGATCTATGAATTTTGATATTTTTAATCAATATATATATATTATACGTACCTTAACCTTTTAAACGTGTGTTTTATTTTTTTTAATGAAATGAATTATAAGATATTTCGAAATGGGAAATTATAATGCGAATTATATTATTATAATATTGCAAATTATTCCTTAAATGTAATTTTTGTACAGTAACGAGTTGTTACTTAACTTTGTTATTCAATAACATTTACTTACTCTAAATAAAAGAAAGCAGAGAAATAAGATCTTTATTTTCAGTATCGGAAATTATTGAGATACAAATAGAATTGATAAAATCTCGGTACATACATTTAAAATCACTCATTTATCTACAAAACTCTTTAACATTAAAACTTATACATCTTTGGGATCCATATGCATGTCGTCTAACATTTAAAAACCTTGCATAAGTTCATAAACAAGGATGGACGTAAAAACATGTATACATAAAATATCGAGAAGAGATATTTAACAATGAATTTCAAAAATGTGACAGTCCACTGCGTTACACGATAAATGCAGGTAACAAGCTTAGTAAAAATAAAAGTCTACTTAAATACATCCTCTTCATATTTACAACTACTTTTGAGAAACTTTAAACCGCACTTAAAAGTATTGTACACAATATTCAATTTAGGCCTTATTGAAGTTCTATCTATCCTAGTCTATCAACCGAATTGGTTTCATCTATCTACGATATGAAGTTAAGTCGACAGGTCCCTTTTGTCAGTTTATTTGGCATATTCTCTCACGTGTCTGGCAAATTTGGCATTCTAATTAAGCGACCCCTTAAAGACGTATCTTCATCGTGAGTCCACATTCCACTCTGGTCCACATATTTCCTTGAGTCTAGAGTCTAGCACTTCGTTATCATTTAGCACTACCACTATCTATGATTACGCGTTTGTATGAACACTTTTATTCGCAAAGGTACTGAGTTGATCGTCTATATTTGGCTGATGGAGCCGCACGATTGTCGTCTCCTGGTCACTTGTTTCCAGAAACGTTTCTCGAATTGTTTCTCCTGCAAGAACATCACATGTGTACTGTCTACAGTCAAACTCGTATCTCGCGTTGATGAACTAAGAAAGTATTATCAATTGTGAACTAAACGTGGTAGTGAGATCTACTCTAATTCTGAGTGAGTCATTCGTGATAATAGAAAACTAAAAATATATTTGAAAGAGTATACACTTGCGATAAATGTAGCGATAGAACAAATTGAAGAGGATTTAAACAGAGGGAAGGAAGCTGAAGCTGCGGGTAAGACAATGAAAAGCGCGATGGGTTTCAATATAAATATATTTCCCAAAACACTCGTTCCAATCAAAATGGACAGATTCGATAGAATAACGAGTAAATTGAAAGCTGGATTTAAACATCATAGACAAGCGAACAATTGACGAGCTTAGTGCCGAGACAAATAACAATTTACCAAGTATACTTACGATAAGCGAGTTATTCGTATCGATAACACGAAATATATAATTTACTAAAAGTCATACAATTTAACAATAACGTTTTAAAAAGTTTCGAATAGAAAGGCAATTTTATTGGCCAATTGAATATTGACTAGAATTTCCATGCATTACCTACATCGTCACTTCCACAACCACGACTCGATTGATGGGAAAGTTGACAGCAAATCTGTTTAACATTTTCGAGACAAGTGCAATATGCTAATAAATTCCAATCAGGTCTACTTATATATTTACGTTAAACTAGTTCTAAAATCTGAAATACCTCATTCTTTGTACTATGTAAAATTAAAAAGAAAATGGACATAAAATTATCTGATGCCTCAATTGCAATTTTTTGGTAACCTGCATAAAATATATTTGAGACACATCGTAAATACAGGATACCTTTTAAAAATTTCGATCTGACTTGTTACAATTAAAGAATTTTTATTAAATATTTAGTGAAATAGTTCCTATTCTACCACAGATTTAATTATGTCCAGTTCATTTATTTTATATTTGTCATATAAAATTTAAACAAGATCATTCACTATTAAGCTACGCCAACTATTTGGCTTCGAGTAAAAAATGACCACTACCATATTTCTATTTTATTGATTATTCCCAATTTCGTTTACATTATCTATATTAGAGTTTAATTATGGCTTGAGATATAATTTAGAACTAACTTTAAAAAATTGTACCAACTTATTTGCATTTTAATTATTGTTTAGGTACCTATTGGTAAACGATCGGATGATTAAAACATTTGTTTAATTTCTTTTGGACTATTTTTTATGAAATCTTTACCAATCACATTTTTCAAATGCTTGTCTACAGAAATTACTAAAACATTACTCTCGATAGCAACAACTGATTATAAAATGAACAAAACAGCATCAAACTCGGTTTTAAAAATCAAACCAAAATTGTTTCTCACAAATCTGCATTATTAAATGTTTGGAAAACGAAAAGCATAATAATTTCTCGGCAATTTATTAGATTTGCTGTCACTTCCCTCGCAACGTTGCCAGAGCCGATGCGTTTAAATCCAGGTGATTGGCACAAGCTGGTTCAGACATAGCCATTGACAAAGCATATCTTGTAATAGCCGTGGTTGCTCACGGAGGCGCGGCGCGGTGAGAAGGGGCGCGCGGACAGCACGAACGGCTCGCGACGCGGGCTATCGGAGGAGGCGCGACGACGGAGGAAGCCCAAGCTAGAAGACATAAACAGTCATACAAGTTTTTTTTATTACCAGAAGCGGTTAAATTTTCACAAGAAATAATTATAACCACATTTCGTACTAAGAAAAATTTGCGACGTAATTTAACACCGACTGTGTTGTTATAACACCGAAAACAACGAATAATACCCCGCTATTATTATGTAGGTATTTACAAAAGTAGATAATTTTAGGTATCGGCTATCTTGAGCATTGGTGTATAAAAGTGCCATAAATATACAAGCTTTTGCGCATTGTACAAATTAATATAGTTCGGAGACATTATGTGTACCTACTAGCGAGACTGTAGAACGAATCTTAACTGACTGATATATGACACATTGCACTATGCGCCAATGGTATCGATACTATTTCTTTCATCCTCGCGCCTTATTTCATATCCTCAAAGAGACTCATTAATTCACTTCTGCTCAGATTATCTTTAAATTCTGTGCCGATAATTACATCTATCTTCAAAAAAGCAACTCACATCTTCCCGTTCTGGCATTGAGAGCGCGTCCGCGAACGCATCGTCTGAACTTCCGCTCGTGCCAGTTGCTCCATCTCCATAGGTTTCGTTTCGCTTTCTGGAACTAAAATACAAGGTTTTAGCTGAACATTAATTTAAGTTATAATATTATATAATATAAAAATAAGTTGGGTTTTCCTTCCTGACGCTATAACTCCAAAACGCACTAACCGATTTCCACGGTTTTGCATTCGTTGGAAAGGTCTCGGGCTCCGTGAGGTTTATAGCAAAATAATGACATCCACGCGAGCGAAGCCACGGGCAACAGCTAGTAATTTAATATAGTATTTTATGACCTGTATGTATTCGTAAAATCGCAAATTAATAGGTAGGTACATAGTCACAATTTTCGTGTAAGAACCCAGATCCGATTTTTCTGTCTTATCGACATTTCAATTATTTGAACAGAAGTCTAAGGGCGAGATTCACAGACCGCACTACGACTTTACTTTCAAGCAAAGTACGCTTCGAACTGTCAAATCCCATACTGTACTGACAGTTCTAAGCATACTTTGCTCAAAGTAAAGTCGTAGTGCGGTCTGTGAATCTCACCATAAGTGCAGGAGACTCACCCTTCCAGGCATATACAGAACTGCGCGAAGTAGTATGCGGGGCGGTGCGGCGGCGGCACAGCGTCACCGCGTCTGCGCTCGCCACGCGACGTAGCAGCGATCGCTCCGCTGCGCGACACCACCAGGGGTCGGACCCGCCACCCTGATGTACCAGTACCAGAGTTAAAACGTAACTTCACGCCTGTAATCCCCGAAGGGATTGGCCGAGGTAAATGCATGCATTCAAGCATACATGCAAAAACCCACGACTCGCCGGTTACGTTTTGGTCCATGTAACAGGTGGCGAACCTGTTGCCATCTCCGGGCACGTTACCAAACTCCGAGGTATTGGGAAATTTCCAGAGAATGGATTAATCCCAATAGAACCAGAGATAAAATATTTTAAACCGTTATCTCTGATAGTCCCCGACCCGGGAATCGAACCCCAGCGTAATAGTAGTGGCCTGCTACCACTACGCTACTGAAGCAGGTAAGCAGGCAGGTTTTATTGAAGAGTGTCACACTGTCTGCGATCTATTCGCCTCAAACGCGGGTACCTATGATGGGTCTTTGCGCGTAAAAAAAAGGTTTCACGAGAGTTGCTCTCTGTCTTAGACAGAGACTGATGTAGTTTAAAGCGAACAGTTAATTTCTATCATGTAAGAGACTTATCGTTTAGCTTCAGTAGCTGGAAAGCAAGGAGTTCTTGGTAGGGGAGTGGCTACATCCGTATCTGCCGTATCAATTATATGCCCCCCCCCCATCAACGCCTGTCAGACCTGTCACTATTGTCCTTATAGACAAAAATTTTATAAAACTAAAGTCTTCCTGAGTTATGATCATATAAATGATTTAATAAAGTAATTTGCCCAAAAAAGGCAAGGAGAGTGTATCTATATTTAACTAAAATAGTTTGTAAAAATATTTGAAAAAGTGACATGGATAATTATGATGATTTTTTCATTTAATTTTATACGAACATTTTTTTCTTTTGTGAGAAATCTTTACCCTTCATAAGGGTACCCAAACAAATTATTATACGCCCCGCCAAGGCACACTACGCCACTGGTTCCTGGTGCAGTTAGTCGGCGTAAAATGGCTGATAAATATAATATTTGGTATAGAACAGTAGAAATAAACAGCAATATAAGCAATCGTTATAATTTTCGTACTTTTTTTTACATTTCTGGAAATACTGTATAAATTCAATTATTTAATTTTCTCGACTCTATTATGAACCCTACCTGTTTTGTACCAACTTTGATTTGCCAGTTGAAATTTATCAATTGGCAAATTAAAGTTGTTAACAAAAAATACAAGAAATATTTAAAAATAACTTATCTACCTACTAAGTTTATTTAAGCTCGTAATTCAACATTTCTCTAGTACAATTTTTGCAGGTTCTATTGACAGGTCATTTTTTAACAATTAAATGTCAACAATCACTCACCCAGGACACCTCCTGGTCTGCCAACATATCCTTCCCCTGGTCTAGGGCCAGCCTCATCTCCGCTCGAGGACTGAGTCGTTCCTCCGGCGTCGGCGCTCGCGGCTCCTCCCGCGGTGGCTCCGCTGCTCGAGGGGGCTCCGAGGCTGATAGTGAAAGTTTGTTGTTATACACATAAATAAAACCTCTAGAATTGCTGAACCAGTCTAACAAGTCTAACAGTCGAAAAGTTTGTCGCTGTGGTATTAGTAAGTATTTCGAATCGAAGTTAGGTATCTACAGTTCAAAATCTGGCCAATTTTAAATGTGTTTGAACGAAACTTTGCTCATTGGTTATAATGGACGTAAGTTAGGAAGGTGAAACTTTACACTATAATAATTAATGTACATTAATAATTGTGGATGTATGTACCTATATCTAGCTAAAAACAAAACACTATCCACGTAAACAAGTTACTATACAGTAAAACTAACTTCACTACAACTAACCTGGTGAGAGGTGATGTCTTAAGAAACTTGATAACAAGTTACACAGGGAAACTAACTTCATATTAACAAACCTGGCGAAAGCTTAAGTAGAGGTGTGATTGAGTCTCAAAACATAAACTTAAATATACGCCCAACTGATACTTGTCTACGTACACCATGAAATGTGCTGCTCTGTAGTTATCATCATAATTTCCTCCGAAAAATATCCACTGTTCCAAAAACAAAGATTGCAACGAAATTCGTTTAGGCAATCTGGAGTTAGCTAAGTAGGTGAAACAATAAAATTCATGTAAATAATACAGGCAGAACTTCAAAATTCAAAAATTCAAAATTCGAATCATTTATTTTAAATTAGGACACTTTTGCATTGTCGGGTTATAAGCTACCTAGAGAGAATGACTTATAATAATAATCCAATAGGTATTAATAAATACTAATTTAATAATAATATTTAACCGATATGTGAATCATCAAATTTTACAAATCCTTCATAGAAGAAAATGAAAAATCATAGTCATTCACTTAGCAGAGTTCCAAGTACAGGCACTACTGAGAAGAACTCCGCTACCCAACAAACTTAGAGTTGCTCTTTGCTTTTGTTGCTCTTTTGTCAAAACCTTAGATTTAATACAAATATTATTATATTACGACGTTCACATTATCATTATTAAAGAATAAAGATAATGTGAACGTCCATGGCACATGCATGTATTATTATAAATCGCCTCTTTACAAGAATAATGTGACATTTCATCTAAATCGCTCTTTATGAAATGCAACATTATTCCTACAAGAATAACGTGACATTTCATCTAAATCGTTCTATATGAAATGTCACATTATTCTTGTAAAGAAGCGAAATACACACATGCAAATACGTATCAACACCTTAATATAGTGATAGAAAATAACACCCGCAAACCACAACACAACAGACCAGTCCTTACAATCAACACCCGTTCACGAGTATGACGCATTTGGCAGCCATTGCTCTCCTCGACCATTTTGAAGGGAAGTGAGCAACCCGTCACGCGACGCCGCCGAAGTCTTCACTACTACAAACCTGGTGAGAGCTGATGTAGAGGTGTGGGGTTGTGTATTGTGGTGCGCTCGAGTGTGGAGGGCGTGCTGGCCGAGCTGGCCGAGCCCCGGCGACCGGCACCAGCAGCGGCTCGCGCCTCCGCACATTCTCTTGAAACTGGACAAGCAACGTTCTTGTAAACGGTGAAATGTGAAACTTCTTCAAATTTGATGGTGGTACCAGCGTATAAAAATTTCATGGCCATTGTGATATATGCATAGATAAATAGTTGTTTTCTAAAAAGGGCATCAGATTTGAAGATTACGGGCTGAGATTTGACTGTTCGGCAAAATTATTAAAATTTATATGAATAATTCCTACTTTTAAGACGTTAATACGTTTTGTGTCATTTACGCTTTATATTTATTCAATTTCTTAATATTTAACATACCATATGGTAAGGGCGTCGAAGGCGCCTCGTTGGTGGGCGTCCGGTCGGGGCTCAGCTCGGACGCGGCGCCACCAGCGCGCCCCCCGCCATCCTGTGCGCCGCCCGCACCCCCGCCCCCTGCTTCTGTGGAAATACACACGTTCTCACTTTTGGAAAACTTCACATGTAGGTATTACTTGTGTCATTGAAGTAATATGTATTAGCGTTACAACAGGTTCATGTATTATCTCAAAATTCCTTATTCTGACGAAAATATTGTATCAAAGCACCGTTGAGCGTTATGAAATCCATATTAATAGCGTGAATTTATCACAAATTGAAGCATACGTTTTGTAAAAATAGCATTTCTAGTACATAATTACATATTACCTCAATGAACTGTGCATAGAACACCGCGAACACCGTCCATATAGCCATATTTTGCTCTCTTTCAAATATACTTTTTCATAAAACTATCATAAATTATGCAATTGATTAAACGTGTTATTTTTTGTTTTTACATTTCAATTATCATCATCATAACTGAAATGGCGTTCACTGTAGATAGTTTTTAACTTATAAATTTTTGCAAGAGAATGAAAACGTTAACTTAAAATAATGAAAGAATGAAAACGTTAATAAAATTGATATTTGAACATATTCATGGTGGTCATTTGATGAGTCATTGGGTAGACATGGCTACTCCGATACGGCTATTGCGGTGCTCTATTTAACCGTGTATAAAATTTAGAACTTGTAAGTATTGCAAGTTGTCAGTGACATGATAAAAATGAATAGTAAAAGTTATGAATAGTTCAATTCCTTAGAATGTAGTATTTAAAAATGTGTAATAAAACGTACATAAGAGTGCGACTACGGATTACCATGCTAGGTTCATAATTGTCAAAAGAGTCATAAACATCTGGTGTTTTATTAATGGGTCAACATGCACGCGTGCTTGTAACAATTTGTGTTATTGATATGTGTGATCGTAGAGCTATCATCTCACCTTCCAATAGTCAAGAAGTCCACTTTTCTGTCAAAATGTATTTCTTGTTAGTAATGTCATGTGGTGTCTGTTAGTGTCGCTTTGTAGCAGTGCTATCATGTTTTTTAGTATTTACAATAGCAATATTTTTTTGTGGTCTTAATTTTTTTTATTTAATTACATCAACTTCAGCGTTATTAATTTTGTCGTTATTTTCCAAATAAACCAGTGTTTAATGTAGTGGTAAGTCTATTATACAGTGCTCAAGAATAAATATTGCACATCGAGCCTAGGAAGGAGACTTCGCCTTATTTCGGGTCTGTAGAGTACTTATTTTACGTTTGTCGACCATTTTGATCAAGTTTTGACCAATACCGGACTGTCAGTGCTTACGTAGGCAGTGTGCAACAGACATAATGCTCTACGAAGTTGAAACGTGCCGATCGTCTCTTTTGCAGGCTCGATGTGCAATATTAATTGTTGAGTACTGTACTACGTATACTAAGATCATCCATATACTGGACTTACCTGATTCGGAAGCAGAGGGCGGCAGGTGCGGCGCGTCGCAACAGTCGTCAGCATCGAGGCCAGGCTCGCTACCCTGCGCCAAGCGCCGCACCAGCGGACCAGTCACAATGTGAGATACAACCTAGCTACCATCTATGCCAACCATCTTAATTTGCCAATAACCCTTTGTTAAATCCAATTTGGAAAAAATATACTGAATCGAAAACCGAGAATATCTTTTGCATTCTCTAATTAATATGGTTTTGTTTCATTTAACTTGATTTAAAGACTCTGAATCTAAATCTCTATCCCCATTGAACCTAGATAAATTGAAATTAAACAATTAATACCGAAGACAGGTTCATGCAACAGGCATGCTCATTTCACATATTTGGTACAATCATGCTATGGTATTTTCATATAGATATAAATTATCGATACAGATACATATTGTAACCTCTGACAAAAGTGTAAGAAATACATTTAAGTAATTAGATAATATATCATATTTAAAATGTTAATACTATTTACAATCTTGTCAGAACTTACACCAACATTGAGGTTTAAACATTTTGAACTATTACATGTGCTGCATTTGTTCATTAATGGGAATGATTACATCTATTAAGGACAATCGATCACAATTTCATTAAATTTAGTATCATTACTGCTATATGGGATCTATAAGTATCTAAGGTATTCACCTGGTCATCAGAGTTGGTGGGGGTAGGTTTGTTGTCTTCACTACCGCTGTCTGAGCAATCTTCTTCCAAGAGTGGTTCAAGTCTTCGTCTAAAAACATCCCTACATCACAATGTATCATTAGTATTATTTATTATTTCGCATACACTTTATTGTATGTATCAAGTTGTAAAATATTCTTATATTCACCTTGGTAATAAGGGCCTTAATGTAGTCGGTCCAGTAATTGTAGGAGCCATTAATAATTCATCCATCATCAACTCTGTATCATCATCACCGGCATACGATGACGATGATTTTGTTGGTGACTGTGAAATATAATATTAAAACACTAATTAAATTTAATAAAATGAAAAAAATAATTTAATTAACTAATGACTAATTTTAATCCGAACATAATTGTCTAAAAACTAGAAATATATCAAATTGTTTTCTAAATCTATAAAAACAGGTAATTGTTATGTGTTATAATTATTGATAATGCTCGGAGCTCCCATTCCCCGACACAATTAATAAAGAGATGACCGATTTTTACTACCCTCATAATTAACTAACCACTGTACATTTGCTTTTCTATGTTATTTAGTGTTTCTTTGAAATTGACTATTTTATTATTACGATTAACACAAATATATCTATTTACTCGTTTATGTTTATCGTTGATATGATAAAAAATCGTTTGGAAATTCAGTACTTTAATCTCCATAACGTTACTGCAATACAGGTTGGCAGTTTAAATAAATTGCAAACTAAACATTGTACTTATATCGCTCACCGACAATGTACCATGTTCTGAATCCGGCAAGTTATCGGATAAGTCACCAGATGATGGTGTTCCCCATGCTTCTTCCCCACTAGCTCCACTCCCTTCTCCCGTTTCTGCTGCACCCTCCTCAGTTCCCAGAGCTGACTTCCATTCACTAACTCCCAGACACCTATTGATTTACATAATTTAGATATGAGTCAAATATTTAGATTGGATTATATTTTTCTGATATACAAACTAGCTCTAAGTATAAAAATAAATAAAATGAATGCATAGTGACTAAACGTAGTATTATAACTACAAATTGTAAGACTAATATCTAATTTAATAATGTTCATTTACACTTGACTACAATAGCAGTTTAAAAATATGTGGTGTTTAAATCTAATTTCGAATAATTTAAATCCAATTTATCTTATTGTAATTAGTTTTACTAAATAGAGATGATATGATAATTGTAATTAACTAGGTAATTAATAATCATAAACCTACCAGAAAGGATTAATATACCTACTGATAATTACAACCTATTTGAAATTATGTCGCTATAAAATAATAATTAAAAATTGAAAATATGTATTTTTATTACGTAATTATTATTGATTCTGAGGTAAGTAGATATATTAAAATTGCGTTATCTAATAAAAACTGCAATTATCTAGCATTTTCAATGCAATATCTAATGTATCTATTATGAATTTACAATTTTTAAGTAGAATACCACACAGTTACAACTATTGATATAAAATTTTGATGCAAACTGCCAAACAACCACTTAACCCATATGTTATACCCATCGGCTCTTTCTTTCTTCAGTAGATATCCACCTAATTCGTGAAAGGAAAAATATTTTATTAGACACATAAAAATGATGAGTTTCCTTTGTAGTTGTTTGTAAGATATAGAAGCATTATAAAGTCGTATCTGGAGTCAACTATGGACGTTAACATTTAGATGGTTATGTACTTAAAATAAATCTAATAAGAAATTAACTCTGTAGTAAAATCCATGTTGAATGGACTTTAAAAAAGTTTATTGGAGACAACGACATGTTGTTCCTTCATTATTTTTGTCGATTCATCGTTCAAAATAATGAGAAAAAAAAACGCTATTTGATGTCGATGTGTATTTATTGAAATCGTAAATTCTCACCTTTCCAAGAAAGATGGTTGTTTGTGAGCTATTGACGTGTTCGGTACACTCTCTGTATAACTGAAAATGTTCATTTTCTCTACAACAAATGAACCGGCTCTTGCTGTCCAACCCATTATACCAGTAGCTGCTCCTACACAAAAATAATCAAATTAGAATTTTGTATTAACATTCATAGTGTATTTAGCTTTCTATCGATCAACATATCGCTGTTTTTTAAGAGATTGAGATAAGTGTACACAATAACATTAATTGTTGTCACATACATGGCCACACAACAAACAATCATACAACATACCTGGATTGTAAGGTTTGATAGAAGTGTCAGGTTCTTGAGTCAGTCTTACATTACCATCGTCAGTCTCGTCAGAAGGTAATCTTTCGAGGCTTGACATTGTGCCGTACCTATAATGTGAAACTTTTACTATCTTGCATTTTTGTCAAAGAAATAATTGATAAAATTAATCAACTTACCTTTTTAAAGATACGTAAGGAAGGTCATCGGGTATATCAGGAGAATCGGGTGAATCATCTACAAGCTCGTCCTGAAAATTAGTATAATTTAATGAGGAAGGAGAAAATAATAATTGTAGAAAACTAAACTTTCAAAATAATAACAAATCTTTGTAATTATAGATCATAGCTATTAACAGCTTTCGTATATATTTAGTTTAATCAGTAACTTGAAGAATATGCTGATAATGTTATAAACAGAAGCGAAAATAAGTTTATAAACTTACAGTCTTATTAATAGAATTAAAATCAGGCGTTGGTGGCACAACCGCAATATTAGGTACAGGGGATTCAGACTTCACTGAACCAAGACTTGCTGGTCTCGAACTAATATTATTCAAACTATTTATAGAAGCTCTCTTAAAGGGTTCCACTCGCATAAGGTGAGCAGCTGGATTTATGGCAGACAGACCCATCAACATAAGTGGGCCTAATTCCAAATCTTCGTCCGACAATACATCGTTCGCAGTTGTGTTTGCATTTATGTCATCTAATCTTTCATTTTTCTTGTTAACGTCACCATTCATTTTACTAACAGCGGATATTCCCATTCGCGGCGATCTTCTAAGACCTCTTTCAATCTTAAAATCGATGTCATCTTCGTGTATCGAATCATCATCTAAGAATACTGAAGAAGTCTTTAAACAAGTGCCTACATTCTCCCGTTTTGTTATTATGTTCACACCTAATACTTTATTTAGTACATTTTCAGCCTTTTGCCTTGTCAGTTGTTCTCTTCTCATAGAAGCTGGTGAAGGATAGTTTGACATAGAATAATTTGAGAGTATTGGTTTTGATTTCGACACTGTGATATTTTCAACACATTTTACTTCATTAAGATATTTCTCTTGAGCTATCACACATTGCACTTGATTTGCTATATTAGAATTAGACATTCTCAAATCATTGGAACTAGAATTAAATACCATAGAGCTACACGTTGTATGGCTAGTTGATAGTGGACTATTGTTTCTACTGCTAGACGCAGGACTAGGAGATCTGATTGAAGTTTCTTTCCTCAATTCTAACTGACTTTTCGTATGACTCCTTGAGCGCACACTTCCAGATAAAATTGGAGAATCAGTTTTCAGTTCATAAGATGTCGACTTGAGCATTTTTTGGCTTTGTTCGATTGAGTCTATGACTTTCAAGGCAGCCTTGTGGCCATCTTCTGGACGTAACTTGATAGCACCTTTCCGTTCTAAGTGGCAAAAGTATTTTTGCTTACGATTACCACAGTTTGCACTACACGTACTATTGGAGCTCTTATTCGAATTTGAGTTTTGAGGTGATGGTTCAGTTTTGGGCTTGGGAGGTAATGGTGGTTCTTTTTGTGATATTAATGGGCTGTTAGGTTTAGATAAACACTTTTTATGACACTGACGGCAGACTGGAATTGTATCTACAACTACTGGACTTGTTCGGACTGTAATCTGAAAAAAAAAAGATCCATAAGTTAAATATATTATTACTAATGAAAGAAGTATGGCTCCTATTAAAATCTCTACTCACTTGGCTTCCAGAGTTACTACTTTTTGAAGGGCTACGTTCGTTTTCTTTCTTCTCTATAAATGAAGTTTCTTTTTCAGTATTTTTGGCTACTAGATCTGCTACTTCTAAAAGGTTTAACTCTTTCGACCTCTTTCTAAGCTCTTCTACACTCCACATCTAGGCGACAAGAAAAAAGATTTTAAGATCACATTAAGCGTACATCTATAAATAATAATGCGAGTAAACGATAGTAAAAATTATGCTCTATTTTTTTTAAGTATGATTCTACGAAACACTTGAGTTAAAAGCTGTTATTTTTATCACAACATTCACTTTTTCTCATACCTCCATATCTGACTCCGGTGGGTCTAGCTCTTCAGCTTCAGGCAATTGCGTCATCCATCTTTGTAAATGGAGTGTAGATCCTCTACTTCTAGTACTCCTAGCTTCTGTTGCACTTCCTCCCGCGCCTGTCTGTGTTTCTGCGGAACTGCGTCTTATCTAGAATTTGGAGTTTTGAATGAATATTGAAAAACTTTCCGAAAGATGATATCGTTAACGTTTATTTCATTAAAGTTCATCTAAGGAATTGAATTTTGTTGTCTTTTATGAATGTGTCTTTCATATTTTTTTAACACAGTCGTGTTTGATCAGTATAAATTACAGTTTCATAACTGTAATTAATATGTATTGTATTTATATAAATCATGCAAAAATATAGTAACGATATTGATGGTGGTGCAAGAAATAAAATAATAATTGTGTATAGAGTTGGATGATCGGCAAAAAATGACTGCTGGAAATTACTTACCCGCTTCTTAAAAATTCACAAAGATATTTTTTTCGCTACATTTGTATAGCTGTTTATAACTTATAAATATTTTTTATACAAACTTATGCTGCAAATTAAATAAATAAGCTTAAATTCAGCTTACAAAAAGTAGGTAATAATAGAATTAAAATTCCATTTCCTCGATATAAATCTTTCAAAGTAATTACTTATTAGATAAAACAAATTGTTTCAAAGATGATTTTATATTAAACCATCTAAATGTAATTTTCATTATGTTAATAAGTATTAACTTGTGCGACGTAACACATCACAAAAAGAATAAAAAGAACCTTAAGGATGTTTAAAAACAGTGCGTTACATAGAAAAATGGTAGTTCACAAACGTCAAACGTTACGTTAGCGTCGCAAAACCTTGGGGTTCCTTACATGATACGAAATAAAAACATGTTTTTTACCACTGACAAAGTCACTTTATTCACTGATCATCAGAATATACTGCTCCGATCTAAACATAAACATCCAAATTCATATATTAAGTCCATTATATGTCATAAAGAACCCAGATATTAAGTAAAATACTTTCTCAAAATTATTATTTTTTTCCTCGTTATCTATTTAACTATTATTAAATTTACACACAGCCAAAGACATCGAAAAATTATTGATTCTAAATATGAATTTGTTGTAAAAAATGTAGGTCATACACATACAAAAACCCCGGGTTAATAGGTTATGTGAACATTTTACGATGCTAGCGATAAAATTGTAAATACGCGTTCTATTTCATTATACATTTAATTAACATGAATTCACAATTGTAAATATGTGTGCATTATAAAAATTGGTAAACAAAAAGCTTACTACTTTAACATCAGACAGCGATATAATATCGACTACCATTTTTCATTGTAACACATTTAATACTAATGACGATGAGTGCTCGTAACATTAAAAATAAGAAGCGTTATTCAAACAAAAAAATGATTTTTAAATCTACGATGGATAACATGAAACAACTTTCGCGAAACTGATCGCCAAATATCCACATGACCTGTACAAATGTTAAGGCTATGTACAGACACAGTGCTTGGACTCTGTACATACATCGTCATCACATAAATTACATTGAATACAGTTGTTACAGTACAGCTAATTGTTCCAATACATAATACCATAAATTAATAAGTACCAGGTTTGAAAGACGCAGAATGAGGAATTCGGAATGTCCAAAACAAAGAGAACCATCATAAGAAAAGGACGGAAGACTTAAGAAGCGACGATGTGACAATAGAAAACTATGTTTTGAGTAATATAAATATTTCCTACAGTTTGGTACCCTATAGTTACACTTTTGACACAGAATCCTATACATAAATTGTAAAACATTGGCATACGCGTTGAATATAAGCAAGTTAGGTAACCCCGTTTTGATGGAGTCTCAGTTCTTTGAAATTCAATTTCGAAAAAACGTACCCAAATATCTCTGTCACGGGCATCAGACTTATGTTTAGGTTAACTTTTTCAATAATCAAAATACCGAGAATATTTCTTGAATACTGTTAATGTTCGAAAATATGTCTCTCAAAATTTTATTACCACAACCTTAATCTCAACTATAAGCAAATAACAATCCAACAAAGCTCGGGTGTCGTTTGGACATCGAGCGACGAAAGCTACGATCTCTTGCTAGCGCGAGCGCTCCGAATTCCGAACACCGAGTGTCATCGGGATAGAACACATCGTGAAGGATTTCATCAAGGATCAACACTGGGGCCACTTCAACACCACTTATTTCCTCGGACTCGGGGATAGCACACGTCTGCCAACTCCGGATCCGATTCTGCGGATCAGAGTTCTAAGTAAGCGGGAGGGGTAGGCCGTTCCGGTAGCGCGACTTTCGGCAGGAGAGGATCGTCGGGTAGAAATATGCGTTCCTCGACGGCATGTTTATAGGATGGATCGACGTCTAGATCGGCTAGAGCCAGATCAGCTTCAAAAGATTCCCATCTGCAGGGCGAGTGTTCAGAATACTCCTCGCCGGCGTCCGAGGTGAGCTGAGCGCTGGGTGAAGTGGCACGTTCCTCGTTCCTCTCGATACTGGAGGTGGAGACGAAATGGGACGAGAACGTTTGAGAATCGGCGGGGGACAAGTTTGCGGAGGGGGTTTCGGGGGTGGGTGCGGTTCGCCAGATGGTGCTTAGTGGTCCGCGGACGGGTTGAGGGAGGCATTCGTTGGGACGGACGTCGAAGCTGACGCGGACTTTTTCGGTGCGTTCTTCGACGAGCATGTTGAGATGGGAGCGGTACGAGGAAGCGGGGAGGAGGGCAAGACTGGAATGGCGCTGGATGCTGGACGCGGATACCTGGCGCTGCTGCGAGTCCAGCGTCGCCAGGCTGAACGTTAACTGCGGGTCGGGTGAGTCCAGCGGAGAGCCTAGCGGAGTGCCGGACATCGTGTGGGCTCGGTATCTGGAAATTGTGATTTGATTAGTGTTCTAATAACAGTTAAGTATGTACTTGATATAAGGTCATCTGCAAGACTGACAGCACTTTTTTTTGCTACAATTTTTTTTGGCACATGGGCGTAAGGTGAAAATTTAATCTATTCTGTTCAGTTCTTTATTTTTTTATTTGCCTCTAAACTGTCATTTACTCTAAGCGCAGATATGCCACGCACCTTTGCCTTGGCAAAATATCGCCACGAGCAGCGGGGAGTTTAAAAATATTCTTTTTTAATTTCTTTTTGCGATATTTATCATGATTTGTAAAAAGTCATAGAACAAATGTTATTTGGATTGATATACAGATGCTACGTGCAAGAGGTGATGCGCTAATTTCGATTAACCCTGTATAAAATAATTACGTACTATCTATTCTTCGTTAAAGTCCTTCAACATACTCACATCTGTCTCTGCAGCAGGCTCTGCCACACCGCCTTCAAGTCGATGGAGGGCGCGCGCAGGACAATAGGCCGTGACCGACCCGGTGTTCTAGGTGCACAAGACACTAATGGACTCTCACCACCAGCACGGCCCAGGATTAGACGGAACTCCGTGGCTGGAATGGAGAGATCAAATACTTAGAATTGGAACAAAAGAGAACACTTGTATGATGACACAGTTACCTTGTCTCGAGATCTATCGTTATGAACCGTACATTGACATCTAATAAAGGTTATTGGTCGCGCAGAAGTGCCACGGATGCGTGCCGCTGTCTAATGGGAATTTAAATACGGTAGGAATGATACTCAGGAAAATGCGACTGATTTTAGTGTGTTACCCCCACTCGTCCGGCATTGGGTTCACACATCTTAGTATTACATCTGCGACGTTTATCAAAACTATACTTATCCACCCATTAAAAAGTAACAGGGAAGAAGATAGAGAGAGAGAGACGATATCTAGTACCTAGGTGTCGTCAAAATGTCAAAACTGTTCAGTGTTCAGTTGCTAATCACGATACATGGCAAGTTGAGTTGATAGCTCAAATCCATGACTGTTAAAAACAAAGTACGATAAAAAAGTGCCATCATGCGTGGCAGATCGCGTCTTTCGGTATGAAGAATAGATTAGTGTAGATAATGTGCGCACTTACGCACTTCTTCGTACTGATCGATAAAGGATCCGACCAAATTATCGGCTGATAGATAGTCAGTAGTATGCGAAGACTCTAAACGCATGATATTCACCTTTTTTCCTGATATTAAATTGTGCTTCAGACACAGTGCCCAACGCAACTGGCTCTTCAGTAACGAACAGCACTCGATCTCTCGATACAGTAGCGAAGAGCAACAAGTCACTGAAGAGGAGCGCCCAGTAGGGTCTCACGGCTCGACCTTCCACCCTCGATAGTTCCCCGCCGAAGATCCATTGTCGGCCAGCTGTGCTTAGGACGAATGGCTGGAATAATTGAGCTAGAATTATCTTCTGAAATAGTGTTTTTTTACATAAGGTGAGCGTATAATTTTTAATTGAATTGCCTCAGTTGTCTAATGGTAGCAGGACACTACTACTACGATTAAACTTTGTGAAATTCTTTATCTCTGTTTCCATTTTCTGGAAGTTTGAATTTTAAATAAGGCTGATTTTGCCTACAGGCGTTATCTGCTTTTTAATATTTCTGCTTAAATCAGTCATCCATTTTCGTAGCGTAATGTCATTGTCATATTAAAAAATGAGCTGTAATTGCCGGCATAGATGCATTACACTTTAGGAGTGGCAATGCATCTACATCGAAATATCTGATTTAATGTACATGTTTTAAGAGACTGCTGTATCATCAATGTAAACTGTATGCTTATTTGCCAGTTCATGACATGAAAAAGTCATCTCATAAGACAGAGTTAGGGGCTTACAAAAAAAATGGTGTACAAACAATTGAGGGAGACAATTGCGTGCTTTTGATGTAGTTTCTGATTTGAATTAATACTCTTTATTAAATAATATTCAAAATACTTTAGGTATTCTCATTTACAAATATTACACTATGATGTTTAAAATTTAAAACCGTCAGGCCACCATAAAAATATGACAATTGATTTCTTATTGTTCTTGGACCTTAGGGGATCCATCTGCTGCTTTACGGATATAAGTTCGTCTTTATATACCTTACACCTAGTGAACACGAGTCGACTCTCCAGGTCTGCTACAGACAGCAAAGGCTTGCCGTCACCAGCCAGACCCATGAGTCCCGAACCAGCTGTTACATCCTGGTATCCGCTCTGAAATACATCAGTAACATTTAATTCAACAATCTGTGAAACAGAAGTAAAAGTAAGATTTTAATGTTAAAAAACGTTTTTTTGTAATTTATGGAACCCTAATATAAAGAAAGTTTTTACAATATTACTTATCCAACAAGAATGGCACCCGAAATAAGCTGAAGTTTCCTTCCTTATATCGACCTTATGAAGGAAGGTCTGTTGACCATTTTGATCAAGTTTTGACCAATACCGGACTATCAGTACTTACGTAGGCAGTGTGCAGCAGAGATAACGCTCTATGAAATTGAAACTAGCCGATTGTCACTTTCAAAGGCTTGATGTACAATATTTCTTGATGAGCACCGTAGTATGTGTTTATGATGAGTAGGATAGGAGAAAGCTATAATTGGATCATACTACATTTTCCTTTGTTTTTTTTTTAAGCTTATTTTGTTTTTTCAATATTCATGTCTTTTCACATCTTCGACTTTAGTATAATAATACTTTTTATTAATACATACTTTTACTTTTGAGGTCATTTTCAGAAACCTTAACTGAAAATTGTCTAATTTAATCTTATAGACGATGTATAAGTTACGCGTTACGTTATTTGTCCGCGATGGACTCCTGAGCCCCTTTACCGATTTTAATCAAACTTTGCACACCATACGCAGTTTGATCAAAATTGATAGATAGCTAACATCTCAATTTACAGTCGCAATATTATGTGAGTACCTAAATTGCACCTGTGCGAAGCCTATGCGGGCCGCTAGTAAAATATAAATATATCATATATGCCTTATCACCTGTAGCTGTTCCACAATAACTTGCAGTTGTTTCTTCTCGAGCTGATCATAAGGTCCAGCGCCGTTGGAACTGGCAGCCGCCCGCATCAGTCGGAGCAGCTCCCGGAACTGCTCCAAGGGTTTGTGGACTAGGGACGTGATGTCAGGCCTTCTCCGCGGGATCGGTGGACTCGTGCAGAAACGAGAGAATGCCCCGCTTGGGTCTTTTGATTTCTTTACCTGAATTAAAAAAAAGTGAGTGTTATATAGTTTAGGCAGGAAGAAGTAAGCTGAAAAAAAAACAGAAACGCCACGGACAGGTGTCAGGCGGCGAACAATATGAAGTCAGAGTCAGACATTCATTTGGCTTTGTTGTATTCTTTCATGTTTGTATGAATGAATAACATATTTTTATTTTTCTAAACAACACATGTGAGTGAATTTAGAAATTAAAGAAAGAAATGGAAAGAAAAATCGAAGCTTCGGTAGCGGCTGGACTGGCTATCTTGAGAATGTCACAAAATAGTAGTGTTCAGCTCTTTTAAGTTCCCGCGGAGAATATGTAATAAAATTACGTATAGAATGGACACTTTGACGTCCTACCCGATTTGCACGTCTCACCCAACCTCTTCCCCTCTTATGGGCGACGTTTGGTATTATCTACGTGCTATGTACACAGATGGACGTGTAAATACACGTCACAGATCGATGTCTGTGTAAAAGAGACCAAATTAAGCGTTTACTTGTATGGAATTTTGGCGGAGTGTCCGCGGTGTGGTGACGGTTAGATGACCTCATAATAACTGTCACAGAGGCAGAACAATTTAGGCCTCTTTTGGCCTTCAGTTTTTGTTTACACTTATCATCAGTGTGAACTTGCTTATTTGCCACCATTATCCCGATCCTGACACACCTCTCGTGCCTCATCTACATTCATAATTCTCTTCATACATGCACGCCGATTCCTAAGACTTTTTACCCCACCATCAGTTAAAGGTAAATTGATATTAATATAATATCGGATTTAATACCAGTATTATTATATTTATACCTACATTTAGATACCATCTCAGTATATTTTGAAAGTGCTTACCAGAACACAATCGGCCCTTTTCAATCCTAGACAATACTTCTTATAAAGACTAAGGAACACAGGTGTTTTTTGCAGGTACACGGCCACTACTGTCGACGTCTGGATCTCGCTCTCCTCTTGCACCACTTGGTCCAAGATGTCTTCTGATAATCTGAAGATCTGGAAAAGACATAATTTATCATATTCATTTAATGATTTAAAAAGAAACGAAACTTCACGCCTATAATCCCCGAAGTACCCGGCAGAGGTAAATGCATGCATTCAGCATGCATGGCCCATGTAACAGGGTGAGCCTGTTGCCATCTCCGGGCACATTACCAAACTTCGAGGTACTGGGAAAGGCGTGAAGTTACGTTTTGATTATCGTTAGCTCCTCCAGTCCTCCAGCTCTCTAATTTAGTCATCATCATCATCACCTCAGCCGAAAGATGTCCACTGCTGGACAAGGCCTTCCCCAACAGTAAGTATTGTGCGGCATTAAGCTGATAGATGTCCATCGCTGGACAAGGCCTTCCCCAACAGTAAGTATTGTGCGGCATTAAGCTGATAGATGTCCATCGCTGGACAAGGCCTTCCCCAACAGTATTGTGCGGCATTAAGCCGAAAGATGTCCACCGCCGGACTAGGCCTTCCCCCACAGTATTGTGCAGCATTAAGTTGAAAGATGTCCACCGCTGGACAAGGCCTTCCCCAACAATATTGTGCGTCATTAGGGAAGAATATATCATAATTGACCGACTAACGCTCGACGCTACCTAGAGATCCCTGCGCGTCCACTACTCGGCTTAGGACGTTGTGGGGGGGGGGGGACACTTATGACATATGCGATTAGGGGCGGTGCAACTCTCGCTCTTGACATCGGTTGGTGGTAACCGTAAAACACATGTGAGACATAATTGCTTATGAAAAACTCATATATTCTTTTCTAATTGTATTCTTTGCCAGAACCAACGCAACTGCCAGTACAAAACAGAAGGACAACCTTGATACGCGATTGTTTCAATGATTAGGTATTATATTATTTATAGTGTTGTTTTGCATCGGAACCAATGAATCGATAAACCTGGGTCAGAGAACTTTACCTGCTATTGAAGTGTCGTAACATCTGAGTCCTTCCCACGGTCAGTTGATAATGAATAAATTATAATCATGAGACATTTCATTATACTCTTCATTTATATCTTTGTGTAATTCATTATGTGTTACAATTTAAAGCAAGTTCACTTCTATTCGGGAATATCCGCGGTGTATGTGAGTATTTTGTCGTTTCTTATAGTAGAAATATTGACTGTTCAATTAACTCACAACTGTAATACTGTTACTAATCTACTGACGAAAAGACATACCAATTTTTATATATCGCTAAACTCTTCTAATTTAATCAATTTTTATTATAGAAATTCTTTCTTTTCCCTCCGCAGGCTTAACACATGACTGGTACTTATAGTAGGTCTACTTTAAATATAGTAGGTCGCTTATATATCCGAACACACAAAAATTTTACTTTAAGACGCAACATAAAATGGTCGCGATCGAGCCAGATCTAAAATATGGAAGTAACTTTTCTCATCAGAAAACCAGATGACGTGACGGGCTGATCCTTGCCAGGCGATGGTTATAGTACTTAGCATATATATTATGACTCATCCCTGGAAAAATTTCTGGGCTTACAGGCGTTCCGATACTCAAAGGGTTCACTGGCTCTTGGACCATTATAAAATAATTGCATATTGGACTATTTTATGATTGTTAAAAAATATGTTAGTGACTGATTGTAAAGCTAAGACGATATTAAAAAAAAAATTACCTCTTCAATATTTTGAAACAGCAGCTGATGGTCGCTTGGCGCTATCAAATCTGCTCGCTCAGACAGCGGGGATACAAATCGGACCAGTCCGAATTGGAGGCAGGTCGCATAGTGCTGTTCTCTTGCCACTACTGCGAACAGCGCCCGTTTCCGGCCATCTGTTGTTAATCCTGGTGTCTGTGGAGTGTAAGGCCTTGGTAACTTCTGGATATTTTATCCAGAGATCTGCATTGATAATTTGATCTAGAAATCTAAGCCTGGGTTTCACCACGATATTTGTTTAAGTTAATGTAACATTTCACATCCTTATCCAAAGGAGATGTTGCAAAAATGTATGGACCTCCGGCCATGTATTGTACACAATATTAATAACAGGCAAAATCAATATGAAAACGTTTTTTACTGCATATTTTCACTTATTTAGCTTTGTTTGCAGTTACAAAATATTATTTGCAGTTAGAATTGCAACTCAAACCAACATGGCGAATATGGCGGGCGACGTCATTTTGACATTTTCATTTTTTTAATTGTTTTTGGATTTTAAAGTTCTTGGAGAAAATAGTAATATTTTCTAAATACTATCGAAATCGATTTCATGTGTTAATACTAAGAACTTAAACTAATCGATTTCCAATTTAAAGAAGCGTCGGCTGTATCGCCGCCATGTTGAATATGGTTGAAAATGATAAAATCGTTTGAATTTAATGTGGTAGTAACTCTAAAATATATACTTGAATAAATTAATTGTATTTTTTTCGGATTCTTCTTTAATTTACCCATTTTTTGAGGACGTGTACGAACTAGAGCCGAGCTCGCAACATCTCCTTTAACAGATTTATTTTTGTTAGAGAAGGATGTGAAATGTTACATTAACTATAACAAATACCGTGGTGCTACCCATGCTTAGTATGTTTCTCATAAAAGCCAACCACAGTTTGGACAACCTATACCTTCATGCTTTCAAGAAAGAAAGAAAGAAAAAGTCCATCTTTCAATATTGAATACTTACTTATATATCACACTTGGATCAACTTCAAATACAATAAGCACAACGTTGTTTAATTATTTTTTTAAATGAAGAATGTAATTCATGTGAACGTATAGAGTGTCATGGTCTTTGACCAAGCTCTTTAAATGGAGATTAAAAAAAAAAAAAAAAAAAAAAAAAAAGCACAACATCACCTACTGGGAGGTTCGGAATAAGAGCCTTTTCAAATTAGCTATTCTTTTTTCATGGCGAGGTGATTTAGCCGCGAGCTCGCACTCATCGCGCTCACATTCCTCGGCAGGCATTATAGGCTAGGATCCCACTGCAAACCTAAGTTTTACGCATATTAATATCATAAAGAATTTAATATATCTACTAAGTTACCTTTCAAAATTTGGCCGCAAGCAGGTATTTTTAATTATTTTATCTTTAACAGCCCCCAACCCGTATTTGCGGCCGATTTAATTAAGCGCCCGTATATTATAATAATGAGATAAAAATAGCTTTAATTTGATATATAAATAATACATGTACGTTATGGACGTTAAAAGTTATCGGGGCCGAACGAAAATATGCAAGGGCGGTCAAATGCGCAACGGCAGCTGTGATTTTTCTGATTATTTATACATAATATATTGCTGTGAAGTGGATGATAATATTTTATTGAAAAATCAAGTAAAAAAGTATGCTTTCCCTTAAAAAAAAATACTTTAACCATTTTTGGTAGGGAACCTATTGGATATTTTATATTCTCTAGATTATAAATATGCGTAAAAATTAGTTTTGCAGCATATCTGGATGAACGAAATGATTCTGCAGTGGGATCCTAACCTATTAGTTATAAGTCCTGCGAAATTCGACATTCGAATTCAAATTGAAATGGGCTCGCGACGTGGTCAAGTATATAATAAATTTATGGTCGCAGCTATGTCGCAGCGAGCGCGCGCATGCACGCCGTGACATTGAAACGCATCAACATTTAAGTTTTCGTAGATGTTTACCTATTGCTGCAATATCATTACGCATACAGACGGTCCTTGAACCCGCGACCACCGGGATCTCTAGTCCAGCCGCTCTGCCAACTGAGCTACCGGAGTACACACCTGACAGTCGATTTTTTCCTTTACCTTTATTGCGTTGCCTTGGGTTGTAGGCAATGCAACAAATGTGAAGTGTTAAAATAGTTAGCAATAGATGTCGCTACAGTCAACCCAAGATATCGCAATAAATAGGACCTATTGCCATTGCTGAAGCTTTATTATCAGTCTATATGAGTGTGCAATTGTAATGTTTTTATATCCGCTTTCTGATAGATCTAATTGGTACTATGTGTCCCTAGGTATATAATCCTTATTCATTATAATATAATAATAATGACAACCCATTATACGTCCCACAGCTGGGCACGAGTCTCCCCCCTTTTTGGGGGGAGGCCTGTATCTTACTCCACCACGCTGCTCCAATGCGGGTTGGTGGAGAATATTTGATAATATTTTCATGAAATTGTTTGATGGCAATGATATATCAAAAAAGCACGATTTTGGCGATAATAATATTTCAATATCAGAAATCATCGTTTAAATAAAGTATACAATGAGTAGGTAAGTAAGTATGATGAAAAATGTTTGAATGAAAGTGATAGCAAATAAGGGGAAAAAATAAACAAAAACAACAAAAATAATTAAAAAGCAATAAATTTATTTGCACTTAATATTAAGAAACAAATTAGAAAGAAACGTAATAATCGTAACAGGAACCAATTTTCTACAAAAAAATATAAATTAAGATACAATACAAAATGTGATAATACGTGTTCACTACAAATTAAACACAATAACACAAGAATCTATAGATGATCATGATATAATGTTCGTAAGATTTATAAAAATAACACACAAATGTTCTATGAGAGAAGACAAAGAATAAATTAAAAAAAAATAACAAAATAAATAACAAAAACATCAATCTTAAACGTAACGATTCCCCGTTGCATGTTATAGTACTCGATCAAAATAGAGTTAGGCCAGAAACAGAATTAGAACTTAAGAAAGACTATATACAGTAATCAACAATTAATATTGCACATCGAGCCTGCGAAAGAGACGATCGGCTGGTTTCGACTTCGTAGACCGTTATCTCTGTTGCACACTGCCTACGTAAGCACAGACAGTCCGGTATTGGTCAAAACTTGATCAAAATGGTCGACAAACGTCAAATAGGTACGGTGCGAAAGAGATAACGCTCTACAGATCCGAAATATGCCCAAGTCTCCTTCCTAGGCTCGAAGTGCAATATTTATTGTTGAGCACTGTAACAAACTTGACAATGACATACATTTTGACATACATTATGTTGAGAGACCATACAAAGATGGGTGATCTTTAAAATGCAATGAACTATATTTATTTACTTTTTCTGTACTGATTACACCAGCATCTTGCAGCCTGCGTGATGTAAATATGATAATAAACTGCTTCGAATTGAATGTTGTTTTGAAGTTTATTAAATTAAGTCAAGCATAAGGTCAAATTAATTTTGGCAACTCTAATTTTAGATCGAGTATATTTTCTACTACTAAAATAACCTCTGTACATATAAGCAAAAAAAACCCCAAAGTAACTTAGCAAACTCTATAATAGTGGAATGTATTATGAAGTTATTTGCATCTAACCTAATGTTATGTACAAAATAAATAACAATGAATTCGAACTGTACATGATTGTAACAGATGAGAAATAAAAAATTAAAAAATCCACACATTGAAACCTTAAATTCTCCTAGCAATCTATTCTACTTTTATAGTTATCGATTGATTCTAGAACTACGCTAGCACCTTTCCATTAAATTTTAAATTTTCACTCTCTTATAAGTCCCAAAATTTATACAACCAAACATTTCTACGGATGACTAGTACGAATTCAATTCGAATGGTGATTCGATTGTTAATTTTGTCTTACAATGAAAAGCGGTGAGAAGATCTTGAAAACAATTTCAGAGGGCGGAGTATCATTTATCTAAATAAAACAAGTTATACCTATTTATACGGTATGCCAAGATTTCAGCTACTTTCATTATTATTCCCAGTAGACAATATGAACGCCAGAAATGTTTAGATTGTTATTTTTTAAATACTTTTATGAAACGTTTAAAATTTTTTTGCTGTAATAATAATAATTTAATATTTCATACCTTCTAGTCTAGTTCGAAGGTTGAATTGAATAGATGTGTATTGAGACAAAATGACTTTGGTATCGATCGTTATAGCGTGTTATTTTACCAGAAATTAAAAAAAGAAAAATTGACGTAGAAATACTGAATTGGAAATTTGTCTTTGGCATTAAAAATAATACCAAATCTCATTCAGATTTACAAAGAAAACATAGGAAATAAAATTTAATTTTACATAAAAAGCCATCTGATTTTTAAATAAATAGATTTGAAATACATTTCTAATTTCCGTTTTCAACTTTACTGATACCTAGTCTCATTAAGATCCGTTCATCGGTTTATACTGGCAAATATTTGCCAGTATAAACCGATAATATTTACCTTTGTATTATTTAGATATCTTTTCGTGGGCGTTTTGTTATCATTTAGTTACTTAATAATCTTCTTCACTTAGTGGCTACATAATATACATACATTCAAACTTAGTGGCTAACGTTTGATCGTTTCAGGAATACCCAAATCTAGCAGTATCTCACGGGACTCTTTTTTTATGGTACCTTATATAATTGCCGCTAAATGGTAGTGTTCAGCACTATCGTGTTCCGGTCAGGTACAGCCCTGTAATTTTCGGTACAGAGGCATAACACCTTAGACCTCAGGAGTGGTAACGCATCTGCATTTTGACCTTGGTCTTTCTGTAAGTGTCTATAGGCTGCTCTATAGTCTTCACTTTGCACATCAATGTGAACTGCATGCTTGTTCGCCACCTTCATTACATAAAAAAAAAATTGTAACTTCAATATAGCGTTCAAATTGTCTACTACGATTGTAGCTCGTTTAATTTTGTTTTTTCTATTTTTATTTCTATTCAACGAACTCAAAAATGAGAATTGATCTCTTCGTTTGTTTTACTAATAAGCCCGAACCGAGACTTGTCCATTTTTAAGACTAAATATACGCACTCGCTTCAGGAGTATACTTTCTAAAATTTATTTATTTCTACAAAACCATAATTTTGACAACCAGATCCAATCTACACTATAATGCCGTTACCGACCTCCTTGGAGAAGGTGACTTGAGGCAGATGCAGCTTGCGCCGGTCCAGGGACTGGCTGGTGGATGAGCAGGCAGTGGGCGGGCGGGCCACGGCTGGAGACGCGGCTGTTCTTGGAGACCTTGGTGGTGGGGGGGTCTCTGGGAGCGGTATCGTCACTTGGGTGAGACGTGGTCGGATCCCTACTCCATTTTGCGGCACCCGTCTGAATGTCTCTATATTGAGAGTCTGGCCTGCTGATCTGTGGGGAATAAGAAGTTTCATTATTTTTGCGCATAATCCCTCACGCAGCACGAAAAATATGACAATAGATTTCTTATTGTTCTAGGACCCTATGTTGAAGCAGTACCTCCATATTTTATTTATTTATTTATTATATATATTTCATTTACAGACCACGAGAGTTGACGGATGGGACAATAGGATTTAGCACTAAGATTTTTCTTTCACACTTTCTACTGATATACTTTTCACATTAGTACATATTTAGTTTTATCTTAGTGATATTCTGGACTATATATATTTTTTATCTTGTTTGACATGTATATCAATTGTTATTCACTTTAATTTATTTTGTTTGTTTTTGACGTGTCATAAGAGGTGCCTGTCACCCTAAATGAATAAATGAATTTCTAATAAGCATTAAGCACCAAGTTTCAGACGCCACCGCTTGAGAACCTCTCACGCTGTCTATCACTAATAATATAAATGAGTTGTTGTTATTATTAAAATAATAAAAGGTATTAAAAATTAAAAGTATAAAACCGTGTTAATGTTGCATTATCTACTGCAAATCCTCCTCAAATTCAATTTACTAATATTGTCCCTAAATCTGGAATTATTTAAACAACAACTTAAGTTAATTCACAATTATTTATTGTCAAGATCAAATCATGTGATCACGGCGTTATTTATTATTCAAATGTTGTGATGGCCCCTTGCGAGTCAATGAATTGATTGACTAGACTGTTTAGGTTTGCGTCTCAGAGGCCGTTAAGACGTTTTTGTTACCAACGAGTACAACATCACCGGCAGAGAATATGTAATTATACCACGTATAGAATGGACATTTCGACGTCCCGCCCAATTTTCCCGCATCACCCAACCTCCTCCCCTTTTACGGGCGACGATTGGTATTTTCTACGTGCCACGCACGCAGGTGCACGTGTAAATACACGTCACTGATTGATGTCTAATAGAGACCAAATTCAGCGTTTGTATGGAATTTTGGCGGAGTGTCCGCGGTGTGTCACCGGTCTGCAGTCCCTGAAGCCCCTACCAGTGGACTGTGATATGATACTCACTTGACGAGCCCACGTACATCCTCCTCAGAAGCGGTAACGACGTTCTTGTTGCCGACAAACACGATGTAGTCGCCAGCTCGAAGCCCCGCGCGTTCGGCAGAACCGCCCGCCGCGACGCGCTCGACGCGCGGTGGTCTCGTCCACACTACTGTGAACCCAAAACCGCCGCCGGTTGCTCGTACTAGCCTACGGATGGATGGTAATATATGTAGAGATATTATTTACTGGTGCTAGAGCTCCAGTGACGGAGCTCGCTGGCGTAGGCACCACCGCATTACCTAATATATATAATAATAATAATGGCAACGTACAATACGTCCCACTGCTGGGCACGAGTCTCTCCTTTTTTTTTGGGGGGACGCCTGGAGCTTACTCCACCACGCTGCTCCAATGCGGATTGGTGCAGGTGGGTTAGTGGCTAACCCGCTGTCGGATGTTTTCAAACCGCCCATAAGGCCTCCGACAAGGTTTAACGACTGCTATCTATCGATAGCAACCGGGACCAACGGCTTAACGTGCCCTCCGAAGCACGGAAATGCGTATTTAATTTGCCACTAGCGGTCACCCATCACACTACCCGACCGCGCCCGTAGTGCTTAACCGAGTAGATCTCTTACGATCCACACCAGCCGCTGGGCCATGCGCGCTTCCTAATATACTTGCCGCTAAATGGTAGTGTTCAGCACTATCGTGTTCCGGTCAGGTGGTAATGTACGGCCCTGTAATTTCCGGCACAGAGGCATAATACCTTAAGCCTCAGGAGTGGTAACGCATCTGCATTTTGACCTTGGTCTTCGTGTGGGTGTCTATAGGCTGCAGTCATCACTTTACATCAATATGAACTGCATGCTTGTTTGCCACTGCCATTACATAAAAAAAAACAGAAGAGACAAAAGTTGGCGTTGGGTGCCAGCACTTTGGTAGCTTAGAGTTAAACTATCGTACTGATCCAGAGACCGCAGGTGCAAAACTACAAATCTATTTAAATGAGTTAATCTATCCCTACTAATTTTATAAATGCGAAAGTACCTCTGTCTGTCTATCTGTTACCTTTTCACGTCCAAACGACTGAATCGATTTTAATGAAATTTGGTACAGAGATAGAGCTGACTTTTAGAAAGAACATAGGCTACTTAGTTATTTATAGCGAGCGAAGAAGCTATACGCGAGCGTAGCCGCGGGCAACAACTAGTAGAAATATAAATAATTTTAAGAGTAAAAAATCTTCTAGATTCACATTACACGTAGCTTCATGAAGCTTTAGAAATCAATACGATCACAATGAAGTGACTCAATAAAACTCGCGTTCAGCCTTTGAAATGATCAATAGTTACTTATGAGGTCGTCATGTATCACAGTGGCTTAATAAAATCTGTCACTAAGGTTCCGTTACTCCCACAGGGAACATAATTATTCTTCTGTGTCAATGTTGTGCAAATGATTTTGAATGCTAAGCACTCGGAAACATGACTATCTTACCCATTTGCAAATACTTAGTAGTGTGTGGTGGGACTCAATTTTTGCGTATAAATCTTTGAGAAAATCAAGCATTATCAACATTGGATATATTTAGTAATGTCGCAAGGGAGAGATTAAAAATAGTTCAATTTACAGCAGATTAGACTGTTATCTGTCATATATGTAGTATTTTAAACCCTCCTAAGACCAACCTTCCCCCTAAATGACCGGAACACGATAGCGCTGAACACTACTATTTAATGGCAAGTACACTAGGCAATACCTTGCTTACACCCAAGAGCTCCAAGTAGAAACCATAAAAGTTAAAAAGTGAGCTGCATATAAAAAAGAGACAGTCACACTCACTTCCTAGTAGTAGTGAATGGGGTTCTTCCATTACGCTGTGCGCGGCGCGGTGCGCTGGGGTCTTCAGGCGGGTCCAGCTCCAGGTACCGAAGGAACAGGTGCTCGTCAGCCTCCCGCTGTAAGGCCGCCGCGACCTGCGCCTGGCTAGCTGCTGGGCCGTTCGCCGTTGCGCCTGTTATGAGGTATAGAAAATGTATCATGTTCTTAAACACCTTTTAACATTCAACTCTGATAGAAATACCACTTTAAGTGGACTCCTCGTAAAAAGTTATGTGAATAAGATTCTTTTATTATTCTTTTATTATACGTCCCAGTTAGTCCAGCGGTGTGAGATGACCGTTTGATTCGAAGGGTCGCGGGTTCGATCCCCGCACGGGGAAAAATTTTATATGGCCTACAGATATTTGTTTCGGGTCTGGGTGTTTGTGTATGTGTTGTATGTGTACAGCGGCACCCACGTCACAGGTTTATACCTACTGTGGGGCTGTGAGTGAAAGCGTATTATGATAAAATGTTGTATAATTTTAAGCACAATATATTTACCTTTGTCATTCTGATTGTCTTTGCCCTCAGTGGTAGTGTCAGTGTTATCAGTGGCCATCTTGCGGCGGTCGTCAGTCAGTCTAGCGTCCGCCGGCGCGCCCTGGGCCCGGCTGGCTTGCAAAAAGTACGTGCCGCTGATGTCACTGTTAATTGCATCTTTTAGTGGGAACGAGACGCATCCTAGAAACTCGCTCCGCCTGAAACAACAGATAGATTTGGTATTATTTTACATTCTATACATAAACCTACTATTGGACGAAGACTTCCTCATATTTATAGTAAGATGGATAAAATGATAATAGAAGAATGGTGATCACCTGTTTAACTAGTATTCGAACATATGGAAAGTGATACTAAAATAGTAAAAACCAATTAAATTCATTAAACATTATGTTTAATGCAGTAATATTCTTAAAAAAAAAACAAAAAACTATGAACTGTAGCATGTGTATGAGTAATCTATATTTATACTTGGATAAGTTTACGCTCAAAAATTAACAATTAATTAAATCACACGTAAACGAACATCAGACATTTAGAAAGAAAAGGTATCCATAATAACCAACTGATACAATCATACCAATACCAGGAAACATACAAAGAACAGCATTACTATCGTACATGTAATTGTAAAAAACGTTGCGTTTGAATCCAATGAATACGATATCACAACGAAAGCACTAAGTTGATGGACGGAAATCCAACACGTAGTCCGTCATCACGCATACTTTGTTGTGCTTATTTAAAATTGTACTCACTGTAACATATTTTATAACATCTAGGCTCCGACACATTTATGTTGTGATACAATTAGATTATTGAACAAGTCAAAAGCAGAATTCATTCAAGGACATTACTCGAGAACAGTTATTAATTTTGTGAGAGCTTTAATCCCAACGGTCAACAAAACAAATAACTTCAGAATGTCAAGTCAATTAAATTTTGTGTAGCGAAATATTTTGGAAATGAACGGTTATTACACATTGAGGGACCAGCTGAACAACGAAGAGTAGGTATATAATAATATATTGACACAAATAACAACACTTTACCACTAGGAATCACATCACAATCGAAATAAAAATCAAATTAGTATATCGAGGTACATTCATACATTAAAATACATGTAAATTGACCAACAATAAAATGATGCTCAGCACTTTCTTCACTTCCAATAACAGTATGATGGAATCTCCAGGTCAAGTTTCATATAATTACAGTAAAAATTCAAAGTAACGATACGACGAGCCCACACGATTATCTTAATGCATCATGACACGAGGTTTTCTGACCTACAATCACCAACTAAATCAATAATGAATTAGTTATTGACGCTGTCATGTGGATGTGCCACTTGCTATGGATATGTTTTCTTGGGTTTCTTTTCACCACATCCCATTTCATTTATTGCCGTATCATAAGCGGTCATTTGATATCAGCCAATAAAGTGTTTCATTCTCATCTCAACCACATTTTTCTCCTTTCTCTTCATATTGAAAGTAAATATTTTAGATTCGGTTCGCTTTAAACACTTTTGAATTGTTTACATTTCTCTTTAAATTATTGCTTCGTATTTTATAGGTAATCTGTCCAATTTTATTTTACCATGTGTGAAAAGCTTGCATGACGGAATATTTTAAAATACTCGAACGAAAAGGAAAGTTTTCGTGACCTGAGAAGGTTGAACTGGCAATTATAAGGTCCTTGACAACCAAACTTTGTAAGAATTTAATTTTTACCTGAAGAGCTTTTATTGTAAACGATGTCTAACTGTTTTTATTTCGTTAATAAAATATGTGGTTTTATTCACTGATGTTATATTATTGCAGCGAGTAAATATACTTTAGACTTTTAGACGGTGATAGTTAGGAGATACATTAATCTTTAAAGTAATTGATGAAAAATTGCCTTTCCATATTTCACCGCCGACAAGCTGTGCTACAAATCGATTGCAAAATTACTCGCAGCGTTAGTTGATTCTAATCAAGGACCACTTCCATATATGTCTCTGTACCTATATCGAAGTATGTGATTTCGTTAGTGTGTTCGCTTGCAAGATGCACATTCGTAGCATAAGTGATTTAATTTCCTTGTCTTGACGAGGTGCTTGTGTTTTTATATCGAGCGAAATATTTTGCAGGTTCAAAGTCAAATCTGCTTCCATAATTCACTCAGCAAAGTTACCAATAAATTATTTAAACTGAAAATGAATATTTATAAACCTTCCCTTAATTCTGAATATAATTTAAATTTAGTGCAAGTTCTGGGAATAATTCAGTCAAATTTGCCAATTGAACAACTTGGATGATGCAATCGTTTTCAATTTTGTGATCATCAATAATAATCCAATTAGCTTTATAGGTCTTTAAATCTCCGTCTCGTACATTTCTTACTGTAACATTTATTACAACACACATCTATGGGGTGTTCGTGCAAGTTCCTCCCCTAGGGTTTCACATAAGCTTCTAAGCATGCAAGGGGCCTGTTCCAAAAAGCCTTTCTTCTTCACCGTGACAAACATTGGAGTGCGGGTCAATGCATACTAGAGTGACTGGGGACACCAAGCGGGACTCACTTACGGGGATAGTTGTCACTCTTCTTCCAATATTGGTGGACTCTGGGTGGCACCAGTCTCTCTATCAAGGATATTGGCTGGCAGACTGTTCTTTCTAGCTCTGGGCTCGGGTGGGTCCCATTCGGGCAGGCTGTTTTTCCTGCTTAGTTGTAAATGGCGATGGGCATGTTGGTGGGAGCAATGCTGCCGAGGCGGGACGTCCTCGCGTCGAGTCTGACTAAGTCCGGCCACCGTTTGGGAGACGAACGACATCTTCTTTTATATTTACGTTACGTTTAGCGTTAACTCTAGCAGTTGGTGCTGGAAAATGTATATCAGTTATAAACTAAATATTTTTACATCGTCAACATTTTGCTTTTAAAGAAACACGTTCAACTTTTGTACCAGTATTTGATTAATCGGTGAGTGATATAAAAAATGATTACAGTGCTAAACAAAAGAAAACCTTCGTAGCCAATCATCATAAATCGTTGAACGTAGTGAAGAAAATTGAAAAAACCGGCCGTGTTTCTCCTTGAACGCAACATTTAATCTGTACCTACTCAAAAAACGAGCGCACGACACGTGATCCCTCATTCCCTTTAATTTCAAATTCTGTGTTAGAACAAAAAGTTATGTTTACGCATGGTTCTTGTAAGGGAATGAAAGGAACAAAAGGATTTTGAGACATGCGACGCTACATGGTGTATTATCAACTGCAATAGTTACGGTTTCTTTAAGAATAGGTAATCTATATTCTATAGCCAAAGAGTAATTTGCGTGTTTATACGTGTTTAATCTCGGGAACAATAAGGACCTTAAAAAAATGGGTTATGTACGTAAACTACCTCAATATATTCGTGAGGGTTGCTTTGTAGGCCTATACATATAAAGTCACACAATAGTCCTTAGGAGTGGATCACTCGCAAAGAATGTTTCTCACAATGTTAGGACTAGAAGTTATAGGAAAGATACCAGTTGATATGACAACCGCAAATGGAAGCATATTTTCAAAACGTAGGGGAATATTATAGCATTGAGGTAAATATATACCAATATGTACTGAAGTACTAGACAGGACATTCCCTTTGGTAGCATGGTTCCATTTTTTTGCATTTATTTAACTGCACCTTCCCATATAAGCATGACAGCTGACGTGTCAACTTCTTACTAAATATCTGTCAAATCAATTTAAAAACGGCACCGTCTGTAAGTGCCCGGTGTCTACTCTATATATTGACCTCATTGGGCAAATCAGGGCAAATAGTTCAATTGTACCCATAATAATAGGAGTTATACTGAACCCTCCGAGTAACGTTGGCCCTGTAAGGCTAGAAATTTTTGTAGGGATGAATCTTAACATGCTTAGTACAAAAACCATCGCTTGGCAAGGATCGACCCGTCACATGATCTGGATCTGGATCTGGCAGCCAAAGTTTTGCGATCAAAATTGTTGCGTGTTATTTATATTTGTTGTGGGGTTTCCATGACAACGGACGTGAGTTTCCATGACGATGAAATTGTTAGGACGAATTCAATATCAAGCGATAAGTATCTATTTAAGCTCCTGGCGCTTACTAAGACATCGACATAATGCTGAACTGGAAACTATTTTTTGCAGCCGTAAGACATTTTTTTTTTAATTTGTTCCAAACTTCTTCTGTTTTAACTTTTCATGTTCTCTTATTTTATATTCTCTTATATTATTGTTTTTTGGTTTTCGATATGTAAATTTTAATAACATTTTTTTAAATCTGCGCGTTCGATAATTTATTTCCAAAGTGTAATAGGTTATAATATATCCGGTGGTACCTCTTTCTGAATGTTCTAATAGTTAATACAGACGCGGACAGGTCCCGCACGGGTTCCACACTCGCTTCAGTTTGTTCGGGAACTGTCAGCGTGATTACGGTAAGATTGAGTTCATATTCAAAAGTTAATTTTAAACTCAACACAACTTTTTAAATCAAGAAACATAAATAGTTTTCGTATAAAACATAAACAATTTTTCCATTCATTACAACCAAATGTACAAATACCCAATTAGCAATACGGGGACTAGATTTTTACTGGTGGTAGAGTTCCAGTGTAGCAGCTCCAGGGCGTAGGCACCACCGCATTACCTAATCCTAACCTAAACCATAATATCCATAATTTTTTTTTTTTTTTTATGTAACTGAAGTGGCAAACAAGCATGCAGATCACATTGATGTTAAGTGATGACTGCAGCCTATAGACACTTACACAAAGACCAAGGTCAAAATGCAGATGCGTTACCACTCCTGAGGCCTAAGGTATTACGCCTCTGTGCCGGAAATTACAGGGCCGTACATTACCACCTGACCGGAACACGACAGTGCTAAACACTACCATTTAGCGGCAAGTATATTAGGTAATGCGGTGGTGCCTACGCCCGCGAGCTCCGTCACTGGAGCTCTACCACCAGTAAAATTAGTAAAATATTACTCCCATTGCTCTGTAAATTACTTTCAAAATGACTATTATGGCTTTTTATCTATTCTTGACGATTTTCCAAATGCACTACCATTCTTTGTTTTCCACACAACCCTTAGGTTGACTGGTAGAGAATGCTTTCTAGCATTAAGTCCGCCTCATGTACTTTGTTTGTGCAGAAAGTTTAAATAAATAAATAAACCTTTATCTGCCGCTAAATGGTAGTGTTCAGCACTACCGTGTTCCGGTAAAATGGTAATGTATGGTCCCGTAATAACTAGCACAGAGACACAACATCTAAGGTCTCAGGGGTGGCAAGGCATCTGCATTTTGACCTCTGGTCTTTCTGTAAGTGTCTATAGGCTGTTATCACTTAACATCAATGTGAACTGCATGCTTGTTTGCCACATTTATAACATAAGAAAGACGTGTGGCACTCGGAGACTGCCGTGGTAAAGCTATTGCAGAACATTTTATGCCTTATTCAGCATAACATATTTTTTAACAAAAACTTATTATAAATGAACTAAATATAAATCAAACATAAGTTGTTGTTTTATATTATTTCGCATTAACACATACTTGTGAAATATATTTTATTTTTAAAGAAAAACGGAAAGAAAGATGTGAAGGAAAGATTTGACAAATCGGGCAGGGCTTCAGTAGCTCAATTGGAAGAGCGGCTGGACTAGATTCCCAGTAGGTCGCGAGTTCGAGTCTCGCCTGAAGTCAAATTTTCCTTTCCATTTTTCTTTAAAAATAAAATAAACATAAGTTGACCCGCCAATCAACATGTTACTCCATAAAATAGGCCCGTAAGAAATCGATTACGTGTAATATTTATAGTTTAGTAGTTTTATGGCCGTGGTAAACGGATATTGCTAATCAATCATGGCAAATTGTTATTATTGATCACTTTTGCCATCGGATGTAATAATTCCTTGCTGAATTGGATTTTGTAATAATTATTGCTATAGATTGGCATTTTCGATGGTCATTTGATCTTTGATAGTATCGGTGTAAAAATGAAAAAAGGCATGCTCCGATGGTTCGGGCATATAGAAAGAATGTCGAATGAGCGAATGACTAAACAGATATACAATGCGAATGTGGATGGTTGCAGAGGCCCAGGAAGACCAAGGCTGACCTACCATGACCAAATAGGTCGAGTTCTGTCTGATGGTGGGGTCAAAAGTCTTAGGAATCGGCGTGCATGTATGAAGAGAATGATGAAGGTAGACGAAGCACGAGAGGTTTGTCAGAACCGGGATGTCTGGCGCTCTACACTCTCTGCCTACCCCGTTAGGGACCTGGCGTGAAGATACATACATACATACATTCATACATTCATACATTACATTTGATCTGTAATCCACATATTTTAATAATAGCGACCCGATCCGGCTTCGCAAGGGGAACAGGTCGCGCCACGTAAAAAGAACGCTGGAAGAAAGTAGAAGGGATGTGTTCGCGCATCGGTACACTCGCGCACGAAAGTACTAGCCCTATTGGTTTATTTTTGATCTAGCTTTCGCTTGCGGTTTCGTGTATTGGTAGGCAGATTGAAAACTATATTACATAGAATAACATAAAATGAAATAAAAACACATGACGCGCAGCTTGACCGCCAGCGTTCTTTTTACCTGGCGCGACCTATAGCATTTCTAATATTGTAGGGACGCGCCTGACTTTTTTGACAAAAACCGTTATGTCTCGGTAAATATAAGTACGATATTGATAAATTATAGACGTAGAGCTCTAGTGACGGAGCTTGCGGACGTAGGCACCACCGCATTTCCTCATATACTTGCCGCTAAATGGTAGTGTTCAGCACTATCGTGTTCCGGTCAGGTGGTAATGTACGGCCCTGTAATTTCCGGCACAGAAGCGTAACACCTTAGGCCTCAGGAGTGGTAACGCATCTGCATTTTGATCTCGGTCTTTGTGTGGGTGTCTATAGGCAGCAGTCGTCACTTAACATCAATGTGAACTGCATGCTTGTTTGCCACTTCATTAATACACATACGGGGCGGGTCGCTATTATTTGCATACACTTCAAAAATATTTTAATAATAGCGACCCGCCCCGGCGCCCGAGGGACGCGCCTGACTTTTTTGCAAAAACCGTGATATATCGGTAAATATAAGTACGATATTGATAAATTATAGATATAAACCTTCCTCCCTCTTTCCAGAAGAAAACCCTCTTTCCAACATATCAAACAGGAACAAAATCCGTTTACAACTTTCCGAGATTAGCGTTTACATACAGACAGAGAGATACGTATCGTATAATAGCCCTCTATTATACGATACGTATCTCTCTGTCTGTATGTAAACGCTAATCTCGGAAAGTTGTAAACGGATTTTGTTCCTGTTACTTTACTTTATAATGTAGTAATGACGATAATCAAAGAAGCATGCATTTTCACACGGATGGTAAGTAAGTGTACAACTGGAGCGTACACAAAAAGTAAAGTTCACATTATCTTGTTGACATATGCTAAGTTCAAAAACCAACGCCTGGCGAGGATCAACCCGTCACCTCATCTGGATTTCTGATGAGAAAAGTTACTTCCATATTTTAGATCTGGCTCGATTGCGACCTTGCTCGATTTAGTCTGAGTCTGATTTGTATGAACAAAAATTGAGGTTTCTATATGACTGAATGTTTTTATTCATGGTAGAGTTACAGTGTAGGAGCTCGAGGGCGTAGGCACCACCGCATTATCTAATCTATCTGCCTCCAAACAGTAGTGTTCAGCACTATCGTGTTAGACGGTAAATTATGGCGCCGTAATAACTATCAGAATATTAACTAAGGTCTCAGGGATTGCAAAGCATCTGTATTTTGACCTCTGGATTTTGTATAGATGACTGTAGCCTATACAGTCATCACTTAACATCTATGGAAACTGCAAGCTTGATTGCCGCCTTTGTGACATAAAAAAAAATGACGGAATGTCTATGAATATCGTGTGAGCGCGGTGCTATAAAGTTTCAAACTTAGGTACATTTATCATGAAAATCTCAATAGAAATAGAAATACAGTACCTACAAATGCATAATAAGTCATGCACAATGGTAGTTCGTACGAAGAAATATCGCGTGATAAGTTCTAAGGTGCTTTATAAACGCCATACCTTTCAATAATAACTAGAGCCTCAGGAAATATTCTACACTTCTATAATAATAATTAGTGATGGGCTATGGTCTGAATGTGGCTTGAATCAAATATGAACTTAGACCGAACATCCGTTAAAAATGAAAAATTCGGACGTATCGGTATGAATTCTCCTTAGTTGATATGTCTCAGTGATAAGTTATTACAGGGACGTACATTACCATCTAACCGAACACGATAGTGCTTAACACTGCCAATTAGCGGCAGATTATATAGGTAATGCAGTGGTGCCTACGCCCTCGAGTTCCTACAACAGAACTCTACCACCAGTAAAACACTCACAGTATTAAAAATAAATAGTTTTACTGATAAATTATCAATAAATATCAATCACCGTCGTATATTCAATTGAATTTAAAAGTTTAGCAACTAACTTCAGACTGTCGCTTTTATCTGTTGAGTAACTTACTTCAAACATCGGAAAATTCAACTCTCATATTTTTCTCTCATCGCGCCATTAGTAGTATAACTTTAAACATCTATAAATAAATGTATGTTCCTTGCTTCTGTTTACAAACATGTACCTACTGAATGTTCATATATACCTCTTTGTATAAAAAATGAGATATACCTAGAGTAGGGGAGATATTGAACCCTCTTAGTAACGTTGGCCCTGTAAGGCTAGAATTTTTTGTAGGGATGAATCATAACATGCTATGTACAAAAACCATCGCCTGGCAAGGTTCAACCCATCACGTCATCTGGATTTCTGATGAGGAAAGTTACTTCCATAATTTTAGATTTGGTTTAATTGCGACCATTTGCGTCTTAAAGTTTAATATTAGTGTGTGGATATTTAACACGTTGACTGCGGAGTTCAAAACATAATATTTCCACTGGTGCGGTACAGGACCATATTGCTATGTACTAAACATTTTTTTGGTGCGAAACATGGCTCATGTGTCCGGTACACCATGTTTTTTTAAACCTGTATTTCTCGTTAAATTTTCATTTTATGGCAATTCTTTGACTTTTGACTAAAACTTTAAACCTTCAATGGTATGCTTTTTTCTTGGTAGCAGAATTGGTTTAGTGATTTTTGACTTATAGATATAAACGTCTTACTGGACATATATGTCATGTAAAGCACCTATGAAATCAAAATTTTCAAATCGTCGATGACCAGGTCGTGATGTTCATACAACAAAACAAATATTTATCGATGTTATTTATATTTCTTAGGTAAATTAATCTTCTATTCTACCACAAGTATTTAACTACAAATCTACCTATCCACCAGTTAGTTACCTTTGAAGAAGTGCACCGCATTTCAGAATTAATTCAGACAGAAAGACAGAAAGTTAATTATTACGGCCGGGGAACTGGGTCAGTCGCATTATGGGCTAAAAAACGTATCAGTACTTTAAACGAAAGAAAGAGTTCATGGTTATTCTTTTTAATAAATGATCGTTGATAGAGCGTTATTCTTTTTGAAGATAAACTTCCTCGGGATTGGAAAAGTATGAGAGTGAAAGACCGACAAATAAAAGTGACAGTGTAACCAGTTTTTGTTTACTACGGTTATTTTATGTAACCATAGTAACCCAAACACATACCAAATCTATATATATTATATATAAAAATCAATTGCTGTTCGTTAGTCTCGCTTAAACTCGAGAACGGATGGACCGATTTGGCTAATTTTGGTTTTGAATGATTTTTGGAAGTCCAAGGAAGGTTTAAAAGGTGAGAAAAATTCGAGTAATTGCCGGGAAACCCTGAAAATTGCCCTTTTCTTTTTCCCATACAAACGTTTTCTAACTAAAACGTAGACTCAATTTGAGCTTTATTGCTATTGTATAAAGTTCATATTAAATTACAAGAACTCACTGTTGTCTAAGCAATGTAGGTGTGTTCCTAACGTGAAAGAGTCAACAAATCTTTTTGACAGAACGAAGTCTGTCGGGTCCGCTAGAACCTAAGTATATAAAAATCAATTGCTGTTCGTTAGTCTCGTTAAAACTCGAGAACGGCTGGACCGATTTGGCTAATTTTGATTTTGAATGATTTTTGGAAGTCCAGGAAAGGCAATACGAAGTTTGCCGGGGTCAGCTAATAAAGAAATATTTATGTTTTATTCATTCAATACGTGTGTATGTGTGTACCAACATAAGTACACACAGTGTATATTTTTTTAAGAAGGAAGTAAGAGCCAATTTATTTTATCTCAGGCACTCTCAATTACTATTTTTTTCATCATCATCATTAAATCAGCCACAAGACCAAAGCTTCCCCATAGGGGTAAGACCTCTGCCATAATCACCACACTTTGCATGCGGATTAGCGGTAATTTTCTCGCAGGACGCTGCTGCCCATCTTGCGTTGTTGCACTTACTACCACCCCATTAGAATGGTTTGACCGCCATATTCGATTGACTGACTGCACTAGTGGAAGAATTATCTGCCAGTAGATGAAAATTATTCCGCTAATAAGCGGTGGGGTCGTTAAACGCCAGCCAATATTTTTGGATTGTAATTTGAACTAATGACCTTACTGATAATATCCTTGGCAATTTTTTCGGATCACAACGCAATGCACACAGAACAGTCCAAAAAGGAAACCATACTTACTGTACTGTACAGGAACTTAAACTTGTTGTATACTTGTTTATACTGGTGGTAGAGCTCCAGTGACGGAGCTCGCGGGCGTAGGCACCACCGCATTACCTAATATACTTGCCGCTAAATGGTAGTGTTCAGCACTATCGTGTTCCGGTCAGGTGGTAATGTACGGCCCTGTAATTTCCGGCACAGAGGCATAACACCCTTAGGCCTCAGGAGTGGTAACGCATCTGCATTTTGACCTTGGTCTTTGTGTGGGTGTCTATAGGCTGCAGTCATCACTTAACATCAATGTGAACTGCATGCTTGTTTGCCACTTCCATTACATAAAAAAAAAAAAAAAAACAAGTATACAAACACATTTTTGGCTCGTTGCCATGTATAGTTCTCTGTTTTCCTGTTGTCTTGTATAACTCATAAAATCTTTAGAGATAGATACCTACAATAAAACAAAAATAAAACTCTAGGCAGAAAACTTGTATATTTATCTACATTTAGAAAAAAGTTTTAGGAGGCAGTATAGTAGGCACGCTCGGTGTTTATAAAAGGGTACAGTGAAACTGAATAAACAGGATAGTTTCCTCTATCAGAGATAATGACGTATGTATCATAGAGCAACTCGGTCCACCGGTCGCGGCGGACCGGAGGGGAGTAGCCATAGCGTTTATTACCGATGCAAAAATGTCTGTCATTTTTTTGCGGGGAGAAAAATGTGTGACACGCACTCACACTACAAAAAGCGTCTACTACTTCGAAACTCACACCTTGACTTAAACAAAATACACAAACATTTTCACGCACTTAATTAAATATCTGGGCGACAGGCTTAGGACCATTTGTACTTTGACAGAGGGAATAGTCAAGTTGGTCAATGTCTCAAACTGTCAAAATAGCGATTGGTCCATATCGCGAATGGATGGTCAAATTAGTAAACAGTCAAGATCGCACTCGGTCAATTAATTTAATTTCGAATTTGGTCCACTTTTGACAATGAGAGGGTTACTAATGGGAGGGTTTAGACATAAATAAATAACTAATGTCGGCGTCCCCCACTACGCCGGGTAAGGTCGAAAGGTGCGACGTTCAGTGTTAGGTTTTTTTTTATTGATTCATAGAAAACTTTATAAAATGCAATGTGGACCAAATGCGACGAAATGTACACAGATTTGCAATGTTGACTGTTCTCTTTTTCGAATTTGACCATACGTGACGGAACAAGATGCGTTAACCCTAGAGTCTACTTTGTTTGACCTCTGCGTTTGCATCTTTTCCTTTCCAAACCGGAACACGACAGTGCTGGCGGTAAATAGAAAATAGATTAGGTGATGCGTTGGTGCTACGTTCTCGAGCTCTGATACAAAGGGTGCTTTCCCAACAGAGACGTGCTACGCAACTGCTGCGAAGATGTGAGCTCTACACTACGAAAATATGTGACCGTTTCCAATCGATAATAAGCTATGTAGTTGTACGACGAAACGCATCCATATAGCTCGCATCCATAGCACACACCCATAGCACACAACCTTCCATATAAATAAAATATCCTAGCTGAATCCGTTTCCATCAGTGCTAAGCTATGTGCATCAATGAATATGATTGGTGGATGTCAAACGCATCCATAGCAACGTGGAAAAGCATCCTAAAACTCTAACAAATCAATGATATAATATTTTACAGCATAAAAAGTAAGATCAAAGTTTGAGAATGACCAAAAAACTATAAGAAACTATTTCACAATGCCCCTATTCCTTCACGTGACACTCGTTCCATTTTCTCAGTCGAGTTTTATTTAAGTGTTAATGTTATAAAGCGTTTTACAGTTTCGTGGACCGGGCAGTAAGTTCTGACAGTCGTAAAGGGGACTTGCGGAACAAAGGGTCTGTCCTAAATGAAGAATAAGATTTGCTCTTTCATTTTGAGGTCTTGAAGTATATTAAAATAAGTATTGTAATTTTTCTTCCCTTTTTTTAATGTAAAGGATGTTCACATTGATGTTAGGTGATTACTGCAGCCTATAGACACCCACATAAAGACCGAGGTCAATGCCGATGCGTTACCACTCCTGAGGCCTAAGGTGTTATACTGTTGTAGGCGTCTTTGAAGAAGGCTTTGTCCAGCTATGGATGTTTTTCGGTTGAAGTGTATGTATTATAGAAGCGAGCTGATAATAAAAGCCCGTCAAGCGAAATAAGTAGGTACATAGGAGGTAGGCACGATATTCAGGGTACAATAGCAAGGGTCAGGGTAGTGTAACAACATTTAGGGAGTTAGGGACCTAATTAGGGCGACCGGAACGGACCGTGTATTTGTACTGTGATTGAGTTGCGCTGTCGACCGGATAGTGTAATAAGCGGCAACCCGGCGCGAGGCCACGCCTACCCTTTCTGCCGGACCCTGAATACCGTGTCTTGTAATAGCCTTTTAAATAACACAGGCAGTGATCTGACGTACAAAAAAGCCTAAGAGGCAATCTGAGGCCTAAGATGTTATGCTTCTGTGTCGGAAATAATAAGACTGTACATTAGCATCTGACCAGAAGTCGATAGTGCTGAACACTACCATTTAGCGGCAAAGTAGATTAGACAATGTGGTGCTGTCTACGCCGGCGAGCTCTGTTACTGGAGTTCTGATCATTCCAGGCGAAAAACGTCCACTGCTGGACAAATCCCCAAAGACGTCTACAACAGTGTTGTGCGTCATTAAGAGAGAATAGAATAGAAGCGCGCATGGCCCCGCGGCTGGTGTAGATCGGGAGCAATCTACTCGGTTATGCGATACGGGTGCGCTAGTGGGCGGTGGGGTCGTTATGTCGCGACGCTATCTACTGGAGCTCTATCACTAGTAAAAATATAGTGTTACTAGTGCAAGATTTCTCAAACTTTCACAGAAAAGTGTTCAGGTGACAGCGAACCCCTCAACTAATTAATAAAAAATAAAACCCCTCCCTAAAGAACCCCCCCCTCCCCTCTCCAAAGAAAAGAATAAAATTGACTGTTGAAGAAAACAGTGTTTTTATTTCAATAAAAGGTAACAAATAAAGTGGTAAGTGGAAATAATATTTTTACTAGGTAGGTACGAGTATCAATGTGACAGATATACTTGTTTCTGCTCACAAATGGAGTCAATTATGGACAATTTTAACCTTAACCACTCTTTGAGAACCTCTGCACTAGTGTTTAGAGTGTTGTAGTACCTACTATATCTTTTACATCAATCGCGCATGTCGCAGCGTTGACGCAACCGACTTTGATCCGGCCACCGGCAAATTGCTAGCGAACTTGTTTAATTACTTATTAATTACTCGTGTACCCAACTAGAGCGATCATGCTTTTCGTAGAACGCGTAGGTATGTCGCTTTATGTATGCTGTATTGTGGAATTTAGTGGATTCCTGTTTGTGGCGATATGAAATTCGTGAGATAAAGTCGTGTTGTTGAAACTACTTGAAACTCACTAAAGATGTAGGTATGTGAGTTTCAACACGACTTTGTTGATTTGCTAATGTTCGTTCAAAACCTTTTTTACTTGTTTTATATTATTTCGCATTAACACATGCTTGTGAAATATATTTTTTTAAAGAAAATGGAAAGAAAAAATTGTCTTCAGGCGAGACTCGAACTCACGGCCACTGGGAATCTAGTCCAACACATTTATTGTATGGCAATAGATTTTTTTTACTGTTTCGTAGCCCACAAGAGACCCTGATAGTTTCGTCATGTCCGTCCGTCTGTCCGCAGTTATGCTCGGAAAATCTTAGTACAAGAAAGCTATGATCTATTTTAGCGTTCCTTCCCTGTAGGGGAAAAAATGCATCCCTTCTTTACGTGTAAAGTATGATGCATTTTTTTCACGAGAATCCCATCGCATGGGGTATTGCTGGATAAGTCTTTAAAAAATATTGAGGGGATTAGAACACCATTTTCCGATTAAAAGATCCGTTTGCAAAAGAGGTATTTAGTTTTAAAATGCCAATTTTTGTAAGATCCAAGTGTGTCCTCTCTCTGCCAGTTAAATAGTGGTCTCCCATTTAATTTGGACATATGAAAAAAATCATAGTAATCACATTTACCTATAACAAATTTAAAAGGAAAACTATCACGGCTAAATAATTATACTCAACAAACTTTACGAATAGTCGATCAACTTAAAAAAATACTTAGAAAAACTAAACCTTAAATTGCTTATGTCCCGACACGCATTGTACTGATTCTTTATCGATATAAATATGGCAAGCAAGCATTCGTTCCACATTATGAATAATATTTATACATTTACACAAAAAACACGTAGTCTTGTTGCATTGCCACTCCTAAGGATTAATAATATTTTGCCTTGTAGGTTGTCATGCAGGTTTATTAGACTCAACAAGCATGCAGTTCACATTTTTTTTTATGTAATGGAAGTGGCAAACAAGCATGAAGTTCACATTGGTGTTAAGTGATGACTGCAGCCTATAGACACCCACACAAAGACCAAGGTCAAAATGCAGATGCGTTACGACTCCTGAGGCCTAAGGTGTTATACCTCTGTGCCTGAAATTACAGGGCCGTACCACATGACTGGAACACGCTAGTGCTAAACACTACCATTTAGCGGCAAGTATATTAATTAGGTAATGCGGTGGTGCCTACGCCCGCGAGCGCCGTCACTAGAGTTCTGCCACCAGTGAATCATACCGAAACACGGTAGTACTAAATGGTAGCTATTAGCGGTAGACAAATTAGTTGATTTAAAATATGTAAATGTAATTACAATCTCAAACTCCAACACTGAAGCATTATCATTAATAAATTATGCGTTTAGTTTCATGACCTGACAATTAATTTCTGAGTCCCGCGTGAATTGTATAGGGAGCTAATTGCAAGGAACAGTAAATTATTATTGTTTACTGGGAGACTGCAAAATGTTGCAAATGTACCCATTGCTCCAAAATTTTCAGACCTTGGGGAAAGACTTTAATAGGTTTGATTACAAGAAAATACAGATGTAACTTTAAGAACTTATAAAAAGTTACGGCTACTTAGTACAGTTAGGTCAACTTAGGACATGGATCAGTAAAAGGAATGTTATTATTCCTCATTGATTTCGAAGAGCAAAAGTAAATGCGTGCATTCAAGCATACATGCCAATACTGACAACTCGCCGGTTACGTTTGAGCCCATGTAACAGGTGGCGAACCTGTTGCCATCTCCGGGCACATTACCGAACTCCGAGATATTGGGAAACTTCCAGAAAATGGAAAAATCTCAATAGAACCAGAGATAAAGGATTTCAAACCGTTATCTCTGATAGTCCCAACCCGGGAATCGAACCCAGGACCTCCAGCGCAGTAGTAGTGGCCTACACTCATTGAAATAAAACTATTTTTACGGATTTATCTCGCGTATATTAAACTAAAATGATTTTTAAAATCAACCCGACGTTTCGGTCGCTTTTCAGCTTCCGTGGTCCCGGGCAGACTGAGGTGACATTTGTCTGACAGAAGTTTGAAAAAATTATATGTAGCTACCTCCATCGATTTCGTAAACGCCTTGCGTAGCGTTCAGGATTAACACAATAATTACTTATGGTATCTTGAGGTCTTGCAGACTGCTGCGGCTGGGATTTAATCTTGCTAAGTATGGGATCCCATGATGTTGATAATCGCCATCCATCTTCTCTATTGAAATTTGGGTGTTTTTTAATTTCAATAGCCTCGCGTACCATTCGTGGAATGGGTTTGTGTTCTCTAGCGAGTATTTGAATTTTATCAAACCGGATGTAATGGTTCGGCTTATCCGCTATGTGTTCACAGACTGCAGACCTCCCTGTTCTTCGGTTTTTGACATCAGCAATGTGCTCTTTAACGCGGGTGGATACAGCTCTCTTCGTTTGACACACACACTCTCACTCTTTCGTTTCGCACATACAGAACACGACATCAGTGAAGTCTCTAAAACCCTCGAAAATACCTTAAAAATAGAAGATTGGCAAAATTGTAACGAACAAACCGACTTACGCGCAAAATTTACATTAAATAACTGCAAAATTAAACAAATAAGTAAATACGAAAAATTAGAAAAACAGTCGGTTACGGGTCAAAAACATTCAAATCTGAACACACCCATAGACAACGACAAGTCATCCGTCAATGTCAACGTCAAAGCAGTTGTCAATCTATCAAAACAAACTTTGGATGATTCGACTATTGGGGTGCTGGAAAAGGGTTTAAACTTTGCACCAGCTCCATCGAGGATACCGTACGAAGAAATTATCAGTTATGTCGAGGACTGCGTCATTAGGAATCAAGTTCCAAAGGAGACAGCCGAGGAAATCCGACAGGACGTATCGTCTGCGTTACGACACTGCCGGCCACCAAAACCTAATCTGTCTCGTGAAGAACTCCGCTCACTGACGACGTTGAGACGATCAGAAGACATCATCGTCCTCCGTGCTGATAAAGGAAACGCTACGGTTGTGATGGACACGTCAGACTACAATGATAAAATCTTATCGCTGTTATCGGATGAAAGCACATATAAAAAGGTAAACAAAGACCCCACCTCTAGTATATTAAAAAAGACTACCGATTTACTGCATAAATATTCATATTCATTGGATCTTGACGTACCAAAACTTTTACCTGCTTGTCCAAAGCCACCCAAACTGTATGGGCTCCCTAAAATGCATAAGACTGGCGCTCCCCTTCGTCCCATAGTTAGTCAAATTGACACTCCAACTTACAAATTGGCAAAACATGTGGCACAGATACTTTCACCACTGCGGGGACACACTAGAGCGTATGTCAAAGACTCGTACAGTTTCATTGCTGAAGTCAAACATCTACAACTATCAGCAAATGAAACAATGGTCAGCTTCGATGTTGAATCCTTATTTACATGTTTACCGGTTAAGGATTGTGTCGAGATTGTTAAAAGAAAGCTAATTGCTCACAATATGCCCCGTCAATATGCAGAACTACTTGAATGGTGCCTGACATCTGGCTATCTAATGTGGAATGGGGAATTCTACCTACAAATAGACGGAGTTGCCATGGGCTCCCCAGTTTCTCCCATAGTCGCCGATATATTCATGGAGGACTTTGAGGAGAGAGCCCTGAGCACTACAACCATAACACCTCGCATTTATAAACGATATGTAGATGACACATTCACCATATTGGATAGCAATAATGTTTCTGTTTTTCTTTCACATCTCAATTCCATACACCATAAAATCAAATTCACTATGGAATTGGAACAGGACAATAAATTAGCCTTCTTAGATACTTTATTAATTAGAAAAACCAATAACACACTCAGTCACACTGTGTTTAGGAAGTCTACCCATACTGATAGGTACCTTAATGGTGAATCACACCATCACCCGGCACATTTATCTGCCGTTGGCTCATCTCTATTTCAGAGAGCACGAGGCATCTGTGACGACCACCATCTTCAGGGGGAGCTGAAGCACCTACGCCAGGTGCTACATAACAACAAGCTCCATGTACCACCCGTCCGTCACAGAGGCCGCGTGAAACCACCTACAGTAGAACGACAACCAGCTATACTACCTTACGTTAAGGGTGTCACAGATAAAATCAGCAACATTTTAAAAAAGAATTCCATTAAAACAGTTTTCAAACCATATAAAAAGATTCATCAGTATTTAAGACCCATTAAAAGTAATATTCCATTACAAAATTCTGGCATTTATAAATTAGATTGTGATTGTGGACTCTCATATATTGGTCAAACGAAGAGAGCTGTATCCACCCGCGTTAAAGAGCACATTGCTGATGTCAAAAACCGAAGAACAGGGAGGTCTGCAGTCTGTGAACACATAGCGGATAAGCCGAACCATTACATCCGGTTTGATAAAATTCAAATACTCGCTAGAGAACACAAACCCATTCCACGAATGGTACGCGAGGCTATTGAAATTAAAAAACACCCAAATTTCAATAGAGAAGATGGATGGCGATTATCAACATCATGGGATCCCATACTTAGCAAGATTAAATCCCAGCCGCAGCAGTCTGCAAGACCTCAAGATACCATAAGTAATTATTGTGTTAATCCTGAACGCTACGCAAGGCGTTTACGAAATCGATGGAGGTAGCTACATATAATTTTTTCAAACTTCTGTCAGACAAATGTCACCTCAGTCTGCCCGGGACCACGGAAGCTGAAAAGCGACCGAAACGTCGGGTTGATTTTAAAAATCATTTTAGTTTAATATACGCGAGATAAATCCGTAAAAATAGTTTTATTTCAAGTAGTGGCCTGCTACCACTACGCTACTGAGGCAGCAATCCACAAAAATTCAACCACACTTTGTCCAACATCAAATTCCAGTACCTATATTAAAACTTCCAACTGTAAACATAACTCATAATGGACAACCGAATGACAAACACGAATTGACAAAGAACGGTTTGATACGCGAAAATGAAACACCAATGGCTCATTTATGCGATGGCCATGGAAAAAGGGAGTATCCTTATTAAGGTGACTATACACTAGGACATCGTCCTATAAAATATATTCATCGCTCATATATTTTCAAAAGTATACATTGAGACCAACTGTTTTATTATTAAGCGATAGCTTGGTGACTGGACTTACTAGTTATTGTACGAGTAAGATTGCGACCTCCTTCTCAAAACATAAGGTTAGAGAAGGCAGTACATTTTTTTTTTAATGTAATAAAAGTGGCAAACAAGCGTGCAGTTCACATCGATGTCAAGTGATGACTGCAGCCTATAGACACCCACACAATGACCAGAGGTCAAAATGCAGATGCGTTGTCACTCCTGAGGTCTAAGGTGTTATGGCTCTGTGCCCGAAATTACATACCAGTGAAGTACGAATACAAACATGTACGTCTGCTGATCCTTTTTTCAAAATACAGACGTACAGTCTTCTTTTCGTATTAATGGCCTAGGAAAAGAAACATTTTGGCCATGGAAAGACCCGTTTTGGAGCCAAAGTATTAGTCACATCATTCCAATATTAATTTATTTTAACGAAACTTGGAGAAGCACGTCCAAGATGCGCCGGACGCTTATGCAAGTTTACTTGTTCTATCGTATCGTAATATTCATCAGGAAATACTCGTGAAGGCACCTTCCTTGCACCCGTAGTAATACAGTTAATGAGTTTTTTACTAACTGACGATTTTTTTGTGATAGTTCGTCAAGTACAGACTACTTCTGACACGAACGCGACAAGTAAACACTGATGTGTAAATGACACAGAGTTGAGCATTCGCGAAAACGGTAACAACCAATATTTTTTGTTGAGTTTTTGCTTGCTGTTCATATGTTCATACGTTGTTACCTCTCACAATAATTTGTTCAATATATCAGCAGTGATTTCAGTAGATAGAGTAGAAGTGGCAAAGTAGTGCGAGATTTTGTTTTTTCTACCGAAACCGAATCATTAATAAAATTGTTACCGCTGCAAAATATATCCGGTATGTAAGTACACTAAGTACAGAATGATTTTATTTGTAGTGCCAACATTTAGAATTTTTGGTTTACCAAAAATTGTTTTTAAAAATATCTATGTGCCCCTACATAGGCGTAGGAATTAGAAGGTAGGGTAGGCCGTGCCTGCCCCAGAATAGGCTGGTACCCACCGCATTTTTCCTAACAATAAGTAATGACTGATATTTGTGCCTGGAAAATAATTAGATATGCCTGTGATCCTGTTTAATATAATGATACTATAATACACAATATTACTATTACAGTAAAAAAAAATGAGAAAATGCTAGTGTATATTCACCTTTATCATTCAGGGGCGCGCGTCACTGGACAAACATTAAGGGTTGGGGAAACAGTCACCGAAAGAGTTACCATGTTTTTCATTTTTGTTTATTTTTCTGTGATGTTATTAGGATAAAGTAAACAAGTTTTTGGTGTTCGGTATTTACCCTAGTTTTGGCGCTCGTTAACAGACGAATAATTATTTTTTGATTCAAACTTATAAATTAGGTATAACGTGTAATGTCTGAGCGTGGGGTCAAATGTCTTAGGAATCGGCGTGCGTTTATGAAGAGAATTATGAATGTAGAAGCACGGAAGATGTGTTAGGAATGATATATCTGCCGCTCCACACTCTTTGCTTACCCCGTGAGGGACAAACACCCTGTAATTTCCGGCACAGAGGCGCAACACCTTAGGCCTCAGGAGTGGAAGCGCATCTTCATTTTGATCTTGGACTTTGTGTTAGTGTCTATAGGCTGCAGGCATCACTTAACATCAATGTGAACTGCATGCTTGTTTACCACTTCCACTACAAAAAAAAAGAAGCGAGTATTTTCAAAGAGGCCTCATTTGGAATTGAATTGATGTAAATGTCTCAAATCGAAACGCTGTCTCGCTTTATATAGCACTTCGCAATGACTGGTATTTGTATACTCTTTGGCAATGAAACTTCATTCAACACGTCCGTCTTGTGTCACCGATGGTCTTACTACGAGTATTAAATAACTAGTAATAGTGAGATTAGTGTCCTAGAAGTGTGATATACTCAGTAGAGCTTATGACGGTGACTTGCAGGTGGCATGCAGTTTACAGGTATTTATGGTATTTATCAACCAAAAACCTTATTTAAACTAGAGCGAAAGTTGCACCATCTCTAATCGCATATGTAGTATGAAGTATTCATTTGAATACTACAACCTATAGATATCCACATATTTCGTTTTAGGTTGATACCCTGACGCCTAAGTTGTTTTTTCTCTGTGATAGAAAGGACAGATCTTTTTAACAGACTTTTATGTCGTCAAAAGGTTTGATTGGATTAAAATATCCAATCAAAAATCTGAGTTTTTTTTTATGTAATAAAAGTGCCAAACCAACGTGCAGTTCACATTGATGTTAAGTGATGACTGCAGCCTATAGACACTTACACAATGCGGATGCGCTGCCACTCCTGAGGCATTAGGTGTTATGCCTCTGTGCCGGAAATTACATGGCCGTACATTAACACCTGACCGGAACACGATAGTGCTGAACACTACCATTTAGCGGCAAGTATATTAGGTAATGCGGTGGTGCCTACGCCCGCGAGCTCCGTCACTGGAGCTCTACCACCAGTCAAATAAAGTAGAAACAGGCATCCGAAATTACGACGTTGTTCTAAATTTCTTTAAAGATAAAGATGAAAAAGCAGCAAAAACAAAATAAGCACGTCATAAACCGTATCTTTCGATTCTATTACAAATGTTCAGTAGTTTTATGTGCAAGAAGCGTCCGGACCGCCTATAAATGGGCTTGTATATCGTAAAAGCCGTAATGGTTCCATCGGATTACAAACAAACTATTTGCGGATCGCCAGAGCTCTTAGGTTTTTAATTACTTTAGGTTTTGAGTTGTTTGTAGTTCGTTGAGTTAATTTAAATCAAGCAATGTTAAATGTGGTTGAAATTCAGATGGGCCTAATCTATCTTTTTTTATGTATTGAAGGTGTCAAACAAGCGTGCAGTTCACGTTCAGTTAAGTGATGACTGCAGCCTATACACACTCAAACAAAGACCAGGAGTTAAAATGAAGATGCGTTGCCACCCCTGAGACCGTAGTTGTTATATCTCCGTCTCCGATCGTGATTGTATGAGGCCGTAATCACTATTACCGACTCATACATCTGGCGCCTAATTGTAGTGTTCAGCACTATCGTGTTCCGATTAGATGGTAATGTGGTTCACTAATGTTTCGCCGACAAACGTTACGTTAATCTTCATTTCAAAACCAACGTTTTGTACACTTTTAATTCCACAAATATATAATACTGCAAATGTATCATTTCGCAACTCAACGATTCGTATAATGTATATCACAACATTTTACTTCGCATATAATATATTCTACAACAGCAAGTAATATTTTATCTATGAGTTAATAAAAAAAAGCCTAACACAACTTTCGACCTTCGACCTAACCTGGCTAAGTCGATCTCTGCAGAAACATTGCATTTGGGAAAAATGAACATTTGCGTGATGCTATGCTATATGTACATGATTGTTTCTCACCTTCGTTGCATAAAATCGCAGTCAAAAAAATAAAAGTTAAACCGATAGTTTAAACAATTTGATCATCAACCCGAATCCAAATTACACTTGTCCTTAATTGCTTGTAAATAATAAGTCATGTAGGTATTATTACCTCGTCATTTTTCACACAACACACATAAATGTAGAGTCATCTTGCACATCTCAAAAATGTTCGAGTGAACAACCACAGAGTAATTGGTGGCAGTGGGTCAGCAGCAAGTAAACACAATTACGCTGCGATATGTTCGCTACTATCAAGACATTCAATTCACTGCAAATATCGACTGTTTGATTACCGTGGTGAAAACATAGGGATTGGCGTTCGGACAGTCATCGCAACGGTTTCTTTCGTGGCTGAATATTGATGTCAAATGGTTTTAAATTTTCCCTTATCTTCATGTTTAATTAACATCTGCATTTTCATCTCTGTTATTTTGTAGAAGTCTATAGGCTGCAGTCATCACTTAATATCCAAGTGAGCTTCATGCTTGGTTGCGAACTTTGTTACATATTTTTTTTTTTTTTAATAGAGTGGTTTTGATTTAATCGGGATTTAAAGGCTTAATCGAAGTAGCTCAGTGAATCACCTACACCAGATTCTGCATAAAAACAAGGAACACTTTATTTCAATAGGTTAGTTTCCAACCTACACCAGCAAATACATACAGACAGCTAATGACATTATTGAGAATGTAGAGCTTAAGATTAGAAAAAGTTACAATACTTGAGAATTTTAAGACTGTTCAAGATATGCACCGTCCATCTACCTTTGCTTTTCTTTTTTTAGCATTAATTAGAATTAGTCATAAATTTGCACCGATCGCCAATAATATCTACAAGAAGCATTTCACCGCCGCGTTGCGTACTCATTTTCATTAGATTCATTTAATTACATTTAATTTTACTTTATAATGACACAATTCATTCAAATTTTTACAATTTCACTAGTATCAAACCTATGATATAGGTACAAGGATAGCACAGAACACAATCTACAGTTTCCTTTTTAATAATTCGTTCAGAGAGCGATTTCCACCGGTAATTACGTACGTATGTTTTATACTAATGCTGGTGCGTCAAATAGAACTGTTTGATCAGTGTTCAATTGAACCGTGAGCTGGAAGGGACTTTTATCTACAGTTGTATCAAATGGATTTTATGATTTGTTTGCCTGTGAGGGACGATGAAATGTATGACATTCTTCAAATAAAGCACTCCAGGAAATACTACTTTGTTTTCATGTAGTTCCAGTTTAGTAGTTGTCTGGTTGCAAATAACACTTTTTTTAAGTAATGGAAGTGGCAAACAAGCATGCAGTTCACATTGATGTTTAGTGATGACTGCAGCCTATAGACACCCACCCAAAGACCAAGGTCAAAATGCAGATGCGTTACCACTCCTGAGCCCTAAGGTGTTATGCCTCTGTGTTGAAAATTACAGGGCCGTACATTACCACCTGACCGGAACACGATAATGCTGAACACTACCATTTAGCGGCAAGTATATTAGGTAATGCGGTGGTGCCTACGCCCGCGAGCTCCGTCACTGGATCTCTACCACCAGCAAAAACACTACTGGAGGAGAATTTTCTTCTAGTGCCTTCAGTCAACCGAACAATGGCAGTTGGGTGAGGCTTTTCTCCAACAGCGGACGGTTTTTGTCGACAAAGATCATAATGATGATGATCTTGTATGTCAAGATGCGTCACATGTAATCGACTTTAGTGAATTTGCATGACTTGCTATGAACCTTTTGACAGACTGAATATTAAGTTCACTTCGATAAAGTGAATTTTGTCTTACTACTGCCTGATTCGTGTTTCTGTACTTTTTTTATGAGAATATTTAGATATATGTTGCCGTCTCGGAGTCATCTCAGTCGATGTAAACAGAAACGTAAAATCGTAGCGATTTGGGAACATAAAAATTACGATTATTAAAATTGTTCTCTTTGCTAGTTAGTAACAAGGACATAAAAGAGACACATTAATTAAAGAGTCAAAAGAATCAAAGTAGACAATCCAGAATCTTTTTTTATGTCATGAAGTGGCAAACAAGCGTACAGTTTACATTGAAGGTAAGTGTTGTTTAAGGCATTTAAATCGTGTTATAAAATATTAACGTCATATTTTCCAGTTTAATGTACTCGTAGTATAGTACCTACATGGTACAGTACCTACTGTAAGTAATACTGAAGCCTATCGGAAAACAACACGAAAACAGAGATTTCAATGTAGATGCGTTGCCACTCCTAAGGCCTAAGATATTATCAGAAATTACTAAGGCATCATTACCACCTGAGGCAAGTGGAATTAGGTAAGGCGGGGTCTACGCCTGCGAACAAACTAGAGCTCCAGTGGTTCTACTACCAGTAAAAATACAAGTTAATTACAAATATGACCTGTTTGTTAAATATGAAGTCCAAAGATCACATGACGCAGCTTATTTCATATTTGATGATTATCTATAAATAGTTATAAACTTTGGAATCGAATGAGGTCAATATCGATCAACAATAGCTTACAAAGCAATTAATATTTAAGCTGTTAGTAACGTATTCTGTGAGAAGTGATCGTACCTACGTAGGTATTTGTATTTTTTATAGATCACCTTCCAATTTTTTGATTGATCGCATTCCTTGTTGAATTTTTCACACGACACGTACGAGTATAAATACGATATGTTGGTGTTTTTTTTAAATTTTATGGCATCACTTGTTATGCATATTGCCAGTGTCAAGTAAAACAATTTTTCGTATTCGTAATATGCAACGTAAAAGTCAGAGTCAGTCAGTTAATTTATCAGTCCGTACTGTTCCAGTTAATACTATTAGAGCTAGGTACAATGTCGCTTTTAATTAGAATAATATTTCAAATAAGATTATAGTAGTGCTATTTTGCTAATAGGATTATTACAAACGTAGGTACCTATGGTTTGAACTTAACCTATAAGTCTGTACGAAACCTTATTGAACTAAGATACTTTGGACTTCTTATAGGTTAGGTTCCAACCGCAGAACCATTCGTTCATCCAGATATGCTTATCTGGATGAAATGTTGCAAACCTAATTTTTAAGCATATTTATAATCTAGACTAGTGAATAGAGGTTGCCAATCAAAATTTGGTCGCAAAATTTTTCAGGTATTAAATAAAATAATAAATAAAAACCATTTATTTGCCATCACAAATAGATTACAAAAACAGATTTAAACAAAATTATGCTGAAGGTACTCGAAAAAATCTAGTTTGTGAGGGCCTGGTACCTAATATGGCTTAAATACCTGTAATATAGGTCACCAGGTCCTCCCCACTCAGAATGATACAAAACTGCATTAGGTATTATTAGTTAATCACAGTGGCGAATGACCTTAGGTATCAAGAAAGTCATGACGCTTATAAAGAACGCCTTTACCTAAAAATCGATGGTAACTGAATATTTGTCGCAAAGAATAGATCATAATTTATTTACACATTCACTTTTTGCATAATATCAGTTTAAAGTGTATGCTTGTTATTTATTTTCAACACAAATAATAATTAATAACATAATAATATCTTCTAAGGTAGATGAGGCACGAGAGGTATGTCAGGACCGGGATATCTGGTGCTCTACACTCTATGCCTACCCCGTTAGGGACCTGGCGTGAAGATACATACATACATAATATCTTCTTATATCAAAAGTCATCTCAGGCCCATAGGCTATTCAAGACACAATAGTCTAAATAACAGACAATCAATTTTACTGGTGGTAGAGCTCCAGTGACGGAGCTCGCGGGCGTAGGCACCACCGCGTTACCTAATATACTTGCCGCTAAATGGTAGTGTTCAGCACTATCGTGTTCCGGTCAGGTGGTAATGTACGGCCCTGTAATTTCCGGCACAGAGGCATAACACCTAATGCCTCAGGAGTGGCAGCGCATCTGCATTTTGACCTCTGGTCATTGTGTGGGTGTCTATAGGCTGTCACTTAACATGAATGTGAACTGCATGCTTGATTGCCACTTTTATTACAAAAAAAAAAAAAAATCATAGTTCTTCATACAAAATCGTTAAGAGAAAGTTGGAAGTTGACTTCGACGAATCAAAACATACAATAAGTCGCATTGACCTACATACAAATGTAATATTTCACGTCTTCATCTTAGGGGCTTCGAGTCACACCACCAAATTTCGATAACTTGGCTCAACGCCAGCTTCGGAATGATCTGCTTAACTTGCAGTGGCTTTGACTTGGGACTTAATCGGGTCGTTAGGATAATCAGTGCGCGGTCTTTTAAATGCGATACTAAAAATTTGCGTTTGGAGTTTAACAAGGATGTTATGATTGCTGAATTTGTTTTGTTTTTTTTCTGTAGTTCGATTCAATTGTTTTCTTTATTGGTAGCGTGTCTTTGAATTGCTCTTCGAAAATAATCTGGTTTTATCATGAAAGTTTTGCAATTTTAGGATTCTTACACCCATATTCTTAGACGTTACTCGAAACATTCCTTGACTCACACTCAGCTGAGGATACTTTAGAGGACGCCTCGAAATCCATATTCTTAGTTGCATTTGACAGTAACTCATGTGTACGGATTGTCATATAGATAATTCATAAGTCTTGAAAATCCATTTTTATACAAAAATATGGTATTTTATTATATTTCCAGACAGTTTCGACACGAAAAACTGTGAAATGTAAATACTCCTCGAAACTTCAAGGTAAGTCATGAGGTATCTTGGAGTTTCACAGTTGCTTTCTTACCTCAAACGGAGGAGAATGTCGAGTTGACGTTATTAGTTACAACTAAGAATACCAATTTCCTTGAGTTAGGTTGAGTTAAGGTCGAGGTTACGATTTAGAATATGGGTGCTAGGAGTCTTTAAATAGAATGTTAATAAATTAATACTGTAGTTTAAACAAACCTTAAAACAAATAGCCTTCGTGTAGATATGTTGATAGCACTAAAGGAAATAATAGGGGCCGTAATCGGCTTTCCGGTAGCGCTTCTAACAATCAATTAGCTTTACATTGATTAAGTGATGTGGTTGGTGATCCTATCAACCTTCCCTGTTGTAGTCCAAAGTCTTTGTAGTCTAACTATAAGATGAATTAAAACACAATTAAAACAAGTGGTACGTGAAATATGTTGACATGTTCTACGTGATCAATAAGCTTTTATCACTATTATAAGAGTATGCTTTGCTAAGATTGTGGATTGGGCTAAGATAAAGATTAACTTTTTATATAATAATTTCATGACCTGTCCTTTCCCCTAGCGTCTTAACGCTAAGCCATAGGTCAAGTTTCTATGCGTAATGCGGAAAAACGGTCCTTATGCCCCTTTTAACCTTGTTCCATCTAAAGCGGACCTCACTTCAATCTTTTCGGATTCTATCACGTTTAACACGTGGCATGTTTAACACAATGTTACAAATAGTTATAATTTGAATATAATTAGTTATATTTTGTATCATTTTCGATAATTTAATTCTAATCATTTACTTCATTTATATTTCCATAGCTCTCATGTTAGAGACAGTTTAATAGAAGATTTTGCATCATTTTCCATTATTTCTTTTTAATCATTTTTTTTCATTTACATTTCCATAGCTGTCTCAAAATAAACATGAGAATCTTTATGCGATTTCTTTGTTTTGGAAGGATTTATATACGTGATAAATATGTTACGATAAGTACACATTACTTTTCTCCAGCATCCAAGGTTTTGAAGTCAACATAGCGAATTTGTAAAACTGTATAAATACTCAATATGAATTTGTTAAATAATTTGTTTTATGCATTATCATCAGTATTAAATAATAATGTGGCATTTTTTGGTCCTTATTGGATTTGAATGAACCTCAGCGGCATTATTGTGGAAAGCTACTCATGGATCATTATGCATTTAACTTGGGTTTATTTTTAAGGCTTTAATCTGGCTTCTCTTAGTAATTATCTCAACGAATATAGTGTCAATTTCGGTTATATCAATAAAGAAAATGAGAAGTAAGCTGTTACCCATCAAAAGATTGACCACGCGAAACGATACTTAACATAAGGTACGAATTTGAAATTAGAAACATAATTTCAAATTCGATTTCATATTGTAGGTTAGCAACACCGAATCGTCGATTGGAACAAGGACGAACGACCGCACCACGAAATGTAAATTGTATGTATAATGTATGAGTGTCCTTGTTTATCCGAATGGCCAGTTACGTCCTCTTTTACCTCTTTTCTTCGTCTTTATCGTTTTTTATTGTTATGATTATTATTGAAGTTGCATTCATTGGTTTCGAATGATTTCACTTATAGGTGACGTTAAGATATTAAAATTTTTCATAGCATTTTGTCTACTGGTGTTTTAAAGAGCATACTAACAGATAAAGTAAGGATAATCGAGAAATAGCTCTGATTCTTAACTCCTAATGTGTAAAAAGATAAAACGTTAAATATGTAACATACAACTAAATTGCGTTAAAACTTTATTTAGACATGACTATTAATCGCAGATTTATAGTTAAGAAAAAAGACATAACTATTAAAGAATAAATTTGTACAGAGCTCGAAAAATCTATACATGGTCTCATTTAATAGCCTGATCAAATACAATCTGAGTGAGCAGAAACACATTTTTTTGAATTAAAACTAGACTAAAAGCAGGTCAAGATCCAAATAATTAATAGTGGACATGATTTATTATATTACATCACATGGTTGGTACCTTGTAATAACAGGTAACATAAAAAAAATTAAATCCACATCTAGAAAAGTCGGCGTTGCTTACCAATGATCAACTAGGATGGGTCCAGTTTAGTTACACCCACTTTACGTTCACAAACACAACAAGTGACACTGGTTATAGATTTCCAATGGTTATTTCTTAGGGCACGAGCGAACACTGGTAGTCCGAAGCGCGACTGCCCGGGGTGCGCCGGGCAATCGATCGTTGTGCGCATATTCCTTCGCGCCCCGCGTCATTCCACCCCCCAATATCTTATGTATGAGAGTGGAATATGCCAGGAAAAAGTGAATTTTTCTTTACTGCCCTGTCCCATTGCTAAGCGGATCCAGTTAAGATAATCTCTTGCATCAGATGATGACTTCTGTGACCCACTGTTGGGGTTCACGCTTTCTTTTTTGAGCCTAACCCAGTAGGGAGTAGTTAAAAAGCTAGTATCAGAACCTTCCTACTGCTTTAATATATTTGATACCTTAACTATTCTTATTGTTATAAAAGACATCGATATCAAATGAATATACGGTATCGATAAAAATGAAAGAGATTTATCCAGCAGAGTACCAAAAACGGAAATGGATGGAGTAAAAACCCCAAGAGACGATGAAGTATTAAAGATCTCTAAGGCGCTACGGGCTTTCTAAAAGCCTTTTGTCTTTACTATAAATATTAAATAATCTTTCTCTACTACGAGTTATTTTTTTCCAGATATGCTAGTCCCGTAGGTGTTAAAGGATTATTAATGAACTGTAGTTTCCGTTTAATACGTAAAGCTTTTGACGAGGGAGTTGTCTGTGAAACTTGTGCAAAACCAATTAATAATGATCGTATCAAATATTTAAAAGCTCAAATTCAAGAATTTCACTCACAAGTCTAAATTTGACTATGATCATTAAAAATGATTTGATGTCAAGGCAATAATTTGCATTCTTTGGACATTATTTGCTTTCCATTTTTTATATAAATAAGACTAAAGCTGTTAATAAACATATATCAATAAAATCTGAAGAGAAAATCGATTCACAAACAAAGGAAATTACTCTTAACTCATCCAAAGCCAACGCTTAAATCCTTATTGATAACGAAGCTTAACTCGTTTACTTCCAGAGTAAACAATAGATGTATAGATATGTTGATAGATAGACACAACATTTCCTGTCTGAGATTTTATAAATTCCGGCACTGCAGTGAATCACAGCGCAATACGTTCGGAGCTGCAATAAATAAAAAAATCTGTCGGTTGTATTTGAAATGCAGATTGAACTGTTATTCTCCGGCCAAACGCAATGCATAGGGATTTTCACGAGATGGATGAAATACATATTATATAAATAATAGCCTCAGTAGCACATTACTGCTGGGCAATCCCATCTTCCATACTCTGATCCAGTAGCAAGTGGTGTAGACGTCTTCCCACTTGATAAGATTTTTAATGATACCTTCTTGAATTCAATTGACAATACTGACGAATAGTGACGCAAGCGACGACTTCTGCGAGTAAATATATTACTAATGAAAATAAAACTAAAAAAACGACGTTTAAAAAAGGATTAGGACATAATTTTTTTTGTGTTTGTTTTTCATGGGTTTTTTAGTCTATTACATTGATAGATAAAATAAATGTCCATTTGCTAAGGCAGTTTGTGAGGAATATGACAAACGACGGTAACGTACGAAAAAGTAACTAGCTGTTCACTTTACTTTCTATTTCTGGAAAAGAATGCAATTGAAAAACATGTTAGGCTTTAAAACAGCTTTTTCGGAAATTGTGTCGTGTGAACCCGAGCTTGGCTGTGAACTCGAATTTTATTAGCAGTGACGTAATTTATAAAATGCATACTGCAATATTCAAAGGCGGGGCGAATTAACATTCTAATGTTGGACTTGTAATGGTATTTCTTGTCTTATTTGTTTTGAAAACAAAAGAATATTGGGTGAACTCCGAATAAAACATGCGAAACAGTTACGAAAACTCAAATTATCCAATAGTTTTTCAGCGTTCATTTCTTGAGTGAGCATTAATGAATGTTGGCATTATTTCTGGATGACATATGAGTCATCGGATTCATTTTGATGAATATACACCGCAGTGTGCAGGTGCAACTGCCTCTGAATCTCTGGTTCTCTCTTGCAATAGATGACGGACTTGCAAAGATAGATATACCCTAAAATAATCGAAATTCCACTTACCTATATTTTTTGTCTCTATGCCACACAGAAATATGGATCATCTGATGGTCGTACACCGCTGTCGGGAGGGGTAACTTCAAGTGCCTCTGGAATTCCGGTTCTCTCTTGCCGTAGAGAACGGAAGTTCGTTGAAATATTGACCTCTGCGATGGAGGGGCCTGATTCTCTGTTACACCGCTAATGACGACCTGTAATAATTGATGTAAGATGTTTGAATGGTCTTTTCGTGAATAAGTATAACAAAAATTGTATTGTGAAATGAGAAACAAGAATTAATCTTTGAAAATCTAATCAATATGTTGTATTTAGCGATACGTTAGATATGTGTATGGTCTTAATTTTTGAAACAGAAGTAAAATCAGTTACTTACTAAGTGAGTAAGTTATTGACTCTCTCCTGAAGCTTAAGTCTGCTTCAGGAGAGTCACTCCATCTGGACGTCTAAACATTAGTAGGTGTTCATAGGCAGTATTTTATTAATATCAAAATGAACTGTTTATTACTATTATGTTATGATTACTATAATGTACCTACTATAATGATAACTTGTCTCTATCATAACATACAAATTAGGACATAATAATATTTGCTTACGTTACGAGTTACGAAAGAAGTTATTTGGTTTTTAACAAACCATTACAATAATCAAAACCACTGTTATTTTTATAAGCATCAATAGAATTTAATAGACTCTATTAAATTAATTAAAATAGCAATGTTGCGCTTTGGTTATGAGGAGGTTATGTGTGCCGATCATTAACACTCATATGCCTAGGTAATAACAATAAAATATTATATTCACAATACGGTAAAATACCAAGTTTCTTTAAATTAAAATACCTTTGCATAAGCATTGATGTCATCTGTTTTCCCTGATGTTCTCTGTAAATCTCGACACCGGATTACTGCAAATAAATTAAAATATTATTATTTCAGTTCCATCTAGATATCAATAAATAAAGTAATAATTGAAAATGGGTTCGATAGTCACCACTCACCGTGTACGTCTATGACGTCATTTCTAGTAATAATTTCTAAATCGATTGTCCCTTTTAGGGATTGAAATCGTTCACTACTCCGTTCTAAACGATTGCTAGTAACGCTTCTCCTATTCTCTTCACTACTACTAATGCTACATTCTTCAGGTGAGTAAGTTAAACAACGCCTTGAAGATCTGTGTTCAATCACTGGAGTCATTATATCAGATGGTAGCATATCTTCATCCAACTTACTTGTTTTATGAGCTCTTTCCTCACTTAATACATTACTCGGCCGTTTAAGACTTGCCACGGGCGTAATAGGACTCGGAATTCCGTTTTCTAGTGTTAAACCAAATAACTCTCTTGATCTTTTATTTTGGGTGGTCTCGGACGGCATTAAACTACTGTGTGACACGTTGGATCGGATAGAGTTATTGTTTCGTTGTAACTGATCAAAATCTGTAACCATTCGATTGTACGGCGAACTCAGGGGTTCACATAGAGAAACATTCTGTAGTTCCACTGCGGGACTTGGTATTCCCATTTCGAGGGTGAGCAGGAGGGAAGATTTTGATTCCATATGTTTTGGTTTTCGTAGACTTTCGTTGCTTACTGTAGATTTTTTTCTTCGTATACATCTTTGTCTTCTTAACCTGTTATTTGTACAATCTTGAGATGTTGAACGTAAGTCTGGAGTAGACTCAGATGTTGTCAGTTCCAAATTCCTCGTTTCATACGACGTATTCATAGAGTACGATCTAATTAATGTTTGTTTCATATGCTCATTGGATCTTATCTTTGATTTTGCTTCAATTAAATTTTCTGGTGTCTTCACTTCCCTCTCATTGTAGCCATCGCCGTCATCTAAAATAAAACCTCCAATGGGAACATTTCTTAGCAATTTTTCGTTGACTTTATGAACTGGCACAATTTTCTTTGTAGGAGTATTCTTCGGTGACACTGAGTTTTCCCTAGACAAACTAACGTATTTGGCTTCTTTGATTAAATTAGCCTTGTTTTCTGTTTGAGGATTTACAAATAAATCTTTTACTGAGTCTAGTGTTGGAATTTCTTCTTCAACTATAGATTTATTATCGGCGCCCTTATTTAAAATCCTTCGTCGTGATTTTACAATTTTCGTGCTCTTTATTATGTCTTCGATCATTTTTTCAAGGGTGATATCACCCATTTGTGTGGTTGAAACCGTCGATTCTGTTTCGTTAGTCATTGAATCTTTACACAAGATGAATTTATTTTCCATTTCAGTGGAACTTTCTTCATCTCTGATAGGTATTGAAAACGGATTTTCTATCTTTGGGAAAAAATCTGTGACATCATTTGGATAAATAGCTCTTTGGGATTTGGTGTGAGTACTCATAGCACTAAATCTTAATGCAGCTAATTTTATAGATAATGGTGTTACAGAAACTGGAGAACAACCATCTCTAACTAAGCTATGAACATCTCTTTTATCTACGCATGGGGATTTGAATGAAGTCTCAAAATCATTAGACTTTTTCCTCGCTCGCTTCAGAGTTCTAATATTTGGTGGTCCTTCTTCATTTTTATTAAAATAAAGGGGATTTTCAGCAAATATACGATGTCCAAATATAGGTAGTGTTGATTTTTCTAAGCCATTTTTATGAACAGGCAATGGTTTTTCTACACAATTAATAACAGAATCTTGATCATATTCTATTTCAACGAGCCCTTCACTGACTGTTTTCGTCGTACTAATTGGATTTTTAGTATGTATATTTTTTGATAATGCAAATGAACTTCTGTTGCTAATATTAGATGCGCTTAATCTATCTGAAAGGTCATTCAAGGACGGTTCTGAAACACTATGGCTTAACTTAGGCGAGCTAAGAAGACTTCTATCCACATTTTTAATCCGTCTTTCAGATTTGTATGTACTAATATTTCTAGTGAACGCCTCGTTATTATTTACACTTGTCATCTCTAATTTTCTTTTCTTAGCTTCTCGCACTCTTCTACTGTAGGTAGGTGGTGTTGGAGGTAGATCTGGTGGCATATCATCTTTAGTAATTATAGGATACAGTTTTCTTCGCTCGAAGTTGGGTGTTCCAGAAGTGGGTGTGATATTACTAACATCTTTCAATGCGATGTCTGGTTTTTTCACAAAACCTTCTCTAAAATAATTAGGTGTATTGCCTATGTAATTAATATTTTCTTTATCAACATTTCGCTGATTTTTCCGGGTTGCAGCTCCTAAAGATCGTCTTTGATATCTGCTAGGTTTTTTAGTCTTCTTGACAGACTGCGCGTCTAAGGATCTTCTAGTTTTATCGGTGTAAAATTTTCCATCGAAATTATCTTCATTTTCTATATCGGTAGCAACTTGTACTTCTTGATTTTTTCTACCATATACTGCCCATTTAAGCATTTTTATCCTGGAACAGAAAAATAAGTATTAAAATATGTGAAACAGAAAATTAACACTTTTGTAAAAAAATGTAAACTTTGCAATTAAAATAACGATAAATAAAAACAATTTTACTACATTTAATCTAATAAGTTACTGGTGATAGAGCTCCAGTGACGGAGCTCGCGGGCGTAGGCATCACCGCATTACCTAATATACTTGCCGCTAAATGGTAGTGTTCAGCACTATCGTGTTCCGGTCAGGTGGTAATGTACGGCCCTGTAATTTCCTGCACAGAGGCATAACACCTAATGCCTCAGGAGTGGCAGCGCATCTGCATTTTGACCTCTGGTCATTGTGTGGGTGTCTATAGGCTGCAGTCTTCACTTAACATGAATGTGAACTGCATGCTTGTTTGCCACTTTTATTACAAAAAAAAAAAAAAAACAGTTTTCAACTAAGCCGGTATTTATTGATTCTATATTCCTACTATACCTATTATATTATAGCATTCTTTACGAAGTGTTACAAATTAAAAAGAATGCCAGCTGCGTTCACTTCCTACATTTTTTTTTAAGGTAGATAAGGTAAAAAATTAACGATATAGCTTTCAATAAAAATAATGGATTTCATATAGCAGACAGAAACTGTAATGCAATTTATAAATATCTGAGCGTTATTGGCTTTGCTTTTATTGGAGAGTGTTATAAAGACAGCCGCTGCAAAAAATTTTAATCGTTTTTGAAAAGAGTTCTTTTGCAGGCATTTCCAGTGAATTTTATAATTATTTCGTAAAAAATACAATGTTTTTTGTAGTCTACGTCAAATCATCAGTTATCAATTAAGAATACACCTATGCGTTTGGTACAGATTTAGTAATTTCACTAATCACATCTTTAATCAGAGATTCATAGGTAAGATTATAATTATTAGAAACTACTATTCTAATTCTGACATCTTCTAGGTTTTCTTAAATCAAGCTAACTTAAGCTATACGGAAAAATTAAGAATATCTATTTAGATAATTATTTTCAATTTTATCTTCATTAAGATGATTGACGAATATCCTACAGCAGTTACCCGTGAAGGGATTAAAGCGTCTTGATTGCATATTTAGCGTCGACATTTTCCAGGTAAACGTTCTAGGTTAAGATCCCACTGTAGAATCATTTCGTTCATTCAGATATGCTGCAAACCTTCTTTTTACGCATATTTATAATCTAGAGAATATATTATTATGTCCACTAGGTTGCCTATCAAAAAAGAGCGCAAGTATTTTTTTAATTTTTTTTTTTTGGGAAAGATTTTTTTTTATTTGATTTTTTAATAAGATATCGTCTACCTCACGGCAATATGTATATAAAGACTCTGAAAAATCACGTCTGCTGTTGCGCACTTGGCCACCCCTACGTATTTTCGTTCCGCCCCGATAACTTTTTAAGCCCATGACGTACATGTATTATTTATATACCAAATTAAAGCTATTTTTTTCTCATTATTATGGTATACGGGAGCCAAATTAAATCGGCCGCAAATAAGAGATGCTGGCTGTTAAAGATAAAATAATTTAATAAAAAATACTTGCGGCCAAATTTTGATAGGCAGTGGATATATTTTCTCTAGATTATAAAGTTGCGTAAAAATTAGGTTTGCAGCATATCTGGATGAACGAAATGATTCTGCAGTGGTATCTCAGCCTATTCATTACGCTATAAATAATTTATTTCCCCCTGAAGTAGTCTTAAGAGATAATTTCCAATGAACTCAAATTTTAGATTTTAGACAGTAAATATATTTTAATTGAACGTTTATTTTGGTAAAATTTATAAGTCAATTTACATGAAATATTACACTTTATTACTGGAAGTAGAATTCAATACAATTTTAGAAGTTTTGACTGTTTTATATTATTTATACTTAGTCTGGGTTGCACCAAGATGTTGTATGTTACAATAACTTTAACTTTACCAAATGTTAAAGTAAAAGTTACTGTAGCATTTCATTAGAAAAAAAAACGTAACTTCATGCCTATAATCCCTGAAGGGATAGGCAGAGGTAAATGCATGCATTTAAGCATACATGCAAACACCCACGATTCGCCGGTTACGTTTTTGGCCTATGTAAAAGGTTGCGAGTCTGTTGACATCTCCGGGCACATTACCAAACTTCGAGGTACTGGGAAATTTCCAGAAAATAATAAAATCCCAATAGAACCAGAGATAAATGACTTTACACCATTATCTCTGATAACCCCCTACCCGGGAATCGAACCCAGGACCTCAGCGTAGCAGTAGTAGCCTGCTTCCACTAGGCTACCGAGGCAGTTAATTAATTGAATTAAGATATTTTTTTAAGATTATTCACTTTAGGTAATTATTGATTCTTATTGACTTTTCGAAAATGGTTGTAAAATCAATCAAAAAATCTTACTCGAAATAAAAATGTTTTCTATTTTTCTATAAATTGAATTATATTGATAAATACTATTTAAACCAGGTTATGCACGACCTTCAGTGCTAGTTAGAATAAGCGGCAGCGAGAAAATTGACTTTCACGGAATTGAACTTGCATGTCGACTGCACCGAATCGACATCCACGATAGTAACGATCATCTCGATGAGCCGGGACTAAATATGTAATCCCGTGAAATTGTTTCCATCGAACATACCGTTTCGTGTTCATAACGGATCCGTCTCGTGACAAATTTTTCTACTGGTAAGCTAAAATTCGAATCGTGCGTGTGCCGTGTTCCGGATCGGACGTACTCAATTATCTCTAATAAACCTCTTCCCGGAAATCGAACCCAGGACCTCAGCGTAGTAGAAGTGGCCACCACTAAGCTACCGTAAAAGTAAAAAGTACGCTAAAAAGTATTACCTACACTGATGACGTAGACATCGCCTTCGCTAACGTATGATTATGACCAATTCTCCAATTGTATGTCACACCGTTAGATAGTTGCGGTATATTAAGTTCGCATTGAAATGTTCTATGTGGGGTAGTGGGTTCGATTTGGTTAATTGTTCCGTAAAATTTAATTCTTTAGTAGATGGTCTCGAAGTTCAATTATTATGACAGACTGTTTTGCATGGGTAATAAACGCTACGGCTACCCACCTCCAGTCCGCCGCAACTTAACGATAACTTGGTTATTAACCATATATAACCAAACCTTGGTTATAACTTGGTTATTAACCAAGTTATCGTTAAGTTTTATGTAATTAAATGTATTTGTTGCGTGCATAGAGCAACACGGGCCACCGGCCGCGGCGGACCGGAGGTGGGTAGCCGTAGCGTTTATTACCGATGCAAAACAGTCTGTCATTTTTTGCGGGGGGAAATGCGTGCGACACACACGCACACTACGAAATTCGTCTATTACTGCGAAAGTCATACCTTGACTTTAACAAAATACAGAAACAATTGCACGCACACATTTAAACATCTAGGCGACAGGTATAGGCCCATTTGGGATTGTACTTTGACAGAGGGGAAAGCCTGTATATGGCTACTCCCCTCCGGTGTTGCTCTCTATGGTTGCGTGATGTTAAATGGAAATTCATGTATCGTAACATATAACAATAATCAAATTAATCAACACCTTATCATTTCTACTTTGCATATCGGCATTCGCAGTAAATCCTATATAGTTAATTTGTTCATTCATCATTCAATTAATAAATGTCAAGGTTTCGGTTGACGTGGAATTTTTGTACGAAATCCTAAAACGTATCAAATGGCATGATGATGAAAGATATTTAAGAAAAAGATGAAAAATTTTCCTTTTTAGGGTTCCGTAGTAAACAATGAACCTAAGAAGAAGTAAGAAGTACCTATCTGCATTTTGACCTCTGGTCTTTGTGTGGGTGTCTATAGGCTGCAGTTAACACTTAACATCAATGTGAACTGCATAAGGTGAAGGTGTGGTGCTTAAGGTGGCCTAAGGTGTTATGCCTCTGTGCCTGAAATTACAGGGCCGTACATTACCACCTGACCGGAACACGATACTGTTGAACACCACCATTTAGCGGCAAGTATATTAGGTAATACGGTGGTGCCTCCTACGCCCGCGAGCTCCATCACTGGAGCTCTACCACCAGTAGAAATTACGGAACCATAGAATCATAGTCTTGATAATAGTAAGAATAGTAACCTACAATGAGATTTATTAGAGAGGTGAAAATTTAGTATTGAATTTTCCATGACGTCTTTAGAATTCAAATGATTTTTGTTCCGTTAATCTAATGCAGTGATTCCCAAAGTGGTCCATATAGACCCCCTGGGGTCTATGGGAGACTCGATGGGGTCTACGTATATGCGTGAATAAAAATTGAATATATGGGAAAGTGATATAAATGTTAGCAAGGGGGTCCACCGAAACCAGAAAAATTGAAAGAAAAATAATAAAAATAGTTTGGGAACCTCTGATCTAATGAATAACGTTTTATTTAAACCGATTCCAATATAACGTAATTGCGCGTGTTAATAAAATAATAGAAATGCTAATACATCTGCTTGACTTAGCATATCAATTGAGCACAAACATATACTGCCAAACTAAAACTCCATTATACGCCAATCAAGGTACTAATCACTTACGAATATAATATTATAAAAGCATTATTATGATAATTGTTCCTAAAATTTCATACAAATAAGCCCTCGCCAACAAATATGGCCGATTGGATCTCGGTTTCGCGGCAGTCATAACTCACATTTGCCGCTGTACCAAATTGACTGTGTAATTAGATTCTTGGCGGGCTTTCTTTCCCGCCATAGTCTGGAAGACACATGCTGAGCCCAGAAACCAGTGTATATACAAAACGACCCTGAAGAATTCGCGAGCTAAATACAACACCGCAAAAACAGGGCGTTCGAGACCCATTATCCTCTCCCTTGCTTTGAAATTACTATTGAATTTAATATTTCTTGGAGCATTTTTTAATATCGAATGCACGTCTCGACTCTGTGACTTAGGGTTGTGAACAAAAGTTTCTTGTTCAAGTTGGATCGTCCGTGTAAAGGAATAAGGTTTAGATTGTTACGGGAATCGGCACATGCGTTGACATCGCCGCCTGGATGAATTGGAACACGTTTTTGATTTTTGCATCAACATCAATGCGCAAATTGGTACAGGACCTAAACAAGGAAATTTGAACTTAATAACCTCTGTGATAACACTTTTGAAAGAGCAAGACAATACTGGAGATGCGTTAACTAACCGGCTTGTGCCAAAATGTATACTTTCATTGTATGTACTTGAATCGAAATAAGACTATCTCAAAAGACAATCTGTTTTTAAGAGATGGGATAAATAACATCCCTGCCTCTTAGGTCGTACGGAATTATTATTTAGTTCTAGATAACTGTTATGTGAATCGTAATAGCCTTCGATGGGATCTTTGAGGAATGAGACTAAAGTTTGCTTCGTTTCAAATCTTGTTCCATCACTTGCCTTTGCAGAACGTTGTAATTTTTAACCACCTAAATGAACGTCTTTTCTTTGTTTCTTCTTTTTTTTATTTAATGGAAGTGCCAAACATACATGCTGTTCACATTGATGTTAAGTGATGACTGCAGCCTATAGACACCCACACAAAGACCAAGATCAAAATGCAGATGCGTTACCACTCCTGAGGCCTAAGGTTATGCCTCTGTGCCGGATATTACAGGGCCGTACATTATCAGACCGGAACACGATAGTGCTGAACACTACCATTTAGCGGCAAGTATCTTAGGTAATACGATAGTGCCTACGCCCGCGAGTTCCGACACTGGAGCTCTACTACCAGTAAAAATTTCGAGTATTGCGTGAATGTATTTCAAATATTTATTGGTACATACGTGTCCTGTCGGTTGGAGGCAGGTGGCGTTTCATTCATGAATTATTCAGTCCCGGACTGTTTGGGCCCCGTTACTACGGAACTAGGTAAACCATGTATTTTGGGGACACTATGAATATTAAAAGGGTCAAGTGCAAGTCGGACTCGCCCATGGAGGGTTCCGTAGAAATAATTTGACTTGATTGTTTTATTTTATTGGGTTTGCACAATACCACATGCGTGTGAAATATTTTTTAAAGAAACATTGAAAGAAAATTTTGACTTCAGGTGGAATTGGAACCTGCGACCACTGGGATCTCTAGTCCAGCCGTTGGTTGGGAAACTGAGCTACTGAAGCCAAAAATGTGGTGAAGGAAAATTTTAAGTGTGAAGTCAGGTGTAGACTTTGAAAGCTTAGTTGGTAGAGCGATTAGACTAGAAATCCCAGTGGACGCGGGTTAAGTCCCACCTTTTACAACCAAAATTTTCTTTCCATTTTTCTTTAAACAAATTATCTGAAATTTAACTTTTGAGAAAAAAGGCATGCTTTGATGGTTCGGGCATATAGAAGTAATGTCGAATGAGCGAATGACTAAACAGATATACAATGCGAATGTGAATGGGTGCAGAGGCCCAGGAAGACCAAGACTGACTTATAATAATAATAATGGCAACCCATTATACGTCCCACTGCTGGGCACGAGTCTCTCCCCTGTTTGGGGGAGGCCTGGAGCTTACTCCACCACGCTGCTCCAATGCGGATTGGTGGAGGTGGGTGGGTTAGTGGCCAACCCACTGTCGAATGTTTTCAAACCGCCAATAAGGCCTCCGACAAGGTTTAACGACTGCTATCCATCGATAGCAACCGAGACCGACGGCTTAACGTGCCCTCCGAAGCACGGAAACGCGCATTTAATTTCACCCATCACACTACCCGACCGCGCCCGTAGTGCTTAACCGAGCAGATCGCTTCCGATCTACACCAGCCGCTGGGCCATGCGCGCTTCTGACTGACTTACTATGACCAAATAGGTCGAGTCCTATCGGATGGTGCGGTCAAAAGTCTGACGAATCGGCGTGCATGTATGAAGAGAATGTTGAAAGTAGATGACGCACGAGATGTATGTCAGGACCGGGATATCTTATATATCGTTATACGATTGCTTACTAAAAGTAGGTATCTACCTCGATCAAACAAATTTTCGTGTTTTTAAATTCTTGTTTCAAAATCATAACGCAATCAACAAAATACATCTAACTACCAAGTTTCAAATGTGTAGTTCCAAATAGTTAAAAATAAAGTGGCTGTGGCAAAAGGACAGACGGAGTGACCATAAGACAATAGGGGTTCCATTGTTTACCATTTACTTACGGAACCCCAAAAATGCGCATTAATCTATTATGAATAACTTACATTTCATTTGCGTTTAGTACACGCGATGCTTATCACAAATTACTATAAACCAAATGTTTCATGTCGATTTTTTATTTTTATTTTTATTTATTAAGAAAAGTTACAAAAACAATTTAAATGTAGCTACAAAAATGCCACAAAACCCTTAGGTAATGGGTTTGTCCTGGCACCTTTACATTCGAAGCTCTAATACTCTCGATGTGCAGCAACATCGACATGAAACATTTGATATCGATTGAAAATTCAATTTTATTCTGCTTATAGTATTGACGTGACTTTTTCAATGCTTTAAGGAAACAATAACAAACACAATAATAATAAAACATTTTTTTTTTTAATTTTATGGCATCGCTTGTTTTGCATATTGCCAGTGTCAAGTAAAACGATATTTCGTATTCGTATTAAGCAACGTAAAAGTCAGAGTCGTCAGTCACAGTCAGTAATTCTAGTAAAGCGATGGCTACTTTACCAGAACATTTACAATTAAGTTTTGGAGGCAACCCGAAAAAACGTGTTTTCGCACTGTTATTCTATTTCACTATACCCGAGCACTGTAATAAGCTTATATCAAACAAAATGCCACCAACTTTATTTAATATAACTCAAAAATACACCAAGAAAATAAAATAAAATAAGAGCACCACACGCATCTTTCAAGGTCCCGCCAAAAAACCCATAATATAACTTGAGGTCCAGGTAGTAGAAGGTCGAATACTGTCTGAGGGTGGGGTCAAGGGTCTTAGGAATCATGCACGTATAAAGTTATGATAATGATATTTATTTCATCCCAAAATTTTTGTTTGTTCAGTAACTACCCGGACGAAGTCGGGGGCGCGTTGGCGGTGGCGTTTGGTGGGGCTAATTTTGGGAACGGCTGGACCGATTCTGACGGGACATTCACTGGCAGATAGCTGATGTAATAAGGAGTAACTTATGCTACTTTTATACTAGCTGCGCCCACGACTTCGTCCGGGTAGATACTGAACAATCATAAATTCTCACGCGAGAGAAGTCGCGGGCACAGCTAGTCTACAATAAAACCAGGTCAAACTGCAAATCTTACAAATGTCTTACTGGTGGTAGAGCTCCAGTGACGGAGCTCGCGGGCGTAGTCACCACGGCATTACCTAATTAATATACTTGCCGCTAACTGATAGTGTTCAGCACTATCGTGTGGTAATACGTACGGCCCTGTAATTTCCGGCACAGAGACATAACCTTAGGCCTCAGGAGTGATAACGCATCTGCTTTGACCTTGGTCTTTATATTAGTGTCTATAGGCTGCAGTCATCACTTAACATCAATATGAGCACCATGCTTGTTTGCCACTTCCATAGCACAAAAAAAAAAACAAAAAACTAAGACTAATATAGAGATTATTCACCATTTTTATTTCATTAACTAGACTACACTCTCGTGACAAGAAAAGTATTATCTTTTGTTAATTCATTAAAAATTAACTTAATTTTTGAAACGCAGATACCTATTTAAACCTTTGACACTTATATTCGTTATCTACGTTAGGATTAATCAAACACAGATAACTGACTCCCAAATTAAATATCAGGGAAAAAATAAAATTGCACAGGTGCGTAAAATGGTCCCCCGATTGGTATCTTTTGATAAATTACATACATTTCCTGTCTATCGTATACCAAGAAATAAATACACCGAACTTGGGTTTAGAGTCCTGAAATATGGTGGGATCATTCGCCCTCGAGCTCCGTCACTGGAGCTCTAACACCAGTGTCTTAGATAATAATTATATCAGGTTCATTTTATAAAGCATATTATTATTAATATTATTTAAATTTAAGAATTTGTATGCTAAATTAATTATATTTGTATGAAAAAGTATGTGAAACAAATTGAACTGATTGTAATTTTATGAATAGTATAGTATAAGTTACTCTCTTTTTTCGGGCACGTTTCGAGGCGAAGTGAGACCTCCATTAAATGATTGACAGTGCAGGGGACTTTTAACGGTAAACGAGGACGCGGTAGGTTCCCTATGGATGCTATCCTTCAGTGACGGAGCTCACGGGCGTAGGCACCACAGCATTACCTAATTTACTTGCCGCTAAATGGTAGTGTTCAGCGCTATCTTGTTCCGGTCAGGTGGTAATGTACGGCTCTGTAATATCCGGCACAGATGCATAACACCTTAGGCCTCAGGAGCGGCAGCGCATCTGCATTTTGACCTCTGGTCATTGTGTGGGTGTCTATAGGCTGCAGTCATCACTTAACATCAATGTGAAATGCACGCTTGTTTGCCACTTTTTTTACATAAAAGAAAAGCTAATTTATTGTTAGGCTGCTAGCCCATCGTTCGGTGAAGTAGACTACGATCATCTCAAGCCGAGCCGCCTACATACGTCCAAATCCATTTTTTCCGTCATTCAGCTCTAAATATTTAGATTTAATGGTACACTCATGTAGATATTTAGGTTTCAAGTAATATTTCTTGAAATATTTCTTGAAACCTTGATATGTATCAAATTTCATCCCTATTGTTTTACTTTTGACTCTACAATTAACGGCCGCGTGTCACCCCCAAACGGATACGCGTGGGATAAAAGTACCAACCCTATAAATAATAGGTTGGGGAAAAAGTTTTTTCGCATTATAGTATGTATGAACTTGTAATAAAATCTCTTTGGCTGTAGTATTTGTATCTGGCTGGTTTTGGTATCATTGAAAGTTAAAATTTTAAAGAACATAATTCCAAATTCAAATTAGGCAAATATGTGATTTTCATTTGTTTTTCGTACTGTCAAGATGAGTGAATCTAATGAAGAAATTCGATACATTTTAAAATTTTACTACAAAAAAGGTAAAAATGCAACGCAAGCCGCGAAAAAAATTTGCGATGTTTATGGACTTAGTGCAGTGTCTGTGAGAGTAGCACAAATTTGGTTTAAGCGTTTTCAATCTCGAAATTTTGATGTCAAAGATGCACCTCGCTCTGGTCGCCCTATTACGGATAAAATGGGTGTCATTTTTGAAAAGGTGGAGCAGGATCGACATATCAGTAGTTACGACGTAGCTGAAGAACTGAGAATTGATCACAAAACAGTTTTGGCGCATTTGAAAAAAGCTGGGTACAAAAAAAAGCTCGATATTTGGGTACCTCACGAGCTCACTGAAAGAAACCTAATGAACCGTGTACTCATTTGTGATTCTTTATTACGACGTAATGAAACCGAATCATTTTTGAAGAAGCTGATAACTGGTGATGAAAAGTGGATCACGTACGAAAAGAACGTGCGAAAAAGGTCGTGGTCCAAGGCCGGTCAGGCTTCACAGACTGTGGCGAAACCCGGGTTAACTCGCAATAAGGTGATGTTGTGTGTGTGGTGGGATTGGAAGGGCATTATTAATTATGAGCTATTACCACCAGGCAGGACTATCGATTCTAAACTCTACTGCGAACAACTGATGAGATTAAAGCAAGAAGTTGAGAGAAAGCGGCCGGAATCGATCAACAGAAGGGGTGTGGTGTTTCATCATGATAACGCTAGACCTCACACATCTATAGCCACTCAACAAAAATTAAGAGAGTTTGGCTGGGAGGTGTTAATGCATCCGCCGTATAGTCCTGACCTTGCACCTTCAGATTTCCACCTGTTTCGGTCTCTTCAGAATTCTTTATGCAATGTTAGGTTAACATCACGAGAGGACTGCCAAATCCACTTGTCGCGGTATTTTGATGAGAAGTCCCAAAATTTTTAAAGCAATGGGATCATGTCCCTTCCTACAAGATGGCAAAAGGTTATCGAACAAAATGGTACATACATACTTTAGTTAAATTTAAATAAACTATATTAAAAAATGTTTTGAATTATCTTAAAAAATGCGAAGAAACTTTTTCCCCAACCTTATATATAGAGAGGCCTTAATACCGCTATCGGTAGTAAAATAATAATTAATGAAATCTACTTAACTTTACTATACTATAAACTTTAATTTGTTATCCATTATCCTTGGTAGAAATCCAAAAACGTAATTACGGAAACATACCGTACATTCCACCCTCCTCATTTACATGTCTGGCGCAGCTGTCGGCGCCCGCGCCGAACCGATAAGTGCCGCTAATTATTGTATTACAATTATACCTGTAATTTTACCAATTACAATTTTATTGTAAAACTAGCTGAGCCCGCGACTTCGTTCGCGTGGAATAGTGACTTTGGGCGGCATTATTTGGATATAAGTTTTGGTTAATTTTTGATCATACGAAAACACTTAGGGATAGCTAATAAAATCTGGTTTACATTAATACCTACTTCTCTGTACGATATTAGACTAACGCCACCAAACTCACCAATCTACCAACGCCACTAGCGCCACCACCAACTCCACCAATACCACCAACCAATGACACCAACGCCACCAATGCCACCGTTGCCACTAACGCCACCACCACCACCTTTTTTGGCATAATTACACTACGATCACGGCACTACGATCGCCAATCGATGCAATTATATCATATTCTACCCTAATGACGAACAACACTGTTATGGACGTCTTAGGGGAAGGCTTTGATCAGCAGTGGAGGTTTTTTCGTCTGGAGTGATGGAGTCGATGGACTAGAAGTTTGGTACACATATGTGAACCAGTGACGCAATAGTAGACGTGTACCTATCGTGAATAAATAAATATGAATGTATAGTAATAATTATACCACAGTCTAAAGAAAACAAACGTGTTAACTGAATATACTGATCGAGTACCTACTGTCTGAGGGTGGGGTCAAAAGACTTTGGAAATTAGAAGAAGCACGGGAGGAGTGTCAGATGCGGGATATCTAGCGCTCCACACTCTGTACCTACCATGTAAGGGACTTGGTGTGAAGATACGTACGGTGTTATACGAATTCCCTAAATTACAGGAATAGTTTAATTTTAAGAACTTCGCTGCTCTAAAAAGAAGGCTTTGGTTCAAGATCACATCGATAGTAAGCGAATACGGCAGAATAAGGCACCATCGTAAAACGCAAAGGTCAAAAAGCAGATGCGTTATCACCCATGTGCTCCGAGTGGTTTTGTATCTGACAGAAATTTCTTCGCCATACGTGCGGCTACGGTTGACAGTATTTCTGAAATAATGGTATTTTTACCAAAAAAAAAATGACGCGTGCGATTAATAAAAAGCATTTTTTTTAATGAAATGAAAGTGGCAAACAAGCATGCAGTTCACATTGATGTTAAGTGATGACTGCAGCCTATAGACACCCACACAGAGGACAAGGTCAAAGTGCAGATGCGTTACCACTCCTGAAGCCTAAGGTGTTACGCCTCTGTGCCGGAAATTACAGGGCCGTACATTACCACCTGACCGGAACACGATAGTGCTGAACACTACCATTTAACGGGAAGTATATTAGGTATTGCGGTGGTGCCTACGCCCGGTGGTGGACCACCAGTAAAAATAATTGACTATATTTTAAATTATTATAAGCAAAAAGGGCAACCACCTAAGGTCAATGTAACGTCGTAACAGCATGTTGGCTTATCTAATGTGATGATCTATCTATAATCTCGCCATATGGTCTAGCGCCACCATCGCGGTGTGGGTTAGTGACCGTGAAAACGATTCTATAAATAGATTATTATGGTTATGTCGAATATTTTATATAATATCAAATTCAGGGCTCAGTATTTTTGTATTAGGCATATGAAATGAAGATTTGGGCGTTACTTAATCCCATTAAAACAGGGAAACGAACCTGGATGAAATTTAGCGTATCCTGTGGATAGTTTTTCTTATAATAATAATAATGGCAACCCATTATACGTCCCACTGCTGGGCACGAGTCTCTCCCTTTTTTGCCACCTAGCTGCTCCAATGCGGATTGGTGGAGGTAGTTGGGTTGGCCAACCCGCTGTCGGATGTTTTCAAACCGCCCATAAGGCCTCTGACAAGGTTTAATGAATGCTATCTAACGATAGCAACTGAGACCGACGGTTTAACGTGCCCTCCGAAGCACGGCAACGCGCATTTTAATTTACCACTAGCCGTCACCCATCACAATACCCAACCGCGCCTCTAGTGCTTAACCAAGTAGATCGCTTATGATCTACACCATCAAGTTTTGTTAGTTTTTCATAATTTCAGTCAAAAGTCGTTTACTGCTTTGCAAAGGTCTCCTCCAAAGATTGTTACAACGAACGGTCCTGGGCCGCCCTCATGCAGCGATTGCTCCCAACCTTCACCAGGTCGTCGGTCCATCTCGTCGAGGGGCTTGTTACACTTTGTCTTCCGGTGCGCGCCATTCGAGAACTCTTTTGCCCCATCAGCCGTCAGTTCTTTTTTTTTTTTTTTTTTTTAATGTAATGGAAGTGGTAAACAAGCATGCAGTTCACATTGATGTTAAGTGATGACTGCAGCCTATAGACACCCACACAAAGACCAAGGTCAAAATGCAGATGCCTTACCACTCCTGAGGCCTAAGGTCTTATGCCTCTGTGCCGGAAATTACAGGGCCGTACATTACCACCTGACCGGAACACGATAGTGTTGAACACTACCATTTAGCGGCAAGTATATTAGGTAATGCGGTGGTGCCTACGCCCGCGAGCTCCGTCACTGGAGCTCTACCACCAGTAAAAAAGTTCTTGCTATATGCCCTGCCCACTGCCACTTGAGTTTCGCTATTCAATGAGCTATGTTGGTTTCTTTGGTACTCATGCGGATCTCCTCATTTCCAATGCGATCACGCAAGGAAACTCTGAGCATAGCTCTGTTCATAGCTCTCTGCGTCACCTTGAGCATTCTTATGAAGCCCATGGTGAGCGAGCGATAGTTCTTAAACATATTATTATGACACTTACATTTGCAGGAATTTGTAAGCAATAAACAAAATATATGACATAATAACTGCCTCGGTAGCCTAGTGGTAGCAGGCCACTACTACTACGCTGAGGTCCTGGGTTCGATTCCCGTAGGGGGTTATCAGAGATAATGGTGAAAAAGCCTTTATCTCTGGTTCTATTGGGATTTTTCCATTTTCTGGAAATTTCCCAGTACCTCAAAGTTTGGTAATGTGCCCGGAGATGTCAACAGGCTCGCCACCTGTTACATGGGCCAAAACGTAACCGGCGAATAGTGGGTGTTTGGATGTATGCTTGAATGCATGCATTTACCTCTGCCTACCCCTTCGGGGATTACAGGCGTGAAGTTACGTTAATGACATAATCTTAGAATCCCTACTATACATTTCCATATTTTACATCAAAAAAGGGTGGATGGTAGCGTAAGTAGGTATATAAGAATGCATGCATTTATCTCTGCTACCCCTCCTTTGAATACAGGCGTGAACTTACGTTAAGTTTGTATAAAATGTAGTATTTTTTAATGATGCAGCGCTATGTGATATAATTTATAATGCTATGAAAACTCATGAGCTTAAATAAAGACGCAAAATCATAAATCATTGCGCAGCTACGTCGGCCATATCCTATACATACCTAAATTGGTAGGTACCTACATATTTTACACCACCCTAAATTAAACTTCCTGTACAGTCAACGATAAATAATGTAATACCCGAACGGATAGGCAGTGGTAAATGCATGCATTCAAGCATATATGCCAACACCCAGTATTGGCCGGTTACGTTTTGGTCCATATGAAGTGGCGAGCCTGTCGACATCTTTAGACGCACATTACCAAACTTCGAGGTACTGGGAAACTTCCAGAAAATGTAAAAATCCCAATAGAATCAGAGATAAAGGATTTTGCACCGTTATTTCTGATAGTCCCCGAGCCGGGAATCGAACGTAGGACCCCAACGTAGTAGTACCTGCTACCACTAGGCTACTGAGGCAGTTGAATACTTCCTGTACAGTCAACAATAAATTGGCCATGCCAATATAGGTTCTATTACCGTTAAATTCAGTACTATATTAGACAAATTGCCTTGTCGATGTCTAGGACTCAATTGAGTGCGTAATTAACCACAATACAAATGGGATTAGAGTGGATAATGGAATTAATCCATATAAAGTTAATTGAGTTAGTAGTAAATTTAATATAAGGCGATTAAGACCCGCCAGGAAGAATTAATTTTAAGGCTTATTTACATGCGAACGTAACTTCACGCCTGTAATCCTCGAAGGGGTAGGCAGAGGTAGGCGCATGCATTCAAGCATACATGCAAACACCCACGCCATTTTTCTTTAAAAATAAAACACCCACGATTCACCGGTCACGTTTTGGCCCATGTAACAGGTGGCGAGCCTGTGGACATCTCCGGGCAAATTACCAAACTCCGAGGTACTGTGAAACTAGAAAGAGATTCCCGGGACTGATAGTCTCAGACCCGGGAATCAAACGTAGGACCCCAGTGCAGTGGCCTGTTACCACTAGGTTACTCAGGCAGTACCTTACTGCCTTATAGAGCAACACAGGCCACCGGCCGACCGGAGCCGCCAAGAACTTGCTCTGCCCGCAACTTCGGCCGCGTGAGAATTTATGATTGTTCAGTATCTACCCGGACGAAGTCGTAGGCGCAGCTAGTATAAAATAATAATATATCTGCCAGTGAAAGTCCCGTCAAAATCGGTCCAGCCGTTCCCGAGATTAGCGGGAACAAACAGACAGACAGACAGATAAAGATTGTTAAAAAAATATTTTGGTATATGTACCGTGTATACATACATACATATGAATTATGCAAAAAGCGGATATTTTTATATTACAAACAGACACTCCAATTTTATTTATTTGTATAGATATGCAGGTCCGTTTATTTAAGCCGGAGCCTCGGTCCCTGATTTCATATTTTAGACGTTGCGGAAACCATCAAAATGATATGCTCGTAAAATTTTATCAACATAATATTACACTTTATTTCCGTAGATTTGTATCTTAATGCCTCGAATTCCATGATTTCATTTAATTACACAAACTAGCTGTGCCCGCGACTTCGTCCGCGTGAGATTTTATGATTGTTCAGTTTCTAAGTCACTCCTTATTACACAAGCTACCTGCCAGTGAAAGTCCCGTCAATATCGGTCCAGCCGTTCTTGAGATTAGCGGGGACAAACAGACAGACAGATAGACAGACAGACAGACAGCCAAAAATTATAAAAAATGTTGTTTTGTATCGTGTATACATACATGTGCATTTAGTAATAAGCGGTTATTTTTATATTACAAACAGACACTCCAATTTTATGTATTTGTTAGTTGTTATTTTATAGACTATGACACACTATTATGGTACATATATTTTTTTATATATGCAAACAAGTAACAGTTCACATTGATGTTAATTGATTATTGTTAAATCAATTGATGACTGCAGCCTATAGACACCCACACAATGACCAGAGGTCATAATGCAGATGCGTTGTCACTCCTGAGACCTAAGGTGTTATGCCTCTGTGCCGGAAATTAAAGTCAAGGTGCAGGTTTCGTAGGGAGAGAAGCTGCGTGTCGTCGATGGTAGTAATAGACAATTTTTGTAGTGTGTATGTGTGTCACACGTAGGTATTACCCCCTGAAAAAATGACAGACTGTTTTGCATCGGTAATAAATGCTATGGCTAATCCCCTCCGATCCGTCGCGGCCCGGTGGTCCGTGTTGCTCGTTGGTTTTGACTAATACTGGACTATCAGTGCTTGCGTAGGCAGTGTGCAGCACAGAGGGCCTAGTGCGAGATTTCCGATCGCGATTTTCGATCGCGATCGCGTAGGAGTAAATAAAATCTCGCACTAGGCACTCAGATAACGCTCTGCGAAGTCGAAACTAGTCGATTGTCACTTTCACAGGCTCGATGTGCAATAATTTCTTGATGAGCGCTGCATGAACAGTTACTTCATTATTATTTGCTCTACAATTTTTATTTGATTACAAACTATTTTGCATCAAAGCAAGAACTTAATAATTTCATTTTATTTTACAGGTTATGACAAAACAAGTTAAGGGGAACTAGAACTTTATGTCCACTATCTAGAACAATCTAAATGATAGAACGCCTTCGGCCATATGGTTTGCCAATTTGATAAGATTATAAGTATTTTACATGGTGGCAAGCATTATTATTGTAATAATATGGAAATTAGTCGTCTGGACAGGAAATATATGTCATCGACGGTTGTGTTGAAGTAATTTATTAAACACAGTTCGTGTTTTTTTTTTTTTATGTAATTAAGTGGCAAACAAGCTTGCAGTTCACATTCATGTTAAGTGAAGACTGCAGCCTATAGACACCCACACAATGACCAGAGGTCAAAATGCAGATGCGCTGCCACTCCTGAGGCATTAGGTGTTATGCCTCTGTGCCGGAAATTACAGGGCCGTACATTATGTGGCCGTGTTATATGGAAAACTATATTTCATGCGAAAGTAGTCTGAAAATAAGCAGATGTTTATAAATTTTAAAGTAACGTACCCTTAGTTTAAATTGGAGGTATTGTCGTCTCATCTATTGTTACCCTGCCTTTAGGTATACGTTCGGAAATTGGAGTAACAATAATTTTAATTGTGATGCAATCTGGAGCAGAAACCGAGTCTGGATCTTCTTTGGATCGTATTGTTACCCTCTTTCTCAGTTCCCATTGTTATTGTTTGAGGAAGTGTGCAAAATTCTTGGGACAATGTGGATGCGCCCTAACGGTTCAAAAGGTCACTGCAGCTGGTTACCAGAACTTTATTTTAAAAAACGGAACGTCGATATTAGGATGTCAACAATGTTTGGTTTTCGATCTAGTTTTTTTTCTTCGCGGTAACGGCTCCAAATGTAAATGCCGTGATTTATTTTTGACAACAATTGCTGTCTTGCGCCATGGGAAATTTACGACGCAATATTTAGGGGCGGATACCATATTGGATTCTACAAGGTGATGTTATTATTAACAAGATTCTTATTCATTTGAATTATGTTTTTAGAGCGTAGTGGATAGTCGTCTATTCACTATGTAAGGTAAGTAAAATACGTTCAATAAATCCACTCACACCAATGAATTAAAAAAAAATAAAAATCTAGATAACAATATACCTATGATTTGATAATAATATGTTCTTACTGCGAGGTACACTCATTGAAATAAAACTATTTTTCGAATTTATCTCGCGTATATTAAACTAAAATGTTTTTTAAAGTCAACCCGACGTTTCGGTCGCTTTTCAGCTTCCGTGGTCTCGGGCAGACTGAGGCGACATTTATCTGACAGCAGCTTGAAAAATTATAATAAAATGCAGCTACCTCCACCGATTTCGTAAACGCCTTGCGTAGCATTCAGGATTAACGCAAATTTGACATATGGTATCTTGAAGTCTTGATCACCACCTACATCATGTTTTTTTTGAAGTGTATACTCTTTTAACCGCGCCATGCGCTTTTTGTAATGCGCAGAAAATCTGAAACTCGCGTCAGGACACGTGATACTGATCGGAAATGCGTAAGACGGACGTGTGACCAGAATTGCGTCTGCCTGCTTTGGGGACCCAATGACAGTGGTGGTGTTGGCGGTGGTGGAGGTGATGGTGGTGGTCAAAAATGTACAGCTTTAATATTCAAGTTTTCACATCTCCCGGAGTATAACCCTTTGTTTTTTTTAGAAAGGACTTGTGTAGGTAGCAGGCAGCAGGTTTCGAGAAGGTATTTGTCTACTTTACCAGGCATTCGGCGAGCGCAGAGGGCTCTGAGCCTAAAAGCCTATGGTATGCTTCTATATCTATTTTTGCTGTACATTTCCATTTTATTTATTTCTTTATACTTTAATGAATGCATAGAAATTATACATAAGGCGGACTTAACGCCACTAGGCGTTTTCTACCAGTCAACCTTTGGGTAGTGAAGGCACCACCGCATTACCCAATACACTTGCCGCTAAATGGTAGTGTTCAGCACTATCGTGTCCCGGTCAGGTGGTAATGTACGGCTCTGTAATATCCGGCACAGAGGAGCAACACCTTAGGCCTCAGGAGTGGTAACGCATCTGCATTTTGACCTTGGTCTTTGTGTGGGGTGTCTATAGGCTGCAGTCATCACTTGACATCAATATGAACTGCATCTCTACCTACCCTTAAGGGGACTTAGACAGGTATGAAGTTACGTGATCTTAATTATTTACTTTAATTGCATTGAACGTTTATCTAATCTAAACTTCTAAACTAATATTATAAAGAGGTAATATTTTTTTGTTTGTTTGTTTTGAATAGGCTCAATAACTACTGGACCGATTTTAAAAATTCTTTCACTATTCGAAAGCTACATTATCCACGGGTAACATAGGTTATATTTTATTTTGGAAAAAATAGGGTTCCGTAAGATATTTGGGTTTTTCAGAAACAAGGTGTAGATAATCAACCAGAAAAGCTACTTATTTTGCGTACGCTGCCTAAACTATAAAAGATATTGAGGAAAACTTTAGGCTATATCTATGTATAATCATCACGCTAAGACGAATAGGAGAGGGTAGGCAACATTGCACCGCGCGAAGCCGGGGCGGGCCGCTAGTTCATAATAAACTTGATTAAGAAACAGGGCACGTAGCGATGATATTAAATTACTACATTTGTTTTTCTCGCAATAAAATGTTATGGATCTTAGCAACAGGATAATAACTGGAGATTATACCGACTTAATAATATAGCCGTAAAAAATTTATTAGCACTCATCCCGTGATACATAAACCGTAATGGGAATAAGATGGGTTATTGTTGTACATGCAATTTTTTTTCGAAGGTGTTCCGTTTTCGAATTTGAGACGTTACGATTAACTCCCCTCCGATAGCCGATATTTCATTGTTAACGAAACATGGCTGTATATTCTCGTTCCTTAGTCATTTTAAATGTGCAAAAAAAAAAACTTCGAGTCTATTGTCGACTTTAAATTCGAAGTTTTGAAAAGGGAACGCGGAACGTGTTTGAAAGTGGTTCTAGCGTGATTTTTCAAAACTGTTTTTTTAGTGCTAGAAAAGGGTTGGAGCCAGTTTAACATGTTTTAGAAGAAAATGTATTTATACCTATGTATTTCAATTTTTTCGTGATGTCACAAATACTGAACTACGAATATTGGTGAAAGATTTAATTGATTTATTTAAAAATTCACGGAACGATCAATGTCCACTGCCTGTTTATAGTGTATTATTTATAAAAGTCAATAGATTCGGTTGCACCAAAATATTTGTGAAAGTTAAAGATATTGTAACATTTCACATCCTTCTCTAACTTTCACAAATTGTTTTCAAGTTAGAAAAGGATGTAAAATTTTACATTTTTTTTTTTTTATGTAATGGAAGTGGTAAACAAGCATGCAGTTCACATTGATGTTAAGTGATGACTGCAGCCTATAGACACCCACACAAAGACCAAGGTCAAAATGCAGATGCGTTACCACTCCTGAGGCCTAAGGTCTTATGCCTCTGTGCCGGAAATTACAGGGCCGTACATTACCACCTGACCGGAACACGATAGTGCTGAACACTATCATTTAGCGGCAAGTATATTAGGTAATGCGGTGGTGCCTACGCCTGCGAGCTCCGTCACTGGAGCTCTACCACCAGTAAAATGTTTTATGTGTATCCAACAAAAATCCGCCACGTTAACAAATTAGTTCATAACTGCCATTACCGCGGTCCTGGGAACCCGATCCCCTAATCCTTGAAACCCGGAGGTCAGGAGGCCAAGCAGGGTGATTTATATTGACAGCCCAAACACCTGGGGCATCCAGTGGTATGGATTACGTCGGTGACCGAATGATTCGTTTGTGTAAATAAAATATTTTATCTTTATCTACATTTTACTGACATAAACTGCTGTCTACTGACTAGAACTGGTTGATTAGAAAAGTAAAAAAGTGCGAGTTGGGCTCGCAAAGTAATATTTTTTACAATTTTGAAAACTTTCGAAAATATCACAAACTGTTGAGAATATCTCGTTCAAACTTAATTTCGTTGAAAGTTTTCATTAAAGAATACAGCACGTACCTATTTATTTTAAAAAGATTTTTCATTTACTTATTTTAAAAGTAAGAGTAGGAGAGCCATATATTTGAACATTTGAAAGTGTGTATCTGGGAGTTTTGGCGGGAACCTTGAAAGAGGCGTATGGAGCTCATATTTTATTTCATTTTCTTGGTGTATTTTTAAGTTATATTGAATAAAGTTGGTGGCATTTTGTTTGATATAAGTTTATTACAGTGCCCGTGTATAGTGAAATAGAATAACAGCGCGAAAACACGACCTTTCAGGTTGCCTCCAAAACTTAATTGTAAATGTTCTGGTAAAGTAGCCATCGCTTTACTCGAATAACTTGATTGTAACTCACTTGACTGACATATTATACTTGATAACTTATATACTTAATACTTACATATAATACTTGATGACTATATTATACTAACTTTTACGCTGCTTAAATAAATACGGAATATCGTTTTACTTGACACTGGCAATATGCGTAATAGCGATTCCATAACAACAAAAAAAAAAAAAAAGTGTATCTTTCAAGGGATTGACTTTAAGAAAAAATGATTTGAGAGAAACACTGAAATGAACAAGGAAAACCTGAATCTGATGTCTACAAACCCACATGTACCTACAGGTTTGATGAAAGAAAGTTTTTTTTTTAGTTTCAGTTCCATTATTTGTTAGTACCATTTTTTTTTTCCATATTTATTCTTATCTAAAACTAAGCCCCGTGACTTAATTGTGACCTTGACAAGGACACATACGATCTATTTTTTTAAATATTTCCTTCCCCTTCTTTAAACAAACCCTCGCCTTTATATAAAGTCAAATAAAGAAATAAAAATCTAAATTGAAATCTAAGTTACACCCATACTTTTTGTTACGTGGAAAAAAAAAACGATAGAAAAAATCGATACACATCCGATTTTCTTATTTGAGTTCGTTGTCACCCCTTGTTTGCGCACTTTGTTACAAAATTTTGTGTTTAAAAAGAGACATGTTTTTTGAGTTGCAAAGGATTGCATGCAAGCAGGAATATGGTGATCGTGAGAATTAAAAAATATATATTTTTTATAATATTTAAATGTATGATGGCAATTATGCATAGAGCAACACCGGAGGGGAGTAGGCATATGCAGGCTTTCTCCTCTGTCAAAGTTCAAGCCCAAATGGGCCTATACCTGTCGCCTAGATGTTTAAATGTGTGCGTGAAATTGATTTTGTATTTTGTTAAAGTCAAGGTGTGAGTTTCGTAGTAATAGACAATTTTTGTAGTGTGCGTGTGTATCACACGCATTTCCCCCCGAAAAAAATGACAGACTGTTTTGCATCGGTAATAAACGCTATGGCTATTCCCCTCCAGTCCGCCGCGGCCGTTGGCCCGTGTTGCTCTATGCAATTATGCATATCATGTATAATAGCTGCAAACTTTGTAAAAAAAAATATTATTTTCAGTTTGCAAACTAGACCATTACACATTAACCGCCCAAGACCATTAACTTTCATACACTCGTATCGTAGGTACAGTACCTGCCAAGAACTATTGCACATCGAGCATTGGAAAGAGACAATCGGCTAGTTTCGACTTCGTAGAGCGTTATCACTGTTGCACGTTGTCTGCGTGCTAACTGATAATGCTGTATTGGTCAAAAGATCAAAATGGTCGACAAACGTCACATAAGTTAATGTGCAAAAGAGATAACGCTCTACAGAGCCGAAAATAACCGAAGTCTCTTGCCTACGGTCGATGGGAAATATATATTTCTGGGTTTAACAGCAAGTGTTCAAAATAATTTTATTACGTCTGTTAATTATAATAATTATATATTTGTGTCTCTGTTTCATTAAAACTCATCTTCCCCTAGTCATTACATAATTAGATGCGCGCTTCTTATTTAAAACTCAAAACAAATAAATTACAATAACAATGAGTGTTCACGAGACATTTTATGCTTTGGTTATCGTCATGAGGAAGTATTAAAAGATTAATTTTATAATCCTTCGAAAATATTTATTCAATTATGACCTTTAACACATCGTGTTATTATCCAAATTGCTTTAAACGCGTGCGTACCACAAATCTGCATTTTGTGGGTTGTACCAAAGACAACATTTTAGGGTGCCGTACCTCGAAAGGAAAATAAGGAGCCCTTGATCACTTTGTTGTCCGTCCGTCCGTCTATCTGTCAAGACCCTTTTTCTCAGTAACGCATCTAGGTGTTAAGCTGAAAGGAGATGTTGCGAACTCGGCCCTGGTTCGTACACGTCCTCAAAAAATGGGTAAATTAAAGAAGAATCTAAAAAAAATACAATTAATTTATTCAAGAATATATTTTAGAGTTACAACCACATTTAATTCAAACAATTTTATCATTTTCAACTATGTTAAACATGGCAGCGATACAGCCGACACTTGGGATCAATCGATTTTGATAGTATTTAGAAAATATTACTATTTTCTCCAAGTTCTATAATCAAAATACAATTTAAAAAATGAAAATGTCAAAATGACATCGCCCGCCATATTCGCCATGTTAGTTTTGAGTTGCAATTCTAACTTCAAATTATGTTTTGTAACTGCAAACAAAGCTAAATAAGTGAAAATATGCAGTAAAAAATGTTTTTATATCGATTTTGCCTGTTAATGATATTGTGTACAATACATGGCCGGAGGTCCATACATTTTTGCAACATCTCCTTTACATCAAATACTCAGGTGTCCCTTAGAGCTACGAAAAAATCAAGCGAACGCAATCAAACCAACGCAATCAAAAGATACAGCCGTTTATGCCGAAAATTTCCGTAAAGTTTCGAAACTTGCTAGGGAATCAAAACCTACCTACTTCCCGTGTAACTGAGAACCTTGAAATTTAGTACGACGCAACATATTATAGCACAGAACAAAAAAAAAAGGAAAATCGCGAATACCGTAATTTTTTAGTTACATCATATAATATTTTTCTTATATACCTATCTAGTACTGTCTACAGGTTTGTACGGAATCCTCGCGCTAGACTTAGACCGACTCGCACTTGGGTGGTTTTTTTTTCCGAATTCTGACTTTTAACTTGGCTGAACAGCAAGGGCTGCACAATTATGAGTAAGTATTAAAAAAATCTTATATTGTCTGTTTCAACTGTTTCAAAGGGGTACGATATTGAAAGAGCCCTTGAGTTTAATCACTGTCTTTTCTTATTTTATGTATCTTCACGCCAGGTCCCTAACGGGGTAGGCAGAGAGTGTAGAGCGCCAGACATCCCGGTTCTGACAAACCTCTCGTGCCTCGTCTACCTTCATCTTTCTTTGAATTGCTAAATTCAAAATAAGAAAAAAATCTTTGTCTATATATATAAAAATGCAACCCGTTTTCCTTGGTCACGGCATCACGCGTGAATGGCTGGACCGATTTCACAAATTCTTTTTTTTTGTATTTCTTATTGTTAGGAGAAGGTTCTTAAGGAAAAAATATTAAGAAAATCTCTCAGAAATATTGAAAAATATACATTTAATTTTGCATATTTGCAAAAACGCGCGTAACGAATGTCAATGTCATTCACAGCCATAGACTATATTGAAAGAGCATCGTTTGTTCGGAAACGTGATTACTTAATTATATTCGAGCATCATTTGTTCACATAACCTATTTAGTAATCTGTGGTAGTACATTAACTTTTTTAAAAAATCTGTGGTAATCTGTGATAGTGATGTGCCAACTCGGAAAAAATATTACTCGATTTAACTCGAGTGAAATCCAATCATTTATTTAAGTATTATAATAATATTTACTATCAATTAAACTATTTTTATAATCAGTAATCACATTTTTTTTATTACTGAATGTGACTGACTAACGGACTGATAAATTGACTGAAAACTCTGACTTTTACGTTGCATATAATACGAATACGAAATATCGTTTTACTTGACACTGGCAATATGAATAACACGCGATGCCATAAAATTAAAAAAAATTTGTATATATTTACGAAAAACCAATTGGGGGCGATGTTAAAAAAGTATTAGAACACTTTTCCATTATTTTTAAATTTTCTGTCTGTTTGTCCCTTTGTCCAGGCTAATCTCCGAAGATACTGGACGGATTCGAATGAAACTTTTTGTGGTGTATAGATACTAACCCTGGCCAACATTTAGGCTACTTTTTACTGCGGGAAAATCACTCATTTCCACGGGAATCTCTACATTTAATTTCATTTTCCTATACAAATAGTCCGTATCTATCAAACCTTTTACACATTATTTCATTGTGAGGCAATACGAAGTTTGTCGGGTCAGCTAGTTTATTATAAATACAATCAATAAATTATATGAGAGAAACGCAAAACTACGATGACGACAGTTGAACTTTTAAAAAGCAGTTTTAAAATGTGGGGCTGTAGTATTCTTAGGGAGTTTCGTCGCCCGAACAATGGCGGTGAAATCAGGCCAATATCTAGGGCGGATAATAAATACAAAGATGCGTGATAGACACAAGCGTCCTGTTATAAAACTACCGTCACTGCGACCTCGAATACGCATGCCAAGCATGGCGATTATGACAGATTCTTCCCTAATGACACACGGCATTGTTATGGGCATCCTTGGCAGAGAATATGTAATAATACTATGCATAGAATGGACACTTCGACGTCCCGCCCGATTTCCCCGCCTCACCCAACCTCCTCCCTTCTTATGGGAGACGTTTGGTATTCTCTACGTGCTACGCACACAGGTGCACGTGTAAATACACGTCACTAATTGATGTCTGTGTAATAGAGGCCAAATTAAGCGTTTGTATGGAATTTTGGGGCGGAGAGTCCGCGGTGTGTCTTTGGGGAAGGATTTTGTCCAGCCGTGGGCATCAGTCGGCTGAGGTGCTAATGTAACTACTAATGTTCCATTCGACATGTTCTATTGAATATAGACACATCAACGTATAGTTTCAATGATTAAATAGTCTTTGTAAAAGCTTCACTGCAAAAGACCTTTGCCTATGTTCGCTATGCACGCAATATAAAAAAAAAAAATAGAACCAAATGAAGTCAAATGCAGTAGACTGTAAAAGCAGTGTTCACATGCGATAAAAAGTTAAAAAGGAGGTAAGGAATCATGCAAAAAATCCGCGCATGGTCCACTGAATAGCAAGGGCGCCTTATTATAATTTATTTACTTCCTCGTCTCTCTCTAGTTCGTGTTGTAGTTATACGTTTGTCTCTGTCTATAAGTAATTAAAGGCATAACTGACCCTCGAAGGTAGCTGATATACTTTAAGCACGTGAGAAGTGGTTGTTATGATCCTTTGTTTTATTGTGGTCTCGTTACCAGAGTGTATAAGGGTCCTCATAGAGGTTTTTTTATTCGGCATCACATTGACTTTTAATAAAGGTCGGGCGATTTTCTCGGAAAGTAAGCTTAGAAAATAAATTACTATTTTTAAATTGGTTAACTATTTTGTAGTGTTATATATTGTTTAGATTTAAAAAATACTGGTTTAAAGGAACTTGGGTGCTGATTAATAATTCTAATTTTATTGTAAAAGCTGATGTAATTTTGATCCAATTTTTTTTCTTCCATGTAATGACAGTGGCATACAAGTATGCAGTCCACATTAATGGCATGTGAATAATGAAACTTAAAGATATAATATTATTGGCAACCCTTGATACGTCCCACAGCTGGGCCCAAGTCTCTCCCCGTCATAGGTGGAGGATTAGAGCTTTTTTTTTTTTAAATTGTAGTAACCTTAGGAATCATTTATACAGTATATTTGTAATAGTATCCACTTTTTAAAATGGAATTCCAGTGGAATGATTTGTGCCAATATTAATACTGGGTGCCACCCTCGTCAATCCTGCGCAAACACGCTAAGCCCTAAGTCAATATTGTACTGAGAAATTCAGTTTGCATACTCTAAACAGGATTCGATTCATATTCGGGTTGAAGGCTTCGCACGAAGAAAAAAAAAACGCCATGAGGTCATGTTTTTTAGTCCAGCGAATGTAGAGTTGTAGAGTCGTTAGTAATTTAGTAAAAATAATTTAAACAATATTTCCATCGAATAATACTACCGATAGTAGATTCAAGTCATGTACTAAATATATATACGTACATTAGGAATAGTATCTATAGTATATAATATATGTCGTGTATATCCAATTTTAACCCTTCAAAGAACGTAAAGCCGCCGGTGGATAGGCACATTTGAAAATCGTTTGTCATATTGTTCTCGAGGCTTGGGTTAAAAATGAAATTCAAGGAAAACGATTTGCTCCAATATTAACCCTTGGTCATCTTTCTGGACCAGCACAGGTAGAGTTGTAGAGTCGTTAGTATTTAATTAAAAATAATTTATTCAAAGAGATCGCGAAACGGCTGGTCGACACTTCCCGTGACCAGAGGGCTGGCCAATTTTTAGGTCAAAGAATCAGCATTGCCATCCAACGAGGTAATGCCAGCCTTCTGGGTACCATAACACAGGAAGGCAGTGATGCGGAATTTTAAGATGCATGTTGTTTTTAGTTTAGTTTTAACTTTTTATTATGTAAATATTGTTAGGTTTTAAATATATTTGAAATGTATTAACATTTATACATATATCCAATATTTCCATCGAATAATACTACCGATAGTAGATTCTAGTCATGTACTAAACGGACGCTCATTAAATATTTGATAGCTATCTTAAGTATAGAGATGCCTGGACAAATGCTTGATCCAGCTCCACAAGACTTAAGATAATGATTTTATTAAAATTAATCTACATTTTTTTTTTATGTCATGGAACTGGTAAACAATCATGCAGTTCACATTGATGTTAAGTGATGACTGCAGCATATAGACACCCACACAAAGACCAAGGTCAAAATGCAGATGCGTTACCACTCCTGAGACCTAAGGTCTTATGCCTCTGTGCCGGAAATTACAGGACCGTACATTACCACCTGACCGGAACACGATAGTGTTGAACACTACCATTTAGCGGCAAGTATATTAGGTAATGCGGTGGTGCCTACGCCCGCGAGCTCCGTCACTGGAGCTCTACCACCAGTAAAACATTTTATTAAACATTGTAATAATTTTGAAATATAATAATTACAGTAAAAAATAATTTCGTAAATCCGTGCACAAACGCCGGAGTAATTGCGTAACATACACACAAAAAACAACATACAGGCGAATTAAAAACGTCCTCCTTTTAGAAGTTGAAAAAAGAAATGTTGTAAGTGAAATTATTTTTCAGTTTGTAAAAGAGAAAATGGAACATTCTGGAGATAGGTATTTGTAAATTCTATTCTAACTCTATTTTCGGGATACTGTTTATTTTATTTTTAAGGTTTAATTCGTCAATCAATGTGTCAATTGTTATTCACTTTTTTCTTGTAATTTGATCTATCACAATAAAATTGTATTCTATAAAATTATATTCTATATCGTACTCCACCGGTAAATAACGGTTGGATGTAACTAAGGGTGAGATACAAGCACTACGACTTTACTTCCAGCAATATGATGAGTTTTAATAGTTATAAGCATGCTTTTCTGAAAGTGAAGTTGTAGTGCGAGATTCACAGACCGCACTACGATTTTACTTTGAGCAAAGTATGCTTAGAACTGTCAGAAATGTATGGGTTTTGACAGTTCGAAGCGTACTTTGCTCGAAAGTAAAGTCGTAGTACGGTCTGTGAATTTCGCCCGTAGTGTGGTCTGTGAAGCTCACCCTTGACTTTGATACCGGATATATCTTTAACCGTTAAAGAGCTCTACAACTCTACATATCAATAAGAGTTAGACCTACCATTTGTCGCTTTAATATTGTCCCTTTTAATACAAATGCACAAGAAACTAGTGATAGTAGATAGTTATCATAATTCACGGACATAAAAAAATACTTAAAAGTAATCTTAGGTTAGTAACCGAACAAATTTGTTTAATGAAGAAAAAGGAGTAATACCTATTTATCTAAAAGCAGATTAAATTAACACAATAATAATTGTACTTACACTTTTAAAAGCATCAACGATTCCAATAATAATAATAATAAATTACAGATTAAATCGTTGCATTTTTAATCAATTGTAATATTTTTGCAGATAATGAAAATTGATGATTCATTTTAGTTTATCTTTCACAGATATTTACAGGTCCTTTATCCTTATTCCGAACAAATATTATAGATGTGAAAGTCACTATTTCAATCAGCTTGTTACGCTTTCACGAATTAACCGCTGAATCGATTGCGATAAAATTTGGTATGGAGATAGTTTCGAACGTGATGGAGAGCACGGTTTACTAGGTAATTTAGGGCAAGCGAAGTCGCTAGCGCTCACTAGTAAATATCTTTTAAATAAAAATCCACGTCACAGTGTTTGCACCAAAACTCTGACACGGCTTGATCAATTTTAATGATTTTTTGTGTAGCAAGAATTGGTACGTCTGAGAATAGGTCGTAAACTAGGTATATTTATACCGCTTCAGCGATTAGTATAAAGTTTGGTGGCACAGCTAGTAAATATGTAAAGATAGCTTTTGACCGCAACTTCTTATCTTATCTTCTTCTTATCTTCTTATCCTCAAAATTCGTGTTTCCGTTGAAATTTAGAGAAATCCTCTAGGGTGAGATTCACGACAGCACTACGACTTAACTTTGATTCGGAGTCGAAATTTCAACGCTTATTTTGTGTCACAGAGTTCTTACTAAGCAAAAAATTAAAGAGTAAAATAAATTAGAGAGTTTATCTCGTCTGTGAAACAACTTCAACGTTCAAAGTCAAACTTTCAACGTTTAGGTATTTCTAAACGTTGAAAGTTTGACATCGTAAATTCGTAGTGCAGTTTGTCAATCTCGCTCAAAGGCTGAGATTCACAGACCGCAAAACCTACCTATTACGTTACTAAATATGCTTGGAACTGTCAGTCCAGAATGAGTTTTGACAATTCTAAGCCTGGGTTGCACCAAGATATTCGTTAAAGATAAAGTTATTGTAACATTTCAAATCCTTCTCTTCAACTTAAAGAAATCTGTTGAAGTTAGAGAAGGATGTGAAATGTTAAAATTGAACTTTAACAAATGTCTTGATGCAATCCAGACTAAGCTTACTTTCAGCAAAGTATGCTTAGTTCTGCCAGTAAAGTAAGATTTTTGACAGTTCTAAGCGTCCTTTGTTGAAAATAAAGCCGTTGTGTGGTCCGTGAATCTCGCACTAAGCCTGGGTTGCACTACATCATTTGTTGAGTTAAAGTAATTGTTACATCCCACATCCTTCTCTAACTTAAGGAAATCGGTTAATGTTAGAGCATGATGTGAAATGTTCCAATAACTTTAACTTTAACAAAAGTCGTGGTGCAACCCTGGCTAAGTGTTTCTCTACACCACCCAAGAAATCTAGATTTCAGATTTCCACAACCCAAGCCTGAGTAAAGATATGATATAAAGTAAGAATTTCAACTTGCCTGTATACCTATCTAAAATTCAAAGTTTGTAGTGCGGTCTGAGAATCTCACCAGAAGTTAGTAATATAAGAGTTTTATGTACCTACTTATTTAAATTAATAGATAAATATAAAATATATAATATAAATATAAAAATAAAATATGTATAAAATATTTACATAATTTTTTTTTAGATAATTTTTATGTTAATAGATGACGCTGGGCCCAAAAACACGTGGTTTCATTCATAAACCTTTTGGTCTTATATCAATTTGAGATGAAAGTTAGCTGTATTAGATACTATTTTATTTATTTACTACAGGTGAGGTGATATAGGGCTTCTAGTGTGATTTGTATAAGTTTATTTACTTACATTAATAATTTAAAATCATAATTGTAATCTACATATTTTAAGTAATTATAAATCTGCATCATTAAGTGTAAATGTTTAATTTTAATTAAGATTTATTGCACTTTTGAATTAAAAACTATTTTTCTGTCATTTTTTTTTAACTGTAATAAATGGATGACGTTTTAAAAAAATAATTAATAAAATATTCTACTTTTCTTTTAATAGACCTTGTTGATATTTTTTATACAATCTCAACATTATTAAAATATAATATCTATTCAAAATATTGTAACCAAAAAAACGTGCAATGTAAAAGCTCCTTAACTTACCGATACGGTGGATCCCGCCAAGAAATAAAAATCCCTATACACTGCACAATGTGTTCCTGTCACTTTCAAAATCCATTGGCCACATTTCACCAGGTTCCGAAAAAAAAAACAAAAATTCAAGTTGCACTGTTCAAAATTCGAACTACACGTTTCGTAGTACGTCAAAAGTTGGAAAAACACTTCATGTCGAGCTACGTGCTTTCCCGCGCAAAGCTAGTATTCGAATAAACTGAACCATGAGCTTACCTGGGGTCGGCGTGACATTTTGCCACATACACCCTTTCTCGTTCGCACTCGTACTTATGCTGTGGGTATAAACGAGAAGGACAATGTATTGAAGGTGGAACGGTCGCGAGATGGGGGTTTTTTTCTTCTACCGGTGTTTTGTTTTCGCGGGTTATCTTCGCAGTAGGAACCATCTGATAGCCATATCTATTTGATAAAGAGTCATCCGATGAATAACTTTAATTTCGCTTCCTCCCTCGATATGTTTTATTACATCGCAAGTGATTTTATCTGATTGGATAATAACAGTAAAGCGAATTGAAATTATTCGTGAAAAAAATAAGATTCGGACAAAAACTTTGGTTGGTTTTCAATCGTGGTCGTTGGAGACCTATTTTTTTGTTTGTTGAAAAAATGTTGTGCTAAAAGGGTTGCTGAAAAAAGCTATTTTTGTTGATATAGGTACCTATGCTTTGAAAATATCATGACACAAATGGACCTGATGTTTTTTTAACTTTTTGTGACTCGTATCCCGGAAAAAAATTAAGAATCACTTTGCTGTCAATTTTTAAATGTATTAGGTACCTATAGCTTTTTCTGAAATACCCCTTGCTTTTATCAATAAAATGTATAATGAGTGATATCATCAGTTTTTAGGGTTCCGTACCTTAAAAGGAAAAAAGGAACCCTTACAGGATCACTCGTGCGTCTGTCTGTCTGTCTGTCCGTCTGTCACAGCCAATTTGCTCCGAAACTACTCGACCGATTGAGTTGAAATTTGATGAATATATGTAAATTGGTGACCCAAAGATGAACACGTCAAGTAAAATAATAAATTTTAAACAGGGGGGCCACTTTCGGTGGGTAAATCAGAAAATAAAAAATAAAAAATCGTAAACTGTGTCGTGTGACATATCAAATGAAAGAAGTTGTTGTCAGCATCTCAGATATATCTTTTTAATAATTTTTCATAAACAAATTTGAAGTAATTTAAGAAAAACGACGAAAATTGACCATCCCCCCCCCCTATCTCCGAAACTACTGAACTTAACATTTTGAAAAAAATGTGGAAAATAGTTCTTTGCCTATAGATTACTGGAAAACCTATAAGAAGTATGTACGGAACCCTCACCACGCGAGTCGAACTCGCACATGTCCGGTTTTTTTATTTTTTATCTCAATGGATCGTAGATTGATCACTTGGAGTAATTTTGCTTACCATAACCAGTGATAAAGCACTTGTCTGTGCCTTAACCATAGAAATATAAATTAATTAGAATTCTGTAGCAAGAACCTATTAAATAAAGTGCAATAACGCATGATGGGTAGTACCCGTTAATTTTACCGACAAACGTTTAAAAACTCTTCATTAAAAAACCAACGTTTCGCAACGATTTCGTTTCACATCTCAACTTTCCACAACTAAAATAGATTATTATACATCTATTCATTTCATAACTCATCACTTCATAAATAATTTCGTTAAAAAAATATTTATTTATTACTTTAGAAGAAAGAAGAAGAAGAAGAAAAACATTTATTGGCGCAGCCGATCAAATACTGCATAGAAAAACAATAGAAAAAAAATTAAACATTTAAAATACAAGTAGGTTGGTACGACAAAAAAAAAACAACATTTATGAAAGCATTGACATTATAACACAAAAAAAAGAAAGAACACTGTTAATATTTAAAAAAAATAGGTACCTTGTAACAGTAGAAAAAAAAAAACAAGATCTCACGGCTGCACCAAATAGTTCCCAGTTCAGCATAATGTCAAGCCGGAGCCTGACGCTGGTTTTCAACTGGAAACTACTCGGTGGGACACGGATATCAGTCCTAAAAGTCTATATCAATATAATAAATACTTACTAGGAATAAACCGATATATAAGTGCAAATAAATGTTACATATTATTATATTATATTTATTATATAAGTAGATAAAACAGGTTAAACTAAACAAAAACGAAAAAAAATTTACACGTACTTGAATACCAACAAATTACATAAAATTTTACATAATATAAAATAAAACGTACAAAAATGTATAAATATATAGGTATATAAATATACTTATACGAGTGCATACAAGTGCGCCGAGATGTCATTTATCTCCATCTCTGTTTGGTAGGTACCTATATCTGTTCATCACACGACCTCCCCCGACTTCATCCGAGCGCTGCCGACGGCGTCGCTCAGCCGCCGTAAACTTTAATGCACATTTAGGTAGATAAGGCGGACTTAATGCCATAAGGCATTCTCTACCAGTCGACCTTGTGGTAGTGGAACCATATTGTCCCCCCCGAAGGTTTCCGCCTTGTCGTGGCGGGGGGGCTCGGTACCCGGTGGTCATCCTCACACCGGCGAAGCCAAGAGGAACCCAGAGAGGGGGCGGCGTTTGGCGTTGCTCAGCCCACGCCAAACGCCGCCAAGCGAGGAGGTGTACAGGTATTTCGTTGGCCCTGCACCCTATCCCCAGCCGCCTAACGGTGGTCCCGCCGTCGGATAGGGACGTGGTGGGGCCGCGAGGGAGCGGTTGAGGGTCGAATTCTTTCGACGCTGCCGCTCCTTTGAGGCCGAACTGTGTGCCTAAACTCCACCACTCGGGCGTCTTGGGACGCCTGGTGTTGTGAGTGATTTGGGCAGGGACGTCCGGGCGTCGGACTAGGGGATGTCCGTCGCCCGAATGGAGAGAGGTCCCTAGGTGGGTGGCGTGCACGTGTTCCGCACGTCACTATTGTCGGTTGGAGCCAATGGGCTCAAACCTCGGAAGGCTCGGAAACGAGCAGCCGCCGGCGGGGTCGCGGATGTGTGCGTAAGCGTTCCCGTGACCCCGCCACTAATGGCGGACGAGTCGGAACACCGCGGGGTTTTAGTGAGTACAAGTCTCACACTACCCGCCGTCTGTTCCCCTTAGACGGCGGGTGCCCAAGAGGGTGTCCCCGCGTCAAAAAAAAAAAAAAATTGGAACCATATTGTGGAGGTGCAATATAGAAAAAAACAAAAAAAAAACCATGGAGAAACAGAAATTATAGGAAAGTAAATAATAAAAAAAAACTTAATGGAAGCTTATAGGCAAATTACATAAAGATATAACATACATATATATATATATATTATATAGTACATACATAAGTATAAAATATACATACAAGTAAGATTGAGAAAAAAATACAATAGTAAGAATATATAAGCAAATATATTAAAACAACCTACATCAATACTTTCAGGTAATGACTACCGAACTTCCGTTTAAATGCCAATTTAGAGGGAGATTTACGAATGTCTAGGGGCAGCATGTTCCAGAGTTTAATTGCAGACATTGCAAAAGAATTCGACATGAAACCAGAGCGGTGTGAAGGAATTGCAAGGGACATATTTTCCGAAGAACGGAGAGAAAAATTATGAGAGACGCTCAGAAAATTAAATTTAGATTTAAGATAACAGGGGGGATCGTTAATAATAGAAAAGAGTAAACAGAGCATCCGTAAGGATTTTCTCTGTTGGATAGGGAGCCATTTGAGCTTAGAACGGTATAGAGAGATGTGGTCAAATTTACGCAAGCCAAAAATTAAACGAATACAGTTATTGAGCAATCGATCCAATTTGTTGAGAAGTTCCTGAGTGATATCTGAAAAACAAACATCCGCATAATCAAGAATGGGCAATATAAGAGCCTGGACGAGGAGAATTTTCGTGCCGGGTGGTAGAAAGCTCTTAAATCTATAAAGGGAGCGCAATGAGGCAGTGACGTTTTGACTTATTTTGTTAATATGGTAATTCCAATTAAATGTAGAGTCAATGTGCAGCCCAAGATCTTTAACATGTTTTATATTATTTCGCATTAACACATGCTTGTGAAATATATTTTATTTAAAGAAAAATGGAAAGAAAAATTTTGACTTCAGGCGAGACTCGAACTCGCGGCCTACTGGGAATCTAGTCCGGCCGCTCTTCCAATTGAGCTACTGAAGTCCTGCCCGATTTGTCAAATCTTTCCTTCACATTTATTGCATTGCTTTATGGTAGCAGCAGCGCCATCTATTACATACTATACAAAAAGGAGGTTCTCAATTCGCCTGTACGTTTTTTATTGTTGTTTTGATTATTTTTTTTTTATGTAATGGAAGTGGCAAACTAGCATGCAGTTCACATTGGTGTTAAGTGATTACTGCAGCCTATAGACACCCACACAATGACCAGAAGTCAAAATGCAGATGCGTTACCACTCCTGAGGCCTAAGGTGTTATGCCTCTCTGCTTTCACTTAACATCAATGTGAACTGCATGCTTGTTTGCCACTTTTATTACATAAACAAAATACGGTTGTATAAGTTGGAAAGGCAGCATTCGCTGCGCTATCTACTTTTGGGGTACCGTTAAATGTTAGAGCTATGTTTGAAAAGTGCTACGCTCAGAAATTTTAATGCATATTCCTGCAGTAACTGCCATTAACGGCAAAGTCTTTGCCCTCATACGTGAGTGAATCTACTGGCTCTAAGCTTGAAAGAGTGAAAAAAAATAAACCGGGTAAAATTTTGTAACCGTTTTCGAAAAATCATTGGAAATCAACTATTACCAAGATTGAATAACTAATACATAAAGTACAACTAAAATGAAGATAATGATAAAAAAAAACTTACTATTAAAATAAAAAAAATCGAGATAAGAAGAAAAAAAAATCTGCTCGTAATATTTATTTCTCGCAATAACACATGCGAGTGAACTTTAGAAAATAAAACAGGATAAATTTTTAATCGGTTAAAAATCCAAAAGGGAAAGCAAATTTGACGCATCGGTGTGGGACTTCGGCAGCTTAGTAGTAAAGCGGCTGGACTGGTTATCCTGAGGTCGCAGGTTCGATTCCTGCCCGAAGTCAAATTTTTCTTTCCGTTTTCTCTTTAATTTCAAAAATTTGTTCGTCAAAATCAAAGTTAGTTAAGTTCACAGTAGTTTTACTAAAGTTATTCACTTCAAAGTGCAGTGACTACTGCTCTTTTCAACTTTAAACTTATGTCTTAAACATATCTATAGTCGTTAAAATCTAATAATATAGACGTCCTCGGATTCCAATAATCACAAACCAATGCCTTTTCTGATTGCTCATAAAAATTTCATTGAGCATTAACAGGATTCTTATAAATCTGAAACCAGGACAGCAATTACGATTAGCGGACACACATCCCGGTAAGTTCTAGTCCAAGATAATTAAACAATTCCCTCCGATTGACTCTCACGGTTGGTAAGATGTTTGTAGAAAACCTTGTTCCATGCAAATATACCTATATCCTGCATCCGTTCTGATTAATTATTTAACTAAAAGAATTAGAAATTAATTACTTTTTTACGGATGACAAGCATAATTTTGACGGCCCGGTTAGTCCAGCGGTGTGAGATGACCGTTTGATTCGAAGGGTCGCGGGTTCGATCCCCGCACCGGGACAAATGTTTGTATGGCCTACAGATATTTGTTTCGGGTCTGGGTGTTTGTGTATGTGTTGTATGTGTACAACGGCACCCACGACACAGGTTTATACCTACTGTGGGGCTGTGAGTGTAAGCGTATTTTTTTTTTTTTTTTTTTTTTTATAATATCGTATGAGTGTTTAAAAACAAATAAAATATCAACCGACTAGAACTCTACCTACTCACCTACTTGCTACCTAGTAGAAGTAAGTTACTGAAAATTGATGCTTTAAAAATTAAAATTAAGTTGGTAGAAGAGGTAAACGGGTTAAATTTGCAGGGACAATGAAAGTGAATTGTTGATTCAAATCCACTAGACTTCTCTTGACGAAGATGATTTTCTTAAACTAGTTACTAACTATTGTTTAAAACGTTTTCGCAAGTTTTCGCGAGCTTCATACATTATAGAAATCATAGTTGCGATTTTTTTCGCGTATACTACTCCCAACTTCTCTTTCTTACCCGACCGCTAAGAAATAGAAGTTGGGAGTAGAATTTGGGAAAAGAAAATTCGCAAGTATGATTTCTACAAGGTAGGTAGGTTGTTGTTGAACAATATTTAACACAGATTATCAGTAAGCCTCATTAAAAACTGCACAATTATGAAAACCTCTGATTTTTTAAAACCAGAGGCATATAAAATGCATTGAGAAACCTTAGGCCTAAGAATCTTTTGGAACTTTGGAGATTATAGAGCTGGACTTTATAACCACTGTTAAGACAGATAATATAAATACTTTCTAAATACAGCAATTTTGTTGTTACACCTGTCGTGAGGACTATAATTAGGAATTCGTATAAACATTTTGTAGCAACATTTGTGAACAAAAGGATCAACCATCGATTCTCAAACTTATGGTAACTTTAAAATTATTTAAACGAAAATCCTGAGGCAGGCAACACACAGAAAAGATAACTTAAATTACTGCCACAGATATTTAAAAAAAAGAAATTCGTCAAGTGTGACTTACAAAATGAAATTGCGAGCGCATTACAAGAGTTAAATATAGGTACGTAAAAAGTTACTTCACGCCTGTTATACGATAACTGTCACGAAGGGCTAGGAGTCAGTGGCGTAGCTATAGTGGGGCGGTGAGGGTGGATGCACCGGGTGCCACTCGTTTGAGGTGACACCCTCTCTTTGAATAAACAAAATTTGAGCTATTTAGACGTAAAAGCGCAACACGAAACTCACTTTCGCATTTGTCATACTAGGGGGCGCCATAAACGGTGGAGAATGGAGAAATAAGATACAAAAAAATGGAGAGTATTTCCTTTTTTTTTGCTGATCCGCCCCGGGTGCCACCCATCTAAGCTACGCCACTGGCTAGGAGGCAAGTATGTATTCAAGCATACAGTGCTCATCAAGCAATATCGGACATCGAGCTTAAGAAAGAGACAATCGGCTAGTTTCGAGTTCGTAGAGCGTTATCTCTGCTGCACACTGCCTACATAAGCACTATACATTTTTATCAAGTTTTGGTCAAAATTGGTTGACAAACAGATTCAGAAAAGTTGTTTGCGAAAGAGATCACGCTCTACACAGCCGAAATATTAATTCCGATTATATCTTGCTGCGTAGGTACTGTACATGGCAAGACCCACGATTTGCCAGTTACGTGTTTCTCCCATTTGGTGCCAGAGTTGGTCAAAGGTACCACCGCATTACCTTATCTACTAGTGATGATGATTAAACTCCAAGGGTGGCTAAAATCCGATAAAACGGAAATCAGAGCACTGACTTCAAAACAGCTGAGACAATTAGTATTGACGACATAAAATGTATATATATATCTTCACGCCAGGTCCCTAACGGGGTAGGCAGAGAGTGTAGAGCGCCAGATATCCCGGTCCTGACAAACCTCTCGTGCCTCGTCTACCTTCATCATTCTCTTCATACATGCACGCCGATTCCTAAGACTTTTGACCCCACCATCGATAGAACTACTGATAGAACTCGACCAATTTGGTCATGGGAGGTCAGTGTTGGTCTTGCTGGGCCTTTGCAACCATCCACATTCGCATTGTATATCTGTTTAGTCATTCGCTCATTCGACATTCTTTCTATATGCCTTTTTTCGTTTTTACTCTGATACCATCATTCACACAAAGCCTCTTTCTTACATCTTAATAACGAACGCGATCGGTGAATGATACACCGCAGATCTTGCGCAATGATCTCATCTCGACCGCGCTTAACTTACTTTCATGCTCTTTCCTGCATACCCAGCTCTCGCTTCCATATAAAACCGTTGGAGTAAGTACAGCATTATGTACGGCTAGTCGAGCACGCTGGCTGAGATGTTTCGATTCTAGCAGCTTACCCAACGCTCCATTCACGCAATTCCCTGCAAGCACTCTTCTTTCTATGTCAGTGGTACCTACCACCCTTGCTAAAAGCACATCCAAGATATACAATTTCATCCACCTGTTCTAAATTTAGAACTTTTATTCCGCTGAGCTAAAATTATAAAATTATAAACATCGGAAAATATGCTTTATTTTCTCATGCTTTTCTAGCAATAAGGACATCCTTTGTATCACATATTTCTTGTCTTTTTTTATTCATGTCCTTTTGGTGTGCAATAAAGAGGATACATTTTTTGAGTTTTAATATCTAAAAGATGTTTTACCTTTTTTATTCTTTTTGTACACATATTGTCACGATCCTTTGTAATGTTCGTCTATATTACGCATAACTTGAAAATATCGTCTACAATGTCCCATCATTATCTTCTATTGATACATCGTCTACTACTACCCTTGCATTTGTTCTTTGTTCATCTCTTTCAAATACTAATATTTAAGTTTTATTCACGTTCAATTGTAAGCCGTTCTCCATACAATCTCTTTCATGACTGTGACTAGTGCTTGTTGCCCAGATGGTGTAGAGCTAACAATTACCGCATCATCGACATAAAACGACACATAAAAAATATAGAATTACTTATGATTAACCGTACAAAGATTTTAAACAAGTTTGAGAACCACATCATCCCAAAGCAGGTGCGTAACATGCACATGAATCGATTTCTTGACATCAAAATATCCTTAGATGTGTCCTAATTTGTATTACTTTAATTGTATGTTGTATTTTATTGTTATAAATGTTCACGCTTTTTTCTTCGGACATAACTTTATCTAAACTATGTATCAATAGAAGATAATGAGGGACATTGTAGACGATATTTTCAAGTTATGCGTAATATAGACGAACATTACAAAGGATCGTGGCAATATTTGTACAAAAAGAATAAAACAGGTAAAACATCTTTTAGATATTAAAACTCAAAAAATGTATCCTCTTTATTGCACACCCAAAAGGATATGAATAAAAAAAGACAAGAAATATGTGATACAAAGGGTGTCCTTATTGCTAGAAAAGCATGAGAAAATAAAGCATATTTTCCGATGTTTATATTTTTATAATTTTAGCTCAGCGGAGTAAAAAGTTTTAAATTTAGTATGAATGGCTTCTACTGTTGTGTTGAGATGATTTTCTAAAGTTGAAAAAAAAATAGAGACGTCAGCAGGAGCAAACAGCTTTTTTTATGATTGGCAACCGCCTTTTTAGCATATCTGCCAGCATCGCGTTTGATTTAGCAAACTTACAGGTTGTTCCGTTTGTAAGTTTATTTGACAGATATTTATGTCAGATGATTTCACGTCATCTGTCATGTTACTATGTGAAAGTAACTTCTAGAACACTTACAGGGACGTACATTAACACCTATATTTAATAATCTTACCGAATCTCTAACTCTACTCTTACCTCTATTAAAAAACTTAAGGTTTCTACCATTTCACAATTCGTAGGGTCCCTTTAGACATCACTTGGCCAATATTATATTCTTGTTGATTTAGATTTGTTCCGTTACCTGACCGGAACAAGATAACGCTCAACTACCATTTCGCAGCAAGTAGGTAGATTAGGTAATATGGTGGTGCAGGCCTACGCTCGCAAGCTCTACTACCAGTAAAATCTCTACCTTGAATTATGATTACTTACCTACATTCAAATCGTATACAAAACAATTTGTTTTTTATGTTCCAAGTAAATCTCGACACGGTAAATGATGAATACAAAAAGCATTTCCAAAATACTTAAAAAATGAATGGCAAGTAATGTCAAGTCAGTAAAGCACAGCGTAGCTAATCGTTCATTCATTCAATTTTAGTGTGACGCAATTGAAGCCAAAATTGAATGCTTTTTGCTAAAAATAGCGTAATAAATTTCGAATTTAAGTGAAAACTGTAAATGGCTACAAAAAATGTATTTGGACGTAGATAGACAGCTTTTAACAGTCGGATACTCATCATATGACATTTCGAGTCTTTAGAAAATAAACTTTATAAGGAAATTGGGTACTAAAAAGACCTAGTTGTTTATTTTTTTTTTTTCTTCATGTTATAAAAGTGGCAAACAGGCATGCAGCTCACATCGATGTTAAGTGACGACTGCAGCTTATAGACACCCACAGAAAAATCAGAGGTCAAAATGCAGATGCGTTACCACTCCTGAGGCCTAAGGTGTTATGCCTCTGTGCGGGGAATTACAGGGCGAATTATACGCGTGGATGAACCTTTACATGTGGTCAAAGATCAAGCACGTTGTTTTAGAAGGTTCACTCTAGACTTGAAAATTTCTAGATTATGTATATTTTTCGGCAACAAAAACGCCGGAAAATGCTCTTTTCCTTATTTTTACGTACAATACATTAAAAAAACATTCGCTTGGAATGTTTCGATAGCAAAATTGCATTTAACGACAGATTAGTGAAAGTAAGACCTAAACTTCTATCGTAGTCCACCAACTATGCGTAAGCGTATAAGCGTACATAAAACTCATACTCGTGAGTTATACACAGAGTTATACCAGTAATTAGGGTGCCAGATAAAAAACTACTTAGAAATAATTAAATTCCATGTTCAACTCGTCGCCATAAAACACAACGGAATTATCAAATGCACTTAAACAATAACCGTCGTTCCGGTGCGCAGGCGCAGGTGACTTAATTAACACGTGGGAAAGCAAGCAATTTACACTACCTGTGTTTGGTTGACACTCTTAATAGTGTGAGGGCGTTATCATTTAATTGGTACGATTGATGGCAACCGAATTTACTGTTTTGATGATTTTTGTGATCATTGAACTAATGAACGTGGAAGAAGCGGTAGAAGCACTGGAGGTGTGTCAGATCCGGGATATCTGGCGCTCCACACTCTCTGCCTGCCCTGTATGGGACTTGGCGAGAAGATACAGCTTGTGGCGAGCTGTTGGTGTGGTGAGTAGCGACACATCCCTCTAACATCATCTCGAGTTCCTCCGAGATAACTGGGCTCCGGCGCCACACAGGGGTACGGCCGGACGGAGCATCAGGTCTCTCACCTCTGGCTTGCCTTCATTGGCCGGTCAGAGTGGGGCGCTACAGGTATGGCATTTAACTATTGATGCAGTCAGAGAGAGGTCCCGCCGAATATAACACACCCGACCGCGCCCGTATCATTTAACCGAGTAGATCATCTGAGAAATCTCATAGATTTTTTTTTAGTGTTAACTTATCAAATAATTTAATTGTAATCATTGCAGCATGTAATCATTAGGGGAGAATAATAATATGCCATAATCGCCACGCTTGGCAGGCGGATTGGCGATCGCAGTGGCGGTAGTTTTACCGCGGGACGCTGCTAACAAACGTATAAAAGTAAACTCATATTCAATAATTGGAAGTTTTAGGCTGGAGCGCCTTCTGCGCTCGCTGATTGGCCGTGAAGTAGACTAGTGCCGTCTCGAGACAAGACGAAAACTCAAGTCCGTCGAAAAAAAATATGGAAACAGTTTGGCCGCCATTGTTCCGTTGACTGACTACGCACTAGCGGAAAAAATCTCCTCCACAAGAGATGGGGTCCTCATGTCCCAACGCCTTCATTTGTATAGTAGAAAAGTGAAACTAAGTAAGTTAGTTCACGGTTGTAGAGTTCCAAGTATTATCTGCCGCTGAATGGTAGTGTTCAGCACTATCGTGTAAGGTTTGGCCCGTAACTATCACAGAAACATAAGACCTCAGTCGAAAGTGACAGAAGTTAGATACCTCCCTACATAATAACAAAATGTACGTGATAGTTTTTATCAAGAAATTATGTTTTATTTCCTATATATATTTTTTTTTATGGCACGGAAGTGGCAAGTAAACATGTAGACATCACATTGATGTTAAGTGATGACTGCAGCCTATAGACACCCACACAAAGACCGAGGTCAAAATGCAGATGCGTTACCACTCCTGAGGCCTAAGGTGTTATGCCTCTGTGCCGGAAATTACAGGGCCGTACATTACCACCTGACCGGAACACGATAGTGCTGAACACTACCATTTAGCGGCAAGTATATTCGGTAATGCGGTGATGTCTACGCCCGCGAGCTCCATCACTAAAGCTCTACCACCAGTAGAGGTATATAGCTAAATTTAAAAAATTAACACAACCAGTCTCAACTCTCTCGTTAACACCATTACTATTGAAATTTATCTACGGATGTAGAAACTGTACACATACTTCGAACCGGTCGCTTGATCACATGGGCACCTTACGCAGTGGTAATAAATGCTATATTTGATTATTATTGGATTGGTTCCCTGTCTGCACATCCTTTATTAACGAGGGTACCATATTGTCCAACAGGTGTAGAGATCTATAACTCGATAAGATTTAACCGAATAATTTAATTTAGATGCCAAATTTCACTCACGCAACCTCCGTGAACGGATATAACGTTTTTTTAGTTATAAATCAGGGCTTAATTAATAGTCACAGGTAATTTAAGCTCTGTTCTAATAAGGAAGAGGCAAATGAGTAAGAATTCATTATATTAATATTGTGTAAAGTTATACCTACTTATGTAGTTGAAGCTCAATGCTCATTAAAATCAGATTTACGGCTCTGTAATTTCCGGCACAGAAGCATAACACTTTAGGCCTCAGAAGTGGTAACGCATCTGCATTTTGACCTCTGGTCTTTGTGTGGCTGTCTATAGGCTGCAGTCATTAGTTAATATCAATGTGATTCGTATGCTTGTTTACCACTTTAATTACATAAAACAAAAACTGTTTCAAACATTCCCGATTGAAATAGTTTCTAAAAAAATATATCATCATCGAGCGAAATCATCATGGTCGATTGACAAAGATTTGTATTGTGCCAACACCATTTCCAAATAAATTGAGATTTAGTGACAAATTTATACGAACTTAACGAAATTACTAGAATACTCGTACAATACAATACACGATCGACCGATAAAAAAAAAACTCTCAACTATCAAATGCTGACGTGGTGTCACATAGACCATACAGTCTATTAAGTGCAATGATTGGGCATTTTAATCGCAATTTTATTCATTTGAAATTACGCTTTATAGTCATTGATCAAAGGTGGAATTTCAAAGAAATCATTTTGGTAAATGTCTCAATTGTGAATTATGGATACTTGATAAAATGTTACGAACAATCAGGGAAATTATCACTCGTACGCGTAAATACTTTATGTGGTGGTAATAAAACTTATATTTGCTTGTTTTTGTTTATGACGAATTGAATGAAATGTCGTTGCATGTTGTGGTGTATCGGTCGTATAAATTTTATTGTATAGCTCTCATAAAATTGGTTCGTCATGAAGCTCTTTGTAATACAGTTATTATATGGATATTGACAATTATCAACAGATTGTGGTTGTATGAACATCATTAATATGTATTTGACGACAAAAACCGTAAACATTTTTTCATGTATCCGAAGCTATACAAATATTAATCTCAAATAAATTAATGTAAATGATTGCCAGATTCGAAGCGCGCATGGCCCAGCGGCTGGTGTAGATCGTAAGCGATCTGCTCGGTTAAGCACTACGGGCGCGGTTGGGTAGTGTGATGGGTGACCGCTAGTAGCAAATTAAATGCGCGTTTCCGTGCTTCGGAGGGCACGTTAAGCCGTCGGTCCCGGTTGCTATCGATAGATAGCAGTCGTTAAACCTTGTCGGAGGCCTTATGGGCGGTTTGAAAACATCCGACAGCGGGTTGGCCACTAACCCACCCACCTCCACCAATCCGCATTGGAGCAGCGTGGTGGAGTAAGCTCCAGGCCTCCCCCCAAAAAGGGGAGAGACTCGTGGCCAGCAGTGGGACGTATAATGGGTTGCCATTATTATATTATTATATTATATATTGCCAGATAAATTTATTTTTTAATTAACCCAACAGGATGACATTATTTTTATATTAAGTAATATAAATAATTAATTAACAATATTGCAGCATGTCTGACTTTATTTCATTTTTTAAAGAAAAATGGAAAGAAAAATTTGACTTCAGGCGAGACTCGAACTCGCAGCATACTGGGAATCTAGTCCAGCCGCTCTTTTTCAATTGGAAGAGCGGCTGGAGTTCGTGTAGGCCGCGAGTAGGCCGCAAGTTCGAGTCTCGCCTGAAGTCAAACTTTTCTTTCCATTTTTCTTTAAAGAATAAAATATATTTCACAAGCATGTGTTAATGCGAAATAATATAAAAACAATGTCTTACTTTAACATAGTAATTTCATTTGAATGTATAATGTAATAATCATTCAAATTCGACTGCCAATACTGATCTAACTAACAAATATACATATACATATTTTTTTTTATGTAATGAAGGTTGTAAACAGGCACATATATGTCAAGTAATGACTGCAACGGCTGCAGCCTATAGACATCTACACAAAACTACATGTCAAACTACAGATGCGTTGCCACCTTGTTATGTCTCTGTGACTTTATTATTATGGGTCCTCAAATTTCCACCTAACCGGTACACGATAGTGCTGAACACTACTATTTGGCGGTAGATAGATAAGGAAATGCTATGGTGCTTACCCTCTCGAGACCCTAGACTGGGACTCTACTAGTAGAATTTATTACATTATTTAATTGATACAATTCGCAAATAAATGTATTATTTTACACTTAATCAACCAAATTTATTTACTTTGTAAGTGTTTCAGTAGGTAAATAAAATAGGTTCAATACGAAATTGAACTGGATATTAGAAGTATGTACCTAAATCCCTTTCAGTTAAGAACTATAAATCTATTCGAATTAAGTTATCATATTAGGCTGTATATCCTCATAAAACAATCAGCAGTTGATGATATCCAATGAATGTTATGGTAATCAAGATTTTACTATTTCAATCAAATTAATGAAGTTCTGCCAACAAATCTATACATAAAGCAACTGCTACGTTTTTTTTTTAAATGGAATCGAGGGTGTTAGTCGTATTTATTTTATAGGTTTACGAGCAATTTCAACAAATTAGATTACCTGCCCACCAACAGATGTCGATTATGATGACGTAGTAACAGTTGTTAGTTATTAAGAGTGAATCACGAAAAATAACATTAAGACTGAGTTGCACCGCGATATTTGTTAAAGTTAAAGTTATTGTAACATTTCACATCCTTCTCTAACTTATAGAAATCTGTTAAAGTTAGAGAAGGTTGTGAAATGTTACAGTAACTGTAACAAATATCTGGGTGCAACCCAGGCTAAGTGTTGCTAATAGATAATTGTCTAAAGAATTCAGTTCACAATGCAAAATGGTAAATAGCGAAAACTGCACAGCCGATAATAATATGAAAAAACCTAGAGCGTTCTATGTATCTTACACCATTTAATTTTGCAAATTGGCAAAAACCTAAAAACGAGATTTTTCCTATTTTTAAAATACACATGGGAGTGAATTTAGAAATTAAAGAAAAAATGAAAAGAGAAATTTGACTACGGGCAGAAGTCGAAAATCGAACATGCGACATCGCAAGTACCAAGGGTACAGCGACATCTTAACGATATTATATAAACTGCAAAGCCTATCCTATCGGTTCTATAGCTATAGTGGTTAGCAATAGATCTCGTTCAACAATACCGAATCTGTTAAATCAAAAAGAGAACACGAAATTCGACGCTTGGATATGAGTTTCGGTAGCTTAGCGGTAAAGCGGCTGGACTGATAATCCTGAGATCGTAGGTACGATACATCTAGGCTAAGAGCCCTCTGCGCTCGCCGATTGCTTGGTGAAGTAGACCAGTGCTGTCTCAAAACGTGCCCCCTACATAAGTCTATTAAAAAAACAAGTTCGATTGTCAAATTTCTCTTTCCATTTTGTCTTAAATTTCAAAACCTTTATTACGTTTTGGGACATCTCTTCTTGCATTTAATCACATACCAATGTAACCCGCTGCGTAACAAGAATACGGTCGAAGAGCGTATCAAACTAACACTTCAAATACTCCCGCGGTGACTATTGACGCCTCAAGCGAAAAAACATTCACAATAACTTTGCACACGTGTCGATTCTGTGCTCATTACACGTCGATTCATTTAACCCTTTTGTCCGGCATTGTTGGGGACAAAAGCGCCCACCCACTGCGCCCAGTGGGCCTCTCCACCCCCGAGCGGACAACGGGTTGGATTTAATGAATGGACGAATTCATTACATGGACATTTTGTATGCATGCCAGTAATTATAAGTTTTGAAATTATAATTGTGCTGATTGAAATTTTTTAACTATATTATGTTTAAATGGTGTTAGGAAGGTTTTATTATTTATTTCTATTCGTATTTTGTTAATAACTATCCGTTACCCGCGACTTCGTTTACGAAGAGCATATCTATTTTATTTTTTTTTCTAATTGTCTTTGGGATTCAGAGCAGCAAGCGACCAGGGGTGTGTCGCACAGATCACTATACTAGTAGGTGCGACCGCCTATCGACATTGCTATTGTCGTTGTCATTGCTGTCATATTTTCATGATTTGTTGCTCCTTTAAAAGCAATAGTGATAATCTGATCGTGTTTCTTGCTTTCGTAGGTGAGAAACAAGCGATAGTGGTAGATTAGATTATTTCGATTATTGTTATTTAGTTAAAGCAAGAATCAACATGAAAATTTGACAGCAATGACAACGACAATAGCAATCTCGATAGGCGGTCGCACCCCAGCTCGCATGCTTCCTACTCTTCAACCTCTTTTGAAGTTATAGGTATAATAACACGTTCGTTTTCTTTAGACTGTGGGTATAGGTACTTCTTTTGGTGCAATTCAAACAGACAAACAGACAAACCGACAAACAGACAGACAAAAAAAAAATGATTCAAAAGTGTTCTAATACTATTTTAACATCGCCCCCAATTAGTTTTTCGTAAATATATACAATATACAGACAAGCGCATTTTACTGTTTTATTATAAGTATAGATTCGCTAATGGTCTACCATCGAGTCTATGCTGATAGATGCTATAGAGTTCCATCACTGGATCACCAGGAGGTCCATTGATGGTACTCTATAGCAGCTCCAAAGCTGCCGCACGGACACAACGACGAATTATTTATTAGGTGTCTGTCTACAAAGTTATATACGTTAATACACGCATCTTTATATATTTTTTATGTAATGTAGGTGGCAAACAAACATGCATTTCACATTAATGTTAGGTGATGACTGCAGCCTATGGACACCCACGTAAAGACTAGAGATCAAAATGCAGATGCATTGCCACCTCTGATTGACCTAAATTATTACATCTCTGTGATACTTATTATTACTTTGCCATATATCACCATCTAACCGCAACACGTTAGTACTAAACACTATTTAGCGGCAGATAGATTAGATAATGCGGTGGTGCCTACATCCTTGAGCGCCTCCAAAGAATTCTACCATCAGTAGAATGCTGCATACGGTTCACATAAGTATGTATGTATGTATCTTCACGCCAGGTCCCTAACGGGGTAGGCAGAGAGTGTAGAGCGCCAGATATCCCGGTTCTGACAAACCTCTCGTGCCTCGTCTACCTTCATCATTCTCTTCATACATGCACGCCGATGCCTAAGACTTTTGACCCCACCATCAGACAGAACTCGACCTATTTGGTCATGGTAGGTCAGTCTTCACATAAGTGGTATGTGATTACCCCTAACGTGCACTGCGTGCTTGTTTTATTAACAAAAGTAATGCATAAAACCAAAATTATATCTTAAGACAAACCACAAGTACTAAAACACCTCAACAGGACGTCGTATATTAATAAGGGTATGCAAGTGATTATTATGAAGTAGCAAAAACAAAGAGCAAGGGAGCAACGAACCGGAACGGCCTTTGCGGTCGCACGCGCATTTTTACCGCGCCTTTGGTGTTTAAGGATGACACATACTGGAATAAAATAAAGGTTTTTATGGGAAAACTTCTGTGAAAATTGTACCCTTAATGGTGGTAGAGCTCGAGGAAGTGTAGGAACTCGAGGGCACAGGCAGAACCGTTCTGCCGCCATAATCACATGATCGGAACACGATCACAATTTAGCGGTAAGTAAACTAAGCCTGGGTTGCACCGAGATATTTGTTAAAGTTAAAGTCATTGTAACATTTCACATCCTTCTCTAACTTAAGAAATCTGTTAAAGTTAGAGAAGGATGTGAAATGTTACAATAACTTTAACTTTAACAAATAGGTATCTCGGTGCAACCCAGGCTAAGTAAAGCAGTGACGGCTATGTCCTCGAGCTGCGTCACTAGAGCTCTACCACTCGTAAAACCACTGGTATATTTTATTTTTATCTATTATAACTAATCAAAAGGCCAGCTAAAAGCCAGCTTTTTTATTTTTATTTAGTTTCTCCCACGCGGAAATGGACGTCCAACAAAAATTAAAGATGTTCAGTGCGCAAACACCTTTATGTGCATATCCGATTAAAGAGTTTTTTAATTAAGATTATCGACCGTTTCGATGTGCCCTCTCATTCTTTATACAAATGTGCGAACGAGAGCGAAGATGAACTTATTAGTACTTCCTTTCATATTTATTGCTGATTAAAAGTTTGCTCTCTACAACAGAAGATAATAAATAACACGGACTTTATAATAATCGTTTTAGTTTTTAGGTTCTGTGCATACTTAATAATGTTGCTTACTCAAAATTAAATACTTAAAATTACTCTAATGTACCTACCTACTAAAATACTAGACGAGACACAGTATTCACAGTTTAATTTGTACAAAACGTACAATTCATATTACCTATATGAAAAAAAAATATGTGTAAGAAACATAAGTTTACTTATATATAATTGGAAAACCTAGACCATAGAGCAACGCGGGCCACCGGTCGCGGCGGACCGGAGCCGCGACCGGTGGCCCGCGTTGCTCTATGACCTAGACAGACAACCAGGTACTCCTCCCCATTCGCTAACATAATGTTTTAGCATTAAGTTTTCAAAAAGTTAGCTAGGTAGGTACCTAGTTAACAAAAAAAGTTAAAGTAGTGAATACATAAAGAAAATAATTTTAGAGAGTTTTGGCGGTAACCTTGAAAGAGGCGTGTGGTGCTCTTATTTTATTTCGTTTTTTGACGTGACAACGTCTTAAATTAGGTTGCGGCTCGGAGTCACTCATGAAAAAGTGTAACGCCCGGTAACGTAACGATGAGTCACCGAACGAGAGAGAGGCCTGCCGGACCGGCGAATGCCTTTCTACCGAGAAAAAGACGTTGTCACGTAAAATCTTCGCCCGTAAAACCGACTTTACAGGCAACCAGTTTTTAGTGTATTTTTGAGTTATAAGTATTAAATAACGTTGATGGCATTTTGTTTGATACAGGTTTAATACAGTGCCCGTGTACGTTCTGGTAAAGTAGCCATCGCTTGCGGTCTGTACTCTGACTGACTGAATGATAATTGACCGACTGACTCTGACTGTTACGCTGCTTATGACGAATACGAAATATCGTTTTACTTGACACTGGCAATATGCGTATCAGTGATGCCATTATAAAAAAAAAACTATACGTATACAAATGACAAAATCACTTTGATGTCGTGTTTGATGAAAGAGTTATAGCGTTCCCACCTAAAATTAATTTATTTTCACAAAATTAGTTACTGAAGTAGAAAGTTGAATCATAACGCTTTTACCAGTGCCCTCCATCAAATTTCAGCCATGCAAGAAATTTCTCTTCAAAATTGGTCCCCACATTTCGCGACCCACAAAAGATATCCCAACATTTTTTATGTCTTACCCACGTTTTTATACAAGGAAGCGAGGAATAAAAAACCATTATCTTATATTTTAGAGAGGGGTGATGCATCTTTGAATTGAAATTTATGCGACAGTTAAATATGGAGCAACTTCTTTTATCTTTTTGTATTTTGATTTTAGAACGCCCTGTCAATAAGCGAAATAATGGCGCACGATTTATTAAAACCTCCATAGATTTAGCTTAACAAAAACGATAGTTGTTAAGTGGTGTATAAATTATTTTATTAGAGCGACAATTTGTGATTGCATACATAATTTAAGTGATAAATACATTTTCAACTCATTATTCTCTTTATTAACGTAAATTATTGTATAAAAGGGAGTTTTGATTCGTAGAGTTCCTTCCATCTATGAACCAAAACTCCCAGAGCGGCCAATCGTCCCGTATTCTGGACAAATTCGAAAAAATATTTCAAAGTATGATATCTATTTAAAAGGTCTGAAAAGTGACGTTATTTAAGAAAAAAGTGGAACATTTACTTTCTCTACTCCACCCCTCTCCCCTCTATATCTTCGAAATTGATAAAAAATTTGGAAAAATGCCAGAAAATGTATAAGAAGTGTATGACATTCATCTGTCTGTGTATGAAATTCTTTTGTAGAAGAATTATTTGTACAGAACGCATGGCCACTTTTTTCACACCTTTAGGTCAAAGCTCGTCTATTGAACAGTTACCAGCAGTTATTTGATCACCTGTCAACTGCCTCGTGCCTAGAAATTATCCGTTGGCAGATGCACTAGCACGAGCTAAATCGACCTTTGCAAATGTCAAATGTTTTACCTATGCGTGTTTGTAACTATTAATGTTAACCGAATGCATTTGTATATTTTTTATGTCCTTTAATAATAGTCGGTTGCTGATAACGTATCCTTTAGGTATGCCGGTTGATTGTACTCATGGTGACCTCTCTTAAAGTTGAGTGTGTAGCTAGCTAGATAGCTTCAGGTTTAGGTGCTAAGAAATGTTCTGGATTAGAAAGATTTAAAAATAAAATAACTGCCTCGGTAGCCTAGTGGTAGCAGGCCACTACTACTACGCTGAGGTCCTGGGTTCGATTCCCGGGTAGGGGGTTATCAGAGATAATGGTGAAAAAGCCTTTATCTCTGGTTCTATTAGGATTTTTCCATTTTCTGGAAATTTCCCAGTACCTCAAAGTTTGGTAATGTGCCCGGAGATGTCAACAGGCTCGCCACCTGTTACATGGGCCAAAACGTAACCGGCGAATCGTGGGTGTTTGCATGTATGCTTGAATGCATGCATTTACCTCTGCCTTCCCCTTCGGGGATTACAGGCGTGAAGTTACGTACGTTTAAAAATAAAAACCGGCCAATTGCGAGGCAGACTCGCGATCTTATCTGCGTGCCATTATCTACAAAAAAAAAGCATCAAAAATCACGTTTGTTAGGTTTAAATATCTTAATTCTCATAAAACATACAGTTCTTTTAGAATGAGATATAGATTACATTAATTTATGAGTAGAATGTTAGTAGTACACCTCTGGTGCTTAGGGTTAGTAATATAGTTACAATAGTGTTACTAATTTATTTTGTTTGACTTGTCATAAGTAAGTAAGTAAGTAAGTAAATATTCTTTATTGTGCACCAGTAATGTTCAATAAAAACAAAAATAGAAAAACAAAGTGAAAGTACAATCAGGCGGTCTTATCGCTAAAAGCGATCTCTTCCAGACAACCTGTCGGTGGAAAGAGAAATGTGAAATTACAGAGGCAGGGTGTACATCAAATTAAGGACAAACATTGTGAATAAATAAATAAATAGATAGGTGCATTTCATAAATATATAAACCTAATTAAAACACAAAACTTAATTATATTGCAATAGGAATGATGATGTTAAGTTAAAGAAGCAGAAGCATAAGCGGTGCTTGTCACCCCAAATAAATTAAATGAATTTCTGATTCTGGTTGTGATATTTATATAAAACAAAGGTAAGTATTATTAATAAGGTTCTGTTAGGACATTGCTTGAATAACTTATATACTACTATAGTCCGGCAATATATGATTTGAATTTGTTTTTAAATATGTTGATACTACTGCACTCCTTTACATCGTTTGGTAATTTATTAAATAACTGAACTCCTTCAAATAGAATAGATTTCTTCGCGTAATTCGTTCTTGGTGTAATTAGTTCCAATTTATGTTTGGCCTTGTCAATCTGGCCTGTAGACCTGGAGTCCGGTAGACATAATCATTGTTAATCAAGTGCGATGCGGACTGCTCGCGCGGTTTTCGTCGGCGAATTCGGTTCGCCGCACCGAATCTGGTCGTGTATGTATGTATGTATGTATCTTCACGCCAGGTCCCTAACGGGGTAGGCAGAGAGTGTAGAGCGCCAGACATCCCGGTTCTGACAAACCTCTCGTGCTTCGTCTACCTTCATCATTCTCTTCATACATGCACGCCGATTCCTAAGACTTTTGACCCCACCATCAGACAGAACTCGACCTATTTGGTCGTGGTAGGTCAGCCTTGGTCTTCCTGGGCCTCTGCAACCATCCACATTCGCATTGTATATCTGTTTAGTCATTCGCTCATTCGACATTCTTTCTATATGCCCGAACCATCGGAGCATGCCTTTTTTCATTTTTACACCGATACTATCATTCACACAAAGTCTCTTTCTTACATCTTCATTACGAACGCGATCGGCGAGTGATACACCGCAGATCTTGCGCAAAGATCTCATCTCGACCGCGTTCAACTTACTTTCATGCTACTTTTATTACTACTATTTAATAAATGGAGATGAATCACCACTCAGGGCCAAACATACTGCCACAATTATGATCATGCCATGTTAATATAAAAGATGGATGATAATCAGATCACAATAATTTTAGTAGAGTTCCAGTTCAGGACCTCGAGGGCGTAGGCACTATCGCATTACCTAATCTATCTGCCGCCAATTCGTAGCGTTCAGCACTATCGAGTTCCGGTTAGATGGTATTACATGACCCCGTTGTAACTACCACAGAGACAAAACAACTAAGGTCTCAGGTGTGGCAACGCATCTGCATTTTCACCTCTGGTCCAGTGTGTCTATAGGCTGCAGCCTTGACTTAACATCAGTGTGAACTGCATGCTTGTTGGCCGCCTTTTATACATCTAGGTATATAAAAAAAAACTTACTAAATGCATATGTATGTATACACGGTACATATACCAAAACAACATTTTTTACAATTTTTGTCTGTTTGTCTATCTGTCCGTCTGTCTGTCTGTTTGTCCCCGATAATCTTGGGAACGGCTGGACTGATTTTGACAGGACTTTCACTGGCAGATAGCTTATGTAATAAGGAGTAACATAAGCTACTTTTATATTAGCTGCGCCCACGACTCAGTCCGGTTAGATACTGAACAATCATACATTCTCACGCGGACGAAGTTGCGGGCAAAGCTAGTAAAAAACAAGATTATCAAATTCAAGCGTAAATGTATCCGAATAAATTACCAGAAATATCGACAGCAATAAAATAAAATAAATAAAATACGCTTACACTCACAGCCCCACAGTAGGTATAAACCTGTGTCGTGGGTGCCGTTGTACACATACAACACATACACAAACACCCAGACCCGAAACAAATATCTGTAGGCCATACAAATATTTGTTCCGGTGCGGGGATCGAACTCGCGACCCTTCGAATCAAACGGTGGTTTCGCACCGCTGGACTAACCGGGTCGTCAAACAATGATTGAATGTTGCCTATTTTCGGCATGGGAATGAATATTCAGGTATTCATCCCCATTCCTTACAGACGTTGCCATGCAGACAGCTGACCTGACATAAATCCACCTAAAATTGGAGCGGTTCCTGATCAGCTGCCAGACAATCATTATTGTGCCGACGGTATTGTTCACGGCTTCCGTGTGCGAAACTAACAATGAGCGCCCTTCTTACATTTTTTCTTCAAACTAGTTCTTTTACATGTAAATCTTGATTTATTCCAGTCAACAATGCTTATGGGAACTTTGAAGGGCGCTCGTCGTATGTTATTTTTAGATAATGACAATAGAATGAAATTAGAAACTTGCGAAATGTTTTGCTCGCGGTTCAGGGGTCAGCTGATGCTCGAATTTTAACTTTGCCAACGCCTGCCTACAGTCAACTTGATGTGTGAGAACCATGTATAAATAGGCAATTGTTGTAGTACTTGAAGCTTTTGTTACAAATTGTATGTTGTTAACTGATTATTTATTTGAATCGTCAACAATTTATGTTCTATGCAAGTCACTTTTTTTATGTAGTTAAGATGACAAACAGGCATGCAGTTTACATTGATGGTAAGTGATGAAGAAGCCTATAGACGTCTACACAAAAACCAGAGGTCAAAATGCAGTTGCCACCCCTGAGACCTAAGTTATGTCTCTGTGATAGTTATTACGGGGTCATACATTACCATCTAACCGGAACACGATAGTGCTGAATACTACCATTTGGCGGCAGATAGAGGTAATGCGGTGGTGCCTACGCTCGCGAGCTCCGTCACCAGAGCTTTACCACCAGTAATACTTTATGATGTCTTAAAGAATGTCATCCATGTTGATTAAATGACTGTAATCATAATCTTCACTAAAAATTTGCATATCAAAGTATTTAAGCTATATTGTTGAATTGAAACTAAGAACCTACCTAGTATTGGTGGATCCAGAGTCTCCATTTAGGAGGGATATATAATAATAATAATAATGGCAACCCATTATACGTCCCACTGCTGGGCACGAGTCTCACCCCTTTTTGGGGGGAGGCCTGGAGCTTACTCCACCACGCTGCTCCAATGCGGATTGGTGGAGGTGGGTGGGTTAGTGGCCAACCCCACGGTCGGATGTTTTCAAACCGCCCATAAGGCCTCCGACAAGGTTTAACGACTGCTATCTATCGATAGCAACCGGGACCGACGGCTTAACGTGCCCTCCGAAGCACGGAAACGCGCATTTAATTTGCCACTAGCGGTCACCCATCACACTACCCGACCGCGCCCGTAGTGCTTAACCGCGCAGATCGCTTACGATCTACACCAGCCGCTGGGCCATGCGCGCTTCAATAGGAGAAATATGCGCAATTTAAAAAAAAAAATCCGCCAATATGGTAGTATGGTAAGTACATAAAATGTTGCCAAGGCGAGTACTTCGTACGTACGTAATGTTTAATGAATTACTTCTCCCTTCTCATGATTTCAAGTTGGTTAATATTTTTATAATTAATGGAAACATTTTTCCTTTTCTATATTTGAAGATATTGAAAAATTTGATAATTATGTTATTTGAGTGTTGGCCCTGTAATTTCCGGCACAGAGGCATAAGACCTTAGGCCTCAGGAGTGGTAACGCATCTGCATTTTGACCTTGGTCTTTGTGTGGGTGTCTATAGGCTGCAGTCATCACTTAACATCAATGTGAACTGCATGCTTGTTTACCACTTCCATAACATAAAAAAAAAAAAAAAAAGTGTGATACCGGATTCCAAAAAGTGCAACACCGAATACCTACCACGCGCCCGTACCTTTTCTTAAAGTGCAATAATATCTATTGAATTGCTGATTTAAATTATTATTTGAATTACTATTGTAACTGATTCACTCTAGGTAATTTGTATAACGACACTTCAAAAGAGTTTGTAAAAAACTAATCTATATCTATACAATAAAACTGTAGAAGTTCAAATTCTGTACATTGAAAATATTGAAAAAATAAATACCAGGCGATGTTACTAGATCGATACCGAACACAAATATGTGATTAGAATTTTTTTTGTCTGTCTGTCTGTTTGTTCAAGCATCACACAAAATCTACAGGTCCGATTACGATGAAATTTGGTATATTTATACTTTAACCTTTGGCGCACAACACTGGGTTTACTTTTTATTCCGGAAAAATGTATGTTTGTCTGTGTGTTTGTGCACGCTAATTTCAGAAATGACTTATCTGATTTTAAGTTTTTACTAATATATTATGGTAAGTTTCACTTAACATTCACTGTTTGTTTCATGTCAATTGGTTCAGAAATAAAAAAGTTACGACAATTTATAGAATCATATCGAATATTTTTGGTGGGGTCAAAAGTCTTAGGAATCGGCGTGCATGTATGAAGAGAATGATGAAGGTAGACGAGGCTCGAGAGGTTTGTCAGAACCGGGATATCTGGCGCTCTACACTCTCTGCCTACCCCGTTAGGGACCTGGCGTGAAGATACATACATATCGAATATTTTTAAACTATTCTGAATCTATCTTTTTTAGGGTTCTGTATCTAAAAGGTAAAAACGGACCCTATTACTCATCCTCCGCTGTCTGCCTGTCTGTCCGTCCATCCGTCTGTCTGTCCCCAGGCTGTATCTCATAAACAGTGATGGCTAGAAAGCTAAAATTTTCACAAATTATGTATTTCTGTTACCGCTATAGCGACAAAATTGAATACTAAAACTAAGAAAATGAAAATATAATAATAGGTTTGGGAAAAAGTCTTTTCGCATTATAGTATGTATGAACTTGTAATAAAATCTCTTTGGCTGTAGTATTTGTATCTGGCTGGTTTTGGTATCTTAAAAAATGCGAAGAAACTTTTGCCCCAACCTATATATAATATTATTACCTTCCAACAAACGAAATTTTAATGGCATTTTTTGTACGGAACCCTTCGGGCACGAGTTCGACTCGCACTTGGCCGGTTTTTTCTCTGTTAGTAACATTAAGCATACCGCATAGCAGCGTCCCGGCATAAAACAATCTCCGCTATGATCACCATTCAGCATGCCAAACGTGGCAATTATGGCGTATTCTTTCCTTATGACGCACAACACTTTTAGGAGCATCTTCGGGAAAGGCTTTTTCCAGCGGAGACGGATGGAAGTCTTTCGGATGTGATTATGATGATGATGATGGCGATGGTGGTGGTGGTGGTGGTGGTGGCGTTAGTGGTGTTGGTGGCATTGGTGGTGTTTGTAGTGGTGGTGGTGGTGGTGGTGGTGGTGGTGGTAGTGGAGTTGGTGTCGTTGGTGGCATAGGTGTTGTTGGTGACTCTGGTGGTGGTGTTGGTGGCGTTGGTGGTGCTGGCGGTGGTTTTACTGGCGGTGGAGGCATTGATGGCGTTGGTGATGTTGGTGGTGTTGTTGGTAGTTTTTTGGGCGTTGGTGGCATTGGTTGTGGTGGTGGTGGCGTTTGTATCAGTGGTGGCATTGGTGGCGTAGGTGTTTGGCGATGGTGTTGATCGCGTTGGTGGCGATTGTAGTGGTGGCGGTGGTGGTGGTGGCATTAGTGGGTAAAAATGCACAACGTTAATATTCAATTTTTCTCTTCTGCCGGCTCTTACGGAGTGCTTATATCATGCATAGATCTATCTTTTATGTTTAAAAATTGACTGAAAATTTACTTAACTACTTATTTTAAAAGTTTATAATAATTTTCTATTAAAAAAAATATTATGCATAGAAATTTAAATGGCATTTTCGAAAATACGGTTTAGCATAGGATGGATGTGCGTTTAAACACATAATTAGCAATTTTTCGCAATCCTAGCAGCCTGTGTGCTTTTATCCCCGATGGTCATACGTCTAAAATCGTGTACAGAGAAGCATTACTGCAAAATAGATTTTTTTAGCTACCCAAAAGTGTTTATGATCCAAAATTAACCAAAATGTATATCCAAAAGCGCTGCCTAATATCTCAAAGCCACTATTCCACGCAAACAAAATTGCGGGCACAGCTAGTTTGAAATAAACCATTTCATTTCATGACCATCTGACCGAAACACGATAGGTACCTTAAATATCATTGTTAAATGTCCAACATTCATCACTGAAACGAAATATAAATAAACATTTATGAAAGTTAAAACGAACGTGTAATCTGTTAAATGGTGTTGCGAATGCCTGTTATAAAATAACAGTATCAAATTATAAATGTATAATACACGGGTCAGTGGTTGAGTCCGGCCGCTGGAAATTTTCGTTGAAATTCAGTGGAAAGCCAACATTTCCACTGAACGAAATTCAGTAAAAATATTTTCAATACAGCACAAATACGAACATTATTCAACACAGTTTTGTTTTAATTTCATAACAGTATTTTCATTAATTGTGTTAACTTGAGTACACCTACGTAGTTATCTATAATGTGTCGATATGTAGTAGTAAATATAGAAACCGACGACATGTTTTCCGGACCGTACCCGTATCTCCACCAATCCGCATTGGAGCAGCGTGGTGGAGTAAGCTCCTGGCCTCTCTCCAAAAAAGGGGAGAGACTCGTGCCCAGCAGTGGGACGCATAATGGGTTGCCATTATTATTATTATTATATTATTATGTGGTACGATTATTAAGGTTCCTGTTAAATAACAGCGTCAGGTACCTCGTATATGAAGTTACCTGAGACACATATTACGTGTAGGTATGTAATAATTTTAGAAATTGTGTTGTCTTTTCATTATTTATTGTTATCTACGTTCTGTGTCTGTTTTATGTGTGTCAAATAATTGTTTTTTCTTTCTATACACATATTCTAGCAGTATTAGCCACTTTACAAAAAAAAAACCAAAGTTGTCCTAAATAACGTCATTACCCCGGCTTAGCACTCGACTTCAAGCCACTAATTGCGATATAACTCGTTTCCAATACACGAAACCAGAAATGAAACATGGAACCCACGGGTTCTCATCCAAATAAATCAACTGGCACCGACCTGTGACCTCCAAAGGGAGGAACCGGTTTCGGTAACGACTGCATCGTGACATTTGTTTTTTTTTTTTTTACGATTTTTTGACATACTGACGGACTATAGACTTGGCGGCAGTAAAATTAGTCACGTGAAGTGTTAAGGGTAATAATTAGTTTTTTATGATTTTAAGTTTGTGTTGGTTTAGGACACATTTGATCTTGAAAATATTATTTTCGAAAGGTCTTCTTTTCTGCGAAATGTGGTGTTGGAGGAAAATGCTCGGTGTGTATTGGACAGAGCATAGGACCAACGAATCCATAATAGGAGAACTCAAAGTACCAATGAGACTGGCCACCATATGCTTGCGAAGAAGCTTTGAGTTCTTTGGTCTTATTGCGAGAAAGAAAGGTGATAATCTGGAAAAGACTTTGCTGACGGGTAAAGTAGAGGGGAAAAGACCCAGAAGCAGAAGCCCATTACGCTGGTCAGACCAGGTTCGTTCCACTTTGGAAACCACAATTTGCCAAACCATCCACATCGCCGAATACAGAACAACATGGCGAAATATCGTTCGTGAAAAAGTAATTCGTTGAGGTCACGACCCTCAGCATTGAGGAAATACGACGCAAGGAGGAGGAGGATTTTCGAGATGTTCTAAAGATTGAATTTTTTGTGTATTTTTAAACAATATTAAAATTCTACTCGCCAGCGTGTAACCGTCATCCGTATCGAAATTGGCCCCTACTAATATTTTTGACACCTGCCTGTCAAAGTGTAGCAACTGCGAGTCATAATGCACATGCAAGCGAATGATTGACGCAAATTAATGCAATTGCACCGCTAATCATAGGTCGCCACTCCTGCGCACGTGAGTTGGCGTACTAAGCGTGTGGTTTGTTTAAATTGCTAACTTTTTTTGTATTTTAAAATTAATTATTAGATCTGGAGCTTACTCCACCACGCTGCTCCAATGCGGGTTAGTGCCGATAAGGATTAGTGACCAACCCGCTGTCGGATATTTTCGAACCGCCCATAAGGCCTCCGACAAGGTTTAACGACTGCTATCTATCGATAGCAACCGGGACCGACGTCTTGACGTGCCATTCGAAGCACGGAATCGCTCATTTTAATTTGCCGCTATCACAAACCCGACTGCTGCCACTAGCGGTCAGCCATCACACAACCGACCGCGCCCGTATTGTTTAACCATGGGGTCATGCGCGCTTCCACCAACCGTTTATTACCGGGGAAAAAGTCTATAGAGACGTCTGTAACGTGTACTCTATAGGTACCTATATAGAGATTATTTTAGGTTAGACTAGGTGTGCCCGCAACTTTGTCCACGTGAAAAAAAAAATGATTATTCAGTATCTACCCGGACGAAGTCGTGGGCGCAGATAGTATGAAAGTAGCCTAAGTTACTCCTTATTACATCAGCTATCTGCCAGTGAAAGTACCGTCAAAATCGGAGACACTCAAATTCTATTTATTAGGTTGGGGAAAAAGTTTCTTCGCATTTTTTAAGATAATTCAAAACATTTTTTAATATAGTTTATTTAAATTTAACTAAAGTATGTATGTACCATTTTGTTCGATAACCTTTTGCCATCTTGTAGGTAGGGACATGATCCCATTGCTATAAAAATTTTGGGACTTCCCCTCAAAATACCGCGACAAGTGGATTTGGCAGTCCTCTCGTGATGTTAACCTTACATTGCATAAAGAATTCTGAAGAGACCGAAACAGGTGGAAATCTGAAGGTGCAAGGTCAGGACTATACGGCGGATGCATTAACACCTCCCAGCCAAACTCTCTTAATTTTTGCTGAGTGGCTATAGATGTGTGAGGTCTAGCGTTATCATGATGAAACACCACACCCCTTCTGTTGATAAATTCCGGCCGCTTTCTCTCAACTTCTTGCTTTAATCTCATCAGTTGCTCGCAGTAGAGTTCAGAATCGATAGTCCTGCCTGGTGGTAATAGCTCATAATTAATAATGCCCTTCCAAACCCACCACACACACAACATCACCTTATTGCGAGTTAACCCGGGTTTTGCCACAGTCTGTGAAGCCTGACCGGCCTTTGACCACGACCTTTTTCGCACGTTCTTGTCGTACGTGATCCACTTTTCATCACCAGTTATCAGCTTCTTCAAAAATGATTCGGTTTCATTACGTCGTAATAAAGAATCACAAATGAGTACACGGTTCATTAGGTTTCTTCCAGTGAGCTCGTGAGGTACCCAAATATCGAGCTTTTTTTTGTACCCAGCTTTTTTCAAATGCGCCAAAACTGTTTTGTGATCAAAAATGGCATCCATTTTATCCGTAAAAGGGCGACCAGAGTGAGGTGCATCTTTGACATCAAAATTTCCGGATTGAAAACGCTTAAACCAAATTTGTGCTACTCTCACAGACACTGCATTAGGTCCATAAACATCGCAAATTTTTATCGCGGCTTGCGTTGCATTTTTACCTTTTTGGAAGTAAAATTTTAACATGTATCGAATTTCTTCATTACATTCACTCATCTTGACAGTACGGAAAACAAATGAAAATCACACATTTGCCTAATTTGAATTTGGAATTATGTTCTTTAAAATTTTAACTTTCAATGATACCAAAACCAGCCAGATACAAATACTACAGCCAAAGAGATTTTATTACAAGTTCATACATACTATAATGCGAAAAGACTTTTTCCCCAACCTATTATTTGTATGTAGGTATGTATGTATGTATGGATGTATGGAGATAAAAGTAGCCTAAGTTACTTCTTATTACATCAGCTACTTACCCGTGGAAGTTCCGTCAAAGTCGGATACACTCCAATTCTACTTATTTGTATGTAGGTATGTATGTATGGATGTATGGAGTTAAAAGTAGCCTAAGTTACTCCTTATTACATCAACTACCTTCCCGTGGAAGTTCCGTCAAAGTCGGATACACTCCAATTCTACTTATCTGTATGTATGTATGGATGTATGGAGATAAAAGAAGCCTAAGTTACTCCTTATTACATCAGCTACTTACCCGTGGAAGTTCCGTCAAAGTCGGATACACTCCAATTCTACTTATTTGTATGTAGGTATGTATGTATATATGGATGTATGGAGATAAAAGTAGCGTAAGTTACTCCTTGTTACATAAGCTATCTGCTAGTGAAAATCACGTCAAAATCGGTATAAGCCGTTCCCGAGATTAGCGGGAACAAACAGACAGACAGACAGACAAATGATAATATGAATGTATAAAAGGTATGTGTACCGTGTATACATACATATTAATTATGCATTTAGTAAAAAGCGGTTATTTTTATATTACAAACAGACACTCCAATTTTATTTATTTGTATAGATTTATTATGGAAGGTAATATACAACATCAGACCTAAAAATTCTGTGAAAATTTTTAGCGTCTACTTGCTGCCGTTATTGTCACGCAAAAAATATACGAAAAAAAAAACCTTTGTTGTATGCCGCCTCATTTTCATTTTCTTATCTTTAGTTATTAATATTGTCTTTATAGCAGTAACAGAAATACATGATTTGTGAAAATGTTCGCTTTCTAGCTATCACTATTTATGAGATACGGCCTGGTGACAGACAGACGGAGAGCGATGGATTAGTAATCCGTAGGATCCGCTTTTACCTTTTAGTACGAAACCCCCTGAAAGATAGAACTATGATACAGAATAGCTTAAAAATATTCGATACGATTCTTTAAATTGACATTACTTTTTTATTTCTGAACCGATTCACATGAAACAAACACTGAACATTAAGTGAAACTTACCATAATATAATATATTAGTTAAAACAACAGATCGAATAAGCCGTTTCTGAAATTAGCGTGCACAAACACACAGACAAACAGACATTTTCCGGGATAAAAAGTACCCAGTGTTGTGCGCCAAAGGTTAAAGTATAATCATACCAAGTTTCATTGTAATCGGACTTGTAGTTTTTATGTAATGCTTGGACAGACAGGCCAAAAATTTTTCTAATCACATATTTGTGTTCAGTATCGATCTAGTAACATCCCCTGGTATTTATTTTTTCAATATTTTTAATGTACAGAGTTTGAACTTCTACAGTTTTATTATATGTATAGATAAATAGGGGCAGCCACTTTGAAATAATGCACGGACAAACGATGTGGTAATTTTTATTTAAGTAGATGACAGCCATTGTTTTTACTGATCTATTTTTTTATTATTTTTCCATAAAATTCATTGTTCGTTTCAGTGAATAGATTTTGCATCATTCAAACACAATAAAGGCGTAGATGCACTGTCAACGGGCGTTGAAACACGTCAAAATGACATTCGTGTATCACTGGGCATGAAGAGTAGAAAAAAAAACATCTGTGTTTATTCTGGCGTATTTACAAATGACGTGTGTTCAGAATACAGATTGAAGGGTGTGATACAAGTTAAGTTGATATGCATATTAATTTGTGATTGACATAGTGGTGCTATCACGACTATTTCGGCAACGCTAAGGTTCCGGGTTCAATTCCTCAATCCCCTGGTAAGTACCTACTATCCATCATCATCACCAAGCCTTCCCCAAAGACTGTCACAGCAGCGTTGTGCGTTATTAGGAGAGAATGTGTCATAATCGCCACGCTTGGTAGGCGGATTCGATTCCCGGGTCGAGAACTTAGTACCTATCAGAGATAACGAAAAATATGAAATCCTTAACTCTGGTTCTATTGGGATAATTCCATTTTCTGGAAGTTTCCTTTGTATACATGTTCTTTTGGTGTGCTATAAAGAGTATTTGTTGTTGTTGTTTCCCTCTACCTCGGAGTTTGGTAATGTGCCCGGAGATGGCGACAGGCTCGCCACTTGTTACATGAATCAAAACGTAACCGGCGAATCTAGTGTCTGCAGCTTGTACGCGTGCGTTTACTCTGCCTACCCCTTCGGGGATTACAGTCGTGGGGTTACGTGTTTAACTATATTGGCTTACTAATTCTTTGAACAAAGGAGATGCTGCGAGCTCGGCCCTGGTTCGTACATGTTCTCAAAAAATGGGTAAATTATAGCAGAATCCGAAAAAAATACAATTCATTTAATCAAGAATATACAGTCAATAACAACTAAGCGTGCGCTTTTTATCTCTAAGATGCAACATCTGGAGAAGGTGAGAATGATATTTTCGAATACAGGGGCTCAGACATTGTAATGTATGGGGTAAAATGAATTTTCGAAAAATTAAAGCTATTTTGTTAGCGATCGCCGGCTATGACTTCTGTATGTGCCTACGCCACACGATCTCAGGTAACGGCTCATAGAACACCTAGAACAAACATACGTCCCGCCGTACTATCTGCTTCGTTGGCACGGAGTAGTTACCCGCGTTTTGTACGTCAAACACCACCTTGCCACCTGTGCATAATGCAATCATGCCGCTGAACTGCAGCGCTGCATGTATGGCTAGTACTCGCATAAATTGTGTACCTAAAGTCGGACTGACGTGGCCTCAACCGCGTTTTATCTCCATGCGTATTTTACCAAACAGTTTTGTTTATCTGACCCTCGCCCGACCTCGATTTTATTCGTTTATTTTTACTGATCGTTCCCGTTGATGGGTTAGGTATTTCTCTCTATCTATTAAATATAAAATCGCCCGACGGGTTTTTACGCATGACTTCTTAATATAGACTGTAAAACAATAACAGTGCAATCGGATAAAACCCATTTAGTTAGTGACTGTGAACCAGGCGTGCACCATGCTCGCATTACGTGTTCAGTTTCATACATCGTTACATACGGACAATACGATCCACAGTACCCAAGTAACAGGCACAGACAACCCGTCGGTCTCCCGGGCCTCCTATGGAAGTGCATGATCAATCGTCCTATTACCTATCTGCATAAACAACACGGTTTGACTGACGTGACCGGGAATATTTTAATATTATATTTTTCACGATACGACCAATCAGCTATCGTTTCGGTACAGATAACCTACGGGCTGGGTCGGGAAAAACCCAAGAAATTATTTTTACCCCTGTTATTGTTTGCATGTAATTTGATTGTCAGTCGGAGTTGTATACATTGATCGCGCATAGTCAGTGATATACATTATACTGTCAACATTTACGGGACAAACTTTAACCAGACGCTCTGCAGCTCTGTGATAAAAGATGGGACTAGGCCGGTCGTTACCAGAGCAAGAAAGAACCCTGGACATCAATGTCGACATGTTTACAACGCGCGGCCCTTCAGTACCGGACGGGGCACCGTTCACCTTTCGCGAAGCAGACCAGATTCTCAATGCGTACAAGAAGTTTCAAGACTCGAATAAAACGCTAGATTTGTTTTGCCTATCTGGAAAGAAATACCCGTTCCGTTACAGCTTGGATGAGACGCAGCCACCCGGTGATAGATTGCTCATATGTTGGGACTGGCTGGCGCCTATGTTTTGGGGGCCACCGCCTGGTACCAAGTCTTGGGCGAACCTCCGTACGATCGTGGACTTCATCAAGCAGAACGATCACCATGAAAGATGCAACGTGCTCGCCACCGACACCTGTTCCTGCTCAACAAATCAGCACACGGTGGTACAACCCGGACTCGAATGCGAAGATAAGCTACACTGGCACCATTTTTGTAACAGACATTGTAAAGGATAGAATCAATAGGCGTCGTATTTCCATGATGAAAATAAGTAAAGTTAGTAAAGCTTGTAATGACCGCCAGGTGTATGTTGGTAGTATGCAGCGGCAGTTTTAATTCGATATAACTCGTTAGGTTCTCATAGTAGACATGTAATATTTGAGTATAATGATAAAAGAGTTGTTGTCAAGCGATTGCCATAGGAAATATTAAATTTGGAGGTGTAGGTATTTTCGTTTGGTCGAGAGGGTCGTCCACGGAGAGGTGGCCGACAGGGCACCTGATCCGCCGGCGGGGGCGGGGGTGAAGTGCGGGGAAGTGACGCGGAGGAAGCGTAAATACGCGGCGCACTTTTTTAGAGCTCATTCAGTGGCAGAGCTCGGCGTAGGAATGTCTAATCATTCATATTCACGACCAACCCCACGCATGGCATAGGCAGATGAGTAGTTATCGACTGGCAAAGTTCGCTTTAGTAGGCATTACTATGAGATGGAATTTGCAAAGTATAATGTAAATTAGGTATTTTGTTACATACTTATCACACACACACTGGTCTGAGAACGTGCACGGGTGTACGACCACGCACCGCGCGTAGAAAGTAAAGAAAATTGAGAAATTGTAACACAAATTGTATAGAATATTCCGATTAGAAATATCAATTTGTATGTAGGTAGATTCAATTTGTTTGTTCACAGCTGATGTTGAATTCGATGCTTTGTATGGAGAGAGAGGTGAAAGTCGCTGTATTTTCGTAAATAAGAAAGATACCAAGCTGAAAGTTATGTACGAGATGTATTTTTGTTGCCCCCTTAGGGAAGTATATTTGTAAAAAGTGTAAGTAGACTCATAGTAAGGAAAACACGAATGTACCTAATCTTACTTGTTGAATAAAATTGTCTCTCACGCTTAGAGTAAAGGGGATAGGCAAATACCGTTTGCGGTTTTGAATTGTATTTAGGTTTGGCTAGCGATATATAATCGTGTCATGGGTGATAGAGCGTGACAGAGCCCCTAAAAATTATGTTTTTCTAATAAGTAGAAACTTTGGTAATGTATCAAATTAGAATTAAGATCTAATAAGTTTGTATAAGAAAATTTGATATAATAAAGAGATATTGCGTATGAATTGTATCAAGGCGAGGGCGGGTCGGCAGAGATGTATGACGGTTGTGGTAATTTAGACCGTATACGTAGTGTTTTAGAGTCCTATCTCTGTTGACCCAGACCTTCGTGACGTTCGTATTTTGGGCGTGTCACGGAATTTTGACATGGAAGGAGACGGTTTGGAAGCGTATATAACTCGGTACATTTCGGTGCTAAATTGTCCTCGTTCGATTCTCAGCAAAAAAAGTGCTTCCAGACCGTGAAGGTATTGCCAGTGAAAGTTTAGAGTAGTACCAGACCCCCTGGTTCGCTAGTTAGTTATAGTATAGTGAAATAAGCTAGTGAATAAGTTAGATTAGAAAGAACCATTGAAGAAATTGAAAATAAAGATACAGTCCACTCTAATACGTCGATGCAGACTTGTGTTTTCACTTTGGTGTAAAAACCAATTTGTCCCCCACAAGTTGTTGGTCCATCGACGCCGGATTAGTGGCCACCAGCGGCCATCCGGGAAAGGAATACGAGAGGGTAGTGGTAACGACCGGCAAGGAAGAGCCGGAGTTGGGATACCGGCGCGTTATTAACGGATCGGAACGTGCATTCCAGGTCTCGCAGTCTGAGGGCGAGGCCAGGGAACGACGGGGAACAGGGTCGACGTGCAGCGAGACCAGGGCGCCAAGCAGGCGTCAGCAGCTGCACCTCGGGGTCAACGGGCATCATGGCTTGGGCGCTATCCAGCGCCAGCGACCACACAAGCTCCAGGTCGACGGGCATCGCAGCTTCGGCGTTTTGAACGCCAGCACCGTCATCGCTCAGGCATTGTAGCCTTGAGCACGGGCGATACTCGGGCTTGACCGCCTTGAGCACGGGCCGTGCGGCTTGGGCGCTCTACCAGCGTCAGCGACCGCAGCGGGCCGGGTCGGCGAGCATCACAGCGCGGGCGTTTCGAACGCCAGCGCGTTCACAGCTTGGGCAGCCGCCTTGAGCAGGGGCGTACAGCGCGGCGTTTCGTACGCTAGCGCATACGCAACTCGGGCGGGACCGCCCTGAGCATCGCAGCTTGGGCGCCTTCATCGGAGCAGCCGGGACGTCGGGTCAACGGCGTCGGCGGCGGCGGCTTCGTGGCAGCGTCAGCGTCTGCACAGCTCAGCACAGCGGCATCGGGCGGGTGCGGCCAGGCGTCAGGACGACGGCGGCGCCTGCAACTTCGCGGATACGGACGGATATTCAGTGAGTCGTAATCCGTGTATATTTTCAGGCCAGTGTATTTGTGTGTGTGTTAGGCCGTTAGTAATTTTTAAATTTTTATTTTTGTTGATATGTGTTACTGTGTAGGGACCATCTCAGTTAGGGAGGTAGGGACCTATTTCAGTGTAGTTGAGGTAGTTTAACAGTGATGATGCCAAGGAGTCCACCTACCACTAGGAAGCGCGCGGCGCTTAGGGTCATACCAGACTATCCAGAGTCTCCTTCCGAGGCTCCGCAGGACGTACCATTGCCAGGGACCAGTAGGACCGAGCAAGTAGTTACCGAACAGGAAACTTTAGGTACGCGGCCGCCATCGGTTTGTTCGCGACGGTCAACCGATAGTGCGCGCGCTAGGCGGGAGCAAATTAATACGGAAACAGACATGTTGAAAGCACGAATTAGGCAGTTAGAAATAGAAGCCGGTTTAGTGGATAAGCAGATAGCTAAGGATAGGATAACGCCGCCAGAGGAAACGGATAGAGATAGTGTAAATGGGCAAATAGATGCGAACGTAAGGATAGAACATTGGTTAAATGATAGTCATCCCCCGCGGGAATTTTTACGGGGGGAGGATAGGCTAGGGGATGGTAGGGTACCGAATAACGATAAGCAAGACGAGCCCGCCAAAACCAATATCTCTAAAGACGAAGTCCTAGATCGTTTAGTGTACGCGTTAGAGAATATGTCGCGGGGTCGACCCCCACCACGACAGGCCCAGGATTTACCCTTATTTGATGGGGACCCTAGGGAGTGGTTGCCATTCAAAGCAGCGATGAGAGATTCTACGCAAAACTATCGACTTACGGACATAGAGAATTTGGCTAGGTTGAGGGCGTGCTTGCGGGGTCCGGCACGACAGGCGGTGTCGGCCCTTTTATATTCGGCGTCAGACCCGGCTAGAATTATGAAAACCCTAGAACAATGTTTCGGTCGCCCGGGCACTATTATAGACCAGGCAGTAGGGGAGGTGTAGTGGAACTTTACTTTGTGTATTTCGTAAACGTTAATTTTATTTTATTTATTTTGTATTAAACAATTGGTTAAATCTTATAAACTACGTTAAACAATAATTAATAATATGTACAAACTTAGTCCTAAACTAAATATAAACATCTTATAAACTAAATATAAACATTGTATAATAAATAATAAAAACGAATAATAACATGTAAAACTAATAATAAATAATAATTAACATATTAATAATAATTACATTTTGTATAGTATAAAAATATGTTTACATACATGCAGACATCCGTATGGATTTTATTAGTAGTGATGCGAGGCGGTGCTCGATGCACCCGAGACCGCCCGATCCCTCCCGAACGGCGACCGGCTACCTGCGCGTACGCCGTCGCCAACACGGCAACACAATGCAGTCCGATCGTATCTGCTATCGACGCCAGACGCATATCGCTCGCTTGCTCTGCTTGACACTTGCGAATATTTCTTAGTGCTTGCCGCTGTTATATCTTAGTGCTTTCGCTTCTATTATCTTTCTTCCGTGCTGTCATATTACCCTTCTGTCTTTATATATGTAACGTGTGATTGTAGTGTGTAATAAACTTTGTGAAATAAGTGTGTTGAATATTATTCCCGGAACTTTAAGTACCGTACGCCTATCACACACCACTACCATCCCGCTAAATTGGTGACCCCGCAACGTTCACACGATGAGTGACAGCAGTGACTCCGCACAAACCGCCGAAAGTAACGTGACCACGCGGCCGAAAAAGATGACACACGTTACACCTGCAAAACCGGAAGATACCGTACCAGCAGATTTTACACGGTTGAGGGTGAAAGTACCTCCTTTCTCTCCCGAAGAACCAGAGCTGTGGTTTGCACAGCTGGAGAGCCAGTTTGACAACTACGGTATACGTGATGACGCAGCAAAATTCACGCAAGTCATTAATAATTTAGACATGGTGCATGCTAAAGCAGTCAAGGATCTGATCGTCAACCCTCCTGATCGCCACCGGTATGCCAAAATCAAGACGGAGCTGATACGACGACTCTCGGCATCCCACGAGAAAAAAGTCAAACAGCTGTTGACTCACGAAGAATTGGGAGACCGGAAGCCATCACAATTCTTGCGCCACCTCCAGGACTTAGCCGGACCAGCTGTTCCAGAGGACTTCGTGAAGACGATTTGGAGCCAGCGCCTGCCAACTAATATTCAGACGTTGGTAGCATCACAGCCTACACTCACATTGGAGCAACTGGCAGACCTGGCAGACCACGTACACGACATCGTCACGCCTTGTTACGTGGCGGCGGCTTCGATGAGCAACACTACTGGTATTCACCAGGAAATAGCAGAGCTGAGGAAAATGGTCGCGCGTATAGCAATGAAGGTCGATGATCAAGCTCATTCTTCACACCGTGCCAGACGACCAGAGTGTAGTTCCAGTCGCCACCGCTCCAAGTCCCGTCCGAGGTCAAGGTCTAGGTCAAGGTCTAGGTCAAGGTCAACTTTGGAGTACCAAAAATACCCTATGTGTTGGTACCATCATAAATTTGGGAACAGAGCAAGTAAGTGTGTAAAACCGTGTGATTTTTCGGAAAACATCGCGGGCAGTCGGTAATGGCGGCCGGTGACTGTCCAGGTGCAGGTCGCTCATTTGTTACAGACAGACGTACAAATATTCAATTTCTAATAGATACTGGAAGCGATATTTGTGTGTAACCACGTTCTGCGATAAAAGAAATACGGCATAAAACTGATTTTGAGTTGACTGCAGCGAACGGGTCAACAATTCACACGTACGGTTTTATGCACTTAGTGTTAAACTTGGGCTTGCGACGCGACTTTACTTGGCAGTTTATTATTGCGGACGTTACTAAGGCCATTATTGGCGTTGATTTTTTATCAAAATATAATCTTATAGTCGACATCCGCGGTAAACGCCTTATTGACGGAAGCACTACATTATGTGCCGTGGGTTTGCCTGCATTATCGTCTGAGGGCATTTCATCAGTGAACGTTGTTATGGGTGATTCTATTTATCATAATATCCTGTATAAATATCCTGATATAGTAAACCCATCTGGTATGCATCGTTCACCCACACACAGCACAGTACACCACATTCGCACCACACCTGGGCCACCAGTATCATCTACACCGCGTAGGTTGGCACCGGACAAATTAAAGGTTGCTAGATCTGAATTTGAGGCTATGTTACAGATTGGTACTTGTCGACCATCAGAGTCTCCATGGTCTTCACCTCTTCACCTCGCGCCAAAGAAGGACAACAGCTGGCTTCCTTGTGGAGATTACCGCATGTTGAACGCCCGGACCGTGCCTGATAATTATCCAATCAGGCATGTTCATGATTTTGCTCACAGCCTTGCAGGTTGCCGGATATTTTCCACCATCGACCTGGTGAAAAGTTTTAACCAGATCCCAGTCTTTATTGACGACATCCCAAAGACGGCGATCACCACACCGTTCGGACTTTACGAATTTCCGTACATGACGTTTGGACTTCGAAATGCCGGTCAAACATTTCAAAGGTTTGTGGATGAAATGCTTCGTGGATTGGACTTCGTTTATGCCTACATAGATGACTTTCTGGTCTTCTCCCAGGATGAGGAGACGCATCAACAGCACTTGCACCAGCTCTTCACCAGGTTGCAGGAATATGGTATGGTCATCAACGTCAATAAATGCGTTTTTGGTGTATCTGAGGTAGCATTCCTTGGATACAGTATTTCTGCTCAGGGTACCAAGCCACTACCAGCCAAGGTTGAAGCTATCAACAACTTCCCTGCTCCGAAGACGGTAAAAGAATTGCGACGGTTCCTGGGAATGCTAAATTTTTACCGCCGTTTTATTCCAGGCGCAGCGGTTCACCAGGCTAAGCTGAATGCTCGCCTCACAGGTTCTGTTAAGGGCTCCCAACCATTCAACTTGGCTGCTGATGAACTGGAGGCCTTCAACGCCTGCAAGGACAGCCTGTCTAGGGCAACATTGTTATCGCACCCCGTTGGCGATGCAAAGTTGGCACTAGTCACAGATGCTTCGGATAAAGCCATTGGCGCCGTTCTTCAGCAGCTAAGAGAGACTTCTTGGGAACCTCTTGCGTTCTTTTCTCGTAAGCTAAGCCCTTCCCAGCAGAAGTACTCTCCTTACGACCGAGAACTTCTCGCAATTTATGAGAGCGTGAAGCACTTTCGGCATATGGTTGAAGCGAGAGTGTTTACAATCTATACAGACCATAAGCCCTTGACTTTCGCCTTCAACTCTCATATAGGGAATTGTTCTCCTAGGCAGTTTCGTCACCTGGACTTCATTTCGCAGTTCACCACTGATATCAGGCATATCTCACTCAAAAATAATATAGTGGCTGATACTCTTTCGCGAATTGAAGCATGTGAAAAACCAGTTGACCTGCAGATATTAGCCCAAGCTCAGAAGGTGGATTGCGAAATGAAGACCATTTTAGATGGCAGCACATCGTTACGCCTGAAGATGGTGAGCCTACCTGGTCTTCAAGGACAATTATGCTGTGACGATAGGAACGGTAAGTTGCGACCTTTTGTTCCAAAACAGCTTCGACACCAAATAATTCACAGTATGCACTCATTGAGCCATCCAGGTGCAAATGCAACTGCTACGCTGGTGTCAGACCGCTATGTATGGCCAGGGGTTAAGCGCGATTGTCGCGAATGGGTGCGCAATTGCCAAGCATGTCAGCGTTCAAAGGTTAACAGGCACGTCTCCTCTCCTTTGAAATCTTTCGAACTACCAAAATCTAGATTTTCTTTTATTCATATAGATCTAGTCGGACCTCTGCCAGTTTCTCAGAACTTTCGGTATTGCCTCACAGTTGTAGATCAGTTCACGCGATGGCCAGAGGTAATACCGTTACTTGATATTACAGCTGAAACGGTAGCTAACGCACTGCTTCATGGTTGGATCTCACGCTTCGGTTGTCCAACGGACATCATAACCGACCGTGGGAGACAATTTGAATCCAGCTTATTTAAAAATTTGTCTCATTTAATTGGTTTTCAGCATCGTAGAACCACGGCTTATCATCCACAATGTAATGGGTTAGTCGAAAGATTTCATAGGCAGCTGAAAGCCGCAATTGTGTGTCACAACAGCACTTCTTGGGTGGATGCATTACCGCTTGTTCTTTTAGGTATTCGTAGTGCAATCAAAGATGACCTTAAAGCATCTTCAGCGGAGATGCTGTATGGAGAGCCTCTCAGGCTTCCTGGTGACATTTTCGAGCCAACAGATGATACATGTACCGATGTGTCCGATTATGTGTCATGGCTACGTAAGTTCGTCAAGAACCTCCAGCCGTCACCTACAAATCAGCACAGTAAGAAACGGTTTACTTTTGTTTTTAAACAGCTTGCTACTTCGTCTCATGTCTTTCTGAGAGACGATAAAATAGTAGGCTCATTAAAACCCATATTCTGGTCCTCACGAGGTATTGGAGCGAGGTGAAAAGGTGTTTAAGATTCTTTATAAGGGTAATCAAGTAACGGTTTCGATAGATCGACTCAAACCAGCCTACATATTACATGACCCAAATACGACTCACTCACCAATCACACGACACACTTCAGATACACCTCAACAATCATTCAGACCAGACACACAACACAAATCAACAACCACATCAAACACTTCTTACACACACACAGACATACCAACGATCATACCAGATTATAACACTATGGCTGATCGTGCCCTCAGAACGACCAAGTCGGGGCGCAAGGTCAGGTTCCCTGATTATTATCGCCCGTAGGACGGTCTCTGGAGGGGGGTGATGTAGTGGAACTTTACTTTGTGTATTTCGTAAACGTTAATTTTATTTTATTTATTTTGTATTAAACAATTGGTTAAATCTTATAAACTACGTTAAACAATTATTAATAATATGTACAAACTTAATCCTAAACTAAATATAAGCACTGTGTAAAAACTAAATATAAACATTGTATAATAAATAATAAAAACGAATAATAACATGTAAAACTAATAATAAATAATAATTAACATACATTTTGTATAGTATAAAAATATGTTTTCATACATGCAGACATCCGTATGGATTTTATTAGTAGTGATGCGAGGCGGTGCTCGATGCACCCGAGACCGCCCGATCCCTCCCGAACGGCGACCGGCTACCTGCGCGTACGCCGTCGCCAACACGGCAGGACAATGCAGTCCGATCGTATCTGCTATCGACGCCAGACGCATATCGCTCGCTTGCTCTGCTTGACACTTGCGAATATATCTTAGTGCTTGCCGCTGTTATATCTTAGTGCTTTCGCTTCTATTATCTTTCTTCCGTGCTGTCATATTACCCTTCTGTCTTTATTTATGTAACGTGTGATTGTAGTGTGTAATAAACTTTGTGAAATAAGTGTGTTGAATATTATTCCCGGAACTGTAAGTACCGTACGCCTATCACACACCACTACCATCCCGCTAAAGAGGTAATGCGACTACCTAATGTGGGGGCATCGGCCAATGAACTAAACATCTTTGCAGTTAAAGTTCAAAATGTGGTCACTGTAATTGAAAGTGTGGATCCGGTAGGTAAAAATACGGATCCACGGCTACCTAGGATGTTAAGTGAGAAACTTAGTCCCCACCTTAAAAACAAGTGGTATGACTATGCTTTCGATAGGGCGGACGGGCCGGAATCCGAGTTAACTAGATTAGCGAACTTTCTCATGAAGGAGGCTGATAGGGCTATTCAGTTCTCATACGAGAAAAGCACGGTAGCAAGCGCGCGCGCAGTGCAGCCGCCGGCATCGCGGCCTATGTTTAAAAAGTTAGACCGCGCGCGCCGGCCGGTGTATAACACAACAGAGGCGGCAATTACATGTCTCTGTTGTGGTAGTGGGCACCGGACCGATGCGTGCGGTAAGGTTGTAGCGATGTCAGTACAGGAGCGCTGGAACTGGGCACGGGAGGCGCGAATTTGTTATCAATGTTTAAACGGGAAACATAGACGTTTTCAATGTAAAGCAAAGCGATGTGGTAAGGGTGATTGCACACGATCACACCACATGCTGTTGCATTCCGAGCCGCGGCCGGAAGTAAAAGAGGTACAAATAGAGTCAGTAATTACGGCGTCAGCGCATACGCCAGTTGATAGCACGCAGGTGCTACTTAAGGTCTGCCCTGTCACAATAGGGGGTGGCAGGGGTAAGGGGGTACAGACATACGCATTGTTAGATGAAGGGTCCACTATCACTTTGATCGACGAGCAGTTGGCAAAGTCGATAGGGGCCCAGGGCCCAGTCCGCGCCCTTCATATAATAGGTGCTAATTCTAGTCAGCAGGAGTCGGAAAGCCGATTAGTAGGTATTAGCTTGGCCGGGCAGAGCGGACGCCCCTTTAAGATTAAGGCGCGTACGGTACGGAACCTCACTTTAGGTAGACAGACCGTTAGTAAGGAGTTGTTACAAATGTCGCATTTCAGAGCTTTACCACCGGATGCGGTGTGTTATGAGGGAGTGAGACCTCAAATTCTCATAGGTGCGGATAATTGGCATCTTATAGTGTCGCGGAAGTTGGTGACCGGTAGCCGTAGGCAACCGGCCGCGTCACTGACCCAGTTAGGATGGGTCATACATGGATCAATGCCTAAAAGCATTGTTGTTAATAGGGCGTCGGTGTTGCATGTGCACACCACGCAGAGTCCCTCAGATGCGAATCTGAATGATATAGTGCGGTCCCATTTTGAAACTGACTCTCTTGGTATAGGCAGAGAACCAAGGCTAGTCCCGGGGGAGGAGCGCGCATTGGAAATAGTGAAAAGAACTATAACAAAAGTAAATGGCCGTTATGAAGTAGGGTTGCCATGGGTCAGTGACGATGCAACCCTTCCGCCTAGCTATAACATGGCACATAGCCGTTTAGTAGGTATTGAACGTAAAATGGATAGGTCTCAGGAGTTTAGGGAGGCTTATACGGCTCAAATAAATCTTAATATATATAAATCTCGTGTCACAATGTTTGTCCTCAATGGACTCCTAAACCACTTAACCGATTATAATAAAATTCGCTCACCATGTGCAGTTCGATCCAACTTGAGAGATAGGATAGCTTACATTACGCTATGACTAATAGGAGCAGAGCAGCGCGGGCGAAGCTGGGGCGGGCCGCTAGTAGTTTAATAGAGAAAGGCTACGCGGAGCCCTTAGGGAAGGCAAATACCTACAAACAAAGGGAATGGTATTTGCCTCATTTTGCAGTTACAAACCCTATTAAACCGGGAAAGGTGCGTTTGGTATTCGATGCGGCGGCAAAATCGAATGGAAAAAGTTTAAACGACATCTTATTAGAAGGTCCGGATTTATTACAGTCTCTGAATAAAGTTTTATATGGATTCAGGGTAGGCAGGATAGCATTGACCGCGGATATCCGCGAGATGTTTTTAAGAATTAAAATTAGGGAGGAGGACCGCGTAGCACAACAGTTTCTGTGGCGGGGGGAGGATCGTGTGAGCCCCCCTAGAAAGTATGTAATGACGTCTATGATTTTTGGGGCGCGCAGTTCGCCGTTTTTGGCACATAGCGTGAGGGATGAAAACGCAGCGGTTTATAAAACATCACACCCGCTGGCGTTTGACACCATTACCACTAGTACATATATGGATGATTGGATAGTTAGTTTTGACTCTGAGGAGACTGCCCGTCGCACGGTAGGCGAGGTACGTCACGTGCACGCGCAGGCTGGCTTTGATTTGGCGGGTTGGAGTTCGAATCTCGACTCTGTAATATCTGAGGTACCGGAGAGTGATCGCGCTCACGCACCAAAGGAGATAGCGGGGAATGCGTTTATTGAAGACAGGGCTTTAGGTATTTTGTGGCAACCTAAAAGCGATGAGTTAGGCTTCAATACTAGCATGCCTAGGGTACCTACGGACGTCCGGAACTTGACGCTACGAAACGCGAGGCATTGAGTGCGGTCATGTCGGTTTTCGATCCGCTAGGTTTATTGAGTCCATATACTATAGTGGCAAAAATTATCCTACAGGAACTGTGGCGACAGAACCTAGGGTGGGATGAACCGCTTCCCCATGAGCAGGCAGTAGCTTTCGCTGATTGGCAGGCAGATTTAGAATACATTAACCGTCTTAAGATACCGCGATGTTATGACAAGCGTGAGGATATAGTAGATAGGCAGTTACATGTATTTTGCGATGCAAGCGAACAAGCGTACGCGGCAGTGGCGTATTGGCGATTTATGGATAGCTCAGGGGTAGTGAGGGTGTCGTTGGTGGCCGGGAAAGCGAAAGTGGCACCAATAAAAACTCAAAGTATCCCGCGATTAGAACTGCAGGCGGCTTTAATAGGTGCGCGCTTAGCTAGTGACGTCATAGACAAACATCCCTGGTCAGATGTAGGGGTGTGTTTTTGGACGGATTCAACAACCGTATTGCAATGGATAAGGAACGACACGGTTAGGTATAAACCGTATGTAGCACATAGGCTAGCGGAGATAGCAGAATTAACGAAAACCGAACAGTGGAGGTGGGTTCCCACCGCATCGAATGTAGCTGACGATGCGACGAGGGTCGGCCACTCGCGATTGGGCCCCTCCTCCAGATGGTGCACCGGCCCCTCGTTTCTCTTAAGAAACGAGGAACCACCATCGAGTGCGTTCGGAAAGGAGTTGGTCGCGCCGCTGGAGGAGGTTTTGGTTACACACATGAGGTGTAGCCCATGCCTAATCGCAGTGGAACGATTTTCATCGTACGACCGCCTTTCCGTGCCCTGGCCTACGTGTTATTGTTCATAGATAGATGCAAAAAGATTCCTTCCAATTTAAATACAATATACACACGACGTGCGGAATTGCTAATAATTTCGCAGGCGCAGCGCGCGAGCTTTCCGTGTGAAATAGACAGACTTAGAGTAGGTAAAACTGTTGAACGGTCTAGTAAAATTTATAATTTGGATCCCGTCATAGGAGAGGACGGTCTTATGAGATTGAATGGTAGGATAGACGCGGCAAACATACCAGCTCAGCGTAAAAATCCACCTATTTTGGACGGGCGGAGCTTGTTAGCTAAGTTATATATAAAACGTGAACACGAACGTAACAATCATATGGGTAGAGAGGCGCTAGTTAACACTATTAGACATCAGTTTTGGATAACGCGGCTTCGTCCGGCAGTTAGAACGATAGTAGGGCGGTGTGTCAGGTGTAGAACGCGCATAGGGAAGCTCTGTGACCCAGTCAAAGGTGACCTACCGGCCCTTCGTTTAGAATCGTATACGCGACCTTTTGCATATTGTGGTGTAGATTGTTACGGTCCGATGCTCGTCACAGTAGGTAGGAGAAGGGAGAAACGCTGGGGAATGTTATTTTTTACCTGTTTGATAACGCGTGCCATTCACATAGAAATAATTTCGAGTCTTAGTACAGACGCGGCTATCATGGCAATTAGACAAATGGGAGCGCGCCGCGGTGCGCCCCATACCATGGTAAGCGATAATGGAACTAACTTTCGGGGCGCCGATGTAGAATTATGTAATGCATATAAAGAATGGTTGCCTGAGTTAGAAAAATTCGCCCCGACAAAAGGAATGTCATGGCGATTTATAGATCCCGGCGCTCCCAATCAGGGAGGCGCCTGGGAGCGGTTGATAAAGAGTGTTAAGAAATCTTTATTGATAGTTTTGAATGAACGTGCACCAAAAGATGATGTACTTGCAACGTTCACCGCTGAGGTAGAACACACGGTGAACTCGCGACCGTTGACTCACGTATCAGTTAATGCAAGCGACCCTGAGGCTCTCACTCCGAATCATTTTCTTATCGGATCAGCGGTCGGCTTGCCCTTTGTTGGTAACTGCGCGGTAGCGGATAGGCGGGCGTGGCGAGCTACGCAGGCGTTGTCTGATATGTTTTGGCAGCGGTGGATAAATGAGTACTTGCCAACTTTGGCTCCGCGAGGTGATAGTCATAACGGTAAAGAGAACATTAAGATAGGTGATTTGGTGATAATAGCAGACGGGTTGTTGCCCCGTAATGTATGGCCCCGCGGTTTAGTAGAAAAGGTATACACGGGACCTGATGGCGTGGTACGTAGTGCGGAGATCCGGACTCGAGGTGGAATATTTAGACGCCCTGTATGTAGATTGATTATCCTTCCGATGGATGATGAGGCTCGAAGGTCTACGCCGGGGGGAGAATTGTAAAGGATAGAATCAATAGGCGTCGTATTTCCATGATGAAAATAAGTAAAGTTAGTAAAGCTTGTAATGACCGCCAGGTGTATGTTGGTAGTATGCAGCGGCAGTTTTAATTCGATATAACTCGTTAGGTTCTCATAGTAGACATGTAATATTTGAGTATAGTGATAAAAGAGTTGTTGTCAAGCGATTGCCATAGGAAATATTAAATTTGGAGGTGTAGGTATTTTCGTTTGGTCGAAAGGGTCGTCCACGGAGAGGTGACCGACAGAGCACCTGATCCGCCGGCGGGGGCGGGGGTGAAGTGCGGGGAAGTGACGCGGAGGAAGCGTAAATACGCGGCGCACTTTTTTAGAGCTCATTCAGTGGCAGAGCTCGGCGTAGGAATGTCTAATCATTCATATTCACGACCAACCCCACGCATGGCATAGGCAGATGAGTAGTTATCGACTGGCAAAGTTCGCTTTAGTAGGCATTACTATGAGATGGAATTTGCAAAGTATAATGTAAATTAGGTATTTTGTTACATACTTATCACACACACACTGGTCTGAGAACGTGCACGGGTGTACGACCACGCACCGCGCGTAGAAAGTAAAGAAAATTGAGAAATTGTAACACAAATTGTATAGAATATTCCGATTAGAAATATCAATTTGTATGTAGGTAGATTCAATTTGTTTGTTCACAGCTGATGTTGAATTCGATGCTTTGTATGGAGAGAGAGGTGAAAGTCGCTGTATTTTCGTAAATAAGAAAGATACCAAGCTGAAAGTTATGTACGAGATGTATTTTTGTTGCCCCCTTAGGGAAGTATATTTGTAAAAAGTGTAAGTAGACTCATAGTAAGGAAAACACGAATGTACCTAATCTTACTTGTTGAATAAAATTGTCTCTCACGCTTAGAGTAAAGGGGATAGGCAAATACCGTTTGCGGTTTTGAATTGAATTTAGGTTTGGCTAGCGACATATAATCGTGTCATGGGTGATAGAGCGTGACAGAGCCCCTAAAAAAATATGTTTTTCTAATAAGTAGAAACTTTGGTAATGTATCAAATTAGAATTAAGATCTAATAAGTTTGTATAAGAAAATTTGATATAATAAAGAGATATTGCGTATGAATTGTATCAAGGCGAGGGCGGGTCGGCAGAGATGTATGACGGTTGTGGTAATTTAGACCGTATACGTAGTGTTTTAGAGTCCTATCTCTGTTGACCCAGACCTTCGTGACGTTCGTATTTTGGGCGTGTCACGGAATTTTGACATGGAAGGAGACGGTTTGGAAGCGTATATAACTCGGTACATTTCGGTGCTAAATTGTCCTCGTTCGATTTTCAGCAAGAAAAGTGCTTCCAGACCGTGAAGGTATTGCCAGTGAAAGTTTAGAGTAGTACCAGACCCCCTGGTTCGCTAGTTAGTTATAGTATAGTGAAATAAGCTAGTGAATAAGTTAGATTAGAAAGAACCATTGAAGAAATTGAAAATAAAGATACAGTCCACTCTAATACGTCGATGCAGACTTGTGTTTTCACTTTGGTGTAAAAACCAATTTGTCCCCCACAGACATGTCGCCGCGTGGCGTAGTGCCAGCGATTTTACTGAAAGAATCGAAGGAAAAGTTTAATGATTACATCGCAGTGGTGCATAAAACAAATCCAGAAATCCTTGAATATTATAGGACAGGTGATGACCGCACGGACACGCAGATAATGTTGGAAACGGTTCGCAATATGATCGATTGCGAGTTCGTTAAAGTGATATCTATTTAGTATTAAGTTTGTACGTTTATGTGTATACTAAATTAAATACTTGTGTGTTATGTATTGCCTATTATTTCTCGTACCTCTACAGGTGTAAGATATTAGGGAAAGAGTTAGGTAAGTCAGACATCAATACAGTTGCTTAACGTTTAAACGTAGTACCTTTCATGACGAGTGTATGTTAGGGAAACTTTAGTAAAACTTCCGTGGCGCTAGCGATAAGAGTTAGATAACATAATGCTAGCCGCTGCACCGCACGTCTTATCACTTACAGTTCAGTTGAAAGACGTGCTGATTAGAGTTATAAGCACATGGGATTCATAATACTGTTATCACAAGCTCAATAGCTCACAAGGTGTAAGAATACGCTTATCACAGATCGTGAGCAATACCTCTCTATGCACTCGCCTACGAGTATACCTACCTGCGGAGTAATCAATGTTTCAGGTGGTATTATTATAGGAACGTAACACATGTAAAATACATTTTATCCTTATTCATTGCGCGAGCAATGGCCACAGGTAAGCCGTAAATGGAATGACCGTAAAGGTTGTTACCATGTGGCGTTTACCTACTGCTATATATAGATGAGATTGGGAAATTGCATGGTGTTCAAAAGAAGGCAACGAATTTTTTTAAGGAACATATGCCGCTAACGATATTGATAGTCAGTCTTTATTCAGTCAACAAAAATCTTGTCCTAGGGATAACATAACATCGTTTATGTTTATATTGTGATAACGAAATCCTACAGCCTAGTGATCGACGACGACTGTCCGCTTACAGGGCCCGAAAATAATTTCATATCGACGCGGACGTCGCTCCGACCATGCAGCGGTTTGTCGCTCTCTGCGTATAAGCCTCGCGGTCGGTACGTCATTTTTCTCCGCCTGTAACGAAAGGAAAACATATTTTCCGTTAAATCGGCAACTAAACTCAATACCCGTCGCGTCTTACTTACTTGTGCGTCAGCAACGCGGTACGATGATCCGAGACGACTTGACGATCCGTTACTGCAGCCTCCGACGACGGAGCATCGGCTTCGGTTGACCGAACAGCTCGTGAGAGATTACGCGATGGTCACGGTCGCGATTGAGATTGTATGATCTTCATGTACAATAGTGTAGTGTTAATGCTAACGATCAGATAATTGCCAGATGTGCTTGCCACCTTCTCGTCAGATATTAAACAACCGTTAAAGGAATAACTAAAAGTCTAATACAGATTGCAAACGATCTATTTGGCATAAGAATAAACAGGACAACAAGGACTAGCATATATTTAAATCACTGCTTCAAATGTCATTATCTATAGACTACTTGCAGTCTTTAGTAATATTAGCAGATACACAGATTAACCATGGCCTAGGATGGGGTCCATCGGAGGAAGAGCTGGATCAGTGAAGTCAATATAGTTGATGTTAAGCGTAGTTGTCACCTAACACCTTTCAGGAATGAACAAAGACAGCCATGTTCATTATAATATTAGAAATATAGGTAATACCTGTGTCTTGATATCCTTCTATAGTTACCAAGCAGACCGGTGCAAGTTCGACGCTCTTACCAGTGCATCCTTACTCAACGCATCGATGGAAAAACAGGCAGCATCCGTTGGTGCAGCGAAACATCTCTGTGAGGGATGGCTCTCTGTCTGGTAAGTTCATGAGGTGAGTTACGATCGCATCATAGAAGGTTCTTTCGTTGTCACTTTCAATCAGGGTCCACACGTTCAGTTTGTTTTCGTTTATTCGACCAAAGGGATGCTGGATCATGACGACTATGTCGCAAACGGAACAACACAGGCCTATAATGAAGTGCTTCCTCAGTGGCTTCCCATCGGATGCTTCCGAACCCACTGGGTTAACCGCCAGGGCATGCGACTGGTCTTTGGTGTGTGCATGAAAAAAAGCAAAGGTACAGGGACATATGATGGGTTGATCGGGCTCAATGATGTGATCCAGATTACCGAACCCCGTACCGTGCTGCAAATAAAAAACGGATACACATTGATGATATATGGTGAACTCACACTTGTCACACCTGTGCGCTCTCTTCACGCGATCGCTGTTGTTCAGTACGTTGTTAGATTCCCGTGCTGATTCATACAGTTGATTTTGAAATGACTCCGCCAGCGCCCTAGTACAGTTACCCTTTACCAGATAATCGGTGAAAGCGCTGGTCATAAAGTTATTCTTTACAGTATCATACCAGAAATCATGTTGTTGCTTACTTGAATCTTTGGATGTGTCAGGCAAAGTTTTACCTTTAGACGGCGCCGTGCGACTTACTCTGCTCGATTCTTTCGATGTCGAAGCTCTCGACGCCGAAGCCTTTGATGTTGATGCTCTCGACGTCGAAGCCTTTGATGTTGATGCTCTCGACGTCGAAGCCTTTGATGTTGATGCTCTCGACGTCGAAGCCTTTGATGTTGATGCTCTCGACGTCGAAGCCTTTGATGTTGATGCTCTCGACGTCGAAGCCTTTGATGTTGATGCTCTCGACGTCGAAGCCTTTGATGTTGATGCTCTCGACGTCGAAGCCTCTGGTGTTGATGCTCTGGACGACGAAGCTGTACGTGTCGATGATCTTGACGTTGAAGATGTGGGTGTCGATGATCTCGACGTCGAAGCTCTTGATGGTGGAGCCTTTGATGTTGGAGGTTTGGATGTTGCAGCCTTTGATGGTGGAGGCTTTGATGTCGGAGCCTTGGAAGTCGCAGGCTTAAGTGTTGGAGTCTTGGGAGCCTTGGACGTCGAAGACTTAGATGTTGGAGTCTTGGGAGCCTTGGACGTCGAAGACTTAGATGTTGGAGCCTCAGGAGCTTTGGACGTCTTATGTTTTTTTTTTTTTTTTTTTTTTTTGTCACAGCCGCTGATGTTTGAGCCTTTGGTACGGAAATCTTAAGTATCAAACGCGGCAAAGTCGAAACATTCGATGCAGAAGCGCCTGATGTAAACTGCATGGGCTGCGCAGCCTCGGACATCGATGTTGACGGTGAGGTGCACGACTGGCGGGTAGTAGTTTCCCCAGTTTGTTTCTGAACTGCTTGACTCACAGACTTGAAGCTGGTCTTATCAGTAGTTACAAGTTTGTTTTGTTGCGACTGCTTATCAGTGACCCGAGTCTTATCAGGCACTTGGACTTCATTCTTCGTCACGTTCTCTCTGGTCCCGAAGACTGGAACAGCCTGTGCCGCAGTTGGACTCTTCGGCGAACCCATGATTTCGTACGAATGCGGCTTAAACGTTTGTATTTTTGGCTTACTAATTGACAAGTCAACAGCACATTCATCTTCATCGTCGTTGGTATCTGCGTCACACATCATATAAGTATATCAACACGATCGAGAGTCATAAAACGTGTCAACGCACACCCATAAAAATAATATACCGTGCTATTATTTGTAATTGAATGTGCCTACACTCGTGATGAGTCACCCGGTTCCCGTTCACAACAATGGTTGAACACTTCAGTTGCGGTTTCCCTGTACCATACAAGGCGCTGATCTGTAACGATCGAACCTTTTACATCGAGCACTTTGAATTATTTTATTACGTTTCACAATCCGCGATGCTAATTACATGCTTTTATGACACACGACATGGAAGTACATTAGCCGGCATTGTTTTTAACGTCGCGGTAAGCCGCGAACATCACACGGAAATGAGGACCGTTACAAATAACTGAGTCCAAAAAAATGGCACGTCCTATCGCGATGATAAACAAGCACGTACTAGAGCCGGAGCGGAGAGCGTTACGTAATTGGTCGTAGGGCTGCCAATAGTTAACTCCATTGCGCTAGTACTTCTTATCGATAAATTTTAATTACGTTGTTTTTTCTAACGTTACCGCTCAATTAGCGGTCATTCAAGACCAACATGTTATTGTATTATGTTATCGTAACATGTGTTTTTAACATAATTAACGAACCACACCTTGATAACGGCCCTACACAGTTTTATTAATAATATTATCGTTTTTTATTATTTTATATCGCTCGTTTTATTCGACAAACTTTAAAAATGACCTTGAATCGCTGTTTAGTATGGAGGCAAAAGCTAGGTACTCTGACAGTTTTACGACTTGACGTGATCGGAGATATTATGTAAATATTTATTCTAACTCCTACGTCAATAGACTTTGGCCTCGGTTCTTCATAGCAGTCGTTAATATCAGTAATGGACTTTTTAATGTTTAATATATTCAATTTTTTATCTATCGACGTGGGGCTCAAACTACAGAGACAAACGAACGACGGAAAAGACTTGGTAAAAATGAATGAATCTGGCGGGAATCGAACCCGGAGCCTCTGGGTATGAGCCGGGCACGTTACCACTGAGCCACCGACGTTATCCACAAACTTGGTAAGAAACAGCACGTCTTCTACGTTTAGATACCCGGCTGTGATTTATGGTGCTGATAATTTTCTATACAAATTGAACCACATGCTAAATCATGATTGTTCGCGAACTTGAGTGACTTATCCATTATGTGCTGAGCTATTTTTTCTCAGTAGATTATCAGATTAAAAATACAAACCACTTTGAATAACTTACGAGATTCCTAGTCGCTGCGACGTGCTGCTATTTCCATGGGGAACCCGATGCAATTGCTCGATGTTGCAGGGTCCAGACTGGCTGACAGCTGTGAAGCTTTTTACCCTATTGAACGATCTGTCGCTCTTTCAAGAAAATTCTAAAATCCTATCCCTATGTTTATATCGCGTTGGAATTTCCCATCCCGTCGTAACGCATTCATTTACACGTGTCTGACACACAACTAATTCATTATTCATGCGAATGTTATTTCCGACGTTGTTTTCAACCAGCGCTGTGTTTGTTCATCAGCGTCGTTTTTCTTTTCATAGGAATGAACTAAATGTGTTGGTGTGAATGAACTTCGGAGGCCTCTGGGGGTTTCTACTTTTAAGCGGTCAAATGTTTATGTGTGTGTGGGTGTATTTTAGAGTTACCACCACATTTAATTCAAACGATTTTATCATTTTCAACCATGTTCAACACGGTGGCGATACAGCCAACGATTGGTATCAATCGATTTCGATAGTATTTATAAATTTTTTTTTTTTCTCCAAGTGTTTAATGATATTGTGTACAATACATGGCCGGAGTTCCATACATTTTTGCAACATCTCCTTTTTGGTAACGTTATCAAAAAGTTACAACCAAAACATCGATACAAGCAATCAGATTTGAACGTCTCCCCTCAAAACACCTGATTCAATAACATTTGGTTTATTTAGTTAGATACTTAAATGCTTGAACTGCCTCAGTAGCGTAGTGGTAGCAGGCCACTACTATTACGCTGGAGGTCCTGGGTTCGATTCCCGGGTCTGGGGATATTAGAGATAACGGTTTAAAATCCATTATCTCTGCTTCTATTGGGATTTTTCCATTTCTGGAAGTTTCCCAGTACACCGGAGTTTGGTAATGTGCCCGGAGATGGCGGCAGGTTCGCTACCTGTTACATGGGCCAAATCGTAACCGGCGAGTCGTGGGTGTTTGCATGTATGATTGAATGCATGCATTTACCTCTGCCTACCCCGTCGGGGATTACAGTCGTCGGGTTACGTGTTTAACTATATCAGCTTGCTAATTCCTTGAACAAATTTTTGGTAACGTTATCAAAAAGTTGCAACCAAAACGTCGATACAAGCAATCAGATTTGAACGTCTCCCCTCAAAACACCTGATTCAATAACATTTGGTTTATTTAGTTAGATACTTAAATGCTGTCACAGCGAACTCCGTGTCGCCCAAGTTACCTATAGAAAAAAGTATACCTATACACAAAAAAACCTAAAAAAATTGTCAAGGCATTTTGGAGGAGTTTGGTTGACAATGACACGAGAATGCTATAACTATTTTTTTAACGAAAGTAGCAAACAGTCATGCAACTCATATTAATATGAAGCGGTTTCTTCAGCCTATAGACATCGTTGCCAAAAACAGATGCAGTTACATAAAATGCAGATGCGTTGTCAACCCTGCGACCTAAGTTGTTAAGTCTCTGTGATAGTTATTACGGGGCCATACATTACCATCTAACCGGAACACGATAGTGCTTATCACCACTATTTGGCGGCAGCACAGATAACCTTGTAGTTATCTGTGGGCGGCTGATAAATTAGGTAATGCTGTGGTGCCTACACCTTCGAGCGAGCACTGGAACTCTACCACCAGTAGGTAAATTACATTGCAACTAGTAAATCCCTACTATAATTAGTAATAAAGAAATTAAAGAAGTACATTAAATTGAATAAATGTATTAAAAAAACTCAAAATTTAATAAAATTACTAAACACATACTGGCCATGAACAAACTAGTAGACCAGTGCAAATATAATTCAGAGCAATTTGATTTATTGATTAACGCCCAAAATCATTGTGGTGATACGCTCAATTCAGTGAGTTCAGAGACTGTATGTGATCCTCCTGCTAACCAGCCCCAGAGCTCATCTAGCACAGTTTCTAACAGTTCCTTATCATCAAATAATGTTAAACAGAAATATGTAATGTTCAGTGACGACATCGGTAAAGACTTTGGGCACTTATTGAATTTTAGTTCGGGACAGTCAACATTTATAAACCACTGCATGCCAGGGTTATCATTTGATGGCATATTAGAAAAAATAACAGCTTTTAGCTTTGAACAGGATGCCACATTAATTATATTTATTGCTAATAGAGGTAATTTAAATAAAAAACACTTTATTAACAAATTGGACATCTTACAGACACTAAATGTAAAAAATATTATTTTATTTACATTACCTTTTAGTAAGAGTCTGTCTGATAAGGAAAATAATTTAAGATATTTATTAAATCTTACAATTGACAACCTGACTTGTTATAATAATAAATTTAGTAAAATTGACATTAATCCCATTATTAAGAAAGGACTTTCTTTGACAAAAGATAAATACTATCTTAGTAAATATCTGAAAAGACAGGTAGCTTTATCGCTACAGCATTATATTGACCATACAGCCAAGCATTTGGCTACCAAAACTTTCCCTAGTGGGGAATCAAATTTTCAGACATTGGAATGTTTTCCAAACACTTTATTTCCAACTGACAACACAATATTGAGTAGTTGCACTACCAATAATGTGAAAAACAACTATATACAATTGACATATAATTCGGTTCTTGAACCAAATAATTTAAATTAAATTTAGAGACAAAAGAGACAGCCTCTTGCTCCCACTTTAAAAAGGTAGAGAGAAATCCACCACTTAGTAATAAAATTAAGTTAAGCAAAAAAAGTAATATTGTTAACCTGGTGCACCAGAATATACAAGGGATGATGGGTAAAGACTTAGAAATTGAGTTATTTATGAATGATCGTAATGTAGACATCTGTTGTTTTACAGAACATTGGTTGAAATCCCATGAATTAATATTCAATTTCAGCAGGCACCAGGTTGGTAGTTCGTTCAGTAGAGCACATGCAATTCGTGGTGGCTCTCTAATATTGTTAAATAAAAACCTTAAATTTAAGGAACGTAGGGACATAATAAATCTGCCTATTGAACGAACTATTGAAATAGCCTGTGTTGAGCTTGAGCGCTTGATAATTTTATGTACGAGTATATATAGACCTCCAAGTGGGTTATACGATTATTATGAAAAAAACTTGGATGAGGTGTTGACCAATTATTTGAATTGAAGAAACATATTATTGTTTGTGGTGATTTTAACATTAATCTACTAGATGAAACGCCAACATGTATTCGATTTAAATCATTACTGATGCCATATAATTTGCATAATGTGTTTCTTGAACCTACCAGAATCACCCCGTGCTCTGCGACCTGCATAGACAATATATTTATTGATTCAAACCTAACCAAAAACATGTTTTTACTGAATTAAGTTCTGATCACTGTGGTCAACTAATATCCTTTCATGATGAAATCAAAAATAGAGATTCAAAACATGACATAGTGTTTGTTCCTATCAATGCGTAGCGGATTAAGACATTTAGAGAAAATATTAAGCCAAAACTTTCATATGTACAGTACCATGATGACCCAAATATATTATACAGTAACTTTTTTGACATTATTGCAAAAGAGTACAATCTAGTCTTTACTAAAAAGACCAAAAATGTAAGAAGTCATAAGTCATTTAATGAATGGGCGACTGTTGGAATACATAAGAGTAGGCAGAGATTGTATGAACTTTATGGTGAAAGATCATATAATCATAGTAATTCTTTTAAACATTATGTTAAAATGTATTCAAAGATATTTAAAAAAGTGTGTGTCATAGCTAAGTCACTACATATTAAAAATAAAATTAAAAATTCAGCAAATAAAATTAAAGCGACATGGAATGTCATTAATAGCGAAACTGGAAAATGTACGGAGCGCAACTCTGATTTTAATTTAATTATTGACAAAGCACTTATTTCAACTGACAAAGAAGTTGCCTCAGCATTCGAAACTTTCTTTGCCAATATTGCAGTTTCTACCACCGAAGACCTTATTTCTTCTCCTACCGTCGCTGAATCGTTATTACAACATAGTGTAAAGAAAGTAAATTTAAGTTTAATTTTAAGTTAGTATGCACTGCAGATGTTATGCATGCTTTTAAATGTATTAAAATTAAGAATACTAGTGATTTATGGGGCATAAATCACTAGTATTCAACTAGTATTCTGTAAAAATTGTACACTTAGTAATAGACATAATCGCACCATATTTAGCGACTATGTTTAACAACAGTATTGTAAGTGGTGTGTTTCCTGATTTAATGAAAAATAGTAAAGTTATTCCATTATTAAAATCCGGTAGTACAAGTGACCCCACAAATTTGAGACCCATTTCTGTGCTACCCACTTTAAGTAAAATTTTTGAAAGGCTCATTTTGAATCAATTACACTTGACTTTCACACTTCAATCGTCATAAACTTTTGCATGTAAAACAATTTGGATTTACCAAGGGTCGTTCAACTACTGATGCAGGTGTTGAACTTATCAAACACATTTTTGAAGCTTGGGAAGAATCACAGGATGCTGTAGGGGTATTCTGTGACTTATCCAAAGCATTTGATTGCGTCCAGCATGAAACATTGGTCAGAAAATTATACCACTACGGCATTCGAGATACCGCTCTCGAACTTATAACTTCATATTTAAGGTCGAGAACCATGTATGTTGATATAAATGGAACGAGATCTCCTGGCACTTCGATGGATATAGGGGTCCTGCAAGGCTCAATTCTGGGTCCATTTCTGTTTTTAGTTTATTCAGTTTATTCATTTATTTCATATAATTAGGCTCCTGGAGAGCACTTTTACATCGTAATTTTTTTTTAAACTAACCTAGAGTGAATAACCACTAATAATCATCAAAAACACATAATAAATTAAGTAAAAACTAAACAATTTTGTATGTGTATATAATAATATGGAACGCATCAATTATTTACAAATTCCTCCATTTCTCCATTTCAAAAGAAACTGAGAAAGAATGAATTTGGTCGTCATAATATAGGTTATTTACTTGGCAGAATTCCAAGTGCAGTCAATAATTTTTTTTATATTAATGACTTGCCATACATTGTTAACGATAATCAAGAAATGTTATTATTTGCAGATGATACTTCTCTCATATTCAAAATGAAAAGGCAACAAGTAGCTTGTGACGATGTAAGCAATGCCCTCTCTAAAATAGTACATTGGTTTAGTGCTAACAACCTACTGTTAAATAGTAGAAAGACAAAATGTGTTAAATTTTGTACACCTAACGTTAAACAGGTTGCAACCAATGTGAAACTTAACGAGGAAGCATTGGAATTAGTAGACTCCATGGTATTTCTTGGCTTAAACGTGGATACAAAATTGCAGTGGGGTCCTCATATTTCAAATCTAGCCCGTAGACTAAGCTCCGCAGCGTTTGCGGTAAAAAAGATACGATCCTTAACTGACGTTGAGACGGTTCGATTGGTTTATTTTAGTATTTTCACAGTATTTTGTCCTATGGAATTTTGCTATGGGGACATGCCGCCGATGTCAACACCATTTTTGTTTTACAGAAAAGAGCTGTGCGTGCTATCTACGGGCTAAGTCCGCGAGTGTCTCTCAGAGATAAATTTAAGGAAATAAACATATTGACTGTAGCTTCGCAATACATTTACGAAAATGTACTGTATGTACGTAAAAATATTAGCGAATTTCCTAGTAGAGCTAATGATTATATAAATACTAGGAACAAACACAAGTTGTCTGTGCATACAACACGACTGCATAGGGTGAGTAATTCTTTTAGAGGTCAATGTATACGCTTCTTTAACAAAATACCTGAAGATGTTCAAAGTCTTTCAATTAATAAATTTAAGAAAATTATCAAAAAACGCTTATACATGTGCAACTATTATAAAACATGTGATTATCTTAATGACACTACACCATGGGATTGAAGCGATCGCTCCCAGGCTATTTCGAAAACCTGTACTTTGGATTTACAGACTGTATTAGATTTAAGTTTAAATTCAAAAGAGCTGTACTGAGTTTCTTCAGTGGCGGAGTTCTTCTCAGTATTGACTGCCCTTGGAATTCTGCCAAGTGAATAACCTTTATTATGACGACCAAATTCATTCTTTCTCAGTTTCTTTTGAAATGGGGAAATGGAGGAATTTGTAAATAATTGATGCTTTCCATAGTATACAAAATTGTTCAGTGTCTATTTAATTTATTATGTGTTTTTTATTATTATTAGTGGTTATTCACTCTAGGTTAGTTTAAAAAAAAATGACGATGTAAAAGTGCTCTCCAGGAGCCTAATTATATGAAATAAATGAATAAACTGAATAAATATTATAACTGCGAAAGTAACTGTCGGTCTGTCTGGCTGTTACCAAACAACTGAATCGATTTTAATGAAATTTGGTACAGAGATATAGATGACTTTGAGAAAGAACATAGGTTAATAAAACGACGTTCACGCGGGCGAATCCGCGGGCAACAGCTAGTTACTATTAAAAACCATTATACTTATTTTTCTGAAATTTGTCAAAAATTACTATTATACCTACTCATAAAAATCTAAATATAATTGTCTTATTGTTTAGATTTTTTTTTATTATACTCAATAGATTTTTTAGTTATACTTAAATTACTCAATTAACAGATAAGAATAATAATAAGAAACTGTTTTCTTTATCCCCCTTTAAATATAAACACAATTAATTGATATTAACGAAAATATTAACCCTTAACCATAACAATATCCGCTTTTGTGACCAACACCACCAATTACTCATAGACTACAGCTAATTACCTCCTACTTCCATTTTATTTTTTTTCCATTACAAATCCGTATGTATGATATTTACACCATTTTTAATTGCTTAAAACGGAGCCGCGATACCAACCCCTGTAATAAGATCCGAATCTAAAGAAAGTCAAGTAATTTTAGTACTAATTTTGTGAAAGAAAGAACAGCACGCTCTAAACAAAACATATTTGCGGTTGGAATTATCGTATTCATCTTTATTTGCATGATTATACGGTTTAAATTTGAATGAGAATTCGATGTTTATCAAAATTGTAGTGGGAACACAAAAAAATATTTCAGCTGGCGCACCTTTTAGTATTTCAATCGAAATAAAATATTACGTCTTAAAGCGTACCGTCTATGGAATTCGCGAGAAGAAATGCGGTTGAATGATCGGCTCGAGTTTAGTGATGTGCTAGATAGTAATTATAATCGATATGACAAAAAAAATTTTTTTTTTTTAATGAAATCGAAGAAGCATTCAAGCTTGCAGTTTACATTGATGTTAAGTGATGACTGCAGCCTATAGACACCCACACAAAGACCAAGGTCAAAATGCAGGTGCTTTACCACTCCTGAGGCCTAAGGTGTTATGCCTCTGTCTGGCTTGATATACTGATCTCGACTATTCAAATTCATGAATTATTTTAATTCGATGTAGTTAAATATTAAACTCGGGAAAAAAGTATCACAAAAGTTGGAAGGACTAGGTTTTTGACGTTTTCTCTGTACCCTATATCTCCTGACTCAATGTTTCTCTATAGTTGGCGCACCGATATCTTATTTGAATTACATAATTAAAAATATCATAGAAAATTAAAAAAATGGGGAAGAAAAATTTGACTTCGGGCAGGAATAGAACCTGCGACCTTTTCAAATGTTCACTTGCATGGGTTATTGCGAAAAATAAAAATATTACAATCAATATTATATTATTTCAGAGCTTTATATTTGTAAAATAAATGTAGGTAAATGAAAATATAATGATACATTTACTTTTACCCTTTAATTATTTTTACACATTCCTTTAACATTACTGCAAATCGCATGCCAAAGCTGACAGCAAAAGCTTGTAATACTCAGGGCAAGCCTTACTCTCGATGTGTTATCCAATAAAAAGAGTGGCTAAATAATAATATAATGAAAAAAACACATCTATCGACAGTCTATAGTACCAGCTTTCGCATCACTTAACAGCCAGGTGCGGCGCGTGCTGTATTTCTATCGAAGTAAAAAAAATGTCCACAGAACTAACTTGGACTCAGATATATTACTGTCAATAATGTTGAGTAAATAGCATGTAAGTTCTAATAAAACGAACTGCTATTGAACCATATTTCTTGTCGAAAACATTTATGACACAAGCACGACTAAAGTCGTAACACTCGTCCGGATTTGGTACGGAGCGAACAGCGGATTTTGTACCTACGAACCAAATCTAGCCGTGGCTCGAGGAGTCCGGCGGACATGATTATTATTAATCAAGTCCGATGCGGTCCGCTCGCGCGGGTTTGGTAGGCGGATTCGTATTTACCACTGCCAACAGTACTTAAGGTTTAGGGTTACATAACAATTTATATAGCACATCGAGCCTACATAAGAGATAGTCGGCTAGTTTCGACTTCGTAGAGCGTTATCTTTGCTGCACACTGCCTACGTAAGAACTGATAGTACGGTATTGGTCAAAACTTGATCAAAATGGTCGACGAACGTCATAGGTTAGAAAAGAGATAACGCTCTACAGACCCGAAATAAGCCGAAGTCTCCATCCATAGGTCGATAAGCAATATTTCTTGTTACATACTGTACCTTTTAGGTTAGGATCCCACTGAAGAATCATTTCGTTCATCCAGATATGCTGCAAAGCGAATTTTTATCCATATTTAAAAATTCTTTTCGAATATAGTAACGCCAAATTTTGATAGGCAACCTAGTGGAGGTTGCCAATCAAAATTTGGCGTCAAGTATATATAAATAATATTATATTATAATATATATAAATAATACATGTACCTTTGTTATGGACGTAAAAAGTTATCGGGGCGGAACGAAAATAAGTAGGAGCGGCCAAGTGCGCAAAGGCAGCCGTGATTTTTCAGTCTTTATACAACATATTGCCGTGAAATAGACGATATTTTATTCAAAAAAAAAAACAAATAAAAGAAATCTTTCCCAGAAAAATATAAAGAAATACTTACAAGCAAATTTTGATTGGCAACCTAGTGGATATATAGTATATATACTTACCTATTCTTTAGATTTTAAATTTGTATAAAAATTAGGTTTGCAGCATATCTGGATGAACGAAATGATTCTACAGTGGGATCTTAACCTATTTTGGGCTTGAAAATAGATACTACCTGAATATGTATCACTAGTCAATGTATAGTATAGGTATATTCCTCTTTAAAAATACCGCTTTCTAAACAAACAATATGGTCGTCAAGCTATTTGGCTATCGATTGAAAAAACCGTAATTTGTCAGTTACTTCTCGACATTTATATTCAAAAACATTTGTATCAACAATGACTCCATTATGTTGAAAATTTGTGCGTCTTACAAACGTCAATATAAATCTTGAGGTTGGGCCACGAGAAAAGCGTCACAGTCGCAGCGATTTCTTGTCCATTTACATAAGTCCACGATACCTGTTTCTGTTAAATCAAGTCGAAATTTCGAGTTATCCGCAATGAAAGTGTTAAGGACAAATACTGTTCCAACACTGTGGGACTATGGACAAATTGGACAAACAAGTACCTTTTTATTTTATTTAACGAAAAATGGAAAGAAAAATTTGACTTCAGGCGAGACTCGAACTCGCGGCCTACTGGGAATCTAGTCCAGCCGCTCTTCCAATTGAGCTACTGAAGTCCTGCCTGATTTGTCAAATCTTTCCTTCACATTTATTGCATTGTTTTATGGTAGCAGCAGCGCCATCTATTGCCAACTATGCTAGTTAGGCAACCGATATTATTATTATTTCGCATTAACACATGCTTGTGAAATATATTTTATTTAACGAAAAATGGAAAGAAAATTTTGACTTCAGGTGAGACTCGAACTCGCGGCCTACAGATTAGATTCCCTGTAGGCCGCACGGTGTGGATTCGGGTCGATTTAGGACACAAGCTGGTGTTAGGCAGGGTTGTATACTATCTCCTTTACTGTTTAATATCTACACAGAGTACATAATGCGGATAATCCTCGAAGATTGGGACAAAGGAATATCCATAGGAGGCCGGAAGATCTCAAATCTGAGATACGCAGATGACACCACTCTCCTAGCGTCAACAAGAGAGGAAATCGAAACGCTTCTTCAACGCCTGCAGACCACAGATTCAGATTTTGGACTGGCAATCAACCACGATAAGACCAAAATGATGATTGTGGATCGTATGTATGTATGTATCTTCACGCCAGGTCCCTAACGGGGTAGGCAGAGAGTGTAGAGCGCCAGACATCCCGGTTCTGACAAACCTCTCGTGCCTCGTCTACCTTCATCATTGTGGATCGTGCCGATAATAACCAACCGGAAGTCCAAAGTATAGCGGGATGTGAAGTTGTCAAGAGCTTTACATATTTGGGTTCCACTATCACCAACTCTGGAGGTTACGAGGATGAGATTCGTAGACGTTGCGCTGTGACAAGATCCTCAGTGGAAAAACTCACAAAGATTTGGAAAGACCGCAGAATAACAAAAAACACAAAGGTTCGGTTAATGCGATGCTTGGTCTTTCCGATCTTTCTCTATGGAGCTGAGACGTGGACGCTGAGGATACAGGATCGTCGCAAAATTGACGCACTGGAAATGTGGTGCTGGAGACGCCTGCTCAGAATCCCGTGGACCGCACACCGTACCAATGTCTCTATTTTAAATGAGCTGAAGATCAAGCAAAGATTATCGTCGATTGTGCAGATACGAATCACAAAGTTTTTCGTCACCCGTAACGAGGATTCCATGGAACGACTGGTAGTACAAGGGAAAGTTGAGGGCAAACGATCTCGTGGACGCTCACCGACTAGATGGACAGACCTCATAAAATCTGTGACGCACTCCAGCATCAATGACTGCTCTCACTCTGCCAGACATCGAGCTACATGGCGACGCATCGCGATCACGACGGAGAAAGATAAAGTGACCGATACATGACCACGACCACTCTGCCAAGAGTGCACGACTAAGAAGAAGGCCGCATTTGCATTGCCATAAAGCAATGCAATAAATGTGAAGGAACGATTTGACAAATCGGGCAGGACTTCAGTAGCTCAATTGGAAGAGCGGCTGGACTAGATTCGCAGTAGGCCGCGAGTTCGAGTCTCGCCTGAAGTCGAATTTTTCTTTCCATTTTTCCTTAAATAAAATATATTTCACAAGCATGTGTTAATACGAAATAATATAAAACAATTAAACAAGTACCTATCACTTTTCTAAACTAGACAAAAAACGCTTTACCAAACCACATCACGAAATATTGCATTTATACAAACACACGATCCGCCTAATTTAATTTCGCCATTTCAAGTTACAATTAACAACAATAAAAATAAAGTCAACTTTATTGGCATTATTCATCCGTATGTCTAAGAAAAATGATGTAACTTACTAACTTACCTACATCACTTTTTCTCTCTCCGATCTCCAAAATAATTTGCACTTTGAAAAATTTTACAGTATACGTCTTACGTCGATGTCGCATCATTAGAAGTGATAAACCATCATTAATTTCAAATCAGCTACAATTTTAAGAAACAGAATCTTAATAGTTTAGAAAAATCATTTCTCTGTACTTTTAACCCCAGGACTTTTGCCAAAAATGTATTATTATTACGATAACATAATAATATCATATATTTTAAAAACTAGAATTTCTCCTCTTTTATCTCGTGGCCCAACACCGAAATAAAATTAGATTCAAAGTGAATCGGTTTTTAGATCCTTTTAAGAGAGTTCAATTTTCTATCTAAGCGGTAAAGCGGGTTGACAAAAGTACAAGTACAAAGGTACCGAATATAAAATGCGCGGGAGTGCATCACAAAAGAAATTGGATCAGAGTGTGGCACGTGGCACAGCTGGTAGTGTTTTTTTACTAAGATTTAAATGTCGTTGTATAAGTATACTGGTAATAGTTAAAATAAATTTAAAGACGTAATCCTTGAGGGAGCAGATGCTAGTTATAGTGGCTCCCATGGGCATAATTTTAAGTGAATAACTTGGACAGTATACAATGATATTATTCAGTACAATTTTGATTTTGACACAACATAACAGCCACACAAATTGTGTAAGGCTGAAATAGGCAATGAAAATTTGTAGTAGGTATTATTAAAAGGAAGCGCGCATGGCCCAGCGGCTGGTGTAGATCGTAAGCGATCTGCTCGGTTAAGCACTACGGGCGCGGTCGGGTAGTGTGATGGGTGACCGCTAGTGGTAAATTATATGCGCGTTTCCGTGCTTGGGAGGGCACGTTAAGCCGTCGGTCCCGGTTGTTATCGATGGATAGCAGTCGTTAAACCTTGTCGGAGGCCTTATGGGCGGTTTGAAAACATCCGACAGTGGGTTGGCCACTAACCCCCCACCTCCACCAATCCGTATTGGATCAGCGTGGTGGAGTAAGCTCCAGGCCTCCCCCCAAAAAGGGGAGAGACTCGTGCCCAGCAGTGGGACGTATAATGGGTTGCCATTATTTATTATTATTATTAAAAATCGCGTCTTAAAATAGACTTCTTCATAGATTGACAGACAAGCAGCCATGCTACTTGATGGGAAGTGGTTACCATCGCCTACGCATATTTGTAACATCCGAGGAGTTTCCAACGAGCTGCCAGTATTGAAGGACTCTTTTGACGCCAGTTTTGAAGAACCCCATATACCTATATAGGTAGGTGCTCTTTATTTTTTTTTACGATAGTTACATTAGAAAACCAGTTGCATCCAGATAATAAAATAACTTAATTAACTCAACTCAAAGTCAACTATCCTCACAAAAGAAAAACGGCTTACCCTCGTTTAGCTTTTTTTTAAGTTACAAAAATATAAATAGAACCTTACGCCATCTATTGACAAAAAAAAAACAAATAAAAATACTTCTGGACGACCGTTTCAAAACACAATTACAATTAAAGCAATAAAAATAAAATGCTTTTTTTATATCATCCGGTCAAAATCGCTTGTCTACACTGTACGCATATAAAAACAAATTATAAAAATGATATGCCAAGCCAATTTCACTCTTGCCACTTAGTAATAAGGCTAAGAGCATAAAACAACCTGTCACTTTTTTTTAAAGTCATCTGGTTAAGTACCAAACGGCCTGTCAATAGGAATTTTCGTTCGTATTTCAAATGTATTTATTCTAAACACATTAACGCCTTAGGATTACGAATACCAGATGATTACATTTATTATCCGAGTTCGCTTTTTATATTTCACTAGCTACTACTAGTCCCGGCTTCGTGCAGCGCTACTACGGAATAGTGGTGGTAGAGCTACTGGTTGGTTACTGGTGGTAGAGCTCCAGTGACGGAGCTCGCGGGCGTAGGCACCACCGCATTACCTAATATACTTGCCGCTAAATGGTAGTGTTAAGCACTATCGTGTTCCGGTCAGGTGGTAATGTACGGCCCTGTAATTTCCGGCACAGAAGCGTAACACCTTAGGCCTCAGGAGTCGTAACGCATCTGCATTTTGACCTTGGTCTTTGTGTGGGTGTCTATAGGCTGCAGTCATCACTTAACATCAACGTGAACTGAATGCTTGTTTACCACGTCAAATATATTAAAAAAAAAAAAAAAAACTGCATATAGCCTATGTCATCTTCTCTCTGTGTCTATGTAGTTTTTGTGTGTAAACCTTACCATCATACATACAAAAACACAAATGTTTCCTTTTTATGACACTATCACAGATTAATTAGTCAATTAATACTCAAATCTTATAAATTGAGCTTTGTTTATGGTACATACAGCTACTGCAACCAAATATAGTACACAGCTTATATACAGTTTTGACTGGTGAAGTCCAGTGACGGAGCTGGCGTGCGTAGGCACCACCGCATTACCTAATATACCTACTTACCTCTAATAGTGTTCAGCACTATCGTGTTCCGGTCAGGTGGTAATGTAGGGCCCTGTTACTTCCGGCACAGAGGCATAACACCTTAGGCCTCAGGAGTGGTAACGCATCTGCATTTTGACCTTGGTCTTTGTGTGGGTGTCTATAGGCTGCAGTCAATTAGTCAATCCTATATAGACCCATTCAAATTAGAAAGCATCCTACAAAAAGAAAGTACAAGAAACACATTCAATCAGTTCACTAAACACATTGTCAACACCTTAAAGCAGTTCAACAATACATGAGATATCATCACATAATAACTAAACTCAAAATACATATCTAACCCACTCTATACACACCTTTCATCTTGATACTGACTTAAGTCGCCCGTAAACCGTAGCGAGGACTTCTGTCAAGTCATCCACAACATTACTTACTCCTCTTGTTTAATTATACAAAGGAGACAAAAAAAAAAAAAAAAAAAAAAGGCTGCAGTCATCACTTAACATCAATGTGAAGAACTGCGTGCATGTTTGCCACTTACATTACATTCATTCAGCAACCATCTCGCATATTTAAATTGAAATGTTTTTGAAATTCATCATGTTGTTTTTCAGTCGTTCTTATAAAGTAGGTACAAGCGAGAATCCGTAATAATAATTTTCAATAAATTTTAATTTTTATGAAAATAAATATATTGTAAACTACATTAGTAGGTAAACGTGACAAATCTTTGTAATTTTTTAGAGTAAATTTTTTTTTTCTTAAATTTTGTTAGGTCCGAATTTATTACAAAAATTTACATTTGCATTATAACCTATGTTCACTCTACTATTTCAATTACCTACTTTAAAAACGACGTCACAAGGGCTTTCAATGTTTTAAGGGTTTTTTTATAATATTTCAAATTGAGCAAAAATTTTGCGCTGCGAATTCCCCTGTCTACCACGTAAGGGACTTGCCATGAAGATAGATACATACAATAAGGTATTTCAAATACTAAATTACTTTTGTATAAACCGCAGCGAATTCTACAAACAATGACACCGTTTACTGTTCAGTAAACAAAAGTGATGACCACGCTCAAATGAAGTGAGGGTAAACATCTACTGGTTGATGTTCGTTCACGGATACATCTGTCCGCCCCTATGAATGCACCTTAGTTTAATGACACACAGCGAGCGGGTTTACGGGCGGAAGCGATAAGCGTAAATGTAGAGCGGAGACCTTAAGTTTGAGGTGAATGTGTAAGTCATTTAAAATTCTTATCGATTTATGTCTGAAAGTTTTGAATATTGTGCTAAAAAACATTGCTTAACTTATTTCAGGGTTTTTCATTTCATTGGGTCCCTCACGATTTAAAATTTTAGATCCAAAAATTTCAGAGATAAATGGGGTTCAGAGATCATCGTTTCATGTATAAAGGTAAATTTTCATATAATTTCTTGAATAACTTCTAAGTTAATGATGTTAAAATTATGAAAAATCGTTGTAATCCTTATAATATGACCTGTTTTATGATATACCTTTCAATATAGTTTACAAAACTTTTTTTAAATCCTCTAATAAGTGTAACCCCTATTCGAAATATTCGTGCAATTTTGAATATACGAGTAGTTAAATAAAAAACTAGTTTGCTTTCACGACAAGCAAAAAAGTAATTTGGAGAAGTCTAGCAATATAGACTATTTCTTGTTTTCAGTGGAACTGCCTGAAGAGAGTGCACGCTTCAGTATGATTATTATTCAAGGGTGAAGAACATTTAAAACACACAGCAATGCTTACAATATTAACGTTTATTTTGTTTTGTATACTGCCGCGGCTCCCGCTATCAAAACACCATCGCCTTTATCGGCGCAATGAAACGTTTACAATCTCGTTTATAGCTATGGGGGCGCTATAAAATTACGAAATTGTGTTTAGAATATCACCATGTGTACACATTGTAACTCTGTCCGTCTCCAGTTGTCATAGCGTAATATATTATGAGTTAATAAACTACTGATTGTTATGGAAGCATGTGTGTTTACGTTTTTTTTTTGTAGGATCACTTTATTACAACCTTTCAAATGAGTCTGCCTATATGTGTAATGGATTAATCAGCATTAACATGCTAATGCTGTATTAGCATTTCGCAAATTAAATGGAGTTGTGAAATTCTACGAAATGTGAAACGCTAATTCGCATTAGGAAATCTGCATTTAGGATCGTATATTGAATGAATGCGTGAGATTTTTGAATAATAATTAGTGTAGTAATCATATACTCCTAGGTATCAATTATTACCATATTAGCAAATAGCATAGCAATAGCAATTAGCATGCTAAGGTCACGAATTCACTGCCAATATCATGGTGATTTAATAAGGACAGTACAGTACTCAACAATTAATATTGCACATCGAGCCTGCGAAAGAGACGATCGGCTCGTTTCGACTTCGTAGATCGTTATCTCTGTTGCACACTGCCTACGTAAACAATAAATATTGCACATCGAGCCTAGGAAGGAGACTTCGGCTTATTTCGGGTCTGTAGAGCTTGCTGTGTTCGGCTTATCTCTTTCGCACCGTACCTATTTGACGTTTGTCGATCATTTTGATCAAGTTTTGACCAATATCAAACTTTCAGCTAAGAATATGTAATAATACTACGTATATAATGGACACTTCGACGTCCCGCCCGATTTCCATTTTCCATGTACGTATGAGACCAAAAAAAATGGCACCTACCTCAGCTAATTGCTGAAGTTGGCACTACAGCGCTGGTATTCTGTTGGGGCCGGGGTATTTTAAATAAATTACGTGTCACAGCGTTTGTCCGCGATGGACTTCAAAACTACTTAACCGATATTAATCCAACTTGTAACCGTGTGCAGTGTGATCCGACTTAAAAGCCTATCTTTTAAGTTGTATCACACTGCACACGGCATAGCTTACATCTCGTTTTACAGTCACAATATCAGTCAGTACCTAAATTGCACACGTGCGAAGCCGGTGCGGACCGCTAGTTATAACATAAATTGAATATTGATACCGATTTACCATTCAAATTTCATCCAAAACCAATTGAAAATCATTATGCATTTCACATCCATCAAAAATTTCCCAAAAATAAAACACCTTAAAATAAATACGAACCGTAACAAAATCTTACACCTGTCGTCACTCGGTTTGATTGAAAGGGTATAATTAATAACTTGAATTTATTTCACTTATTATTTATATTCTGAAAATTGGTTATTAAAGCACCAAGTTGGAATCCGTTAGTAAGTAATATAAAGTAAGCTATTAATGTAAGACTTTGCAGGTAAGTGTAGTAAAATAAGATTTTTATATGGTAGTAAAGAAATCTTTGATGGTTTTTTTATGTAATAAAAGTGGCAAACAAGCATGTAGTTCACATTGATGGTAAGTGATGACTGCAGCCTATAGACACTCACACAATGACCAGAGGTTAAAATGCAGGTGCGTTGCCACTCCTGAGGCCTAAGGTGTTATACCTCTGTGCTGGAAATTACAGGGCCATTACCACCTGACCGGAACACGATAGTGCAGAACACTACCATTTAGCGGCAAGTATATTAGGTAATGCGGTGGTGCCTTCGCCCGCAAGCTCCGTCACTGGAGCTCTACCACCAGTAAATGCAGCCTATGCTTCAGTATTTATTTACAATTTGATCCATTCCAATCGAATAAGTATTTGACACTATTAACGACGCACTCCAAGACTATTTAATTAGAAATAAACAATCCTGTTTAATTGTACCAGAAGGGAGGCAAGTACTACATTTCTTCCCACGTCTGAAGTTACCACATGAGCTGACGGTCCTACCTGTACCTGCAGTATCACAAAGAAGAATCAAGCGAAAGTTAAATTAAAAATCAATAGCAGTTTAGAAAACCGAGAAAGATATGTTTGCATTAGGAACCGTTGCAACAAGGTGTGTAGAGACGCACAACGACGCCATATCCACAAATCCGTTTCAACAGGGGATCCTGCTAAAGTATGGAGATTTCTGAAGTCACTAGGAGTTGGGAAAACACGTTTTGATTCCTCTTTTCTCATAAATGATGGATTTAATATCGATTTGCTAAATTTACATTTTGGTTCGTCTACCTGCATTGATGGTACTACAAAAACTAATACTTTAAATCTCCTTTCTTTGTCTCCAACGCCTGACTCTCCTATCTTCGAGCTTACTCAATTTACTGATCGTGATGTTAAGAAACATATTCTAGCAATTGAATCTGATGCAATTGGCAGCGACAATGTTAGCCGTAAAATGATCCTGCCATTAATCGATACACTAACCACCATCCTGACTTCTTTATTCAACTATTCCATCGCCTCCTGTTCCTTCCCATCTTGTTGGAAAGATGCACAAATTATCCCATTACCTAAGAGACCCAATCCTAAGTCCTTTACTGACTATCGATCCATTTTCATTCTTCCTTTCTTATCCAAAGTCCTTGAGCGATTGGTTCATAATCAAATAAACTCTTTCATGTCTAAATATCACCTTTACAATCCTCTCCAATCTGGTTTCCGGCAGGATTATAGTACGGCTACTACATTTGTCAAAATTACTGAAGACTTAAGGTTTGGAATGGAAAATCAGCAGCTGACTGTACTCGTCCTGTTAGATTTTAGTAATGCGTTCAATAATGTAGATTATGATATATTACTCGCAATTCTCCGTTCTCTTAATATATCTCCGACAGTGATTGACTGGTTCCATAGTTACTTGTCTGGTCGCCGGCAGCGTATTCGAGTGGATGATTCCTTTACTGCCGGCGTACCGCAAGGTGGCGTATTGTCTCCTTTCCTTTTTTCTACTTTCATCAGTATTATCACTCAAAACCTAACTTCTCTCTACCACCTGTATGCCGACGACCTCCAAATTTACTATCAAACTAAATTCATAGATTTGCCTGATGCCATTAAAATTGTTAATGATGATCTAGACCGCATCTCCAAATGGTGTCAATGTTTCGGACTCCATCTCAACCCATTAAAAACTCAGGCTATTGTTGTTGGGAGCTCAAGGATGGTGTCGAAAATCGACTTTACAAAAGTACCTCAAATTATCCTGAACAGTTCTCCAATTCCATTTAGTGATAAAGTTAAAAACCTAGGTGTGCTTATAGACAAGTGTTTAATATGGGCCCCGCAAATATGTGAAGTCAGCAAGAAACTGTTTGGCGCTGTTGGCTCTTTAAGAAGACTTCAAAATTTTTTGCCTACCTCCACTAAAGTTGCGCTTGCTCGATCTATTCTCCTCCCTATATTAGATTACGCCGACATATGCTATCTTGATTAGACCCAGGAGCAACTCAACAAACTTGAGCGCCTCCAAAATCTTTGCATACGGTTCATATATGGCTTACGCAAATATGAACATATTTCTCAATTTCGTGTTGAGCTCAAGTGGCTTCCTATACGTCTTCGCAGGAATACTCATATTCTCTCTCTTCTTTGCTGTCTCCTATTCGTTCCACAATCTCCTGACTATCTTAAAAATCATTTCAGTTACCTTTGCCAATGAAATTCTCTCTATCTACGATCCTCAGAAAATCTACTTCTTCAAATTCCTCGTCACTCTTCTTCCTTCGTTGCAAATTCTTTTACAGTAACTGCTGTACGACTGTGGAATTCCTTGCCCTTAAACATAAGGCAAGCACAGACTCTTGAGTCGTTTAAAAAACGACTCTTTGACTACTACTTTGCTTCTTTAACTTAACATCATCATTCCTATTTCAATATTATTAAGTTTTGTGTTTTAATTAGGTTTATTTATTTATGAAATGTGTGTACCTATCTATTTATTTATTTATTCACAATGTTTGTCCTTAATTTGATGTACACCCTGCCTCTGTAATTTAACATTTCTCTTTCCACCGACAGGTTGTCTGGAAGAGATCGCTTTTAGGGATAAGACCGCCTGATTGTACTTTCACTTTGTTTTTTCTATTTTTGTTTTTATTGAACATTACTGGTGTACAATAAAGAATATTTACTTACTTACTTACTTACTTATTCATTTACTGACCTCGTTTTCATTAAAAAAACAACACATGAATCAAGCGATCATATGCGTCAAATATAGATAGTTATTTGCTAAACCATCAAACAAGACTGTAGGTAAACATTTAAATAATTTGATATCCTCATCATTATTCAGTCGAAAAATGTTTACTGCTGAACTAAAGCCTTCCCGAAAGATTGAAACGAACGGTCCTGAGCCTCCCTCATCTAGCTATTGTCCGCAACCTCATTTGATAGATACGTGCCTAAAATTACTTAAAAAATATGATGGCTTTACAGATTCACGTAATTTATTGATAACGTATTAAGTTACATGTCAGGTTTTGCGTTACATCATAAATACTAAGAATATTACTTTTATTTGGTCTTACGCATAATACGTATAGGTAAGGGTCCTACAGATTATTCATCGACTTAATCGCACCGCGAATGGAAAGCTTTAAGCTGTCAATACACACCTGCGCCTGTTAACGGGTCATTAGTTGTGTGACATCTCCCCGGCTGCCCCCGTGGCAGGCACCGTGGCTCGCATAAACACGCTTATAATGCTAACGGTCATGAGCTTCAGCAGGGGGACGAGCTCTCCCCCCCTTAGAGACAAAAAAGGTCAATTTATAGCGAATATGAAGTACAAGTCAAGTGTATCAGTATGGCAGATCCATGGCAAATCTTCCCTCTACTCACCTTTTATATAATCATTGGTTTTGTAGATGCAGGCCCCGTTGTAACTGTCATAGAGGCAAAACTACTAAAGCCTCAGGTCTATCGACCTAGCGATGCATCTGCATATTAACCACTGTGTTTTTTGTATGGAACTCTTGAGCATGCAGGGCCAACTCGGACGGTTGGACGGTTTTTTACGAAAAATTACCTGGACTCTACTAAGATTTAATTTCATTTTTACCTAATTACGTGCATGCAAGCCTAAAAATAGACACTCATCGATTTTTTTTTTAAATGGGTGCTTACCTTAGTGGCCTATTTAATAATTCAGGGCTTTTTAGGTTTGTCGTCTCATAAGTTAACGGAAAAGATATGAAAACTTTTACATGAGTTTTACCTTTTCTTACACCATTTTTACTGGTGGTAAAGTTCCAGTGTAGCTCGAGGGCGTATGCTTTGCATAATCTATCTTTCGCCAAATCGTAGTGTTCAGTACTATCGTATTGCGGTTAGATGGTAATGAGGCATGGTAATGGTAATGAGGCACATGACCCTGTCATAACTATTACAGAGAAAAAAAATTTTGAGCACTGGTCTTTGTGTGGGTGTCTGTAGGCTTCAGTAATCACTTAACATCAATGTGAACTGCATGCTTGAATGCCACCTTCATTACAATAAAAATATGTAGTTTTAGGCATATAATCAAAAGGCGGCTCGGTGCGGCTCTTCTTGCCTAGGGGCACCCCCGAGTCCCCGGTTGCCGTCCTAGGGTACCCCCGGACTTAACTACATTCACGCCAAAAACTAACATTTATCTGTTTCGATTTTTAAAGCATCATCGAAATTTATAAGCTCTGGAAACCGCGAGACCATTACACAAAATAAATAAAAATATCACAAGAATGAACCGCAATTTAATTGTCAATTCAATATGGCGGCTTCCGTGGTTAACACTGGACTGGTTGAATGCAAAGCGGCTTGCCAAAACTATAAAAGTAATTTGTATTCGCTAATAGCTTGAAATGCGTAGGTATAAAAAGCCGTTTTGCCGATGATAAGAGTGCATACCTACAAACTGTTTGTTATCATAATAAGGTCATTTTTTTCTGGTTTTACTTGAATATAATCTTTAAAATTCTGTGTCCATACAAAGACGTTCTATTTTTTTTGCACTTGGTTTTAATATCTTTTTTTTAAATGAACTATAATTGCATGCAGTTCATATTGATGTTAAGTGATGACTGCAGCCTATCGAGACCCACACCAACCGGTGCTTACGCCCGCGAGCTCTGTCACGAGAGCTCTACCACCAGTCAATCTCTTTCTTAGCTAGTAAATCCATACATTTTCCATTAAATAAACTTGCCACTTTACACCGCTGAAGCATCAAATGGCGTTAGTATTGAATTTTATGAGACGTGACAGTGTTCCGCTTATTTAAGTTTGCAAATATCTAACTCTCGCGTTATTTTTATCAGTAAAAAATCAATTTTTCCCTTTAAAAACACAATAAAGTATAATTATTTTGAACAAATCGCACTGATTCGCGATAACGCAATGATTAACGATCGCGTTGTTATCTCGCGATCTCGCATGCGCGCGCGCACGCGTCCTGACGCACGCTGCGTTTGTTGACATTGATTTATTATTGTTTTCATGATTGGCAGTTGTCATGGTAACTTAGTTTTTAGAAACATTCACTTAATGCATTCAGTTTACAAGCACAACGTTGGGGTCTAAACGCATGATTTGCTGTAATCTAATCTGTGTTTAATGCAGAAAAAAAATACAAGCTTTTCTGTCGAACGATCATTTTATGAAACGATATTAGCAGTTATGGAAAAAGTATTATATTTTAAATTATACTTATAGTCATATCCCGGCGACCCGGGTCTGGGTGTTTGTGTATGTGTTGTACGTGTACAACGGCATCCACGACACAGGTTTACATTATTATAATACCTAATGTGGAGCTGTGAGTGCAAGCGTATTTATGTCAGGATTCATCATAAAAAATATTAGGTTGGGGAAAAAGTTTCTTCGCATTTTTTAAGATAATTCAAAACATTTTTTAATAAAGTTTATTTAAATTTAAGTAAAGTATGTACGTACCATTTTGTTCGATAACCTTTTGCCATCTTGTAGGTAGGGATTATTTAAATTGCTATAAAAATTTTGGGACTTCTCATCAAAATACCGCGACAAGTGGATTTGGCAGTCCTCTCGTGATGTTAACCTAACATTGCATAAAGAATTCTGAAGAGACCGAAACAGGTGGAAATCTGAAGGTGCAAGTTCAGGACTATACGGCGGATGCATTAACACCTCCCAGCCAAACTCTCTTAATTTTTGCTGAGTGGCTATAGATGTGTGAGGTCTAGCGTTATCATGATGAAACACCACACCCCTTCTGTTGATCAATTCCGGCCGCTTTCTCTCAACTTCTTGCTTTAATCTCATCAGTTGTTCGCAGTAGAGTTCAGAATCGATAGTGCTGCCTGGTGGTAATAGCTCATAATGAATAATACCCTTCCAATCCCACCACACACGCAACATCACCTTATTGCGAGTAAACCCGGGTTTTGCCACAGTCTGTGAAGCCTGACCAGTCTTTGACCACGACCTTTTTCGCACGTTCTTGTCGTACGTGATCAACTTTTCATCACCAGTTATCAGCTTCTTCAAAAATGATTCGGTTTCATTACGTCGTAATAAAGAATCACAAATCAGTACACGGTTCATTAGGTTTCTTTCAGTGAGCTCGTGAGGTACCCAAATATGGAGCTTTTTTTTGTACCCAGCTTTTTTCACATGCGCCAAAACTGTTTTGTGATCAATTCTCAGTTCTTCAGCTATGTCGTAACTACTGATAGGTCGATCTTGCTCCACTTTTTCAAAAATGGCATCCATTTATCCGTAATAGGGCGACCAGAGCAAGGTGCACCTTTGACATCAAAATTTCCGGATTGAAAACGCTTAAACCAAATTTTTGCTACTCTCACAGACACTGCACTAGGTCATTAAACATTGCAAATTTTTTTCGCTGCTTGCGTTGCATTTTACCTTTTTTTTAGTAAAATTTTTAGGATTCACTCAATTTGACAGTACGAAAAACAAAAGAAAATCACACATTTGCCTAATTTGAATTTGGAATTATGTTCTTTGAAATTTTAACTTTCAATGATACCAAAACCAGCCAGATACAAACACTACAGCCAAAGAGATTTTATTACAAGTTCATACATACTATAATGCGAAAAGACTTTTTCCCCAACCTATTATTAAAAAAAATATATTCAAATTATATAAAAAAAATGTATTTATTTGCAAAAAAAACATACATCGTTTTAAATATTCACTCCATAGATTCATATGTCAGGATTATACATATAAGTAATACACGTCTTATTGAAATTAAAGTTCAGAACGGCCAAAATTTCACCTATTTTATGTAACTTCGCGTATGAAATAGCAAGACACACTTCTACTGATGGTAGATTTTCGGTGTAGGAGTTCGGTGTGCATTACCTTATCTATCTGCCGCCAAATGGTAGTGTTCCGGTCAGGTGGTAATGTACGGCCCTGTAATTTCCGGCACAGAGGCATAACACCTAATGCCTCAGGAGTGGCAGCGCATCTGCATTTTGAGCTCTGGTCTTTGTGTGAGTGTGTTTAGGCTGCAGTCATCACTTAACATCAATGTGAACTGCATGCTTGTTCGCCTCTTTCATTACATAAAAAAAAAACTATCGTGTTCGTCGGTAATGTACGACCCCGTAATAACTTATCACAGAGACATAATCAACTTAGGTCTCAGGAGTGGCAACGCATCTGCATTTTGACCTCTGTTCTTTGTGTGGGTATCTATAGGCTGCAATCATCACTTAACATCATTGTGAACTGCATGCTTGTTTGCCACCTTCACTACATAAAAAAAACATTGTCTGTTCCATCCGACACGAATTGTCACCCTCTGAATTGAACTCTGAGTAAATAAAAATAATAGCATTAACTCCATATGCAACCTGACATTAGCCAATTAATAATTACAAACTGAGCCATATGTCACAAATTGATGCATCGCAATCAAATAGACGCGTGCGCATTTAAAAATGCATCAGACTGCGCGTGCGCAACGTTATTACAATTATTCCTTGTACGTTACTGTGGTCTTATAATTGATTTTACAAATTGGGGGATGTAGTTGTGTTAGACAATTTGTTTTGTAATTTTTATTGTTAATTTTTAATTTGGTTGGTTGTTGGTCACTTTAAGCTTGTTTTGATTGGTATAAGTAATGGATTAATTAGCATTCGCATTAATTTATAGGATGCTAATGCTGTATTAGCATTTCGCAAATTAAATGAAGTTGCGAAATTCTGCGAAATGTGAAACGATAATTCGCAATTATTTTGTTATTATCTTCGACTTGTTTGCATTTAGGATCGTATATTGAATGAATGCGTGAGATTTTTGACTATTAATTAGTGTGGCACCCTATAGCATTAATTAATTTGCATATTAAGAGAATTCATTAGGTATCAATTATTACCATATTATCAAATAGCATGCTAAGACTCACGAATTCACATGCTTATGAAATTAACGACAAATAAATAGCATTAATTACCATCTGCGGTGTATCACTCACCGATCGCGTTCGTAATGAAGATGTAAGAAAGAGACTTTGTGTGAATGATAGTCTCGGTGTAAAAATGAAATAAGGCATGCTCCGATGGTTCGGGCATATAGAAAGAATGTCGAATGAGCGAATGACTAAACAGATATACAATGCGAATGTGGATGGTTGCAGAGGCTCAGGAAGACCAAGGCTGACCTACCATGACCAAATAGGTCGAGTTCTGTCTGATGGTGGGGTCAAAAGTCTTAGGAATCGGCGTGCATGTATGAAGAGAATGATGAAGGTAGACGAGGCACGAGAGGTTTGTCAGAACCGGGATGTCTGGCGCTCTACACTCTGCCTACCCCGTTAGGGACCTGGCGTGAAGATAAATACATACATAATTGCCATCGCTAATTGGTATTGATTCAAGTAGGCGGCACTAGTATACTTCAAAGGGCAATCGGCGAGCTAGAGGGTGCTCTCAGCCTAAATAAATGTTAGCGCAACAACCGGCTTAGCGCGTTGCGGAGTGACACATAAGACATATTATTATCGCTCTTATCTTACAACACTGCTCACACAACACTCTCTCGAAAATTGGCGGTTTTCCCATTTTAATGCCATTGGATAGAGCTGCTCATTGCGCGTCGAACCATTGGTCACATGATAAAGATTTAAGCCAATTAGAAGTAGTAATTTTTAAAGTAAAAAGCGGAATTTGAAAAGTAGTGACAGCACGCAAATCACTTGGCATCTCAACACCGCACAAGTCGTTGATTTCTCATACTTTTCTAGTAAATTTACATGGGGCTCCGTGGTCATTACATTTTTATGTGGGTTTTATCGCTAAAAGGTCTATGTAAGAAGTTTTAATAGAAGATTAAGAGGTAAGCTATACATATAATAAAGTAATGTTTATTGATTTACACGTAGGTATTAACATAGAAAGAAATGATAGCAGAATTATCTTCATTTGCCTAAGCGTATGTGTGTATATTTATTTTTTTTTTAAACTTACTCATATTTGTTTTGAGAAGTTATAAATTTAAATACACCATTGTTCGAGATTTGAATCAAAAACATAAGAAGTTTGGGAGTGTTGTATACGCGAGAAAATCCGCAAGTTCAATTTCTACAATGTATGAAGCTCGCGAAAACCTACGAAAACGTCAAAAACATAACACCAGTTCCTATGATATCAAAGCATGCAATTCTCCTAATGAATACGAAATTATTGCTACACCAATAAACGAACAAAACTTAGGGCAGTAGTCAATAAGTAGCCAAGACAATGTAAGAACAATGTTTCATCAAAACGTAGACTTGAATATTGAAAACATTAACAATCTACAACTTATAGAAAAAGTTGGAAATAACTTCATTGATCTGCAACAGGAACCAGCCGAATTCGCTACGGTGGCCATCGAGTATCTGCTTGTCTGTCAATCTTTGACAAAAAAGATCTTTATTAAATACTTTGTTTTAAATATTAATAATTTATTTATTTATTTATTTATTTAACTTTATTGCACAAAAACAATGTTGTACAAAAGGCGGACTTAATGCAACTAAAAGGCATTATCTACCAGTCAACCTTTGGGTAGAGTCGAAAACAACGAAATAAAAATAATGTACGTATCTTCACGCCAGGTCCCTAACAGGCAGAGTGTGGAGGGCCAGGCTCGGCCCTGACACACCTCCCGTGCTTCTTCTACATTCTTCATTCTCTTCATACATGCACGCCGATTCCTAAGACTTTTGACCCCACCATCAAACAGTACTCGACCTACTTGATCATGGTAGGTCAGTCTTGGTCTTCCTGACCCTCTGCAATCATCTACATTCGCATTGTATATCTGTTTAGTTACTCGCTCATTCGACATTTTTTCTATATGCCCGAACCATCGGAGCATGCCTTTTTTCATTTTTACATCGATACTTTCATTCACGCAAAGCCTCTTCCTTACATCTTCATTACAAACGCGATCGGTGAAATTCACCTTAATAAAAACTTTTCTTTGTAAATCCTTATTCCATAACATTTCTACGATATTATTATGCGATAAGGAGCGGTGCAAGTTTAAGCTTGAAGGCTTTATTAATCCATTGCACATAAGTTACAAAATTTGACTTATGTGTGTGTGTACCAAGTTTCAACCTAATCGATCGAGTACTTTCGAACTAAATCCATTGTGACAGACAGATGCACGATTGATGTTAACAGGTTTTCCCTTGTTTTACTTCAGAGGTAGGAAACCCTAAAAACAATAAAACGCTACGCATATAAAAACTAACTTAGCTGTGAACGAATATCAACATTTATCTTTATCTGCTATTTTCTTGAACAAAAGTTACGCTGCGCGCGTCCCTTTTCCACCGGTCGGAAGAGATTCGTTTCCGTTTGTCAAGACGAAAATGAATTTTGGTTACAAATTATTTTGTTGAGTGATCACGTCTTTCCGCTGAAATTATTAACGATTGATTGATTATATTTTGTTAACAAAAAGTACCTATCCCATCATACCATAAATGGGTGAATTTCTCAAGCATAAATTTTAGACGGCGTCGCTGAAAATCATATCTTAAACTACATAAATATAATACAGTTAATGTTTTTTAGGAAAATAAACTTATATTTCTTGATGTCGCCATCAATATATTTGTAGAAAACATTTTGGAAATTAGAGAAAAAACAAAATGTTTCCCATGTTTCTAAGTTTGGTGGCGCGTCCACAATCTGTTTTTCTTATATTAACCACAGTTTAAATAAAATTACACTGGTTTACCAGAAATAACTAATGTTATTTCTATTTAGCGTTAGTTATTCTATTCGATGACAATTTTATTATTTTATTAAGTGCAATACTTTATCCTAGAGGGAATCAAAAAGAACTGTCCGCGCAAAATCTAATTTTTTTGTGGGAATAATAAAATCATTAATAAGCTCGTACACAATACATCCTTGAGGATGACATTTCCACCATTCTCTTCGTTTAGTAGAACGCTCACGGGGAGCAATGACAGTTTCGTGCTATCCTGTTGTTTATTCCCGTCAAAAATGAAAGTAAGTCTTTTCAAAGTAATCGGACAAAAAAAGTGCAATATTGGTGTGATGTTTTAAATCGTTCCTTTTAAGAGTATGCATTTTAATACATATTTATAATATAAAGGTTTGGTATCATTTCAAAATGACACAAATATAATTATTGTATGTCAAGTGATATTTTTTAAAATAAATATTTTATACAAGTTTCTAATTTTGGTGGTCCAATTTTGGTGATTTTGGTGGTGTTTTACGTATGACAAGAATTGTTTTGTTACACCAAGATTATTAATATTTCTGCATGCTAGGAAAATGTCGAAGTTAACACACGCGGAGTACTTGGAGAGGATAAGGGTTGCAGAAAAAAAGAGAAAAGAAAAAAAATTGGTAATTTTTTTCAAACTAGAAAATTTGCGAAAAAAAGAAAAAGAAAGTGAATAAACACTTTAATGAAATGTCAATTAACTAAAATTATGAGGATTAATTGATAAATTAAAATTATGTTGTAGTAAAACAATTTTGTTGCCATATTTACTAACTTTGGAGTCAGGTATCAATTTTGGTGTCTTACAAATTCCGGTGTTGACAATATATTAGAAGTTTTTAGTATTAAATAGATTTCTCTTACATTCTCAATAACTCAATAGGTATTTCTTGAAAATAAATAATAAGAATTACTGATAAATTCAAAAACAAAAATGTCCACCAAAATTAGGCAAAAAATCGTAGTTGTTGAAATTCACTCAAATGTAAAATTAGAGTCAAGTTCAGGAACGATCACAGATGTATATTATATATGTCACCTAGATCTCACACTCACAATCAGACACTCACTGGTGGTAGAGCTCCAGTGACGGAGCTCGCGGGCGTAGGCACCACCGCATTACCTAATATACTTGCCGCTAATAGTAGTGTTCAGCAATATCGTGTTCCGATCAGATGGTAATATACGGCCCTGTAATTTCCGCAGCACAGAGGCATAACATCTTAGGCCTCAGGAGTGGTAACGCATCTGCATTTTGACCTTGGTCTTTGTGTGGATGTCTATAGGCTGCAGTCATCACTTAACATCAATGTGATGCATGCTTGTTCGCCAGTTCCATTACATAAAAAAAATCTCAACTGATTTGTCGTTGAAGACGGGAACGACGCATTATATAATATTGAACTTGCCTCTTATTTCACTTTTATGTTTTTATAGGATATAGTTTCACGTACGATGAGTCATCCGAGTCAATATAGCCCGCTCCAATTTTTCTGTAAGCTCTTTTTCCTTATATTGCCGCACGAAACGACTCCATTTGATCAAATTCCTTTGTCCAATAATTATCTATTGTTATATTAAGTTAGGATTCCACTGCACAATCATTTCGTTCATTCAGATATGCTGCAAACCTACCACCTTATTCATAAACGTATTTTAGCTAAATTGTTGCTAATCTCTCCTTTGTCTTTTCCTATCCTGCACATTTGACAATGCAACTGATAAAGAAAAAGCATTCTTTAGCAAAAACGTATAGCATATTTATAATGTAGAGAATATTATCCACTATGTTGCCTATAAAAAGAGGGCCGTAAGCATTTTTAAATATTTTTTTTACTTGTTTTTTCAGTAAAATATCGTCCACTTTACTGATATGTATAAAGAATCTGAAAAATCATGGCTGCCGTTGCGCACTTGGCCCTACATATATTCGTCCCGCCCCGATATTTTTACCGTACCTACATGTATTTATTTTATATCAAATTAAAGCTATTTTTTCTCATCATTATGATATACGGACGCCAAATTAAGTCGGCCGTAAATAAAAGCTACTTAAAGATAAAATAATTAAATTGAAAATACTTGCGACCATATTTTCATAGGCAACCTAGTACATATATATTGTCTAGATTATAAATATGCACTACTACTACGCTGAGGTCCTGGGTTCGATTCCCGGGTACGGGGTCATCAGAGATAATGGTATAAGGTCCTTTATCTCTCGTTCTATTGAGATTTTTCCATTTTCTGGAAATTTCTCAGTAACTCGAAGTTTGGTAATGTGCCTGGAGATGTCATCAGGCTCGCCACCTGTTACATGGGCCAAAACGTAACCGGCGAATCGTGGGTGTTTGCATGTATGCTTGAATGCATGCATTTACCTCTGCCTACCCCTTCGGGGATTTCAGGCGTGAAGTTACGTTTATAAATATGCGTAAAAATTGGGTTTGCAGCATATCTGGATGAACGAAATGATTCTGCAGTGGGATCCTAAACTATACGGTTTTATTTTCCCGAAACCCGGTCGCCCCGTGTTCTTTGTTACCATTATATAATAGAATTGATATTTTATCTGGGTTAATATTAAATAATCTACAGGTCTGTATAGTGGGTACTTAGTCTGAACGGACCAAAAGGAATGGACCGTAGTCCATTCAGCCGTAATCAAAAATCGTCTTCGTCCCAATGGACCGGTCATAAAATAATTTAAAAGGACAGTCGCATACAAACGTGATAGACGTATTTCACAATTATTTTTTTTTTTAAAAAACACAGTTTTTTTATGACAAAACAGATTTTTACTAAGTGTCAGTGTTCGTTTTTATTTGGTTGATTTGTTATCCAAAAATATTGATTAGTTTTAATAAATGTTATTATTTCATAATGATTATTTTGGACTAGGTATATAATTTTATTATTTCATTGTTAATGGTATTTTATAGTTTGTTGATATGTTTCCTTACATATATTTATAATATTTTCTCTTATTTTAAAGACGTGATTTTTGCAAAATCTTTTTTTTTACTATAAGGAGGTAGCAAACAAGCATGCAGTTCACATATAGATATATATATATATATATATATATATATATATATATGTACATATATATACATATATATATAGCTGACAGAGGTTAGATTTTTTCGTACTTAATTGACATATACCTGTACTGGTGGTAGAGCTCCAGCGACGGAGCTCACGGACATAGGCACCACAGCATTACCTAATATATTTGCCGCTAAATGGTAGTGTTCAGCGGTATCGTTTTCCTATCAGCCGGTTTTTAAAATAGTTGATTGTTTTCCTAAGAAAATAATACGATTTTAAGAACTTACTTACTTTAAAAATGTATTTCAACTCTTAATTTTTGCGCCCGAATGTACTCGGTGAGTGGATATATTTTTATGACCGGTCCATTGGGACGTAGACGATTTTTGATTACGGCCGAATGGACTACGGTCCATTCTTTTTGGTCCGTTCAGACTAAGTACCCGTATAGTGGGTTGCCCAGCAACACAGAGTAACACGGACCACCGGCCGCGGCGGACTGAAGGGGAGTAGCCATAGCGTTTATTACCGATGCAAAACAGTCTGTCATTTTTTCGGGGGAAATGCGTGCGACGCACACGCACACTATAAAATTCGTCTATTACTACGGAACTCACACCTTGACTTTAACAAAATACAAAAACAATTTCGCGCACACATTTAAACATCTAGGCGACAGGTATAGACCCATTTGGGATTGTACTTTGACAGAGGGGAAAGCCTGCATATGGCTACTCCCCTCCGGTGTTGCTCTATGACCAGCAAGAAATATTGCAACATCGAGTCTACGAGAGAGATAATCGACTAGTTTCGACTTCGCAGAGCGTTATCTCTGCTACACACTGCTACGTAAGCACTGACAGTTCGGTATTGGCAGAGAATATGTAAATACTACGAATAGAATGGACACTTCGACGTCCCGCCCGATTTCCCCGCAACCTCTTCCCCTCTTATGGGCGACGGTTGGTATTTTGTACGTGCTAAGCACACAAGTGCACGTGTAAAAATACACGTCACTGATTGATGTCTGTGTAATAGAGACCAAATTAAGCGTTTGTATGGAATTTTGGCGGAGTGTCCGCGGTGTGGTATTGGTCAAAACTTGAACAAAACGATCGCTAAACGAGACATAGGTAAGGTGCGAAAGAGATACTGCTCTACATAATAAGCCGAAGTCTCCTTCCTAAGGTCGATGTGTTTGAATATTTCTTGCTGGATATTGTAAGTTTTTTATATTTATTGGAAGTGGTAAACAAACATGCAGTTCACATTGATTTTAATGATGACTGCAGGCTATAGACATCCACACAGTGACCAAGGTCAAAATGTAGATGGGTTACCACTCCTGAGGCCTAAGGTGTTATGCCTCTGTGCCGGAAATTGCAGGGCCGTACATCCTGACCGGAACACGACAGTGCTGAACACTACCATTTAGCAGCGAGTATATTAGGTAATGCGGTGGTGCCTACGCCCGCGAGCTCCGTCACTAGAGCTCACACCTTAGGCCTCAGGAGTGGTAACGCATCTGCTTTTTGACCTTAGTCTTTGTGTGGCTGCAGTCATCACTTAACATCAACGTGAACTGCATGCTTGTTTACCACTTCCAATACATAAAAAAAAAAAAAAAACTATTTTAATCATTTTTGGGTTCCGTGCTGAAAGGTTAAAAACGGGACCCTATTACTAAGACTCCGCTGTCCGTCCGTCTGTTAGCAGGCTGTATCTCATGAACCATGAAAGTTAGAGAGTTAAATTTTCAAGGATTACGTAATTCTGTTGCTGCTATAAAAACAAAAAAAAAACAAGCTCGCCATCGCCACCTATTTAGGACACAAACGTATCGACGTAACGACACACCGCGGACACTCCGTCAAAATTCCATACAAACGCTTGATTTGGTCTTTATAACAAAGAATCAATCAGTGACGTGTATTTAGAAAGAAAAGAAAGAAAGAAAGAAAAACATTTATTCGGCGCAGGGCCCAAGACACAACAGAACATAGTTAAAAATAATAATAATAATAAAAAAAAAAAGCACCGTATAAAAATATTTAAAAAAAAAAAAAATTACACGTGCACCTGTGTGCGTAACACGTAGAAAATACCAACCGCTGCCCATAAAAGGGGAGGTGGTTTGGGTAAGGCGGGGAAATCGGGCGGGACGTCGAAGTGTCCATTCTATACGTATTATTGTATATTCTCCGGTGACGACAAAATCGTGGGTTTACCTCATTACGAAATACAGGCAAGTTACGATTAATACCCCTTCGAACAACTCTCCCTCGAGGACCGTCGCGCCTACAATGTGTACCTAGACAATAATATTATACCTGCTATGTACCTATAATAGTAAAAACAAAATTATCCAAGTACTGTCGAGTACATCTGCCACCCGCATCGCGTCACGCTACCCGATAATACCAATAAATACATTATAAATGAATTCACGCTTAATACGTCGCGAGTGTACCTCGACTATTTTATAGTATTTCGTTCCTGGACATGTACAATCGCGTATAACAAACGATTTTCATATTTATTTAAAAATAATAAAATGGGGGTTTTGGCGGTAACCTTGAAAGAGGCGTATGGTGCTCTTATTTTATTTCATTTTCTTGGTGTATTTTTAAGTTATATTGAATAAAGTTGGTGGTATTTTGTTTGATATAAGTTTATTACAGTGCCCGTGTATAGTGAAATAGAATAACAGTGCGAAAACACGACCTTTCAGGTTGCCTCCAAAACTTCATTGTAAATGTTCTGGTAAAGTAGCCATCGCTTTACTCGAATAACTTGATTGTAACTCACTTGACTGACATATTATACTTGATAACTTATATACTTAATACTTACATATTATACTTGATGACTATAGTATACTAACTTTTACGCTGCTTAAATAAATACGAAATATCGTTTTACTTGACACTGGCAATATGCGTAATAGCGAAGCCATAACGTGCATTCAGTTTGAAGGAGGTATACAATATAAATACTTATCATTTTGTAATGAATACGCAATAGACAAACATTTTGAATGCTGTGCTATTGAGTTAATAGGACTTAATATGTTAATAATTTGTTTATACCGAACACCTGACTCTGATATTAATATATTCATAAATAAATTAAATATACTACTACATACAGCAATTCATAAATATGGTAGAAATATTTTGTTAGCTGGAGATCTAAATATCAATACTCTGCAGACAAGTAATAAAAATGTCAACGCATTGTTTGATACTGTCGGAAATTACGATCTATGTATACATATCAACGAACCGACACGGCAGCGAACTTGTATTGACCATATCATTAGCAGCTACAAGTCGGGTATAGGTGAATTATTACACTTAGACATCCCAGACCACGACACGGCTCAATTACTTACCATTCCTATTACACGACGGAGATCACTTCAAGAATACTTCTTTTTCAAAAAGGACTACAGCAGTGAATATTTACTTAAATTCAAATCGTATTTAAAAAGCTTGTCATTCAATGAAGTATATAATGAAAATCAGTTGGAATCCGCTTTTGAGGAATTTTACGACATGTTTCGGCTACTATATACTTTAAGTTTTCCAAATAAAAAAATAAAAATTTCATTGAAACACTGTAAACCAAATTGGATAACTAAGGGATTAAAAATAAGTTGCAAAAATAAGAGACTGTTACGATTTCAATATTATGCAGACAAGGGTATGACAGCTAAAAACATATAAAAAAAAATACTCTAAATTACTAAGAAAATGTATAGATACCTCAATAAAAAATTATAATACGATAGCAAAGCTATCAGTAGTGCAAAGAACGTATGTAGAACATCTTGGCAATTAATAAAAGAAGAAGTAGAAGCTCCTAAAATCATGAATTTGGTAACTGAAATAAAATCAAAAAATAAAATATTTACTGATCCAATTGATATTGCTGAAAAATTTAATGACCATTTTATAAATGTAACAAAAGAAAGTAAACAAGTAACAAATCATTGTAAAATAAATATATGTAACAGTATATTTCTAAAAACTACAGATTTTGCTGGGCAAACTACGGCAGAGTGTACCTCCGAAAAGACGAAACCTCTCCTATCATCTTGGTTAAAAATGAAACTCAAGTTCATAATTTACTACTGACAACGTGACTAGGTATTATCTTAAATTTCTCTTTAGTTATGTTTTTAATAAGTCTTTGTATTTTACACGCACACAATCACATGCATCACACAACATCTGTTATATTCCACAATAATACAAAATTCAATCCACCTTTCCTCAAGCATTTTTACACACAATACAAACAATTCACCCATACAACATTACATTCAATTCACCGATACAAAAATAAAAAACAAATAAATAAAAAACAAATATTGATATAGATAAAATATGTAAATCAACCGTTGAGTACAAAAAGAAACCACTGTATCATCTGAAAATCTCCAATTATGAATAGTCAACTTACAAATGTACATGCCATAGACAATATTAGAAGCATCTATGCTAACTTGGATGACTTGGAATTAAACCTATGTAAATTCAATTTCGATGCAGACTTTATCATATTAAGCGAATGTAGATGAAACAAAAATAAAACCATTCCACTTTTGGAAAAATACACAGCCTTCCACACCACAAAACATGTAAATCAAGCTGATGGAGTAGTTGCTTATGTAAAAGATATTCATAAAGCTTCTGTTACAGAAATTAATCTAATACACGCGTCTTGTTTACAAATAAATATTTATGACCTTAGTATACTCAAGCTCAGACTTTTGAGTCTTTCAAAAAACAGCTCAATGAGTACTACCTAGCTAAAAATTAGTATTGCTCTTAATTACCTATAATATTGCTGTATTATTATGTATATATCTATCCAATGTTGTTTATCTATCTATCTATATATGTTTTATACTTTGTATTTTATTAATTTAATTACTGTACGTATTATTTATTTAACCTGTACACCCCTACCGTCTTAACCAAATCAAAAGTCTCCTTCCACCTACAGGTAGTCTGGAAGAGATCGCTTTAAGCGGTAAGACCGCCTGGTTGTATTGCCTATTTGCTATGCATCTAATTTTATTTTTGTAAAAATTATTGGTGTACAATAAAGAATATTCTATTCTATTCTATTCTATTCTATTCTATACTTGGATCTACCATTCTCCGTCAACATCAAATGCAGAAGATTTTATTCAATCACTAAATCATCACTTAGAGACTACAAAACTAAACAAAAATGTAATCATAACAGACGACGTAAATATTATTTTAATATAAAAACCAGAAGAGCTTACACAGGACCGTTCGAATAGACTTAATTATTTGAATTAGTTATCTATGCACGGACTGCTCCCAGGCCATCTCTTGCCGACAAGAGAGAATTCCACCCTCACCGACTGAACACCTGGCAATGATCAACAGTGTGGTTCTCACGTTCGTTTTTGCCCAGAACGTGTTAATTGTGGAATGAACTTCCCTCTGAGGTGTTCCCTCGGTGCTACAATATGGGGTTCTTAAACAATGGCGTCAAAAGAGTCCTTCAGGGCTGAAAGCGCGTTGGCGACTCCCCTGGTGTTGCAAATGTTCATAGGCGACGGTCACTACTTTCCATCAGGTGGCCCGGCCCGTCTGCTTGTTTGTCAATCCTTTGACATAAAAAAAAAACAGCCGTCAGTTTTTCTAATACATCCCACCTTCCTACACAATATTATAACAAAAGCCATTAACGGTCATGCTTTGACCATTATCCCACTCAGCGCGAGCAAAAATATCATTTATAATACCATATCAATCACGGTACAGTTATTAACATAAAACCATCGCTTTTTTAAAACTAACGCGTAATGACGTGAGCCCCATTGTCAAAGCAACATCCCTCCATGCACAGTCACGTTTTTGTAAAAAAAAGCATTCCTCTATGATCGCCGAAAGTCGGTCATTATCTCTTTATAATGCTAAAATTGTCTATGGGCTATTGTTGCTATACGTCAATAAACAAAGATTAGCGGGCGATTTTTTTATTTGTAATAGTTAAACCCCTGTTTAATCGTTATTGATATGTAAGGATTAAGTATGATTAACAAAATTTTGTATAGTTGAGCTATTTTGAGTAGATTGTCTATGAATATTATTTTAAACAATTTTATTCTATTGTTGCATTTTTATGGTATCTACCTAATTCATAAAATTCTACTTATGGCCTCGCACGTGATGATAGAAAGAGGCCAGGGGCCTAATTCTAATATCGTTTGATCAATTGGACCGAGTCTATCGTACCATAAAAATAAACTGTGGTAAAGTTCCAGTGTAGGGACCATCGCATTACCTTATCTGCCGCCAAATGGTAGTTTTATTAGGTACTCCTATATATTAGGTATTTAGGTAGGTACATACCGACATTGAAGCGCGCATGCCCCAGCGGCTGGTGTAGATCGTAAGCGATCTGCTCGGTAAAGCACTACGGGCGCGGTCGAGTAGTGTGATGGGTGACCGCTAGTGGCAAATTAAATGCGCGTTTCCGTGCTTCGGAGGGCACGTTAAGCCGTCGGTCCCGGTTGCTATCGATGGATAGCAGTCGTTAAACCTTGTCAGAGGCCTTATGGGCGGTTTGAAAACATCCGACAGTGGGTTGGCCACTAACCCAGCCCACCTCTACCAATCCGCATTGGAGCAGCGTGGTGGAGTAAGCTCCAGGCCTCCCCCCAAAAAGGGGAGAGACTCGTGCCTAGCAGTGGGACGTATAATGGGTTGCCATTATTATTATCCGTGCCCTCCGAAGCACGGAAACGCGCATTTAATTTGTCACTAGCGGTCACCCATCACACTACCCGACCGCGCCCGTAGTGCTTAACCGAGTAGATCGCTTACGATCTACACCAGCCGCTGGGGCATGCTCGCTTCGATAAGATAAGAATCTGAACATACCTTACCTACTTACCTACTGGTTTGTTTCTTGTGACGTAAATTGTGAAATATTATTTAATTAAATTTTTACACACGTAACATTTAGGTACCTACTTTCCAATTTTCACCAGATCATTTTTTTATTGAATCACTAGAACATTCTGAAGCCATGACAAAAAAAAATCCTTGATATCTTTTAAGTCTATCGACATTGATATTACTGGTGGTAGAGCTCCAGTGACGGAGCTCGCGGGCGTAGGCACCACCGCATTACCTAATAACCTACTTGCCGCTAAATGGTAGTGTTCAGCACTCTCGTGTTCCGGTCAGGTGGTAATGTACGGGCCTGTTATTTTCGGAACAGAGGCATAACACCTTAGGCCTCAGGAGTGGTAACGCATCTGCATTTTGACCTTGGTCTTTGTGTGGGTGTTTACCTATGGGCTGCAGTCATCACTTAACATCACTGTAAGCTGCACGCTTGCTTGCCACTTACATTACATAAAAAAAAAACCTACTTTAGAACCTCCAATTTACTTGACAGTCGGTTAATTTAATGAACAATGATTACCGGTAAACTACACTACTAGTGACATCTAGAGTTTCGCAAAGACTATATTCAAACTCTTAGCTTTTAACGCGATTCTGTTAAACGGCGACAGATGGCAGTGTTTGCAAACGACAATGTATCAAAACGAAGAAGCGAGAATACAAATAAGTTCGTATCTCAGTGGGTAGATAGCGCTGTTACACATTTTAAAATTCATTCGTATAGTTTGTAGATGGCGCTTTGGAACTATAATCACTTTAGTTAATAATTCCTCAAACTTATTATATAATGGATAAATTGTATTCAACCGGACTTAGTCTAGCGATATGGGCTTTATTAGGTACCTAGTAAAATGTACCATAAAATATAGGTAGGTACCATGTTAACTGACAGTCCATGGTATATTTAGAGAATTTTTGTCTTGTCCTGTGTTATTACGGGGCCATATCATCATCATCGTTTCAGCCGAAAGGTATCCACTGTTGAACAAAAGTTTCCCCCTGAGCCACTTCCATCCAGTGATTACTCGCAAAATTCATTAGGTTTTCGGCACCTCGCGGCCGCCACTCAAGAACCCTGGCTTGAACGGCCGTCGATTCATTGAGTTATGTGGCCTGCCCAATGTCATGAGAGAGGCACTATTTATTAACCTAGATGACTACTTAGGTATACTTTGTAGGAAACACTCAGATGACTGAGAATAACTCTCCATTGCCCTCAGTGATCTTGAACCTTCTTGTGAGGCCCATAATTGAGCAACCACAGGAGTATTGGAAGTGATGACGTATCGTTTAATAACAGATACAGATATGCTGTATTTAAAGATAGAGGGGGGGGGACACATTATAGTCAAAATAAAACAGGACAAATTGAATTTCATACAAAAAACTACTATTTTATTTTTGTATGAATTCCAATTTGTGCTGTACTGAGTCAATTTAATTTTTGTATGAATTCCAATTTGTGCTGTACTGAGTCAAACCCCCCCCCCCTCCCCTTCACCCCTACCAAATCTTTTTCTACGCAAACTCGATAACTCCATTTCCACCAAATCACTACCAAGAGCATTCTAACAAATTCGTAGAAATTATATTTCACTCAGCTTTATAAAATACATTTATGAATACGCTTTCCCACGACACGACAAGATCCGTGGCCGTGACTTATTTGTTTGCGGACGGTTGCGATTGCCATCTAAACATACTTATTGAGATACAAACATGCGCGTACGCATCCCACGCAATACTTTGAACGAATTGACTTGTTGATTGTGTGAATAGTGTGATATTATGCTGATTTGTGAACTACCTCAGTAGTCTAGTGGTAGCACGCCGCTACCACTATGCCGAGATCTTGGGTTCAATTCCCAATTCAGGGGCTATCAGAGACAACGATGTGAAATCCTTTATCGCTGATTCTTTTGGTAGTTTTTCATTTTTTGTAAGTTTCCCAGCACTTCGGAGGTTGATAATGTACCCGGAGATATCAACAGGCTTGCCATCGAACATATCAACAGGCTTGGAATCGAGGGTGTTTGCATATATCCTTGTACCTAAGCATGCATTTACCTACCCCTCCGAGCATGACTGGTGGTAGAGCTCCAGTGACGGAGCTCGCGGGCGTAGGCACCACCGCATTACTTAATATACTTGCCGCAAAATGGTAGTGTTCAGCACTAACGTGTTCCGGTCAGGTGGTAATATACGGCTCTGTAATTTCCGGCACAGAGGCATAACACCTAATGCCTCAGGAGTGGCAGCGCATCTGCATTTTGACCTCTGGTCTTTGTGTGGGTGTCTATAGGCTGCAGTCATTACTTAACATCTAACATCTCTTCTATTACATAAAGAAAAAAATGAAGTTACGTTTATATGTGATATTAAAACACACCAATAAAACACACGACGACGACCCCATCACAGGGGATGGGCAGCAGCGTCCCGCGATAAAACTACCGTCAATGCAATCGCGAATCCGCCTGCCAAGCGTGGCCATTATGGCATATACTTAGGGTTACCATCTCTTAGGTGTCTAAATCCGAAAAAAAAAAACATTGAATAAAACAACTTTTTATTTTATTTTGTAATAATAACAACATAGAAATAATTGTATTTAATCAAAATACGACTCAAGTGCATCGATTGCTGTCAGACAGACTAATAAGCGAACGAATGAAACTTATAGCAAACAAATGAGGAACGAAAATGAGTGAGACAAAGACGATGCAATCTCTCACGCACGTGGCTCAGAAAGAGACAATAAAATAAAGTAGGTACCTACACGCACGCAAATCAGTTTATACGAAACTAGCTACCCACTGGCGAGTAGTGGCATCAGTGGCGAGATAGTGGCGAGAAGGCTGCAAGAATGCTGCCGAGAATTTACGCCGCTCTTAGCCATTTCGACATCGCGTGTCATTACTTTTGAACAAATATTATTCCGGAAGAATTTAGTATATTTTTAATTCCTTCCGGGAGACGGGAGATTTTAATTTTCAGAGCTCGAATCCGGGAGACTCCCGGAATTCCGGGAGAAGTGGCAACCCTACATATACTCCCTTAAATTCGGAGTTTTGGCGGGAACGCGGAAAAGAGCTGTGTCGCTGCGTGATATTATTTTCGAAATTTGTGTATAATCGCGTTTTTATGTGTAAAAATGGTGGGATTTTTATCATAAAGCATTCGATAATGTTCACGAGTGTTTGAAAGTGATATTATGAAGTGAAAAGTGATTTTTCGTATTGCCTCCAAAACTTCGTAAATACTCCTAGTAAAGTCCCCATCGCTTTACTGGAGCCACCCCATCATCTCATCATATTCCTCATGGAAGCATTTAATCATCGTCATCTTCCATATGGATATTCATTAATTTAAAGAAATGTGAAATTCAATATGTATACGACTGAAAGACTCTGTATCTATGGTGGTCATGAATAAATTATTAAAAAAAAAATCCATTTTAAATTCCATTTTCCTTTAAAAAAATCTAGTACCTACTTATATGAAAATTCCTTTTGGGCTATGAAAAGCAGTCATGGGAAAACATGTTCGAATGCATGCAATACACGAATTTATAAAAAGATTATAAAAATAAGAGTATTTATGGACAGTTAATAATACGCATGTAAACATTAAGTGTACCTACACTGCACAAATAAATGCCCCAACCGTTGTAATTATAAACATGATTGCAGAATCAGAATCAGAATCAGAAACTCATTTATTCATTTAGGGTGACAGGCACCTCTTATGACACGTCAAAAACAAACAAAATAAATTAAAGCGAATAACAATTGATATACATGTCAAACAAGATAAAAAATATATGTAAAGTCAAGAATATCACTAAGATAAAACTAAATGTAATAAACTAATGTAAAAGTATATCAGTAGAATGTCTCTTGCTGTAATTAAGTAATAATTACTTGTTGCTAGACATATGAAGTAAGATTGACTGACTAATGTATCTACAAAATGTGGTTGAATATTCACAGGCTGTAGTCTTGGATGTAGGTTTTCTCTTTTTAATAAACTCTATATTATCAGCTGCCTTGAGTGTACTAGCAGGCTGCTTATGGTATACTTGAGATTCCGGGTTTCAGATCTCAGTCCTTGAGACGATCCTAATATCCCGTTTTACCATGGTAAACGCGATCTTAATGTCGGGTTCTGGGGCTAAGATCTGTCTTTTAAGGGGATAACGGCCGAATACTGAAACGTGACTTAAATCTAACTGGGACTTTAAAGTCTTTTGTCTCTATAAATCTTGCACGTGTTTTATAGAGACGAAAAAGACAAGAGAAATACCTCGTATTTGAGGGCTGCTTAAAATTAAGTGACGTTTAAGTATTTGCCCATAAATGTTTTGAGATTTTCTCTCTAGAAAAGTTTTCCAGTAGCATCATCACTACGGCTTGACTCTTTGCTATCTTTTACATCAATCTCACAAAACGTCAAGGGAAAATCATAGAAGTTTTTTCTTGTTACGTTATGTTTACGTCAGCCCTTATTGCGTCGTGAGCCGAACGAATTTAGAGTCAAACTGTCCTCTTCCGCCTAGGAGATGTCAGATTGACTCAAGGAGGTCAATTTGGCTCTAGCATAGGGTAGTTTGGTATATGTATGCCAGATCCAGGTATCATGGTAGTCATTTATTGTCGTAAATTGGGCTTTACTTTTTAGGGTCCCGTAGCTACAGGGCAAAAAACGGAACCTTTATAAATTTGTTATATCTGTTGGTCTCTCCGTCCGTCTTTATGTCACAGCTGCTTTACTATGAATAGTTTTGTTTGTGTACAGTTCGCTGTACCTTGCTACAAAATTGACCCAAATACGTGTGGGAAATGTTGCACTTTTATTATGAATGTGAAAGTTAGTATGTTACATTTCCACAAGTAATCCGCTTAATGTACCTATTTTGGCAAAGGAACACAGCTTACGTGAAAAACGTAGCAGGTCGTTTACGTGTACCTAAGTGGGGCACGTAAACGCGAGATATATATGTAATGTAAGTACATGTGTTTCAAGAGTGTATTATAACAAAGCAATTACTTACCTCTACTACTATAATTATATGCATTTCGTGCTCTACCTACTTAAAAAAGTACTGAAATCATGTTGATCAAAATGTATTTACGAGATCATCTCGAAGTTATGCACTTTCTTTTTAACCGACTTCGAAAAAAGGAGGAGGTTCTCAATTCGTCCGGATCTTTTTTAATCATCATTACCATTTTAGTCGAAAGACTGGAGACTGGAGAAAGTGATTTCTCCAGCTGTGCACCTGGAGAAATCACTTTATGGAGAAAATTTCCTGTACCGCGATCGGCATTGGCATAATATCGATTGCCAATCACAGTGGCTGTAGTTTTATTGCATTAACTACTGCTCTACTGGATTCACACTATCACACTAATAAGACAACAAATATCACACACATAAATGTGAATGCCACCTGTTACATGGGCCAAAACGTAACCGGCGAATCGTGGGTGTTTGCATGTATGCTTGAATGCATGTATTTACCTCTGCCTACCCCTTCGGGAATTACAGGCGTGAAGTTTCTTTTTTTGGATGTTTGTCCGTCAATCACGCCGAAACTACTGAACGGATTTTGTTGAATTTTTTTGTATATCATGGAAGTGGCAAACAAGCATTCAGCTCACATCGATGTTAAGTGATTACTGCAGCCTATAGACACCCACACAAAGATCAAGGTCAAAATGCAGATGCGTTACCACTCCTGAGGCCTAAGGTGTTATTCCTCTGCCGGAAATTACAGGGCCGTTATTTGTTATGCAGGTAGGGGTATTAGCTGACTTATGGTGAGATTCACAGACCGCACTACGACTTTACTTTGAGCAAAGTATGCTTAGAACTGTCAGAAATGTATGGGTTTTGACAGTTCGAAGCGTACTTTGCTCGAAAGTAAAGTCGTAGTACGGTCTGTGAATCTCGCCCTTAGATTATAGGATACTTTTATCCCTAAAAAATGTTCCTGTGGAAGCCATGGGATGATTATCCAGATGAGTTTCCACAGGTTACGCTGATTATTAATAAATAATAATGGTAACCCATTATACGTCCCACTGCTGGGCACGGGTCTCTCCCCTTTGGCCTGGAGCTTACTCCACCACGCTGCTCCAATGCGGATTGGTGGAGATACGGGTTAGTGGCCAACCCGCTGTCGGATGTTTTCAAACCGCCCATAAGGCCTCCGACAAGGTTAAACGACTGCTATCTATCGATAGCAACCGGTAACCGACGGCTTAACGTGCCCTCCGAAGCACGGAAACGCGCATTTCAATTTGCCACTAGCGGTCACCCATCACACAGCCGACCGCGCCCGTAATGCTTAACTGAGAAGATCGCTTACGATATATTATTATAACAGCCGCGGGGCCATGCGCGCTTCAGTTATTAATAAGGTAAGTAATATTTTAAGTGCACACTAACAACACTCCATGGTCGTTATTCCGGTTACCACCAACCGAAGACTAGAGCGAAAGTTGCAGCGCCCCTAATCGCCCATGTCCTATTTGTCCCCCCACAAACACCCTAAGCCGAGGATTAGACCCGCAGGTGTCTCTCGCAGGCAGTTGTGTACTTTTATTTAGGCCAAGAGTCCTATGGGCTCGCCAATTGCCCGGTGATGTAGACTAGCGCCGTGTCGAGACGAGCCGTTTGCGTCAAAATCTGTTCAGTCCAATAACGGAAATTTGATAATCAACTCTTAGAGCTCTTACTCACTAGGACATCATGGCAACGTCGCTGGTTACGTTACCAAGCAGTAACTTAAAATGAAATACATGTTACCTAACTCACCTTGGGTGCGACCGCCTATCGACTAATGACAACGACAAATAGCAATGTCGACAGGCGGTCGCACCCCTGGCGTGTGGCGAAGTCTCCACACTATACTAACTGCTTGGATACGTAGCCGGCAATGTGGCCATGGCATCCTAGTGAGTTGGGCCCTTACTTGTTGACTTAACTTGGAAACAACGCGTGGCATGCAATCGCTATCATACATAATTTGAACAAAACTGCCCATAAAACTGTAACTTACGCCTTTCATTATAATAGGAAAGTCGACGTCAAACACCCAATTCATCATCATACGCACTTTAATGGTGATTGCCGGTGATTACTCCATTCTTGGCATACCTCGAGACAAAGGGTTCCCTAGCCATCATCTTAACAATCAATGTAATGACCCAAAATATACTTTGGTCGTTTTAAAATGCACCCACACGACGCTTCATAGATTATAGAATTAGGCAGAACGGACTTGTGACTTAAACTTACTTACATTGCTTTTTATAAGATACTAGCTGACCCGGCAAACTTCGTATTGCCTCACAATGAAATAATGTGCCAAAGGTTTGATAGATACGGACTATTTGTATGGAAAAATAAAATTGTGGTTTTTACTATTTTCCTTCAATTTCTTCATATTTTCTTACCTTTTAAACCTTCCCTGAACTTCAAATAATCATTCAAACCAAAATTAGCAGAATCAGTTCAGCCGTTCTTGAGTTTTAGCGAGACTAACGAACAGCAATTGATTTTTATATACTTATGTATATAGAAGTTATGTTATATTACGCATTTCAATCGGAGCTTAAGAGATATGTACCTCATAGATAGGTACCTACGTAATTTATCTGCCACCAAATGGTATTATGGTGTTTAATAACGCTTATCAACTTCCACTTGGATGGTTACGACTATTCGTAACCATAAAAAAAAACAGAAATCATGGAGCTATCTCCATGATTTCTGTTTTTTTTAATGTAATGGAAGTGGCAAACAAGCATGCAGTTCACATTGATGTTAAGTGATGACTGCAGCCTATAGACACTTAGACTAATACCAGAGGTCAAAATGCAGATGCGTTACCGCTTCTGAGGCCTAAGATGTTTTGCCTCTGTGCCGGAAATCACAGGGCTGTACATTACCACCTGATCGGAACCCGATAGTGCTGAACACTACCATTTAGCGGCAAGTATATTAGGTAATACGGTGGTGCTTACGCCCGCGAGCTCCGTCACTGGAGTTCTACCACCAGTCAATAAAGTCAGTCTGTTCGTGGCAAAACTACTTTTGCCTGGTGGCAACGCATCTGCAGTTTGACATCTGCTTTTGGTATAAATTTCAAAAGGCTGTAGTATTTACGTGCTATTCATACGGAATGCATTCATTTATTCATAAATAGCTGTTGGCCGCGGCTCCGCCCGCATATAGGTCGCTTTTCGCGTCACCCGTGAAAACTCATAGAAATCATCCCATGGCATCCCAGACACACATGAACATTTTTTCGGTGTAAAAGAATCTATTATGATTCTTTTCTTTGTATCTAAGTCAATTAACACCCTATCTGTATAACAAAGATCATCAAAATCTGTTCAGAAGTTTCGGCGTGATTGACGGACAAATATCAAAACAAAGAAACTCACATTTATAATATTAGTGTGATAGTGTGATTAGTTTGATTAGGACATTGGTACACTGTAATAACTATAACTGATCAAATTCACATAATCCCAATTGCAAAGACGTCTCCCGGAGACAAAAGACACAAAGGCAGATCCATCGTATCTCATCTATTGCTAATACTTAGGATATTATTATTTTACTATTTTAGACCCTGTTGACAAGAATTTAAAATCCATATTTAAGTAGCGTGCACCGCAAGGCTGTAGGGTATTATTTCCTGTTACAGGTTATTCTCACAATTAAAATTGAAGCGTAGCAAAATATATTATCTGTGGCCGATTGATGTTTTGTTTTTAAATAAACTGAGTTTGGCTTCGGGTATTAATAAATTGGTTCAGTAATGTGAATTATTAGAATCTATGTACTTAACCTTTTTTGAGCCTACAAGAGTAAGTATTACCTAAGTTTAACAACAGGTACTTACTTACAAATTAAGAGTAGCAACGCACTTGAGACCTTCTTAAAAACTAAAAACTTTGACTGAAGCCATATGCAGGCTCTCCCCTCTGTCAAAGCACAAGCACAAGTGTTCCTATGCCTGTCCACCAGATGTTTAAATGTCTGTGTGCGTGAAATTGTTTATGTATTTTGTTAAAGTCAGGGTGTGAGTTACATAGTAATAGACCATATTTGGAGTGTATGTGTGTGTCACACGTATTTCCCCCCACAAAAAATTACAGACAGTTTCTCATCGTTAATAAACGCTATGGCTACTCCCCTCCGGCGCGCCGGCCAGTGGCCCGGGTTAGTACGAGTTTATGCATGTAACAGATGGCGAGCCTATTGACATTTCAGAGGACATTACCAAACTCCGAGGTTGACACTGGGAAACTTCCAGAAACTGGAAAACTCCCAATAGTACCAGAGCTAAAGGATAATACAAAGGAGATGTTGCGAGCTCGGCTCTAGTTCGTACACGTCCTCAAAAAATGGGTAAATGAAAGAAGAATCCGAAAAAAATACAATTAGTTTATTCAAGAATATATTTAGAGTTACTACCACATTTAATTCAAACGATTTTATCAACCATATTCAACATGACGGCGATACAGCCGACGCTTTTTTAAATTGGAAATTAATTAGTTTAAGTTCTTAGTATTAAACACATGAAATCGATTTCGATAGTATTTAGAAAATATTACTTTTTTCTTCAAGTACTATATAATCAAAAAACAATTTAAAAAATGAAAATGTCAAATTGACATCACCCGCCATATTCGCCATGTTGGTTTGAGTTGCAATTCTAACTACAAATAATATTTTGTACCTGCAAACAAAGCTAATTAAGTGAAAATATGCAGTAAATAACGTTTTTATATTGATTTTGCCTGATAATTATATTGTGTACAATACATGGCCGGAGGTCCATACATTTTTGCAACATCTCCTTTACCTCGGTTGCTGGAATTCAGTTACAGCAACTCGCGTTAAAGTTCAAGCCTCTTCTATTATATGACAATTCAAATCAACACATTTTCGTAATAGTGAGAGGTCAAAAATCATCATGACGACCCCATTAAAGCCTCATTCCACGGTTGAGTAATAATGACTTACATTTTAATAGAAAATTAAGTGAAAATCAACTCTTGCCGCAAATTGACTATGAATCGATTCGTCACAATACAATTAAAAGATAATCGTTAATAGAACTGAGAACTTAGTTATTTCAGTTTCTTGATATCTTGACAAATATACAATAAAGGTCGATAATATTATTTATTACTAGCTGTTGCCCGCGGCTTCGCCCTCGTGGATGTCATTTTATCTTAATATATATAAATCTCGTGTCACAATGTTTGTCCTCAATGGACTCCTAAACCACTTAACCGATTATAATAAAATTCGCACACCATGTGCAGTTCGATCCAACTTGAGAGATAGGATAACTTACATTACGCTATGACTAATAGGAGCAGAGCAGCGCGGGCGAAGCCGGGGCGGGCCGCTAGTAAATTATTAAAATTTTACGATCCCGTGGAAATGTCCTAATCAAGTTTCCCGTCGCGTAGGTACCTCTTTGTGGAGTACTTATCTTTTCCCAAGAGTATTAATATTTGTTTTATGGAAAGAGCCTGTTCATTAATATTCCACCTTGAAAATTGCGGATAGTCCCATACCAATTCAACTACCCATTTTTAGGAGTTTGGGGGAGGATTAAAAAAAAATAACATTGATGCACCAAAAGAGTCTCTACACCAATTTGCAGACATTAAATACTGACAACTTACCCGCACAAACTATCACCTTCTCTCTCAGTGGGTTGAGCGCACTTTGCCAAAAAAAGTAAAACCATTTTGATCAAGTTTTGACCAATACCGGACTGTCAGTGCTTACGTAGGCAGTGTGCAGCAGAGATAACGCTATATGAAGTCGAAACTAGCCGGTTGTGTCTTTCTTAGACTCGATGTGCAATATTTCTTGGTGCGAACTGTATCAATCAGTCAGGGCAATTAGTTTTTCATTCATTTGTTTATTAGAACTTATGCGAGAACACTTCGATGTTGAATGTGACAAACCGTGTAGTGTCTTCCTTCACCAATTCACCATTTTAATGGACTAAAACCATGATGCGTTGATTATTGTGCGCAGTATTTTGTTCCAGAACCTTTGTAACTTTTATTATTTGAATAATTTACATATGCGAGAATATAATAAACATCGCAAATCGAAAAAAGATCGACTTTCGATAAGACTAATATACCTACAGGTCCCCCAGGTAGTCTTCCAGAAAGATATTGGGGACCACGATAGGCCTTCAGATGCCTAAATCGCCCACGTCATTCTACCAATTATAGCATCAATTTGTTTTAAACAAATATCAAAATAAAATAACTATAAAAACTCCTCAGTAGTGTAATGGTAGCAGGCCACTACTACTACGCTGGAGGTCTTGGGTTCGATTCCCGGATCGGGGGCTATCAGAGATAACGGTTTAAAAGTCTTTTAGTCTCGGAGTATGGTAATGTGCCCGGAGATGGCAACAGGTTCGCCACCTTGGTCATTACATGGCCAAAGTGTAACAGGTGAGTCGTGAGTGTAACAGTGTTTGCATGTATGCTTGAATGCATGCATTTACCTCTGACTGCCCCTTCGGGGATTACAGGCGTGAAGTTACGTATAAAAACTGGTCGCATATGTATGACAGAAAGAACTTTAATATTTGAATAAATACCCAAATGAAACATAACAAAACAATTGCAAATTAAAACTCTTTGGCCATAATGATAAAAAATCCTTGACATTATTAATGATAACTCCTTACATAGTCGGTAAATTTCTAAAGCCAACGATTGTTTGTTATAATTCGTCATAATAATTAGAGCATGTCTTCCCTTCAACATCCGAATATTCCTTTGCATTTGCCGCAACGACACGAAGACAGTTCTCATCTCGTTATGATTAATAACCTTCAAGTGCCGACAGAGTCTAAATGTCAGAACATGTAGGTTTTTTCATTAATTAAATTTATCTTGTCCAAATGGAAATTAATGCGAAATATTTTGATCGTTGTCGGTTTTATTTATGTCCAGTTTTGTAGCTATGGGAATAATGTTGCTAACTTTTTTAACCTCAAGAAGGCTTACAGACCATAACCTGCGAGCTGGTGTTTCTTACTACAGAGCTTTTGGCTGAATTCTTGAGCTTCAAGCGGACGATATCGTCTGCGTAACAATAGGAAATCAATTGTCATTTATTTTTCTCGTTGCACAACAGGTCAATGTGATGTATGCCTGTGGAAAAACGATTTATCAAAACAAAGTAAAGATTATCATAGAGGTTCGTTTTATAATATTCAAACTTAGGTACATTTCAAGTATTGAGCTCAAATTTCGGCCATTGGGCGATCTCTAATAATAAATAAATTCCCGAACACATTCAAGTGCTTATGAATGTTTGAAGACCTTCCAGCCCATTGGTATGTGACTTATTGATCGCTCTAGTGACGTGTGTGCTTTGAAAATTTGATCGCATAGTGTGATCTTATCCCGTTTCAATAAAAACCTTGCGACAGTCGAATATATTTTTGTGTGTAATACAAAACTGGAAGTAAGCATGCACACAGTCCACGTCGATGAAATAACGAATGCGCACGCTTTGTTATTTTCTGAATTTTGAATTGGTATTCAAGCAATAAAATGCGATGACGGGGTGGAAATCTCGCTCGTTTTCTTTAATCGGACGTATATAAAGGGCTGGTATCAAGACAGCTTTATGATCTACCTCACCAGACCATGTCAAAAGATGGTAATTGTGTGCAATACTGAAGGCGAAAGAGCACGGAGCAAGTGGACGTTGATCTGGCAAAGTGAAAGAAGACACGTCCTCAACTAAATTCGTAATAGTAGATAGATAGAGTCTAAACGAAATGGTGAGGGCTATTTCGAATTCGTATAGATATAAATAAAGCTGTTCACTAAACGGCTTTCAATGACCACGAAATGAAGAAGAAACTTAAAGCAATATCCATCCGATTTACCCTATTGTTTTAAAAGGCGCTACGGAATGACAAGATGTCAAAACCAACAAGAGCTAAAGCAATCACACAGGACTGTTCAAACCCAGACGCTAAGATTATATGCTTCTGTCACTTAAGAATCAGCCTGCAGCCTTTAGCAACAGAATGCAAGATTTTGCTATATTACCTATTACAGATCGTAAATGGCTTAATTTTAACCAGTTACATCCCCTCCTCTAATATCTCCAAATTTGTATCACTAAGACAATCGCACTGTAACAATAAAACAAAAATAATTGCACTCACATAACACATCATAACGACCGTGGGAAAATCTGTGCATGCGCAACCTGAACCTTGCATCTCGTTTGTTCTTACACCAACTATATAGACCTGTCTTGCTCCCACAAAATTCGTGACTACACGATTTGGAACGAGATGCGAGTGTATGTAATTTGAACGTTTTTCTGTCTGTCCATACTGTATGTATTTACAGAGCGATGCTCTTGTCTTTTTTACGTTTGCTCGGATTCCCGAAATTTTAATGAGGTTATTGATATATTTAAATTTCTTTTAATGTTGTGTGAATATATTATAATAATGGAATGTCTTATCTACCAACCCACGCACGTTGGCAACAATAAATCAGTAATAATTGATTCTAAGATTTTAAATGAACCCACAATTTTGCTAGTCCGTGGCGTGCCTTGCACTGTGAAACAGAGCAAACTCAGAATAATAATATTATATGTTACAGTATGGTTTTCAACCATAATTTTCAAGTTACTTACCAGTAATAAAGTTTTCCGTTGGCAGCAACGTATTACCTAAACTAACTGTTGGTACGACAACACAGTGCACACTGCATACAGCATTGCTGCTTAGATGATAATACTCTTCATAACACAAGAAAGTAGTTGGTGAAACAGCCCTGACAGGAACACCAATAACACCATCACGATCACGAACAATGTGTCGAGAATAATAAATTCATTCAACAAATTCAAGTATACATTCGCAATTCTTTTGATGTCTATTCACGGTAAAATTCCTTAACTCCTTTTGATATGCACTCGTCACAACGCAATGGTTTCATTGATTTTACCAAATACGTTCTTTAGCCTGTGGTTTATCTATGAAATAAATCTGCGAACTATTAAACGTTTGGTAAAATTATCAAAATTAATTTTTCAAGATGTGAAGATACTAAGTATAGTTTTTGGGAACTTGACTGGTGGTTTTTGGGCCGTTAATTGCTTTCTTCATAAATTTTCTCTATAAAATGCAACAATTTTAGTTTCAAGAATTTTTCACTTTTTGTCATCGTCTTCTTTGATACTTATTTGCTATTTAAAGCAAGGAAGAAAAAGGTATCCTGTATCGCCCTGAACTATTAATACTCCAATATAATCCTTCTCTCCTTTCCTAATACATACCTAATATAAATATATTAAAGATATCTGGAGCTGCACACTCTCTGCCAATCCGGCGAGGCACTTGGCGTGAAGATATATAAGTATATATATTATTTTGTGTAGAAGTCTATAAGTTGCAGTCATCACAATATTCATATTATTTTAACCGCGTGCTTGTTAGCCGGCACCTTCGTTAAGTGCATAAAAAATTGCAGCATTTAATCTAAAATCGCCACTAAATCGATTCGTTCCCTCGCTCTGACATACGACGCGCTTTGGTTTGCCTTGAAAAGAGCCTTGAAGCAAATAAAAGAACAATATCGTTGCGATTCAAAGACGTTTAAGCTACAAGAAATATGCCTTTGAAATACGCTACAGATTCTTTCAATGGAGTTTCACCATCAGATAAGTATAATATTACGTATCTTCCGCTTTAAAACTAATTCAATCTCATCGTCGTCCCACTAAGGCCTTGCACTCTAAAGTTAAGGCTATACGGAGCGTAGCAAGGCCATTTTTATGTACCTATAATGTATGTATTTTGTTAAAAATGTACCAACGAGCCTGAGATAAAAAACAGAATCAAGTCTTGATGGGTAAATTATATACTAATTTGTACCAAACAGTATTTTATTTAACAAAATGAGCATATTGAATTAATCATAATGTAGACCACTTTTTTGGTCCTTCGAGCCGGATACTATAAAATAAAACGATTACAAAGCTATGCGAGTTCATATTCATACCCCACGCAGTTGTTCGTGCGTTTTGATTCCGGTTCCGATCTCATTGTGTTTTATTGTTTTGTTTATCATTCAACTCGTCGGCTGAACATAGAGCCAGAGGTTTCTGTTACACTGACCGTACAATTTACTGTATAGGTATCATCATGAAGTAGAATGTATTTGATAGAAATTAAATTATAAATGGGATTGATATTGGAAAACATAGTTGCTAAACCTGCGTTTTTTGGATTTGTAACTGAAAACGATATTTTTTATCTGTAGAAATGAATTGAGCTCAGATACTTTAACATATTTAAAATTATTGTTAAATTTACATTAAAAGGAAAAAATATATCGATGAGTCTTCCGAAAAACCAATTCAAAACAACCTAAACAAAACCTGTATTGTTATTGTTTTAAAAAGAATAAAAACAAGATATTTTATAGCATATGCATCTATTAAAGGCGTGAAAACTTGATCGAGATAACATTAAAATGATGCCGAAACCATTTTAACGAACGTGATTAAAACAACGCCATGGGTCGTGAGCTAACCATTACAACTATTTTCAGTTACTTCATCAATGGTAACCTGACTAAGTTATGACCCAATAAAATTCGATTTCTTTAGCATTACCTGATATGGTAACCATAGGCACTGCTTAAAACAATCGAGTTGAGTCCCACGAAACCTGTTACATTTTGGCTACCAAAATTGAAGTCATTCGGCTTTTAAGGTGAGTAAAAGTAATGAAATAATGACGCAAAGAGGTTTTACAATGACACGCAAGAAAAAGTTTCTTCAGTCTTTTTATTAAATAAATAACAGTGAGGTACGTATTTAGGTACCCGAAGTAAATTAAACCTTTGGAGAGTTAATTTGTAATATTTTGACGTTGTTTATAATAATTAATAAAAGCGTTAACAAATATTAAAATTAGAACCATTTTCAGTTTCATGATCATCATCTTAACTTCAACCGAAATACGTCCAATGCTGTTTACAAAAGCCGTCCCGAAACATCTTACGGGAAGGTTTTACACAGACAGGGAAAAATATAACATAATCACCACGCTTGGCATCCGTGCGGATTGGCGGTCGCAATGGCGGCAGTTCATCGCGGGAAGCTGCTCTCCATTCCGCGTTATTACACTTACTACCGTTCTTATTAGAATGGATTGACCGCCATTGTTTGGTGACTCTTCTAACAGAAGAATTCTCTCCCACTTGGGGGCGTAGGTCTTCACGTCCCGACGCCATTTCTTTCAGTTTTAATCTCCTAGAAATTGTAAGTGTGCCTGTGATTTTTCAACACTTTGCCTTAACTTCATGCCATTTTCCTTTCTTCGTGATAGAATAAGCAAACATTGTCAAGAAGCAAACAGCAATAACTACATTTTTATGGACATCACACCCATCTGTAATTCTTACTTGTATTCGTCATGGTTATTTGATGTTACTAAGTAGGAGATAAATATGAGCATGTCAATTTTACCATACACAGGTATATTTAAAAGATGAAACTTGATTTATGAAAACGTCGCCATAAATTTTCTCCCAATTAGTAACTTAAATTAATACATTAATGTAAATTGAAAACATAAATTGGTAACTCTATATTTTTGATTATTCATGTTGATATTCATTTCATTCTATGATTGAGAAACGAATGACGCAGCAAGAAGCAATAAAAAATTATTTACGTATTTGACGGTTATAAGCTCACAAGCCCTTTGATTACCTATAAAAAGTTTAATCAAAGTACAAACCCGTCATAGCGTAAAATAAGCGAGGGACTTTTAATATTTCAATTATCTGCAATGGTAAAGTTCTTTACTTACAAAAAATACCTACCCATGAAATTTACAAAAAACTAGGGAGGAGCTACTGACTCAAACCTACTTACTAGGTACGCAAAATGAATATCCAATAACTTGAATAGGTATGTCAAAATTAAACGCTCTACTTACGTTACTGATAGGACTTCTCATTTTAATTATAATTAAAATCACCGTGGCACAATAAAAATGTTTTTCCGGAACAAATTCTATCGAGCCTTCTCAACTTCTCATCGAAAGTGGCGTTGTGGCGCGAAAACAAGCAGTGTCACCGCGATCGGCCCGCAGTGCGCATGCGTGAGCGTCCGCCATCTTTAAAACTAGCCGCGTTGCTATGGTGACGTGATTTATAATCAAATAAAATACCTCTAATTCGAACAATAATAAAAACAAATTGTGTAAGTGACTGTTTCTTGTTTTTTGTTGTATGGAAATTATGGTAAGTTTTCAAAATTATTTTTTAGGTACGTTTAATAAAATTGTTTCGTATATTTTTGCTGATAGGTCTTTAAAGTGCGTTTCAGATTAAAAAGCTGCGGTAACGTAATTATGCCGATTGTGAATGATGACACCGCAAAGTAAATTGTTTATTTTATTACGTGAATATTTAGTAGGTAGGTATAAGTCAATGCGAGACACTATATAGGTACCTAGATAGGTATATAGGTTAGGTTACTGATCTTATTAACCTACATCTTGTTACCTTATGAGTGTATTATACAAATGTACCTATTTAGGCATTTATAAAAGGAATATAAAGCTGGATAATCCTACATATTGAGAAAATTAAAAAAAAACATCTGTACTGGTTTACTTTTGCGCTACATGCTCATACTTAACTAAAATGTTAGCTAGTGACCTCATCTACATATCCTTAACGAGATCGGGACATAGGTACCTACCTTTTTTTTATTAATGGAAGTGGCAACCAAGCATGCAGTTCATATTGATGTTAAGTGATGTCTGCAGCCTATAGACACCCGACACAAAGACCAAGGTCGAACCGCAGATGCGTTACCACTCCTGAGGCCTAAGGTATGATGCCTCTGTGCCGGAAATTACAGAGCTGTACATTACCACCTGACCTTAGGTAATGCGGTGGTGCCTACGCCCGCGAGCTCCGTCACTGGAGCTCTAGTAACCCTGTATTACCATCTAAGCGGAACAAGATTTTTGGCGAGTTAGATTAGGTAATGCGGTGGTGCCTACGGTTAGGTCCTCGAGCTCCTTGGAGTACACTTGGCACTTAATACCAGTAAAAGTTTCTAACCCGCATAATTCGATTCTTTATAATTGGAGCACATGCCCGTCAATAAACACCTTATCGACACACTACTTTACTTGTTAATCGTGTTATCAGCACTTCATTAACGTTATTTCAAAAGATCTGATGAAAGTGCAATATGAAAAGTGAAATTCAGAGTAGCTACGTATGCCAGAAGTAAAATAAGCAAGTGGTTATTTATAAACATTTCATGAGCAGGACTATTTTAGCGTTCCTTTAGAAACTCGTTTAAATATTACATGTGCTTTACTGTGTGTATTATGGCTAAGGGAATAGTAGATGGATGGATTTCATTTTATTGTACCCGAAAATTACAAAAGAAATTGAATTTAAGAAAGTAACAGTACCTAAGTTCATAAGGCGGTCCCACCGCACTTAATCGCGTACGTTTTATACCTATGTCCCCACAAGGCCCACAACACCCTAAGCTGAATATCAGACCCGCAGGGGACCAGCAGGGGTCTCCCATAAGTAGTTGTGTTTTATTTAGAGCCCTTTGCGCTCGTCTATTGCTCGGTGAACTAGACTAACGTCATCTCAAGACGAGCCGCGTGCGTAAGACCATTAAATAAATTAAAAACAATTATATTACAATACAATAGTAAGCCGGTAAGTTCTAACGCATAATTTAATAATATTACGTACTAAAAAGCTAAATATACCCATTAGTGCCCGAACGCACTAGCGGTGAGCTGCAAGAGCGGCTAAATTCAGCAACTTAACAAAAAGTATTTTACTTTTGTTAAGGTCTCATTAAAAAAACATTGAAAATATCTTCAAAATAAAGCAAAATAAAGGAAGAATTGTCTAAGATTTGTAATTTATAAATCTCAGTTTCTTTCAAAGGGACCGGTTCGAGGGAAGGTCTCTACAAACTCAAAAAAAAAAGAATCTGAACCTATTGTTTTGCCAGAATTTTATTACTTTCGCTCTCTGTTTATGACCTTTGAGTTTTTTAGTTTTTTTACTGCATTTTAATGCGTTTCTTGAAGATATTTAGGGCAGGACGTTTTTTGGGACGATTTCGACACCATTGCGTTTCATCTCATTGGTTTACAAAGAGTAATCTTTCAATTCAATGACAAAAAGTTTTTAAGCTATTGCATAGCTTCTATCGAGGGCCTTGAGCGCGGGGACCGAATCCAAAAATTCCGTAACGAAAAAACCTCACGCTCCCCACTCCGACGGGCACGGAGGTGTGGCTTAAAGGCCGTGCATTGTCTAACGTCGTTTCTTTTCGGCAGTCTTCGACATGGTGTTTGTGTGCGTGCAACTAGACGTATTGTACGACTCTACGAAGCTCGCACGAATCGAGACGAGCTGCTCCGAAATCGGACGAATACATAAGCAGCTGTTTATATGTACTGTAAAATAATAAAAATATTTCAAACAATATTAACTTTTTATTTATTTAATAAAAGAAAAAAAAATGTTTTCTTATCGGTCACCACGCTCAAAAAGTGTAACTTGAATTAATATCAAAGAAAAAAAGAAATACTGCATAAATAAAATAAATAAATAATTATAATTGCATAAGTTGATACAAAATGCTATGCAATAGCTTTACCGCGGCAGTTCCCGAGTGCCACACGACATTTTTTTTTTGTTTATGTTGGGCCCGCACCTTGTATACTATATCAAAAGATAGATAAAAATACGTAGAATCATGGAAAAATAACACAAAAAAATATTTTTCGTTGCTTTTTTTCTCGGAAATATTCATATTAAGTATGTTATTTTTGTATGACAACAATATGTCACCATATTGCTACTATGACATTCTTGTTTTTTTAATATACATACGACAATTTAATTGAAGGTATAATAAACGACTTGAATAGCTGATAATGATACTATTTTATGCTTCTCCTCTCAATATTGCGTACAAAGTGCAGGCCCAAGCTCCATACATTTTTGGAACGTCTCCTTTTATACCTAGTACCTATTTCGTGTTTCTTTTAGCTGCTTCAATCTCTCCCTAAAGTTCTAGTTCAAACCCATTAGAAACATAATTAATATGATATTGCTTAGGCATTAGTTCAATCAAATAACACACTGCGGTAAGCAGTTGCGTGTTTTGGCCTAAATTCAATGTTTGCGCATGTCTTCTTGTTTGTACAGTTGAGAAACCATCAAAGTGTTTTTAGGTTACGGAAGCATTACTGGGTACCTACGTGTTAAACCGAAAACTATTAGGAAATTCAATTAAACGATACTAACTACTTACCTACTTACATTAGGGTTACCAGATCCAGGCTTATAATTTCTTGGGCATTTCTGGAGCCACGAAAGGGATCAGAGTTTTGGGTCTACGGTCCGATATTCCGATATTTTTCATGACTTTCTTAAACTATTAAATACAAAAATCGAATCTAAGTAGGTAACTAGTATTTTTTCATTCCGGGACACCAATGTAAAATTACTGGACACGGGATAGCACGCAAAATTACGGGACAATCCCGGTAATCTCAGCCATCTGGCAACCCAAAAATTCATAATTTTGGTAACTCGGTCGGTTTATTTTTAAGTACAAACCTTGGCTTGGTTCTTTGCATAGGTTGCACGAAAATTTAGTAAATATGTTAATTGGCATTCTTAGTAAATTTTCGTAAACAAAGAAAGATCTTAATTTTTCTAAGCAGACTCAAAGAGGGATTTACAGACCGCACTACGACTTTAACGCACTAGCGGTTAGCCGCGGGAGCGAGTAGCCGCGCGGCTAGCCGCTTTTACAGTTTACTCTTAGAGGAATAATGCTTAATATGCAACCGCCTGTTATTGTAGGTACGTACTATACGTAACAGGCGGTTGCACATTAAATTGTAAAATCGGTTAGCCCCGCGGCTAACCGCTAGTGCGTAAGGGCGCTTACTCTCAGCAAATTACACTTAGAACTCATATTTACTACTGACAGTACTTAGCATATTTTACTAAAAGTAAAAAAATAAGTCGAAGTGCGGTCTACGAATCTCATCCAAAATGAAAAAGAGAAAAAAAAATTGACAGTCACGGACAGATTAAAACACGCTTTAGAGTATGTCTGTCTGTAGATATCTAACCACGTTTATTCAACAAAACAATTGAAGAATGCTTGCTGGACTGGTTTCCGATGGGGAATGCTGGATACTGATAATTGGTTCTTATTCTTCTTATCTATGATCTTTTTTTTTGTTGCGGTTGACCCAATAAAGGGATAAAAAATTTAATTGGTTTGAGGTGTTACGTTTTTACTTTTAAAAAGTTACTCGATAAAATAATAATGGCATGTACCATACATTGCTTTGTACAGTAAAAATGAATACCTGCTACTTAATATCTGTGGCATACCCATCTAGGTATAGGCAAAGCTCACCTCAGCACATCAAATAAAAAACTAAAATACTCACAAACTTTTTTGAAATCCTTAATCAATACTAACCCCCTTATTCATATACGTACATTAGACACGTTTTAGATAAAGAATGCTTTCTTTGTCTTTGTCAGTTGCATTGCTACAGTGACGGAGCTCACGGGCGTAGGCACCACCGCATTACCTAATATACTTGTCGCTAAATGGTAGTGTTCAGCATTATCGTGTTCCGGTCAGGTGGTAATGTACGGCCCTGTAATTTCCGGCACAGAGGCATAACAACATAGGCCTCAGGCATGGTAACGCATCTGCATTTTGATCTCGGTCTTTGTGTGGGTGTCTATAGGCTGCAGTCATCACTTAACATCAATGTGAACTGCATGCTTGTTTGCCACTTCCATAAAATAAAAAAAAAGACAGAAGAGATTAGCAACACTTTAACTAAAATACGTTTATGAATAAGGGGGCAAATTTATAAATACAAAATTATAGGTGAAATTTGAAATTAATTATTATTCTTATTACATTTAGGTAGGCTTACTTCTAAAGAAAACGAGTACCCAAATCCAATACTACCGCTAGATTCTGTGGTAGGTAGGTTCCTACCTAGGTAGGGTTCTCCCGTTCTAGTTTCTACGAGTACTAGGAATTGTAGCGGAGAATGGTGAAATAAGATACAAAAAATGGGGAGTAGGTACCTATTTCCCTGTTAACGGAAAATATATCAATTACTTAAGTACCTAACACATAAGTATCACATTATTAATTAAAGACAAGAGAAAAAAAGTAAAGAGGAAAGTTAGTCAGTATTTTGTAATTTTATTATCTAACAATACACAATGCATTGGCATGGTTTCAATACAATTTCTCTCGACTCTTTCACACACCAACACTTCCTCATCCACGTAACTACAGAGTAAAACTGTGCATGTGTGAGTAATATGCCTCCGATAAGTGTGGTGTATAATTTCGCAATTCCGCTCACTGTCCCTGTGGCGCAGAGGATAGCGCGTTGGACTTCTAATCCAAAGGTCGTGGGTTCGATCCCCGCCAGGGATGTTGGCAGCCCTTTTTAATATTTTTTTTAATTTTAAACACAAAACGTAAGTTCGTTTGTCTCTAAAATAAAATACATACCTTTTTTCTTTTCTTAAAGCTTTTCTATCCATATAATAAGTACCTAATATCATTCGATGACGCAATCCACATTATACTTACCTACATCCAATTTATAGATATAATTTTGAATTCAACATAGTTAAAAGCTATTTTAATGTCATGCTAAAATTAAATGTCATTTACCTATATTATGTATGTATTTTGTGCCTAAATAGGTACTTAACAGATCCATTAAAACAAAATGTCCGTGTAGGAGATAAAACCTCGACACAATTTTTGTTCCTAGATTTACTTACCTACTAGGTTATCTTATACTTGTACAGGTACCTACAATCAGTTTAAAAAAAAACAAGAAATGCATAAAAATTCTTTGAACTCAATGACAGATTGCCAATGACATTTACCAATAAAAAAAAGTTAGCAAGTAACTTTCGCGCGAGCAAATTCTTGACATTGTTTCGAATTTCGAACACATCAGGTTTTTCAACTTCAACATGGCCGGTATATTTCTGTCGGGTCAGTCGGTCAAAAGGTCTATCTTGGTGCCCATAAAAATGCCATTTCATGATCTGTGTTTCGTTACCCGAGTCTAATTTAAGGAACACAATGCAACACAAATTGAACAATTAAGTAGGTACCTATATTAATCGAATGTTTATGCCTTTTTCTATTGAAGTAATTTTCGGGTTGGTGACCACGTGGATTTAATATCAAGGAAGTAGGTGTAGGTACCTATCTGTCGACTTCGGTTCGTGACGCCCGTACACTAGTGGAAGAATTCTCATAAAATAGGTAAATAATAAGACGGACCGGAACACGATAGTGCTGAACACTACCATTTAGCGGCAAGTAGGGGAAAGTGGGGGAAACACGAACGCGGGGTAATTCCGAATGCAACGGTTCCAATATGTTAGAAATAGATGGTCATATTTTTTAAAGACCACGCTTGAGACCACGCCGCAAGTAGTGCCAGTCACAGACACGAGAAGTACGGACGCACTCTGGGGTCAAGGTACGAAATTTCAATTTGAGATTTTGATCTAATTTTTCCGTGAATATAACTTGATGTAGCTTTATTTCTACCAACAATAGCAATTTGACTCATCGTTACGTTACCGGGCGTTACACTTTTTCATGAGTGACTCCGAGCCGCAACCTAATTTAAGACGTTGTCACGTCAAAAAATTATTGAGAGTTTTCGGATTATGTAGGTATCTTCACGCCAGGTCCCTAACCGGGTAGGCAGAGAGTGTGGAGATTAGATATCCCGGTCCTGACACACCTCCCATGCCTCATTTACATTGATCATTCTCCTCATACATGCTCGCCGAATGCTTTTTGCTGCTAAGACTTTTGACCCCAACATCAGACAGGTAGGTATACCTATTTAGTATTATTTAGATAGGTTTCAATCTCTACTAATATTATAAATGCGAAATTAACTGTCTGTCTGTCTGTCCGTTCGTCCGTCTGTCTGTTACCTTTTCACGTCCAAACGACTGAACCGATTTTAATGAAATTTGGTACAGAGATAGAGCTGACTTTGAGAAAGAACATAGGCTAGGTAGGTACTTAGTTATTTATAAAACGACATCCACGCTGGCGAAGCCGCGGGCAAAAGCTAGTAACTAATAATTTAATGATGTTTTTCTGTTTCCCTTTAGCCTATTAATATAGATACTTATACCAACTTATTATGTATGTATCTATGTTATGTATGATGACGCATCGCAAGTTCAAGGTTACAAACTAGTAAACAAGTTTTGAATAATAGCGTATAGGTAAATAGGTGTTGTGTTGTAAAATATATTCTGCCCAGTGGATAGTAGTAGATACCTTTATGGATTTCGAAGGTAGGTGTGTATCTTTGTATGTATAATGTATGATTGTATGTATGATCGTGGGTAGATTCGAAAAAATTTACTACATGGTAGTGTTCAACACTATCGGGTCAGGTGGTAATGTACGGCTCTCTTTACGTTCGTTCCTGCCCAGAACGTGTAAATTGTGCAACGAACTTCCCTCTGAGGTGTTCCCTAGGTGCTACAATATGGAGTTCTTCAAAAATGGCATCAAAAGAGTCTTTCAGGGCTGGCATCGCGTTGGCAACTCCCCCGTTGTTGCAAATGTTCATAGGCCATGGTGACCACTTTCCATCAGGTGGCCGTTTGCTTCCTTCAGACATAAAAAAAAAATACACGTCACTGATTGATATCTGTGTAATAGAGACCAAATTAAATGTTTGTATGGAATTTTGGCGGAGTGTCCGCGGTGTGCGGCTACGTAGCCAAGCAGTTAGTATGTGGAGACGTCGCTACACGGTGGCCAGATGAGTTAGATATCGTATATACTAGCTGCTTGGCTACGTAGCCGGCAACGTGGCCATGGCATCCTACTGAGTTAGGGGCCTTAAGTATGAGATTTGACAGTTCTAAGCTTATTTTGCTGAAAGTAAAGTCATAGTGCTGTCTTTGAATCTCACCCTCAGTCATAATGATGATCTTAACATCATGTTCTTCCATACTAAATGGGATATTAATGCTATGGCCTGAGAGTCGAGTGTTGCCAGGTCTGAATTGTTTTAAATCTGGACAGTTGGTAAAATAAATCGGGACCCAGAGGTTAAAAAAGGGACAGTAAAAAGCAAGCCAATTAATTAATTTATGCACACAGGCTTTTGTCTTGTGATATGTCGTTGCTAGTAATGGACGTCTTTCGGTTGAGGTAATGATGATGATCGATTTATCGGGACATTTAACGTCCCGATCAGGTGTTAATCGGGACGAGTCCCCAGAGCCCCGAAAATCGGGACACCTGGCAACACTACCTGAGACTGAGATTTGCCTATTAATGCAAATCTCAGACAGGAGATAACACAATACAGCGCACGTTCACAAGTGACCTATTTGCCATATAAAAAAACAATGGTTCATCATCAATAGACATCTTGAGCCACCACTTGTTCGCGATTGAACGTGCGGGTCCCTGTTGATTGCTTTCATAAGGTCGCCTACATTGATTTGACCTCTGAGACGCCCCGCGACACATGCTAATCCGTGGATAGAATATAAGTACATATAGCTTTCGCGCGAGATATTGTGTAGATGAGCATATAGACCTTTAAAAAAATCACCTTTTTAAAATAGGAAAACGTTTGTGGGGAAGTTGAAATTCTCTTGAAAAATCACAGTCCTAAAACAGATTCTTTTCCACCTTAAAAGCACGCAGGTAAAATTCTTTTAGAGCTTACAGCATCCTGCTATGACGTCAAAATGTCATTACCATCTAACCGGTACGCGGTAGTGCTGAACTCTACCATTCGGCGACAGATAGATTAGGTAATCTGATAGTAAAAATAATAATGGTTAAAAAGTAGCAGTTATCTACGGAGTCCCCTAAATTATCCCTCCATTACATCTATATCTATACAAATAAATAAAATTGGAGTGTCTGTTTGTAATACAAAAAAAAAACGCTTTTTACTAAATGCGTATGTATGTATACACGGTACATATACCTAAACAATATTTTTAACAATTTTTGTCTGTCTGTCTGTCTGTCTGTCTTTCTGTTTGTTCCCGCTAATCTCGGGAACAGCTTCACCGATTTTGATGGGACTTTTACTGGCAGATAGCTTATATAATAAGGGGCCGTTCAAGTATTACGTGAGCACTATGGGGGGGCGGGGGGGTCTTTGCTCTGCTTATTTTGGATGACATGGGGGGTAGGGGAGTCTAGATGATGATTACGTCATCGGCAGTTATTTACTTATTACATCAGTAAAATCTAATCTCGATCCTAAATCTATTTTCTTATTTTCAAAATTATAATTATAACATTATAATTATGATATTAAAAAAAAACAATACATTAATTGAAAAAAATGTTTACGTAAGCCCCCATGCTTAAGAGCTTTGCTTACTTTTGCTGACAAGGGGGATGGGGGGGTAAAAAATTGTAATAAATCTGCTTACGTAATACTTGAACGGCCCCTAAGGAGTAATTTAGGCTACTTTTGTACTAGCTGCGCCCACGACTTCCTCCTAGTAGATAATAAACAATCATAAATTCTCACGCGAACAAAGTCGCGGGCACAGCTACTAAAAAATAAAAATCATCATTGTGAACCATTTGAAATGTTTAACCATACCTACCATATAGATGATCTAACTCCCATAGTTTTGCTAATCTCTCTTTTTTTCTTTTTCTATTTTATGTCACTGACAATGCAACTAACAAAGACAAATAATATTATAGCTAAAACGTATCTAATGTACTTTTACGAATAAGGGAGTAATAGTTTTCTCAGTAGCAAAACGCGGTCACCTCTGCGTAGTAGGCACCAGCAATTAACTAGATGCACTTGTCCCCTAGTATTTGTGGCGAACAGGATGTGTGCGCATAACGGAACGGCTGTGACCTTGAAATGTTCTAGAAAAGCTGTAATTTGCGACAAGATTAGACATGTAGAGCTAATTTCACTGCTGACGGTGACTGATGCATTTAAACTGGTTGGTTATCTTAAGCTATGGATAAACTATTCACGAAAGAATTGTCAAAGCCTCAACAAACTTGCGAAAATATCTGTTCCTATGACAACCTATATACATAGGACAACCGGCCGCGGCGGACCGGAGGGGAGTAGACATAGCGTTTATTACCGATGCAAAACAGTCTGTCATTTTTTGCGGGGGAAAATGCGTGCGACACACGCACACTACAAAAATCGTCTTTTAGTACGAAACTCACACCTTGACTTTAACAAAAGACAGAAACAATTTCACGCACACATTTAAACATCTAGGCGGCATGTATTTGGGCTTGTACTTTGACAGAGGGGAAAGCCTGCATATGGCTACTCCCCTCCGATGTTGCTCTATGTATCTTAAAGTAGGTCCTTAAGTTCCATCCTGCATTGTTATTTATATTGCCTACGTGCCTCGATCATTCATACTCCATAGCCTGTACTTGAATATTATTATGTTACATAAGTACCACAAACCTATTAACTCCGGGTCAAAGCGAATTCAAAGATTTGCAGTCATCGCAAGCAAATATTTATGTAAGCGAAAAGTTCGATATTACAGTATCCAACGAGAAATAGTACACATCGACCTTAGAAAGCAGACTTCGGCTTATTTCGAGTCTGAAAAGCGTTATCTCTGTTGCACCTTATATATTGACGTTTGTCGACCATTTTGATCAAGTTTTGACCCACACTGGACTATCAGTGCTTGCGTAGGCAGTTTGCAGCAGAGATAACGCTCTATGAAAACGAAACTAGCCGATTATCTCTTTCGTACGCTCGATGTGTAATGTTTGTTGCTGGTTATCTACTGTATACAACATGTAACGAGAATAACGCACACTCATAAACACCTCGATTATAAAATCTCGTTATAATCTTAAAACATGAGCTGGAATTGCATGTTTATGCATTAAACATTTTGTACGGACAGTATGCACACCCTATGCATACTTACCCTACCTGTACCTACAACCACACATAAAACACAAACCAACTGACACACGTACACTGTCGCAATGTGATGTAGCGTAACCTGCGTACTCCTATTTAACACTCGCTATTATAGGTCGCGCCAGGTAAAAAGAACGCTGGCGGTCAAGCTGCGCGTCATGTGTTTTTATTTCATTTTATGTTATTCTATGTAATATAGTTTTCAATCTCCCTACCAATACACGAAACCGCAAGCGAAAGCTAGATCAAAAATAAACCAATAGGGCTAGTACTTTCGTGCGCGAGTGTACCGATGCGCGAACACATCCCTTCTACTTTCTTCCAGCGTTCTTTTTACGTGGCGCGACCTATAATAAGATTCATTTTCACTATTTTATTCCTTAAATTATTATTTATAATAAAATGCATGCCTCAACGAGTTCTAATAACCTCGTTGAGAGTAGCATTTTATTTTGAACAGACGTTAGTCTCATTTTCGTTTGTATTAACTGTTCGCCAAATGAGGGACCATAATTTCCGTAATTGTAATTAGTTTTGGGACATAATATTACTTAAATTAAAAATGCTTGAAATCGATTCGGTTATCGATTCTCAACCAACAAGTTTCGGGTTGTACATTTAAACCTGTTACACGTTGTATACAAGTGAATAGTGTTTTAATTGTTTTAAAAGAAATATTAATCATTTTGCACATAAACTCTAATCGTCTCTCATTCATATGAATCCGAATAAAATAACAATACAAACCACATTATTGGTCGATGACTAATCAATACAAATCAAATTCACATTAGCTTATCACTCATGTTTATGCCACAATCAGTTGTAGTGTGTGTCTTTCGCTGTGCACTTGTGATTTTGTGATTCTTATCGAATTGTTTTAATTTTTTGTGCAAATAATAATTTCGTGTGTATCGGCGTGTTTAGTGTGTGTGTTGTGAGAGTTGATGAGTCTGTTGGTAAGTTTAGATTTGATGTTTTTTTTTAGATTGTGGAAACAGTAAAGGATGTGTGGCTTACTTCTTTATCGCTCATTGATTAGGTTTTTCTTTATTTAGATATCTTTTTGTAGTAAATTGTAAAGTCCTTCAATATTTCATGTTTGTATCTTCACATCAAGTTCCTTACGGGGGAGTGAAGTGACAAATATCTCGTTCCAAATAAAAAGATCCTTACACACCTCCATTTCCGTGCCTCTTTTTTCACCACTTAATCAATATTAACCTATTATTAACCTTTGTTATTATCTATATATATAAAAATGAATCGACAAAAAAGTATGACTTCCCATAACTTGAGAACGGCTTGACCAATTTGGCAAATTCTTTTTTTAAAATGTTCCTTGAAGTCCAACGATGGTTTTTACGGCGAGAAAAATTTAAATAATTGCCGGAAAACCCCTAAAACCAGCCCTTTTCTTTTTCCCATACAAATGTTTTCTAACTAAAACGTAAAGTCAACTTGAGCTTTATTGCTGTTAAATAAAGTTCATATTAAATTACAAGCACTCACGGTTGTCTAAGCAATGTAGGTGTGTTCCTAACGTCAAAAAGTCAATTTGCACTTTATTACCGCTGAACAAAGTTCATACTAAACAAAGGTTAAGGGCTCTTAAGATTTTTCTTTTTTTGGAAATGTGCGATCAACCTCCTAAGAGAGGAGGTGATAGTTTGTACGGGTACTCCACAAAGAGGTACGCAACGGGAAACTTGATTGGGACATTTCCACGGCATCGTAAATTATAAATAAGTTATTAAACGACATCCACGCGGGCGAATGCATTTGGCAATATGCATAACAAGCGATGCGATAAAATTTAAAAAAAAAATTGTATATACTTACGAAAAACCAATTGGGGGCGATGTTAAAATAGTATTAGAACACTTTTCAATTATTTTTAAATTTTCTGTCTGTTTGTCCCTTTGTCCAGGCTAATCTCCGAAGATACTGGACGGATTCGAATAAAACTTTTTGTGGTGTATAGATACTAAGCCTAGCCAACATTTAGGCTACTTTTTACTGCGGGAAAATCACTCATTCCCACGGGAATCTCTACATTTAATTTCATTTTCCTATACAAATAGTCCGTATCTATCAAACCTTTGACACATTATTTCATTGTGAGGCAATACGAAGTTTGCCGGGACAGCTAGTTTGTTATATTTTTAAGTTCGATAAGACAACATCGATATCGGAAGATGATAAATATAAGCGCATTAAAATCATATACGATGTGTTTTGTTATAATTTGTCGCGTTACGTTTACAACAACGATGTTCCTTACTGAAACTTCTTTTCTTTTTCTTTCTTTTCTTTTTATAATGGCAATTATCAACTTCAGAGATAACTTCTTTTCTATTAGCAAAACCGGCACCTTTGTGTCATGCATCTAATCATATCAATTCGTCACCAATGAGTTAACTTGAATTACGTTCAGTCTCATACGGCATCAGTGTACTTACTTAGAATACTAAGGCACCACTTAGAATATTTGAGTATACTTTACTTCAAATAAAATTAGTTTTTCTTTATATTTAGACTAAATTTATTTCCTCATTTTCCCCCTTTTGATTTTTCCGTCCTCTGCACATATTCACTGACTGATTAATAATACAAGATGTTGATATGATAATTTGATAATAATTTAAGTAAAGGATCCATTCAATTAAACTAGTTATTGGGTTCTGAAATTCTCTCGAAATGTTTATTTTGCTTAAGAAATTAGAGCCGAAGTAGATACGTAAGTAATTTTTTTTTCAGAATTTCGGTAGCTCATCTATATTCGGTCTCGTTTCCAGTAGTTATGTGCATACTTACTTATCTTTCTGGTCCCATAAATCCAAGGTCGATAAATTAAAATGAGTCAATATGTAAATTTAGTGTGTCACCCATTCATTAATTATTTTCCTGTATTCGTAGATATCGTACATTCTTCAACTTAAAACTTGAAGTTTTCCTTGTAGGTGTGTCTGAGTTGACAGTGGATATTATTGCTTTTTGTCGTTATCTTCAATATCAGGTATACCTATCGTAGTATAGTGCCCCGCAGTTTTATCGGGGTGACATTGATGACAACTATTGCTTTAGTCTTGTGATAGCTGACTATTACTACTATGTTAGGTTTCATCCTCGAGTCGAGCAATAACTTTTTATGGTTTCGTATTTCGAAAGGAAAAAAACGGAACCTTTAAAGGATCTGTTTGTTGTCCGTCCGTACATCCGTCTGTCAAGACTCTTTTTCTGAGAAAGTTAAAACTTACAAAGCATAGCCAGAAACTAGCAATCGAATTAATAATTTGTATGGTTAATGTAATACTCAAGACTGGGAAAACTTCAGATAAAAAGATAATGATACCGAATTTTGAAAAACAGAGGATCAATAAACAAGCAATACAAATATTGGACGTAGTTTATAAGAACAGTACTGAAAAGTCTTGTAGAGATACGTCACACTGTCAACTTATATGAGAAAGATAACAGAGTAGCCGAAGTTTCGCAAATGATAAAAAGAAGAAGTTGTCATATGAAAAAGATGAACAATAATAAACCAATAATACAAGTATTGGACGCATGTTCATATCACTCCTCACTGACAACAGAGTATCGGAAGATTCACGAATAATTCCAAATGAAAAACAAAGCTGTCATTTCTTTGTTAAGAAAAGAACAACAATAACCCACCTATACAATATTGGACACATTTTATAAAAACAGTATTTGAAAGCCTTGAAGAGATACGTCACACTGAGTCAACTCTTATGTAAGAGCCTGCGACTGACCTTGTGGACGTTGCCCAATGCGTCGTGTACGATCCATTATTGTTATTATGTCCTTAACGAGAGGTATAATGTAGTTGCTTGATCAAAATAACATTAACGAATATGAAATCGGAGGAATGTATGTATGTATCTTCCCGCCAGCTCCCTAACAGGGTAGGCAGAGAGTGTAGAGCGCCAGATATCCTGGTCCTGACAAACCTCTCGTGCCTCGTCTACCTTCATCATTCTCTCCATACATGCACGCCGATTCCTAAGACTTTTGATCCCACCATCAGGTTTTTGAAAACATAGCTCAGAGATTTAACGTGTAAATTGTAGAATTAACTCTGGTGTTCCCTTGATACTACAGCATGGGTTTTTCAATTCTGGCATCAGACAATTCCTTAAGGGCTCGTAGCACATTGGTTATTACCCAGGTGTCCATCATATGGTTCGTCTGCTTATTTGTCAACCCTTGACATACAAAAAGGCAAAATAAATCTGTTTAATGGAATCTATTGATTTATCTCATCACATCTCTAAACTGCGGAAATATTTTAAATAACAATCGTACTTTCTTAATATAATAGGCTAGTTGACCTGTGTGAGCATATGACGTCATACAGGTTGTAAACAAACCAATGTCAACGCGTCATCCACATGTCACTTGTGGTCCTTTAAGGTTTTGTATTCTATACTGAAGCGCGCATGGCCCAGCGGCTGGTGTAGATCGTAAGCGATCTCCTCGGTTAAGCACTACGGGCGCGGTCGGGTAGTGTGATGGGTGACCGCTAGTGGCAAATTAAATGCGCGTTTCCATGCTTCGGAGGGCACGTTAAGCCGTCGGTCCCGGTTGCTATCGATGGATAGCAGTCGTTAAACCTTGTCGGAGGCCTTATGGGCGGTTTGAAAACATCCGACAGTGGGTTGGCCACTAACCCACCCACCTCCACCAATCCGCATTGGAGCAGCGTGGTGGAGTAAGCTCCAGGCCTCCCCCCAAAAAACGGGAGAGACTCGTGCCCAGCAGTGGGACGTATAATGGGTTGCCATTATTATTATTATTATATTATTCTATACTAGTGACGTCATATGACAGATAAAAATATCGAAGAGCTGGACAAAAGCTTCCCCATAAGGTTACGCCATAATCGCCACGCTTGGCATTCGAGTTGGCGATCGCAGTGGCGGTTTAGTCGCGAGACGCTGCTGCCGATCCCGCGCTATTGCATTTACTACCGCCCGATTGGAATGATTTGTGTTGGACTACACATTGTAGGGTTGACTAATTGCATTAGCGCCAGAATTCTCATCCATTAGTGGTGGGTCGTAACATCCCTACGTCCCACTTGAATATAAAACCGTCTATCACACGGAAGCGAGCGTGAAGTTAGAAAGTTAAAAATTTCGTGAGAGAAACTGTGCAAATCGACAATTCGGTTTGCAACGCATTATAATCTTGCGATTTTTACATATTTAACTGTAACGGGGTACGGTTCCGTTAAATCATGATGAATATTTTATTACATAAACTGGCAAATGCTAAATGTTAACCAATTTAACTGCCTAATTCTATTATTAAACTTACCTCAAAAAAGGAGGAAGTTTTAGTTTTACTGTATTTTAACTGGTGGTAGAGTTCCAGTGTAATGCTGGGTTGCACCATCATATCTGTTAAAGTTATTGTAACATTTCACATCCTTCTCTAACTTTAACAGATTTCTCTAAGTTAGAGGAAATGGTGCAACCCAGGCTAAGGGTGACATTCACAGACCGCACTACGACTTTACTTTGAGTAAAGTATTCTTAGAACTGTCAGTACAGTATGGGTTTTGACAGTTCTAAGTCATACTTTGCTCAAAGTAAAGTCGTAGTGCGGTCTGTGAATCTCACCATTAGAGTTCGAAGGCGTAGGCACCACCGCATTACTATACCACACCATTGCTATTTGGTACTATCGTGTTCCGGTTAGGGGTGGCAACGCATCTGCATTTTGAGTTCTGATCTTTGTGTAAGTGTCTATAGGCTGCCGTCTTAACATCAATGTGAACTACACGCCTGTTTGCCACCTTCATTACATGAAAAAACTTTTTTTTAATATTACGAAATAGGCAAACAAGCAGTTCACTTTAAAAGCAAGTGGATACTGTAAGCAATTACCTGAAACTTGCTAACTCCATCTCACCCAGGCTCTTTCTGCATCCTTTCAATCAGACATTGTGATGATATGCAAGGCTCAACTTACGAACAGCTCGATTTCAATAGTCAACAAAACAAAAGATACATTCATGGCGTGTTCATGGCGTAAAAAACATCGTGATAGTAAATGCATTGAGGTTTGTAAAATTGATGGTTATTTTTAGCAAATAAGGTCTCATGTAGACGTTGCTACTGAAAAATGGCTAATGAAGACGCATCTTGTAAATTCGTATTGTGATCTGAGGCAGTCTTCAGGGATAGTAGATAAGTTATGAAAATTTGTAAACCATAGATGTTTACCAAAAAAATAAAAATAAATACTTGAGTAAACCTAACTTCACGCCTGTAATCCACGAAGGGATAGGCAGAGGTATAATGCATGCATTCAAGCATGCATGCAATCACTCTCGATTCGCCGGTTACGTTTTGGTCCGTGTAACAGGTGGCGAGCCTAATGACATCTCTGGGCACATTACAAAACTCCGGGGCAGTGGGAAATTTCCAGAATATGTCAACAATCACAGATAAAGGATTTTAGAGCGTTATCTCTGAAAGCTCCTAATCCGTGAATTGAACTCAAGACCCTAGTACTGACAAACAAGCGTACAGTTCACATTGATGGTAAGTAAAAAGTAGCCTATGTAGCCTATAAATACCTAGTTACATCAAACCAGAGGTTTTAATGTGGATACGTTCCACTCCTAAAGCCGAAGTCGTTATGCCTCTGTGCCGGGAATTACAGAGCCGTTGACCGGAACACGATAGCGCTGAACATTACCATTTAGCGGCAAGTAGAATAGGTAATGTGGTAGCCTATGCCTTCGAACTCCGTCACTTGAGCTCTTCCACTAATAAATATAGGTTTTTATTCTGCACATTTAGCATTAAATTGAACACTACTGAATTTTTTTAGAGTCAGAGCCAAGTTGATATGTGAAAGTTACTTAAATAAGTACCTATTGGGGTAGTGTCGTGATATTTCCTTTAGCGAAAAACACCTAATTATTCCCCTGGGAATGAGAAACGACTGTTAAAGATATATATATTAATCAGAACAATAGATACAAAAGTATGCTTCTGACTATTATAATTTATCTTCAGAGATGACCACGAATTCTGCCCCTAGAGGCCTGATATAAAATCATCATCCCCAGAGAGTTTAGTCAGATAACTCAGATATTACCAGCATTATAATGACGTGTCGCAATCGTACCGTGTAAGGATAGCCTAATGGCATGAAGCACATACATACACCACGTCACGGTCGCTACATGTGAACAATGGTGGATTGTGTGGTCACTGTCTAGTTCTCACTGGACAGTAGGGTCGCCATGATTTTGGTAGGTTCATTTTTATGTCACTGCGTATTCTTAATTGCCAATTATGTCCCAAAACATTGTATGCCTCAGGGTTGGAAATGCGATTGCAGTCCTCTAGTTTTTGTAGGGCAATGAGCTGTTGTATTTTTATAAATTACTGGTGGTAGAGCTCTAGTGATGATGCTCGAGGGCGTTGACAGAGTAGGTACCATCTAACCTACTTCCCGTTAAATGGTAGTGTATAATGCCTACCTGTTCTAGACAGAACGTAATGTACAGCCTCGTAATTTGCAGTACAGAGGTAACACAAATTATTATGTTGATGTTTACAAGCATTCACCTAATATCAAAGTGAACTGTATATATATCCTTATTTTACTACTGTCATGACATGACATGAAAAATTACAATGTCCATTACGCTCTCTATGACAATCTCTCAATTAGCCGTGAATACCTTGCAAGGAACGTAATGTTCCGTGTTAGAAAATTGATTTCTTGAGTGCATCCTACGGTACGTGAATAATTTTGCGTTTTCCAAAAGAAGGAAAAAAAAAAGATGATTATCGTAAAAAAAATAATGTGAAAACAAAAAAAGATTGATAAAATAAACGATTTTTATTCTCTTCCTATCTATGAAGAGCTAGTACTTGCTCGCTTTAGGTCGAGTATATGTACCGAATACTTTGTAAGTAGCATTTTATGCATTTCGAACAATCTTACAGAATGTAACAGTTCTGGATATAAAACCGGGCTAAATTTTCACATAAATGAATAAAACAACATAAACGATCCCATACATAAATTATTCAGTAGGTACGCAGTTTTTCGTCCTCCTGAAAAGTTACTTATTTTACACTTACGAGGTTTTCACTATAAGGCGTCGATATAGGTATTATGGCCTAATGAGGCACGACACTGTTATAAATAAGCATCTGTAAGGAAGGCTTTGTCCACCAGTAAACATTTCTCAGCCGAATTGATGATGATAATATGAAATATAAAACAATTCAGTAAGATACCTATTTAAAACAAAGACTGATAAAACTGACACAAATTTTCGGTTAGTGCCCTTTTGCTCGTAACCTTGGAGTGTAGCATTCATTATTGATAAAAAAAATGCATTACATCGCGCTTTTTCTTGCACGTTCTAACCTTGAAGCGGCATAATGTTATAGGTACAACGTAATAGGTAAATACAAATAAATTTGATAAACCATGAACTGTTTCTATTCAAGATAAATAGTTATTGCTGTTTACAGTCGTCTGTTGTACTATCTAGATAAGGCAATACGATAATACTATTTTGTTTCTAGTCTTGTATTTAATTAAGTAGTTCACCTCGAACCATCAAATTCGGACATGATAATGAAATTAACGCCATCTATGTAACATAGTATGGAACTACTCGAGTCTTATACATATATTTATATCTAAATATTTTTATACGTTGACATATTAATCAATGTATCAGTTGTTAATCGCTTTAATTTTATATTTGTAATTTGACCTATCATAAGCAAATTCTATTACTCAATACTCAATACTCAATACTCAATACTTTATTGCACCATAATGTACCTACAACATTAGGATTATGGACCCTGTTGGGCACCGCAATGTAGGAGAGAGGATGATTTATACTCAATTAAATACCTAGTATTTTAACATATACATACCTACATTATTTATATTATTACTATAATTTATTAATATTTTAATTTAATTTTACTTTGTACTTATATCTTTTTCTTGAAAGAATTCATTAATGCTGTAATAGGATTTATTTAATAAAATTTTCTTTAATTTGGTCAAAAATGTTTTATCATTATCTAAGTTTTTCAGGTAAATGGTTGTATATTTTAATGGACGTTGGATAAGTGCTCGAAGAGTGGAGGTTTAGTCGAGATGGGGGTAGCGTTAGTTTATTTTTGTGTCTTAAATCCTTGATGAATATGTCGCCTCGTTTTTCGTATAAATTTGGATGATTTCGGACAAATTTACAAATTTCAAGAATGTAGATGCAGGGTAGAGTGAGGATTTTTAATCGTTGAAAGTGAGGTCGACAACTGTCAGTTTGTTTGATATTGACTATTATTCTAATAAGTTTTTTCTGTATAGTAAATAGTGTGGGTACATCTGTACTATTGCCCCATAAGATTATACCATAACTTAGCCACGAGTGTGCGTAGGCATAGTATGTAGTTAAAGCAGTTTGGACGTCTGTGGTTTTTTTAACTTCTCGAAGAGCGTAAGTAAATCTAGAAATTTTGTTTTTATTTTTGTATAAATGAGATTTCCAATTGATGTGCGTATCTATATCTAGCCCGAGTAATGTGAAGTTATTAACGACGTTAATTATATTATTATTATATATGTAGTTTATATTCAATGGTGCTTTCTGGTAGGGGTGAAAGCACATTATTCTGGTTTTAGAAAAGTTGATACTTAAATTATGATCTTTTAACCAATTATTCGTATTATCTAATATTGTGGTTAGTTTTGTATTTATGGTGGTAGGATTTTTAGATGAGGTTAACAGAGAGATATCGTCAGCGAACAGGGTACAAGGCTCTTGCATTATTTTTGGAAGATCGTTAATATATATTAAAAATAAAAGACATCCGATTACACTCCCTTGTGGGATAGAGGCATTAATATTTTTACTATCAGAACGAATCATATCTATTTCATTTGTTGTATAGTTAAAAAATTCAAGTTCTACTATTTGTTCTCTATTTTGTAGGTATGAAACTAACCATTTATGAGCGGGGCCGCGGATTCCAATTCCGTATAATTTATTTAATAGAATATTATATTGCACCCTATCATAGGCCTTAGACATATCAAGCAACAAACCTATCGCATAACTTTTATCATTTATTATATTTAAAACTTCTTGTATATAATTGTATACTGCTAATACCGTTGAGCGTTTCTTACGAAAGCCGTATTGCGCTTCTGCGAAAATTTTATATTTTTCACAAAATGCGCAAATACGGTTGCACATGGCTTTTTCAAAAATCTTAGAAGCTGACGGCAAAAGGGCAATTGGGCGGTAGTTGGTAGGGTCAATTTCTGAGTGTTTCTTATGGATTGGTTTTATGACTGCTTTTTTTAGTAAGTCTGGGAAGTAGCCTTCCTGGAATGATTGATTTATTAGAAAACATAGAGGTGCTGTTAGTTCATCTGCGCTTTGCTTGAACAATGTAGGAGGGATCTCGTCGATTCCACAGCTAAATTTATTTTTTAAACTCTTAATAATTTTATTAACTTCATGATTATTCACTGGTGTCAAAAACATGGTATCCTGTGTTGGGTTTACGACCGTTCGTCCAGTGGATCCTGGGGAAGCATTTTCACCGGCCGATGCGAACGAATCGTTAAAATTATTAGCTATTTGTTTAGGGTCTGACACTAAGGTATTATTTATTAATAATTTAATGTTCTTTTTAATTTTTTTACGTTTTTTGTTTGTCCGTTCATTTACTATACTCCATGCAGTTTTGATTTTATTATTTGAATTTTTAATTCTATTTATATAGTTAATTTTTTTTGAAGCCGTTACTGTTTTTTTAAGTACTTTTTCATAGTTTTTATAGTATTCTTTAAGTATTTTACTATTTGATTTAGATGATAATATTTTTAATAATCTTTTGTTGCGGCAGGATACTTTAATTCCAATGGTTAACCAATGTTTTTTATAATCGTTTCTTAATTTTTTTGTAGTTTTAGGAATACATTCATTCAGAGTATTTACGATTATATCATGAAATAATTTATAATTTTCATTCATATTATAATGAGTTTGCAATACTTTTGACCATTCTATTGAACGTAATTTAGACTTAAAGTTATCTATATTTTGGCTACTGAATAACCGTTTCCTGACTTTCCAAACTATTGGTTTTTTAGGTTGATATGGAATTTTTGTCTGTATTATAACAGCCATATGGTCGGAAAAACCTAAATCTTCTATAGTAGTTGAAGTATTACTCAAAGGAAAATTTATGAATATTAAATCTAGACATGTAGAAGTATTTAGTGTGACTCGTGTGGGTTTTTTAATTAAATTTGTAAAATTATGTTCGAGCATAAGTTCTAAAAATGAATTCGATTTTAGATTAGTATTTAGGATATTTATATTAAAGTCTCCGCCTATAATTATTTTATATTTTGAGTATTTTATGGTAATATAATCTAACATTTGTCTCATACGATTGTAAAATATATCTTCCTCTCTTCTATTCCAATACATGTTTATTATTAATATATTTATCATTGTCAGTTCTATGGCACAGATTTCTAATACGTAATCAATTGACATCTTGGTAATTTCTTCTCTCTCAACGTGTTCTATGTCTTCTTGCAAAAATATACTCACACCTCCTCCAATTGTCTGTTTTCTGCAATATGATGCTGCAATTTTATATCCAGTAAAATTTATTAAATCTAATTTGCCTTGTGACAGCCAAGTTTCGCACATACATATAGCTTGGTATTTAGAGTTATTGCTAAGGAATGTTTCTATTTGGTCTTGCTTATTATACATACTTTGAATGTTTTGGAATAGTATGTGTAGATCTTTGGTTTCGAAAGGAATGGTCTTCGTAATTATCAGTTCTTTGTAAATGTTGGTTCATTGGATTATGTTGGCTATTGTTTTTTGTTAAGTTAGAATTTGGACTTTTGGGATCTGTTTCTTTATCGTGAATGTATTCTCTACCGTCTATGAAAAGTTTGTTCTTAAATATATTAGCTTGTTTCCCGTTTCTTCTTGCAGTGTATAAGGCTTCACGCATAGTTTTCCTTTGTCTACGTCCATCTTCATCTAAATATTCTGAGATGTATAGTCCGGTATTTCTGAAATAATTTACATGCTGGAAAAGGTTACTTCCAAGTGATTAAAAAATTTTTTTAATTTGAATTTTGAATTTGAATTTTGTGAGACTATCAACCTTGGGCAATACTTTACCGCCCCATAGTTATCGGCACAAAGACCCCAGGAGACCTTAATAGGTCTCAGAAGTCGTAACGCATTTACATTGAAATCTCTGGTTTCATGTAACGTATCTAGATGTTTGTAGGCTACAGTCTGCTTGTTTGCCACTTCTTGTCATAAAAAAACAAGGCGTAGTACCTACACTTCAGGAAAATTCTTCATTATACAAAATATATGCACACCCCACAATTCGTAGCTGTACCTATATGAACCTATTTAAATAACTGCAAGGAACAAGTTCGCGTTATCTTCTTGTTTGAATACTGCAGCAGTTGGGCATAAAGTCATCCCATTTATGCATATATGATAAACTAAGTTTCGCCCGCAACTTCGTTTGTCGGTTTACGGGAATAGAAATAGAAAATATTTTTTATTTCGAACAGATACTTTCAAAACGTCAAGAAATCATAAAATACCTAGAGTGAATAACCATAACATATAGTAAAAGCAAAAACATAATATATATGAATAGTAAACTAAAATTATAATTTAAACTACTTAGTTAAAACATACCTAATAATCACAAAATTTTTCAATTCCTTCAATGATGATAAATAAAGAAAAAGAAAAACTTATTCGTCAAGATCAAAGTTATTCACTTAGCAGAGTTCCAAGTGCAGTCACTACTGAGAAGAACTCCGCTACCCAACAAACTCAGTAAGAGCTCTTTTAAATAAGAGCTTAAATCTAGTACAGATTATCGTGAAAAATCAAATAATGTGAATGTCCATAGAATAGATGCAAATAAACTGCTATCTACTAAATGAGATGTAGCTCCTGCAAACCAGAACAGACCAGTCCCCACCAACAGCACCCGTTCACGAGTATGATGCATGTGACAGCCATTGACAATAATTTTAATAGTCTTTTGAAATAGAATTTTGCTTTGCGTCTATATGTATAACCGAGTACATACTCGTATGTATCTCATCATCATCGTCACTTCACCCGAAAGTCGTCTACAGCTGAACAAAAACCTTCCTCAAATATGCCCACAATAGTGTTGTGCGTCATTAGGGGAGAAAAGGCCATAACAGGCACGCGGATTGGCGATCGCAATCTTAATTACCGTTTAGGAACCGATTTCTATATTTCTTTATTTAAAAATAAAAAATAGAAAGAAAAAAATCTGCCATTGAGCAAAAAAAAATTTTTTTCTGTGATTTATTAATTCACTCGCATGTGTAAATTAAAAATTAAACATATGAGAATACAAAATTGACCCGTGACAAAGGAACGACCCAAATTGACAATTGTAAAAAATAAGCTAAAAACTTGATTGAAAAAATTATTATAGCATCGTAAATAAATTAAAAATCTTTTGCAGATCTGTTTAGGTAAACATTTCTAAGAATGTATAGAATACCCAAGTTCCCAATAGTTCCCATTTAGGAACCGCTTTAATATAATAGGGAATTGACCAGCGGGAACGAGACTATACCAAATCGAGCGTCTATCCTAGAGGCTAAAGACCTCTGGCGCCCTCTGTAGCATAACGAGCGTGAACAAGTTTCGGCACGATCCGGAGCATAGTCCTTCACAACTAGTTAAAATGGAACCTTATTTGTATTCTGAGTTCCGTACATTACCTTAGAGTGAGACTAATCAGGGACGTGTTATCTCTCTAATAGTGAAATATAGAATCAACGGGGGATCAAAAAATTGGGTATTTCATTACCCCGGCTCCACACGTTGGCTCCAACGTTGGCTGCTGACCCGCGCCGGTTAATCACCAACGCGCAACCCTCGCCCCAACGTTAGGTCCAATGCTATTTTCCAGATCTACACGTTGGACGTGTAGCTTTGGCGCCAACGTTCAGCCCAACGTGTGGAGCCGGCCTTACAGTATCCAGCAAAAAATGTTGCCCATCAACCTTAGGAACCAGACTTCGTCTTATTTCGGGTCTGTAGAGATCTCTTTCGCACCTTACCTATGTGACGTTTGTCGACCATTTTGATCAAGTTTTGACCAATACCGGACTATCAGTGCTTTCTTAGGTAGTGTGCAGCAGAGATAACGCTCTAGAAAGTCGAAACTGGCCGATTGTCTCTTTCGCAGGCTCGATGTGCAATATTTTTAAATGAGCACTGAAACTTTAGTCATGAGTATTTTATTGTATTTTCTTGAGGAGAACAATCCGTCATGTATTTTTACATATAATCTAATTAAAAGACTACATAAGACCATTTAGAAGTGCCCGCATTTGGACAACTAAAGAATCGCATGTTGTTTCATAGCACTGTAGCCTAAAAGAAAAAAAAAGTCTAAACAATAATTAACGAGAATCTAATGTGACTTGAACTGCCTCGGTAGCCTAGTGGTAGCAGGCCACTACTACTACGCTGAGTCCTGGGTTCGATTCCCGGGTAGGGGGTTATCAGAGGTAATGGTGTAAAGGCCTTTATCTCTGGTTCTATTGGGATTTTTCCATTTTCTGGAAATTTCCTAGTACCTCGAAGTTTGGTAATGTGCCCGGAGATGTCAATAGGCTCGCCACCTGTTACATGGGCCAAAACGTAACCGGCGAATCGTGGGTGTTTTCATGTATGCTTGAATGCATGCATTTACATCTGCCTCCCCCTTCGGAGATAACAGGCGTGATGTTACGTTTTTAGTGTGACTTAATTAGCACGCTCACTGCCATTGCATAGTCATGCAAAGATTTAAAATTTGGAAGTCATTACAACAGATAAAACAAATTGTAGATATTTGACGCTATTGTGGCAGATAGGAATTTTATTTTCAGCGAAACGCTGGACAAGTCAAATTCTCGTACATAACAATTATAACTTCTTCCATCCTTATTCTCAGTGGTAATATAGCTCTTCGAAATATTCACATTAGTAACATTCATTTAATTATTGCCAATTTACTCCAAAAATTAAACATATTCCAGATTCTCTATCATTATGTACAGTTATACATTTTATCTAACTTATTAATCTCTACATTGAACTGCAAGACCTATCTAACGGTTTACAGGTTTCGAAATCTCATCTGTCACTTGAGATAGATTCTCCAACGGAACTCCAAATTATTCATCTGATGCCTCCAATGATCTGGTCACGATCATCGTGATCCAGTTCGTTTTTTTTTTATTTATTCGTTCGCGGACGTCATTCTGTTCCATTGTATTGTATTGTATTTGCGTTGAATTATGTGTGGCTTGTGTTGACAAACAAATACTTGTATCGTATTTGTGTAGCTTGGGGACGTAAGGCTTAATAAGTCTTAAGATTCACTGCCACAAAAACTAAGTCATTATTTGAAAAAAAAACGAGAATTAAATAGATAAGTAATTCCTAACTGTATTTGTGACGTTTGATGGTTTGGATGAGTTTGAAGACGGTGGTTATATTGTCTCGACGAGACAATGTAAATGTTGTTGAATTACTACTATGTTGAATTTCATAACACAATTACGAGTTATAAAACAGAAGAGGGTAATTTTTTTTTTAATTTCTTTGCCGAAAAGTTTATAAATATTGTTATTACTTAAGTAAAAATAATATCTGTTTACAAGTTAAATCCGGTTCAAAGAATCCAAAATGTAGAAGATGTTGAAACATCTTAACTGAAGATTCATCTCTACGTCCTTGCATCTACAATATGGTACACTATTATTTTACGAACAAATAAAAAGTTTGCGCAAAACCCATCAAAACACGGCTGCTTGGCCTTCACAATACTAATAGGTATTGAAAGTAAACTTGGATCGATATTATTTTACAACCACTTGATAGGTCTCGTAATGTCGAATTGAAATTGAGTTTAAAAATACATCAATACATTTCGAAAGCATGGCAGATGAAATACTTTCTTGCGTTGCGTTTTCGTTCAAAGGTTGTTAATAATCCTAACGGAAGTAAGGTACCACAATTGAAGTTGGTTTACTAATAATTCCAAAGAGTATACCTAGTTTACCATATTTATCTATGAAAATTGTTTTTGAAGACTCTGTTACAAAAAAAAAACCCGTGCACATGAGTTACTGTGTAAATACAAATAAGAATATGGATTTCGAGGCGTCATCCTAAAGTGTCGAAATATTACTAATACGGAAATTAACTACTTAAAAGTAGTTAGCACTAAAATCAATAACATAGCAGATCCGCTCATTGGTTACTTTACTATTTTAGTTCTCAAACAACTTTTATCGCTACGCTTTCCTCGATCGTTTTAAAATTCGGCAAAATTAAATAACCATTTTAACCGTTATGACCTATGAGCTGTAGCATGTAATTTTTAACCATTATCATTTTAACCATTTAGTATGCTCGGGAAAGTTGGCACTTTATGTTCTCACCTACCATGTTTCGGAATACGCCTGTCAATGCTTGACCATCGTATCAAACTTCCCTGTGGACAACGACAGAATTCAATCTCTATATCTGTAAAAAGTGGGAGGCTAAAATACGTAGGCGATCTTGTGTGGGAGCTGGTATTCTTAGATATAGGCTATCAGATGTGGTTGCTTTGAAAGGTTAGCTCGTTACCGTTTGGCCATTATCGATAGAGGTCATTATCCATTTTAAAGTATGTGATAGTAATATAACTAAAGATGATAGTAATCTTTAGGAACTTCTGAAGAGAATTTAATTGATTTCATAGCTTTTGGAAATTGAACCCTTGAATAGTTTCCATCATTTGACGTAGGAAGTTGTAGGTAAACATTTTTGTCTGAATGTCATTATCTAGTTGACAATTTTACAATAGAAATTTTAAAGCAGTTCTAGAAACTGACTTAATATTTCAAATGTCAGGACTTACTACATTTAATTCCTAATGTTCGACGAACGATCAGCAGCCAGCAACAGACGTATTGGTACCACTGATTAGGTATGTCCCATATCATGAATTTAAATTGATGATACTTGTTGTTTCACTGTTGCAAAGCGTCTTTATCTTTTTCTGTTATTTCAACATCAACCAAAATATTCCCAAAAGATGTGATGCTTATCAAAAAATCGGAAGCATTCATCATCCCATTAAATTCCAATGAGCCGTCTTACAAACCATTTCTCCGTATCGAGATATGCACGCTACAGCGAACTCCGTGTGAAATAGCATCTGTCTAGTGGTCATTAGAGCGAAACATTATAGTAAATTCTTGCTAGCTTTGTTCTGCTATCACCTCATTCGATCTGCCAAATTGATGAATGCGGCGATGAAACGTGAATCTTTGCTAATATTTGGCAATTTGGGGTTGATGAAAGCAATTGGGTTTTTCCTGGCGACACCGCTTTAGTTGCTTGGGAATCTAATGTGGTGGAAGTATTTTAGTGTAATGAAGCATGGCAAACAAGGAATGTAGATCACATGGATGGTATTACCATAAAAAAACATATGTGCAATTCGCACGTGGTAGAAGTAAAACCTTCAAAAAGAGACTATATAATGCTTCCTATTTCCCACAAATCTTATGAATTTATATGTCCAACCGACCACTGCTAGACAAAAGCCTTATAGACAGGCTTTTGTCTAGCAGTGGACGTCTGTCGGTTGAGGTAATGATGATTGATGATCAATCTCAATCAAGTCTTTGGATCCCGAGGCTTTTGATAAATCAATAAATTAATTAATTGGCTTGCTTTTTTTCTGTCCCGATTTTTACCCCTGGGTCCCGATTTATTTTACCTGCTGTCCCGATTTAAAACAAGTCTGACCTGGCAACACTAGTAGATATGGTGGACATGAGTTGAGTACAAGTGCTTGAAGTACCTATGCGATGCGAGTATGAGTACGGAGCTTAACATCGTGACAGCGTACGCGTCGTTATTGTGTTCAATGTAAAAATGTTTTACTGCTTAGTCTAAAATAAAAGATATAACAGGAACTAGTGTAGGAACATAGGGAATACAATTTAATCCGCTTGCCTTAAAAGTATTAAATCATCTATGTACTTACATGCTTTAATTTGATATTAGTTAGAGATTTGTAATCTACGATCGTAAACGTAATTATTTTTAAATAACTCATGTTTGTGCCTTGAAGGGAAAGATAAAAGTATCCACCTACTTCTACTGTAGTAACTTATTAACTGACTATAGTGTCTATAGTTGTGTTATACGTCTTTCCACAGCGCCTTTCTTATCGCCATTTGTCGGTGACAATTCCAAACTTTGTGTTGCCATTTCATCATTTATTATTTTGCTAACCACAATTTTTCTGTCCTAAAATTAATCCAGGATCTCACTACATATTTTAATCCTCAGTCACGGAATAAGGTTATTATTTTATTATTATCAAAAAATAAAACATAAATCTCGCCCTTTCCTATCCCCACTCCGGCTTCATCTCGTGACTGCGAAGTATTTTTCCTATCATAATTAATCATAAGATAATAGTTATCTTATCGTCGCTACACAGCCTTATTGTTAATTTAAATATACGTTGTGGCAGACGTGAGGCGCTGGAGCTGGTACTGGTCACGTGATGGGTACGTGGGGGTGGTGCGTACTCGCTATCCTCGGGCTGGCGGCTGCGCAGGGGCCGGAAAAGCGTGAGTTTTTACTTTTTTTTTGTGAAGGACAAAGATATGAGGTTTGCAGGCGAACAAAACCGGACTTGTCCACATATTTTTTTTTCTTTTTTTTATTGCCTCCAAAAGTAAACATCCATGCATTGCCAGAAGATTTTTAATCAATTCCGGCTCTTTCATATTCAAATTTAAGATGTAAATTTGCCTCTTCATGCAGAAACGGCATGACTAAACTCTACCTATATTTACTTCATTCAAATTTTCGGCCCTCCTGTAAAAAATCTTTTATTGTGCAAGTCCGGTTTCGTTCGCCTGCTCCTCAAGTGTAGAAATAAAGGAGCACCATGTGTATGAATTCAAAAGTGAGCTGAACTGGTGGAACTCACGGTCATTTTCACTCTCAACATGCTGTTGCAGATTTGTTTTGTTAGATTACATGTAGTTTTATATTATGCTGAGTATTTCTTAGGTACACACTTACCTCGATCTACAATCTCTCGATCTCAATCTTTAGCTGCCTCAGTAGCCTAGTGGTAGTAGGCCACTACCTACTACTACGCTGGGGTCTCGGGTTCGATTCCCGGGGAATATTTGAGATAACGGCGGATTTTTCCATTTTCTGGAAGTTTCCCAGTACCTCGAAGATTGGTAATGTGCCCGGAGATGTCAATCGGCTCGCCAACTGTTACATGGGCCAACACGTAACCGGCCAATCGTTGGTGCTTGCATGTATGATGAATGCATGCATGCCTTTAGTTCTGCCATCGGGGATTACAGGCGTGAAGTTTTTTGAAGTTACGTAGGAGACCAAGCTTCTCGGAGCAATTGCTCTTGGTGGCACTTAGTGCCACTAGAGGGCTCTCAATCTATGGTAGTTCTCCTTCACCTCTACTCTCCATAGTCAAAAGTCTTTATTTTTTTAATTGTCTTAAAGTAAAGACAATATATTTGAACCCATTACGTAGACCACTGCTTTTTTCTTTTAATAAATAGGGCTATGGCGATGAAATAGCCTGTAGACCATAAATTGCCTTTTTTCTATTAACTGTGTTAAGCATGGATGCTGCAATTAGTCGTCTAGACATCTACAAAGTATTATAGAAACGATCATTAAGTAGATTTGAACCATCAATCATGTAGGTAATCTGAATTTTAACTTGAAGTACCTACACCTACACTCTCTTTATATAACTCTGTCCTCGTTGATTTTTTTAAATTAAGTAAGTACATAAGTTTATATGGATGTTCCCTAGAACATATTACCTACCTTTTATTTTTCTACTGGCAGAGACTTAAAATTAACTACATACGAGTACCTATCCTTTATTGCGATATTTGTGAACATAAAATGTACCGAATGATTACCAATACATAGTGATACATACCGTATCGCAATATCTAATTGCTCTTACGACGATGGTGGAATTAAATTTTATGTTATTAGTCTATGAAAGATAGAAAACATAGTTGTACGAGTTTATAATGTTTGACTTGCGTGAGATTTGTGTACGTAACTAATCTATGATAATGAACCGAGGTTTTTACTATAAAGTTAGTTACTATATACCTACTCGTATTTAATACTATGAATACCTACTTAGTGTGAGATTCACAGACCGCACTACGACTTAACTTTCAGCAAAGTACGCTTAGAACCATAGAGCTACACGGGCCACCGGCCGCGGCGGACCGGAGGGGAGTAACCATATACAGGCTTTCCCCTCTGTCAAAGTACAAGCCCAAGTGGGCTTATGCCTGTCGCCGAGATGTTTAAATGTGTGCGTGAAATTGTTTATGTATTTTGTTTAAGTCAAGGAGTTAGTTACGTAGTAATAGACGAATTTTATAGTGTGTGTGTGTCACACGCATTTCCCACCGCAAAAAATTACAGACGTTTCTGCATCGGTAATAAACGCTATGGCAACTCCCCTCAGTTCCGCCGCGGCCGGTGGCCCGTGTGCGCTCTATGCGCTGGACTGCCATTTTTCGGTTTAAAACAACGCTCATACTGATCAGTTTTGAATACAGATTCCGTGATTTATCAAAAAGCTTCTAACTGAAAACCATGCTAAAATGGAATCTATTCGGTGCAACCGTGAGACACTGCATCTTATATGAAAATTTGTACCTAGGTATCATCTTTCTGCATGACTCTTGACTCTGTACATATGTGCGTTGTGTACCTATGTGTTTTTTTTATACCTATATATTCTTTAATTTAAATAGAATCTTTAGTTAAGGAATGTATAGTTAAATTTGAAAGTGTTCCTTGAAATAGAACTATTTCTACGGATTTATCACGCATAGGTACCTATATTGACTCTTGAATGTGTTCGTACACATATTATTAGGTATATTGTTGTAAGGTTCGTATTTTAGCTAAAGTGTTGCAAATCTCTCCTTTGTCTTTTTCTATCCTGCACATTTGACAATGCAACTGACAAAGACAAAGCATTCTATAGCTAAAACGTGTCTAAAGTACGTTTATGAATAAGGGGGTAATAATGCAGTCTAAAGAACGTATCTGTTGTTTTTATATTATTTCGCATTAACACATGCTTGTGAAATATATTTTATTTTTAAAGAAAAATCAACTATGCTAGTTAGGTAATAGATGGCGCTGCTGCTACCATAAAGCAATGCAATAGATGTGAAGGAAAGATTTGACAAATCGGGCAGGGCTTCAGTAGCTCAATTGGAAGAGCGGCTGGACTAGATTCCCAGTAGGTCGCGAGTTCGAGTCTCGCCTGAAGTCAATTTTTTCTTTCCATTTTTCTTTAAAAATAAAACGTATCTGTTAATTAGGTAAAAATATGGGTTTTATTTAAGCGTAGGTTTATTGTGTTGCAAGTTCTCACTGCTGAACCAATAGTTTTTTTTTCTATTTTATACATCTTATTAATGACTTTACTGCAGTACTCGATTCCTAATCGATAACGGAAATAGTCATTCGAGTAATTAAAAATGATACCTAGAATTGTTGAATTGTTACGTCATACTAGGTTTTCCTATTCCACCAAGATAACTTCCCGTTCCATGTGTGCGTGTCTACAAGATATCGAGATGTAACAATGTTATACAAAAATAGAGCAGTGAAAGTCAATTTTAATATTGATACGTAAACGATTACGTGTTTCAAAGCTGTTAAGCGGAATTGGAAATCGTTTTTCTTTTTTTATGTCATGAAAGTGCAATCAATGGTACAGTTTCTCATTTATGGCTAGAGAATACTGCGGATAACTTAGAGGTATCAATTTTTTTTTTTTTTATGTAATGGAAGTGGAAAACAAGCATGTAGTTCACGTTGATGTTAAGTGATAACTGCAGCCTATAAACACCTATACAAAGACCAAGGTCAAAATGCAGATGCGTTACCACTCCTGAGGCCTAAGGTGTTATGCCTCTGTGCCGGAAATTACAAGGCCGTACATTACCACCTGACCGGAACACGATAGTGCTGAACACTACCATTTAGCGGCAAGTATGTAATGCGGTGGTGCCTACGCCCGCGAGCTCCGTCACTGGAGCTCTACCACCAGTAGAAATCATCAATACTATCAATGTAGATTTTTGGTAGTACTAAGGTCTTACATTATTTTAAATACCCCAATGCTACCCCGGGCTACCCGTAAGTCAATCAGACACACAATATATTCGCAGTCCCGTCCGCATCGGCTATCCTAGACTGACCTACCTTGACCATTTCGTCGACCAAACATTTAGGCCAGATATTGGCTGATAACAGAGTTCAGAAGTCTGTCCCTAAATATAAAATTATATCATATTTTTATCACTTGTCTCATGTTTACATAACATTGTGTAAATACCATTTTGGAGGTGTGAATCTAGGTCAGATGCTTTGACTGCTGGTTAGCAGGTAGGTACTTTGCGATTTCCTTATCGGCTGAATGAGGACAAACTACAAAGGATGTCAGCACTGTCGAGTTTTTATTTAAGAAGGTCATTTTGATGCATAGAGCAACACGGGCCACCGGCCGCCGGCGGATCGGAGGGGAGTAGCCTAGCTATACTAGCCATAGCGTTTATTACCGATGCAAAACAGTCTGTCATTTTTTGCGGGGGGAAAAGCGTGTGGCACACCCACACTACAAAAATCGTCTATTACAACGAAACGCACACCTTGGCTTTAACAAAATACATAAACAATTTCACACACACATTAATATTTCTAGGCTACAGGCATAGGTACAATTGGGCTTGTACTTTGACAAAGGGGAAAGCCTGTTTATGGATACTCCCCTCCAATCCGCCGCGGCCGGTGGGCCGTGTTGCTCTATGTTTTGATGCGTTCTTAGGTTTTCGCGAGCTACACTCATTGCTAAGGGGAGGGCAGGGGCGGAGGGGCGGTTTGCCATAAGCCTCCGGTTATGAGGGCCTCCACACAGGTCGACTGAGTTTTGAATCATGATCGGCACTGGGCGGGGCCTAGAGGCCTCCTATTAATCCTCCTATTGGTAGAGCTCCAATAACTTAATAAAAAGAATAATACATAGAAATATACTTGCCGCTAAATGGTGGTGTTCAGCACTATCGTGTTCCGGGCAGGTGGTAATGTACGGCACTGTAATTTCCGGCACTGAGGCATAACACCTTAGGCCTCAGGAGTGGTAACGCATCTGCATTCTGACCTCTGGTCATTGTGTGGGTGTATATAGGCTGCAGTCATCACTTAACATCAATGTTAACTGCATGCTTGTTTGCCACTTTCATTACATTAATAAAAATAGAAAAAAAGTTTTACATTTTTTTTTAATGTAATTTTATTCTATTATTTTATATACCCACCTACGGGAAATAAATCTGAAAAAATGTTTTCTTTCAATAAGGTCATTTAATTTTACGAATTGTCAGCAGTGGTCTACCCGAAGTAGATCCTATTCCTCCCCCTGTCTCTCCTCTCCTGCACACATTGCGACTTTCTAATTTTTTTGTACAAATCTTGCCATGATCCAATGCTACCTACAAAGTTTTTTTTTAAATGTACTTTAGTCGGCGGCTAGTCAAGGACAGCACTAGTCTACGTCACCGGGTAATTGGCGAGTGCAAAGGGCTCTAAGCCTTAATAAATTTACACAACTGCCTAAAGGAGATCCGAGTCACACAGCTAACACTATGCCACACCGCGGACACTCCGCCAAAATTCAATACAAACGCTTAATTTGGTCTATTGCACAGACATCAATCGGTGACGTGTATAGATTAATCGCCATACACACATGCACCTGTTCGCGTAGCACGTACAAAATACCAACCGTCTCCCATAAGAGGGGAGGAGGTTGAGTGAGGCGGGAAAATCGGGCGGGACGTCGAAGTGTCTATTCTATACGTAGTATTGTTACATATTTTCTGCCTCTGCTTAAATTCCATACTTGACAAACGCATCTCGATACCTACCTACTACACAGACATCAATCAGGACGTGTTTTTTTATTTAATCTTCCACAGATACATAATCAAGTAAACTTATAAACTAAAATCTCGCCAAACTGACGAAGCAGTTTGTTGGCAAGGTACAAACTCAGTTCTATACTATATGTACTACCATAGCTTTTAATAAGACTTGATCCGAACAGCCGGTTACAATTCTTCAATTTTGGTTTACATGCACACACACAGTTGCCCGCTCGCAACCTCAGTGCACGAGGCTTTCGGCATGGGACTCAAGGGGAGGTGCAGGCTGCAAGAGGGAAAATTAGGCGAGACATCGAAGTGTCCATTCTATACGTAGTAAATAATACTACGATATATTCTCTGCCCCTGTTACCAAGCTGCTTAAGACGTTTTTGCTCTAGCGACCTCATATCATTCAATTTCAATACCATGACATTTCCATTGCAAGTAATTCTTATACCGTTATATTATCTGCAATTTTATTACTCTTTTGTCTGCAGTTCGTCTCAATTGAGCGCACTGTCGATTGTAATTTTGACGTCCGTATAATTTTATTGGAAATTGTTTTCGGCCACAAATTGTAATAATTTGCAATAATTTACCGCACAAAACCATGGAATTGCAATAAATTGCTTCCATAGCTTCATTTGTTTATTTTCTTCCATGCATTTACTCAGAAGATACCTATGCTTATATTGAAAGAAAACTGGATTATTTATATGTTATTATATTAACCTACTATTTACCTAAATAAAAAAGTACTCTGCCTGTGTACAACATTTCATCGAAGTCTGTCCATCCGCTTTAGTGTGATTGAGCAACAAACAAACATATTATGTCTGGGCCTGAGTTTCATACCCGGGTCATGCGAGATGCGGGATGTGCTATTGTTATTTTCAATTTTCTACGAATTTCCCCGTGCTACCCCCGTTATTTGGCAATGTACCTGGAGATGTTAATAAGCTCGCCACCTGCGGGACAACACGTACTGAAAAATCGTTGTAGTTTGCATGTAGGCATAGAGTAACACCGGAGGGGAGTAGCCATATGCAGGCTTTCCCCTCTGTCAAAGTACAAGGCGAAATGGGCCTTTACCTGTCGCCTAGATGTTTAAATGTGTGCGTGAAATTGTCTCTATATTTTGTTAAAGTCAAGGTGTGAGTTTCGTAGTAATAGACGATTTTTGTAGTAAGCGTGTATGTCGCAGGCATTTCCCCCGCAAAAAATGACAGACTGTTTTGCATCGGTAATACACGCTATGGCTACTCCCCTCCAACTCCTCCCCGGTGGCCCGTTTTGCTCTATGGCATGTAGGTATGCTTGAATGCATGCATTTACCTCTGCCTGCCATTTTGGGGAATACAGACGTGAAGATACCTTGTTTGGAAAGAGCAATACGTATAGGCGAAAAATTGGTTTCCAAGGATCACACATGTTATGCGTTTTACTGTCCCGTCTGTCCCTGCTTCCTCTCTAAAGGCCTTGGCGTTAAGAATCGAGGTGGAGTTACAGTTAAAGAGTTCAGACATAATAGCATCTAATTTAATAATGGCAACCCTTGATACGTCCCACTTTTGGGCACGAATCTCTCCCCTTTTGGGGGGGGGGGGGCTGGAGCTTACTCCACCACGCTGCTCCAATGCGGGTTGGTGGAAATACGGGTTAGTGACCAACCCGCTGTCGGTTTCAAACGGCCCATAGAGGCAACAAGGTTTACCGACTGCTATCTATCGACAGCAACCGGGACGGAAAAATATCTAATTTACCTGCCAGTAAATAGTAATGTTCCGGTAAGATGGACTACACCCATATTCTAAGTCGTAACCTCGACCTTAACTCAACCTTACTCAAGGGAATTGGTATTCTTAGTTGTAACTAATAACGTGAACTCGACATTCTCCTCCGTTTGAGGTAAGAAAGCAACTGTCAAACTCCAAGGTACCTCACGACCTACCTTGAAGTTTCGACGATTATTTACATTTCACAGTTTTTCGTGTCGAAACTGTCTGGAAATATAATTAAATACCAATTTTTTATATATTATTAGATTCTCAAGACATTCTGAATTATCTTTATGATAATCCGTACACATGAGTTACTGTCAAAATACAACTAAGAATATGGATTTCGAGGCGTCCTCATAAAGTGTCCTCAGCTGAGTGTGAGTCAAGGAATGTTTCGAGTAACGTCTTAGAATATGGGTGTTAGCCTCGGGCATTCACCTTTACATACAGTAGGTACAATATGGCATGATAACATTACAGTAAGTATCCAATTAAAGATATTTGATTCTTGCCAATGTGTTGCAGAGTTGTGTGACTCATTACTAGTTTCACTGAACTAATGATTTGTTTATGTAACTTCACGCCTGTAAAACTTTTCCCTACTTATATTATAAACTAGCTGTGCCTGCGACTTTGTTCGCATAGTATAGTGACTTTGGGACTTTTGGATGCGCTTTTGGATAGGTATACATTTTGGCTAATTTTGGATCTTATACACTTTGAGTAGCTAAAAAAATCTTCTCTACAGTAATGTTTCTCTTTACACGATATTAGACGTATGACCATCGGGGATAAAAGCACACAGGCTGCTAGGATTGCGAAAAATTACTAATTATGTATTTAAACCATTGACCTTGGAAATATGTGGACACGAAATACCTACAAAAAAAAGGTGCATACCTAAACTTCAGCCATAACACAATATGGCTGCCGTTGATAGAGATGTTACCCAAATGCTTACCGAATATCGATACGGAAAATGTTTCTATAACTCGATACATTTTCGGCAAGCTGTATTATTAACGTTATAAAATATTACGTTATGTTAGATATTACGAAATATATATATATATATATATATATATATATATATATATATATATATATATATATATATATATATATATATATATATATAAATATATAATATATATACGAAATATATTAATAGTACGAAATTCTTATTTAACGGCTTTTGCCACTTTAACAATCATATGCCTCTAACCTGACTTGAATACAATAGCGCTGAACACGGCAGGCCATTTAGCGATAGTTAGATTACACCATTTGACCACACGTACTAGGTAAGTTTTACGAGGTGGACATGAAATGTCTTCACAACAGGCCATCTAGGGCCAAAACCGCAATATAGGACCACTATAGGATATCTAAATATCTATCTATCCAATATAGGATACTAAAATAACCTTTATTTGGCTTCACGGCACGTGCTTCCTCCTCCACTCCCTCCTCGAGTATTTGTATACTCTTTTCTCCCCGGGTGAGAGGTAGTATATGTATACTCTTTGGTTGAGAGCCATCTGCGCTCGCCGATTGCTCGGTGAACTAACTAGTGCGTCTCGACTCGAACCGCCTATGTAAACGCAATAAATCCATATTTCAAGTTACATGGATATTTTATTTTACACTTTTCATCACCAGTTATCAGCCCAAAATTTTATAGCAATGGGATCATGTCCCTACCTACAAGATGGCAAAAGGTTATCGAACAAAATGGTACATACATACTTTAGTTAAATTTAAATAAACTATATTAAAAAAATTTTTGAATTTCCTTAAAAAATGCGAAGAAACTTTTTCCCCAACATAATATATTCTCTAGATTCTAGATCAGATTCTAGACCCAAACAATTTTTTCTTGTAGACCCTTTATAATTTTGTTCTGGTTTCTGTGGACCTCCGTCCTTGCTACATTTATATCACATTCCCATATTTCCATTATTTATTCACGCCTACGTAGACCCCCATCGAGTCTCCCATGGGCCACTTTGGGAATCACTGGTATGATGTAAGTAAATTGGTACTATCAGTGTATGTGTTGAGATCCATTATCGTGGACCCCCATTTTCATTTCATGAACCCTCAAATTTTTTTTTCAATTGGACAAGAACTCGATTAGGCATTCGATTACAAGTCACAATCGATTCGACTCGATTCAATATCCACACGGACAATACTAGAAGGTGATAGCGGGACCTTTCGTCAGTAAAAAAATAATTAAGATTCTTATAACTGTATTCACGCGGAATTTAACCATCAACCTTACAACCGTAAGATGTCCACTGCTGGTCAAAAGCCCTGTAATTTCCGGCACAGAGGCATAAGACCTTAGGCCTCAGGAGTGGTAACGCATCTGCATTTTGACCTTGGTCTTTGTGTGGGTGTCTATAGGCTGCAGTCATCACTTAACATCAATGTGAACTGCATGCTTATTTATCACTTCCATTACATAAAAAAAAAGCCTCTCCATAAGGGGATATGCCATAGCCCATAATTGCCACGCTTGGCATGCGGATTGGCGATCGCAGTGGCGGTAGCTTTATCACAGGACGCTGCTGCTCATCTTACGGTATTGCCCGCCACATTGGATATAACTTTGGTTGATGGACTGCACTAGTCGAAGAATTCTCTTCCAGTAGAACAAAGTTCTTACACTAGTGGACGGTGGGATTCATCCATTGAGCAACGCGGGCCACCGGTCACGGCAGACCGGAGCGCCGCGACTGCCCGCGTTGAACTATGGGTTCATCAATCTGTTCATTAGGCACGCCGATTTTTAAGACTTGCTGCTGCCAGTGGCATAGCGAACATGGGTGGCACCCGGAGCGGATGAGCAAAAAAATTAACTGAACTGGGGGGACTAGCTGGCTGGGCCTATGGAGTGAGATCTGGCACCTGCTTATATCAACACATTATTGAATCCTACTTTAGTGCCATTCCTTGGTGCCCCCCCCCCCCAACATTATTTATATTATTATAACTTTCCGCCGCCCCGTAGATTGCTGACATCCTGGTTGTGGCCTAAAGTTTGTAGAAAGAACTTTCTGAACGTAGACTGCTTGATACTAATCCCTACTAATATTATAAATGCGAAAGTAACTCTGTCTGTCTGTCTGTCTGTCTGTTACCTTTTCACGTCCAAACGACTGAACCGATTTTAATGAAATGGTACAGTGATAGAGCTGACTTTGAGACAGAACATCGGCTACTTAGTTATTTATAAAACGACATCCACGCGGGCGAAGCCTCGGGCAACAGCTAGTCAAATATAAAACTAAAACTGTTTTCTTTTGCACTCGTTGCGGTCTAAAGCCTAACACTCGAATTGTATTAAAACAAAACTTAATTCCATTACAGTAAATTGTAGTTTGTGGTAAATTTGACAGTGAAAGCGCAACCGATTAGTTTCGCCATAGATCTGTTTTTCGCGCCATTAGTTCTTTGACGGTATTTTTTTTTATAATTACCCACCGCAGACCTCATTAAAGTAGGTGTAATTTTATTACACGGTTAACGAATAGTAGCAGAAGGAAATGTTGTAGAAATATAATGGAAAATTAACAATTTAACACTGGTGGTAGAGCTCCAGTGAAGGAGCTCGCGGGCGTAGGCACCACCGCATTACCGCTAAATGGCACTATCGTGTTCCGGTCAGGTGCTTATGTACGGCCCTGTAATTTCCGGCACAGAGGCATTACACCTTAGGCCTGAGGAGTGGTAACGCATCTGCATTTTGACCTTGGTCTTTGTGTGGGTGTCTATAGGCTGAAGTCATCACTGAACAACAATGTGAACTGTATGCTTGTTTGCCACTTCCATTACATAAAAAAATCGCTATATGTTTTTTAACGTTCCGTAGCCGAATGCAACAGTCACTTTATTCTGAAACTATACGGACTATACATTTAGTAGATAGATGTATTATGTGAACCGTTTTATGAACATTATGATAACAAAAAGAGAAGGAAGTTCCTCATGACTTGTGGAAGTGAAATAAAAAATCACAAAACCTACAAGTATTGCTGCCTCAGTCCTGGGTTCGATTGGGCTATCAAAGATAACGGTTTAAAATCCTTTATCTCTGGTTCTATTGGGATTTTTCCATTTTCTGGAAGTTTCCCAGTACCTCGGAGTTTGGTAATGTGCCCGGAGATGGCGACAGGTTCGCCGTGGTACCTGTTACGTGGACCAAAACGTAACCGGCGAATCGTGGGTGTTTGCATGTATGCTCGAATGCATGCATTTACCTCTGCCTACTCCTTCGGGGATTACAGGCGTGAAGTTACGTTTTTTCTATAAGTATTTGTGGAATGTCTATAGAATGGATAAGGTCAACATTCCAGCTAAAAGACGTCCACTGCTAGACAAAGCCTTCCCAAAAACTCCCACAAAAGTGTTGTGCGATTTGTGCGTCATTGGCCATTTTGTCTCTTTTTAACCGACTTCAAAAGAAAGAAGAGGTTCTCAATTCGTCCGTATCTGTTTTTTTTGTATCGCTTTTTTGTTTCATTGACTTTCAAATTACAACGAACGTTGATACTTACCTAAAGAAGGTTTCCCTTCAATTGGGACTTAATATTAGACGGAAAACTTCTGGTAGGTACCTATTTCATATTTTTTCGTGAAGAAGAATGTTATCTTGATCTAATTTTGAAATATTATAAGTACCTACACTAGGCTTCGCAATTCTGTGAAATAAGGTCAACCTTGAAAAAGATTAAACGCCTTCGAAGGTACGAGGTGCAAACATTGGGCCATAAACATAGCAAACATACGTCGTTTGCAGTGCAAGATTGACAGCTGTTCTCAAATATACAGACAATGTAAGATTATATTTTCTATGTCATATAGTGGCAAACAAAAATACAGTTTATATTGGTTGTAAGTAATAATTTAGCCTATAAACATCGACACGAAACCAGAGATTTCAATGAAGATGCGTTGCCAACGCCACTCCTGAGGCACATGGGTATTAAGTATGCCTCTGTACCGGAAATGTACCCCCTTGGCTAATGTGCGGCCCTGTTAGGGCCGTTAAAGAAACGTTTTTACAATAGAGCAACACGGGCCACCGACCGGAGGGGAGTAGCCATAAGCAGGCTTTAGGCCCTTCTGTCAAAGTACAAGCACAAGTGTTACTACGCCTGTCGCCCAGATGATTAAATATGTGCTTGAGATTGTATAGTATTTTGTTAAAGCCAAGGTATGAGTTTCGTAGTAAAAGACGATTTTTATAGTAAGTGTGTGTATCACACGTTGTTCCCTCCGCAAAAAATGACAGATTGTTTTGCATCGGTAATAAACGCTATGGCTACTCCTCTCAGGCAGAGAATATGTAATAGAATGGACACTTCGACGTCCCGCCCGATTTGCTCGCATCACTCAACTCCTTCCCCTCTTATGGGCGAAGGTTGGTATTTTGTACGTGCTACGCACACAGGTGCGCGTGTAAATACACGTTACTGATTGATGTCTGTGTAATAGAAACCAAATTAAGCGTTTGTGTGGCAATTTTGGCGGAGTGTCCGCGGTGTGCCTCAGGTCCGCCGCAGCGCCCGGTGGCCGTGTTGCTCTATGGTTTATACCCACCAAGGCTAACATTAATTGTAACATTTTAAAATATACCACACGTTCATCATTGTCATTTGAACAATATGGCTCCGCTTACAATCCGCTATTGTTTCTATATCAAAATTATAATAGCTGAGTACATTAGGCATTTCAATTTGCTCATCCATTGTCTATAATGTAGAGCAGTTATAGAAATATGTGTTGCTAATCTGGAAAAGAATTCGTCTGTGTTAGTCAATCATTGTGATTGGCATGTATTGGCTTTGACAGGGTACAATTTGTATTAGCGAACAAATTCAGATTGTTGCTATGCAATCACTGAAACAAATTGCCTCAATATGTTGCATCTATTTTAAGGTATGGCCTTATTCTTTGGGGTAACTCGACGGATATTAACAGAGCTTTTATTGTCCAAAAAAAGTGCATAAGAACTGTGTACGGAGTAGGACAAATGACATCGTGTAGGCCTCTATTTTAAAAAATGAATCTATTAACATGGACATGTTTATATGTTTACCAAATTTGTTTGTTTGTCGATGAACATATACATTTATCTAGAAGATATAAAGATAATGAAACGTCTACTCTGAGCAAAAGAGATCCTACGAAATTGTATAAACCAAAAAGAAAAACCGCCTTATGTCACAAAAATAGCTTTATGATGTCGGTAAAAATTTATAATAAAATACCTAAAGTTATTAGAGAATTATCAAAAAATTCATTTAAGAGAAATCTTTACTTGTGGCTTGTCGATAAATCTTATTACAGTATTAAAAGGAGTTTTTTAATGACCATTAATTTATATGTATGATGTAACTATTGTTTATGGTATCTAATTAATTTGATTATTGTATTCTCTTTTCTCATAATATTGACACTGAATTGTATTAAAAAATGGTGACATAGTTGACATGTATTTATAATTATATTGTAAAGAAAAATGGAAAGAAAAAATTGACTTCAGGCGAGACTCGAACTCGCGGCCTGCTGGGAATCTAGTCCAGCCGCTCTTCCAATTGAGCTACTGAAGTCCTGCCCGAGTTGTCGAATCTTTCCTTCACATTTATCGCATTGCTTTATGGTAGCAGCAGCGCCATCTATTGCCATATAAATATATTTCACAAGCATGTGTTAATGCGAAATAATATAAAACATGTATTTATAATTTAATTAGAATTTTATTGTTTTTGCATTGGTTATATTAATTGACATTGAGTTATAGGTACTGAACTGACATAATATTAATTATATTATATTGACACATCTTGTATATAATCTCATTCATCTCATTAAATTCAATAATTTTATTGAATTTAATGAGATGAATTCAATATAATATTTCAATTTTTGTAATGAAATTAATATATTTAAAAAATTGTTGCGTGTCTAATATAATTGACGAAGTATGTGAAACTGATCTATTTAACTAAGAACTGAATGTACCATATTTCATGCAATAAATATCTTATATCTTATATCTTAATAGTTCAGTGGTACGAAGGGCTAGGCCACTACCACTACGCTGAGACCTGGGTCCATTTCCCGGGTCGGGGGCTATCAGAGGTAACGGCGTGAAATCCTTTATCTCTGGTTCTATTATATTTTCATTTTGTGGAAGTTTCCTGGTTCTGTCGGCGAACAGTCCAGAGGTGCGACCGCCTATCGACATTGCTACTGTCGTTATCATTGCTGTCAAATTTTATGTCGATTTTTGCTTTAACTAAATAACAATAATCGAAATAATCTACCATTATCGCTTGTTTCTTACCTACGAAAGCAAGAAAAACGATCAGATCATCATTACTGTTTTTAAAGGAGCTACAAATCGACATGAAAATTTGACAGCAACGACAATAGCAATGTTGATAGGCGGTCGCACCCCAGTAGCAAATCGTTCGTAGGAGAACGGTTGCTGAATGCATGTCTACCGTGTAAGGAACATGAACCCACGATTCGCCGGCTCTACATTTTTAAGTCAGGCGACTTTGACGACAAGCAGATTGCCAGTTCCACAATTTTGATTGAGAAAATCTGAATTAGTCGCTTGCTCCTTGAGTTTTGACCCATACACATTTCCACATCTTGAAAGCATTATAAATTTCTTTATTTCCAGGGCGAACCGGCAATGTCTGTCACGTGGATATGGAATGTCCCGACAACGCGTTCTGCCGCCTCAGCAGTTACTGTGTCTGCAAAGATGGCTTCGTCTACGTTGCCGTCAACAGTACTAGCAAGGGATGTCTGAAAGGTATCAAACAAACCGAACGCTTATATTCTCTAAAGTCTAAAGGTTAGACAGTGGTAAATTGGTGAATCATAAAAGCTCGGAAATACACGGGTCGCCAGCTCCACGTTTATTGAGTCCACCTTGAGACCATTAATAAAAATAAAAAAACGCTTTCACTCTCTCACAGTGTGGGATACACTTGACTAGGTTTATACCTACGTCGTGGGTGTCGCTGATTACACGCAAAACATACACAAACACCCAGACCCGAAACAAATATCTGTTGGCCCTCTAATTAAAGAATAGTGTGAGAGTGAGATTCACTGACCGCGCTACTTTACTTTGAGCAAAGTATGCCTACGGTCCAAAAGCTAGTGATTCCTCGGAGTAACGGAACGGATCGCCAATAAGTAGTACTCTTTATTGTACACCATAAAATAACCATTAGTTAACATCAGACAACATTTTAGAAACTGAAAACAAAAGCATATTATACGAAGCTTATTAAGTCGGTTTATATAAATTTACATTTAATTAAAGTTTCACTGTAAATTTTCAGAGGCTCGCAATGGTGAAGAATGCGTGCAAGACATTCAATGTCAATCGACGATGGGCGTACACTCAGAGTGCGTCAACGGATTCTGCGCGTGCGCACCCACAGCTCACCTCGACACCGACCGCTGTTATGAGACCGCTGGTAAATGATCTTAATGACCATTGAATGCAATTCGTAAATTAAAATACGTGAATTGATCATTTTCGTTTCTTGATTAATTAGCATGATTGATGCTAATATCTTAGAATGCCAATTGTGTAGTTTTATGGTTTGAATGAAGTGGATGTTTTGGAATTTAACAGATATTTAATATTTTTCACACACAAAACCTTCTTCAATGAATAACTTTGTTAATTTACATACTTATCAAATTAAAATAGCATGTCCATAGTAATGTGCCAAATACCTATTTTTTTCCGCAAAAATCTTTATAAACTACGATATAAAATTCTTTGTTCTTCAGTGATCGGTGAGAGGTGCCTAGTGGACCAGAACTGCTACCTCGGCGAACCGGGGCCTGAGAGGCAAGCGTTCTGTGTGCGAGGGTACTGCACCTGCCAACTGCAGTTCAGTCCAAGAGATAATGGAACCAGGTGAGTTTTTGTCTCAAAGTTAGTCTGATGTGATACACAAAGAAATATATGCTTAGTTATAACCAGAAGAGACTGGCGCTGACGTGACGACATCGAACGCTTTGAACTAAACTGGCTTGAGGTAGCGGAAGACCGCGATAGGTGGTAGAAAAATGGTGAGGCTTTTCTCCAGCAGTGAGACAGTTAAAGTTACAAAAACCCAGAAGAGACAGGCATTCTGTTTGCGAAGGTATATTTCTTTACGGAATGACAAGAAATAATTTGCGACAGATTTTGTTGATACTGGAGATTTTCGATTTCTTACGTAATATTTTTAAAGAAGGAATGTTATCTGTGAGTACCTAACCTTGTTTAACCCATTCCTTGTCCCATTCCAAACGCATTCAAAGAATTCAAATGCTCACATGTGAATCATGGGACAGAGCCCTGTTAAAGATAGGATAAGTTACGATAGCTAGTTAGAAAGTTCTAAGCATACTTAGCGGATAGTAAAGTCCTAATGCGGCCTGTTATCTCACCTTAGTCTTTCAGATCATTTGGTAACAAATTCCACCTATTCCAGATGCGTCCGCGACGCAGCCCTGGGCGAGGAGTGCGAAGATCAGCTACAATGCGCGGGTCCCGGCCTAGAGTGTCGGGGGACTTGTCGCTGTAGGGACAACTGGGTTGCACACCAGGAGACTAATGCTTGTGTAGAATGTAAGTGCTTTCCTCTCTTGAATTGTCTTTGGCAGAACACACATCTCGAAGAACCGACTGCCATTGGGACAGAACAGCTCACGATCGTGTACCGAAAGACGACGCGTACGCAAACCCTACAGGAGGTGGATGGACGAATTGGTAAAAGTCGCAGGACATCGTTGGATTAGGGTACCCAGGATCGTTCGTCGTGAAAATATTTGGCTTTTATTCAGCAGTGGACATGTTTAGGCTGAAATTACGGTAATTATGTCTGATGTCATGATTTCTTTTGAGATAGACTTCGTGTACAAACGGAATCAGGGTGTGTTTAATGTGAGTGCTACGTATTTTTTACCTTGGAGGGAATCGTTGAGCCACATCTCATTTGAAGTTGGGACAGACATCAATATTTAGAATGTTTTCCTACCAGGCGTTATTTCTTTGACTCAACTTCGAGTCAGTCTCATGTCCTCTTTGATTCTTTGAAATGTACGTCCGAAGGACCCATGGCAGCGGCTGATGGGGCGTAAGAGTTCTCAAAAGATTAAAAGAAAACTATACGTAAATGTCGAAGCATAGGCTTTTCATGAGGTGAACCAACAACCTAGTGAAGGCAGCAGGAATTATCAATTACGGGCTGCCTAGAACTGGTCGTTGTTTTCTTAGGGAAAGAAAGATTTTAATTAAAATTCCATATTTGAATAAAAAAGTTTTAAAAAATGTATATAATCTCTATCTGTTCACAGCCGTAAAAGCGCTAGACGACCCGTGCGAGTTCGACGTGCAATGCGACGCGTTGTCCGGCGTACCCGAGGCGCGGTCTCCTGGAGCGACGCTGTGTCTCGGAGGGGTGTGTGCTTGCGGGTACAACGCGAGGGCTGCGGGCACTCCGCCCCGCTGCTGGCATCGGCGGCGGCCGGGACAAGAGTGCAGTCGGGATGAGGTATGTTTTGTGTACTTATATGGAATTTTCAACAGGCTTATAGGTGGAATAAAGAGTGACATTACACAAAGCGCTCTCGACTACTCCGTCCCCCGGATACCAAAAGCGAGGTAAATGGTTGTCGAGGCTAATGGTTGTCAGGATTATCATAATATTCCGGTTAGATGGTAATGTATACCCCTATTTTAACTCAGACTCGGACTAGCTGCCCCAGTAGCCTAGTGGTAGCAGGCCACTACTACTACGCTGGAGGTCCTGGGTTCGATTCCCGGGTCGGGGACTATCAGAAATAACGGTTTAAAATCCTTTATCTCTGGTTTTATTGGGATTTTTCCATTTTCTGGAAGTTTCCCAGTACCTCGGAGTTTGGTAATGTGCCCGGAGATGGCAACAGGCTCGCCACCTGTTACATGGGTCAAAACGTAACCAGCGAATCGTGGGTGTTTGCATGTATGCTTCAATGCATGCATTTACCTCTGCCTACCCCTTCGGGGATTACAGGCGTGAAGTTACGTATTTTAACTCACAAAGACAAAATAGTTTAGATCTCAGGTATGGCGACGCATCTGCATTTTGAGCTTGAGTTTTTGTGTAGATATCTATAGGCTGCAGTAGATTTCTGAAGTTCTAAGCAGGCAGTCCCTAGTAGTAGTCAGTATTTAGTTATAAGGTTTGGCTTCTGCAAGTTTTCATTAAACAGCTTTAAAATAAAGAATCAATAAAAATGAATAGTTAAAAATTCATAAAACAATTTATTAAAACTTACACACAATTAAACTAAATATAAATCTACAAAGAAAAATCTAATCTACAATCACAATTTAATCACAGGAATGCGTATCGGAAGAGGACGAGCCAGGCTACTGCCTCTCCGGGCGCTGCACTTGCAAGACTTGTTCACCGGACGCGAAAGACTTCAGCGGGGCATCCACGCTTCACCAGCCGCTGTATATCGCGGCCATATTGTGCATCGCCGCCATTTTGAGACACTAACGATCTGCCAACGTCAAAACAATCAATTAGAGAGATTAAACAATGTTTTCTTCCTATTTTTGTAGATATTTTTATAGGCAAATACATAAGTTTTGTGTAATTATTGTCTACAGGTTATCTATTAACAAATATCTTGATTCACACAAACATCATAACAATATAAAGCTATGGAATACGTTTCGTTGTATGCATGATAAAATATTTCTCTGTCAGTTTGGCTGCCGGTGTGAAACAGCTGATAATTTTAATTAAAATAACAGTCTAGACAAGTTAGATATTATAATAAGAAATGCCCAGAAAATATGATATCATAATAATTCGTGATTATTTCTTGACTCTATTGTTTTCCAGACTGTCGTTGTTATTGTTGCGATATTGTTTTACGATAAATGAAAATATTCCGTTATTAAGAGTTAACGAAATAAGCCTTTCCCGAGCTTAGCTTAAGACCAAGATTAATAAGAATGTTACTTATCTATTTGTATTCTGTTCAACACACTTAAACTGTGTATTATATAATTTCCCATCCGATTATGGCCAAGCCAAATGAGGGTTATGTAAGCATAATTGAAATCTATTATAAATATCATGTGTACCAATACAATGAGGATTGTAACTAATTATTTATTGTTGCACAAATTAGTATTAGGTTGTTGAAGTCGTTGGTAGTTTCAAAGTTTATAATTAAGTTGTAAATAGAAATTATTGTTGTTGACTTATAAAGTTAAGTAACAAACTCTTTCATAATACAGTATTTTTGAGAGTGCAATTTTATTCATTGTTTCTTTGATATTATTGTGAAGACATAAGAATGGGTAGTTTTTATGCCAAAGAAGTGTACACAAACTAATCGAATATGTAAATAAAGATATTTATTTTATGTGATATATAGTGTTTTATTTTTAAGGCTCTGCGCACACTTGGTGAGCACTTAACACCAGCAGTAACAGCACACTGCAGCTGACGATGGCGTATCGGGTTATATACCGATAATGCAGTCTGGATCTGTTTGATCTGTGATCATTATAAAGACAAGACTATGAAAGACAATGCTATGAAAGATTTAACTTCGGAGGGGATCGAACCTGCGACCTCTGGGTAAATAACTCAGTCTCATATTGAATCTGTAGAATGCCAACATTTCGTGACGCAGCTACGTAGACTATCGGGTTGAGCTTGATATTGGCGAAAACGTCAGGGGAGAGTCATGTCACATGTATAGCACTCAGCTAAAATTCTATGAAAACGCTTATTCTGCGGCTCGACGCTTGGTGATGCTGCAGCGTACACCATCTGGTTGAGCGGAATTGGCGAATGATCACACCATGAATCAGCAGAGTCGAATTAGGCTTTTAATCGGGGTGATTTCACATTCTCGACATGCAATTATGGTAGGATCTAGTTTTATTAATGAAGAACGCAGTGGTCCACCTGCCCCTGGATGTGCCCTTGTTAGATAAGTATTCTATAATTAATCTTTAGATACCTGCAGCTCTCTTAATGTAAGGCATAAGTGACACGAGTGAGTCGGAGCGCGAGGTGGTCACATTAGAAATGAAGGCGCTTAAGACTCGGTGTACATCAGGTGTACGCCAACTAACACACGTGGACCGAGCTGCATAGTTGAGACAGTCATCGCTCATTTTCTTAAACAAATATCTTTCTTTACAAGGCTCGGCTTGCAATGATTCTCTGGATCCATGTTTGGCAGCAAAATACTTTATCATAAATCTATAAAAATCAGATATGTACCTGTAGCTCTTCTGACGTTCGGTGTAAGCGGCACGGGTGGATCAGAGCGCGACGTGGTCACAGTAGAGAAGGAAGCACGCAAAGCTCGTCGCACACTTGGTGACGCCGCAGCGTACACCATCGGGTTGAGTGCGGAATTGGCGTACGCTACCCAAGTGCACCACTGCCACGCTGTGTCCCATACGCAGTCGCATATTGAATCTGTGTGTTATTAAAGAGTAGGTTCAGAATCTGAAATACATTTATTTTTATAAATTTTCGGTATTTTTTTATGTACTGAAGGTGGCAAACAAGCATGCAGTTCACATTGATGTTAAGTGATGACTGCAGCCTACAGACACTTACACAAAGACCAGAGGTCAAAATGCAAATGCGTTGCCATCCCTGAGACCTTAGTTATTATGTCTCTGTGATAGATATTACAAATAATAATCTAACCAGCCGGCAACATGATGAAGAAGGGCGTCCAGCAGAAGAGGAACAGAGACATCAGCATCACGATGGTGCGCGTTGCGCGACGTTGTCGAGGTATGAGACCGCTACCTGCACAACTGAAACAATGACGAGAGAATGCCACTAGGCATTAATGTCCGCCCTTTGTTTAAGGCTGCTCGTCCACGCCCAATAAATAGGTGACCGATTTTTTTAAGAGAAAAATAGAACGTACCTACTGATAGCAATAGTGCATCGCACCGACTTTTTGTAGGACGTGTGCGTTGTACTGTTACTATAAGTACGATAAGCGGACGTGGGCGAGCAGCTTAACATGTACTCTATGTTAATACAACAAAGAATAAATTACAATCAATCAATATAAAATATTTAAGTAGCCTTGGGTATACGTAACTTAAAGACAGCCGTTGGGTAAAAGAGTTATAGAGTGGCGACCGCGACAAAGCGTGGGCAAACGCACCACGAGGTAGGTGGACCGACGTTGTATGAGGACGGTCCAGAACTGTTTGCTGTGGCAATCTTATACAGCCGCGATACAGCCGACACTTGGGATCAATCGATTTCGATAGTATTTAGAAAATATTACTTTTTTCTCCAAATACTATTTAATAAAAAATTCAATTTAAAAAAAGAATATGTCAAAATGACATCGCCCGCCATATTCGCCATGTTGGTTATGAGTTGCAATTCTAACTGCAAATAATGTTTTGTAACTGCAAACAAAGCTAAATAAGTGAAAATATGCAGTAAAAAACGTTTTTATATTGATTTTGCCTGTTTAATGACATTGTGTACAATACATGGCCGAAGGTCCATACATTTTTGCAACATCTCCTTTGGCATGCGAGTCATGGGGTGGGAGGAGCGCTAATGGAATATTACTACGAGAACGAGAAAATTGGATTTACATTTACTGCCAAAACTGCGATAGAAGAACTGCGATAGAGAATTTAACTGTGGAATTTAATATTTTAAAAAGCAGGAGTTACATTCTAGAGAGTCTTTTAAAATTAGTTAAACTTAACCTACGCGGAGCCAGGAGACTTTATCGATGAAACAGCACCGCCGTTTGAACCACCCGGAATATTCAGGTGACAGCCTTTTGGAGAAAGAAATCTGTAAAAAGTTGAAGTTACACATTATTTCCCCCTTTCGGAGATTTATTACGTTCTTAGGCTTTCTTTTCTCAGTATAACGGCCAAACAAAGGTCACTGAAATCTTAGGGACTTTTAAGTCTTTTGTCTCTATAAAACACGTGCAAACGACTAAGATAGCATGTATTTGAGGGTCTAATGGCCGAATACTCAAACGTCACTCAATTTTAAGCAACCCTCAATTGTGCGCCATCTCTATCGTTTGAACGTGTGTTATTTTATATCACAAGCAAATTCTATTATTTCCAAGTGATTAAATGAATTTTTGAGTTTAAGTTTGAGTTTTATAAAGACAGAAGACTCTTAAGTCCCACTTAGATTTAAGTAACATTTGAGTATTTGGCCGTAAGCCGACTGCTGAATGCTGAAGATTAAACGCCTGAAACTAAAGAGACTGAAAGCAGGTAGTTAGTTATATTTTGAAGATATCTAGTGGTAAGGTATAAAGTAGTAGCTTTTAGTAGTGTTTCTTCATATCCCATGTTTATCCCCGTATACAGAAAGGTAGGAAGGGAAATGGGAGATGATGGGCAATATTGTAGGAATAATATCAATCTCCTCCAGCCAGATTGTCGGCTGGTGATGCCCGGCCACGGTAATGTTATTTTTGAAGTATTGTGACTCGATACCTGTCTTTGAAATAGCGTGCGTCGTACGGAATCACTGCCGTTCACATTAGAGCTGCCCGTCTTCAGACACTTCAGTATTTTAATTACATCTGTCTAATGGCCGAATACTCAAACGTCACTCAATTTTAAGCTACGCTCAAATGTGCGCTATCTCTGTCGTTTGAACGTGTTTTATAAAGACAGAAGACTTTTAAGTCCCACTTAGATTTAAGTGACGTTTGAGTATTTGGCCGTAAGTATCACATCAATCGTTTGCTATCGCGAGACTGTTGTGTACCGAGTTAGTACGATTGTGTACCGAACTCTGAGACCAGTGGGTATAACTCGTTTGTATGAAGGCAGAATGCTGTACCTAGTTAACATTACCGTGTCCTGGCCATGCCACTACGTTAGGGAAAAATACAAGCATGTAGTACCTATAATATAGGTACTACATGCTTGTATTTTGCCCTTTTATATTATTATGGGTCCTGTAATAATATAATATAATGTTTTACTACGTACGCTGTAAGTTTCTGAGGGATTATTTTCCTTTCGGGCGCTGGAGTGACGCATTGCCGTATCGCTTGCAGTGTAGGCGCTCCTTGTACCTATATAACATTACAATAACATCTCATTGTATAATTTGGCTACATACTAAAATACCTTTATGACCAGTTTGAAGACAGCTGCATAATATGCCGTCTTTATTTCTTTCATCTTTGGGCCTTTGACCAGCAATGGACGTCTTTCAGCTGAATTAATATGATGATTTTTTCGGAGAATACAGACGTGTAGGTAGATTTACCGTTTGTTCAGGGCACGGTGTCCGTCCACGATGAGCGCGAATGGAAGGGGGAGCGGCCAGCGCGCGCAATATGCAACCATACAGAACCACCATCAGGCCACCGGGTAGGTAGAACGAAAATGTTATGCTGAAGAACACATACCTGGTGAAGAATAATGAAATACATATACCAATTTTAAAAGTGATATTGATTCACAGCTAAATTCAACTAAGTATGATAACTAGGTACCAACTTTTTTATAAAAATAAGGTCCTTCAAAACAAAAAAATAAGTTAGATTTAGGGAATTTAAGTACCGACTACTAGATACGTACCCCGTGTTAGTATTAACAGTACAGGCTTTAACCGGCTCGCCAGGGTGAAAATGAACTGGTGAAGGTACGAACGCAGTCGGCATTGCGACCAACGTGGAGACTGGCCACACGAGAGCAGCGAACAACCTGGCTTTCTTTAAACGCTGCGCACGCGCAAGTGGCGAGGTGATCGCGCACCACCGCTCCCAGCCCAGCGTTGAGAGTGAGAGAATGGATGCGGTGCAGCATAATACATCCATTGTGCTCCAAAATGCGCAGATCACGCGGTCTGGAATAGCAGAAAATTACGGATGGAAAATCTATGAGTTGCTGATCCCGTCTAGGTTGTGAAGAACAGAGGCGGTGGTGAGGCAGAAGGCACAAGTGCTTCCGTGTGGCCATATTTGGGCCTCGGGTGTCTTCCGGCTCAGTCCTACCTTGCTGACCCAACTGAAAAAGGGATAAATGCCTGAGGGTAGCGATTGGCATCAGATAGTTCATCAGCGTGCTTGTGACGATGTACTTGCAACTGGAAATATACCGGTATTTACCTATATTATCATTACCTACACACACAATTACACTAATTTGTGACAGCACCAAGGCATCTAATGATAATCAACGTTAATTAATTCCATCTTTTATTTTGTCGTATGCATATCCGGAACAGTCATGCACGCTTAAATGTCTTTGCCTTTGGCGGCGTCGTGTGGCGGGTTGCTCACTTCCCTCTAAAATGGTCGAGGAGGGCAATGGCTGTCACATGCGTCATACTCGTGAACGGATCCTGTTCTGGTTTGCAGGGGCTACATCACATTTAGTAGATAGCAGTTTATTTGCATCTATGCTATGGACGTTCATATTATTTGATTTTTCACGATAATCTGTACTAGATTTAAGCTCTCAGTTAAAAGAGCTCTTACTGAGTTTGTTGGGTAGCGGAGTTCTTCTCAGTAGTGACTGCACTTGGAACTCTGCTAAGTGAATAACATTGATCTTGACGAATAAGTTTTTCTTTTTCTTCATTTATTATAATTGAAGGAATTGAAAAATTTTATGATTATTATGTTTATATATATACATAACACCTTAAGTCTCAGGAGTGGAAACACATCTGCATTTTGACCTTGGTCTTTGTGTGGGTGTCTATAGGCTGCAGTCATCGCTTCACATCAATCTGAACTGCATACTTGTTTGCCACATCCATTACATAAAAAATTACCCTATAGCTACCTAAGGTACCTAATAGCTAAGTTTTAACTACATATTATTCATACTATACGCACGCAACTGAAACTCGAACAGATCCCTGGTTGCAGCGATCGGCAGAACGCATATCCCGAGCAGCAGGTCAGCTAGTGCCAGGCTCGCCAGCGGGTAGTGCATCGGTATGCGCCTCACGCGCCGCAGTGCGACCATCACCGCCATGTTCCCCACCATCGTGGCCACCGTGACCACGGCCATCGCGGCGGCAGACGCCCACCACGCGGTGGTCGTATCTCCCCTCGGTTGCAACACGGTAGATTTTGGCTAAGATGAGAAAGGAAACGCTTCGAAAAGTAGGTAATATGACAATTGATTTCTTAGCCTGAGTTGCACCATGATATTAAAATTATAGTAAGGCTGGGTCAAGACTTTTGAAATTAAAGAAAAAACGGAAAGAAAAATTTGACTTCGGGCAGGAATTGAACCTGCGGCCTCAGGATAACAGAACCTCGTTCACCGACCCTAAAATCAGTGAAAAATCAGAAACGGAAAGCAAATTTGATGCATCGGTGTGGGACTTCGGTAGCATAGTGGTAAAGCGGCTGGACTGGTTATCCTGAGCTCGCAGGTTCGATTCCTGCCGGAAGTCAAATTTTTCTTTCCATTTTTTCTTTATTTTCCAAAAAATCACTTGAATGTGTTATTGCGAAAAATGCAAGTTAAAGCTATTGTTAAATTGCACATCCTTTTCTAACTTAAAAAACTATAACTTTAACAAATATCTTGGTGCAACCCAGGCATAAAGTTCGTGGGCGATATCGCCCAACTACAGCTCAAGTACTAGGTGGTAAGTTTTTACATTGAAATTTAATATCAACACCAAAATATTTGTAAACACATAATATTTACTTCGATAATTATGTCTCTAGATATCAAAAAAATACTCACTGTTCTCTTATTTTAGAAAATAACACACTTTTTAACATACGTCAGGTAAGAACTGAATTTTATTATATTATTTCATGCATGGAGCATGTTTGATAAACTTACTTCGTTAGTCACAATTTTTTAGCGTCTACCCTATATCATATTTTTAATTTTGGGTGGGTCAACTTAAATCCGCCACAAAGACAGGTAATACCATAAATACCGTAGGCTTCAAGAGTGGCTACAATGAAATCACTGGTTTAATGTACATGTTTATAAGCTACAATATAACTTACCACCAATGTTAACTGTATGCTTGTTTGCTACTTACATTAAAAAACTGTTACACGCCTACCTGATTTAGCTTTGAATGTTTTTTTTTTATGTTATAAAAGTGGCAAACAAGCGTGCAGTTCACATTGATGTTAAGTGATGACTGCAGCCTATAGACACCCACACAATGACCAGAGGTCAAAATGCAAATGCGCTGCCACTCCTGAGGCATTAGGTGTTATGCCTCTGTGCCGGAAATTACAGAGCCGTACATTACCACCTGACCGGAACACGATAGTGCTGAACACTACCATTTAGCGGCAAGTATATTAGGTAATGCGGTGGTGCCTACGCCCGCGAGCTCCGTCACTGGAGCTCTACCACCAGTTAAATATATAAGTTAATAATATGTAACTACCTAATGTTTTTAACGTTGGGAACCAATGTAAGGTATCATGAAATAAGTTTCCGAGTAGTAACCTAATATCTTACTGGTGGTAGAGCTCCAGTGACGGAGCTCGCGGGCGTAGGCACCACCGCATTACCTAATATACTTGCCGCTAAATGGTAGTGTTCAGCACTATCGTGTTCCGGTCAGGTGGTAATGTATGGCCCTGTAATTTCCGGCACAGAGGCATAACACCTTAGGCCTCAGGAGTGGTAACGCATCTGCATTTTGATCGTGGTCTTTGTGTGGAGGCTGCAGTCATCACTTAACATCAATGTGAACTGCATGCTTGTTTGCCCCTGCGATTACATAAAAAAAAAAAAAATCTTATTAGAATTTTGTTCAGGTAGGTTGATAGAAGACCTCTGGTTTTCGTGTAGATAGATGTCTATAGGCTGCAGTCATCACTTAACATCAATGTGAGCTGCATGCTTGTTTACCACCTTTTGACTATAAAAAACGCATTGACGGGGATAACGATAGTTTTAAGTCGAAGAAGAAGATATATTCAGTGTTGTCTCCATATTTATCTGCAACTCCATGATCGAACTTCCAATTTCACGTGGATGTTTAGAAGTACTTTAGTACTATAGATTTATTATCTACTTAAATCTATGTTTAGTATCCTAGGCATTCCCTTAGTGTGGGTGCTGTTGTATACACACAAACATCCAGATACATTTGTCCTGTGTAGGATGCTAAGATGCAAGCCCACATCCCGTAGATCTATTAAAAAAAATAGGGGTCGTTACACACCGTTTAACTGGGTCTTCGCGAACAGCCGTTCACTATCTACTTCGGGTATATGAGCTAAAAGTATAGTTTAAAAAATAAAAGAAAACAATAGTTTAAAATTTATTCATTTATTTTTTCATTATGGGGGAAAATATTTTAAATTTCATATTCCGCAATTTTAGCTTCCTACAAAGAAATGCATTTCATAAAAATAATGATAAAAATGTATTTACAAAAGTTAACATAGAGTCAACTCTAATGTAGTTTTACAAAGTTCCCTACGCTTACAACTAGGTTGAAGGCACACGGAGATTAAAGATCGATAGATCTTCTACACTAACATCATTTGTGCCCTAATATACAAGCATTGTCTTAATTTTGTGCCAAACTTTTACAATTTTTCCTATTATATCTGCAGTTACATACATTCAAATCATGTCCACATAGTTTTCAATATCTAAATTAATATTTTCCGTACTTTATTCAGACTTATTTACTTCAACAGACTTCAATGTTGTCATGTCTTCTTAATTTTTCTTATCATTTTGCAAAACAATTATTGTTCGCACTAAAACAATTACATTTATTACACAATGTTACATTACTTCACAAAAATTCGTATCTTGAGAGCTATTTTGTTCTCTTACATTATTTATTCATATAAAAGAATGCATTTAAAGGAAGCACGCGTTTTCTTATTACGTACCACTTAATTCTACTAGTAGGAGAAAGGCAACATTAAAAACAAATCAATTTGTTCTATTTTAAAGGTTTTTTTTTTTATAAGCACTGAACATGGCTTGGCACGTAACAATGACACAGAATAAAAATAATAATTAAAACTAAAAATAAAACTAAACTACGAAGATCATGTCATTCGAAATTTAAATATTATATTATTATCATTATAAAAAAATAAAAATAATATTTACAATAATGTAATGTCACGGGCACAAGTTTTATAAACTTAGCAAACAAAAACTTATCCTTAATATATTACAATAGATAAAACGTGGAATTGGGAAGTTTATTAAAAAAAAAATTGAGCACAAGTGGTCCCAAGATAGTTCTTGTTAAAGCCAGTTTAATGGAATGATGAGATCTAATAAACTGTACGTTGCGTACATTTTGGAAAACGGAATTTGTCTGAGGTGATATTTATGTAATGGCAACAATTCATATATAGTCGAAAAATGAAGCGACTTATTCGAATACTATAAACTATTTATGTTCTGACAACGAAAATACATAAATCGTTCATGTTACGACTTCCTAAGACTAACCAGGTGGTCGTCACCTATCAAAATTACTGTCAATTTTCCATGTCGCTTGTGCGATAATAATAATAATAAGAGTACACTTTATTGCACACCAAAAGTACATCGGTTAAGAATACATTTTGACATATGTGACAATGGGCGGCCTTATCGCTAGAAGAGCGATTTCTTCCAGGCATTAAAGTAAAAAAAAGATTCCAACGAATTGAGAAAATCCTCCATTTTTGTCAAGTCGGTTAAAATGAAAAATTGACAGCAATGACAAGATGACAGCAATTTCGATAGGCGAACGCACCACGGAACAATTGATACTACTGCCTTGATTTAATATTATTATGCCGTTGTTAGTGACCTTGCAAAATACCACTAGTCTTCTGACATATAATTAAAATCGTGTAAGAAAGAGTTTTAACAACTAGCAATATCACATTTTGTCACCTCAGAACATTGGAATGAGAAATTGCAATTGGAAGCATCGTTTGGAATGATTTTGAAAAACGGCAAATTAAACATGTCATTCAAAACCGAGCTTGATGCCTGAAATAAAAAAGTTTTGAAATGAAATTTAAAAAAAAAATTCAATCAGGCATCAACCTCCGATTACTAAGTAACAAATCTGTCTTAGAATTTATTTTAAAAAAAGAATCTATACACTAAAGTACATTACAGGAATTAAGTGCTAAGGAATCACACATAAATAATTTCCGTTCACGTCATTACGCAAAACAATCTCATAAGCGGGATACAGAGACCCGTTTAAAATTAATTGAAAACAAGCTGTCAGATAAACAATTAAAAAATACATATAACAAACAACAATTCAAGTATTGAGATATTTATTTCGTTTCGACCATTCACGTACATAACGATATCTTTTAAAAAGAGATTTACTATTTTCTTCTTAAATAATGTGAAAATATGTGAACGGCAATGGTTTCAAAACCATACCGCCTATAACAACGTTGCAAGTATATGTATCATAATTTTACATCAATTGAAATATACACTGCCTAAATTGGTTGTATTAAAAAACCTACAAAAACTGTTGGATTTTTTTTTTAATGTTATAAAAGTGGCAAACAAGCGTGCAGTTCACATTGATGTTAAGTGATGACTGCAGCCTATAGACACCCACACAATGACCAGAGGTCAAAATGCAAATGCGCTGCCACTCCTGAGGCATTAGGTGTTATGCCTCTGTGCCGGAAATTACAGAGCCGTACATTACCACCTGACCGGAACACGATAGCGCTGAACACTACCATTTAACGGCAAGTATATTAGGTAATGCGGTGGTGCCTACGCTCGCGAAGCTACCACCAGGAAATTTAATTAAATAATAATAATAAACGTGTTTATCTGAGCTCAGACCCGTATGAATATTGAATAGTCTCTCTCACAATAGTCTCATCAAGGAATGAGACTGATCTTTAGATTATGTTTTCTTTATACTGCCGTGTTCTGGGAGTGAGATCTGTCTATTATAACGGGCCTAAGCCTGGATTGCACCAAGATATGTGTTAAAGTTAAAATTATTGTAACATTTCACATCCTTCTCTAACTTTAACAGATTTCTTAAGTTAGAGAAGGATGTGAAATGTTACAATAAATTTAACTATAGCAAATATCGCCTTAGACTATTATTATGTTTAGCTTTCGCAAAGATTTTTATTACAATCAATTTATTTTTAAATCGACTAAAATTTGTTGTTAAAGGAACGCACACATCCTTAATATTCGAACACACCGAAAATTATTGTAGGGAGATTGTTAGTTAGTGCATTTTAGTGCGCTAATAGCTAAATTAGGTCAAGTCATGGCTGTACATCAGTCTATATATTCTACGGCACTCTAGCATCTAGATATTTTCATAAACTTCGCTGCAATTTTGTTTTTAGCACAAGCTTTTAATATCATTTATATTCGAGATGTGTTATTTTTCCTCCAAAATATATAAAGATTGTCAAATTCAAAGTATTAAATTGGATTTATTTGGTGCATACATTACTGTTCACGTCACACAAAATGAAATTAATTATATACTTCAAAAATACATAATAATATTTATTTACATAAATAATGTAGATATATCTATGAGTGTAGACAGCAAAATAAACTATCCAAAGATGCAAATTCATTAATAGATTTAGAATTTCATTGATAGCAACATTAATTCCGTTAGGTTAGTAAAGATATTTTTATTCATAAACGTATTTTAGCTAAAGTGTTGTTAATCTCTCCTTTTGTCTTTTTCTATCCTGCCTATTTGACAATGCAACTGACAAAGACAAAGCATAAAGAATTAAAGCTAAAACGTATCTAATGTACGTTTATGAATAAGGGGGATTGTATATATTATTTCGTATTTGAATAATTTGACAATCTTTACAATTTTCTAAAACAAAAATATTATTATTAAGTCAAACGTAACTTATAGGTCGCGCCACGTAAAAAGAACGCTGGAAGAAAGTAGAAGGGATGTGTTCGCGCATCGGTACACTCGCGCACGAAAGTACTAGCCCTATTGGTTTATTTTTGATCTAGCTTTCGCTTGCGGTTTCGTGTATTGGTAGGCAGATTGAAAACGCCGCACCTCATACCACCAAATAGATCGATAAATCGTCTACTGCGCAGCTTGACCGCCAGCGTTCTTTTTACCTGGCGCGACCTATACAAGGATTTACTAATCAAAAGTTTTATGAAATTATAAAAAGTTCAATAAAATAGACTACAATGACATGTTCTTTGTTTTCAATCAGTCATTGTTTGAGATTTTTATATTTAGTCATAATTTCTTGAGTAGCTTCCATCTAGATATAACATATACACCTCTTTAAAAGGCATGCAGCACCCTTAAAGTCCCGTAGCGTTATAATCGTTCTATCCGTTCACTGTCTGTTTTACTAATAAACACTGCACAATTTAGAATTTAGATATAATGGATTACGGTCAGATTGCATTGATTAATCAATACTAAAGAACACCATTCACTCGTCCTGCTCGATTGAAAACAGCAATTAAACCTACAGTGAAAACCTAATTTTCGTAACATGAAGTCGATGATTCGCAAAAGAATCGATTCAGATCGATTAGAGCAAGACAACGCACCGATTCCATTTCAATTCAACGACTTTGTGTTACGAGAACCAGGCCACTAATACTTCACATGTGCCTCCCAGACGTGTTAAAATTATTAAAAGCATATCAAACACACCAAAAACCTCTATAAATTAAAATGTTATTAAACCTCGTAAATTAGGAGTTTTTATTTGATGGCTATGAATTATTTTAATTTTTAAAGAAAAATGGAAAGAAAAGTTTTGACTTCAGGCGAGACTCGAACTCGCGGCCTACTGGGAATCTAGTCCAGCCGCTCTTCCAATTGAGCTACTGAAGTCCTGCCCGATTTGTCAAATCTTTCCTTCACATAGTTGGTAATAGATGGCGCTGCTGCTACCATAAAGCAATGCGATAGATGTGAAGGAAAGATTTGACAAATCGGGCAGGACTTCAGTAGCTCAATTGGAAGAACGGCTCTACTAGATTCCCAGTAGGCCGCGAGTTCGAGTCTCGCCTGAAGTCAAAATTTTTCTTTCCATTTTTCTTTAAAAATAAAAATATATTTTCACAAGCATGTGTTAATGCGAAATAATATAAAACAATTATTTTAATGTCAGGAGGCACAAGTGAAGCATCAGTACTATTGCAGGACTGCTAGGCTGTACAGTGAGCGGTGTACTTAAGAATAAAACAGCAAATTTAATCAACTTTCTCTAATAATTATTCCGTGTCGCTAAATCGAAATTTTGTTGGTCATATACCTATTTTTATTTTATCTAAAATAAGCACACAGTAATTATTGGCACACATACGGGGGATTTGTAAAAAAAAAAAGATTCGGTCAATCGGAGTTTAAGGTCTGCGTGAGCGACGTCTGGAGACTCTAGGGGCGAACTTGTCACCCATGCCTTTATATAGTAAAAACAACACGCCGGACACAAAGAAATTGTTAGCTAATGTAGTGTTCTGATAAGACTATTGATACTAATAGTACCCTTCACGACCAAGACAAGTAAAACAAAGACCTTCATGGAATTACACTAAACGTGACTGCAAACGGAACGCTTACTAGACTAATAAAAACACATCTCTTTCTATATAACATCCAACACGAACCACAAATCCACGTATGTGTCCGTAAATACTATCTTCCTATGTGTTCCTATCGAGTTTATATTCAAGTCCTAGTGCCTGGCATCCAGGTGCTATATGTATATGGCTTCGGTAGCCCCCTTGTTGGTCTGTTGTATGTCGTTGGGGGATAGCGCGGCGCGATCGGACCAGTCGGAGTGCGGCGACTGTGTCAGTGGGGTCTGCGGCGACGGCGTGGACCAGTGGTCGGGGGACTCGGGGGATGGCGTCGGGAACGTGTCACCCATGCCCCAACTTCCGTAGAGACCTGTTGGAGAAAATATATGTTACCATTCGCTGTTTATACAAGGTTTTATTATTTACTACATATTCTATTTTTAGAATGTTTCCTTGTATTTTCCATATATCTTTTTTTATGTAATGGAAGTGGCAAATAAGCATGCAGTTCACATTGATGTAAAGTGATGACTGCAGCCTATCGACACCCACACAAAGACCAAGGTCAAAATGCAGATGCGTTACCACTCCTGAGCCCTAAGGTGTTATGCCTCTGTGCCGGAAATTACAGGACCGCATGTTGGTGGCATTTTTTTTAATTAGCACCATGTTTTCAGTTCGCAATCACACTTTGGACCTATCAGAATACCAGCGCCGTATGTATCATCATCATATAAAGGACGTCCACTGCTGAACGTAGGCCTCCCCCAATGACCTCCATGCCGACCGATCGGAAGCGACGTGCATCCAGCGGGCACCTGCAGCCTTGACTAGGTCGTCGGTCCATCTTGCAGGTGGACGTCCCGTGCCGATACATCTCCACTCGAGAACATTTTTTTTTTTTTTATTTCATTAAGTTGACAGACAAGCAGACGGGCCACCTGATGGTAAGTGGTCACCGTATGGACATTTGCAACACCAGGGGAGTTTCCAACGCGCTGCCAGCCCTGAAGGACTCTTTTGATGCCATTTTTGAAGAACCCCATATTGTAGCACCGAGGGAACACCTCAGAGGGAAGATCGTTCCTCAATTTACACGTTCTGGGCAGAAACGAACGAGAAAACCGCACCGTTGAGCACTGCCAGGTGTTCAGTCGGTGAGGGTGAAACTTCTCTCTTCGGCGGGTAGTACGGTGTAGAAAAAGAGACGGTGGCACCATGTCGAACAGTTCGACAGAGCACTCACCATTGTAGAGACGGTATAACACGCACAGACGTAGGTAGATAGGTATGTAGGTATGCTACAGCTTAATGCTGAGATAGGTTTCGTTTTTTTGTTGTTGTATCTTCACGCCAGGTCCCTAACGGGGTAGGCAGAGAGTGTAGAGCGCCAGATATCACGGTTCTGACAAACCTCTCGTGCCTCGTCTACCTTCATCATTCTCTTCATACATGCACGCCGATTCCTGAGACTTTTGACCCCACCATCAGACAGAATTCGGTTTTGTGTTTTTGGTTACTCATTAATCATATCTGCATACGTCAAATATTGCTTCCCCTTTTTTGGTTATTTAATCGATTTAGGGTCGGTGAACGACATCCATTGATAATTAATTAATAGCTATACAACCGAAATGATAGACTTTGCAGTTTATACAACATCATTAAGATGTCGCTGTTTCCTTAATAACTTATATTTATTATTTGCAATAACACATGCGAGTAATAATGGCAACCCATTATACGTCCCACTGCTGGGCACGAGTCTCTCTCCTTTTTGGGAGGCCTGGAGCTTACTCCACCACGCTGCTCCAATGCGGATTGGTGGAGGTGGGTGGGTTAGTGGCCAACCCACTGTAGGATGTTTTCAAACCGCCCATAAGGCCTCCGACAAGGTTTAACGACTGCTATCCATCGATAGCAACCGGGACCGACGGCTTAACGTGCCCTCCGAAGCATGGAAACGCGCATTTAATTTGCCACTAGCGGTCACCCATCACACTACCCGACCGCGCCCGTAGTGCTTAACCGAGCAGATCGCTTACGATCTACACCAGCCGCTGGGCCAAGCGCGCTTCAAACACATGCGAGTGAATTTTAGAAATTAAAGAAAAAACGGAAAGAAAAATTTGACTTCGGGCAGGAATCGAACCTGCGACCTCAGGATAACCAGTCCAGCCATCCTGAGATCGCAGGTTCGATTCCATGCGAAAAATAAACACTACAACATATCTGCATAGCTATGTGAGTCAAAGAAATTCTGTCGCTTTTTCGTTTCACCGCCTTTCTTTTTAATTTAACTTAAAAAAAAAACCCAACGTACCGGACATGATGTTGGTGATGGCGGGGTGGTGCGCCTGCACCTGGCCCAGCGCCGCCGCGTGCGACATCACCGCCTGCAGCTGCGCGCTGTGCTGCCCGCCCGGACCTGCCGATGCTGATTAAGTTAGCGAAAACAGTAGGAGTTCAGTTATTTAATAAATTACCAAACGATGTAAAGGAGTGCAGTAGTATCAACATATTTAAAAACAAATTAAAATCATATATTGCCAGACTATAGTAGTATTTAAGTTATTTAAGCAATGTACTAACAGTACCTTATTACTAATACTTACCTTTGTTTTATATAAATGAGTTCATAACCAGAATTTATTTTTAACATATTAGAATATTTTACGGCTCTGTAATTTCCGGCACAGAGGCATAACACCTAATGCCTCAGGAGTGGCAGCGCATTTGCATTTTGACCTCTGGTCATTGTGTGGGTGTCTATAGGCTGCAGTCATCACTTAACATCAATGTGAACTGCACGCTTGTTTGCCACTTTTATAACATAAAAAAAAAATAAAAAAAAAATTATAAATTTAATTCATATTATCGAACCATTTAAGTCATTTGGGGTGATAAGCACCGCTTATGACAAGTCAAAAATAAACAAAATAAATCAAATAGTTAATAGTATCACTATTGTAACTATGTTACTAACCCTAAGCGCCAGAGGTGTACTACTAACATTCATAAATCAATGTAATCTATATCTCATTCTAATAGAACTGTATGTTTTTATGAGAATAAAGATCTTTAAACCTAACCTAAAACATCATATTGTCAAAACTTGCACAGTACCAGAGAATATGTAATAATACTCTCTCATCATCACTCTACTGGTGGTAGAGCTCCAGTGACGGAGCTCGCGGGCGTGGGCACCACCGCATTACCTAATATATTTGCTGCTACATGGTAGTGTTCAGCACTATCGTGTTCCGGTCAGGTGGTAATGTACGGCCCTGTAATTTCCGGCACAGAGGCGTAACACCTTACGCCTCAGGAGTGGTAACCCATCTGCACTTTGACCTTGGTCTTTGTGTAGGTGTCTATAGGCTGCAGTCATCACTTAACATCAACGTGAACTGCATGCTTGTTTGCCACTTTCATTACATAAAATAATAATAATATTACGTATAGAATGGACACTTCGACGTCCCACCCGATTTCCCCGCCTCACCCAACCTCCTCCCCTCTTATAGGCGACGGTTGGTATTTTCTACGTGCTACACACACAGGTGCACGTGTAAATACACATCACTGTTTGATGTCCGTGTAATAGAGACGAAATCAAGCGTTTGTATGGAATTTTGGCGGAGTGTTCGCGGTGTGACAGTACTCAAAAACTGCCAGTAAGACTTTTTTTTTAATGATTGCATCGCTATTACGCATATTGCTAGTGTCAAGTTAAACGATATTTCGTATTTATTTAAGCAGAGTAAAAGTTAGTATAATATAGTTAGTCAATTATTTATTAAGCATGTCAGTCAAGTGAGAGTCAAGTTATTCGAGTAAAGCGATGGCTACTTTACCAGAACATTTACAATAAAGTTTTCGAGGCAACCTGAAAGGTCGTGTTTTTGCACTGTTATTCTATTTCACTAAACACGGGCACTGTAATAAGTCTATATCAAACAAAATGCCACCAACTTTATTTAATATAACTTAAAAATACACCAAGAAAATGAAATAAAATAAGAGCACCACACACCTCTCTCAAGGTTCCCGCCAAAACTGCAAGTGACACTTAAGAGTTGCGTAAAACGGAGCGACGTTCGAGTATCGAGGGGGAGTATCAGGAGGGGGTACTGACCGAGGTGCAGCGCGGAGTAGGCGGCGGCGTCGAGCTGGTGCTGGTGCTGCTGGCGCAGCGCCGCCATGTGCGCCGGGGACGTCGGCAGCGACGGCCGCGACTTGCCCGGCGACGGGGACCCTGCACGTCGACATTAATAATAATGTAAAACCATAGTACAAACTGACTACAAACATAGACACGACCAGGTTGCCAACATTATTCATAAAAAAATAGCTACTAAATATAATCTCATACCGCAAACAAATCCCCCTATACCATATTACAAATATAACCCCGTAACAGTATTAGAGAACGCGAAATATAAGATGTACTACGATAGAGCAATTTTAACAGATAGAACAGTTCACTTCAATAGACCAGATATAACAGTTATAGATAAGATTAATAAAAAAGCTCTAATTATAGATATTGCAGTTCCAAATACACACAATCTTCAGAGCACACTGTCCGAAAAACTATCTAAATATATAGATCTGAGAGACGAAATAGTTAGAATGTGGCGTTTGCATAAAGTTGACATAGTACCCATAGTTTTATCAACTACAGCTGTTATACCCAAACAACTACACCAGTCACTAAAATCAATAGATCTACCACCTTACACATATATCCAGCTACAGAAAGCTGTAATTTTAAATACATGTAGATTAGTTAGAAAATTTTTAAATACATGACAACTTTTAAGGACATTTCTCCTAACGCTCATTTGGCCTAGGCCCGTGGGTGGTAGTAAACCCGATACTATTAAGTCGTGACAAATTATGCATAACAATAATAATAATAATTGGGGGCAGAGCAGCTTGTGGCGAGCTGTTGGTGAGTAGCGACACCACCCCCTACCATCATCTCGAGTTCCTCCGAGAGAACTGGGCTCCGCCTCGTCCGCCACACAGAGGTACGGCCGGACAGAGCATCAGGTCTCTCACCTCTGGCTTGCCTTCATTGGCCGGTCCGAGTGGGGCGCTAGAGGTATGGCATTTGCAGAAATTTAGATAATAGGCTGTTGTCTAAATTTCTGCAAGAGCCATACACTCGGGGGTGGAAGTGTCTAAAGGCATAATAGCGGGGAAGCCCGCTCCGAGCTCGAGATTACTCGCTCGTGATGGTGAAACCGGGGCCACACCTCTCGACACCCCCAGCCTCTCTCAACAGTGTTGCCCCCCGTCGACCATCGGGTTGGCTGTTTGGGGGGCCCACCAAGGAGAGGCGAGTCACCACCTGCCTAAAGTAGGATTCGATAATGTGAGATGTTGAATATAGGCAGGTGCCGGATCTCACTCCATAGGCCCAGCCAGCTAGTCCCCCCAGTTCATCCACATAGCCCAAAGTTTGGCGAATCACTTATCATTACAATAGTCCCATTATATTCTGCGGGGTCTGTCTGTGCCCGTATTAACTATTGATGCAGTCAGAGAGAGGTCCCGCCGAATATAACCCATTACAAAGTAGATCAAAATTCTCGAAAGGGCCTCTACGTGTTGGACCCCCCATGTCCCCGCGCAAGCCTGACAAAGGTCCGGGGTTCAAATTGGACCCCGTGCTGACGAGAGACATAATAATAATAATGGCAACCCATTATACGCTGGGCACGAGTCTCTCCCTTCGGCACAATGATGGCCGCATCCACATCCCACATGGCGACAACCTCGTGAGCCAGATCAAGATATTTTATTTCCTTGTCTTTTTCGGCTTTCATATGAACAAATAAGTGGAATAATAATAATGGCAACCCATGATACGTCCCACAGCTGGGCACGAGTCTCTCCCCTTTTTGGGGGGAGGCCTGGAGCTTACTCCACCACGCTGCTCCAATGCGGATTGGTGATTGGTTAGTGGCCAACCCACTGTCGGATGTTTTCAAACCGCCCATAAGGCCTCCGACAAGGTTTTTTTTCGTAAGTACGGTCTCAAATCTACACAAACATAGTAATATAATAAAACTGTAAAAGAATTCAATTCTGTACATTGAATAAAAACTAAAAACAATACTCCTAGAGGCATCCATGCAAAGAACACAAGCAAAAAAATATTTTAATTTTTTTTGTCTGTATGTTGTTTGTCTTTCACGCAAAATCTACTGGACGGATTTTGAGGATTTTTGATTTTTGAAGCTATAATTTATAATTTATTTCGAAGATAATATATTTTACTATCATCTTAATATATATAAATCTCGTGTCACAATGTTTGTCCTCAATGGACTCTTAAACCACTTAACCGATTATAATAAAATTCGCACACCATGTGCAGTTCGATCCAACTTGAGAGATAGGATAGTTTAAATCTCAAATTATAGTCGCAATTTTAATTTATTGCTAATTATTTGCCTGTTATTATTTGACAGTCACAATTATCTGTTAACTCCAAATGATTCTAACAGATGTCGATACCTTTCGACTGGGTTGAGTAAGTAATCAATAGATGGCGCTGCTATGGTAAATCTACAAACATGTCATTTAAGCTATATTTAAACAGCATAATTACCACATGTTGTTGACGCCTTAAATTTTTATTTTGTACCTATTGATTTCTGCTTAATATCAAGTGTAAGAACATTTTAATTAATTGTGTTCAACGTACTTCCCCTTCAAATCTCAATCCAGTGAATTTGTATACCAACATCAACATTTTCGTCTTTGTTCGTAAATAATTTCATTGTACTAAAGGGTTATAGTAGTAGAAAGTCAAATAAGATCACCATTTTTTTTTACAAATACCATCTGTGTGAAAAAGCATAGTGGACTCCGTGACTGATGTTCTCTTATTGTTCCTCTTAGATTGTTTACTATAATGTAATATAACAAAAACTTTAGCCACTGCAACGCGTGGCCGGGTCAGCTAGTAAGTTCATAAAAAAAAATCAACATGTGCACAGGTATATTACAGAATCGAAATATTTCTATTAGCGAATTGCATGACCAGCCACTGGAAATTATTTAGGTATAATCGCTGTTTATATGGAATCCTAGATATGGATCTAAATAATAGGCAATCGGACAGCTATCGAAAATAAATGTAATAATTTTAATATTTTTTATCTGTGCTCCATGTGGAACGAAACATCAATCACAAGACGTGACGTCATATGATCGTACAACAAATATTTAACTTATGTGATACTTTGATTTATTGGCTCTTATTTAAAAATATTTTCTACGCTTTTCACACGAAAAATAAGTTATACGAAATTCAACAAATATAAATTTGTACTTGGTTAGTCGTATGGAATTAAAAGCATCACTTTGATTGCGAACAGCTGACGTCACGTTGTTCAGAGTTTTCGGCACAGTTAGTTTACGCGGCATTTTTGAAATCATAAAATGTATGTGTAGTTTATGGTACTTGAACATGTTTAAATAATAAGATTAATATTTTTTATGGTTAAATAAACGTATAAAGAATAATTTTAGACACATTCTCAAAAGTTATCCGATTCCTCATTGGCGGTAAGGCCTAACCCCCTTATTCATAAACGTACTTTAGATACGTTTTAGCTATACTTTGTATTTGTCAGTCTATAGAATACTTTGTCTTTGTCAGTCGCATTGTCGAATGTGCAGGATAGAAAAAGACAAAGGAGAGATTAGCAACACTTTAGCTAAAATACGTATATGAATAAGTGGGTAATTATATGAAATGTATAAATATAGTGAACAGGCAACTGACCGATGTTCACGGCCAGCACACGTTCTGCCGTGCCCAGGCCAAGTCCGAGCATTAATTTAACCCCCCCTGGCAGACGCCCTAAGCCGAGGCCCGTACCTCGTTCGGAGGTGCCCTTAGGCCCGTCGCCACCCTCCCCCCACGCAGTGGGCACTACAGTGCGGCCGCAAGGCACTTGCGCTGAAGTGCCAACTACGTTAATCCAGGCCGAGCTCCCATAGGAGTTATGCGCCTCTTATGCCCGGTTACGCTGTAGAGGCATTTTGCCGACAGTAAAACTGTCCATTCGAAAAAAAACTGACCGATGTAGGCGTGCGGCGAGGTGGTGTGGTTGCTGTGCGTGGGCGAGTGGTTGGAGTAGGGCGGGGACAGCGACGCGCCCACGCCGCCGCCGCCGCCGCCGCCGCCGTACTGCAGCGTCGCGCCCGTCTGCAGACAGAACTAACATTACATTATTAAACGTCCTCAGAATATTACACAAAAAGGTAGACATCATAAAGAAAAAATATTAAATAGTCCATTGAAATGTTACATTTTGAGGGCCGAATATTGCATTTGTGAGAGGACGCAATTTTATTTTTGGGACATGTGGAGGGGGGTCAATAGAAGCTTAACCTCAAGTTTGTGGGGTCACCACCCTTGTCCCCCGGCCGCCATCTTGAAAAAAGGGGTGAAAGCACGTTTTTCGCGATATCTCGGAAACTATGCGTCTCACAAAAAAATTGTAGCAAATTATTTTTCCTACAAATATGTCTGTACAACTTTTTGCCCTAAATCAAAAATTAAAGAAGTTATAAGCAAAAAACCGGACAAGTGCGAGTTAAACTCGCGTGGTGAGGGTTCCGTACATAATTCAAACTTCTTATAGGTTCGAGATATCGCGAAAAACGTGCTTTCACCCCTTTTTTCAAGATGGCGGCCGGGGGACAAGGGTGGCGACCCCACACACTTGAGGTTAAGCTTCTATTGTCACAAAAATAAAATTGCGTCCTCTCACAAATGAAAATCTCATGTAACATTTCAATGGACTAAAAAGAAACATGTCGCTTCCCGGCAAGAAAAGTGCCATTTAATTTTTAAAGAAAAATGGAAAGAAAAATTTGACTTCAGGCGAGACTCGAACTCGCGACCTACTGGGAATCTAGTCCAGCCGCTCTTCCAATTGAGCTACTGAAATCCTGCCCGATTTGTCAAATCTTTCCTTCACATCTATTGCATTGCTTTATGGTAGCAGCAGCGCCATCTATTACCAACTATGCTAGTTAGGCAACCGATATAATAGACTTTTCAGTTTGGTCTCTGTGTGGATGTCTATAGGCTGCAGTCATCACTTAACATCAATGTGAACTGCATGCTTGTTTGCCACTTCCATTACATAAAAAAAAAGGTGCGTTTCTGGAATTAAGTGTTTACATTTTGAAGCACACCTGTTGGTATAGATAATGACTCGAATATTGTTTATAAAGTCGAGTATTTGGGGGTGTAAATGGGCTTGACCATCGTAAGAGGGGATCAGTTGAATTGGTGGTTTTCACCGTCGAATGAAGTGCTGCTAAAGCTAGTTCGGTTCTTTACACTTGGCTTGTCGGTAAGTACTGTAGAGAGTAAAGGCGCAAACCTTGACGCAGTCCTCATAGCTGGGCGGCTGCTTGTGCTGCACCAGGTGCTCCATGCCGGCGAACTGCGCGATCGTGTTCGAGTACAGCGACGTCGCGTCGTACGGCGACGGGAGGTCCTGGAACGATATCAATCATTTAATTATTACGATCAAAATAGATTCATAACAGACTTAAATCAAGGTGGTAAAGCGAGTATTGATTTGCTATCGAACCCCAAACTAGGCGGTGTCTGTATTTTGGGCGCTCTTCAGCCAGTTGACAAATAAGAAAGCGCTTATACATAATATACATCAGACAGACCTCGACCTATTCGGTCATGGTAGGTCAGTCTTGGTCTTCCTCGGACTCTGCAACCATCCACATTCGCATTATATACTGTTTAGTCATTCGCTCATTCGACATTCTTTCTTTATGAAAGAATTCATTCCCGAATCATCGGAGCATGCCTTTTTTCATTTTTACACCAATACTATCATTCACACAAAGCCTCTTTCTTACATCTTCATTACGAACGCGATCGGTGAACGATACACAGCAGATCTTGCGCAAAGATCTCATCTCGACCGCGTTTAATTTACTTTCATGCTCTTTCCTGCATAGACAGCTCTCGCTTCCTTAAAGAAGCGTTGGAGTAAGTACGGCATTATGGATGGCTAGTCGAGTCCGCTGGCTGAGATGTTTTGATTCCGGCAGCTTACCCAACGCTCCATTCACGTAATTCCCTGCAAGCACTCTTCTTTCTATGTCAGCGGTGTACCTACCATCCTTGCCAAAAGCACATCCATATTTATTGGTAATGAAAAAAATCGTCATATTTATCTAAAAAAAAAAACATGTGTGCAATTCACACGTAGTAGTAATGAAACTTTCAAATATTTTATAATGCTACCTATCTCATTTTCTCCCACATTAAATCTTATGAATGTATGTGTCCGTCTCCTTTAATTGTTGCTTTTTCGTTTCATTGATTGAAAGTCGACAAAAGATGATCACGAAGATTCTAAACAAGTTTTCACTTCAACAAGTACGATACCTATTTTTATTTAAATTTTGTTTCTTGTAAAAAAAATAATAATTGTAATTGCTTACCTGTAAATTTTGAAGTGGCGATTCGACCGGACTGAGACTGAATCCCAAACTCTCCACACTTTGCGGCACTTCTTGCGCCACTTTCTTATTGTTCTTTTTTACGCTCGGTTTCCTGTTAGCAAATAATTACATTACATTAACTATAATCAATACATTGAAATAAAACTATTTTTACGGATTTATCTCGTGTATATTAAACTAAAATGATTTTTAAAATCAACCCGACCACGCCCGGGACCACGGAAGCTGAAAAGCGACCGAAACGTCGGGTTGATTTTAAAAATCATTTTAGTTTAATATACGCGAGATTAATCCGTAAAAATAGTTTTATTTCAATGAGTGTAGCTCGCGAAAAGCTAAGAACATATTATAATCAATACAAATCTGTACTTAATAGCATAAATCTGAAAAGTTTGTTTGTTTGGTTGAATGCGCTCATCTTAGGAACTTCTGGTCCTATTCGAAAAAATATTTCAGTGTAAGTTAGTCCATTCATCGAGGAAGGCTTTAGGCTATACAACATCACGCTAAGATGAATAGGAGAGGGTAGGTAACATTACACCCGCACGAAGCCGGGGCGAGCCGCTGGTATTTAATGTTACGTTTAACTTTCATTTGAATGAAATTGAAAGAAAAAAAAATAAAAATAAAGATGAAATTCTAATAAATATGGTTCATGAAATAAGTAACGACAATAATAATATTGACTATATTACAGTGAAAACAACTAAAAAAACATACTTTTTATTGTATTGTAATAAAACTAGCCAGTATTCTTAAAAGTTCGAACTAAAAACCACGTCACAGTTATATAACATAACCCCCCCTGCCGGTACCGCAGGGGGGGTTATATTATTAAGAACCCCGTAGCCGCTATGTCCCTGCATTTTAAATCTGTAATATTTTCTAAAATATTTATTTACGGAAGTTTACGGAACCCTCACCACGCGAGTCGAACTCGCACTTGTCCGGTTTTTTTTATCAGTTTTAATTAAAAAGTTAAAAAATGACGATCTTTATTCCGATAACTAAGGATACCTATACAATACTATATTACAGTAATTGGCAACACATTTATTTCATATTTAATTAAACTTGTGCGTTTTCTATAACGTCGCCTATAAAAGACCTGAAGATGTAGTGGTCAAGAACATAAAACGAACGGAATACGAAAAAGAATACGTTTATCACGCACGCACGACGCACGTAAGTCGTATTATACACAATGAAAAATTTGCCGTCATATCATAGGACAAAAAGTTTTGTGATACCTGGTTCTGGGTATTCCTTACGTATAATTAAAAAAATATATATATAGTAATGTAAGTAGCATTGCACCCGTGTAAAGCCGAGGTAGGCCGCTAGTCAAGTAAAGTGACTAGAAGGATTCTAGCAAACATTTCAACGTACCGTCTAATCTGCGTATGCTGCAGATTATTATTGTCATAGGGTTGATCCTGCGGACTGTCGGGGCCGGCCTTGGCCCGCGCCTTCTTGGGCTTGCCCTTGGTCGCCGTCGCGCTGATTACCGTGGGCTGGCTGATCAGCTGCGGGTGCGGGTTCGGTGATGCTGTGGGACAAGTGTAGGGATTATTTTTGGGCTAAATAATTAATATAGCTTACTCCACCACGCTGGTCCAATGCGGGCTGGTGGAGGTAAGGGTATGTGGCCAACCCACTGTCGGATGTTTCCGAACCGCCCATAAGGCCTCCGACAAGGTTAAATGACTGCTATCTATCGATGGAAACCGGGATCGACAACTTAACATGCCTTCCGAAGCATGGAAATTTTAATTTTACCACTAGCGGTCACCTCTGCACACATCCGACCGCCCCCGTATCGCACAACCGAATAGATCGCTTGCATACATCAGTCGCAAGGCCATGCGCGCTTCTGGGTCTTAACTTCTTTTTTTATATGACGAAGGTGGCAAACAACCATGCAGTTCACATGGATGTTAAGTGATGACTGCAGTCTATAGACATCTACACAAAAACCAAAAATCAAAATTCTGATGTGTTGCCACTTCAGAGATCTTAGTTGTTATGTCCCTGTGATAATCATTACAGTTATTAACTTTCTGAATTATGGTTCTGGTGGTTTTTAAATAAATACTAGCTGCCCCAACGAATTTCGTATCGCCTTAGAGATATAAAATAATGAAATGTCCCCTGCCCCGTGGGAGAAGCACCTTTACCATTTAGGGATATAAAAAATAGACTACAACCGATTCTCATACCTACCAAATATATACACAAAATTTCATAATGATCGGTCTATCCGTTTCGAAGGAGTATTGTTACCAACATTGAAACACGAGAATTGTATATATAAGATTGAACAATTGGACCACATAGGACCACTTCTCTGGGCAGCCTATCCATGTGGTCTGTGGTCTGGCACTTGCCTAGTGCATTCAGAAGCCCTCATCCAAATCTAGACACAGCAGCACATCTTGCAAAAGATACTCACTCATAAGATGATGATGATGCTGTGGCCTTGGGCAGTGGTCATCCAGTAGACGCACGATATCGTCGTGCATCCGTTCTTGGGCCACATCCCTGGGTAGTCTATCCATGTGGTCGGTGATCTCTCTGTTGGCTAGCGCGTCTAGTAGCGCTCGACATGCGCCGTAAGAGCCTTCACGTGCGCCCAGGAATAGGGGCGTCTCGTCCTGGAAACAAACGTTAGGTTAAGCTCTATTATTTAAAAAATCCTCGTGATAACACAGTATGCCAAAAGGAGACGTCCAAGGCACGTCGCAGTGAGTACACATTTACGACATACTATGACAAGGTTACTTAGTATAATTACTATTCTTATTACGTACTTATCTCATTCCTTCCACTGTCTGTCACTGTCTGTAATCCCTTATAGATTGTATTTAGGTATTATACTGTCTTCTATCTTTTTGTTATCCAAATCCGGACATGACTCCATGAACACCCGAAAAGCGCCCCGTCGCGTTCCGCGTCGCGCCTGCCTTAGCCCGACTCTAGCACGACCCGCGTGCTCATTCCCGGTTATCACCAACCGATGACTAAAGCGAAATTTGCATCGCCTCTAATCGCATATGTCTTATGTGTCCCATCGCAACGCCCTGAGCAAAGGTCCTGACCCGCAGAGGTCTCCCTCAGGTAGTTGCACAATATTTAATTTAGGCTGAAAGCCCTCTCTCAGCGCTCGCCGATTGTAAGTCTATTCCAAAAAAAATCGTGTGAACACGTGAACACGCACCTTATCGTCCTGCGCAAAAAATCGTGTGAACACGTGAACACGCACCTTATCGTCCTGCGCGTCCCTATTGGCGCCGTGCACGAGCAGCACGTTGACGGCGTCGACGTTGTTGACGGCGGCGGCCCAGTGCAACGCCGTCTTGCCGCTGTTGTCCGCCGCGTTGATGTCCGCGTCCGCGTTTATCAGGTCCTCCACCATGCCCTCGATAGCTAGCCTGGAGGAAGGGGAGAAAAGGTTATGACGGGATGAGATTCATCAGAATATCAGTGTCGCAGCACCTGCTGCAACAAATTGCTGATTTAAGTGCATTTTCTCTTGGTTTCACACAGCCATATTGCCCATATTTTGTATCTCTTTTGTTTTTATTCCGATACTCCGTATGTGCGTAAGTGTATCAAGAGAATAAAAATTTAAACATACATACAAACCATATTTTTAGTCCTATACTTTTTGAAATCACAATAAAAATAACTAGTTATCATCCCCATTCTACGTATTTGAATTACCCAAACACAAAATAAGATAGTTTCAACGTACTCCGTCGGTCGCGGTTGCTATCGATAGATAGCAGTCGTTAAACTTTGTCGGAGGCCTTACGAGCGGTTTAAAAACATCCGGGTTGACTAACCCTTATCTCTCAGCCTCCACCAGCCCGCAATGGAGCAGCGTGGTGGAATAAGCTCCAGGCCTTTCCCCAAAAAGAGACTTGTGCCCAGTAGTGGGACGTGTCGAGGGTTGCCATTATTATTATAACGTACCTCGCAGCCAATATGAGCGGCGTGGTGCCATCGTGCATCCTGGCGTTCAGGTTGGTGGCCCTATTCCTTAGGAGGATCTGGAAGACGCCCATCGCGTCGGCCGCCACCGCCGAATGTAGCGGCGTGCGGCCCGTGTTGTCCTGGGAATTGGCGTCCGCGCCCGCATCTAGCAGACGCTTGGCGGCATCAGCGCGAGCGTACCTGAGCAATAATGTATACATTAGTTTCATCTATACATCTATACAAATAAATAAAATTGAAGTGTCTGTTTGTAATACGTTATCTTATTATTATTATTATCGTGGCACGTTATCTTGTCCGTTAAGATTTCTGATAATAGCGTGAAAAAGCTAGTATTTATTAGAAAATTATTTACAATCAATAAGTATGGCATACTCGTTTTATAGATACAAATTCAATATTTCAGTACAACTTATAGACATTCTCAAAAGACTACCTACCACTCGCGAGGTCTGAGATTTGAAATTTGAGATCTTGTGCCTCTGTGCAAAAGTCACGAGCCATTCCATATAGTCATTGTCTAATAAAATACGTACCTAGCAGCCAAATGCAAGCTGGTCTCCCCAGTCTTGTCCATGGCCGCGTTGAGCTGAGCTCCTTGAGCTACCAGCTCGGATATAATGTGTGCTGTCTGTTCGTCTTCTGCATCAGAGCCGGTGTCTAGGCCTCCGCCCCGGATCGCCGCCACCATTAGCGGTGTCATGCCGAGAGGTCCTCGTGCGTTTACGTCTACATGACCGTCGTGCTGTGGGGAAATAGACAACAACTTTAAAAAAGGACGTGATAAATTCATAAAAAAGTATTTACCCCTAATTTGTTCGTTTAGATCTTACTTTTTTCAGATCTGTTTTCTAAACGACTCTTGCAGTTAAACCTGTATCAACAACACGATTCGATTCGGCTTCGTATGTCTCAGGTTCAATAGCATAAGGTGAGAAAATTACGATTTTTTTTTCTATAAAATCTCAACACAGTTTTCTTTTTAAGAATTTATATTTATAATCTTTGTTTTCCTATTAAAAGCAATATGTGAATTTTCATAATAATGAGTGAATACCAACATTGCGATGGCCAACCCGTACCAAGCGTGGCAATAGCCATATCCCATTATGATGCAATCCTTGGGATAGGCTTTTATCAAGTAATGAACATCGACATCAAAAGCGCAATGATAACGTGACACAGAAAAGGTATGAAATACTTACAATAGCCGGAGGCGTCATCATGCTAGGCGGCACTCGAATATCGGCCGCATCCAGATGCTGCTGCGTCCACACTCTCGGCTCGTGGCCCGCCTCCTCGTAGTCCGTGATGGCCGTGTGGTCCGACGCGTACCCGCCCGGCGCCCCGTTTGAGTCCCCGGGGCCCCGGGCGCGCTTTGCCCGCGGCGGCGCCGCCCCGTCGTCGTCCTCGTCTGACCAGTGCGGCGGGCCCATATGACCTCCGTTCATGTCCACATCGATGCACCCGATCGAACCCTTGTTCAGATTCCTCATCTCCTGACCGTCCGGGCCGCGTCGTCTCGACCGCCGTCGCGTCGAGGAACCGTTCCCGATGAACCCTTCCGGGAACCACGTGATACCCGCCGCGCGCTTCCTCTGCGCCGTCACCAGCACCCCGATGAGCAGACCGGCGAGCAACACGAGGATGACCCCGATGAACACGTATTTGGAGTTCGTCTGCAGGTCGTCGACGTCGATCGGCGACGCCTCCCCCTTCACCTGGAATATGGGGAAGTCCGGGGACAGCGAGTGCTTGGAGGCGGTGGCGGCCAGGAACTCGGCGGCCTCACGCGCCGAGAAGAAGCACTCCGAGCCCGACGTGGTCGTGCACTTTCTGTTGTCGATCTCCAGGTACACCTGCACCCCGGACTGGCCGCGCTCGGTGAAGAGGATGTGGTGCTTCTTGCCGAACTCCGTGTCCTGGAGGCCGACGTCCGTCGAGCCCTTCCACGGGTACACCATGTCGTTGCCCAGATGATCCTTCTTTATCACGACGGTCGTCCGCAGCTGGTGGCCGACGTCCCGGAGGAAGGCCACGGAGGTCTCCTTGAAAGTCCTGATGTCCATGAGCAGGACGACCGACATGACGCCCTCGGCCAAGTGCGGCGGCTCCATCTCGCAGTCCAGGCCGTCCCAGTTGCACTCGGCGTTGTTGCAGCCGTAGTCGCAGTGGCCGTTCGCGTAGTGCTTCTGGCAGTACGCGTCGTATATCGGGTTGCACTTCTGCAGCGACTTCTCGCAGTCGCGGCCGTCGAACAGGCAGGCCTGCGTGTTGCACACCTCGTTGCAGTTGCCGTCCATGAAGACGTCCCAGCACCTGATCGGCGCGGTGCAGTTGGCCCAGGGGTTGTCGATGCCGAGCGAGCAGTCGTTGCCGTCGAACTCGCAGGCGTAGTTGTTGCACTCCTCGTCGCAGCGGTGGTCGCCCTGCTTCTCCTTGCAGCCGAGCTTCACGCACTGCTCCCGCTGGAACACCAGGTCGAGCTCCTCGAGGCTGAGGTCCGGGCCCTCGCCGTAGACGCCGGAGCCGCCGTAGCCGCCGCGCGAGTGCGGGTCGTGGATGTCGCAGTTGCGGCCGGTCCACTGGCGCGGGCAGTAGCACAGGTAGTCGCCGGGCTTGTCGACGCAGCGCGCCTCGGGGTGCTTGCAGGGGTCGCTGAGGCACTCGTTGGCCGAGTCGAGCTCGCAGTCGGGGCCGGAGAGGCCGGCGGGGCAGTCGCACACGTAGCCGCCGGAGTCGGCGGTGCGGCAGTAGCCGCCGTGGCGGCACGGGTTGGAGTCGCAGGCGTACCCGGAGTGCTGGCAGTCGGCGCCGTAGAAGCCGTCGGGGCAGAGGCAGACGTGGCCGGCGCCGCGCGCGGAGCACACGCCGCCGTTCTGGCAGGGCGCGCCGGCGCAGAAGTCGACCTTGGCGTCGCAGCGGCGGCCCATGTGGCCGGGCTTGCAGTTGCAGTGGTAGTCGTTGACGAGCTGCACGCAGTCCTGCGTGCCGGGCGCGGCGCAGGGCGCGGAGAGGCACTCGTTGATGTCGCCCTCGCAGCGCGGGCCCACGAAGCCGGGCGGGCAGCGGCACTCGAAGCCGCCGACGCGGTCGACGCACGTGCCGTTGTTGTGGCACGCGTCCTGCGCGCAGTCGTTCACGTTGATCTCGCAGATCTTGCCGAGCGTGCCGAAGGGGCACGAGCAGGAGAAGTTGTCGACGAGGTCGTGGCACGTGCCGCCGTTCTGGCAGGGGTTGGGCAGGCAGTCGTTGACGTTGAGCTCGCAGTTCTGGCCCTGGAAGCCGTCGGCGCACCGGCACTGGTAGGCGCCGACGAGGTCCTTGCACACGGCGCCGTTCTGGCACGGCGCCGACTCGCACTCGTCTATCTCCTGCTGGCAGTACGAGCCGGTGTAGCCGTCGAGGCAGCGGCAAAAGTGCGAGTTGCCGATGTCCTCGCACGTCCCGTTGTTGCACAGCTGCTTCAATTTCACACCTGTCGACGCAATATGAGTGTTAAATCGATAATATTTGATTAAAATGAACGTGTGTTATAAACTTATCGATAGTTAACGGAAGCGTCAGCGTAAAAAGTACCTTTTCGTATGGACGCATCCTTGCAGGAGACCATCTCGACATCGCACAGCTTGCCGGACCAGCCGGGCGCACAGGCGCAGGTGTACTGCGGGCCCTTCTGCGCGCACGTCGCGCCGTTCTCGCACGGTGAACCTTCACACCTGGAGATAAACAGACATTTTGATCTTCGGTTATGCTCGTTTGCCATTATCGTAACACAAACGACAGACGTAAATCTATAAGGGTTCCGTTTTTTGCCTGCTATTTGGCTATGAAAACCTAAAAAGAAGAATTCTCACCAATCAACGAAGTCCTCGCAGTGTTTCCCGGTGTACCCGTAAGGGCAGTGGCACGTGTAGAAGGTGACGTGGTCGTGGCAGGTGGCACCGTTGTCGCAGGGCGAACTGTCGCACATGTTTATACGGAACTGGCAGTTGGAACCCGTGTACCTGTGGAGTTGGGGGATACGTTAGTTCTGAAACACCTCTGACGAGACAGTTGGTCCAGCGGTACACACCGCTGGACGACCGATTTTCACGGGTTCGATCCCAAATATTCGTATGGTCTATAGATATTTGTTGCGGATCTGGATGTTTGTGTTGGGTGTAAAACGCTCCAGCAACACAGGTCTATACCTAGTGTGGGGCTTTGATTGTAAGCGTATTTTAAGTAAGGTAGGTACGTACGTAGCGTAACTTTTTCGCCTATAATCCCCGAAGGGATAGACAGAGGTATCATGCAATTACCCTTGAAACATAGTGATAGTGTTAAAGATATAATGTTTCAAGGCGTTGCGAGTAGTGAAATTACTGAAAACGGCTCATATAAAGTTGTAGCACGTTATGATGTGACACAGAGTGTTAACACACTTTCCCAAAAAATTTGAACAATTGCGTTTTATCTTTCACACGATATGATAGAGATCATTAATTACTTGACTAGAAGAAAACATTCCTATTAAAAAAGGCTTTGCCGTTATTGTTATAGAATTAGTAAGAAAAAAAAGAAACGGTAAAACCGGTCAAGTGCATGTCGGGCCACGGGCAGTTTAGGGTTCCGTAGTTTTTAGGTTTGATTAATATAATGAAATAAATAAATAAATATTTTCTATGGAGTTGTTCAAAACGGTTCCTTGTTAACTACGGAACCCTAAAAAACAATTTCATTAATATGAATGTTTTTGTTTTATTTGCCAAAAGTATGGTAAGTGCATGTCAGGTCTTAAAAATTAAGCAATGGTTTCACATACTTTGCCAGTAAAAATTAGAATGCAAATTCAGACTTTATACTAAACTAGCTGTTGCCCGCAGCTTCGCCCGCGTGGATGTCGTTTTATAAATAATTTTTACTGAATTTTCTTTGCTATAAACCTCACGGAGCCCGAGACCTTTCCAACGAATGCAAAACCGTGGCAATCGGTTCGTGCGTTCTGGAGTTGTAGCGTCAGGAAGGAAAACCCTAGTTATTTTTATATAGTAGATAATTTAAAAAATCGATACTAATCATAGGTACATATTATGCATTCTAAATATTATTAAGTGCTTATGTATTATGTGTTGTTCTCTTATCCATCAGGACAAGAGCAGTTGTAAGAGAAAAAAAAACAATTTAATTAATATGAGCAATATTCTGTTACCCAGGCGGACAGGAGCAGTTGTAAGAGAAAAAAAAAACAATTTAAATTAATATGAGCAATATTCTGTTACCCAGGCGGACAGGAGCAGTTGTAAGAGAAAAAAAAAAAAAAAAAACTATTTAATTAATATGAGCAATATTCTGTTACCCAGGCGGACAGGAGCAGTTGTAAGAGTTGATGCCGTCGATGCAGGTGCCGCCGTTCATGCAGCTGGACTCCGTGCAGTCCTCGTCGTTGGTCTGGCAGTTGATGCCCGAGAAGCCCAGCGGACACGTGCACGTGTACGATGCCACGTACTGGAATGAGTGCGGTGGTTAGTATCGTATATTTGATATAATTTTGGTTAAACATCAATTCAAACTCAAACTCTCATATTTAATTTCAAATTGGTCTACAAGGACACATTTGCATTACGGTTGTTTACAAGCTACCTATAGCGAATGACTTATTATAATAATTATTATTCAATAGGTATTCATAATAATCAAAAGAAATTAAATCAAAATTTAAGCGTTTTATACATCAAATCTTTGAATTCCTTCATAGAAGAACATATCCTCCGCCAAAATTCCATACAAACGCTTAATTTGGTCTCTATCACACAGACATCAATCAGTGACGTGTATTTACACGTGCACCTGTGTGCGTAGCACGTAGAAAATATCAAAGTCGCTCATAAGAGGGGGGGGGGGTTTGAGTGAGGCATGGCAATCGGGCGGGACGTCGAAGTGTCCATTCTATACGTAGTATTATTACATATTCTCTGGAATCGGGTCTTCAAATTTGCGCGATCCACTGGGTCGTTTCGTTAAAAATGACGTTCGATGACCCGTCATAGCATCGCAGCTCAATCAATTGAACGAACCGTCTTTTTGGCAATAGATCAGTATTGAGACGATTCTTTGGAATGAAACGAACAACACATACTTAGTAAAGACTATCTTCTTTTTGTAACCAAAGATCATACCTGATTGCAAGTGGCGCCATTCATACAAGGCCGGGATTGGCACTCGTCGATGTCAACCTCACAGTGTTTGCCGGCGAATCCGCTTGCGCACACGCAGTTGTAGTCGCCAATACTGTCGAGGCACGTCGCGCCATTTTGACACGGGACTGGAAGGGAAATAGAGAGTTAAATTAGAAGACTTGCTTTTGCACGCGACTTCGTTATGTCAACAATATATAATTGTTATACAAATTCCTGTGTTACAGCCATATACAAACTACTTATTTACAAAATTACATCGAAACCCGAAAAGCCGCCTTAGCGTGATTGAGCAATAAATAAACAACATCCATTTCACATTTATAATAGTATTAAGATACAGGTGCGTTTTTTAGGTATAGACTTATAAACATTGAAATCAAAACAAAATAGTATCAAAAGGTGTTTTGATTTCATTAAGTTTATAGGTGAAGGGAAAACTTTATATCCCTTTTTACGACTATTGCGCAGACGGAAAAGTATGAAATTTGTCACAGTTTTAGTTCATAAGAAGTGTTATATGCTTTGGAAATTCATTAAGATTGTTTTATATTATTTCGCATTAACAGATGCTTGTGAAATATATTTTATTTTTAAAAAAAAATGGAAAGAAAAACTTGACTTCATGCGAGACTCGAACTCGCGGCCTACTGGGAATCTAGTCCAGCCGCTCTTCCAATTGAGCTACTGAAGTCCTGCCCGATTTGTCAAATCTTTCCTTCACATTCCTTTTCCTTTCATTAAAATTGATTAAAATAAACGCTTCACTATGCGTTTATATCCCTACTATTGACATGGTTTGACACATAAAGTGGCCCAAGAAAACGCACTAGCAGGTAACCGCAGGAGCGGGTAGTCGCGGTTGCAGATTAAAATGTAAAAGCGGCTAGCCGAGCGGCTAACCGCTAGTGCGTTCGAGCGCTAAGGAATAGACGTGCATGTATGAAGAATGATCAATATAGAAGAAGTACTCGAGGTGTGTTAGGACCGGGATATCTGGCGCTCCACACTCTCTTCACGTAAGAATTTATTTCTTTTTAGTATGAAAACATTTAATTATTTCCCGTACATTACTGATATTATGCTCATCATACTTAAACGAATAGAATACGCTACTGTATTATCTTGTTAAGGGAAAGATGAATGTAGAAGAAGCACAGGAGGTGTGTCAGGACCGGGATATCTGGCGGTATACACTCTCTTCACGCAAGGAACATGGCTTGAAGATGCATACAAAAATAATACATCAAATCTCTACTTACAAGATGCACAATCATCTGTATTGATGGCGCAATCCTTCCCCTCGTAGCCTCTTGCACACAAGCAGGCGTAGGATCCCTCGGTGTTGATGCAAGTTGCTTCGTTATGACATGGTGCGGTGACAGCACATTCGTCCACGTCGCGTTCGCATAAAGCACCCGTCCATCCTACTGGACACTGGCAAGTAAACTCGGCATATGAAGCCTCGGCTATACAGCGGCCTCCATGGCGGCACCTGGAGGAGAAAGGGTGATGTTATTTTGATTGAATTTACTGGGGACTTCACAATAAGGTGACGAAATATTAGGAAAATAAAATAGTTTTATTTTTATAGAGGATTTTTCGCAATAACTTGTACTCGTATGTACGAGTAAAGTTATATCTTGAACCCACCGACTTGATTGAATAAAAGATGGTTAAAGTGAAGGCTTGGGCAAACCAAACGCAGGGCAGTAGCAGCGCTGTTTGAGTGCGGGCCCACCCAAGTTGTAATACAAGAAACTCTTTGAACTGCGTCACACTAAATTTGAACGCGCTCTTCACCGCGCCGCGCTGCAACTGCCGGACGACACACCAGGCGGCGCGGGCGCAGGGAGGGCGCGGGGCGGACGCAGCGCAGGGCAGTGCAGAGCGCGGGCCGACGCTGTTGTATTACTATGGCGGTCATTTTGTCACGACACACCGAAGGCAGTGCAGCGCAGCGCATCGAGAGCGGTCGGCGGCTGTTGTATTTTTTTACAACGGCGTGATGAATATCAGTGAAAAGATAATCGAATTAGTGCGTAAAATTAAATGTTTGTATGATTTCCGATTTCAAGCTGTCTTTCGCAATCTTCAAAAGAACTTTTGGGCAAAAAAAAAATTTTCATGACTTTCCAGCTCTCTGCAGAGACGATGAAATTCCCCATATTCTTTTTTCTTATTTTGATATCATAAACCCAAATTCTTTTTTTTTTTTCCTAAGAGCCATAAACACCATGAATTTTTCATGTCATTTAGACCTCTGGTTTTGGTATAGATGTCTATCTAGGCTGCATCACTTTACATCCACGTGACTTGAATGCTTGTTCCCGATGTTTCGCCTTGCTGGATCCACACTTTCTGGTTGGGCGCGCAGGGGTCGAGCGTGTTCTCGCAGTTGCGGCCGGAATGCGGCGGCGCGCACACGCAGCGGTACCCGTTGACGAGGTCGCTGTAAGGGGGACGGGGGGGGCGGCACACTCACTGGTTGGGCGCGCAGGGGTCGAGCGTAATAAATAAAAAAAAAATAAATAAATAACCCCCCGGTGATTCCTAGCACGCACGACACCCACCCCCAAAAATTGTCCACGCCCTTGACAAGCAAGGGCAGAATGCCAGGGGAAGGAGGCAACACCTCGACCCTTTCCGCGGCTGCGCGCTCTCGAGCGTGTTCTCGCAGTTGCGGCCGGAGTGCGGCGGCGCGCACACGCAGCGGTACCCGTTGACGAGGTCGCTGTAGGGGGGACGGGGGGGGGCCGGCACACTCACTGGTTGGGCGCACAGGGGTCGAGCGTGTTCTCGCAGTTGCGGCCCGTTGACGAGGTCGCTGTAGGGGGGACGGGGGGGGCCGGCACACTCACTGATTGGGCGCACAGGGGTCGAGCGTGTTCTCGCAGTTGCGGCCGGAGTGCGGCGGCGCGCACACGCAGCGGTGCCCGTTGACGAGGTCGCTGTAGGGGGAACGGGGGGGGCCGACACACTCACTGGTTGGGCGCACAGGGGTCGAGCGTGTTCTCGCAGTTGCGGCCGGAGTGCGGCGGCGCGCACACGCAGCGGTACCCGTTGACGAGGTCGATGCAGGAGCCGCCGTGCAGGCACGGGTTGCCCGCGCAGTCGTCGATGTTCGTCTCGCAGTTCACGCCTGCAAACAACATTCAAAATTCATTTAATCACTCGGAAACGGAGTAACTTTACCACCACTTACCACGGGATCAGAACACGATTAACGATAACGAAATAACTACCATTTAGCGGTAGACGAGATACCTGCGCCCTCTACCTAAACCCTAGAGTTTTACTACCAGTACAGTAGAACAAAATGGTCGACCAACGTTACGTAGGTATTGTGCGAAAGAGATAATGCTCTACAGAGTCCAAATTAGCCGGAACGTTTTTCCTACAATCGATGTGGAATATTGCTTGATGGGGAATGTAGGTACATGAAATATTATCGATACTCACCAGTGAATCCCAGTACGCAGTCGCATTTGTAGGCATTGAGACGGTCGTGGCAAGTCCCACCGTGTTGACACGGGTTCGAACTGCACTCGTCTATATCGCGTTCGCAGCGTTGACCTGGGAAAAAAAAACAATATTTATATCCCTAATAATACCTACTAGCGGCCCGCCGCGGCTTCGCGCGGTTGTAAAGTTACCTACCTTTTCCTATTCATCTTAGCGTGATGTTAATTAAATAGCCTAAAGCCTTCCTCGATAAATGGCCTATCTAACACTGAAAGTATTTTTCAAATCAGACCAATAGTGCCTGAGATTAGCGCGTTCAAGCAAACAAACTCTTCAGCTTTCTAATATTATAGTATAATAGTATAGATTCCCAACAAATCCAACAGAACTATGTAGGAACAAAATATGTTCTTAGGGTTTCGCGAGCTACACTCATTAAAATAAAAATTATCTGAGGTGTCCCATATGGGACACCCGATTGGTACGAAGTTCCTCTTCAACTTCTAATGAAACACTTTCACAATCCATTGTTTATTTATATTATAAAAACATTAAAAATTACTAAAACAACATACACACGAACACGACAAAACAATGTACGCTTATACAGCAGACGCGCGCGTCCGCGTGGGTTCTCACTGTCGAGAGAGAGAGAGAGAGAGAATGAATAAGTCGAATCCTATACTCGGCCTGCCCCCTCTCCGAGCGCTACGCTCTATAGCAAAAGTGTCGTGAGGGTTTTTCGTAGTCCCCTTAGCCAGCGTACCGAGCGATAAGGAACTTCGTACCGAGCGATAAGGAACTTCATTCCAAAACTATTTTTACGGTCTTGTCCTCGCGTATATTAAACTAAAATGGTTTAAAAAAAACCCGTCATTTCGGTCGCTTTTCAGCTAAGGTGGCATTTGTCTCACAGCAGCTTGGAAAATTATATATCGATTTCGTAAACGCATTACGTAGCGTTCAGGATTAACGCAAAATTGACATAAGGTATCTTGAACTATGTAGGAATAAATTTGACTTCAGCTGGTTTACCACTAAGCTACCGAAGCCAGTTCATAACCAGTCCTGAGGTCATCCATGGGTCGCTGATTCAAATGCTGCCCGAAGTCAATTTTTTCTTCAAAAAATTTTTTTCAAAAGGTTTATAGAACAATAATATAATACAAAATACAGTAGATTTCCATACCTCCGTAACCAGGCAAGCAGTGGCAGATGAACTGGTTGACACCGTCTTCGCAAGTGCCGCCGTTGATGCAAGGATTCGACGCGCACTCGTTCACATCCGACAAACATCTGGACAACAGATAATATACAATTCGTTGGGAGATTATTATTACTTATAGATTAAGTTAGCAACCAACAAATAACATACAATTAGTTGGGAGATTATATTACCTTATGAGCCATAAAATATTAAAAGTTAGCAACATCTCTAGTGTTTCTTTTTGTCTTTAATTTATTAGGGACTTTGAGTAGTCGTGCGACTATGCCAGCCTCGTGATTACCTCTAGTGTTGCAAGTAAATAGGCATAGAATAATATATTACAGCTGGAATCGGAATTTCTCGCTTAAACTTGTTAAGAAGGAGTTGGGAGTACTCCTTTTTTTTACCCGATGTTTCGGTCGCTTTCCAGCTACCGTGGTCGCGGGCAGACTGTCTGTCAGTTGCTGGAAAGCGACCGAAACGTCGGATAAGAAACAGAAGAAGTATACGCGAGAAAATCCGCAAATATGACTTCTACAATGTATGAAGCTCGCGCAAACCTGCGACAACGTTGAAATAAGATGATGTAACCCAGTATTATTGTTTATAACACCACAGCTTATATGTAATTGTATCCTCACCTAGCATCATAGTATCCCCTGGGGCACTCGCAGCGGAAGCCGTTGATGCGGTCGATGCACTTGCCACCGTTGGCGCACGGGTTGGACAGGCACTCGTTGATGTTGGTCTCGCAGTGCTGCCCCGTGAACCCGGGGATGCACTCGCACGTGTACCTGGGTGGGGAATATAAACGTCAGAACTACTGATAATATACTTTCAACAGTAATTAAATAACGAGGCAGTAAACAACCCTATCTATTAATGTAACTTCTCGCCTGAAGGGTTAATGCATGCTTTCAAGCGTAGGTACATGCGAACACCCTCGATTCGCCGGTTACGTTTTGGCCCATGCAATAGGTGGCGAACCTGTTGACATCTCCGGGCACATTACCATACTTCGAGGCACTAGGATATAATGAAAAAATCCTAATAGAACAAGAGATAAAGGATTTTAGACCGTTATCTCTGAAAGCCTCGACTCGGGAATCGAACCCAGGGAGTAGTGGATGATCTACTAATATTGACTTAAAAAACAGCTGCATTGATTTTGATGTATTTCTTGTAAACGAAATATGACCCTATTCAAACGCCTTTAAGCGTTTGAATAGGGTCATATTTTGTTTAGATTCCTAACTGAAAACAATAAATGCTACGATCGAGCAGAACGTCTGCCGAATCCAGTAGTATTACTGGTGGTAGAGCTCCAGTGACGGAGCTCGCGGGCGTAGGCACCACCGCATTACCTAATATACTTGCCGTTAAATGGTAGTGTTCAGCACTATCGTGTTTCGGTCAGGTGGTAATGTACGGCTCTGTAATTTCCGGCACAGAGGCATAACACCTAATGCCTCAGGAGTGGCAGCGCATTTGCATTTTGACCTCTGGTCATTGTGTGGGTGTCTATAGGCTGCAGTCATCACTTAACACCAATGTGAACTGCACGCTTGTTTGCCACTTTCAATACATAAAAAAAAAAAAATACCAGAGATAAAGGAGTTAAAAGAGTAGATAAAGGAGTAAGAAGAGTAGATAAAGGAATCTCTGGATTAGTTGTGGTTATTTACCCAATAATATCCAATTTGTATTTGGTTTATTTGTGATACAACAAAATCTTCATAGGAGTCAGATTGATTCTCGCTCTCGCTCTATGAAATAGTGCTTTTCAAGTGCTATAATCGGCAGGAGAAGAGTTTTGTACTACAGATACATGATTTTTTATGAATTACTTATTTATTTATATTATTATATGAAAGGAGATGTTGCGAGCTCGGCTCCGGTTCGTACATGTCCTCAAAAAATGGGTTGATTAAAGAAGAATCCGAAAAAAATACAATTAATTTATTCAAGAATATATTTTAGAGTTAGAGACAACCACATTTAATTCAAACGATTTTATCATTTTCAACCATGTTAAACCATGTTAAACAGCCGACGCTTGGAATGGAATAGTACCTATGTAGATAAAACAAAACTAATGCTATCTGTATATTACTATATTACTAGTGCATCACACATTATTAAAAAAAACGATGTATCGAATCGATCAATTCAAAGAAAATCCGACGAATTTTTTAAAATTGGAAATCGATTAGTATAGTATTAACACATAAAATCGAATTCGATAGTAATTAGAAAATATTACTTTTTCTCCAAGTACTTTAAAGTTAAAAAAACAATTTAAAAAACAAAAATGTCAAAATGACAGCGCCTGCCATATTCGCCATGTTGGTTTTGAGTTGCAATTCTAACTGCAAATAATGTTTTGTAACTGCAAACAAAGCTAAATAAGTGAAAATATGCAGAAAAAAACGTTTTTATATTGATTTTGCCTGTTAATGATATTGTGTACAATACATGGCCGGAGGTCCATACATTTTTGCAACATCTCCTTTACAATGAACTTATTTGATAAGATAGCGCTAGAAAATTAATGAGATAATTGATGCCAGACTGGAGTTAAATTATTGTTGTCCCTTTTGACATAAATTCAAAACCGATTAAATAGTAAAATAACGTAAGACATAAAGTCATACTATACTATATTAAAAATAAAAATAAATAAACAATAAAAATGATAGATCCAACAGCAAAACCTTCAAAAGGTACATAATATATAAAGGCTCTTAGGCTCTTAGTTTATATAAGACAGTAACAACTAGCAAAAGATAAAGGAATTAGTGCAATATTAAAAAATATATACGAACAAAACTGTTTTATTTAGAAGCCTAATATTTTATCAATAAAATTATTCCATTTTTTATAACATGCAGTATTTAAAATCGTACCTCTAGACAATAAACATGTCGCATGCCATTTTAAAGAATAAATAACTAACAACTAAATAAACCATGCGACACAATAGAAAAGCACTTACTCGAAATAATTGTTGCTGCATGTAAAGAGAAGATAAGTGTTAGATATCACGCGAAATACATTAATATATACAATAAATAAGAATGAAGTAAGCTAAGAAATAAACATGAATAATGCATTTTAGTACTCTTAAATCTTCTATGGGTTCGTTCCATTAATCGACCGCAACGACCGCTAAAATTACCGTTCTACTGACGTAAAATGGTCGCGGGCGTTGCCGGTGTATCTTAATAAGTGTGTGTGTGTGTGTGTGTGTGTGTGAAATCGTTCTTTTTTAGAATTTACGTGAACCGACTCACCAATATTTTGTGAGCGATGCGGTCGCGGATAGTGACGTCATCTATGACGTCTAACGATCGCTCGCAACGACCACGGGCCTTAGGTGGAACGATACAGCGGGCTTTACAATCGTTGCGGTCGTTTAGTGGAACGCGGCCTACATATTTAAAATTGGAGTTCCGTTTTTATATTGATTTGACAGATATTTATGTCAGACTTTCCCACGTCATCTGTAATACTAGGTACTGTGTGAAAGTGCGGTAAATTGACTTCTGAGAACTGGAACCATGCTACCAAGGGGAGTGTCGTGTCTAGTGCTTTAGTTGGTCAATAGTATGTCACCTGTTAATGCCGTCGATGCAAGTGGCACCATTCCGGCAGGGGTTGGAGTAGCACTCGTTGACGTTGATCTCGCAGTTGCGGCCCGACGTGCCCGGCTTGCAGCGGCACTGGTACCCGTCTATAAGGTCCTCGCAATGTCCTGGGGGAAGATGATTGCTATTATAATTCTGTGTAATAAATAATAATAATAATAGAAGAGCCTCGACCAACACCTCAAGAGGCTCAAGCTAGGAAGTTGGGTCAAGGGTCTGATGCAGAAGGCGGTACTCCTCGGCACGGCACGTATAGTGAGGAGGTTCTTGTCTCAGTGACCCTAACCATCGACGGCTTGGACCCTGTTCCCCCTGCCGATGGCACACTATTTTTTATTTTTTTTTTATATATTTGTGCTTTTTTATATTTTTTTTTAAATTACGTTACTTATATATGTAAAAAAATAATTAATATGTAGAATTAATAAATTAATGAAATAAAAGTAAGATACTAGATCAAAATTCTCGAAAGGGCCTATACGTGTTGGACCCCCCCCATGTCCCCGCGCAAGCCTGACAAAGGTCCGGGGTTCCAATTGGACCCCGTGCTGACGAGAGACATAATAATAATAAATTCGACGACCCGGTTAGTCCAGCGGTGTGAGATGACCGTTTGATTCGGAGGGTCGCCTGTTCGATCCCCGCATCGGGACAAATGTTTGTATGGCCTACAGATATTTGTTTCGGGTCTGGGTGTTTGTGTATGTGTTGTATGTGTACAACGGCACCCACGACACAGTTTTATACCTACTGTGGGGCTTTGAGTGTAAGCCTATTTAATCTTTATTTTTATATCAAAAATCTTTCATGACACAAATAGGCTGGAGTCCCCTTTTAAGCATTGTAAAATGCCTGTACCAGAGGGCTCCGCTCTTCTAATCTACAATTCTTTTTTTAGATTTTTTTTAGTTACAATACGTACCTACCAGAGGTGACGTACCGGATATTATTTCTTCGATAGAACCTATTCTAGTTCTATAGAAGAAATGTCCGGTCCGTCATGTAAGTGACTTATTTGTATGACAGTTAAAGTCCATTGAAGCGCGCATGGCCCAGCGGCTGGTGTAGATCGTAAGCGATCTGCTCGGTTAAGCACTACGGGCGCGGTCGGGTAGTGTGATGGGTGACCGCTAGTGGCAAATTAAATGCGCGTTTCCGTGCTTCGGAGGGCACGTTAAGCCGTCGGTCTCGGTTGCTATCGATAGATAGCAGTCGTTAAACCTTGTCGGAGGCCTTATGGGCGGTTTGAAAACATCCGACAGCGGGTTGGCCACTAACCCACCCACCTCCACCAATCCGCATTGGAGCAGCGTGGTGGAGTAAGCTCCAGGCCTCCCCCCAAAAAGGGGAGAGACTCGTGCCCAGCAGTGGGACGTATAATGGGTTACCATTATTATTAAAGTCCAATTTACAATGTTTTGGATGGCCAGAAACCCCTTCGGCAGCACATAATCATTTTATATTCACATTGTAGGAGTCCTGTCAGTGTATGCGATGTATGAGGAAATAATTAAATGTGTCCGTAAAGTTAGTTACAAGTAGCTGCGAAAATAGCGATTTTATCATGTAGAAGGGATACGCAAGCGGGGTCAACAATTTTTTTATGTGGGGATGGTGGCAAACAAATATGCAGCTAACATTTATCTTAACTGATGACTAAAGCCTATAGATATCTACACAAAACCCCGTGACCAACCGCCTATCCCTAATGCTTTCGTTTAGTCAGTTTAGGAAATTATCTTGTCAGTTTCGTACCGCTTAATAAAACATTTCGCTTGAGAGCGAAATACAGAGAGTGTATATACTTGCGGACGAAAAAGTTAGACGGTACCACTTTTATTTTTTTCTGGTTTCGGTGGGCCCCCATTGCTGCTTTTTAATTCACGTCTACGTAGACCTCCATCTAGTCTCCCATGGACTTCAGAGGGTCCACCCGAAGCATTTGGGGAATCACTGCATTAACACATATTTCATCTGTGTCTGGCAGATGCGGCCGATATACCCGGGGTGTAATGTGGCAGCTGGCGGGGAATATACGAACAGACAGGCATACCTCCAAACTGGCAGGGGTTGGACTTACACTCGTTGATGTGCGTCTGGCACACGCGGTCTGTGTAAATGTGGTTTACAGTGGCAGCTAGCGAGGAACATACGAACTGACAGACATACCTCCGAACTGGCAGGGGTTGGACTCGCACTCGTTGATCTGCGTCTAGCAGACGCGGCCGGTGTACCCGGGGTGTGTACAGTGGCAGCTGGCGGGGAACATACGAACTGACAGACATACCTCCGAACTGGCAGGGGTTGGACTCGCACTCGTTGATCTGCGTCTGGCAGACGCGGCCGGTGTACCCGGGGTATGTACAGTGGCAGCTGGCGGGGAACATACGAACTGACAGACATACCTCCGAACTGGCAGGGGTTGGACTCGCACTCGTTGATCTGCGTCTGGCACACGCGGCCGGTGTACCCGGGGTGTGTACAGTGGCAACTGGCGGGGAACATACGAACTGACAGACATACCTCCGAACTGGCAGGGGTTGGACTCGCACTCGTTGATCTGCGTCTGGCACACGCGGCCGGTGTACCCGGGGTATGTACAGTGGCAGCTGGCGGGGAACATACGAACTGACAGACATACCTCCGAACTGGCAGGGGTTGGACTCGCACTCGTTGATCTGCGTCTGGCAGACGCGGCCGGTGTACCCGGGGTGTGTACAGTGGCAGCTGGCGGGGAACATACGAACTGACAGACATACCTCCGAACTGGCAGGGGTTGGACTCGCACTCGTTGATCTGCGTCTGGCACACGCGGCCGGTGTACCCGGGGTATGTACAGTGGCAGCTGGCGGGGAACATACGAACTGACAGACATACCTCCGAACTGGCAGGGGTTGGACTCGCACTCGTTGATCTGCGTCTGGCAGACGCGGCCGGTGTACCCGGGGTGGCAGTTGCAGGTGAAGCTGTTGTCCCCGTCGATGCACTCGCCGCGGTGGCACGGCGCCGATAGGCAGTCGTTGATGTTCGTCTCGCACGACATGCCTGCAAAATGTTCATCGTTTAGTTTTTTGCAGATAAAAATAAAATAGGTAAGTAGACTCAGAGATTTGACGTTAGTTGGCAACTTGATGGAGTCTTATGATGTGTAAGGTTGTTAGTCCCGGTCATCCGAGCTGTAAGTCCAGTTCAAATGCATGGTCAGCTAATAAAATTATGATGACATTAAAAAGACGACAGTAAATACAAGAATGCGCGACGGGCAGCAGCATCGCTAGATAAAACTGCAATTGCCAATCCGCTTGCCAACCGTGGAGATTATGCCATATTCTCCCCTAATGCGCCACAGTTGTGGGCATCTTAGAGAAAGGTTTTTGCCCAGCTGTGGACGTCTTTCAGCTGGAGTGATGATGCTGCAGCCTTGCTTGATTGCTGGCATACGACGTGACGACCCCACCGCCCACTAGAGGAAGAATTATCTTCTAGTGTAAGAAAATTCTTGCACTTGGATGGAGGTCAAACCATTCCAACGGGGGCGGTAGTAGGCATATCCCCTTTATGGGGAGGCTTTCCTTCAGCAATGGACGTCTTTTGGCTGAAATTATGATGATGATGGTTACCATGAAGGTCTGGATACTAAACATGACATTAAACCATCAACTCACCAGTATAACCAGGAGGACATTCGCAAGTGTAGCCAGCGATGGAGTCGTGGCAGGTGCCTCCGTTGCGGCACGGACTGGATGCGCAATCATCTATGTTGACCTGACACCTGGCACCCGTGAATCTGGAAGATGGAGAAAATAAGTAAATTATTGTAAACCAAATGTATATGTCATAGACAACTATGAATCGTAAAGTTATCTTTAGAAAAAAGTAGATGTCTTAAAATCCACGGAAAATATTCAACTTGGCTCGTTTTTATGGGCAAAGAGTATACAAATATTATGGGCTTGACAGTCACTTCGTCATGGGAACTTAAGAATAAATACATAATATTAATGAATGTGGAAATGATAATATTAATTTTAATTTTTAACCTTTTCAGGCTTTTTGATGTAGTTCAAATTGTACAATATTTATTAATATGTTAAAATAAATTGAAAAAAAAAATAATACAGACACATTTTTTTGACATTTAAACATATCCTAGGTAATCGTAGGTATCATCACTTGTCAAAGTGGTGGTTGGTGCCACATTTTATGACTGATTACACTTTTTTTTTTGTTATTATGGCATCGCTATTACGCATATTGCCAGTGTCAAGTAAAATGATATTTCATATTTATATAAGCAGCGTAAAAGTTAGTATAATATAGTCATCAAGTATAATATGTAAGTATCAAGTATATAAGTTATCAAGTATAATATGTCAGTCAAGTGAGTTACAATCAAGTTATTCTAGTAAAGCGATGGCTACTTTACCAGAACATTTACAATGTAGTTTTGGAGGCAACCTGAAAGGTCGTATTTTCGTACTGTTATTCTATTTCACTATACACGGGCACTGTAATAAACCTATATCAAACAAAATGCCACCAATTTTATTCAATATAACTTAAAAATACACCAAGAAAGTGAAATAAAATAAGAGCACCATACGCCTCTTTCAAGGTTCCCGCCAAAACTACTGATTACACTTCTACGTGTATAATATAATTACTTATTCGTAGAGAAGTAAAGCAGAAATATAAATATCATGGTCTTTGTCAACTGGTCACAGGGCCACACCGCGGACACTCATACAATACGACGCCAAAATTCCATACAAACGCTTAATTTGGTCTTTATTACACAGACATCAATCAGTGACGTGTATGTACACGTGCACCTGTGTGCGTAGCACGTAGAAAATACCAATCGTCGCCCGTAAGGGGGGAGGTGGTTGGGTGAGGCAGGAAAATCGGGCGGGACGTCGAAGTGTCCATTCTATGCGTAGTATTATTACATATTCTCTGACAGGGTGCCCAAAATATAAGCTCTGCCTAGTTTGAGGCCCACGTTCAAACTTTAAACACTGTTTCATTAAATAGAGAAGAAAACGAGAACAACCAGCCGGTTCCGCTTTTAAATTCAGTTGCCAGAAATTTATGCGAGACGTTTCCATGTCTATGTGAAAATGTGGCAAATTGACTTCTGTAAACTGGAAGCGTGTTAACAAGAGTAGTGTTCTGTCTAATACGTTAGTTCATACAGGTCAATGGATTTAAGGCTATTTTTGGATACTCGTTTTCGCCTACGTTTGATACAGTAGATAATTTATGATTTATGAAAATTAAAAATGCCCGCCAATTCTTGACAGATAAAAAATATTACAATGTAAGCACCGATAGACGTCCATCATCAATTGCATAAGTTGAATCTCATCAATCACATTAAGAAACCCGTAATAATTTGCTAATAGACATATTGAGCTATAAGGATGTTGCATCAACAGGGCAATCATAATAACTGCCTAAGAATTAAATTGTGTGTCAAAGATTCGACAGGTACGAACTACTTGTATGGAAAATTGTTGTTTCTACTATTTTCATAACAATTTCTTCATATTTTCTAACGTTTTAAACCTTCATTGAACCTTCACTTCACCGGACAATCGGGGAGCGCAGAAGGCTTTCCAGCCTAAACAAAAAGTTAGCGCAACTGCTTAAGGGCCCTAACTCACTAGGCCGTATCCAAGCAGTCAGTATGATGTTGAGAAGTCGCCACAAGGTGGCCAGGTGAATAAGGTATCATGTATTTCAATACTAGCTGCTTGGATACGTAACCAGCGACGTCGCCATGGCCCTGTGAATCCGAACCTTGGCCAGAGAATAAGAAAAAATACTACGTAAAGAATGGACACTTCGACGTCCCGCCCGATTTCCCCGCATCACCCAACCTCCTCCTCTCTTATGGGGGACGGTTGGTATTTTATACGTGCTACGCACACAGTTGTAAATACACGTTGGATGTCTGTGTAATAGAGACCAAATTACGCAATGTATGGAATTTTGAGGGAATGTCCGCGGTGTGCCTTGGTTTAGAATGTTGTGGAGGGATACATAAGACATATGCGATTAGGACGCCCGCCGAGAAACGTCATTTAATTTTATATACTTATAGAAAAAAAAATTGTTTAAGAATCAGGCCTCCCCCATATTAGGCGTGCGCGTTCCTCGGGCGTGTGAGCGACACAGGGCAGCAAAACGCGACGCTCACGCAGCGCGCTCGCGCTTCTCGCACGCCCAAAGAACGCGCACGCCTAATGTGGGGGAGGCCTTACATTTCTATTCATTCCAATTTGTAGGCTACATAAAAAATCTTACCCAATGACGCATGTGCATCTGAAAGCGTTGATCATGTCATGGCAGACTCCACCGTTGAGGCAGGGGTTGTTCGCGCACTCGTCTATCTCCACCTCGCACTGCGTACCCGTGAAACCTGTAAATGGAACAGCAATTACTTATTGAATTGCCTAAATAGTGCTGATGTATGTCTTAGTATTGGACTTATAGATAGCTGCGTTCTCAAAATATTAAGGACATGGGCTTTTCTATCAAACACCAAAAATAATAATTCATATTTGTAACAACATTATTAACAATCAATGTAAACTGTATGCTTGTTTGCCACTTCATTAGGTACATAAAAAAAACAAAGAAAAGTAGTTACCTGTACGTAAGGTTTTAAACTCTTATCAATTTCCTCTAAATCGGTTGAGTGTTTATTTATTTATTTTACTTCTAACGATGCATAATACCAATTACAGTAATGTTAGACATTATCATACAATATTTTCGCAGTAATCCATAAATACTGACTATAAATCCCTCCATTACGTATATGAAATCGAAGTACATATACAGACAGAGTTATATCAACTTATATCGCAGTATGGAAGCATGAAACAACCTTTATAATTTAACGTTTCGTTCTTAGATTAAAAACTTAAAATAAAAATTTATAAATTAAAAATTATTAAAATGTTACTGGTGGTAGAGCTCCAGTGACGGAGCTCGCGGGCGTAGGCACCACCGCATTGCCTAATATACTTGCCGCTAAATGGTAGTGTTCAGCACTATCGTGTTCCGGTCAGGTGGTAATGTACGGTCCTGTAATTTCCGGCACAGAGATATAACACCTTAGGCCTCAGGAGTGGTAACGCATCTGCACTTTGTTCTTGGTCTTTGTGTGGGTGTTTATAGGCTGCAGTCATCACTTAACATCAACGTGAACTGCATGCTTGTTTGCCACATCCATTACATAAAAAAAAAACAAAAGAAAAACTCATTCTCATTTTCTTCATTTTTGCGGGTAGACAAAGAATGTCATAATATAAAATTAAAAGGCTTCAAAATCACAACTTCATCCCACTAATTACAATTTAGTACTGTATTTTACTGTAGAACATACATTAGAATGCTTAGTTATCTTAACAGTTAATTCTCTGGATCCTCATAAAACATGAAAGATACTACGACAACAAAGTACGTCGCTGTAAAATGGGTGTCCAACTTGACAGCTTAATAACATTGGCAAGGGTTTATTTGAAAGCTCGCGCTAACGAATGGGACAACATGAAAACGTTGCTTGGAAATTTATGAGTGGTCTTTTTGAATATATTGTTCATTCCATTTTCGTTATAAATCAGTTTATGCAATAATAATCCTAGATGTCTCACAAAATTATGGATAATGTATCCAAATTTACATTTTAAAAAAGTAACGGTAAGTATTTGATTTTTGTAAGGTTCCGTTGATAAATTACGTCACGCAAAATATCGGTATTTTCGACCCTCCCATCCTCTTTCGTCAGTTTCGTCACACATTTGCCCGTTTTTGCCTATCTTCACATGTACCGTCACACTCCCCTCTCCAGCCTGATTGTGAATGTATTTTATGAACGGTCCCTATTAAAAATATCGCATAAAATATGAAAACAATGAAAATATATAGATAAATATAGATCTTTTTTTTTCTTAAAAAAAGGGGGAACTGACTAAGAGTATGAAAATATAGCAAAACGTCATTAAATCATTGAAGTCTGAGAATAAACACATTCTAAAGTAATAAATATACCTTAAGAATTTCTATACGGATCTATTTTAAGAGTAAACAATTCAAAATGTTATCTCATTGACAGCCATATTTGGATTCGTACTGTGACCCCGACATATTTCATTTAATTTTGAGATCTAAATCAATCACATTAGAGTTCAAATTGGCACGATTCAAGAGTCTTGCACTGGACAATCTAGCTCAGACCAGTATTGACAGAACCCTTATATAGGGATTAACTTGATACCACATTGTTTTATACCTGTAATTCTTATTGTAAATGCATAGAGTTCACTTCAGTTTGCTTTATCGATGTTAAAAAGTTCACGGTATTTTCTGCAGAAATCACTATCCCGCCAAAAAGGGAATGTGGTCCTGCGTTCGTTTATTGCAATAAATCAGCTGAATTGAACTTTATGATGTTTTCTTTAAGACTTAAAATTACTTTGACAGTTAGTAGTTCAAAGAGGTTTACAGACGTTTTCACAAAACTTGCGATTTCTCGCCACGTTTAGTTGCAACATTATGAGTCTTTTATTCATATTGCGATTCGATGGTTTAATAACATAAAAATGCAGCGCCATAAAAATGAGTGCAATTTCAAGTAACAACAGTAAAGTATTGAAGTAGTTAGGCCCTTTGAATCGCGCGAAAACTATTGTCTGTATTGAGAGCAATAGTGTGTTGCGCAATAACATTACTATTTCTACTTACAAGCGACATGGCCTATTGAGCGTTTATCGTTATATCTACCAAAATGGTGATTGGGAAGGGAGACCACGCCCCATGCGCGAGCGCAAGACGCAGCAAGTGTTATGTTATAAGAAACAGCGAATATAATTGCGCAAGAAAAGTTGCAAATTTATTTTTATTGCTTCGTTTTGTAAAATATTAATTTATATTTATTACATGATATCAATAAAGATGGGATTGTATAAATTATTTTTATCTTTTAGAAAGGAGATAGAATTTTGTCTTTCGTTTAGATCTGTAGTTGGTCACTGGGAAGATTTATAATGCTGCATATTGAATGAAAAATATTTTAAGTTCTTAGTTAGGCAGATGCAAATTGTCTCGTCAAGTGGCGGGCAAAGGAAATCAAGCCCTCCTTTCGTTCTGGCTATACGTGGAACATCTTCGGCCACACATTCACTTACCATCAGGTGCTTTAGCAGTCAAACGTTGATTTATTATCGTTAAAAAAATCTAACAACAAACGTGTTTGCTTCGATAAAGCTTGAGTTCAGCCTAACTAAAAAAAACTGATCTTGATTTACAGTGAATGAATGATTAAGGCTCCCACAATAAGTCTGGATCAAGCCCCGATTACAAGTTCTTGATCCAACCAACAAAAATGGGTCAAGGCCTCCAACAACCATTCTAGGATGAACCCTCCAACAAAAATTAAAGTTCAAGTCCCCAAATAAATATGCAATTTTTGGTCGTTCGTCTCAATAAATAGCTATTCTAAATCCACCACTTCTTTGAACCTAAAATTCTATTCATTCCCTGAGTTGAATGGGTGCTTATAGTAAACAATCCGCTGGCGCTTCACCCCTGAACTGCGGGTCCAATCGTCACGATTTCGGATCACAAGCCACAATAGGAATGTCCGGCGCATGGTAATGCCGGCTTTATGCGCATATTTGAATATTTAATGCACGTTTTAGATATATTTGTACATGTGGACAGCTGCTTGGTTTGTGGTATTTTTGGCCGCACCTATTGTTTTTTTTAAGATAAACTTATCATAGCTTCCTTGCTTTATACGAGAGAGATAAGCAGAGGTATAAATACATATTTTGTAAGCTGACTGCAGTCTATAGACACCCACACAATGACCAGAGGTCAAAATGCAGATGCGTTGCCACTCCTGAGGCCTAAGATGTTATGCCTCTGTGCCGGAAATGAAAGGGCCGTATACTGTTACCACCTGACCGGAACACGATAGTGCTGAACACTACCATTTAGCGGCAAGTATATTAGGTAATGCGGTGGTGCCTACCCCCGCGAGCTCCGTCACTGGAGCTCTATCACCAGTAAATACATGATCCAAACAATGCGATAATCGACATAAATCATCAATGCGCAAGCTATCAACGATTGATCACGATCATCGTATCGAGCATAAGTCCACTCCCATCGTTTATTTGTACGACATTAATAATTTATTTCAAAAGATGATGCACAACGCATTACACTCATAAACTAGACTAGCGTAAAAACTTGACTCTAAGCACAACAAACTAAATACGTTTAGCTCATGTTCATACAAAAACAAGAAAGTATGAAACAGAAGCAACTATTATGACATTCCCTTGCACAAATTATCTGGGTATAACGTTGGTCACGTTGCTAGTATAAACTGGTTTATTTTTATACATGGGAGCTTCGTATGGAAATCTTGTATGTGTTCAGAGTTGAGACTGAGTCCGACTTATAAGCTTTATATAGCTTTTTATATAGCGATTATATAGCTTTAGCACGCGACTTCATCCGCGTGTAATTAAAATTCCCTATGGAACCTCTGAATGGGATGAAAATGTCGATGTGTTACAACCATATAAACTCTACCTGTGTACGAAATTTCATCAAAATCAGAAGAGCCGCTTTAGCCTGATTGAGCAACAAACAAACAAACATCTATACTTTCACATTTATCATAATAGTAATATTGTAAGAAACATTAAGGTTATTAAGGATGAGCGTTAAAACGAAGAATACACATACCTATAGTGAAACTATAACTCGACTATAAAAAGGTTATTACACGACTCGGTATTCACGGTCCGGCAGAAAGGGTGGGCGTGGCCTCTCGCCGGGTTGCTGTTTATTACACTATCCGGTCGCAGTACAAATACACGGGCCGCTCCGGTCGCCCTAATTAGGGCCCTAACTCCCTAAATGTTATTACACTACCCTGACCCTTGCTATCGTACCCTGAATACCGTGCCGTGTAATAAGTCCTTTAGTCTGTACATGGGGATATTAAAGAAGTTAATTAGTTAGAGCCAGTAAATGCCAAAATGAATTTTCTTTAATTTTTATCCACCTATCTGCAAATCGGAATTACGATAGTATTGAACACTACTTTTTATAAACACATAAAAAATGCGTTAGTTCCTACAACCTCGAGATCTTCATCATAGGTACCTATTTACTTTGTAACAAAACCTAGCATTTAGTTAGAAAGCTAGATTTTTTTTTTCGTAATCAAGATTGACTTTACGCTCAATTTGTCTCGCCATTCGCATAAAAAGTAGACGACCCGTTGTTTTATTTTAGACCGATACCTAATTTTGTTCCGATTTAGGAAGAACAGATCCAAAACTGTGTACTCATATTAACGTTACCAAAATAACGGTGACTATAATCAGTAACGTTCCACGACCGTTAAAAATCAAGGGCTTAAACAAGTTCCAAATACAAAAAACCCTGTTATTGCAATTTGAATCTTTATAAAACTTAAGGTCACAAAAAAGTACGTTATTTACATTCGCAGTACGTAGAAGCGTCTTGAAAGCGACTAAACAAAAAGCGAGTGCAAAGTCCTAGAGGTTATACTTTATGCTATAAAAAAATTGTAATGTCGTCAAACCGTGTGCAACCCAGTGTTCGCCCTTGTTAGTACTTGCCAGACGAGTCTGCGCTCACTGGTCCGTGAGATAAGCGCGTTAACCGACCGAGGACAAACATCATAACTGTTTACTAACATCCTGTGCGACACATGCATTCTCGACTTGGCGGTGTTATGCAACACTTGATACCGATTGCAGTTCAACTGCGATGTGAATGCATGTAATTTCTCGTTATCTTTATGACGTTGGTGCGTTTTGAACTGGGTCGGGTTATATGAGGGGACGGTTCCAGTGAGTGGATACGTCCGCATCATTGCTTCGCTGACATCTTTTGTATAGCCACATTATCAGGTTGAACATGTGCGTGTAGGAAATGTCATGCATTGGTATTATGTGTGACATAATACAATCGGTACATTGAACTTTTTTTTTAAACATCAACAATAACCATTTTGCTGGTTTTTTTTATGTAATGAAAGTGTCAAACAAGCATGCAGTTGACTTTGATGTTAAGTGATGACTGCAGCCTATAGACACCCACACAAAGACCAAGGTCAAAATACAGACGCGTTACCACTTCTGAGGCCTTAGGTGCTTACATACTATATCGCTTACAGTAGGTACCATTTAGTGAAATGTAAATTGGGAAATGCGGTGGTGCTCGTTCGCCCTGGAGCTTAGCAACTGAAGCTCTACCACTGTACACTACCACTTTACCAGAACATGATAACGGTGGACATGGAGATTCTCATTTACTACCAGGTAAAATAAGTGATATGGAGGTGTTCACGCCTTCCAGCTCGTTCATTAAAGTTCTATCACCATACAGTCATTTATAGCACAATTTTGCCTTTCATTATGCCTCTGTGCTGGAAATTACAGGGCCTTACATTACCACCTGACCGGAACACGATAGTGCTGAACACTACCATTTAGTGGCAAGTATATTAGGTACTGTATGGTGGTAGACTTCCAGTATTGGAGGTCGAGGCTGTAGGCATCATCGTATTGCCTAATCTATCTGCCGCCAAATGGTAGTGTTCAGCACTATCGTGTTCCGGTTAGATAGTAATGTATGGCCCCGTAACAACTATCACAGAGATATCACAACTTAGGTCTCAGAGGTGGTCAACGTATTTGCATTTTGACCTCTGGTTTTTGTGTAATGTTTTATAGGTTGCAGACATGACTTATCATCCATGTGAAGTGCATGTTTGTTTGCCACCTTGGTAACATAAAAAAACTTCCTCTCTCATCACTCGTTACTTTATGATTAACAATTAATTTACAAACAAAACTAAATCTTCGTAATTAATAAAAATCGATTTATAATAAACGTACAGGAAATTTACACTAACGGCCTAAGTAACAGATATTTCTTTTATATTTTAATTAAAAAACCTTCGCGTACTATGAATCTCTTAAAATCGTTATTATAAACAAAAAAGTTCAACCGCCATTTTGCCAATATTCTCGATAATCGTTATTCGGGCTTAATCGATCGATTCGCGATAATCGATTTACTTGAATAACAATTGACGACGTATTTAATAGGCAAACGCAGTATTTAATACTTTATTATTGTTATCGAGTCTGAGTAATAACAAGAAAATTAATCCTGTTTCATGCAATTGTCTAAATGTTTATTACATAGGTACCTACATACCACAGTTCCACTAACTATTACTGGTGGTAGAGCTCCAGTGACGGAGCTCGCGGGCGAAGGCACCACCGCATTACCTAATATACTTGCCGCTAAATGGTAGTGTTCAGCACTATCGTGTTCCGATCAGGTGGTAATGTACGGCCCTGTAATTTCCGGCACAGAGGCATAACACCTTAGGCCTCAGGAGTGGTAATGCATCTGAATTTTGACCTTGATCTTTGTGTGGGTGTCTATAGGCTGCAGTCATCACTTAACATCAATGTGAACTGCATGCTTGTTTGCCACTTCCATTACATAAAAAAACTACATATCTATATAACTTATAGTAATTCCCTTCACACAGTAAAGAACAATTTGTTTTAATTAATGATTTCATTAGAGTGGCATTGAATCCATAGCCAACTTTAATAAGGTTAACAAAACAATTAAACTGGTTTCAATCATGTTCAGGATCTTAATGGAGTTACAAACTAAACGTAAAAGTTAAAAAATATTCCCTGGCTCCTTTTCCCTACTCCCTTAATACTTATGTATAAAAAAATGACTTCAATAAAAAAAAACTTTTTTTCATTCAAGATTAAAATACCGGCCAAGTGTAATTCCGGCTCGCGTTTTCCTTCCTATAGGTACTTTTTTAATCGCCTTAAATACAATTGACTTTTTAAAGGGTTTCCTGTAATCTATATGTTAAAAAAATAGGCACTATCCATAGTTTTCAAAATTTTAGGACTTATATTAGTAGCTGATTAGTAGCTTAGCAAACAAAAAAAAATTATATCTTTACAATAACACCTTTTAAAATTGGTATGTAAAATATAATTTGAAAAGCTTTTTGAAATTAATATCGAATCGGACAGACAGCCACACGAGTGAGCTTATAAAGATTGCTTTTTTTTCCCTCTGAGGTACGGAACCCAAAAAACAAGTGATTCACATAAAAAGGAAATTAACCCATTAAGAACACGCAAATATCAAATCGGTATATAATTGGTACATCGGAAAACGGTCGTTGGTGCATAGTATTAGAGGTTACATTAAATGTAATATGCGTGAAGGCTTCCGCGTGAAGACAATGCGCGGGCGCCGGTCTTAGCACCGCGGGAACTCAGTTCCTGTTAGGGTTGTCTATATATCTACCATTAAATCTACAAAACAGGGAGAACATTTGACAGTGCCAGGCTGAAGATTTCACGTTCTATTTGAGATATGGGTATGAAGGATGTAAAGCATAATATTAAGATCTTATTAGTTATACAAAATTCTAAACTAAGAGCCCTGAAATGATTTTTTTTTAAATACAGGGAGGGCTGAAATCGAATAATGCCACTTTAGAATAAGGATTTTGGACCAACTAATTTTTGGAAGTAAATAACTACTTAATTCGCTACTGTTAAAGCATGAGCATAGTAGCATAGCATGCAAATTGTGAGATTGAACTTGAGACTGAAAAGTGAAATTATTTTATGACAAATATTCGAACGAAATTGAAGATTTTCCATTTAAACTAAAAAATAAAATCAAAAAGGTAAGTATACGTATTCTAAGTTGTTGTTGCAAATAAAGTATTACTCTATTCTAATACCTTCTTGATTTTAAACTGATAAATTATTATGTACGTAAGTAAATATGATTATAGAAATCAGACTCATATTTCACCTTCATTCTGATAACCCGGAAGGATAAAGAAAATATAACTAATATTTCGACCACTTTTTTTTTTTTTTTTATGTAATAAAAGTGGCAAACAAGCATGCAGTTCACATTGATGTTAAGTGATGACTGCAGCCTATAGACACCCACACATTGACCAGAGGTCAAAACGCAGATGCGCTGCCACTCCTGAGGCCTAAGGTGTTATGGCCTCTGTGCCTGAAATTACAGGGCCGTACATTACCACCTGACCGGAACACGATAGTGCTGAACACTACCATTTAGCGGCAAGTATATTAGGTAATGCGGTGGTGCCTACGCCCACGAGCTCCGTCACTGGAGCTCTACCACCAGTAAAAAACCACTGTTATATAATTAGATTAATTAGGTAGTATCAACCCTATGACTATAGCCATCCTTTTCTTCTATCTCTGTCTGACTATCTAATGACAATCATCAGCTCGCCACGCTGTCAACCGGGAAGGAAAAGTAAGTAAGTCGCGACTCAGGCGGTCGACGTGTACCGTTGTTTGATGGGGAGAAATCACTTGAGGGTAATAACACCGCACTATCTAGGACGTACAGTAATGTTTTTAGACTTCGAAAGAAACAAAGATTAAAAAATAAAAGATTCTACTGCCTCAGTTCGATGGTTCTGCTAAATTGTACCATGAGATCTTAAATACAGCAGTCAGTACTTAATCAGTAAATAAAATGTATTTTGTTGTAAAGTCCCAAATCAGAAATTCGACATTTGAAGTAACTGTTCCAATGTGAGTGAATGACAAGGAATGTCCCATATTTTTTTGTTTAGTCTTATCTTGCCGTTTGTAAAAGAGAGTATGGATCATTCTGTTGATACCTATTTTTATTATTAAGTATTTTTGGACTATTATTAATTTATTTACTTTGACATATTAATCAACGTATCAGTTGTTATTCGCTTTAATTTTATATTTGTAATTTGACCTATCACAAGCAAATTCTATTATTTCCAAGTGATTAAATGAATTTTTGAGTTTGAGTTTGAGTTTGAATGCTATACCCACCCCAAAAATACCAGGTCGACCAATCTCATACAGAATCCAAAATCGGAAGAATCCCACAAGATCAAACAAGAATCCTCAGTCCTATTAAAGTATACTACCAGTAAAGTATTTCAACTAGATATGACAACTAGATAGAGTAAGAATACAAAGAGATGTATTCTTACTCTATGTAACTAAACAAACTTACCAGGCATGCAGACACATCGGAAGGTTCCGGGGTCGTCCAGACATGATCCATCGTTCCTGCAGGGGTGGCTCTCGCATTCGTTGACGTTGGTCTCACAGCGGGGTCCGGTGAACCCCACCGAGCAGTTGCAGGCGAAGGAGCCAGGCGTATTTACACAGATGCCATCGTGCTCGCAAGGTGAACCTGTAGGGACAAAATGATTATATTATCAAAATCCAAAATAGGAAACGTTGTGTACTGGCCTGTTGAAGCTGGCACCTTATAAGACGGCAATGATAGCTATATTTGATTGATTTTCGATAAGCAGATACTTTCCTGACTGTGCCTTTAGTATTTAGATATCAGGAATCGTCAACAATGCGTTGAGGTTTTTATTTGCAAAGTAAGATGTGTGTAGGCTGTAATTGTCAATGTATACTGTGTGTGAACACCAATCAAGCGGGAGTTGAGCGCTAGATACAAATATTTGAAAGCAGTTACATTTAAAGTACATACTTTCTACCTTGTTCAAAACACTTCTACCGGCATATATCACTCACCTTGTTCGCACTCATCGATATCTTCGGAGCAGTCAAGGCCCTTGTATCCGGATGCGCAGGAGCAGGTGTAGGAGCCATTGATGGGGCTGGTGTCGCAGATCGCGTCCGCGTGGCACGGGTTGGAAGTGCACGCATCGTCCAGATGGCAGAGGAGACCTGGTGGAGATTAGGGATTAGTATTACTAGCGACCCCAATAAACGTTGTCCTGTAAGCACTTCTTAAATTCAAAATTTTTAAGTTTTGAATAGTTGGAACAGTCTGGACCGTTATGATGTTTCTTTTTCTGTAACGTAACTGTTTCTTCACGTCTGTAATCCCCGTGGGGGTAGGCAGAGGTAAATGCATTCATTCAAGCATACATACAAACACCCACGATCCGCCAGTTACGTTTTGGCCCATGTAACAGGTGGCGAGCCTGTTGACATCTCCGGGCACATTACCAAACTTAAGTACGAGGTACTGGGAAAATTCCAGAAAATTGAAAAATCCCAACAGAACTAGAGATAAAGGACTTTACACCATTATCTCTGATATCCCCCTATCCAAGAATCGAACCCAGGACCTCATCGTAGTAGTAGTGGCCTGCTACCACTAAGCTACCGAGGCAGTTTTGTTTCTGTATAAAGTTATTAGCAGTGAATTGTGAATATAAATCATTTGCGATTCATTTTAATTCACATTTTAAACCAGCAGTAATTTGTTGAACCAGAGTTGAATAGAGATTTAAATAAGAGTTGTTGTCCCAGGCCCACAAAATGGAGAGCTAAACCTGTATGTAAATGTCTTTGCTAGCTAAATATAGGGCAACCCAACCCAAACTGTTGTTTTGTTAAAAAGGATTCAGTTGTACTCTTATTCGAAATATTCGGTACAATAGAGACGAGATGAGTTTCGAGATTGAACTCAAGATTTCCTGACCGAAACTTACGCTAATGTACAGCTTCTGTAGTTGTAACAAGTGACAAAACAATCTAAAACTGCTTAACTGTCTTAACTTATTTAATCATCTTGACAAAAACGACTCACCAGTCTTCCCCGGCGTACACTTGCAGTAAAAAGCACCGACTCTATCGATACAGGTGGCTCCATTGAAACACGCGGCGCCGGCGCAGTCATCGATGTTCACAGAACACTCGGGGCCCGTCCAACCGTTCACGCAGATGCAAGAGAAACCGCCCACGGAGTTGGTGCACGTTGCGCCGTTCTGGCAGACTAGAGGCCTGGAAAGATACGATGGTTAGAATATCTTACGGTAATTATAGTTGGAGGCCTCCCCCCGAAAATGGGGAGACTCATGCCCAGCGGTGGGACGTACAAGGGTTGCCATTATTATAATTATAGTCGGGGTTTGGTAAAGCAGATACCAGTACCCAGCAGGGTAGTTTCGACTTTGTAGATCGTTATTTCTGCTTCACACTGCCTACGTATTTCTGCTTCTGCAGGACTATAAGTGCTTACACTTATAGTCCGGTATTGGTCAAACCTTGATCAAAATGGTCGACAAACGTATAGGTATAGATAAATAAAGAGATAACGCTCTACAGAAGTACAGACCCGAAATAAGCCAAAGTCTCGTTCCAATGGTTGATGTGCAATATTTTTTATGGATATCTACTGTAAATAAACAATGATTTTAAGAGCAGGCAGAAAAGGTCAATCATAAGTTCAATCAGTGGACTGTGAATAATTTAAGAAACTTCACGCCTGTATTACTAACTAATACTCACTGCTCACTGCCCGGTAGGCAGCGCTAAATGCAGGTAGTCAATGCATACATGCAAAATCCGCAATAATGATTAGACAGTTACGTTTCGTCCCACATAATTGGTTGAGAGCCCATGGACATCTCCAAGCACATTACCAAACTTCGATGGTGGCACTAAGAATCTTTCGCAAAATAAAAATTGTATTTCCAACACTAAGGCTGGGTTGCACCAAGATATAGGATGTTAAGTTGGAGCAGGCTAATTGTTTACTAACGTCACATCTAGTACTTATACCATATTTTAATGATGGAAAAATATTGTTAAAAGTTAATGAATTGTGCGGCAGCACTCTTTTGAAAGCTGCCCACGTGATTAAGAGGGTCATTACGGTAAATGTTGCAGCTACTCGCGATCCAGCCGAAATGCAAAGCATTTTCTTGTTATAAATAAAAACCTATCAAGCGCGAGTTGTGCCTCAGTGCACAGACATTAATTCTTTTACATGTTATCATGAATACCATAGAATTCTTAAACGATTTCTTGTAATCTGTTAAGAACTATTTTCTGCCTTTTATTTTTGGAGCCTGAAATTAAAAAAATAACCCATAATAGTATCGTAGATAAAGGAAAGGGACGAATGGTCAATTTTCGTCTATTTTATTGAATAACTTCAAAATAATTTATGGTTTAAAGACCTGTCCCACGATAACGACACGACACGACACCAACATACCTAGTTTTTTTTTTTATTTTCCAATTTATACCCCCAAATTGACCTCCATAATTAAAATTCACTTATTTTTGTCACAGGTTCATGTTTGGGTAGGTGATTAACATGAATGTATCGAATTTACACTCAATCGGGACAGTACCTTCTTTCGGGGACAATTGAAAATTGAATCAAATTGGCTGTGACAGACAGACGGACAAACAGACACACGAGCAATCCAATATGGACTACGTTTTTCCTTCTTATGTACGGAACCCTAAAAATAAGCCAACGCATGTCTTTTGCATTCCTCGGGGCACTTGAATCTTAAAAAGCCACTTATGTCCGCATTAGCAGATGTCTTGGGCGACTTTAATTTGGGAATATTTAAGCCCTGAACGTTTAACATTTTCACCGTATATTTTAATGAAAGCTTACGAAATTACGAAATAACTTGGTTCAGAGTTGGCGGGTTGTAATAATTATTTATACATTTATACAGGTTACTAAGTGCCATAGCAACTACAATGTCTTCAGAATATAAGGTACCTTTCAATCAGTCGTCAATATTACTTAATTCAAGAACGATCAAAACGAAATATAAACGACAGGTGAAAAACAAAAATCTAGAAACTTGTGATAAACTGAAACAGTAGTTTCGTAATTTATAATGAGATTAGGTATATTTTAAATAATTAATGTGGTCCCCAGCTCGGAGTATGTGTCATTTACCTCGAAACCGGCTCAAAACGTGCCATTCAAATTATTCACAATATTATAATAGACTAAGTTTAGCTTAGTAAATATTTCTAAATTGGTGTCAACCCAGAGAAATCGGTGATCAGGGCGCGATGCGGCGCGTGCGCGGGCTTGCTATCAGATCTATTAAATTATTGTGAATTTAATACTGCGATAGTTACTCTGTCGTTTGATCTTAAATATAGTTAGTATTGCTATGATTTGTTTGTTTGTATCATTTAGGTGGTAAACAAGCATACTTACAGCTCTACTCATATTGATATAGGTAAGAAAATATCGCAACTTAAAGACGCTGAAACCGCGACAAAAGTAGATCTCTTAAGCAGATGAGTTCTTATTCCAGTAGACTAGGTTATTATACCTCCGTGCCAGAAAATTTCTGTACATTCAATACCAAGCAACCGGTACCTTCACGGTTTCGCTATGTATGTACCATAAATATTACGCGGCTGAAAGATTACCTACTCAGAATCTGTCAATGGACTCACTGGAGGTAAAAAGTATAGTAACTTCACACCTGTAATCCCCAAAGAGGTAGGCAGAGCTAAATGCATGCATTCAAGCATCGAAACACACACGATTCACGAGGTTACATTTTGGCCCATGTAACAAGTGGCGAGCCTGTTGACATCTCCGAGCATATCACCAAAGTGCGAGGCACTGGGATCTTCCAGAAAATGTAAACATCAAGGATCAAGGATTTTACATCTTTATCTCTGGTAGGGCCCGACCCGGGAAACGAACCCACCGAACCTCAGCGTAGCGATAATGGCCTGCCACCATTACAATACTTACTGACTGACGCAGTTTAATAATTTAAAGTAATTCTTTTCAAGGCAAAAGCAAATTAAAGTGATTTAAAATTACCTACTTACAATTTCAAAGATGGAAACTATAAATTTCCTATAATCTAAAATGAATAATTCCAATATTTAAAAGTAACAAACTTAAAACCGTACTACAAGTTACATTTTGTTAAGAAGTAAATTTTGTTGACATTTATTTTTGTTTGGAACATATTTCTTGAGCGCGCATTTTAAGTGCAACAATATTAAACTGTCACTTTATATTAGTTCAATAGTAAAACTAAAATATATCGATGCAGCAATAAAAAATACAAACTACGAAGACGAAGGTATGTAATAGATTTAAAGAAAGGTGAAAAGAAAAGATTCACTTCATTCATGTGTCTACCTCGTCGTCGTATATGCCGAAAGATGTCCACAGCTGGACCTAAGCCTCCCCATAAGGGAGATATACCATAATCGCTACGCTTGGCATGCGGATTGAGGTCGCAATGGCGGTAGTTTTATTGCAAGACCCTGCTGCCATTCTTGCGTTTTTTTATGTCAAAGGTTTGACAGACAAGCAGACGGGCCATCTGATGGAAAGTAGTCACCGTCGCCTATGTACATTTGCAACACCAGGGGAGTCGCCAACGCGCTGCCAGCCCTGAAGGACTCTTTAGACGCCATTTTTGAAGAACCCCATATTGTAGCACCGAGGAAACACCCCAGAGGGAAGTTCATTTCACAATTTACACGTTCTGGGCAAAAACGAATGTGAGAACCGCACCGTTGAACATTGCCAAGTGTCCAGTCGGTGAGGGTGGAACTTCTCTCTTCGGCGGGTAGTGCGGTGTAGGAAAAGAGAGAGGCACGCGTTATTGCACTTAATACCACCGCCTCATTGAAATGGTTTGACCACCTTGTTCCGTTGACGACGACATTGTTCGGTTGACTGACTGCACTATCACATATCGGAAGAATTTTCTTCTACTGGAAAATAATTCTTCCAGATTGTGGGCGGTGGAGTCGTCACTTCCCAACGCCAGCGTGTGTGTACCTACCCGTAAACCTAAACACAATGAAAAAAAAAAGAATGTACGTTTTAATTTTACCAAGACTTCTCCTGGTGGTAGAGCTCCAATGACGGCCCTCGCGGACGTAGGCATCACCGCATTACCTAATATACTTGCCGCTAAATGGAAGTGCTCAGCACTACCGTGTTCCGGTCAGGTGGTAATGTACGGCTCTGTAATTTCCGGCACAGAGGCATAACTCCTTAGGCCTCAGGAGTGGTAACGCATCTGCATTTTGACCTTGGTCTTTTTGTGGTTGTCTATAGGCAGCAGTCATCACTTAACATCAATGTGAACTGCATGCTTGTTTACCACTTCCATAAAAAAAACAAGAATTAAGAAGTACAATATTATATCCAGACTCCAGTCTCTCACAGTAAATTACATGACACAGCAGAATGTTTTTGTATTGCAATTTATTTATTTTTATTTATCACGATTCATGAAAGTATTGAAACACCGTTAGTGAAGACATGTGGTATTCAATAGTATTCAAAACTTTCTGTATCTTTTTAATGTTTTTCTGTGTCTGTATAATGAATACAACAATTAGTCCTTTTATAAACACCCTGGTTTCCAAAACTTGTGAATTCACCATCAGTCAATAATAACAATTGGTAAAGAAATATTAATGAAAGGAAAAAAAAACGTTCAGTAAAAATAAATATTTTCAAGCAGTAGAGGTACTCGTATCGCGTTATGCGGTGATGGTAAAGATAAGATTTTGGATAAACGAAGAGTTCCGTACCCTGAGTTTACAAGCTTGGGGTGAAGGTGATGACATTAAGGTTCGATTTCACCACGGTGATGGAAAATGTTATGGTTTTTTTCAAGATCAACAATAAGCATAATAGTGTTTATTTTTATTTTTTATTTTGATATAAACCTATACATTATTGTTGCTACCTATTTTTTTTTTGTTATGTTATAGATACCTATAATATTTGTACTGGTTGGTAACTTTTAATGATAATAATTTAATAAACTGGCTGACATCCGTGGATCACTCAGAGGGACCCAGATGAAAACCAGCGTCAAGTAGATATCATCTGCTTGGCATAAGCTGATCTGGGTACCCATTCGGATCAACACTGAGACATACTCGACGTCACACCTACTGTCTGTTTGTTCCAAATTGCTTTTATCTGTTGTTTATTGTTGTTTGTTATTTGTTACATGTTATTCCTATTTTGTGTGTCTGTTTTTATCCGAATAAATGTATTCTATTCTATTCTATTCTAAGCAACACTTGACTATAACCACAGAATATGTAATAATACTACGTACAGAATTGACACTTCCGACGTCCCGCCCGATTTACCCGCATCACCCAACCACCTCCCCTCTTATGGGCGACGGTTGGTATTTTCTACGTGTTACGCACACAGATGCACATGTAAGTACATGTCACTGATTGATGTCTGTGTAATAGAGAACAAATTAAGCGTTTGTATGGAATTTTGGCGGAGTGTCCGCGGTGTGCTATTACTTAACTTACTATTTTTTATTTTTAAAGAAAAATGGAAAGAAAAAATTGACTTCAGGCGAGACTCGAACTCGCGACCTACTGGGAATCTAGTCCAGCCAGCATAGTTGGTAATAGATGGCGCTGCTGCTACCATAAAGCAATGCAATAGATGTGAAGGAAAGATTTGACAAATCGGGCAGAGCTTCAGTAGCTCAATTGGAAGAGCGGCTGGACTAGATTCCCAGTAGGTCGCGAGTTCGAGTCTCGCCTGAAGTCAATTTTTTCTCTCCATTTTTCTTTAAAAATAAAATATATTTCACAAGCATGTATGTATGTATCTTCACGCCAGGTCCCTAACGGGGTAGGCAGAGAGTGTAGAGCGCCAGACATCCCGGTTCAGACAAACCTCTCGTGCCTCGTCTACCTTCATCATTCTCTTCATACATGCACGCCGATTCCTAAGACTTTTGACCCCACCATCAGACAGAATTCGACCTATTTGGTCATGGTAGGTCAGCCTTGGTCTTCCTGGGCCTCTGCAACCATCCACATTCGCATTGTATATCTGTTTAGTCATTCGCTCATTCGACATTCTTTCTATATGCCCGAACCATCGGAGCATGCCTTTTTTCATTTTTACACCGATACTATCATTCACACAAAGTCTCTTTCTTACATCTTCATTACGAACGCGATCGGTGAGTGATACACCGCAGATCTTGCGCAAAGATCTCATCTACACCGCACAAGCATGTGTTAATGCGAAATAATATAAAACAATTACTATTTTTTGGCGAATTAGAAGGACTCGGATTTCAAGTTAAATTCCTACCGTCTGACAGATAATTGACATTAAGTAACAATAACTTTAACCAGCGCCACAGAATATGTAATAATAGTACGTATAGAATGGACACTTCGACGTCCCGCCCGATTTAACCGCCTCACCCAACCTCCTCCCCTCTTATGGGCGACGTTTGGTATTCTCTACGTGCTACGCACACAGGTGCACACAGGTGCATTACACGACACACGTCTTGATTGATGTCTATGTAATAGAGACCAAATTAAGTGTTTACTTGTATGGAATTTTGGCGGAGTGTCCGCGGTGTGCCAGCGCCTGTTGGACGATTACAGTTAACAGCTATGACGTCTTTTAGCAATTTTCAAATGGTGCAACTCATTTTTCGCCTAACCGGTACTTTCTACTTTTACATTTTTGTATTTGCTAAAGTAAGTAAGTTGATGTAACCCAGCCTAAGTCATTCGCTAGTTAATTAATCGATATGGAGACATCGCACTCCATCAATACAAATGAAAAATTTTACACGGTACATTAATCTAGGGACTTCAGACCTGATATTGCAACCCAAATCAAATATTACAAAATTATCACCCAAAGTCTCCAAGCGACTTTCATACATTGCAAAGACCGGAGGCACCCAACTAAAGGTGTCGATTGTTACTCCATCATCCACCATCATCAATCAAGTAGAGCCTTGTAATTTATTACTTATTGCTCACCAACAAGTACGGTAGAAACTTTCTCGCGAGTCTGATGTCTCGACAATCTATCATGGTTCTCAATGAAATTATCCCCACTCCGAGTTTTTTTCCTTTTCACGTCCACATTATGTTCTGTTTTTTCCTTGTTGGTTGTACTAATTAGCTACAAATTATTTGTAACACTTTAAATAACTCATAGCTTGAGGTAAGTTTAGGTTCATCATGTACAACCTACGTATGGTGTATTCTTAGGGTGGGATTCACAGATCCCACTACGACTTTACATTCAGCAAAGTACGCTTTGAACTGACAAAATTCATACTTTACTAACAGTTCTAAGCATACTTAGCTGAAAGTTTTTTTTATGTTACAAAGGTGGCAAATAAGCATGCAGTTCACGTTGATGTTAAGTGATAACTGCAGGCTATAGACACTTACAGAAAGACTAGAGGTCAAAATGCAGATGTGTTGCCACAACTGAGACCTTAGATGTTGTGTCTCTGTGATAAATATTACGGGCAATACAAAAGTCGTAGTGCGGTCTTTGAACTTCAACCTTAGTAGGTATCATGACCACTAAGCGTCGTCTCAAGTATTGTATTTTGCGTAAATAAATAAGATCCAGAAGTTTTTATACAAGTACTAAACTCACAAAGATATTTTAAGAATTATTATTAAAAGATATTAATGTATCTTGAGAATTATTCTTAAGATCTTGTTATAAGCTGTTGGAACTAATATAAACTAAATCGAATTTCACATAAACATATTTCAAGCAGCGCATATATACCTATAGCGCGTGAAGAAACAAACTTCAAGAAACATTTAAAACAATTAAGCTTTAAATTATCTCAAAGAACATGAAACAATTTCACTTATCGGTGAATAAGCGCATCCGCGCTCTCAACCTAGTGTGGTTATTTATTACCTACAAGCTACTACCGGCTGCTCCCGCGCAGGCTTGTAATGATTCACAGAGGAACTCAACCCACTCTTATAAAACAATATTAAAAGTCACTCAGAATTCAATTTTGGCTGCGTACTTTCAGACAAGGAACACATTTTTATATGTGGAAGAGCTTCCACATTGAGATCTCGAGTTGTTGTGTAGAATATGGCTACAGTATATATTTACCATCAAAATAAATTAAATGTTTGTTCGTCACTATCATAAATTTGAAATAGCTCCAAAAATTTTAGTAGGTATGTGGAACAAATATAGAATTTAAAGTAAATATTACAAATTTTTTCAAAAACTGAAATTTTGATAAATAAATAACACAGTTTAACAAAAATTAATGATGATATATTTTTATTGTACCCCAACAAAGATCTTCATTATTAATGAGCAACTGCCCCGGTCACGCTTAGAAAAATCTGTTTATGGCAAAGTGCTTAATGTCGTGGGAAACGAATAGTTACCTAATGAAATAGAACCGATTAATACTCGTATTATTTGCAACTGTAATGTTTTCATCAAATATGGCTGTAGCAAGTATTTTTTTACTAATGTTCATTGGCTTCAATAGCCCATAACTACGAAACTAAAGGTTTCAAGTTCAATCCCTGGTGGGCCAATGTGACTACGGTTTTTCTTTAATTTAGCTTATTTTATAGAAGCACCTCTAAGTCTGGCAATATGTTCTATACTTATAGTTAAAAATAACTATAATATAGACTATATTGGAAAAAAGTTGTGTCTGTTATGTGAGACGAAAAGGTTATATTGGTTTAGAGAAATATAGGCGTCGAGAAATATGTACGTCGTTAGCAAAATAATAATGGCAACAAAGGTTGACTACCTCTGACCATCGCAGCAACATTGTGTTGAATCTGTAGGGATAATACCGGCTAACAACGAACAATTTTACACCGAAATTGCACTTAAATATATATGCCACGGAAGTTTACAGTAAATGAACTTATATCTTATAGATATATTTTTATATATAATATAAACCTACTTTCACTCATAGTGTTATGTAAAATTAAAGTTTTATACGTGTATGAACGTATAACTACATTATCACTATATAGTAGAGCGAGAGAGACAAAATTAAAATAAGTGAGGGATATATACAAAGTTCAAAAACTTAGGAGCATGGAAATCACTTCAATTCAGTGAAGTAATCATAATTATCAAGCTACTTGGTCAGAGAATATGTAATTTAATACTACGTATAGAATGGACACTTCGACGCCCCGGCCGATTTCCCCGCATCACCCAATCTCCTCCCCTCTTATGGGCGACGGTTGGTATTCTCTACGTTTCACAGGTGCATGCGTAAATTCACGTCACTGATTGATGTCTGTGTAATAGAGACCAAAATAAGCGTTTGTATGGAATTTTGGCGGAGTGTCCGCGGTGTGACTTGGTTTAACTAATTATTCAGCAAGGTATAGGAGTACCGATCTACTTAGCAGAGACAGTAGGCACATAAATTATACCCATACCCATATCAATTAATTAGAGGAACTTAAAGAAGTTGTCGGCAACATTTTCACGATTTCTCAAAAGGTTACATCAGTAGGAAACCTGTCCACTACCGGTCGATTTGCATATGGTTAAATAAAAATGCATCTTCATTACTATCCCCATGAAGCGGGACGCATCATTTGTTACTGACAGTGGTAGCCGACTGGTATTCAATTTGAAGGTTATCGGATAAACATTAATCAATACTTGTACAAATAATCAATAGTTCGTTTGTCGGCATCGGCATTCATAACAAGATATTAAAACTATGAACATTATCTCTCACCGTTTCCGCATTTCTCTTCTAAAATCATGTTTTTGATCAAAGACAAAACTGTGGACATTGTGAGATGCAATGATCATAGATTACACTTTGCTTGGCAACAAAAGTCGAAAAGTTGACGAAGTAAGGCATTTGTTTTTTATATCTATTATCCAAATCAAGATTTTTAATGTAGTGTGTTGCAGTTCACTTTAATAATTGTTTTATATTATTTCGCATTAACACATGCTTGTGAAATATATTTTATTTTGAAGAAAAATGTAAAGAAAAATTTGATTTCAGGCGAGACTCGAACTCGCGGCCTACTGGGAATCTAGTCCAGCCGCTCTTCCAATTGAGCTACTGAAGTCCTGCCCGATTTGTCAAATCTTTCCTTCACATTTATTGCATTGCTTTATGGTAGCAGCAGCGCCATCTATTGCCAACTATGCTATTTAGGTCTTTAAAATAAAATATATTTCACAAGCATGTGTTAATTCGAAATAATATAAAACAATTATTAAGGGTAAAAGCGACTTCTTTACGATATTCAATAAACTGCAAAGTCTATTATATCGGTTGCCTAACTAGCATAGTTGGCAATAGATGGCGCTGCTGCTACCATAAAGCAATGCAATAAATGTGAAGGAAAGATTTGACAAATCGGGCAGGACTTCAGTAGCTCAATTGGAAGAGCGGCTGGACTAGATTCCCAGTAGGCCGCGAGTTCAGTTCACTTTAGTTCAATACTTTATATTTATAATTTTAATATCTTATGTAGGTTATATAATATAAAGCCTTACTTGAAACAGATGGCTCTCAGTGACATACACAATATGAATAGCAAATCTAAAATATTACCAAAACTATAGAAAACATAATTTCAAAACAGATTTTGACATTTATGGAAAATAATCTATTTGTGAGTACAGTAATAACTTTACAGAATTTGTCATGAGAAATATAATAACGTAAAGATTGATGAAAGTAAGAAACAGGACGGTTGACATAACCGATATTAGTAAATACGTATAGAAGACGTCGAATAGGTCCCAAATAGGAACAGATAGACATTTGAGAGACAACATAATGCGCGGTGCTTTGAAAGACGGCTTCATCCAATAAGTTTGGTTAGTTTATATCAAGTCGAACATTTAACTTAATTCTTGACATTTTTCGACTTTTACAAATTATTATCAAACCATTTATGTAATTCAATGATTACGTAAGCATTTCACCGACTTACTTAAAGGTTTGGAATATTAACAATTGATTAATAGATTTCACGTAACGTAAATCACAATTTAACAATGTCCAAACAAAATATGATCTTTGTTTTAGTTTCATCCAACTTAAACAAATTTGGAAAAATCTAATATCATCAAGAAGTCAAAACTATTTGCAGAAATATGACCTCTGTTGAATCATTAAGGAAATTTAATACCATTTTATTTCTTGAGTCAGTTGGTTGTATTTATAATGACGGAAACGTAACCCAGCATGTATTTTTTAAGTCTGCTTTTCTAGCTATTTTCGATAATACGAGTTTCCTTCACGTTATTGTCTAATTGTATTAACCACGAGTCCAGTGGTTACAAATTTATAGCTTTTAACTATTGCTCTGTAATTTCTCTTAAATTTTCGGCTTTAGAAGCCAAAGCTTCTTTAAATTCCATATCATCGGCCTACTTATCAAGTAGCAGCTACCGCTTTAACCCAAAAACGTATTATGTGTCCCGGGTCTTCCATTAACGCCCCCACTCTATTAACATTAAGACGCGTACCGATATACGTAATTAATAAAATAACGTTACTATTAATGGATCTAAGTGTTTCCTTATGAATAAACATGTTCGCTTTCCCGATTCGGTCATCGGCATCCCAGCAATGTCGGCTCGTTGATACTTTTGAAATATTTATTGGCAATAAATCGTGTGATATTTTATGATATTCCATTGTGAGAACATCTAATGCTGCGCCTTCTTTCGTGTTTTGTGTGTGAAGTATTTTTGAATAAATATTTTGTCGAGTTTAACATGTTCGATGAAAGATTATATTTCTAATATTAATTATAGCGTTGACAAGTTTATTGTTATCTGGATAAACAACATTAGGAAGCCTGGGGAAGCTAATATAGTCGATGAGAAGACTACAGCGTAAGAAAAGAAGAAAGATGTTGGTCGATATTGAGACAAAAAATCTTTTAAATAAGAATAATAGTGAAATAGAAAAAAGTCCAATCAAATTAAATATTGTTTTGATACAGTATTATAACATAACCAATGATAAAGTTAATAATCACAAAATGAGTACACATCTTCACGCCCCCGTGTCAAATCTGATGGTAAAGTTAATTTAAATATTCATATCGTCCAAATCGTACGATATTGTACACCTATTTAAAATGATGTCCCGTTAAGTGGCATGTTTGCTGTAAACTCAATATGTAAACACTCATAATGATATTTAAACACATTCCATAAGTAAACCAAACTTTGACCTAAAGTATCGATTCAAAGTTTTTTTATCGATATTCAAACGCAATATTTCGAGCCGTTTACGACGTCTCTATAAATATTTACACCCATTACGCTCATTTACTTCCACGCTTTCGGATATTCTCAACTCGTTGGCCTCAGGAGTGATGTATTGAAAAAAAAAAGAGTAATAATACCCACTAGGGTAACCTGATATTGACCACGCATTTATCTCTTGCGTTTCACGTACCAACGAATCGGATTGTATGACACTGAGACAAGTAATTTGCTTATGGGAAAAACAACTTTATGTCGTCGATATAAGGCAGGATGATTAAAAACAATTGCCGTGTTTTAAAAAGGCGACGTATGTAAAATAAGGAAGGAAAGAACTACGCTAAGTGGTTAAGCCTGCAGATGCCAGGCGTTTTAGGGTGATTATGTTCGAAGAAATTATGGGATTTTTGATTCTACACTTTTGATATAAGGGTCATGCTTTAGCATTTTGAGTGCTTATGTTATTTGTGTTTTAAAGGGGTCTGCAGCGGGCGGTCCATAGTGGGGTACCCTCGAAATATTAATAAGCCATCCAGGAGCGATTAATACGAACGGAGCAAGGCGCTGTAAATAATTTAATCATCAAATTTTGGTTTATGAAGCAACTGATAAATAAATATTATGGAACACGTTCCAGCGCTTCTGTTATTTTAATTAAATCCTTCTAAAGATTGCATAATATATCGGTTTGGGTAGATGTGGACCGCCAAATATATCGATCCTTACACACCACCTGTTTTTTCTACATTTACCACTGTCATGAGCAATATTCATTTATCACTAATGTGAATTGTATGCATATTGGCCTCTTTCAACGTATAAAAAAATAAACCACTTTAAGTAGATACCGCTACAAAATTAAAAAAAAGTCCGCGATCTAATTTATTTTATATCGACGATTAAAAAGCTTTTTCGCTGTTCAACAGATAACAGAGTATCTTTAAGCACCATTCAGATCAATTTATAAATATAAAACCAACCAAGTGCGAGTCGGACTCCTGTGAACAGGGTTCCGTATAATTAAGGGATTTCCTTTGTTCCCATAAATACCCTATGTATATTTTTTATGTCATGAAGTGGCAAACAAGCCTACAGTTAACATTAATGGTAACGTGGTGATATTTAATCCTGTCAACATCTACATAATAATATATATAGGAATGGCAACCCTGGATACATCCCACCGCTGGGCACGAGTCTATATATCTCAAATAAGTGTACCACATTTCAAATCAATCGCCTCTGTATTTTCAGAGGTAATAGGCTGCGACAGACGGATGGACAGACAAACAAACAGACAGACGGACGGAATCATAAGACATAACGGTTGCATTTTTTCCTTCTGATATACGATACCTACCCAAATAATATCAAAATTGACTCGAGTTTCCTAAGTACAGATGCAGGGTGACGCCACTGACGCCAGTAAAAAGTATTCTAACATACGGACAGACGGATAGACGGACAAGTAATCATTAATGGTTCTATTTTCCTTCTGAGTTACGGAACCCTAATAGTATTACAATTGACTCGAGTTTCCTAATTACAGATGCAGGGTGACGCCACTGACGCCAGTAAAAAGTTTGCGATCATGGTTTTTATCTGTCGCGAAAGTTCGAGTTCACCAGACGATTTTTTGTTAATTTTTTCGAACCGGAACGTATGAAGCCCAACGATGACTCAAGATCCGACTATGACGTTTAATCTTGTCGCTTTTGTATGGATTCAATGGTTTATACCACCCTTGCGTTTTTTTTTAAGGACGGATTTTAGCAATCCATTTGCTGCACTAGCAGCACGAGCAGCGCGGCATTGTTGCAACACTGCCGCCTTGCTCGAAAGTTAAGTGGCCCTTATTTATTAGAATAAAAAAACTTGAAATATACGTTTTTCTTATTTGTTGTTTTGTAAGTCTTTGGTAGTTTGTATTCGATAAAAACAGTAGTAAAGTTGGGTATTGACACACCGTGGACTCTCTGCCAAAATTCCATACAAACGCTTAATTTGGTCTCTATTAACCAGACATCAATCAGTGACGTGTATTTACACGTGCACCTGTGTGCGTAGCACGTACAAAATACCAACCGTCGCCCATAAGAGGGGAGGAGGTTGGGTGACGCGGGGAAATCGAGCGGGATGTTGAAGTGTCCATTCTATATGTAGTATTGTTACATATTCTCTGGTATTGCTCAAAATATATTATATGGGTTGCCTATCATTCCAAAAATTCGCGTCTCTCTCACACTAAAATCAAATTATAGGGATGCATTTTTATCTGAATAGATCTAATACACGTTTAAGTTGCTCTCAGCTACCGTAGTCACGCAAGTAATCTAAATGGCAATTATATTCTCTCTTATTTATTTCCTATCAACATTTAGAGGATTGACAAAAGCACATTTCTCAATTGAACTGCATTTGAAATAGTTTTTAAGTGCAAAAAAAATATGTATATTTTTTCGTTGTCTAGCTGCTATAGTGTTTCGAACTATTACCGTGCGAACGCAACTTTTTTTTCCGAGCAATCATTAGCTAACAATTAATGTAGGAGCCAGATCGCACATGACGTAGGACGTTGATCCCGGCCCAAGTCATAAGAGGGTGACAAAAAAACTGGAGACAACCAGTTAGCCACGAGACAGCATTTGATTCTCATTGTTTTTATGTCATCCTTGAATAGTCTCCAAGCAATTCGAATATCATAGAAATAACAAATACTAACTGTTGACGTTGATTGCATTAGAGTACTCTTCGATTTAGAAATTTGAATTCAAATCAGTATCATTCTGTAAAATATTATTAATTTCTTTTCATTGGTTTAGTTGTACTCGTACATATTTATAACATAGACATGTAATTCACATTCACGTACCTACACATCAGAATAGCGCAATGCCACAAAGCTTGATTTCTCTGTTATTCGTCTCACATTCTTACCCCCTTATTCATATACGTACTTTAGCTAAAGTGTTGCTAATCTCTCCTTTGTCTTTTTCTATCCTGCACATTTGACAATGCAACTGACAAAGAAGCATTCTATAGCTAAAACGTATCTAATGTACGTTTATGAATAATGGGGTTCTAAAGTGTTGTTCTTGTTTCTTTCTTGTCTGTATTTAATTGAAAAATAAACATCATTAGATTATGTATGTATGTTAAATATTGTTTGAAATAGATTGAATACAAAATATGATCCTGAACCACAGATCGAGGCGTCCTGATCAGATAAAAGAGTTAATTTGTTCCCAAAAAATTATGACTTGCGCACAGTATGTCGTATTGTAAACTAAGCTATTCCGATGCCCGCTTCTAAGCAACGACTTGGGACAATAGGCCAATGACTCGTTGACGAGTTATTTTGTAATTAACACTCGATACCAAGGGAGTTGGACATATTGCGTTATAAAAAACGATATAAAACTGCAGACTTAGTGCGAGAAGATCTACAATATTCCTTAGAGGTCAAATGCCTAATTCATTCGACATTTCGTTGGTTTCAACCGTTTCAACGTTTCGGTTTACCTTTCTGTTATCATTAATCAAAAATATGGAGTCCAAATTTTATAAACTATGTCAAATTCATATCTAATTTGAACCGTTTCCTGTCCAATATTTTATTCTAATAATTATCACTATTATTCTTATACAAATAAATATTTCGTTAAAAACAAGACTCCAATCAGTAATAGATGAATCAATAAAAAACTTTAACAAAAAGCCTCGAGACCTCGATACAGATATGTGGTCTATTGATATGTCCGACAACTTTGTTGGTATCATCACTTATTGACAAAGGTGTTTGTTGATTGATAGACATTCATCTTTTATTAACGAAGTTGCTGATGCCAATAAAAGAGAAACCGAAATGAATGCTGGAATGGATTTACAACTAAAATTTTGATAATCATCATTTGTGAATATGCAACTGTACGTTTAGCCAATTTAGATTTGATAGTGCATTTTTTGATGATTTGTGCTCAATGATATAAGAACACTTCGAAAAAATGATTTGTCTTAAGCATACATACTCGTATTAATCTAGTGGTAGCAGGCTACTACTACTACACTGGGGTCCTCGGTTCGATTCCCTGGTCGAAAGATATTAGAGCTAACGGTGTAAAACCCTTTATCTCTGGTTCTATTGGGATTTTTCCATTTTCTGGAAGTTTTCCAGTACCTCGAAGTTTGGTAATGTGCCCAGGTGTGATGTCAACAGGCTCGCCATCTGGTACGTGGGTCAAAACGTAACCGGCGAATCGTGGGTGTTTTCATGTATGATTGAATGCATGCATTTACCTCTGCCTACCCCTTTGAGGATACAGACGTGTAGTTACGATTTAAAATAAACATTGTCTTATGGATTGCGATACCTATGGGACCCTTCTGAACGTGAAATGTGCTGAGAAATACTTAAGAAATATTATGTTAAACATTAAAATCAACCTCTCGTGGCCAACACTCTTCGCTTACCCGTTGAGCGACATTGCCAATATTCTTCGACCTATATTTGCCTTTAAACTTGACAAGTCACGACTGTACAGCCAATTAGACAACGTTGGTGACAGAAACGGTTTCAGGAAGCTTTCTCTACCGGTAACGAACGACCCATCTTCCACCACAATAGCTCAACATTATTACTTTTAGAATACAGTTATAGTACGCCAATTATTGGCAAACGGAATTTAGAATACGTACGACGAATTTGAGAATTAGATTTACTCGTTACAACTTTTGGATGTTTCCTGTAGATAGTTGGATTTATATTTTTATCACATAACAACTTTAATTTTGCATACGTTACTTTTTTGTTCAAATCATTGATAAAAGAATTGACAGCAGAATCTAAATGCACGCAACACACCGCCATTTTATCAATTTCATCGTAACAAGGCTGTTGAACAAAAAACGACTTTACGTAGTAACAACAAGATGTAAATTCGGTGAGATGAACAGATTGAAGCCTTAATTTAACGGATGCCGGTTTAATTGGTCCTCGCTGATTCAACAGTCGACTCATATTTATGTTATCAACAGATTTTTACGCTTATAACAAGGGGCCAAAGTTGATTTTTGATTGGATGTTGGATACGCCAATTACGATTCGAGTTCCGAAAACACAGCAATCCATGTTGAATATTTGCCACAATTTGGCTGTTTGCGTGCATCTTAGTTCTTTGTACGATTTCGTATGTTTGTGATAAACTTCAGGTCCCACGACATGTTAATGCAAAAATACAAGTTTCTTTATTCTAGGAAGTCTTATCTTGTTTGATTACAGTTTTGAATGGGACGAAACGTTATTTACGACAAGCAGAATTTTATTATGAAATTCTGTAATACAATGTTATGGCGTATTCCTCAATTTAAATTGAAATGAAGTTGCAAAGACTTTGGCAGACTAATTTGTAGATGTTCTTCTCCAGTAATTTCAGTAACTCTTTATTCTCCAAAACACTAAAGTTTTCATAATAACTGACGAACTCAATCGAGTAGCACAGCGTTTCGATCTAAGTCACACCTTAAAGGCGCGAGTCCAACGCGGCGCATGGAGCGGCTGCGCTCGTGCATTAAGCTTTGCTTTATATGAAATGGTATGTGGTAGTGTCCACTGCAATCCACAAAGAGGCTACACATGAATTGACGTCATTGATACATGCGTGATAACCTCGAATAGGCGGTTACATAGCTCAACGCTATCAACGTGGGTCTACGTTTCCACTGGGAGTAGACGAATATGGCCCACGCCTATGTACAGCTCGCCATTCTCAGCGCATTATCCTTGGATTACAGTGGGACGTGCGTAGCCTCCGTGCGCCGTGCCACGCCACGCTACACACTATTCGTGTGTCTTCATGTACTCTACTGGAAACATTGACCGCGCCGCGTGTCCGTGCACAGCATGCGTCCCGGTGGGCCCACGCCTTAATGATATAAATGGCTTACTTACTACATCTAAAATATGCTAACTTACCTCAAAGCACACTCATCCACGTCCGTTTCGCAGAGCGTGCCGGTGAACGTGGGCGGGCACTCGCAGGTGTACGCGTTGAGGCCGTCGACACACGTGGCGCCGTTCTGGCAGAGGTGACCGGGACAGTCGTCGATGTCGATCTCGCAGTTCTGGCCCCGGTATCCTGTGGACAAGGGACAACATGGTCATGAAACATTATTTGCGAAGTACTGGTCACATTATCTAGTAGACAAGAAAGTCATGAAAGAAAATTAAATTTGGTCTAGGAAGCGGCATATTCCTTTTAAGACTTGGGAATCTATGATCCAGGGTGGTAATATGTTACTTATGTAAGGGACAGATTATTGCTCAAATGTATGTACATTAATGTACGGCCCTGTAATTTCCGGCACAGAGGCATAATACCTTAGGGCTCAGGAGTGATAACGCATCTGCGTTTTGACCTTGGTATTTCTGTGGGTGTCTATAGGCTGCAGTTATCACTAAACGTCAATGTGAACTGCATGCTTGTTTACCATTTCCATTATATAAAAAAAATTGCAAAATATTTTATCGTAGTAGTCACTACTACAATTAAAGATTGTATAATTCATTTTATACAATTTTTCGCAATAACACATGCTAGATTTAATAAACTGCAAAGTATTATATGTCGGAGTGGAACCTGAATGTGACTGCTGGCGCCATCTGGTTTGTCGGAGACGTAACCTAATTATGACTAGGGTAGATTGTTCAATAGAGAATTCTAGGTGGCGCCACTGTCGGCGTAGGTTCTTGAAATTGTTATCTTAGAGGGGATAGTTACTAGCCGATATCGGGTTTTTATAAAGGCTAGAAAATAGTTCATGATGGTCAGTCATAGAGTAACAGTCACACAGTTGAATCGAATTATTATAGCGCAGTTATGCTGCCAGTTAGAACAGTGAACGTCAGTGATATTAAAGTGATATAAAGCGGGTAGTCCTGAACTTGTGATAGTAGTACTCGTAGTATCGTATCCTGATAAATATGGTTGCCCGGTCCGAAGGGTTTCTTGCCCGTTCTTCCCTGCCGGAAGTAATCGAATGGGCGGATCTTTGGCAATATACGACTTTATTCTGCCAACCTGTGCTTTATTTCATCATCCGCTCGAGTACCCACCTACAGATGCCCACGAACACGAGTAACATGTCGGCTTATGGAAAGACACGCCCACAATACTACCCACATGTCCTGACTGGAGAGGCCCTCCTGCCGATATATATATATCGGTTGCCTAACCAGCATTGTTGGCAATAGATGTCGCTACTGTATAAGGCAATGCAATAAATGTGATGGAAAAATTCGAAATTCAGGCATGGACGTCGGTAGCTCAATTGGAAGAGCGGCTGGACTAGATTCCCAGTGGTCGCGGGTTCAAGCCCCGCCTGATGTCAAATGTTTCCTTCATTTTTCTTTAAATAAGATTGTCTAATTTAAAGAATTGCTATTATACTCCTCTGAGATTAAGGGACCGTTGAAATATCTTCTGTAAATTTTAAATATCTATGACACGATTTCAAATTAACAAATTAAGTCACCACATTCTAGAACTGACCATGAAAAGCCCTTCAAAATTAGAAAAGGTACATAAAAAAGTATAGACCAACTGGTTCTAAATCTTAGTACTTCATTTCATGGAATTAAAAGTGTCAAGCGGCAAGAGCTCGCTGGGCTTTTAAAAACTAGGTGATCTGCGTAAACGCGTGTCTTGAGGTTAGGTTGAATCTAAACATAAATCAAGTTCGCCCTGAATCAAACATAAAAACAAAAGCTTACAAATTACGAAGGTTCTAATTACGTGTCGAAAGGGCTTAACCCATCAGTTGGTCATACAACGGTCCATACAACTACCGATTAGCGACTCTGGCAATCTCATTACCTTCGTTTAACTTCATTAGGCGCCTGGATGTGTTCCCACGGCCACATGTGTTCTGTGTTTGTGTGAAAAAAATTAACGGCCCATCGCATCGCCCGCTTTAAATCCATCGCCGCTGTATCGGATAAATATTTGCGTTGGGCGGGAAAAATTGGCGGCAAACATGTTGACTGACAGAGATGTAGCTGTCACTTTTTTTTTTTCTAGAATGGCGGTGGCAAATAAGCTTGCAGTTCACATTGATGTTAAGTGATGACTGCAGACTATAGACACCCACACATAGACCAGAGTTCAAAATGTAGATGCGTTGCAGCCTCTGAGAATTTAGTCGATATGTATCACAGAGACATATATCATAGATGGTAATTTACGACCTTTTAACGTATTATGTTATTACAGGGTCGTACATTACCATCTAACCGGAACACGATAGTGTTGAACACTACCATTTGGCGGCTGATAGATTAGGTAATGCGGTGGTGCCTACGCCCTCGTGCTCCTACACAGGAACTCTGCCACCAGTGAATTGACCTCCATTATTACATATATTTTTTTAATTTGAATATCGTGCACGATTATGATTTATTCAGGTTCATTTATAACTTCCGTTGAAGAACCAGTTCAGAAATTAATTTTATTGTATGACAAATAGAATGTCATCTTTAAAACTTTAGCAGATAAGTATCTATCTATTATAAATAATGTGAGAATAGTAAAAAAAAAAGGATGAGTTTAATTACTTTTTTAAACATCTCCGCTTAAATTTGCCTACAATGATGAGAACATACATAAATGATACCTTAAATATGTCAAAATGGCGCATATTTTCGGTTACTTGCCCATGGTATAACTTAACTTATAAAAAAAATGTTTCAGAAAATAATTAAAACTGTAGTAAATTGAATGCAAAAAACCGGAACCATGCTACCAAGGGAATTGTCCTGCCTAGTACTTTAGAACAATTTATCAGATAGGTCAAATGAGATAATAACAAAACAAACAAACAAAACAGAATAAACATCTTGGTAACAACATTATTCTTAACTAGCGACCCGCCCCAGCTTCGCCCGCGCTTCTCCGTTCCTATTAGCAGAGAATATGTAATAATACAATTAGTCAGAGAATGATGATATGTATGTACCCTATAGCCATCCTCGATAACTGGGCTATCTAACACTGAAAGAATTTTTCAAGTCGGACCAGTAGTTCTTGAGGTTAGCGCGTTCAAACAAACAAACAAACTCTTTAGCTTTATAATATTAAGTATAGATTACAATCAAACAGTTAATGTTGAAACCAAAACTATTTTAGGCAACGTTAAGGAAAGGCTGTGACAATAGTATTAGCATACGTGAGAGTGTCGTGTGACGGCTTTCCCAGACCGAGATCAATAATTAATGTACGGAAGCTGTTACATCTATTTTGGACATAGGCGCGGTAGGGCTGTACAAAATTGAAGCACAAAGAAAGAAAGAACAAATACTTTCAAAACATTGAAAAAAACAGAAAGGACAATGGCGCTTGGCTTTTTACATTTTTTCGAATAAGTCCGAATGGGCTATCCGTGGGCTTTGGTAAAACGGTAACAGCAGACTCGTGAGTGTCCCTACATGTATGGATGCTTCAATACGTGCACTAACCTCTGTCTACTAGTGTCTTCCTCTACAGGGAATAAATATTAAAGTTTTGTTTTTTATCTCAATTATCGAACAATTATAATTTCAAACGTTGACCTTTATTTCCTATGACATAATTCGGCGTTGACAACCCTAACCAATTTTTTAACTTTACAAACACATGTTTGGTGGCAATAGCCCATCATGCGAAGGCATTAACCTTCTTGTTGATACATTAAATTTTACATAATATTTTAATGAGATAATTAAGTCGAATCGCAAAATTAGGTACTCCATGGCAAGCTTAGGAGTAAAGATGGACTACAGATTGGCCGTATGATCACGCGGGCACCTTATGCAATCGTAATAAAAGTTATATTTCAGCAGGGGCGCACCATTCTTAACCGATTTAAAAAAGGGAAGGAGATAACGTTTTCGTAGGTTTTCGCGAGCTTCATACATTGTATAAATTAAACTTGCGGATTTTCTCGCGTATACAACACTCCCAAATTTCTTCATACAGAAGAAATGAAGAAATTTGGGAGTGTTGTATACGCGAGAAAATCCGCATGTTTAATTTCTACAAAAGGGAAGGAGGTTTGATGCTCGACTGGATGTATGTTAGTTTATGTACGTATGTTTAACAATGTTTCCGTCAATTGTGGAACAATTTTTTAAATCAACCATCGGAACCCACCAAGTTGATATCATGCGGAAATCGCGGGCGTAGGCACCACCGCATTACCTAATATACTTGCCGCTAAATGGTAGTGTTCAGCACTATCGTGTTCCGGTCAGGTGGTAATGTCCTGTAATTTCTGGCACAGAGGCATAACACCTTAGGCCTCAGGAGTGGTAACGAATCTGCATTTTGACCTTTGTCTAAGTGTAAGTGTCTATAGGCTGCAGTCATCATTTAACATCAATGTGAACTACATGCTTGTTTGCCACTTCCATTACATAAAAACAAAATGTAGGTATGTTTATCGATGATTCCGTCAGTTGTGGAACAATTTTTTAAATCATCGGACCCCAACTTGGAAACCACCAAGTTGGGGTCTTTTGATGGCATCATAGGACGTTCGAGGGCAACCTTTAAAAATTGGGGTTAGGGTAGAGTTTAAATTGTGTTTCCTTAAAGATGTATTCGCATCTCAAAATTATAATTTTACGCTACTGAGCTCACACTGGAAGGCACAGCAGTCTTTAACAACAATATGTTGGTAGAAATCATCTATAAAAGAAAATCACGTTTGTTGTTTGTAACCCCCTCCCCCCCTAATATTTTTAATTTTTAGTATTTGTTGTTATAGCGGCAATAGATACTTACATAATTTGTGAAAATATCAGCTTTCAATCTATCACGGTTTATAAGATACTGCCCAATGACAGACAGAGAGACACACGGATAGATTATTACTGGTGGTGGAGCTCCAGTGACGGAGCTCGCGGGCGTAGGCACCACCGCATTACCTAATATACTTGCCGTTAAATGGTAGTGTTCAGCACTATCGTGTTCCGGTCAGGTGGTAATGTACGGCTCTGTAATTTCCGGCACAGAGGCATAACACTTAATGCCTCAGGAGTGGCAGCGCATTTGCATTTTGACCTCTGGTCATTGTGTGGGTGTCTATAGGCTGCAGTCATCACTTAACATCAATGTGAACTGCACGCTTGTTTGCCACTTTTATAGCATAAAAAAAAAATAGACAGCGGAGGCTTAGTAATAAGGTCCCGTTTTTACCTTTTAAGTAAAAAACCGAAAATTAAAAAAATGCGATATTCTTCCGTTTTTTATTGCGATACGGTACCCTAAAAACATCTATCCTCATTCCCACACGGGACGCACTTGTAAAATAATTAACAGTTAGAAATGTTGAGTGCATATATTTGATAGATTGAGTCGCCAGGCCCATTGACGAACGATAACATGTGTAATTAGTTGGGGGAACTTAAGTAGCCCTTCGATTTAACTCTTGGGGGTCGATTCTGAGCGATCTATGACGTAATTTTTTTTTTTTTAATGTAATGGGCGTGGCAAACAAGCATGCAGTTCACATTGATGTTAAGTGATGACTGCAGCCTATAGACACCCACATGAAGACCAAGGTCAAAATGCAGATGCGTTGCCACTCCTGAGGCCTAAGGTGTTATGCCTCTGTGCCGGAAATTACAGGGCCGTACATTACCACCCGACCGGAACACGATAGTGCTGAATACTACCATTTAGCGGCAAGTATATTAGGTAATGCGGTGACGCCTACGCCCGCGAGCTCCGTCACTGAAGCTCTACCACCAGTAGACGTAATCACAGAAATATGTTTTTTTTTATGTAACCACGGTGGCAAACAAGAATGCTGTTCACATGGATATTAAGTGATGAGTGCAGCCTATATATAGACAACTAGAAAAAAAAACTTAAGTTTGTTTATTTCATTTAAAGAAAAATGGAAAGAAAAATTTGACTTCAGGCGAGACTCGAACTCGCGGCCTACTGGGAATCTAGTCCAGCCGCTCTTCCAATTGAGCTACTGAAGTCCTGCCCGATTTGTCAAATCTTTCCTTCACATTTATTGCATTGCTTTATGGTAGCAGCAGCGCCATCTATTGCCAACTATGCTAGTTAGGCAACCGATATAATAGACTTTGCAGTTTATTGAATGTCGTAAAGAAGTCGCTTTTACCCTTAATAATTGTTTTATATTATTTCGCATTAACACATGCTTGGTAAATGCGAGCATGTGTTAATGCGAAATAATATAAAACAATTATTAAGGGTAAAAGCGACTTCTTTACGACATTCAATAAACAAGCATGTGTTAATGCGAAATAATATAAAACAATTATTAAGTTTGTATGTCGCTGTGGTAGTTATTATGGACATTTTTTTCCTTATTAGGTAGGTAATTCGATTTCTGTGGACCAAATGCTACAAAAAGCAGATCTGTCAAACAAGAGAGAGGTAATCCCTACCAAAAAAAGTTAGTTCTGCAAAAAGTCAACTTCACTAGAGCCATAAATCGTTAAAACGACGTTTGAAATACTTTACTGAAAATAGTGTTTTTGCAGTACCAACAATATTGTGGAGACAGGTGAAGTACACATCTACACATACATGTATTTTTTAGTTACTAGCCTTTTGATAATTAGTCAAACGCCGAGAATATCACTGAAAAATTTCTCTATTTATTTATCCAGAATCACAAAATGGCCGCCCCGAATAATGCGCCATTTTGAATTTCTAAAGTTTATGAAAAAGCCCAAACACAGACGGCTTTGAAGTACCTGTTAACCCTCTATTGCATGAATTGCCAGGAATGAGAGCAAAAAAAAAATGTTGTCTTATTTGTGTTTTATTGGGATAAATTAAGGATTTACATGACGAAAAAAAAATTAGGTAGTTTACTTAAAGAAATAAAATTAAAAGCCATAAATGGCTTTAATTTTATTATAATACTGTTCTAAATAATGTCTAATACTTTAAGAACAGGTCCCCATCGTTATCAGTAAGTTCGGGGCGTAATTAATCCTTCGGAATGTAGAGGACTTAATGTTAATTTTATAATCCAACTCGTTATTCAATACGTACCAGCTCCTCGCCGTAATCAGTCTCTGCTTAACCTTCGTTCACAACTAAGTCACTTAATTATATTTTTAAAAAATAACAAGAGAGAACAATGACTTGCCAACGCGTCCTACTTAATCTCACGCGAGGTAACAAAGTTTTTTCTTAAGAACAGGATAGGCGACCTACGTCTCAGGCACGGCCTAAACGATCCTGACGATGAGACCACGTTGGCCATCGCCGTGATGGATGATCACGTACAACACTTGAAGAACGCGCTGCCGCGTTCGGTGCCGTCACCTGCCCCCAACCCTGACCCGCGTGTCGTTATTCCGGTTACCACAAAACGATATCCAGAGCGAGAGTAATAATAATAACTATGTATTGTAAAACTAATGTTATTTGCTACGTCCGACGGGTATCATGTCTTCTATATATGCTATAATGACACCTAAGCAATCATTGTATAAACATGAAAGCAATAAAGACTTTGAACTTTGAAAGTTGTACCACCCCAAATCGCGTATGTATGTCTAATGTGTATCCCCACAACGCCCTATGTCGAGGATCGCCCTACCCTGAGATCGGACCCGCAGGGCCGCCCTGAGGCAGTTGTGTCAAATCTAGGCTGAGTCCCTTGCGCTCGTCAATTGCCAGGAGGAGAAAACTAGTACCGTCTCGAGACGAGGCGTCTACGTAGGTCCATCCAACAAAAAAATAAATCTTACAAGATTTCGCTGTGGTTTTCCCGCCTTACAGGCTTGTTATAGATTGACCAAGAACACTATTTATCATAGTAAACAATCAATTTAACGAACAATCCCATAAGATCCCAGGCTTGTGACTCAATGACTGTTCCTAAAAAACTGACGCATCACATTCCGCAATCACTCAGCCCCATTCCGCAATAGCATAATGAACCTAATGAAGTCGAGATGCGCACTGCGAACTATATAAAATTGTGACGTAACCCTCTCTTGAAACCATCGCGCGAAAACACACCACATGAGATACAGCATAAAGCGCATTATGCTGTGCTTTATCACGCCACGTTTCCACACATTATGACAATTTTCGTGAGTTACACGGGCTAATGAATTTGATGAGGTGTTTCGCTGTTATTACGCGGATTGTCTGTCTACAAAGTTTTTGCGAAACTTTCTAGGTTTTATGCTTTGAGGTGTATGGATTTTACTGTAGTCTGTTATTAACTTTTTAGAAAGAATAATTGGCCATGAGAAGACGTTTTACATGCATCGTTCGTGGCTTGTAGTGTTGTTCTTGTTGAAGTTGAACAAACATACGAGAACTGTGTTGTATTGGCACATAACAAGAGACTATTTATTTTAGAGAAGGTAATTTCTAATGTGATTTCATAATGGACTGGACTAGCAGCAGCAATATTGCCATACGTTAATCTTAATATGCTTACATTACTACTGATTATCTTATTGAAACAATTTAAATTCCCGGCAAACTTCGTATTGCCTCACAATGAAATGTGTCAAAGGTATGTATGTATGTATCTTCACGCCAGGTCCCTAACGGGGTAGGCAGAGAGTGTAGAGCGCCAGACATCCCGGTTCTGACAAACCTCTCGTGCCTCGTCTACCTTCATCATTCTCTTCATACATGCACGCCGATTCCTAAGACTTTTGACCCCACCATCAGACAGAACTCGACCTATTTGGTCATGGTAGGTCAGCCTTGGTCTTCCTGGGCCTCTGCAGCCATCCACATTCGCATTGTATATCTGTTTAGTCATTCGCTCATTCGACATTCTTTCTATATGCCCGAACCATCGGAGCATGCCTTTTTTCATTTTTACACCGATACTATATAGGTTTGATATATATATACGGCCTATTTGTGTGGGAAAATGAAATTGTGGTTTTTACTATTTCCCTTCAATTTCTTCATATTTTCTTACCTCTTAAACCTTCCCAGGACTTCCAAAAAACATTCAAAACCAAAATTAGCCAAATCGGTCGAGCCGTTCTCTCGAGTTTTAACGAGACTTTATATATATATAGATTAATTAGACAGATGTTTCCTTTTGATATGATCTTATACAGGTTATTAGAAAAAAAGGCTTCTAATCATACTGCATGGAAATAAATAAAATATATGCCTAAAGTTATATTTTGATATAGGTGCCCTAGTTGAACCGTAATGTTCTACACAATTACTAATGTTAACCGTAATACATAATCAGCATGCATAAGACTATTGACTAGTAATTAACGTTTTGGAGGACAGATTATTTCTTTGGTCCCAATTATGATATCATTAATAAGGCATGTCTGACGTGGTCATAAAGACTGAATAAGAATCATCTTCATTAATTTACCATTATTTATTTTTCACACGATATCGTCACTAGAAATGTAGAATTTCCATCGACTATTATAATTTGCAATTGTAATGTGTTTGACAAACATTCGTAAAATATACAGAACATAATTTTCCAACACAGTTATAAATACCAATAGAAACTTTATTTATATCTAAGCCTATTTTCAAGCGTGGTCGCCTCAGGCCGTGGACCATAGACTAACGGAGAAATATAGACATCACAGTTTAAAAACCAAATTTTCACTTTAGAAAGACTTAATGTTTTATACTTTTAGTTCAAAATAAATTTCAGTTTCACGAGATTTTTTTTTTATTAGTTCAATAACTTTGACTACCTTCCATTTAGATTTCAGCAATTAATTAGAATACTGATTTAATATAATAATGGCAACCCATTATACGTCCCACTGCTGGGCACGAGTCTCTCCCCTTTTTGGGGGGAGGCCTGGAGCTTACTCCACCACGCTGCTCCAAGAGCGGATTGGTGGAGGTGGGTGGGTTAGTGGCCAACCCGCTGTCGGATGTTTTCAAACCGCCCATAAGGCCTTCGACAAGGTTTAACGACTGCTATCTATCGATAGCAACCGGGACCGACGGCTTAACGTGCCCTCCGAAGCACGGAAACGCGCATTTAATTTGCCACTAGCGGTCACCCATCACACTACCCCACCGCGCCCGTAGTGCTTAACCGAGCAGATCGCTTACGATCTACACCAGCCGCTGGGCCATGCGCGCTTCGGGCCATGTGCGCTTCAATTTTGCGCGATTTAATATGGTATTAAGTAATTTAAAACTTCTTTTACTTGATTTTTGTTATATAATATGCACCGATATCCAATACAATAACTCTGTCGGTAAATTTATCTGGACGCGTAAACCGGACCAGTAATTTACATAACGTTTTCGTTTATCCGAACCAACATTATAAAGACTAAATCACAGTTTATTGTATTGCGAAACGGTCCAACGGTAAAATATATATTTTATACACTAGATTATAATTTCAGTGTTTTCTAACCAAGGTTGTCCAGTCATTATTTCTCCTCCCTATTACATCAGTCACTAAGTGCTAAGATAGTTGAGTCACGGGTCAGAAAGCTTTGATGATAGACTAAAAAGTAATTGGACATCTATAACGATAACTCTAATGCGATGAAACTCCGAGCCCCAAGGTAAGATTATGCTGAATACATTTGAGAAGCAGATAAGGTCTTATGGCAGTACCTTGCGGAACACCGTTTTGAGTATGATTATAACATAGCAAACATTTAAGCGTGAGTTATATCTGCCTACAATTTAATTGAATCGGAAAAAAAGAAGTGTTGACATTAAAAATAATTTAATTACCATAGAATACGTTACTTCATTAAAAATTCAAAATACCTTTCGCTTGTTTGATGATGGTCATACATCGCTATGACCATTCTATTTATGAGATGCAGTTATACATGTCTACATTTAACTTGCGCGTGAATATATTTGGCCTAGTAAATTTAAACTAGAACCGATTAACGACCAAAATGGATTTGCTGTGGAAATCGAGTGCTATTTTTAGCAATTGCCAACTAAGGATAATCATGAGGTTTAAATTGAGGATAAACATGATGACAGTTATGCCCTTTTGGGGTTGCCATTAGGAAAAAATATTGCTGCTTAATAGAAAGATAACATTTTAATTATTCATCTTAATACGATTACGAATAATATACAGCTAATAAAAGGTATAAAAAATATGTTACTAGGTCAGAAATCAGTGGAGTCTAGAAATGTCTAAATCTATGAAATTGTCGATTCAATATGTAATGATATGGAATTCTTATTTGGCCTGTACGTCTTTTCTGGGAAATAAAATTGAAACAATAAATTAGTGATTCTATTGCTAATAATTAAACAAAAAACGGGTTTCATAATGTTTGTAGCTGTTTTTAACCGAGTTCAAAAGAACGAGAAGGTTCTCAATTCGGCCGGAATATTTTTTTATTTTTTTTTTATGTATGTACGCCAATTTCGCCGAAATTTCTGGACCGATTTACGTAATTCTTGTTGTGTTTGATGCGGAATAGTTTCGAATTGGTCCCATAAAAATTTTATTAAGGTAGACTCATTAGTTTTTATTTTATGAGCACTTTTTACTTACTTTCACCTCAAACTAAAAGAATAAGATTAGACAGCGTGTTGACATAACAATGCGTTGAATCCACTGACGTCCTAGATAGTCCTAATGCGCATGACAACAAGTGACAATGACATATTTACTCATCGACGACATAACACAGCTTATTTACTCCTTCGTGGATAAATGCATAGAGTTCAAAAATCAATAATTATTTTCATTGATTTCGTATTGTCGTGTAATAATTTTGTATCGACACATCTAAACAGTTTAAATTATGTACCCATCCTATTGTCACGAAGTTAGAAGAGTCAGATTTTACAAATTTAACAGATGTGAACATTAATCTTATTGACAATGCAGAAATAAACTAAAAAGTATTAAATAAAAATAACTACGTTAAGAAAAACCGACATCAAATCTAAAAAGTAAAAAATAATCGGTGCCAAGCCAAAAGCATTAAAGTAGGTATTTCATTGTATTAAAACGTAACTTCATGCCTGTAATCCCCGAAGGGGTAGGCAGAGGTAAATGCATGCATTCAAGCATACATGCAAACACCCACGATTCGCCGGTTACGTTTTTTTCATAGTATTAATTTGCTCGTATTCATATTTAAGTGATTAAAATATAATTATTTGTTTAAGGCTTGGCAGCGACTTCAATCCTATTAGTAAATAACACATATAAATAATAGGTAGTATATAATTAATATTATATTTTTACTTTTTAGATTTGAAGTCGGTTCTTCTTAACGTAGTTATTTTTATTCTAGATTAACATTAACGTATTACATACTAAACATTCGATTTTTTATTATTGGTACTACATTTTATTTCGCCCATAGAAAAGCTGAATAATGAATTTTTGATGTTAGTTATATGTTACCTCCACTTCCATTTATGTGAATTCGTGCCATGGGTGTAGTTTTCAATTTTTAGAGAATTAGGTATTTTTTTCACATCATCATTAACATTATCTTTGTCATTGCAAATATACCACAATTACACGTCCCTAGCTTTGAATAATACACGAAAAGAGGTACTTCCGAACCAAAACAAGACAGCGTTAATTCTAACACAGAATCGTATTATCAAACCAACTCACCAGTAGGACAATCGCACTCGTATCGCAGCTGATCCAAAGGCGTGCATCTCCCACCGTGCAGACACGGAGAAGGCTCGCAAGGCACATACTCTGCATCGCAATCCCTGCCCGTATACCCAGGCTCGCAGACGCAGGTGTACGAGCCGTGGGTGTTGAAGCACCGGCCGTGGTGACAAGGCCCGGAGCCGCTGGAGCACTCGACGACGTCCTCGGTGCACCTGGCGCCGGTGAAGCCAGGGGGACATGCGCAGGAGTAGCCGGCAGTGGTAGTATTGTCGGCCACGCAACGCCCGCCGTTCCGACAGGGTTGAGATGCGCAGTGGTCTTCGTGAGAACATTCGGCACCTGCAGAAATTGAGATGTTAAGATCCTTGTATTTGATGATAATTTGTGTTTAGTAATTATTGGTGGTGGTTATGCAATTTGAGGTCAAGAGGAAAATCTCAGCGGCGTCAGAACTGCCGTTATTGTGTAACTTCCTGCGTGGTGTTTATTATCTATACATATAATAAAACAGTAAAATCCGCGTGACTGTACATTGTATATATTTACGAAAATCCAATTGGGGGCGATGTTAAAATAGTTTTGGTTAAAACACTTTTTAACGATTTTTAAATTTTTTGTCTGTCTGTTTGTCCCTTTGTCCAATCTGGTGGCTAATCTCCGAAGATACTGGACGGATTCGAATGAAACTTTTTGTGATGTATAGATACTAAGCCTGACCAACATTTAGGCTACTTTTTACTGCGGGAAAATTACTCATTCCCACGGGAATCTCTACATTTATTTTCTTTTTCCTATACAAATAGTCCGTATCTATCAACCCTTTGACACATTATTTCATTGTGAGGCAATACGAAGTTTGCCGGGTCAGCTAGTACTTAATAAGTACTAACTCAAAAAGTGACAGTGCTCGTCGCTAATATTTCAATAGGTAATACAGATTTTATTTGTTCACAAAAGTAGATCTGTAGTTGCTTCCAAATCAAAGAGGATTATTTAAACGAAATATAAATTTCAGCTAAGTTGGTAAATGTTACGAATTACTCGTCAATGCTAGGATTTATTACTTTTTAAATACACGTCTGTTGCGTATATGTTTCATAATTTAAAGTAGAACGGTAAATTTAAGACAGCAAATAAGGATATCTTATCGTCTCGTTGAAAACCGCTTTCCATAAACATTCGGTAGGTAAAATTTATAACTGTTTTGCATTATATAATATAATATATGTTAATGTATGAATTGAGATAAATTAAATATAACTCATAGTTTAATAAAGCAGATCAACACTTTCCATTTGGAGACGATTTTTTTCTAAATCACACTTCAGGAAGTTACGGTCTATTATCGACTTATGAGCATAAAATTAACATGTATTTATACCGTTACGCCAAGTTGCTAAACTAAAATATATGTATTTCTTGTTATAAAATAATATTTTAATCGACCCAGTTATAAGCTTATATTATAAAACAATTCCACATTTTTATTTTCAATTGAAAAGATCGTAACCTACGCCATAAAACACGGCGAACTTGACCTTTTTCGCCTTATACATCTGTTCCAAACCATAAAATTAACGTATTCCCATAATTTAAAATTCAAAATCTTAATTAACGGACGTGTGAAATGCTGGAGCTTATCATTGGTCCGTTTGATTTTAATGAACCAAGATATCCCACCATTGGTCTATGGTTCGTTTACCTTTGGGACGGACTTTTCGTAAATGAAGCAATTTTATGCCAGTCCTAATATATTTCCATTAGTCGCCGATTTGAATCTTAATTACGTCACCAACTAAAGGCTATTGGCATTTGATATTCTTAACTCGGCTTGTTTTGATCTGAATAATACCTACTCGTATAATTTGCATATATCTATGTATATACATTTTCCTCGACATTTATTATAGATGATAGCTTTTGTGTCATTTTTTAATGTTTGGATTAATAATTACGATTATAAAAATGTAATCGATGATCAAGCAATATATTACATCAAATACTAATATTACATTAATTATTAAGTCGGAAATATTCACGGTTCTTATTTTAGCTTAGGCACATAGAATGAAAAATCCGACAAAAAAAAACAAAATGGAGATTTCAATAATAACCAAGCGTCAATCAAACAATACAAGCGATGAAAATAAATCACGTTTTGAAATAATACTGATTATAAGGAAGAGAAAACAAATAAATCAACAACCTAGAATTTCAACATCGAATCAACAGATCCATTCTCAGGGCTATGTGACCTTAATTTATTGGTGTGTGGACCAAATAACGCATTAAAGTCTTCATTCAATGAATTTATATTGACAAATCTATGTTGACGTATCAAAAGTAAAGCGGGAGTGCGTATTGCACACACGCACCAAATTCGTTGTCAATTTAATTGGAATGCTTAGCTGACTAATCGACGTGCGCTAACGACTCAAGGAATTCATTTTGATTGGTTCAAATAAGCTCAATTGGTTACAGTCACAGTTTCGATCTATGCTACTTTTTATCGGGTCAACTACGATAGATATAATTAGCAGGCATTGCAAAGAACCAAGAAAAAAAAATCGTTTCTTAATAAGACATTTTGATTTAGAATCATCGTCAATTCTTTCTTTCAAATTATTGCCTATTTATTATAAAATAAGAAATTTACATATCTGAAATAATAACGTGAATAACAAACAGTACAAATATCGTCTAGGAATCTAAAGTCTAGTTTCTCTATATCTACATATTTCATGCCGTAAAGTTTTAAATTGTTCATAAGTAAGTTCTTCTACTAGTTCCACAATTACTAATAACGTTTGATAAATTAAATGAACTACAATAGTTTCATAGCTTCCTTTAGGTCGACAGACAGGCACACTTACTTCACACACACGAAAAAGTTGCTAAACAAAAAATCAATTTGTTCCTTTTCTAAACCAGTATGAAAATCCAGCAGGAAAGCGAATCAAATTAAAATTGTTTCCCTTGAACGGGATATAATTGCGTAGCCATAAAGATGGCAAGGAGTAGACGCGAATTTTTTGTATGAATTCCCTCTTTATGGGCTTGACGACTTAAGCGAAGCTCCGTAAATTGTTGGTCCAAAGAAAAAGCGAATGGATTAGAATGAAAAAATATGTAGAAATTAATAAGCATCGCTTTATGGACTCATGAGTATTAATACTTGTAATGTCTAGAGTAAGTATAGGTTATATGTAGTAGGTATATCTACAAAATCTCATTTAAAGTTAAATTCTTTTAAAAAAACAACAAGTTGTCAATATTAATCGTAATCATCACGTTATTGCGGGAATGTATAAAACAATGCTATTAAAATAAATGAATAGTTTAGCTGAATCATGAGCCATCAAAAGATAATAAAGAGAACAAAATGCAAAGAAAAGCTAGATTTGGTGTGGAATTTGCAGACTGTACAATACTGTACGTAAAAATCAAATACGCGATCTTAAAATCTACTTAATGTCACCTACTGCAGAAAACACTGCTCTATTAAATGAATGAATAGTTTAGCGGAAACATGAGCCATCAAATGATAATACAGAGAATAAAATGCAAAGAAAAGTTAGATTTGGTATGGAATTTGCAGTCTGTACAAAACTGTTCGTCAAAATCAAATACGCGATCATAAAATCTACATAATTGTCACCTACCGTCATATTATTTACAACTTCAAGATCATATACAAGTGATAACGAGTGGCACGGCGAAACAAGCATGTAAACCTTTATGCCAATGCGGTAGTATCATACTACCTGAACATAAGCCGCTTCCCCGTCATAACTTATTCCATTGTGTAGTCATAGGCGATACACGACACTCGCCCGGAATCTATTACGCAACGCCAATTATCTCCATAGATTTGTATCTGATCTCGACTCTCTCAGATTACACACCTATGAAAATTCATCAGTATGTAATACAGAAACACATGACAAAAATGGACGTGTCCACAAAACAGGAACAGCTATATCGATTTGTGATTGCGATACAAGTATCTTTATGAGATACTTATATGGTTGATTTTCATGATCATTGATAAAAACCATTACGACAAGAAAATATTGAACATAACATTATCAGATATCTTTTCTGTTTAATTTGCAACAATGAAGTGAGAAGTAAAAGTAGAAATAAAAGTTGCAATGTCTAAAGAAATATGTAAAAAGCATTATGTAAAAACAATTTAAATCAATTTGCAGAATAAAAACGTTAAAAATAATATCAATCTTAAACGTAAATAACCATACAAGATTACAACAAAAGATAAACTCGACAGAAAGTTCAGACAAATTAACAATTTCCAGAGGCCGAAGCAAAAATTGAAAGCATTTAATTACACAACACATTAAGTTAAAACTTGTTCGCGACTCCAATTGATAGTATAATTGTGCGTATCGCCGAAATTATAAATAGACACAAGACAAAAAATTCAATCGAAGAATTCGTTCGTTACCAATTCCAAAATAAAGTCCGTGTAAATTATACGTCAAATTCATTAAGTGTTAATCTAAAAATAAGAAGCTACCACAATAAAAATCAACAAAGCTTATATCAAGCGGGTAACGATTGTAAATCAAAGAATGTATTTAATTAATAAAACATACACAGTCAATCGCAGATCATAATTTATCTCCCATGAGATAAACACCTGCTGTTCTTAGTCATCAAAATGCAGGATTCATTTACCAAATATAGATTAATTTACAAGGAATATAAGCTTTGTATTGCTAGCTATACAAAGCTACTAAGCTATGTATATTAGGATATTACTAAAGGTTGGATTACGTGAATGTAATTTTCGAGTTAATTTATGAGTAGATTCATACTTGTTAGTAATATTTGGTCTATTTCGCAAACATGAAAACAGTTAAAGCGAAATTAAACAACTACCATTAAGATAAAATTTAGAAACATTAAATGCAATTAATCAGAGAAGTTTATTACAACATCATCAAATTATGTAATTAATTTACTTTTGCGTGTGACTTTGTAGATACAATTGAAATAATTATGTTAATACAAAATATAATTGTCTACAAATTGAGATTTCATGTTTACTTAATTTTTTATTGAGTTCTATTGCTTTGCTATGAATTTGAATGGATAATGTTTGATCTTGTTTGGTAGTTGAACACGCAAACTCACTAACGAATAACGCTCAATAAATTTGGAGAAAATCGTATGATACACAAGGTATCGTACCTATGATGGTAATTGAAAAAAAAAATGTTGGAACAATGTTTAAATTGAGATGACTGATAAAGATAGATATTTATTTATAAGTTATTACTAATGATTATCCTTTTTATAGAATATAGGAATTGGCCTAAGATGACGGCATTTACCTATTAGCGCTCCATGTCAGTGATTTACAATAATTATTACTTTGTTGACTGTTTCCTCATTTTTGTTGAATAACTACTCAAGTGAGTTTATCTTTAGTTGTTTTACGATTATTGAAACATCTCCACTACATTCGACGTTGCAAAGATGGTTCAAAATTTATCTTATGCAATACAGAATCGATGCCAAAGTTTTCAGTAGTATATTAAAAATATTGAAAAATCAAAGCACCATACTTTCATTATAACATTTTCTGCTTTTCCGAGGCACCCTATGAGTTTTTGTCCAAGAAACCTACTTCGTTAAACGTAAGAAGAATAACCTTTGTAGGAAAGTCGGTATCATCAGGTTAATTCCTGACATGGTTCGTTGACATAACACTAATAATCTTCTTTCTACTTGAATATCTTTCTTTCTTCGCGGTGTGTTTTGACCATTTGAACCGAGGCGGGTTTGATACCCGTACCGGGGCAAATATTTTTATGGGCTACAGATATTTTTTTCTGGTCTGTGTGTTTATGTACTTGGTGTGTGTTTAACAGCATCCAAGATGCAGGTTTATATTATACCTAGTGTGGGGTTGTGAGTGAAAGCGTATTTATTTATCAAAGATTTGTATGCCTTAACTGATTGAAATCTAATACAACTAGGTGTTTCTCGATTCTATAAGATCTTCATGGACTGCAATATGCTCAAAATCAATGCACATACCTGTGTATCCCGGCGGGCAATCGCACTCGAACGTATGCAATGACGTCAGTCTACACGTGGCACCATTGAGACAAGGCGCGGAGTCACACGCCGCCGGCACCCGGATCTCACACAGTGACGCGCTGAACCCCAGGGGGCAGTCGCAGACGAACGACGGCGCTCCCCCTCCCGCCCCCAGCCGCACTCGACAGGTGCCCCCGTTCTGGCACCGCGGGCTGGACTCGCTGTGGCAGGGGTTCAGATGCTGGCAGAACTCGCCGGCGTAACGGGATGTGCAGCTGGAACAAAAACTCACGGTCAGATTGGATAGGTCGCCTGCCTTAATATCCTAGTAGCGGGCCACTACTATCACGGATAAAGGTGGTGTATTCATGTTATCTCTAGTGCTATTGGGATTTTTCCCTTTTCTTGAAGTTTGCCTTTGTCACCTTATGAGTTTAGTAATGTGTGAAGATGTCAATAAGCTACCTGTTGCATTGCCACTTTTAAGGTTTAAGATTTAGCGGTGGATTAGATAAGTGATGCAGTGACCCCTGCTCTATCAGGAGCCACTGGAGCTTTATAACAAATAAACCAGTATTTAAAAATGTATTATAATCATGGTTTAAGTTCCTCGAAAAAGTTATAATAATCAAAAAGGACGATCTCTGTATATCTGATCTATCTATGAGAAGGATATCTGTATGTAAAGTACAGCTCCAAAACATATTTCTTATAATAATTCTTGTGTAAGGACACAAAGGGCCTTTAAAAGGTAACGAACTAGCATACATGTAGCACACGATACAAACACACTCCGGCTGTTGGTAGGTGAGCACTATCGTGCCCCGGCCGGACGTCGCCAATAAATAACGCAGATACGTCGCGACACGACCATGTGACATGCGCCCGCGCACAGACTATCGCCTTTGTAATGCTCGCCTTGGATTTTTCTTATACAACCGTAGAAAATACAAAAGAGCACACAACAAAGCCAATATATTTATTAGAATAATAAAATACAGTTTCAATATTGGAATGTCCATTAATTTTGATATAGACGACGCCCACAAAGCAGATGCAACCAAAATCTCGGACATTTTTGTTTCCCATCTCGTTTGCCCTGAAACGGTGACAGGTCGACAGGATCCCTGTACAATGACGTCAAAAATTTCTCCGTGAATGATAATATGCATGGATTTCCAAATATAAATGTGCCTTTTGATTCACATGTCAGTCAGAAGAGAAATATATCGATCAGACTCTGACAAGCAGACTTGAAGTATGAATACAGAAAACGGGTCAGGCATCAGGTGCCGTCGGTATGTAAAATAACTAGTTATTTACCTGATCATATTTATGCATTGCTCTCATTACTTTTTTGAAGACCATTTAATACTAATTTATTAAAAATCTTTTTATCTATATTCAAGAACGTAAACGACACTGTATGTGTTAAACAGTTCAATACACTCGATAGGTCCAATGATGATCAAATTATTGATAATCTTGAACATGAACTCTCATTAGATGTTTTAAATGCATATAATAGCGTTAATAACGAGATAAATGTCCTTTGTGGAATAACTAAATATGACCAATAATCACACCTTTAGTGCCTTATTCCATAATCAAAACCTATAAACCCACCCACGATATGTTAATTTTGGAACTCAACTGAGTCAATCTCGTTTATCGTATAATTGTTGGCATAGGTGTTTGTGGGAACATACCATTCGTAATAGATATTTGATATCATGTTCATGGTCAATTACTACGGAATAGAAATTTATGTGTGCTTTTTATCTGGCATTGTTATCTACACTGCAATAAAATCTACGTTTGATGCTGTTTTATATGATAAGAACTGTTATGTTTGGGCTTTGGTGATTAATTCTTTTCTAATATATGCAATCATAACGGGGCATGCAAGCGTAAGTCTACATTCTATTGGTTAAAAAATTGCTGTCTTATTTCAAGTCATTAAAAAATAAATAAACATTGGGATATTTTTTCAAATTGATTACATTTTGTGTTAATTAATTCACAACGTTACATTCTTCATTTCGTGAGTAGATTCTAAACAAAAAGGAATTCGTTTCAATCAAAATATTAACTACCATTCCTTTATAGAAATAGTTGCTATCGAATTTATTGATGTCCAATTAAATTTCTTCTTTCATTAAACACGTCTCTGTAAACATAAATTTGATTTCGCAAAAAAAAAACAAATGAGTGAAGTATGTACTTCACGCCAGGTCCCTAACGGGGTAGGCAAAGAGTGTAGAGCGCCAGATATCCCGGTTCTGATAAACCTCTCATGCCTCGTCTACCTTCATCATGAGTGAAGTGATTCATCATAATCGTTTTTTTCTTAAACGTGTGATTTTAGGTTTTTCAGCAATACACTCGTGAATTATAGGAAGAACTATGAACATATTTTTTTGTCTCAATTTTTTTAAAGATGCAGAGCCTTATTTCTTTATCGTTCAAAAGCGACAGAGACGTGTGTGGAAAGGAGGGGGGAGTAGAGAAATAGTCTCACAAAAAATGGTACTTTAAGGCTTAATATTCCTCAAACAGATGCCTTACGTATTTGAAGAAAAACGGTTTTTCGAACTCACTATATCTCACACCATGAGATGCACGAAAAAGAAAATATTTCTAGTGTTTACGGTATTTGAGTTAACGGACAGCCAGCGGACAGACGGACGATCATAGCGAAACTAATAAAGGTTACTTGCAGGCTACAGAATCCTAAACGCGAGAAGGCGCAAGGGTAGGAGCTTTTTGCTGCATTGCGAATATCATTAAACGTTGGATCCTTCAACATGAAAGAACCTGTATTGTACGAGGCGTGGGCGACTTCACGACGAACGTTCCCTGCTCACACCCACGCACTGACCTCACAATCTTCACATTGGGAACGGGGTGCTTGCACCGCAGTTTTTTGTGGGTATGCGTGATAACATACATTTTTGTTTAATATTAAACTGCCTTGAAGTTTATCAGTATTGAGAGGAATAATATATTTGCCCTTAAATATATCTATGAAAGATTTATACAAATGTGGTAAATGCTTTGATAGCTTTCCTTACCCCGCTCACGGTGTGTATATTCACGTGAAATTATTTATGGCTTAATTACACTATCTTACATTACCACTCGTAGTTAATCTATACTAATATTATAAAGCCGAAAAGTTTGTTTGTTTGTTTGGTCTTACTGGTCCGATTTGAAAAGTTTTTTCAGTGTTAGATAGCCCATTTATCGAGGAAGGTCACGCTGTGACTAATAGGAACGGAGCAGCGCGGGCGAAGTCGGGGCGGAAAGCTAGTAAATTTACAAAACTCGCGAAAACCTGCGAAAACCTTACACTTACCGATACAGCAAAGTTACATGCAGCAAAAGACGATCACGCAAAAATTGAAAATGATTACTTCACATGTAAAATTAATTAGCTACCAGACCTCAAACATTATCGAAATGATTTTAAATGAGCGAGAACGCGACACTGAATTAATCAACCGAGTACATGAATGAGAACCATATGAACCGTTAACTTCGCCGTAAAAAGATGTGTCTTAACGGCCTAATGAAACGTTAGATTACACATACGGCTTATATGTTAACAGGAAGCCACATTTTAGTATCCATTTCGCACAAATGAGTACATCGTATAAGTTTTTTCACTCCATTTAAGGGTCGTATAACTGTGTCCACCCATACTTGCGTGGGCAGTTAATGATCACAGGAACTAGTTGGGATGACATGCTGCCATCTGATGGGAATAATGGCAAAAAATAATTTATTAAAGTTATCATACTTCCCATGTTTAAATACACTTAAATATTTATCAAAATCTGTTTTATAAATACAGACAATATATATCTGAAAGTTCCTATTCATCGATACAAAAAATGCAATTCATATAGAATCCGAAGTCTTATCTCCATTCAAACATTAGATTTCAAACAAAATTGCAGAATTAATGCACAATAATGTTTTTGATGAAAGACTGGATATATATTAACAACAGCAAAATTCATAACATTACCTAGAAAATAATACACAACATAATCATCTCAAGACTTTGTCCGATAATTGTTTAATTCAAGCGCGCAAACGATGAAGCGTGAAGATAGTGCAGCTTACAGCGCATGCGTATACATGACATGCGCACACGCAGCACAGCGCGCGTCCCGCATCAGATAGCTAGGCGACATGCTTCGCGCTTCCAAGAACAACGCTTTGAATATTTGTCACGTGACGTCGTGTTAAAAAAACAGTATATCTATTGTAATAATTCATCGTCCAATATCTTATTGTCTTAAGATTTATTGAATAACGGCACTTTATATTTTATATACATTTCTCAGATCGAGATAAACTTTACGTATTTAGGTACAAATCATTTTGACATCTTCACTATTTGTCTTAAATATTTGAAGGATTTTTATTTAAGTTTAGTAGTAAATATTTTCTTCAAACGAAAAACAAGCAATCAGCTCCTGATGGCTGATTATTTATACAACACACATAGTTCCGTCGCGTATGGTCAATTTAATCTGGTAGTCAAGACTTACTTCTAAGACATCAACGCAGTTTTTAAAACGACGGATACTTACAATTTTACCTAATTTCCACCCAATTTCACTACAACCTTAACAGTTAGCAAAGGTTACCGTGAATTGCATTGATTCTTTAAAAGTTCAGCAGCGTTACAGTGTATCGAATATCCTAACTGTTACACGCAACACAATTTATTTATTGTACACTGCGCCTTCGCCTTTCTCTACGACAAGGGATCTCTTGTATTGTCATGCCGCAAATAAATGATTGCATTACAACACCTGGTCTCTTTTTCAGCTACACAGAGCGAGCCCATTCTAAAACACAAGTAATTTTAATACAACTGGCTTAAACTGAAGAACCAACATGGTGTCAGTATCGTGCTCAATTCTTTTCAAACGTAATTAGATCGTCGATAGTTTCCATTATAATTTATAGCTCGCCCTATAGTGAAGATTTAGCTCCTGGAAAATCGTTCCGGTCGCCAACAAAAGCCTGTTCTCGTTGGTTTATTATTTTGCGAGATAATCGCCTGATGCAGGTAGCCGGCCGGTGTCATCTTTTTGCGAAGCCGCATTGTCTTCTTGTTACGAGGCAATTAACAGTCTTGTGCGACCCGCGTTATGGACGTCATAGGTGATTAAATGTCTCCTTATTACTCGAATCTCGTCAAAATCGCGTTGACACTTTCTTTTGCAATGTTTGTACATCATTTAATAAACGCCAACGGAAAAGTCGTAAACTCAATTAAACGAGTGCCATAAAGTAAGACATGGTAGCCACAAAGAGATAAAACTTACAACAGACCATAAAACGTTACGCCCGGTAGCTGGGGCGACGGCCATAGCTCATCGACTGTCCGTGCGCCGGCGCAGCTTTATTCTGCTTTTAGCTAGCTTCAATAAATACCAGTCTCCGTTTTGCTTTTATTTTCGTTTCTAGGCTTTGTATGCAGATTTTATGTGTGTCGTGGATGTTTTTCTGCGCTAACGCAGAACGATTCTATTTGGAATGGAGGACTGTAATCACCTTCTTATACCCTGAGTTTATAGTTCGATTGAGATGGTAAATGCCGTGCATTATCGTAAATCATAACAGGCTCACGTGGATTGCACATAATAGAAGATTATATTGCGATTGATCTTTCAATTGGTAACTGATATGAAAAGCAACTTTGACAAAAACTTTTTGTTTACTCATTGTAGTGACTCGATTTACTTCGTCTCCTTACTCTTTTAAGCGATTGTCTAATTAGGAAAAACAACCACAATTAAAGATTCCTAAACAAAGCATTGAGGATACAATCTTGTTCAACGAGCTGGACTTTCCACCTGTAAATCTTTTCGATAGTGCCGCAGACACTGGGCGATAAGGGAACTCACGAACCAAGTAATTGACATTATAAGAAAAGACGGCAACTTTTATAAGTTTATGAGAATATCGTAGGGTATAAAGTTGATAGAGAAACTGATAATATCAAAATAGTGGGTGGTTATCGATATAAACGATGGCAAATAAATCTCCCCATAACGGCTTCTGTAGGGTATTGATGACATTTCAAATAGATTTTCATATCTCAAATAAATGATGCGTCTATATCTCAAATAGACATTTGTTTCTGTTATTTCTTTAAAAGTGTTGTCTTATTATAAGTAATGTTTTTAAAATATAGGTATGGCTGTACATTTGAACACTTGTATGGACAAATGGTTGTCTAGTGGTTAAAAAATATTTTTTTATGTAGGTATATAGAACGGATTTTTCTGTTTCTTATGCTAATTTATATTAGCTAGATACTGTTGTTATACCTTAAGTATCGGGGTTTATCTCCTCTCCCCGTAAATGTTATCAATTTTTAATTATACCTGTGATGATACGCAGTATCTCCTTTGAAGTTTGGTAATCTCGATGAATGCTTGTAAGCTTAAGCTACTTGCAGCTATTTGTAGTCTCTATTATACACGATTTGCCAGAAAATACCGGGCCGTACATTACCAATAACCGGGTCTTGGTAGATCTGAATGCCACCATTTATCGACAAGCAGATTATACCTACCTAAGCCTAGAGCTACAATACCTACTGGCTCAAATACCAGTAATCTCTACTATGCGCAATGCGCAACTGCATGATCTCAGATTATCTACTTCACATTGACAATATCAATGCAAATTAACGTTCTATAGCTTACATTAAGACAAGTCGACAACAAAATGACAAGTCACACAAATCCTAAATAGTGCACCCAGATAAATTAACATCAATCCATATAGGAGGTTACAATCGTGCAAATTCATCTAGATCAGTTAAATTCAGATCTGTCGTCGATTGGGCGAGAGAGCGGCGCAAGCGCAGCGCCCAGCGCAATTTGCTAGGGGGCGTGGCCACGGTAGCGGGAGGGGGGGACGCGCCTACCGACCGAGATTAACTTTGACCTCAGCTAGGTTATTCTGTAAGACAAAACTCGATGCATCGAAGTGAGTATGATTCTCGCATTCGCTCTATCAAATGGTGCTTTGCATTTGATAAAGTGGGATGCGAACTCATTTCAAGTGAAGTGAGTTCGGTGTTATAGAATAACCCCCTTATTCATAAACGTATTTTAGCTAAAGTGTTGCTAATCTCTCCTTTGTCTTTTTCTATCCTGCACATTTGACAATGCAACTGACAAAGACAAAGCATTCTATAGCTAAAACGTATCTAATGTACGTTTATGAATAAGAAGGTAAATCTACAGCTATCTTTTAAAGATAATGGTACTAGAATGTCACTACGTGGTATTCAATAAACAGCAGTACTTGTGACTCTTTAACTCTACTTATACTAGTACCTACAGCAGTAAGCAATCTCAAATTGCATGTTTCGCTTAAAACACAATTATAAAATTAAGCGATGATTAATCGATTTAACACGCGTAGGTTCATAATTTTTAAATTACCTAAAACTTGAAAAATATTTGCATGACAATAAAATTATGTATTGTAAGCAATAAAATTGAAAGGTGTAAGTAATGTCATGAGTACCTAAAGCCAAGAAAATGAAAAAAAATCGAAGGCATGAACAATTAAAATAAACGAATAACACGCGTCATCACACAAGAAAACAACCAAGAAACAGGCCTTACAAATTATTTCCACTCATGTATTGCATCGCTAGCGGGCACAATAAGATAGCAAATAGCGAAGTAGTGGTTGATATTTTCAACATTCCTGTTCTTAAAAATAGAGTTCTATAAATTAAATATTGAATGAATGACAGTGACTGCATAAAATGTATTTAAGAAAAACATCAAAATAATGATTGAATTAAATTAAAGGACGGCGACTGCACAGGCAATGAGCAATGACCCATCGTGCATGTAGGTACCTAACAGTTTATCGGTCATCTGATCGCGGTTTAGGAGAAAGGAATCTGAATCAAGGTGGCCGAAAGAGTTAGATTTATTATCACACCCAAATTTACACTGATATAATCAATTGAGGACATAAAACTTATGAAGTAAAGGCAAATGACCTTACAAATTAGGGAATAAATCTTAGGAAAGTTTGGTAAAATAAGAATGGAACTATGCCATGGAAACCAATGCTGTAAAGACACGGCAGAAACTCATTATAAGAAATGGAACAATCGAAACAGAAGGAGAAGGATAAATTGAAGAAAAATCCCAAAGAAAGATATTTAAGAAGTTTAAATAATTCACAATACGCGCACGTCGCGTCACCATCAACGGCGCGGGCGCACGCGTCCGCCACAAGTTCCCACGCACGCACACAACGACGCGTGGCTGAGTGCGCGCAGCTTGCGGACCGTAGGGTTGCAGCATGGTTCTCCTATCAAGGTGAATGTCGGAACGACAAATATCGATTATTTTATATATTAATTTCATGTAAGAAATGAAAACGATCTAGATATTCCTTAACGAAATTTGTATTTCTGCATTAGATCTTGAGCTTCAAGAAGACGTTATCGTCCGCATAACAATAGAAAATCAATTATCATATTTTTCTCGTGGCTCTCCAGATAAAACAAAAAAAGGCGATACTATTATATTTTTTTAAAGAGTTTATAAATTCAATTTCCGCATTCGCAATATCTAAAGAGAATTACAGCGTCAGTCAGGGAGCTGGAAAAACCTGGGAATCTCCGAATGAACACTGATGGATTTTACTCATGCCTAAACACATACCCCCTTATTAATAAACGTACATTAGATGCGTTTTAGCTATAGAATGCTTTGTCTCTGTCAGTTGCAGTTGCAGTCATGCATTGTCAATTGTGCAGGATAGAAAAAGACAAAGGAGAGATTAGCAACACTTTAGCTAAAATACGTTTATGAATAAGGGGGAAAATGTTTATACTATTCTTAACATCATCATTCTTTAATCAGTTACCCAAGTAATCGTCATTTTTCTTTGCAACTTTGATACTATCGACGTAGGAAACATATTCGATGAATTGAGCGTCGATATTATTAGTTTTGGGTCGCAACCCTAACCGCATTTCCATAGAGTACCTAATACACCGATAGGAATTTACGTTATTTTTTGTGGACATCTTGAACATGTTAACAACATATGGGGATTTTTAATTTTAATAAAGCAACACATTGAAAGTTATTTATAAATATTAGGAAGTGTAAACTATCTTACTTGTTTCTGTCGAAAACGACACACACATTTTTTACAGATGTCAGTTCTTAAGTATATTTTTTATTTTATATTTTTAGGGGTTTCTGTTTATTAAAATATACAAATAAAATATCAAGATAGATAAAAAATCTGTTTACTTACCTATGTTTGTGAATAATTGGTCGTACCGGATATAAAAATTAAATGTTTTCTAATTTGGGAATCAGACAGGTTCGGCTGTTTAGTCACGTCATGGGAATTTGCAATGATGAATAGATGCATTATTTAGATCCAAAATCCAAAAACCCCTAAATGGTTTTAATTTTGGATTTAATTAAAGAGTTGGAGCTTAGGTCAATTTTCAGTTTGCAAATGCTTTGACTAAAAGAAGACAATAGGGAAATAAAAAAAATACAATTTATAACATTAATATATTTCTATAATACGAGTATTAACATTCATTAACACCTTCAAAACTCAGGTCAATTTTGAGTCTGGAAATCAAACAAAGCAGACAGCAGAAAAATACGTATCGGTCGAAAATGTTATCAAAATCTAATGTTTACGGACAAATCAACATCCGCCGATCTCCATTGAACGACATGGATGCTGGCACAAACGTGAACTGAATCCGACAGTCAAGGTGAGGAGTGACATTGCTGTGTACTTGGTAACGTGGCAAAAAAACCCGAACAATGGAACCTGTTTAATATTTCGAAGAGTGCGTGTCAAAAATGAATGTTATCAACGCATTAAACTAGTATAAAGCCATTGTTGTCGCGTACTTTGATCGCTTTTAATAATAATAGGGTTGTTGATTATTACTTCTCTTAATAATTATTTTTAAAAGTATTAAACGGAACTTGAAAGTATGTAACACGTAGTACTACCCTTATTAATCAGCAGGTACCGTATTTCGATTAGGCGGTATACTATAATTTATGAGACCAATAATAGTTACCTCATGTCAGACAATTGAAACTTTTGTAGACATCTATAATTTGGTCAAGCAGATAAGAAGCGACTTTTAATAGATGAAAGTTGTATGAATTTTCATTATCTTTTATGATACTGATGAAAATAAAAATAAGAGCTAAGAGTAAATAGGTGTGTCATTGTGTTTCTATTACATAACCATCTGTCCGCATTTAACACTTTTAGTGGGATTAAAATAAGATAAATCAGTCATATATTCGCTTTCAGACTTTACCAGCGGACTAACACCAGTAAACTTAAGCAATCTGCATAAGCCCATAAAACCAGTGAGAACGTATAAATAAAAAATACACAACGACCTATCAGAAACAATAACAGTTGATGATGAATGTAACAAACCCGAGATTCCTGATTTAGTCGAAATCACTTCTAAGTATACTTCAACGTTTAAAGACAATAAAGCAATGAAACAAGCAACAAATACACCGGTACAACGACGGAACGACGTCGCGTGAAGGCTTTACGAGCGCAAGTACATTCAGTTCTTGTGTGTCAGGAAACATAATGAGAGATAAGTCCGCATCGCGTTACGTTTCATTATAATTCGTCCACTTTATAGGACCATTCTCATAGTTGAAGGGTTCATTGTTCCGAGGCCTGTCTCGTGGGATTATAGCGGTAACGGTAACACCTTCTCGGTTACGTATTTCAGGTGGGCTAATGTCAAATTCACTCAACTTTACCCACAGTGTCTGGGAAATTTCGCAAATGAGATAAGTGAACATGATATTCTATGGACTAAACTTATTGGATTCTACTTTGATAGTGGCGCAAAACTTCATATGGTCTTATTTCGAATCTACTTTCAATAGTCAGAGATCTACGCCAGCGATTCTTTTAGTCATTATATGTTATTAAATATATATACACATAGACATTATCGTTATCCCTAATACGATCTTCACGCTTAATATATCACAGTATCAAAATTAAACTTGATGTACAATATCAATGGAAAATAAAAACGAAAACGTAGAATTTACACCCATAGGCCAAATCGACGATTATCTCCGAAGCGAAGAGAATTCATCTATTCATTTGACAACCCCGGCGTTCCATTGTGAGGAGCCTGAGGCGGGGACCGACAATATGAAATTATCTACACTGGAGGATCAAGTTACTGCACACACGTGCAAATGACGCCCGCGCACCCCTCACACAACAACACATGGTCCCGAGACAGCCTTACACGGCTATGCAGCTTGGGACGCTTTTTAAGCTACACGTGTATAATGCATTACTCTGGTTTGGTATTTCATATTGATCCTATTGTTTATGTTTTGTAAATAAAAGGCAAAAACGGAAAGAGGTCACTTAAATAAAATTAGTCTGCGGTATCAAAACATGTTTAATTTGAACTTTTTATAAAATTTGAATAAAGTATCGTCATATAAAGTAAAGAAAAAAACAGCCTTTACAGCCTTATTTATTAAGCATGTGTTTATGTATGTATTTGAACAAACATACTATAATGATCATGTCAGCAATTCACATTTCGATCAAGAAGCAAATGATAATAATCAAATAGCACCACATGTTGAAAAGATCGACGCCGATAACGCAACGCCGCTGAATCGTATAATGCTTATAAAAAGAGAAACACAGAAACTGAACTGTTTTACATTAATGAAGGAGTGAATGAGATTAATAAGACCACTTAGCGGCTTGCAAGAATCGCGTCGGAGCTTGAAATGTACCACAAGGGAACTAAAATCATGCAAGATGAAAGATAACAAATGACTAACGCTATTCCTCTGAGAATTTATGCTGTGTCGGAAATTTAGATCATATTTCCAAATATGACATACACTAAGTATAATGAATTGATCAAATTACTTACACAGAGAATTACACAATAAATTTACCGTGATAAACCAGTTTCATAAATAATAATTTTAAAATAAATAATTAGAAAAATATTTTTGGATTGCATGTTCACATTATTCAAACTTCAAAAACAATTAACCCTTCATCACTATCGACCATCCAGTGGTATTAGGAACAAGAACAAAACGCCAGATCTTATCAAGCGCCTTCATCAGCATAAATATTAAGATGGGCGTGACCATGTCATATTGCATTCGACCGATGAATACGTAACAATGGTTCATACGTTTTTAATTATAGAAACGGCTCGATTGTAATTCTGAGACCTGTAAATGGTGTGCATGTTACCAATTACAGGTGGTGCATAGGCAGAAATCGATCGTGATAGTAGTGTGACAAACATAAGGTATACGCGTCGGCGTCCGCGGCTCGAGCCGCAGCGGCCATAAATCTAAAAGCCGACCTGGGAGGACGTGCGCAGCCCTTTATTATACCGAGACATGATTAGCCTCGGGCGCTTCAAACAAAACGAACGCTTAGTAACGAGCGACTCGTATCTGCGACTTCGTTTTCCAAGACGAAATTCTTTTTTTGGCCGCTATTAGAGTAAGCGGTTCAAGACCAAGTTGCCAAGGTTAAAACCTATCCTGAAGCATACACGAAGTCATAATTTCGCTATGTAATTGTCCCCGCGAGTTGACGGACGGACAAATCGTAAACAAACGTTCGCGCGACGTGAATACAGATTCGCGGGGAAACACGCGGCCTGACGACTCTAGTGATTGTCACAGATTTTTTACAACAAATTCCACACGGTCTTTTTGGAAACTACGGCGTCTATTAATATAACTGAACTGTTAGACTTATATGTAATAGTTCGCTCAACCCGTGTGATGGAATGTATACCGAAACACAAAACGCAAATTAGTAGGAATGGTGTTAAATTTAAAGTCAAGTATACATACCAAATTGATCCATCATAGCCATAACCGGCAATCATGATTTCGGCCGTGATCGAGCAAGAGCGGGTCAAAATGTAAATCGAACATGACATCCGGGTGCGAGTTCAAGCTGATGCGAATTCAAAATGGAAACATCGACGGACGCCGCTTAATCTGCTATCGAATCAATGAGATTGTTCAAGCAAGCACGCCCGGGGTCGGGTCATGGTGCTAAATGGCAAGACATTGGTCTACTTCAAATTCGTACGTGAGTTAACATAACATACAACCAGTTCTCTTTGGATTATGAACGATGACTTGACAATATCTTTTAGCATAATAATTGTCTTAGTTTATGCTGTGAGTCATAATACGAAATGTTTTAGCACTACAGTCATCAGGCGTTAGTACTATTACGTACTATTAGAGCAATGTAATAATCAGATAGTGTCATAGGACAAGGTCTCGAATACGGAAGGAATGAGATATTTTCTAAGTTATGAAACTGATAAACATACATGCAGTTCCTACTGCTATATCGTAGTGTTCCAGTTATATGGCTTATAATAAGTAGATATATCATAAAAACACAAAGGCTACTTTATATTTCCTCCATCAAGAAGGAGGACTTGCTAGCGGTGAACTACTCTCCATAAAAACGGAAGCTCATCGTGTCATTAGTGTCATGCGACAACTTAAAAATTGAACTGAAAAATAAGAGTCGGCTGCAGATATTGGTCAATTTAGTTAAAAAAATTAAGTGTTAGGTAAGTCTGTTAAATATATAGATGAGATTAAAATAGTGCTCCTTAAAATGGTTTTGCCAATGCTGGCCATAAAAACAGCCAATATTATCTCCAATTATTAATCTCTTATTAATAATTGGAAACTGAGACTGAATTTCAAATGCCATCACATTGCCGTTTATGTTAAAACATCTATTGATCGAACTCCACATTTTCCTCGCATCGGAACCGATCTTAATTGCCATCATAAACATCGAGCGATCTGAATTATCCTCACTAAAGAGTGCTCGAATTGAATCATAGAAAACCTACATCAAGTCCCAGTCACACGCGGTGATCTCTGCTCCAGATCTCGGTCGTGGCCGCGCCGCGCAAGCATTATATGCAAATTCTGTGGACATAAGTTGCAGACGCTAGCGATGGTGTACCTACTCGGTGATATAATTTTAAAGTTGACAAGCTTATACCCTAATGTTTTCAATAATAATCGATTTTTATTCTCGGTTGGGTCCTAGGACGTTGATTCTTCTACTAAAAGTATAGTTAATTAAGTACTCTAATAAAAAATACATTGTTTTTTTAGATTTAATTTTTGTGATGGCTGCAGCCTATAGACATATTCACAAAATCCAGAGGTCAAAATGCAGATGCATTGGCAGAGTTGCCACCCCTGAGACCTACTTTGTTATGTCTCTGAGATAGTTATGACGGAGTCATACATTTACTTATAAATTTGTTACATTTACTTGCACGTCTTAAAATTATTGCATTTAATAATTTATGAAATATTAGCAAATTGATTACTCGGTACCTACAATTAAAGGCTATATTATTATTTGCTACAAATTATCATACATTTGACAAGTATCTTTGGATCTCTTGTATTTCAACAAGAAATCTACATTTAGACCACCAACCAAAAATCCCTAACAAATAAAATATCTATTGAGTAATCCATGTCACCCTATAAGCTAAGACGTGCTTAAAACTTAGGAGGTGACGAAATTAGACGCTTCTTGAATTTGTTCGCAACTGAGTCATTGTGCAAGCTCGTTAGTTATGTGAGAGGTGAAAAAGATGTTCAGTTTATAACAAAAGAAACGTTAAGAATACTAATAATAACAATGACCTCATTTCAATGTTTAAATTTAAGTAATACAAAAAATCCACAACTTGGAAGATTCTTTTGCCGGATCGCTTTTTTCAATCTTTTACAAGTACAAAACAAAACCTCGGATTGATTTATTCACAACAAATATTATATAGAAAATATATGTAACTCATGTCAATGTCATAATTGAAAAATAAAAACTTGACTGATTTATTTTTTCTATCAATATAATAGTAAATTATCACCGAGTGAAGTACAAGGACCTATAGCTTTTCCCCGACATTCAATACTACTGAAACCGCCGTAAACTGCTTCTATTTTATAATATCCCTCTAATTTCGTATGTAGGCAGCAGCCGTCGACGTATTCGTCCGGTCCACAAAATAATGAAATTCCCGAGCAATAATCGTTGGATCACGCCAGTATAGTAAACATTCCAAACCTAGACTTGGTGGGTACGATAAACCCTATCCAGCCTAATTTACATTTCACAACTGTCTAATCTGCTACTTTGAACAGATTAGGAGTGAATATCTAAAGTTGCGAAAGGCTCGAACGGCACCAAATAAACGAGACGGCTTTGTGGGAAAGAGCATGGGATCCCTTCGGGCGGCATACCCTACGATTGGACTGAACGCCCCGGGCGAGCCGAGCTGGCCGTAACCACCGGTCCAGAGTTAGAACAACTTGAAACGTGCCTTTCCGATTTCAAAAACGGCGGCCTTTAATTTGAAGTAACGTTATGTTATTACTGCTAATTTTTTTCCGTTAAGCTGTTAGGTTTTCTGAATGAGAAAGAATAAAAGAAGAGGAAAAGATAGGTTTTTTAATAGTCTCAATAATTTGATGTCTGTATTTGATCCAAAATTTGCATTGATATGTAGTAAGATACTACTCGTATAAAATTTTAAGCATAAGCATGAAATAAAATCGCATCTTTAATTAATCATATCATATATAAAAATACTACTGAAGTTGGTAACAAATACATTGATGATTAATAAAATTGATCTTAGATGTGTGAGTATTAGCTACACAAATGCTATTAACAAATGAAATGAAACTAACGTGAGACTACCGAGTTCTAGACATATTTTGATTGAACACTAGAGCGTAACATGTAGAAAAAGATGACTTTTGAAAGTTGAAGGCTTTTTTAAATATCAGAGAGACGTATTCTAACAACGTTTCACGTTAATAATGGTGGTTTATTCACCGCATGCTTACAAGTTAGAAGACGCATCTTATTTGATGGCAAACCAAATTATTTTATTTAAAAACATAAATGAAATAGCTCATATATAATAAATGAAATAACTCATAATTTCATTTTTGTTTTTTTTTTGTCACAACTGGGGGATGGAGTTTAGCGTTGGTTTCAGAGTACGATAATCCTGTGGTTTAAGGAGAACTTTCATGCACATTTTTAACCTGGCTGTATCATAACAGACAACACTTGAAACACAAGAGAACCGGTAATGAATAAAGAAACAAGCAATCAACGAAACGATACATCGTTGCAGATTATGAGTCATTTCGATTTGTGATACAAAAAAGTCAGTTCTAAAAGCGTTCGATGATAAGCTTGAAACATCGCATTCTCAAATCAAAATGGAAAAGCACGCGCCTGCGAGACGTCGAGGTGCGGGCACTCCGTTTCGTGGGCGGTACACACGTTAGATGCGATCAGAGATAATGGTTTAATATGACGCGCGATCATCATTTCGGATCGAAAGCCATCTCGATTTTCATGGACACAAATCTTTCTATCATTACCGATATTTTATATCGGCTACACATTTACGTTTGGAATTATGCTAATCTAGAGAGAAGCAAGACTTTGAACTTGAAAAACAATAAAATTTGATAAGATGATCAAACTTTAGCTTCTGATAGCTAACTGAACCCACTAGGGTAGGTACTAATCTAGCAGCTACAAAAATAGATACAAATCTTAACATAGTCGCATTTGCATACAGGTGATAAATTAGACACGATTAATACCAAAACGTCGTTATAATTCTGAACAGCCGCATGTAGCTTCATTTGAACGAAGCTCTAACAAGGTCCTGGCGACTCGGACACGAATAAATCATATCGTCAAACTAGTTATGGTCACTCGTGATGTAACGACTAGGCATGCAAATTGGATGCGCGGGCGCAGGGTCGTCGACCGCCATGCGCGGATCGGCCCTATTGGCTCGGGAGTCGATTTGTAGCACTGAGATAAGGTCAATGCTGATGCTTTGATCTGCTACCGATTCTCCTTAACGATATGAAAAAATATTTTATACGACGTTGAAAATACATTTAAGTTCTCTCAAGTCCAATCATGTTTCGATTTTATTGTTTGGTTCCTTGATAATACTTGATATGTTGGCCAATTGTAAAAAATTTGCATTGCCTGTTACCAAATTGGGTAAGATGAGATTAAGTAAACCGACCCTATATTGACATCAATATTACTTAGTACTTAACGTTACTTTAAAATATTGACTCGACCAATTTTTGTTACTTAATTTTTCTCAGGTAAGAAAAATTGAGTCACTAAAATTTGTTGATATAAACGAAGTTCCAACTTCCAAAAACAAAATATTAAGCTGTCATGCTAATATAAGTTCAGTAATTATAATTTTAGAAATACAAATTTCATCTCATTTAAACTTCAAGTTCCTGTGATGCGACTGTCCAAAATAGCATAATTATAGTGTATCCATACAAATTAAAACTTATGAAATAATCCGGCCATAAAACGGATCCCTGGGGTACTCCAATAAAAGCCATGGCTTCATTATCCGTTGGGGACCAATTTGTGCATCGGAGATTTTTTTCTTCTTAGCAATAAACTCCGTTAATGGATCCACATTAATAAAAGCGGCAAATAAAACGAATAGGACTTATTCATTTTACAACGCAGCAATATGGCTCAGATAACAATACTTATAGTGCTTGCCTCTCTCAGCTAATGCGACTCGCATTCGTGCATACATTAATGAATTGAATATGTTCGTATTCATTAATCAGAGACACCACTTTATTAATGGAAAATTAGTGTTTTGATTTCGAAAATGGTTCAGTTGTACGTTGTGTAAGAGAATTAATGCGAGAGTCGTATGTTTATTTACTCATTTAAGCGAGTAAAGCCACTTTGATATGTATATTTTAATAACGTTTGCGATAAAACTCACTATCATACGTAATATTCTTTATAATTAATGATGTATGTAATAGTACCAAATCATTAAAAACCCAAACACACAAGGCCAATTTATGCTATATTTTATTATGTTACCAATACGAAGGAATTTACTACTACTTTTAATAAACTATTCCATGGTGCAATCCTTAAGGTACTTTCTGGCTGAGCAGGAGTTCCAAATTAAAATTGTTTGTCAAACTGTAAGGTGAATTAATATCAAGCAGTAAGCCATCGATTTACCTCCCAGGAAAAGAAATATCCTTTAGAATGCCGCGAATTGGAGACAATGAAATTTCCCACACGAACCCAATGGATTGTATTGAAATAAAAATCGGAAATTAGTATGAAAAAGCTAAATTCGTTTCACACGATAGCGGGTAGAAGATAGAGAGAGCGCTAATCACCGTTACCATAGAAAAAGCCCTAAAATTTTATTAATATTCAAGTAGTGCACTCATTTAAGCACTGGCATCGTATCAGGAATACTTAATCAATGCCTTCCAATTAGGCGGCTTTTTTGAAAGGCTTCGTCATCTTTTTTCCACCGTATTCCGTATTTAAGGAAAGCCTGTTCCACCGAGTGTTTCAGAAGATACAATTTGTAATTGTAATTATCGCTGGCAAGTGTTTTGCATTAACACGAAAACTTGTTTCTGAGGTTTGTTCACATATCAAATGAGCCTTATCTATAAATTCAAGCAATAAAGTTCTAGAGACTTTTGAAATAATTTCATTCAACTCTAATTGATTGATCTCGCTATAATTCTTCAAATAGTTATGTTGTCCAAGTAATGTAAGGATATAAACATTCGCAATTAAATATACCAGTTAATGTAACATTTAATGATATGTATACAGTAAACAAGTCGTAAAAAGACCAGCGATTTGGTTTATATAATTCAAGTAGGAAAGCATTTGTTAAAAGTTATGACATTAATTGAACGTATTTGGTAGAATGGAGGTAGTCATAAATAAACAGATTATGGTAATTTCATAGTATCACTTCACGTATTTTTCTATAGAAGCAGGCACATGTAAATATTAGGTACATGTGTGTATAATGTAAGTTGCTATAGTGTATTTTTTGAGACATGAGACTAATCTTATATACTGCGAGCGTAACATACTATTTGGGCGTATCTACATGCACGAACATAATAATTATTGAACACCAATTAAATTAAATCAATAATACTAGATAGATGCAAAAACAATAGGAATAATTTACCTCAGATAATAGAAAATTATTGTAATAGAGATGTAAACAGAATTGCATCTAATATATTCCACATTTATTCAATCAATAATTGGTCGGAGACAAAAACAGAATATATTATAAGATATTATAAAAAACGGATCAATTGTATTCAGAATCAATAAAAAATATCAGAATAAATGAAGGCGCCAATTGTTAATAAATCAAACATTGGAGTTGTTCAAGAGCTAGAGCATGAAATTGTTGATCTTGACATAATACTTGATGTCAGACTGGCGCTGGATCAATGGACTTAGATGAACTTGGCCAAAAAAGCATGAACACTTTTTTAAAATAAACATTCATCGGAATCGATTCGAGTCTCCATCTCCGAGTGTTTACTTAGTAACAGTCAGCTTTGAATAAATCGATTTCAATTGGAACATTATGCGTCGCGGGGAAATATGCCTTACAGCACAAAAAATAACGTATAATATCAAGCGTCTCGTACCGATTTGATTCATCAATGAGTCTGCTAAAGTAAATTATATTCTACCGGTTTTAAAAGGCGGTGCATTTTTGTTTGCGTTATTGCCAGCTAGAATTGTCTCCGCTTCGTGGTGTCAACTGTGAGCTTGATTCTAGAGCATCATATGAAAAAATATAACTGCACCGCTTCATTGCTTGACGCGAAGTCGTGATACCTACGATACAAAAATCGTTGTCGGAATGTTTAAGACAACAATTTTTATATCGCCCAGTATTATTCCATTTTCTTTGATCTTGTAGAAATCGTATTTGCAGATTTCCCCGCCTATACCACTACCCGTGATCACGGTAGCTGGAGAGCGACCGAAACATCGGCAGAGAACATGTAATAATACTACGTATAGAATGGACACTTCGACGTCCCGCCCGATTGCCCCGCCTCACCCAACCTCCTCCCCTCTTATGGGCGACATTTGGTATTCTCTACGTGCTACGCACAAAGGTGCTCATGTAAATACACGTCACTGATTGATGTCTGTGTAATAGAGACCAAATGAAACGTTTGTATGGAATTTTGGCGGAGTGTCCGCGGTGTAACGTCGAGTAAGAGAAGAAGTTGGGAGTAGTGATATAGGTACGCGAGAAAATCCGCAAATATAACGTAACTTCAACGTAACTTCACGCCTGTAATCCCCGAAGGGGTAGGCAAAGGTAAATGCATGCATTCAAGCATACATGCAAACACCCACTACTCGCCGGTTACGTTTTTGGCCCATGTAACAGGTGGCGAACCTGTTGCCATCTCCGGGCACATTACCAAACTCCAAGGTACTGGGAAACTTCCAGAAAATGGAAAAAGCCCAATAAAACCAGAGATAAAGGATTTTAAACCGTTATCTCTGATAGCCGTCGACCCGGGAATCGAACCCAGGACCTCCAGCGTAATAGTAGTGGCCTGCTACAACTACGCCTCTGAAGCAGGTTAACCAAATATGATGTCTACAAAGTATGAAGCTAGCGATAACCTGCATTGAGCGAGAACGTTATTCTCTGATCTTTTCAAACATAGAAAGGGCTATCCTTCTTTCAATAAATCAACTCGGGTTCTCAAGAACCGTACGGTACGACAGGCACGTCAAACAATTGTCTTGAAACATTTAGAGCATTATGTACAGGCGTTGACCCTGTCCATCGATCAAGGCGAGGCGTGTCGCGTTCACTCGCCTTATGTTAAGGTATTACCAGTAATAACAGGTTGAAAGAGCACTGAGATCTCCGAACAATATGTTGCTATGTTTATCTGAGCTGCACAACCTTACAATTGAACGATCGTAAATGTGGAACGGAACAGAATGAATATTGTAATCAAATATCATTAAAACATTTACAAATGCCTTTTTAGGGTTCCGTAGTAAACAAGGAACCCTTATAATTTCGCCATGTCTGTCTGTCTGTCTGTCTGTCTATTTGTCTGTCTGTGCGTCCGCGGTTTAGCAAAAAAACTATTGGTTCTAGAGACTTGAAATTTGGCACAAGTATACACCTTAACCACTCCGACAAAGTAGTAGAATAAAAACATGAAAAAAAAAATGTCCTACTAGTAACGCGAGGATATATTTTTTAACTTTCGATTTTCATATAGTGTAAGGTATCGTTGGATAGGTCTTTTGAAAATTTTAAGGGTGTGCTAACATCATTTTTCGATTTAGTTAACTGGACTTATTAAGCTTTAAAGTGCAAATTTTCGTTGGAGACCAACTAAAGGGTTGTTGTTAGTAATTCAAACGTTAAGGCAATAGTAGCTACATATAACGAAATTAAAAGGAAATCCATCACGCCTAAGTTGGCCTTGCACGTTTGCGAGTAATAGTCGACCAAATGTATTTTACTAGAAAATTTCGAACAACTCCATAGAAAATATCTTATATATTTATTGTTTTTCATTACATCTCTTACTCTATAACTACGGAACCCTACACTGCACGTGGCCCGACAAGCACTTGACTGGTTTTTTTTATTTCTTTTATTGTGTCGTCATCAAGTTGCATCGACGTCGAAAACGATTGCAGTATCAACTTGAACAACGAGACCTCTTAATTAGATGCATTAAGCAGCTGCTACGCATTCTGATGCATTCATTTAACGGCACTAGCGTTAAGTACTACTAAATGTCACGCCATATATTTGTTAGACCCTTCGTCGCCTCTTTTCTATTGTACTTGACGCTCTTTCCATTTAGTATGTTAATTGATATCAATTTCCATAGTTTCGATAAATATAACAATGACTTTCTTAAATCAACGACTTCTTCAAACACACTTTCTAGAGTCAATATAAGGTTATGCCTCTATGCCGGAAATTACAGGGCCGTACATTACCACCTGACCGGAACACTATAGTGCTGAACACTACCATTTAGCGGCAAGTATATTAGGTAATGCGGTGCCTACGCCCGCGAGCTCCGTCACTGGAGTTCCACCACCATGACAATTTTTTCTTTATAATATTCTTTTGATTGGCCAGCTCTGTAGCCTTTAGAATATATCATGCTTGGTAAAAGTGCTTGATAATAAGATAAATCTATAAATCTACAATGGAATGTGAAGAATATTATCATCCACGAATCTCCATAGGTCGTGCGTAAATAAATGCCGGCACTGTATAAACAGTGTAAGCCGTTTCGCTACGCTCGGAGCTGTGTAATCCAAATTTTAAATTAGTTTGTTTTTTGTCGCGGGCCATCATCTCGCCGGATCTGTGTCGGTCACGTAATCCTGGTTGGTGACAGTAAAGAAGTGCATAAGTTGGAAAAACGAAGCCTTCAAACTTTCCCATGGCTCCAGATAAAACACGACTATGCTCATCAATATGGAATTTTAATCTTCAAACTATAAAGATGGCAATTAAATCAATGACTGATAAGTGCGGAAAGCCGTCAGATTTAAAGTTCAGAGGATCACGGTTGGGCGTATCAATAACGATGTTATAACACCAATTTATAATCTTTCTTTCGTCGACAGATCAATAAAACTTAAATCCCTACGCTGTTTGGAACTAATATGTTGACATTTCCAAGCGCTTCCTGAGTAATAGCAGATATTAATTTAAACAAATCGGACGACAAGTAGGTGACTTTATAAATGTAGAATTGTTAGTGTGATAAATAACTGAACTGAAACGTTGAAAATAAGGCTTTTATATAGAAGGATCTATCTATTGGTAAGATAGATTTCTTAATTATTTCCATGAAATATAAACATATTATAATACAATGAGAAATTATTGAAAATGAGATTTAAAAAAATCCTTAATTGTTTCATATTTTTATGTAAATAAGGTGGCAATCAATCATGCAGCTCACATTGATGTTAAGTGATGACTGCAGCCTATAGACATTTACCCAAAAACCGGAAATCAAAATGCAGATGCGTTGGCACCCCTAAGACCTAATTTGTTACGTCTCTGTGATAGTTATTAAAGGGCCATATATTACCATCTTAGCGGAACAAGGTAGTGCTGAACACTAGCACTACCGTGTTCCACTAATGGTAGTCCATTTAGCGGTAGTATATTAGATAATGCGGTGGTGCCTACACCCGAGAACTCCGTCATCAGAGCTCTACCACCAATATATTATAATATTTGTACAAATCAATCACTGGTTCTATTCTTACTTGGCTTCTTTACACACTCCAATTCCAGAATAATTTAATAAAACCGAAAGTATGTGTAATGCGTGAGACCCTTCGGAACACGCTTGCAAATCTTACACCATTGTTTCACCAAACGATCGCTTCTTGTGCGTATTGCGTGATACACACGTCAACGGGGAAAGTGGATGAACAAGGCACCCAGTCATTAGGAAACTAGCAAACACACAATACCCCCGTCAGAACAAATTGATGGTCTAACGCGAACCCATTGCTTTGTCTTTTGAAACTAACTAGACAGATAATGAATAGATTTTCGACTGCCATATTATTAGGAAATATTGTCTGTATTTTACTTCGATATACTTTCACAAGTTATGATTATATAAATTAAAATTAGAATTTAAAGCACTTAGTTAAATATCATTATCACAAAATTTTTCAAATCCTTCAATGATGATAAATGAAGAAAAAGAAAAACTTATTCGTCAAGATCAAAGTTACTAAACTGTTTGTTTCGTCACGAGTCCAAATGAAAAAAAAAAAAAAAGATTCTGACGAATTGAGAACCTCCTCCTTTTTTCGAAGTCGGTTAAAAATAGATAAGATAGAAACTATTTAGAAAGTCGAAAAGCCTGAACCTCCTGCATGTTAGTCAAAAGTGATTATGGCTGCGAGCATTATGACCTCGACAAAGCAAGCCACATTAACGAGACCGTGCGAGTATTCGTCATATGCGCTACAGTCGAGTCGTGATGCTCTATCGCTATTATTTCATTAGACGAATAATTGATAGTTAACATTTTAGCTGTGTTGTAACAGTTTAGATTGATAGCTCGTGTTACGCGTCAAAGTTTTAGAATAGCTGTCCGAGGAACACGTCCGTCTAGTGGGTGGCGAACATGTTCTGTAACATAACTTTGATTTACATTAAACCATGTTTTGAATGAATGATTAAGTGTATCGATTTATCATTTCGTAAACATCTGCTGATGGTTTGAGTTATGCACGCTACTTTCCTCGGATCATTAATGGATAACAATAGATCTTTTGAACTTCAATTTTTCAAATAGATTTGTAATATGCCGATATCATTTCACATATGAAATATCGTGATCATTTCGTTCACTGCGAGAAAAATGAGTCCAAATGCATATTTAACAATCAGTGCAATGTAATAAATATAAAATGTTAAAGAAAAGCTGCCAACTAAAATAACAGGATAAAGTGTTCCACAATTCATGAACTCTCTCTAGGAAGAAATAATTGGATTCCCATATGCTCCAATTAATAGTGTTCGTGAAAACTTATGTGGTCTGACAGTTAGAGCTGCCATTAGACAAGTCTTGAGATAAACAACAACAGACGATGTATACGACGTGCTCTTGATATCGCGTAAGGCTCTGTAGGTGTATTTCCAGTTATGGACCCCAATTTAACTCAGTTGTTTTGAAGTGTAAACTTCTTTAGCGGCGCCTTGCCTTTATTGTAATGGGTAAAAATGTAAAACTGGCGTCAGGATGTGACCCTGATCAAAAATGCGTAAGACGGACACCACGATTGATTGACCAGAATTGCATCCGCCTACTGAGTGTCAATTGACAATTGTCGACAGTTGACAATGACAGTTGTCATGGCGGTGGTGGTAATGGTGCAACAAAACAAAAAATGCACTACGTTAAAATTCATGTTTTTACTTATGCCGACACTCCCGGAGAGAGACCCGCTGTTTTTTTTTTTTTATTAGAAATATTTTACTTCCCCCAAAAAGGGGAGAGACTCGTGCCCAGCAGTGGGACGTATAATGGGTTGCCATTATTATTATTATTATATTAGAAATATTTGGAATTCTGAAAAAACTTATATATGTGTATCAAAATTACTACAATACTACAGTGGTCCACGAAGTGGAACATCAACTCCGTAGAATTTATCTTTTAGACACATCACTATCATTATTTTCACGTAACGTAAATCCTATTCCATTCGACGTAAGCTCGAAATTGCTTTTACCTCTACGTTTTATGGTTTGTCAACAATATTATTTAAGAGTTCAACTTCTTTATTGCTCATATTGTCATCAAGATTTAGAATGATAAAATGACCTGCATATGTAAAGACAAAGGTAAAATGACACTTGGTTCACGGTCAATTTTTTTATGGTGGTTTACTTGGAAATTATCTTATCTCATGTACAGTAAACATGTTACTCACGCAGAAAAATCCCGTGTTTATATCCCGCATGAGTTGTTTTACTACACGTAAGCTTTAGTCTTTTAAATGGACTGTGAAAAAGTGGTACAATAAGATCAGGAAATCTAGATCTGAATACATCGTTAGAGACAGTGATCACAGATACCGAGGTAAGGCGATTAAACTGAGCAATACAAACGAAGGCCATATATGGTCCCAGCACAAGCTCGGAGGCTCATTAAATTGTAGTTTGACGAATATTTAATTCATAGCTAACTTAATATGTTACCGATAGCCTGACTACAATACTCATAGGTGTCTCATCTTTCATTGTCATATTCTTATTTAAATTAACTGTAAGTAATAGGAGTGGGTGATATAGCTGTGATATATTTGTGGAGTTTGTTCTTATAACGGTCTTTTTCCAGATTAGCGTTCTTCGCCTAATTACCATGTCGTTTTTTATTTTTCACATAATGGTCTTAAACGCATTGTCCTTTACCTAGGACAAGCAGGCATAGACGTAGTCCCGTCATCATCATTGAGCGCTCTAGGTCTCATAAACACATCATAAGATCGTCATATTGTCCATGTTGAAATCTCCGTACGAAAATCATGATGATTATTTTTCTGTATCGTCACATGAGGATGTATGACGATACAAAAAATAATCTTCATATTCTTCATCAACACGGTCTCATTATATTGTCATCTATACATCTATACAAATAAATGAAATCGGAGTGTCTGTTTGTAATATAAAAATAACCGCTTTTTACTAAATGCTTATGTATGTACCTATACACGGTACATATGCCAAAACAACATTTTTTACCATATTTGTCTGTCTATATTTCTTTGTCATATTTTTATTTAGATATCTACCTTTTTTTTAAATTTAATTAAACATGTTGTACCTCAGTTAAAATGTAGGTACTTACCTTCCTTTGTTATGTCTCAAGGCTGTAGCAAATAAAGCAGTTTCAGTTTCAGTCTGTCTATCTGTTAGGCGGGGCTAATCTTGGGAACGGTTTTACCGTAAAGTAATAAGGAGTAACTTAGGATACTTTTATACTAGCTGCGCCCATGAATTCACCCGGGTAGATACTGAACAATAATAAATTCTAACACGGGCGAAGTCGCGGGCACTGCTAGTTTTACATATACATATCTGAACTAAAATGGTTAAATATAAAAATCCTATATAGAAGAAATATATAGATACAAACAAGTCTTAGGACACTTCAGCCGCTCTAAATGTGATAGCATACTAGTTTGCATTTCGGAAAGGGAACCATCGCTTTGCAATGCAATAAATACTTGTCTTCAGGCAACATTATTTATCGCCAACTATACAAAATAGTATATTTTAGAACCTGTCATTAATTCTATTTAAATAGAAATAGCAAAAATTTTGAAACAAGATGGAGTTTGCAAAATTTTATGCACGTCATAAAAATATATTTTGGCTTTAAATTAAACAACTGATATCAAAAAAAGAAGATTATTGGAAATTAATTCAACGACTGGCCCCAGCTGCGTCATTTTACTCACTAAATCCTGCGGGCGAAGAACAGAAAGGAACAAGTTTAGATCGTGCCCCGTGTCCATTTTGAGAAAATCGAAATGCATCTGCCGTAAAATCTTTCTTCCAAATAAGTTTTATCAAACACCTATCTCACAGTGTCATTTGTTCAAGTTGAAGATAACACTATTGGCTGATATTTTATCGAATTGAACGAAGAGTAATTGATATTGATTTGGTGTTTCCTATTTACTGCGTGACTACTGTCTGGTTGTACGATTTGATCTTAGATATACGCCAATAGATATACCACCACAAACATTTTCATGTAACATGTTGAGAAGACAAGAATATATCGAAGTATATACAGTATAGTATACACCAGAGGTTCCCAAACTATTTTTCTTGTAGACACCTTTCAATTTTTTTCTGGTTTCGGTGGACCCCCTTGCTAACATTTATATCACTTTCCCATATATCCCATTTTTATTTACTATGTACTAATGAATGAATATAGCCCTTTATTCGGATCTAAACTTAAACTAACAGATCTAATTAAACTCAAAGAATGTATCTATAATATAAAATGTATCTTATATAGTTAATTTAATTTTTCTTGTTTTTATTTTCTGCAGATCCGTTTGCCAGTCGGCAAAGGCCTCTTCCAACTTATTTTTTGTGTTTTTTTGACCCCAGTGGTCTATATGGACCATTTTGGGAATCACTGGTATACACAGTCAAAAAGTTATCACGTCTATTGTAGAGTCAAGTTTCTTCTAGGCGGTTTAACTTGACCTTATCAAGTCTATTGTAGAGTCAAGTTTTTTCTAGGCGGTCTAACTATACCTTATGAGAAAATGCGTGGCTTGACCGTTTTGCTATATATGCCGAAAAAACAATATTTTTGCACATAGGCCGAAAAAAACAATATTTATGGTTGTAATTTTTTTACTGCCTCAGTAGGGTAGTGGTATCAGGCCACTACTACTACGCTGGGGATCCTGGGTTGGATTCCCGGGTCGGGGGCTATCAGAGATAACGGTTTAAAATCCTTTATCTCTGCTTCTATTGGGATTTTTCAATTTTCTGGAAGTTTCCCAGTACCTCGGAGTTTGGTAATGTGCCCGGAGATGGCAACACGTTCGCCACCTGTTACGTGGGCCAAAACATAACCGGCGAGTCGTGGGTGTTCGCATGCATGCTTGAATGCATGCATTTACCTCTGCCTACCCCTTCGGGGATTACAGGCGTGAAGTTACGTTATATTTATTTTTTTAACAATTTGAAAAGAAATAATAAGGTATTATTGTATGTATCTTCACACCAAGATGAAGAAACTCGTATTATAGGTGATATTAATTGAAGGTATTATAGCGGATGAGAAGATCTGACTACGATCGTAAGAGTAAGCAAGTACCTAAATTCAATTTAATAAATGCCCTGATTCGGCTTCGGATCTTTTGAGTACGTTTTTTTTTTTTTTTTATGTAATGGATGTTTGAGTGATGTTAAGTGATGACTGCAGCCTATAGACATCCACACAAAGACCAAGGTCAAAATGCAGATGCGTTACCACTCCTGAGGCTGAAGGTGTTATGCCTCTGTACTGGAAATTACACCGGAACACGATAGTGCTGAACACTACCATTTAGCGGCAAGTATATTAGGTAATGCGGTGGTGCCTACGCCCGCGAGCTCCGTCACTGGAGCTCTACCACCAGTAAGAACGTTTCTTCACAACTTTGTTTCTTCAGTTTTCTGTATCTTTTATCACCACCCCACCACCACATTCTGAAAAGATTCATCATAACTCATCTACTTCCCGCTAGTACATCTAAATAGTCCAAATACAATGCATTAAGAAAAGGCGCTTAGATACATTACTAAACTATGAATGTGATGTGTATCGTCCAAACCATAACAATTTGAGGTAATTGAAAGTTTCTAACGCTGCACCATACAAGAACAGATTAAGGAATAATGCGTTGTGAATGGAGGTGGTCTGTTTATGCTAAACACCTATTGAAACTTGGCAACGGCAGCTCATATTTGCATGAAGAGTTCTTCATAAGGCAAACCAAACAATGCTAAGTAATCCACAACCAGTGGTTACACCGACATAAAACATATCTTGTTATTTATTGCATTAAGTCATAGTTCGTCTCCTTAACTAAGTTATTTAGAGCTTTTGGTGCAACTCCGTATTCATATTTATTAAAATATGGAACCAAAGTATCATCTTTATACATTTTAGAATCAATAATAATATAATTTATTTGTAATAATTATTAGAATATTAACATTTTTATTTTTTCATTCGATTTAAGTATGGTGATTTCCACCATTGTCAAATGTCGTTCATATTAAACCAAATAGAAAACCGGAATACAGATATGCATATCGTGTAAAGTCCAGTAAAAGAATGGGTTAATAAAGTAAAGTTTTCGTGATCTGGAGTACCTAGAGAAGATAATATTTCTATAGATTCCCCAGAACTACTTAAGGATCATGTATAAGGCGTAGGTTGTATGCACCAGGGTAGGCTTCGATTCAAATTCGCCCAAACAAACCGGTCCCGCAGATAATGGCACCAAAACGGGCGCGCCACGCATGCCGCCGGACCGAACCCAGGCCCCAGAGAAATTCCAGCCGAAAGTAGTTTTATTTGCCTCCATTTTATAGAATACCGCTCAAACTCGCAAAAAGTTATAGACGCTTCCAAATTTATAGCCGTCGCGAAATTTTCGAAGCGAATTATATAAGACAAAAAATATTTGTATCAATATGCAGCGGAAACAAAACATAATTTCACCTTAATTCGGTTTGTTAGCGATGCCGGCTGTGACTCCAAAACTGATGTTTTGATAGTCAAAAACGGACGCTGATTTAAAATATTTACCAATCAGGACAAGGGACTTATAAAGTACGTAGGAAGAGTTAAGAGCAAAAAAAAAGATAATCTTTTTGGTGTGACTACCGACACGTAAATTGCCGAGCCTGTCCCGTCTGTGGCGAGAATACGGAACGAGGGATTTTGTAGCCTGTGTTTATGGTAATTCAGCTTACAACAGCGGCGTAATCAATTTTTAACTCGTACCGAATTGATGCACGTAGATTGTAACATTTATCGTACCTTCGACGTTCCGTGTATTGTAATAAACTTTATGATGACCACGATCACAAAAAAACGTTTCGAGCTCTGAATAAAGGGACTGATGATAATATTTTTTACAGGTGAAATTGTTCCGTATAAACGTTTTGGTATTATACATTATACATACAGCTTTTCTGATTTTCTGAATCAGATGCAGAACAAAATTAAAATGTGAATGTGAAGTTTTCTGTTAATGATATACATATGGTCTAAATTACGCAGTCAAATATTATGTACTGAATTAATAAAGGAAGCATTTCATGATTGAATACGCTATATGAAATCGATAACCTATAACTAAAAATAATTGACTGCATGTATCTAAATACGAAAAATACTTTGACCAACGTGATGAGCGATAATATTTATTTATTAATAAAAACCACAATCCAAAAGACTATTCAGAAAGATTGGCATTAACTACACCATAATGCGCCGTAACTACGCAGATTACAGCAGCATCCTGCATTTCGTTGCACTTTAGATAAACAACCCAACCGGTCACTTGGCTCGTAGAAAAATACACTTTAATGACAAAAAAAGAATTGAACTCATGCGCGTGATTCTTATAGACGACGTAATCATCTAAGATCAAGTCTTTATCAAAGAACTGCCGATGGTCAGGTCTTTGGTTGATAGCATTGAATGGGACAATCGCATATAATTTTATTTTGTAATCTGTTCTGCTATAGATTTGTTTCGAATGCACTGTGCAAGTCATTCTGTACAAAGATTGACATTTGAGATTGAAAAATACCCTTTATAGAAACTATTTTCAGCAAAAAAGCAAGTGGAATGATATAATAAAATCAAGGAAATAATATATTTTATGACTTTAAAATAAAATATAGTGAGGAGACGATTACAGTAAATGTTAGGTTACAATAATTTTAAATAATATTCTCAAGAAACGTTTAAATGTTGATTTAATCTTCACAGCAATAGCAAAAGCTATTCCTAAAAGCGACATTTCATTTCTCACGGTCCGTGCCGAGTCATCTCAAGACGAATTTGAGGAAGTGAATGCTATTATCTTTTTGAAACCAAGTCAAATAGGCGAGTTTTTTCCCGCAACGTAACGAGGTAGTGGATGAGGGTGCGATTAAACTAATGCACTAGCAGCAGCGCCTTTATTATAAACCCATTTGATACTAATGGAGTAATACGGCAAGTAGTAGCTGAACTTCCTGTAAACACATATCAAAGGCAAAGGTGTTATGTCTATTCATTTCATGAAAAAATAACAAAATCACACAGCTAAAATGATTGCAACAAAATTTGATGGAATAGCTTGAATTCTGTAACATAATTTAACCATCAGAATTGAAGATTGGGCAAAGTAACTGGCGACAGTCAGGATAAAATACGTTTAAGAGAAATTTCAGTTTTTAAGTACCCATTCATGCTGTCTATAAAAAAATCAACAGAATTACATAATAGTGCCAATAAAGAGAATCACAGCATTATCTAATCTATCTGAAACTATTTGGTTTACCATACTGATGCCAACCCGTATATCTAGATAAGACTGAAAGGTAACACAAAATTTCTTTTAAATTCGAACGGCAAAACTGCTTTAATCACATCATCAACGAGAAACAAACATAAAACTTAATGCTAATTATTTTTAAAAAGGCTCAATGTCATTATTAGAATTCTGATCTCGCAGCTGCATTGATTCAGAAGAAATACAGGTAATTTTCGTGGTAATAAGACAAGATTAAGATTGTTGTGATCCAAATAATGTTGGCAAGCATTTAACAAGCTTTCTGTTTCCTTTACTGTTAATTGGTGGTCAAAACATCTCTGTAATCAGCAATCTTAAGCAAACTGATTGAGCTTCAGATTGACCGAAGTCCACTGTTACCCAACTATCCTTGCCACGTTTTGGTTGCGCAACCTCGTGTGAAATGTTCCACGTTGTCTACCAGGGTTGACCGCTTCAATGAAATAATGCAGCTTGAGTGCAATAAAATTTTTATATATATAACAAAGAATATTACGGATAAGTAGTAGAATGAAGAGTAAAGCTACTAGTGCTAGAAGAGCGTAGGGTGCAGGAACCACAAAGTTATCGTAAAAATGACAAAATTGAGTATGATGAGTTCGATGAATATTGAAAGTTATAATACGGTGTTCACGATTTTCAAAAGATGATTAAAGACTAAACTTCTTTTCTTTGGTGCGATTCGGAACGAAAAAAGAATGTTAAGTTTTTAGAAACTGAAAAAAAAAATATTTTAAGTAAAATTTTTATTCTAATTTTAATGTATACTATTAACATCTGTTTTTAATTTTACTGTATTGTAATAGTTATTCACTCTCAGTAATTTGTGATTTCAAGACGTTTTGAAAGTATCTGTAAAGATCTATTCGAAATAAAAATATTTTCTTTCTTTTTCCTTTTTATTTCTAGATAATTATATAAATAATGAAAATATTTATATAATTATCTAAAAAAAAATAAAGAAATAACTATACCCGATGAATGTCAATAAACTCGCCATCTTGTACAAGGAACAATTTGGTTCCCTTAAGCCATGAGTGGCAACCCTAGTAGCAACATTTATTTTATTGCCAATTCGCGCAAGTAACACTGTGCGGTCATCTATTATAATATTTCGTAATTCTATGTCATAAAATTTGACGATATACGACAATTTGTAGGCGTGTTCATCTACTGAGCTATCGTTTGAATTTATATTACCAGTGCGAGTACGTGCAAAAGCATTCAACGTAGTTTTGTGTGAAACAGAATGTATATGGCTGTATATGTATGTGTATGAACAATTAATTTTTATTCACAATCAAGATCCATATCTTTGTTTACTGTTTTGTTAATTTTGTGGGAGTTATTAATTTGATCGCGCTCTTTTGCTAACTTTCTGTCCTGCATTCTTCAGGTACGCAGAGGTAAATGCATTTAAAAGATGCAAATACAACCATGATTCACCATTCACTTTGTATCCCATAGGTGGCAAGCGTATTGGCATCTCCGGGTCCGTTACCAAACTCTGAAGGTAGAACTGGGGAAATCTACCAAAAATGAAAAAATCTATAGAACTTAGAACCCAGGACCCCAATAGCAGTAGCGCAGTTGCTACCGCTAGACGACTTATTGAGGCGGTTTGTAGGCGTGTTCATCTGAGCTATCGTTTGAATTCATATGCCCAGTATCTGTACGTAAGAAACGGTTTAACGTAGATTTGTTTGGAACAAAATTTATTGTTTGGCCGTCAAATGACATAAATTTTTCTTTAGAGTCAATATATCTATCTTTGATGTATTATTTATTTTGTGGGAGTTATTTATTTGATTGCGCTCTTTTGCTAACTTCCAGTCTCTTGGTTTTTAGAGGTCCGTACCTGATTTTTACGGTGTGCACACAATTCCGACTTGTACTAAGCCGGTTTTTCTATATCATGTTTTTCAAAGATTTCAGATCTATAAAAACAGTACTGTGTTTAGATACTCGTATAAAAATACCTTAACATATTTTTTAAACAATCTATTTTTTTTTTAATTTTGTTTCATCCTTTGTTTGTTTTTGTTTTGATAAGTGCATAGCAACATTTCTACTGCTAACAAACTTGAAAATAAGGTTCCACAAGATTGTAAGAAAATGATTCGTCCCATCAAAATACTGACCATACCTTACACTGCTTAACTTGAGAGTTCGTGGTTACGCTACCGCGACGATAGCAACAAACATTATACCCAAAAATGTCGGTCGTTAAACCGTTATTGAAAAACTCTGAACGCTCTGCGGCTTCCGAGGTTAGAATTGAACCCGCGATGTTGCGGAACTTTACGAGTTTGTAGAATTTAATATGAAATCTTTTAGAAGATTCCAGTTTTAGCAGTATTAATTCTAATGTACTATCGAAGAAATGTCCGGTCGGTCACGTCGGTCTCTTATTTGTATAAAAATAAAGTCCACTTTGCGACGTTTTAGGTAGCCTTAAACTTTCTTTGATAATAGGTAAATACTGATTACATTTTAAATAATTTTTAATAGTTAATTGAATGGTAAATATGAATGCAATTGAAATTCATATTAATCATTGTAAGTCGCGATGTAGACGAAATTACAATGACAATAATTAAAGATCTCGCAGACAAATCAGCGGACATATCTCACAGTGAACCCACAGTCTACGAACGTATTAGTGAAACTAACTTTTTATCTAATGCTTTAGGATACAGCGCAGCGCTACCTAATCTAATACATCTGAAGCTAAGCCAACAATAATGTTCTGTGTTCCAGTTTTAAGGTAATGTAAATCATAACAATCCCTTAGCAGTACCAGCGCATCTATATTGAGTCGTTCATTTTTTATGCACATATTTAAGACTACACTGGTGGTAGAGCTCCAGTGACAGAGCTTGCGGGCGTAGGCACCACCGTATTACCTAATATACTTGCCGCTAAATGGTAGTGTTCAGCACTATCGTGTTCCGGTCAGGTGGTAATGTACGGCCCTGTAATTTCCGGCACAGAGGCATAACACCTTAGGCCTCAGGAGTGGCAACGCATCTGCATTTTGACCTTGGTCTTTGTGTAGGTGACTATAGGCTGGAGTCATCACTTAACATCAATGTGAACTGCATGCTTGTTTGCCACTTCCATAACATAAAAAAAGAGCTTGTAGTACGCTTTCACGACAGAAATAAACACCACGATACGCCACCTTTAACCCTTAAAAGCGACGTTAATCCTGTCCATCTTAACGTCATGTCATAACACTAATAAACATTTATAGATAATAAACTTCACAGACATCCATTCCCTCTCGGCCATGTCTTGTACTTTCAATGAGTACAGCAATAAACAAGAGAATGCGACCGGAGGGATCACCATAAAGCATAGAGCAACAATGGTGGACGGGGTACTATAAACTAAATCAAGGAAGCGGCAATCGCACACATAAATAAACTTATTCGGGTCACCGCAATGAATGTCGTTAATGATACTTTACATGAGTCAAAATTGTTATTGAAACAAATAGCAATAATAAGTGATCAAAGCTACAAAAAAAAAACATTATCAGTGGAATGCATAATCTATCAACCACGAAACGACAAGTAGACGAAATGGTAAGTATGGATCTGTAATTGTTTTATATTATTTCGCATTATCACATGCTTGTGAAATATATTTTAATTAAAGAAAAATGGAAAGAAAAAAAAAATATTAACAATTATTAAGGGTAAAAGCGACTTCTTTACGATATTCAATAAACTGCAAAGTCTATTATATCGGTTGCCTAACTAGCATAGTTGGCAATAGATGGCGCTGCTGCTACCATAAAGCAATGCAATAAATGTGAAGGAATGATTTGACAAATCGGGCAGGACTTCAGTAGCTCAATTGGAAGAGCGGCTGGACTAGATTCCCAGTAGGCCGCGAGTTCGAGTCTCACCTGAAGTCAAATTTTTCTTTCCATTTTTCTTTAATTAAAATATGGATCAGTGATATAGATATATCGTCAATGTTGTAGACACACTCCCAAATTCCTCATTTTTCCGAAATGTGGAGTATACATAATAATAATAATGGCAACCCATTAAACGTCCCACTGCTGGGCACGAGTCTCTCCCCTTTTTTGGGGGGAGGCCTGGAGGTTACTCCACCACGCTGCTCCAATGCGGATTGGTGGAGGTGGGTGGGTTAGTGGCCAACCCGCTGTCGGATGTTTTCAAACTGCCCATAAGGCCTCCGACAAGGTTTAACGACTGCTATCCATCGATAGCAACCGGGACCGACGGCTTAACGTGCCCTCCGAAGCACGGAAACGCGCATGTAATTTGCCACTAGCGGTCACTCATCACACTACCCGACCGCGCCCGTAGTGCTTAACCGAGTAGATCGCTTACGATCTACACCAGCCGCTGGGCCATGCGCGCTTCATTCAATTATTATACATAAAGTAGGGAGTAATGTTCAATATCATCAATGTGAGAAGCTCGCGCGAAAACTAAATCGTCCGTGAAAATAAGTCTGCATTGGGACTTCCAGGTTGAACTTTGTGCCATGGTTCCACCGGCCCCAGTAATAACTTACCATTCATGTCAACTGTATGCTTGTTTATCACCATTTATTGTATGTCAAAAAATACTGCAATTTTTTATGTCGATCCTTAAAACGATAAACAGACTGACTTTTGCATTTGTGTTGCTATGGATGGATTAAATGCGATAGCATCTCGAGTAGGAATCAAAGGCATCCCGTGGCGATGTCCAGTGGTCATGCTAGTGGTTGGTTTTTGTCCACACAAAAACACGTATTCTCATGGTGTGATTGGCAAGCGAATCGCGTTGTTGATGGATTCACGCAATATGGCAGCGTGTTCCAACCGCCAACTTTTTTGTCTACATTTACACGTTTATCTTTGTTTAATGACTGCTGTGCTTTATTAGAATTCGTATCCTACAACTTGAAAGGACATTTTAAAATCTTTTTATATCGATTGAAAATCAGCAAAATTAAAATCTACTATCGAAAAAAACTCGATTGATATTAACGGTATTTACTGGTGGTAGAGCTCCAGTGACGGAGCTCGCGGGCGTAGGCACCACCGTATTAGGTACCTAATATACTTGGCGCTAAATGGTAGTGTTCAGCATTATCGTGTTCCGGTGAGGTGGTAATGTACGGCCCTGTAATTTCCGGCACAGAGGCATAACACCTTAGGCCTCAGGAGTGGTAACGCATCTGCATTTTGACCTCAGTCTTTGTGTGGGTGTCTATAGGCTGAAGTCATCACTTAACATCAATGTGTTTAATTGACATTGTAACTAAAATCACTTTAAAAATGTTTATTCTGTTAATAATGCTCACATATTCTAACTTTACCAAAAAAAAAAATTAACAAGTTAAATCTAAATTCCCATACTTTTTTACTGTGGTAGAGATCCAGTTTAGTTTACTCGAGGGCGTAGGCACCACCATTATCTATTATCATTATTTATCTAATCTATCTACCACCAAATGGTAGTATTCAGCACTATCGTGTTCCGGTAAGATGGTAATGTGGCCCCGTGACTATCACAAGAGACATACCATCTAAAGCCATCTAAGGTCTCAGGGGTGGCAACGCATCTGCATTTTGACCTCTGTCTTTGTGTGGGTGTCTATAGGCTGCAGTCATCACTTAAGATCCATGTGAACAGCACACTTGTTTGTCATCTTCGTTGCATTAAAAATAAACTTTTCACTAAATTCAAAGTCGTCGAAAACCATAGTTATAAAAAGTTGATATCTTTATGACTGTGGTTCCTTACACCATGCCGTCCACTCTTTACTTTATAATAAGATTCAATTATATGCATACGCAGGAAATACGAAGCAATTTTTTTCTTTTTAAGTCTTTACATCAATGAGTACAACCGTTGTCATTCAAAACCCAACTCTATGTCGGTGTAAAATAAGAGTAAAATCTCAAAATAGGAGACCTGTAATCGGGTATTGTTCACTTTGCGTGCGCTTGCGTCCTAAAGCTCTTTTTCCGTTGACAACCTAAACTTTCATCGGGTTAATCCTTACCAGGGTATATTGGGGTTTCAAATGAGAGGGTATCGAAATTACATGGGGCCAATGGGGCCCACGATCACGTGGGTCAGTTATGGAATCTTTAACCGTGCCGTCCAATCTGTACGATTTTGTTGAAACATTTCGATAGTATTACCAAAATACATTTGGAAATTATGGTGTGATTATATTAATTTACCGTGCCGGTATAAAAACGTAATGCGAATGGAAATATTTATCCTATTACACCTACCTTCATTTTAAATTAATCTGCTAGGTAATACGGTACAGCCTAAAGACATCTACTTACACGAAGACCAGAGGCAAAATGCAGAATCGTTGCCATCCCTAAGATCTAAGTTGTAATGTCTCTGTGATTGTTATTACGTGGCCATACATTACCGTCTAACCGGAACACGATAGTGTTGAACCAAACCATTTGGCTGCAGATAGATTAGGTAATGCGGTGATCCCTACACCCTCGAGTCTCTACTGTAACTCTAACACCAGTAAAAACTTAACACTTAACCTTGAACATTTATCTCCTGTTCAAATGAAGATGATGGTATGTCTCTTGTGATAGTTACGGGGCCACATTACCATCTTACCGGAACACGATAGTGCTGAATACTACCATTTAGTGGTAGATAGATTAGATAAATAATGATAATAGATAATGGTGGTGCCTACGCCCTCGAGTCCCTAAACTGGATCTCCTGTTAAAATGAAGCTGAAACTCCCGAATTATTATCGAACACACCTTATGGAACTTTCGAGCCCATTACAAGGCATACCCTTTCACCATTTATCTCATTAACATTAATACAGACTAAGACATAAAATGGACTCGATCAATTTCCGTAACACCTCCATATGGAGGCACACCGTAAATGGCTAACGATTTTAATGATCCCACAAATGCGGAGAACAAAGCATCCGCTGGCCGGTGGGATAGCCACGAATCTATTCGAATCAAACTCGATTTCAATGCGGTTATATCTCTATTCAAAAATTAAAGAGTGTTTTCTATCATTTTTTAGAGATATGGGCCGTAAACCGACATGCCGTGATTATTCATAAATATTTGAAAAATAACAATTATGCCACATTTGATGTTCAGCCTTAAAATGAATGAATTAAATGCACGCTAAATTAATCAAACGCAAGAAAGTACATAAAATTCGAATTAATACAAGATTTTTGGTAATCCTGTGTAACTTGAATAGCTTTTCGTGAAGGTTACCTTTTCAAAGTCTTAAGTCATTGATGATAACTTCACGTGGTTACCGTTATAAAGGTAACACATGGATTTCGCAAATGTATTGAATAGCACTGCGATATGAACTACCCCATGAAATGGTAACCCTGTCGATAGGCTTAACTCTTTAAGGGGTTGGTCCTTGAGCTTAAGCCCACATTTGCGCAATACATTATAACATTCTGATTTTCAAACAACGCGCAACGCGAACGCGTACTTATTAAATTTACACCTTACACCACAGAACTTTTGTTTCGATAACACAAAGCTAAAGACGATTCTATATATTCTAACTCAAAGATCCAACCCACCACAGTCCATGATCTCAGTAACATACCATTAGTGTTCGAAGTGACGTATATGGCTATTCGACTACAATTTACCCAGTCAACACATAAAATTACACCGTGCAAGAAAATCAACTGGCAATATTATATTTATGAGGTGAATCTTATAAGGCGAAGATTGTCATGTCTCTGCCTCATAGACGGACAAGTATATATTATTATCAGTATAGTTCCAAAGTGAAAACGGTTGCACCAGAAGCTATGATGCTTTTTTCCTTAGTTGTTAAGTAACACTGTAAGATTAATAGAAATAGTATTTTAGCTGTTTGTTTAATAAGGTTTAGGGTACGAGGGAACTGGCGTAACATATTCTTAAAAGTTCCTTTCAATAAATAAAGATTAAAAAAAAAAGAATGTTTAGAATGTCTTTTTTGCAAATGATAAACTAAGGATTAAAATGGGATAGAATTAGGTAAGTACCTGTTATGAGATCAGGCGCAGTCCTAGACAATAATTTTGGGGATGGGGGAGGAGGCATTGGTGGCAAACCCAGATTATGAGCGTTAGACTTTCATAAATCCACTTTCCAGTTCCATCTTCTAGCAACATTACAACTTTTGATTTTTCAATTTGCAGACAAACATTCAATGCATATTTGTGGTACCTAAATGAATTCTGCCACCTATTAATAAACATCCTTAAATAAGCTGAAAGCCTGAAAGTAGATTGGGCACTCTTGAAGCTCGAGAAGCCTCTTTGAGTTATTTTCAAGGTTAGTCGCAATAAAAACAGAAATGGAACATAATGATATGACAACATCTTAAAAAAAGAAAAAAAATATTAATTATTTAACAATAAAAGTAGGTACTTACTCTAAGTAAAGTTAGGAGTCAAAAATATAACAAGGAAAATCTAGAATTTATGGTTATGTTCAAACGTTAAAGAATACCTCTTCATTATCGAGTCATAACATTTAGAAGGCAAGGACCCGAAAATTAATGAACGCAAATCGACACAAGTGAGCAAATTAGGGACAATGCATCCGAAACGCATTTTTCCACATTAGGGCCTTGACCGCGAAGGATGCATCTGTTTGGAGAATTGTTTGAGTTTGCCAAACTAGAATCACCTTTATGAGGATTAAATAAGAATCATTTTTAATTTTCAAAGAAATTTGAATTAGATTCTAATTTGGTGTAAGCAATTTTTTATCTTAGAAATCATATTTAGAGTTCATTTTAGTTTGTACTAGCGTCGACAATATAGATCATCGCAGTATTATTAATTCGATAGGCACTTCAGAGGGTGATATGGGCTCAGTATATACCATGTGGGTGCGATGGGGTGGGTTAACGGTTTTTATTAATCACCTTTTACATCCTGATCGATATTCTATGATATCTATATTTGCTATTTCGTTTCATCTAGTTGGGAACTTAATTATGTTTAAACTTGTGCTATCATTATCTCCCATCTTAATAATTAAGCGGAAACATAATAAGAAACAATAAATTGAAAACTTGATAATTTTCCCACGGCCTAGCATTTGAAGAACAAAGTACCTCGTAGTAGATACTAAGTTTGTATTTGTACGTACAAAAATAAAAAAAAGAGAATTATTGTTTCTTGAAAATGATAGATATAGATCTGCGCTTCCCAAACGTCTTTGCGACTTGGACATATATTTTTATATCTCTCTATATCTTCTATTGTGTATTACCCTTTAGGTACTATTGTTCGCTGCTTATGGTCTAGTGCCGTTTGGCAAATTAGAATTTTAGTGCAATTTGGGAAACATCTATAATCAACAAGTTATGACATCTCATCTGAAAAGGTTTACTGCTGGACGCATTTAGATTGTCAACTATTTTTCAAAAACATTCTTATTATAGCAACATCGTGAAAAAATATTTTTAATTATTTAGGAAATCGCATCACGATCTGGCATATAAATTTTTACATTACAACCAAATCCGTTGTAAAATTTATTAATCGGCTACTTACTTGCAGAAATACTCCCCCCTGGGCGTCGACAAGCATGTCCCGCCATTTTTGCACGGCGATGGCGAACATGACACGAAACCTGTAAAAAAAACAACAGAATTCAATACACATAATCAATACAAATAATTCATGGTTAAGATAAACAGTTGAAGAAATCAAGAAACGTATACATAAAATAGAGAATAATTAGAGAATAGGTCCATCCAGTTTCTCATAGAAATAAAAAGACATAAATGAAATTCGTTTCCAATGATAGCTTCAATTTTCAAATACATTTAAATAAATTCGAAGTAATTATGGAGAGCCTACGATTAATCCTAGCTTGACTCGACCTTGGTAGATGTATAATAAAAAAATCCTGAGAAAATCCAGACAACACGATGCAATCCTTACCATCATAAGTCTTGCAACATACAAAAAACGCAATGATACCTTGCAAAACCATAAAATCAAAGCCAACACTGTCGCAGCTGAGATCTCGCATGCATATTTAAGTGATCGGAACGCACAATCAACACTAGGATCGGACTGATAAGATCTGAAGTGTCGGCAAATCCATCAAGCGAGAGACCACCCGACGGCACAGGAAGGAGATCGCTTTTTAAGACTAAAGCATCATTTTTTATTTTGGATTTATTGCGCTAGCAAGTGGAAAGAGGATAATGTGCAACTTTATGCTATGGATCTAAGGCACTCATCTTAGAAATTATATTTTATTTTTTATGTTTCGGTTATTTTTATTTTAACAAAAAACGATTTTTTCAGGGAAACTAGAGGTCTCGATGCAGGCATTGCAACATTCTGAGAAGATCTTACTTCAGCCAATGAACATAACTATTTCGCCAGGGATATATTAGGAAATACAATGGTATCTTGAATTCCGAAATGAGGCACTTAAGCTCTACCAATAAAAGGCATTGTCGTAAGTCGGACTTTGCAGATCAAAAAATTAAAGGTAATTCCGAAAAAAATTCAAACTGATGGAGGAGTAACCGTTTCAAAATTTTTAAATATTTGTATCTTCACACTAAGTCCCTCCCTTACGGGGTAAGCAGAGAGTGTGGAGCGCTAGATATACCTGACACACCTCCAGTGCTTCTTCTACATTCATCATTATCTTCATTTATGCACGCCGATTCCGAAGAATTTTGAAACCACCCCTCAGACATGAATTTGAGATATTTTAATAAACTCTATTTGGAACTCGTGCTATGATACTGATACATAATATTACATAATAAACAGTGTTATCGGATATGGCAGAAAATGCACTACGTTGTTACGTTGTGTTGTGGTTACCTACCTGTAACTTGTTAGTTATGCCACATTTACAACACAATCTCGCAGCATTTTTTTGAATAACGGTTCCAACTAACGTTTGAATTTACAGATTCAATTCACTAAGGTCATTTAGTGTTATGGAACGATTGGAACGTTTGGAATTGATATTATTTAAATTTTGTTCCCATGAATAAAATAAATAGATCTTAAATTATGGAGCTTTTAGTAAATCTTCGCATGTAAACACTTAAAGATCCGTTTAAACCTAAATTTTACGAATCATAAAGAGTCATGGTAAGTTCCATACATTGGTTTGTACAGAAAACATCAAATAAATAAAGAATATAAAACATCTTCGAAAATTTTAAAATATCATTTAGAATATTTTTATCTCACCGAAACAAAAAAAAATCTTTCCTACTAACAGTAGAAGCCCTCTATAATATGCTTTAACATAATACATTTTTTTGATCCTGTGGTGGGATAAAAATATTTTAAACACTAGAAAACTTTAATTAGGAAATTTTTATGAATAACTATTCGAAACTGTTAAATTTTGCAAGTTATTTTTTATGAAAGAGATGAAAGAGATGAACAGAGAACAAATGCAAGGGTAGTAGTAGATGATGCAGTGTTAGAACAGGTTGATGAAATTGTATATCTTGGATGTGCTTTTAGCAAGGATGGTAGGTACACCACTGAAATAGAAAGAAGAGTGCTTGCTGGGAATTGCGTGAATGGAGCGTTGGGTAAGCTGCTAGAATCTAAACATCTCAGCCAGCGGGCTCGACTAGCCGTACATAATGCTGTACTTACTCCAACGCTTTTATATGGAAGCGAGAGCTGGGTATGCAGGAAAGAGCATGAAAGTAAGTTGAACGCGGTCGAGATGAGATCTTTGCGCAAGATCTGCGGTGTATCACTCACCGATCGCGTTCGTAATGAAGATGTAAGAAAGAGACTTTGTGTGAATGATAGTATCGGTGTAAAAATGAAAAAAGGCATGCTCCGATGGTTCGGGCATATAGAAAGAATGTCGAATGAGCGAATGACTAAACAGATATACAATGCGAATGTGGATGGTTGCAGAGGCCCAGGAAGAAAAAGGCTGACCTACCATGACCAAATAGGTCGAGTTCTGTCTGATGGTGGTGTCAAAAGTCTTAGGAATCGGCGTGCATGTATGAAGAGAATGATGAAGGTAGACGAGGCACGAGAGGTTTGTCAGAACCGGGATGTCTGGCGCTCTACACTCTCTGCCTACCCCGTTAGGGACCTGGCGTGAAGATACATACATACATACATATTTTTTATTTTTTATCTGTACAAATCTTGTCATGATTCTTTCTACAAATTGTTTCTTAGCCGTAATACAGAGTCGAATACAAAAACTGAGTTTTGCAGCAAACATATAGCAGGAAGTAAATATAATATATCAAATATTGATAAATCGATAAGATAACGGTTTAAATATAATTTCATTGATATTTGCGTAAGTGTAAAGGCAAATATTGATATGACCAAATTTCGCACACAATTCAAAATGATAAAAATTCGACGAAAGATGATATGCTAATACAATTAAAATAATAGTAAGCATAGTATAGCATTGTGATTTGCTCGTTATATCTGAGTGAAAGTTTGTGTTGATATTTTCAAGTTTTGTTTATAAACATAGAACTGATACATTTAAATGAAGTATGATAAAATGACAAGCCGTTTGCGTCTGTTAAAATTAGAATGTCCGTTACGAAAGAGTTAAGTTATCTAGTCTGTAAATATAACGCTGTCATTCATGATAACGTCGCGCGTGAGAACAGTTTTGACAAAAATAAACATTTCAACGGTTTATTGACATTTTTTAAACCCAAAAATGGGAAAGTATATAATTCTAGGAAATGTTTTGTTTTTGTTTGTTTAACAATTGTATTTTGATACGATTTTATTCGCGGCCAGATTTGTTGTGATCAGAGAAGATGAAGACAATTTTTTTTAAACTTATAAATTTTATTTTTTATATATTTTTTCCGTACGTTAGTGTAAATTCAAACCGTTTTATGCTTTAATATACAATTAAAAAAATAAATGTAAACCAAGCTGAGATCTAATCTTTATCTGAGATACTTGAGGTTTAAGCAATTTGGTTTCCTGTTATTGAATTTAAAACAATGACATTATTAAGTTGGTTAAAATCAACGATTTTTGCGACAAAGACCGTGGTGCATTCAGCCACCAAATGAGTTATTGTCCCGACAAATGTCAAATTAAAATCAATATCTGTCAAATACATGTGACATAACAACTGACGGTGCTTTATTATCCGCCTTAAATCACAGTGTATCGATTTGGTATCCGATTAAAAACCAACGATTACAGTATCGATTTAAAGTGCACTTTCCTAAACGGAAGCAAATGACGTTCACGAGCTTTTTTCTCTGGGTCCTGTTTCTGCACCCTCTAGGGTTGCAATGTTTTTGATTCATTTTGTATCGAAATTTAATTTAATGGGATATCAAAATTGTTGAAATAACGTATTAGGTACACAATAATTAGAATACCCTCTGCGCGAGCTTTTTGTCAGGTTTTAGAGCTCCTAGAGCCTCCATATGCGATACAAACCTCAGCTTAGGAGGAGAGGATCCTGGTTGGGTAGAATGTAATGAAAATAAAGTATACGCCAGGGCCATAGCTATAAGGAGATAAGCATTCTTCACTCTGAATCATTTTAATTATCAACTGCAAAGGTTAACTCGTCAGCCAAACATGGCGAATATAATATATTTGCCATGTCTGGCTGGCTATATATCTTACTCTTTAGCCAAATACGTCTCTTGATGTGATGTAAAAATATGAGCTAAACACAACTAAGCAAAATTCTTCCGGAAACATGAAACACAATAACGCCATATTTGTCAGCACATTATCAGTTTTCTGTGAATCAAGGCGCATAAGAAACTAGAGACTTATTGCAAAGTTCGTTTTTTATTAGAATGTCGATTTAGTAAAACAAGCTCAATAAATATTAATAAATAATACGGGTTTTCATATTTGCAGTAATTTTGACCTCTGGCCTCTTTAACTAAGCAAAAAGCTTGCTATCTCATCTGTTTTAAAGATGTTATCATATAAATCCAATAAGAATCCAAGATTATACGAGCGAACACTTTAATCTAGTTACTTAATCAAGAACAGATTATAATTGTGTGCACTTTCATAGACGAATATCAGCATTAACACTATAACTTTGTCCGCCATTCGTTTAAAAAGAAACGTTTGTTTTAAACCATAAACGAAGAGTCAAGCCAGTTATACAATAAGGGAAATCCTTCAAATATGCTAAGTTTAAGTTTGAGACTGATAAGTAATTAAAATCTTTTTATTGCAGGGTATTTTATTTTATATTGTGTCATCATATCAGCCATAGGACATCCACTGCTGAACATGGGCCTCCCTATATTGTGTTCATTTAATTCGTTCTTTGCTGGAAGTACAGTCCTTGTGCGGTCTGTGAATCTCACCCTTAGTGCGACTAGTGCGAGATGCAAAGACCGTACTAAGACTTTACTTTGACTTGAACACAATAATGACAGACGTGTCAAAACTCTTATTTACTTTGGAAATCACATCTTTAATAAGAAAAGAAAAAAATAACGATTGAAAGATCTACTGTAAGTCCTGGTGCGTTCTGTGAATCTCGCCATTAAAGTAATTAATTAGTTATCACATTTATTCAATTTAGTTATCAGTATGCTTCGCAGTTTTTATTTATTTGCAAAGTGGCCCGAAGCCCTAAGTTCACTTTTACTGGTCTCAACCCTGGCAAACAGGCTGGCGAGTAAAAACGGGGCAGGCGCGGGTTGCCATTTACGGCAACCTTTTGTTTTTGTGTCGCTGTCACCGAATATAAAAGGAAAAGCTTGCTGATGAATGTTTACTGGTTTAAGCGAAATTGCCAACCCTACTAAATTAATGCCCGAACGTCACTATCGTGAATATTGATGGCGAGCCAGGTGAATCAATTGTTAAGATTTAGCTGTCGTTTTTTTCCAAGTTCCATTAAATCTTGAATTCAGCTAATGAAAATTTAAGCTTTGTTGTGAATTGATTGACCACTTCTAATTCACCTAAGTGAAGTGAATTTTAATTTGGCTACGCAGTGTTTTGTTTCGTTAACACAACAAGTTAGTAAAGTGAGTTGTCCCAAGGAACTGTTTGAAACACTTAATTTGTACATACACATAGAAGATGCCAATGTATTTTGTTCATTTATGATTACAAAAAGCTCATGTAGAATCTCCTGTTTCAGGTTCTAGAGCAACAAAGGAGGGGAGTAGCCATATGCAGGCGTTCCCCTCTGTCAGGCCTATACCTGTCGCCTAGATGTTTAAATGTGTGCGTGTAATTGTTTCTGTATTTTGTTAAAGTAAAGGTGTGAGTTTTGTAGTAATAGACGATTTTTGTAGTGTGCGTGTGTGTCGCACGCATTTCCTCGCGCAAAAAATGACAGACTGGTTTGCATCGGAAATACATGCTATGGCTACTCCCCTCCGGTCCGCCACGACCGGTCGTGTTGCTCTATGTTTGTAGGTATAATTTCAGTTTAGTTCTAGCCTTTCAGTCGGACCCATAGAACCTCGCAATAAAACCGATACAAAAAGACAAACAGCCTCTTTCTAGAAATCATAAAAATTTGCATAACGTCCCACTGAGTCATATTTTCAAGTGTTTCAAGTGTACACGTGCCCAAATTAAACGCATATTTTAGAACCCGGGAAGCAGATAGCGTCGGACCGTGGGAATGCGTCCGATAACGTATACAAATATAAAAAAAATATCATTTAAATTCGCGAACGTGGCTTCCGCAAGATGGCCCGTGAGAAGTCCTAATCGAAACGTCCGGCGTTTGATAAGCCGATTAGAAATAACACAATATAAGCGGCAACACGGCATGCAAAAGTTGTAGCGGATGGTATCGTAGTTTTCCTGGTCTAGATTGGGCCCATACGTAACTTCACGCCTGTAATTTCATCCATTCAAGCATACATGCAAACACCCACGATTCGCCGGTTACGTTTTGGCCCATGTAACAGGTGGCGAGCCTGTTGACATCTCCGGGCACATTACCAAACTTTGAGGTACTGGGAAATTTCCAGAAAATGGAAAAATCCCAATAGAACCAGAGATAAAGGCTTTTTCACCATTATCTCTGATAACCCCCTACCCGGGAATCGAACCCAGGACCTCAGCGTAGTAGTAGTGGCCTGCTACCACTAGGTTACCGAGGCAGTTATATTAAGTATTCAGCACTAGGCGTCCTATTTGAACAAAGTTAGCTTTCGTTATTGCTGAACAGATTCCCTGTGCCATGAGTCACATGTGAGCATGGTTTAAACTATTGTGTTTAAAATGGGAATGGGTTAACACATAGAGCAACACCGTAGGGGAGCCTGCATATGGCTACATATGCAGGCTCTCCCCTCTGTCAAAGTACAAGGCCAAATGGGCCTAAACCTGTCGCCTAGATGTTTAAATGTGTGCGTGAAATTGTTTCTGTATTTTGTTAAAGTCAAGGTGTGAGTTTCGTAGTAATAGACGATTTTTGTAGTGTGCGTGTGAGTGTCGCACGCATTTCCCCCCGCAAAAAATGACAGACTGTTTTGCATCGGTAATACACGCTATGGCTACTCCCCTCCGGACCGCCGCGACCGTTGGGCCGCGTTGCTCTATGGGTTAACATAAGTTTTAGTCCTTATAGTTTTGTCCTTGCTTTTTTATTTGATTTCAGTGTAGATTTGAATATTTTATATTTGAAGCATTAAATATGGACTTTCATTTATCAATCATGATTCAAAACATCGCTTCTATGGTTTGTAGACTCTTATTGTAACAGTGGACGTAGGAATTTGATTGAGAGAGAATAATCTTACACACAAGCCACTAATGGCCCAAACGTCACTCAATTTTAAGCAACCCTCAAATGTGCGCTATCTTTATCGTTTGAACGTGTTTTATAAAGACAGAAGACTTTTAAGTCCCACTTAGATTTAAGTGACGTTTGAGTAGTTGGCCGTAAGTAGCATAAAATACTTAGCTTACTTAGCTTCAAAAGCTAATTAATTAATTATTGTTAATTAATTATTGATTTTGTTATATTATTATTTAAAAACTTGATATGATCTGAGTAATAACGTTTAGGTATTGAAGGTAAATTAAGTTATAACTTAATTTAAACTAGCTGTGCCCGCAACTTTGTTTGCGTGGAATAGTGGCTTTGGGACATTAAGCAGCGCTTTTGGATATACATTTTGGTTAATTTTGGATCATAAACACTTTTGGGTAGCTAAAAAAATCTATTTTGCAGTAATGCTTCTCTGTACACGATATTAGACGTATGACCATCGGGGATAAAAGCACACAGGCTGCTAGGATTGCGAAAAATTGCTAATTATGTGTTTAAACGTGCATCCATCCTATGCTGAACCGTATTTTCGAAAATGCCATTTTAAACTTCCACATATAATATTTTTTTATAGAAAATTATTATAAACTTTTGTAAATTTTCAGTCAATTTTTAAACATAAAAGATAGATCTTTGCATGATTTAAGCACTCCGTAAGAGCCGGAAGAAGAGAAAAATTGAATATTAACGTTGTGCATTTTTACCCACTAATGCCACCACCACCACCGCCACCACTGCAATCGCCACCAACGCCATCAACGCCATCACCATCACTAAACACCTACGCCACCAATGGCACCACTGATACAAACGCCACCAAAACCACCACCACTACCACAACCAATACCACCAACGCCCCCAAAACTACCAACAACATCACCAACATCACCAACGCCACCAATGCCTCCACCGCCAGCACCACTAACGCCACCACCACCATTACCATCGCCATCATCATAATCACATCCGAAAGACGTCCATCCGTCTCCGCTGGACAGAGCCTTTCCCGGAGATGCTCCTAAAAGTGTTGTGCGTCATAAGGAAAGAATACGCCATAATTGGCACGCTTGGCATGCTGAATGGTGATCATAGCGGAGATTGTTTTATGCCGGGACGCTGCTATGCGGTATGCTTAATGTTAGTAACAGAGAAAAACCGGCCAAGTGCGAGTCGAACTCGTGCACGAAGGGTTCCGTAGAAAAAATGCCATAAAAATTTCGTTTGTTGGAAGGTAATATACAACATAAAACCTAAAAATTATGTGAAAATTTTAAGTGATATATACTTGATACCGTTATTGATACCTAGCAAAAAATATACGAAAAAAAACACGTTTATTGTATGCCCCCTTGGACCCCTTAATATTTTCATTTTCTTATTTTTAGTATTCAATTTTGTCGCTATAGCGGTAACAGAAATACATAATTTGTGAAAATTTTTGCTTTCTAGCTATCACTGTTTATGAGATACAGCCTGGGGACAGACAGAAGGATGGACGGACAGACAGGCAGACAGCGGAGGATGAGTAATAGGGTCCGTTTTTACCTTTTAGATAAGGAAGCCTAAAAAAGATAGATTCAGAATAGTTTAAGAATATTCGTTAAGATTCTTTAAATTGTCGTAACTTTTTTATTTCTGAACCGATTGACATGAAACAAACAGTAAATGTTAAGTGAAACTTACCACAATATATTAGTAAAAATAAAAAATAAAAAAGGCATAAGCCATTTCTGAAATTAGCGTGCACAAACACACAGACAAACATACATTTTTTCGGGATAAAAAGTAGTGTGTCAAAGGTTAAAGTATAAATATACCAAGATTCATCGTAATCGGACCGGTAGATTTTGTGTGATGCTTGAACAAACAGACAGACAGACAGACAGACAGACAAAAAATTTTCTAATCACATATTTGTGTTCGGTATCGATCTAGTAACATCCCCTGGTATTTATTTTTTCAATATTTTCAATGTACAGAATTTGGACTTCTACAGTTTTATTATAAGTATAGATAATATGGATTTCTTAAAGATCGGTCGTACACATATCACTGTGCTGTGACATTAATGTATCTATAATACGATAACTCTATCCATTCACATATTTATTAAACCTCCAGCATAATGTAACAAAAGATAAAATAAGGATTTATACTTTTATGTTACACTTCCATGGTTAATCTTAGTACACCCCATAACAATATTGTGTCAACGTTAATAAACATTAAAAAAAACACGACGCCATAAACAAAAATGTCGGTAAAAATTAAGATAAACTTGAGCACACATTAACCCGTATTGAGACAGCACCGTGACTATGACGAAATGAAAACCAGTTTTTAATATAAATTAAGATTGGATGTATCTTTAGTGTCATTTCGTAATTATGTGTACCGGCTATTTTATGGTCAGCCTGTGCTAGATATATGGCCGTTATTTTACAGCGAATAGAATCAGCAGACATCTTCGCACGATAAGGTGAAATTGCGTTGGCATTCTGGCAGACGTCGGGGGTTTAACCAACAGTGCCCTGCAGTACCGAGCGTACAGAATTGGATCAAGGTATCCCCTGGCTATTGAGATTCCTGGAGCTACAAAAGGGGGCATTGGAGTCCCAGGTTCATTCAGCTAAAAATATCCTAGTACGCCTACTGCACTTGCGATTCCGCAATGACGGCGGCCTATTTTGTTTCATGTTGACCGTTGACGAGATTTATGGACTTTGAGAAAAGAATCATCATCGTCATCATCATATTCATACGATATCAGCCGAAAGACGTCCACTGCTTATGTCATAATCGCCACGCTTGGCATGCGGAATGGCGATCGCAGTGAGAAAATAAACGGACTCAACTACCAAAATGACACAGTTACCTTAAATTAACATTAACTTTTGCTCAGTGTGCTGGACACTAAAATCTACGTTAAATTTTATTTAACAAGAAAATAATATATTTGTTATATTGTATACCTATATTCTACGTCAGCTATACTCTAAGTGAGTTCCGCGGAACCCTAGGGTTCCGTGATACCTCTGTCCCCGACAAGAATTTAGAAAAAAAAATCAAAACACCTCTCTCTGGTCGCTCCGCGGCCGCACAAAACGCTATGAACGTTATTTATATATTTATTTGTATTTGTAGAAACATGTGTTACAATAGCTGGTACTTTTTTTGATTTTTTTTAATGTTTTCTTTTATTGTCCTTGCCAAGTGATGAAGTAAATAATAATTAGTAACTGTTACATTGTACTTTTATTATGCTGATTAATAAAAAATACACTTATAAAAACAATTGCTTTATTGTAGGGTGCCATCAAGTATTTTGATTCCCAAAAGGGTTCTGTCATTTAAAAAGTTTGAGAACCACTGTTCTACGTGAATGTTAGGTACTGCGAGATAAACTTTAGACAAGGTTTTCTATTCACACATGTTTAAGGATACATTTTATTTTAATGGGATGCTAAGTGAAGCATGCATTATAGAGATAGACATTTATACAAAAATCAGATTTCAAAATGCCAATGCGTTGCCGCCCCTGAGGACTGAGGAAACCGAAGCACGATAGTACTGAACGATAGATTAGGTAATTTCCACAATACACAGAACATTAGGTACTGAAGTTTTCCTAAATGTTACCAACTTGTGATAAAAATAGTAAGTAGCTACTGTTCTGTGTAGCAATGCGCTTGTAAATACATATTATATGTAGGTATATGAAATTGATTTCGGAATTTATCAGTAATCGTTGTTAGAAAGAAGACAAAAAGATATACGCTCGTAGGTATTATATTCAAAAAATTACAATTGATGTCTTAACAAAAATGCTTCATTAATTTAAATTTAGGAAAAACCTGTTTAAATCTTTCCAAGAAACAATAAATATAAAATAGACAATTTATATAAATAGCTTAAGACTTATCTATTATTACTGTTTCTCATCTTAATTATCTTAATTTTATCAAACAGATTTATTTTAACTAGCTTAATTACGATGTCACATAGAACATCGATTTACCTTATTAACGTACAGTCGTTCGGTCAAGCAATTATTTTAATTCCCTTCTTCACAACCGGGATGTTACGGCCTGTTGACAGTCATCAGGGATGGCAGGGAAAGTAAAGTCTATTTAGATTTGTTTGCTTCTGATTTATATTGATCTCTGGAAGTTCCTTTAAAATTAAGTAAGAAATAAGGCTCGGTAAAGCAAACAAAGTAAATTTAATGAAGCTCAAATTGTTTTAAATTCAAATGAAGAAATAGACGTTCAGTATTAGCAATCCTACTTATTCTGAAATATTCAATAGTTAAAAAAGAATTCACTATTATTCAAGTCCTACAAAAGATTTTCACGTTTAAAATTATGAAATAATTTAATTTTATGGAACAAGAAATCGATAGAAATAACAACAGGCATCAACAAGTTAGATACATTCCTTCGTAATATTTATTGGTTAAGTGAATTGCAGTGTGTAAAAAAGAGCAGCAGCAAATAAATGAAAAAGCTTTTGCCCAGCGATGGATGTCTTTCGACTGAAATGATTATGATGATGATGATGACCATTGAAATTCTATATTCATGTCAGATGCGCTAGAATGCCGGACAGTTGTAACTCAAAAAAGCCACCGGACAAAGCATCAGTTATCGCATGACCACAACTCGTAAAGGTACGAACACGTCATAGAATACCATTTGATGAACAAAAATATCCTACTATTAACAATTTCACGGTAAATGTAACTTATTTGACAGACAAAACGTGTTTATCGACTATTTGCGAGGTATTTTAATCGCGTAGCTTGTGAAAGAGAAATCTTGAGAACGGTTTTTTTTTGGGTTTTTAGTATAATAATAATAGAATAGTTTAGAATAACATATATTTTTCAGTTATTTATATTTTGCAATTTAAATTATTGAAAAATTATTAATTGAGTAAGTATTAATTAAGAAGCCGGGATGAGGGTTTTTTGTAAAAATGCATTTTAAAATCAAATAAAAGTAACAATATAAAACAAACAAAAACAGATTATTTACCAACAAAAACAAACACAGACATGGCACCACAAAAGGGTTTTATCAATCAAAATCCCGTTTTACCAAAGTTAAAATGCCATAAAGTCACAGATCAAATTGGGATATAATCGGTAAAGCACGACAGTTATAATTTTATATGTATCCGCCGTTCGTAAAATACGATTGATAGGAACGTGGGCGGAGCGGAGCTGCAACAGAGGTCGTTAAAATCTGACTTCCAAATACGTATTCAAAGGTACCGTTTTGTTGATAGTGAGTGACCAATGAGTTATGGCACGGAGTTATCTGTACTAAAAAGCTTATTTTGATAGTCCTCATCGCTACTGTATTAGATGGTACAGGTCCATTATCGAAGTTCGAGGGTGTGGAAGGCATCACTGCATTACTTTATCTACTTGCTGCTATATAATACTGTTTCTCGCTATCGTGTTCTAGTAAGGTGATGACGTAAAATCATGCACGGCTTCTAACTTTTCACCATAGAGGCATATCAACTTAGGCCTCAGTGGCAATGGATCTACATTAAAATCTTTGGTTTTTAAGTAGATGTTTATAGACGACAGTATTCATTTACCATGCTTGTTTGCCACTTTCATGAAAAATATTTATTTCTTCATTAACGATAACAAGAATCTACCTTATTCATAAACGTATTTTAGCTAAAGCGTTGCTAATCTCTCCTTTGTCTTTTTCTATCCTGCACATTTGACAGTGCAAAGACAAAGCATTCTATAGCTAAAACGTATCTAATGTACGTTTATGAATATGGGGGTAAGTATTTTAAGTTTTGTTAAATGTTATACCTACTTTGTGTGTGTGTGTGTTGTTGTCCAAATAAATAAATTCTATTCTATTCTATTTAAATTATGAAATGAATACGCTGAATAGGAACATGGGCAGAGTAGTAAAAGAGGTCATTCTTTTAAATGCCCAATACTTATTCAAAGGTTCCATTGTTGATACTTAACCAATTAGTTATAGAACAGAGTTATCAATACTGAACAGCTTATAATATTGCAGCTTGATGGACCTCATCGCTACTGTAATCGACTATTTCAGTGTTAAAATGAACGATTCGTAAATTACGAGAGTGAACTTAAAGAAATGCTACTTTCTGGGCAGAAAGCAAAAGTTGTTAGATAGGTAGGTAGATATTTATTAAAGTAAAACCCCTCTGGTTTTGATAAAAATGAAGACATACTTTTTACATATGATCACCTAAAAACCTGAATAAGATTTGTATGATTAGGGGAAAGGCAAGGGTTTTCATTGTTGTGCTAAACTTGTGTGATTGGGGGAGAAACTTGAACCCCTTTAATACATATCCTTGGATCCACTACTGTTTGTAGCTAGCTATATTTTTTATGATTAAAAATTGTTCGACTTATGTACACCAATGTGCATATTTAATTTCAGAAGTATTACCTACACACCATGATGATGAAGCTCTAATATGTGATTGACTTTTTGTGACACGATGACCAGTACAACTAATTCACACTATTCCTTTATGTGCCTAATCTTTCAAGCAATGTATACGATGATTAAGCAGCAAATCCTACTTCTATTCTTATCTTAAGAATTCAATGGTACATAAAATCTATTTACTACTTAAAAGGTTTTCAAAAATTTATAACTTCAACAAATACCTTTTGATCAACATCTAAAATAAAACATGAAAAGTTAAAAGAGCGATAATTACAATCATCTTTAGATAGGTATCTGTTTTAATTTAGATCTTTATTAAAGAAAAAGTCATTGATAGAATATACGAGTAACATAGTTTTTAAAAAAGTTCCAACGACATCTGTGTGAAATCTAATACAGTTTCAATCACAACGCCGACAAATGAATAAAACCAGGGAAATACTTTTTGATAGTAATCAAAATATACCATTATCGCGGTATATGCATATGAGATCATATTTCACAATCTTTTTTAATTTAATTACCGATACGACAAAATGGCATCTGGAATTCAACTATACAGCCAATATAACTTAGTCGAGCATTTCTATTAATTGAAAAGATGTGTATATTAAGATAATCTGTAATTTAAATCAAATAACAAAACGGAATCGAATGATCAGGGCCTATTAATCGATACGCGTTAATTAGTGGCGGGAAATTTCTATTTGTAATCTTGGCAATGTCGTTTGGGGAACGCCCACGGGTCGCCGGGAACTCGGTAGTGCCTAGGCAATATGTCGCTTTCCCCCGATAATTAAACATGGACTGTTAAATGGTAACATTAATCAACTTTACAGAAACATTTCCTTTCAATTTAGGTACATTAAGCAATCCTTTTCTCGGTTAAACGACACGGAAAGGTTATGAAACCAGATGAAATCAATAAGCAATAACTTTTGTTCTTAAGTTTGCAATAAATGCAATGATCACATTAAGCATTATTTAAAAGATACAGTAGTTGTTAGAACGTGTATTTTTATTACAACAATTTTGAAAGTTGGGAGTAATAAACAGAAGGGTGCTCACCCTCTGTGCAAAGCGTGTGCGCATGTTCCAGAACTTTCGCGATTATATTAGATATTATTACTCAGTAAGTTTCATCGTTAGTGTGGCACTAGTCTTATAGCACAAATCGAATGTAATATATCTTTAAAATAATTTGTAAGTAAATTGTGAATTATTATTCAAGTTAAACGTTTGATAAATATTTACAAGAAAAATAATTCACTAAAAACTAAAATCAGTCCACATCAAAGACATTTAAGCAAGAACTTATTTGTGAAATATGGTTGCCAAACGAATTTGAAACAATCGACTAACAATGTGATTGTTATAAATAAGAAAAATAGATGTTCGATTGAAAGGAGTAAGATTCAAGGTGACATTATTTCACCACTGATTCGACCTACTAGCATCATAATGGGGGCCTCAAATCATAGCGTAATTGCGGATGCTACCATTGTCGCATCCGCCCGGTGGCACGCCTTTGATCTCGATGTGATAGTAGCATAGATCATTGTACTTTTAACCGATAAACATTTGCATTTTTACAATAACATTTTCAAAGTTTATCGGATTTTGATCAAACTATTACAACGTTCAGGTCGATTTGGTTTTATATTCTGACGTTTTAAAAAGGTGTGCCACAGGGATACTTTTTCGTAACTTAATGTAAGAACTAGAGCTGCGCCGAATATTCGGTTCGTATTCGGTATTCGGCATATTCGGCATCATTTCCACTATTCGTATTCGGCCGAATTATTCGGTTTAGATGCCGAATATATTCGGTTCGAATATTTCTATTTTATTGGCTACACGACACGATATCTAAATACTTAACTACAAGATAAAAACTCTTATGTTATTTTATAAGCCAAAGAAATCCTATGAAGAATGTGTTGAATAAAGTTAATAAAATAAAACCATTAAATTACAAATCAACATTTACTTTGAAACCTCAAATCAACATGTTCAACCTGTAGCCCTGTAGTTAGGTTACATGTAGTCAACACCTTAAATCGGCATTTATTTTTCAACTTTTATTTTTAAACATAAATTAAAATCAAGCTATCCCGAGCTATCCCAGTCTACTCTCAGTACTACCACAAATTAAAATACCCTTTTTATTTCGTCGTGCTGGGTATTTTATTTTGTGGTGCTGAAGCGCGCCTGGCCCCGCGGCTGGTGTAAATCGCAAGTGATCTGCTCGCTTGAGCGATACGGGCGCGGTCGGGTGTGTGATGGGTGTCCGCTAGTAAGTTAAAATGCGCGTTTCTATGCTTCGGAGGGCACGTTAAGCCGTCGATTTGCCGTGTCGTCGACGTGCCTTGTCGGAGACCTTATGGGCGGTTTGAAAATATCCGACAGCGGGTTGGCTATTAACCCTTATCTCCACCAACCCGCATTCGAGCAGCGTGGTGAAGTAAGCTCCAGGCCTGCCTTCAAGAAGGGGAGAGACTCGTGCCCAGCAGTGGGAGGTGTCAAGGGTTGCCATTATTATTACTATGCGACATGTTAGAACCGCTTTTACGCGTCAAAACAGTGAAATGGTAAACCGAATAATTCGGCCGAATATTCGGTTCGGTATAGGTTGAACCGAATAATATTCGGTATTCGGTTATACGGTGAAACCACTATTCGGCGCATCACTAGTAAGAACGATATAATTCGTTTATTTTTAAGTGAATGCAGCTGATTATGAAAATCATATTATTGTTTCAAGTAATACGTATATACGCTAACTTAAAGGATCATGAACGATGCGTGTATCTTCACGCCAAGTCCCTTACGGAGTAGGCACAAAATGTAGGATAGTCATAAGACGCAAATTAATCTTTCTTATCTCTCATTTTTTTATGTAATGGAAGTGGCAAACAAGCATGCAGTTCACATTGACGTTAAGTGATGACTGCAGCCTAGACACCCACACAAAGATCAAGGTCAAAATGCAGATGTGTTACCACTCCTGAGGCCTAAGGTGTTATTCCTCTGTACCAGAAATTACAGGGCCGTACATAACCATCTGACCGGAACACGATAGTGCTGAACACTACCATTTAGCGGCAAGTATATTAATGCGGTAATGCGGTGGTGCCGTACACCCAGTACACATACAGTCATATGTTACCTACAGTCTTAGTACATTCCCGCAAATAAATCTTCATAGTTCTAATAATGGGAAAACTTAGAATTCACTTTTCCACATTACCAAGTAACCGTTATCAGCGAGATCTGGCCGCGAGATGAAAAAGATACTTAGTAGAAACGTCCCAAGACGTACAGTTATAAAGATGATTAATGTTTAACCAAGTCTCGTCCGACATTTCCTTGCTGCCATCGGAACAAAGGTTAAAATAGAACTTTGTCCATTTCACTGGACCTATAATTACGCTGTCGACAATTGACGTGCACATTTAAAAGAGAATAGCATATCCAGCACAAAAAGCTTCATTAAGTAAAATGGCGTCGGCTGCTTTGGTCAAGCGGCAAGGCAAGGCACAAGTATGTAAAAAATACGTTTCTATTTGAACAATCAAAAATCTAACAAAGTGGTCTTTCTTCTTTTATAATACCTAGAACACTTAAGAGATGTCTTTTTTTAAACTTACAACCGAACTAGGTATCTTCTAAATTAAATGAACGCTTAGCTAAAGCAAACTAAACAGAAGTCAAACTAGAACTTGTGGGTTCAATAGATAAAATTCCTTCAGCTTCATATTAGATTTTAAAAAACAGACGGTGTTTGATGTAAAAGTATAGGTTGAGCGAATAAATTTGAAAGCAGCCAAGACTTCGACACAACAATAGCCGAGAATATGTCAAATATCGCATTTCAATACATTTATTGGATGACCTCGTGATCCTCGCAAAGTTCACGCCTTGTGCCCGCTAGATTGTGGTGGCTAGACAAAAAGGCTTCCCATTAGTCAGCCTGACCCGATATATGCGCACTGGCCGGTACAATGCATAATATGGCCAAGTGATCGGGCACCGTTACCTCGCTCAATATAGGCAAGACATGTTGCGCAGGATTCGATGTTGCTTTCTCAAGTAATATTGTATTACATCGCATAGAAACAATTTTGTAGTGATAGAATATAGCCGTTTCTTCTATCTTATTACATCACAGCCATACCTCATTAAGGTTCTGGCTCCTGTGGCAGGCAGCTTTACTTAATCTATCGACCAAATTGTCGTGTTGAGAGCTGACGTGTTCGGGTTAGATAGTAATTGTTTTGCCTGCAAATTTTTGGTCAAAAACTCGGAGGCCTCTAATATGGCAACAGGTCTGTGTTGTAGTTGTTTGCAGGCTGTTGTATTCGCTCATTATCAACGAACTGTGTTTTTGCCACTTTCATGACTTACAATAACTGTAAATATTGTGAGAGAAAAATTGCATTTGCGGTTTTACATTCCTCATTACGTCGCTTATTATCTTCCTGTCATCACCCGACGGATGCTTTGGTATGCAAATGCAACTAACACCATCGGATGTTGTTCGGTTCAATCAACTCAAAGAAATCATTTCCATCAATCTTGCCCAACGGACTTTGTTAACTTAATTACACCGCGGTTCACGTGTGACAAAAGCATCTCGCGCCATTGTTCGATGATGAATCGACGGACAATTCATTAATACAGACACTTGAACACACACAATGGATGTCGAAACGCTCCGAGATATATGACTTTGTTGAGGTTAGTTCGCCATTAAAAACTGTAATTGGTGATTTCTCTGACCGAAATACATACAATATTAATATGATCATTACTACAAGAACAAAACTAAATGATATTGAACTATTATTTATTTCACCTAATACAATAAATAATTAAAGAGTGTTATAGAGGTAGTTCAAAATGGTCCATAAATCTCTAATGCCGCTTAAACGTTTACGTTGTAAATACGTAATTTGAAATAAGGAAACGTTTACTGCATTACAGTAAATAAAGAAAAAGTTATTACAAAGCGAGTCACAGGCATAGAGCAACGCGGTCCACCGGTCGCGGCGGACTGGAGGGGAGTAGCCATAGCGTGTATTACCGATGCAAAACAATCTGTCATTTTTTGCGGGGGAGAAATGCGTGCGACACACACGCACACTACAAAAATCGTCTATTACTACGAAACTTACACCTTGACTTCAACAAAATACAGAAACAATTTCACGCACACATTTAAACATCTAGGCGACAGGCCAAATGATGTTACTCATTTGGTCTTGTACTTTGACAGAGGAGAAAGCCTGCATATGGCTACTCCCCTCCAGTGTTGCTCTATGGTCACAGGTCATGATCAAGTAGATTCCAAACCTATGTGTGGAGTTTGTTTAAAACTATCGATGCAACAATATCCGAAGAATGATTTAAAGACAGCGTTTCTGATGTTGAAATCTAAGCCATGCTTAGACCGTGTTCAGAATGTGATTGTGCTTTCTGAATGTTTCCTTCTGTTATTCGCGTCTGAACCAGTATTTTTCAAAAATTGAAAAATACTGGTTCAGACGCGAATAACATTAAATTGAATAAAAATTGAAGGTAATGCCTTTGTAAAGCTCGTTGGTGAGTGGAAGATGTGATCATTACTTTAAAAAAATATATTGTTATTTGTATTGTTTATTATATTTGAAAAAGTATCCATCCCATATCATTCATTAAGTTTTTTTTTTAGATTTTTCATACAAACATTCGTCGCCTATTTTTTGAGTAGTGCACTTCAAAGGTTGATTTTTGAAAAAATATCCATGAATCTGGCTCTTTCAAATTATTTTTATTCTAAATTTCATCCAAATCAGTACCGTGGATTATCTAATTATGTACGCAAGTATCTTTTCAAGTGAATTTTAACTAACAGAAGTGAACATGCGACAAAAGTAGGTATAGGTATCTCATATTCAGTGAATTCATGAGTACGTTTGGAGGCCACCAGTAATGATACATTTACTTATATAGCATTCTGTTTGAAATACACCATTAAAATAAGTACCGCATGCGAAGTGGACGGAATATAAGTGTTAACTTATTTTATTACAACATAAAACCTTGTGACATGTAATATGCAGCCTAAACTTACTCTAAAGACTCGAGAAAACTTTAACTCGTCGTCATAATTTAAAAGTGTATTGCGCCAGCTAATTGGTACCTATACATACACTGTGACTTATACGTCATCTCTATGCAGTAGGTGTTCCAACGCATAAAATTGTAAAATAATTTTTGAAAAACTTTAGACAGTCATATTCTTTTCACTTTCCACTTCATTTCAAGTTCGCCAAAATATTTTAAAGCATCGGCATCCAGCCGATTATTTCAAATTATTTTTATCGCGCATAGTGGTGTTGTCGATACAGATCTGGGGACGACAAAAAGGAAGCAAAAGCAACACAAGCATTGCCTGCAGAGTGAACAGAGGACATTATAATTTTAATTGCCGGTGAAACCGCAAACCTGATTCGTTTGCCCCTTATACGGCGATCCGATACTTTATCAATTCGAAGAAAGTCGATATAAGCGGTTATGTATGTTATATTAAAATGCCAAAAGCCAACGAACCTGTATCTTGAATTTCTAATGTAAAAAGGGCCCGCGTGAAATATGGTGTCAATCTACATTATTACATAATTGCCGTCTAAAACGAGATGGTAACTTACAACCTCAATGTTACTTAAGATAAGATGCTTGTCAGTCAATCATCAGTGTAATTTATTCATGAAAAACGTTAGTTGAACAACATTTAGTCGCAAAAGCTTTCTTAGGAATTGATTTACATTCCTTGAAGTATTTTCCATGAAGATAAGTCTAGGCGCCCTGTATTGATAAAACAGGTCTTAAACCTTATAAAGATAAGTCCTGCATAGGCTCTTGTAGAGTATAATAAAATAAATCAAGGAGAACATTTTGTCTAGAAGCAACCGCTCTTATCGAGCCTCGTCTCGTGGGTTTCAGTGGCTACTAAAACTAGCTTTACTAGAGTTAAGCTCGTGGTATAGTTAATGGCTTGAATAGATTACTGAAATCATAAATTTGCTGATGAAATTGACAATATTTTACTAATGAAGGCAGGTAGCGAAAAGAATAGGGCGGTAAGCCTTAATTAATCTATTATGATGTAAAGAATATTTGACAACGAGACACAAGTAAATTCATCTCTTGAATTCACTTCAGTCTCGAAAATATAATAGTAAAATTGGAGACAAATGGAATATATCTACTATGGAATACATTACGACATTGTATAATGTTAGCATTACTAAATAAATATGTATACACGAAGCTTGATAATAGTCTACATACATCGTTATTTATTAAAGATAAGCCAACGTAAGCTGCAGCATATTACGGTTAATATTAACATAAGATCATATTACGCCTTATTTATTAACTATCTGGAAACGGAACCAATCTACTTTCCACTCTGAATAAGTGAAATATTCATGCAAAATGATAATCATATATTTCCATGAATCGCTTAAATAATTAGTAGTATAAAGTTGAACTACTTCATTCTGTAATCCAATATAAATGCTAGATAAGGAATATGTAGAAAGCCGATTCCGCTGTAAAATAGATCAACATGGTCCTTCAAGCCGGATCGCATTACGAGGCACTGCATTAACCCTAATGCAAATTGGCCGGATAGTTTGCTCAAATGTTTGATACAAATTTCATCTGATAATATAACGGGAAAATATGCTTGGCTGAACTTAAACCAAGGTGCTTTGGATTGTATTATTTCAATAGAGTATAAGTCATGGGTTTTCTTAATATATTTCAACACAAACAAGTAAATAACAAGCTTTAGTATAACATTCATCAATAAAATAAAGAATACATAAAGTTGAACAGTAAACCTTAAAAGATTGATCCTTGGTGGAGCAGACCAATAAAGTCAGTTTAAGTCCTAGGTCCCCCAGGCTTGATCCCCAGGTCGAGCAGTAAACCATGCTGATTTTTTGTTGTTTTCCATGCATGTCCACCGAAATGACTCGAAAAAAATTCGAGAATCATGGAAGCTGTGAAGATAAGTTCTTCAGCACAGATACCACACAAGATAATCCACACACACACACATTCTGCAATACGAAACATATCCGAACATTTGACACAATTAGAGCTTGTCGTAGTCCAACCTGCGCGTACGCGTGGGCACTAATAAACGATCCAATTTACATCGTCGCGATCTGACTAATACTGTTCTAATGAACCGGCGACACGTTGCTCTCGCCAGCTTACAAATCTGATTTATATCCACGGATTAAACTTTTGAAATGAGAATTGACAAGACTGACGTCATGAAATATGATAGTATGGAAATGATTGTGTCTTATGCTGTAAACTTGAATCCGATCGAAGAACTATTTATTGAGGTAACTTATGTCCGGAGTGCATTTACATGAAAAGAAGCTCAAATATCCCAATTACATATTTTGTGGAGTATAAAATAGAGTTGGACATTGAAATGCAACACCGTACAAGTGATTCCGTATATTTACACGGAGGGACAAACCAGAAATGTCCACATTACTCGTTTCTACATTAGTCAACACAGAGCGAAGGTATAATTTAGTGGTTTTTGTGGAAACAAAATCCCTAGGTGGAATACACAATAAGCGACTGCGGGCGGTCTTGGAACCATGCTGTGACTGACAGTGATTAGTCCCAGAAGGCATTGATTATATTATGGAAAAGAACATTAGCCCACCTAGCCGATATGTTTTTATTTACATTACATATAACCCTTAAACAGTGATTTATATCTTATAATATCTTTTAAAAAAATCATCTATTATCTCGTTTCAAGCATAAAATAACGTGTATACTAGACTAAGACATAATATTACAACACGAAGTCGTGGAAATTGTGAAGTTTGGTTTAACACTTAGAATTTGCCATTACGCGTAACGAATTCTTAATTTTCCAGAATTTTCTTTATTGATACTAAGGCTTCTGGAGTGGAGCTCGAAAGCAGAAATAAATGCATTCAAGCAAACGTGCAAACATCCAACATTTGTCAGTTAAGTTTTACTCTATGTAGAAGATAGTGAGCCTATCAATATCTCCGAACTCATTACCAAAATCCAAGGGTGAGACTACTTAGACATTTTCCATAAAACTAATAACCTCATAGTGGCGGTAGCCTATTAATAAGACCACTGCTACAAAACCTCTTTTACCTGTTGCTTAATCTAGTATTCAGTACTTATTGTGTTCTAGTTACATGGTAATGCATGATAGCGTAATAAGTGGCTCAAAAAGAAAAACGCCTGAGTATCTCCAGACATCCAGATTTGATCTAACTTATTCACTTATTTTCTCGTGTATACCACTAATCATCAACTTCTCCTACCCGACGTTTTGATCGTTTTCCACCGACCATGGTCATTGGTAGGATTGCCAGACGTCCGAATAATTCCGGACATAGGGCTTTTGATTGCGTGTCCGGTCAAAATATACGGAGTTCGGCTTTTGTTAACATTTCTTAAACGAGCGAGTGCCGAGCACATTCGAACGCTTCTATCGCGGGTTTCTGGTCTTTTTACCCAAATGTTCGGTTAAACTTGATGGTCTGTTCAACGACCTGGCAACCCTTGTCACGGGCGAACTGTCTGTGTAGAGCAGTGGTATACGCGAGGAAATCCGCAAATATGATTTCTACAATGCAAGAAGCTCGCGAAAACCTGCAAAGACGTTAGCAGTTTACTGGTGTTTGAGCTCTAGTGACGGAGCTCAAACACCAGTAAACCAGTCGGCACCACCGTATTACCTAATTTACTTGCCGCTAAATGGTAGTGTTCAGCACTATCTTGTTCCGGTCAGGTGGTAATGTACGATCCTGTAATTTCCGGCACAGAGGCATAACACCTTAGGCCTCAGGAGTAACGCATCTGCATTTTGACCTTGGTCTTCGTGTGAGTTTCTATAGGCTGTAGTCATCACTTAACATCAATATGAACTGCAGGCTTGTTTTCCACTTCCATTACATAAAAAAGCAGTAGGTAGTAGGTATAGTAAGTACGATTACATAAAAAAAGCAGTAGGTAATATAGTACGATTGTCATGGTATAAAATTGTTGCTAAACCAATGCACCTTGATAACGTTACATTATTCAAATCATTACGAAAAAGGAGCATTTAATTAAGGAAGTGCGAAGGAAAGACATGGTTAGTAAAAATAAATTAGACTACTTTTACCACCGGCATTACGCAACGTGTTCAGATGTAACTTTTTATGCAAAACGAGTTTCGACGATGCAACATTTAAAATATCGATTCCATTTTAATCGAATGCAGGATTATAAGTAGCATTTTTAGAGTTCCGTAGTAATTTATCCTGCATTTGATTACTGATACCTGACTGATCGTTGCCATCCTTGAGATTGATCCATCCATGATATTGTTATGCCTCTTTGATAGTAGGTTATAACGGAGCCATAGGTTACCACCTATCCGATCCGGAACACGACAGTGCTCAATACTACCATTTGTTGGCAGATAGATTAGGTAATGCGGAGATGTCTACGTTTCTAGACCCGACACTTAGCGCCCTAACCACAATGCAAATATGAACAGTGTGGAAACTACGTACAAAACCTTGAAACGTCACACTCACACAAACATGCGCATCGACGAGGCCTCTAAGGGGTTCTTGCGGTGCTGCAGTACTGAGTCACTCGCTACATCGAGCGTCGATGCGCATGTTTGTGTGAGTGTGTCATTCAATTCAATTCAATTTCAATTCAATTCATTTATTGCATAAATCATGAGATGTTTAGTACAGGTGGTAATAATAATTATCTAAGTACATCATGAAACCCTCTTGGGTATGGCAATATTGTTGGCGAGTAATTAAATTATAGGTACATATTTTAAATTTTAAATTGCAAAATTACATAAAACTATTTGAACGTGAAGCAGATTTCATTTCATTTATGTATTATTATCATGTCAATTAAATATTGGAAAACAGTATTGTTATTATATAATAAACCTTAAGGCTTTAGTTTTAATAGGTATTTTCAATAAAATATTCAAATTAATTAAAAATGTCATAGATGTTCATCATTATAAAATTCATTAAGATTGTAATAGCATTTGTTGCTAAGAATGGATTTCAATTTATATAAAAATCGATTTGTGTTTTGCTCCTGTTTTAATTCAAATGGTAACTTATTGAATATCCGTATTGCACTGGCATACGGGCTTTTCCTGAATAGGTCGATGCGACTTGGAGGTAATTTTAATCGATTTTTTTGATTTTTCCGTGCCTCATACAATCTGCTAGGTTGTGCATTAACAAATACAGCTGGATTTTTCTTCAAAAATTTACATAGTTCCAGTATGTACATGCTTGTCAGGGTTAAGATTCCTAAATTGGTGAAATGGGGTCTGCAGGATTCGGTGCTGTCAATATTTATAATAATACGTATTAACTTCTTTTGGATGAGGAAAACATCTTCTACATTTGTAGCATTTCCCCATAGGATAAGGCCATAGCTTAACCAAGAGTGTGCATATGCGTAGTACGCTGCTAGTGCAGTATTTTTGTCAGTGCTTACTTTAAGTTCGTAGAGCGCATATGAGAATCTGCTTAGTTTAGATTTAAGGTTTTCAATGTGCGTTTTCCAGTTTAAATTAGTGTCAATTTGTAAACCTAACAATGTACACGTTTTAACCTTTTCTAGGCGGATATTATCAATTTGTAACTCAATGTCTAAAGGTGATTTTTGGTGAGGTATGAATTCTATGAGTTTCGTTTTTTCGTAGTTTACTTTAAGATTATGGGCCTCTAACCAATTTATGACAAGCCTGAAAGTTTTGTTTAAGCGATTCTTAAAATCAACAGTATTTTCATACTCAAATAAAAGCGATACGTCGTCTGCGAACAATACACAATGCGTGTCAATTATTTTAGGAAGTTGATTAATATATATAAGAAAAAGTATACATCCTAGCACGCTTCCCTGTGGAATAGAGCAGTTAAGTACTTTTTTATCAGACACACACTTTTCTATTGTATTTGTTTTTATGTTGTGAAAGTCAATTTGAACATATTGTTTTCTATTTTTGAGGTACGACTTCAGCCATTCGTACGCAATACCTCTTATTCCTACGTCATATAGTTTTGAGAGAAGGATATCAAATTTCACTCTATCATATGCCTTTGTCATATCCAGCAGGATACCTACCGCATATTTCTTTTCATTTATATATGAATAGGCTTGCTGGATATATTTATATACTGCTAGAACAGTAGATCGACCCTTTCGAAATCCATACTGATTTTTACTTAAAATATTATTTTTCTCTAAGTAATCGTATGAGCGGTTAGACATCGCTCTTTCAAATACTTTAGATATGGATGGCAGAAGGGCTATTGGTCTATAGTTTTTATGTTTTGTCTTATCACCTTTTTTATGTATCGGTTTTACGATTGAAATTTTTAATAAGTCCGGAAAGGCACCCTCTGCAAATGATTGATTGATCAATGTTGTAAGAGGTTGGACAAATTGATCAGCGCACTTTTTTAAAATCATCGAGGGCAATTCGTCATAGCCGAAACTACGTTTGTTTTTTAAATTACTCAGTATACATTTTATTTCACTCTTGTTTACTGGCCTTAGGTATATACTGTTTGTTGGTTTATTGTCATTGCAAACGTTCGTGTTCGTGGTGGTCGTGGTTTTATTTGGGCTGGATTGACCAACCATGGCAAAATAATTATTAAAGCTATTTGCAACTTTTGATGGCGATTCTGTTATCCTATTGTTGATATTAAGTTTTGAATTTTTAATTTTTTTATTAATGTTTTTACCTGTTTTATCTTTTATTATATTCCACATGGTCCTTGTTTTATTATCCGAGTTAGCCATTTGTTTAATAAGTTCTATCTTTTTCGATGTGATTACAGCCTTTTTTAAAGTTTTACTATACAATTTAAAGCACTTCCTTATTATTTTATTACCAGTATGGTTTAAAAGAATCCGAAATAATCTCTTATGTTTACAAGATCGTTTTATACCCAATGTTAGCCAAGTGACTCTCTTAGTCCTAGTATTAAGTTTTGTCCTTTTTTTCATTTGGAACATTTTGTACGTAGTTTCCATACTGTTCATATTTGTACAGTGCCCTACCGCACTAGCGGTTAGCCGCGGGAGCGCGTAGCCGCGCAACCTCCTATTATTGTACACACTATACATAACAGGCGGTTGCATATTCAATTGTTAAGTCGTTAAGTCGCGCGGCTACCCCCTCCCGCGGCTAACCGCTAGTGCGTTAGGGCGCTTACACCTACTCAGCTATTCGTAAATGACCAGTCCAAGCGCTTTACCACTAAGCTAACGAAGTCCTTAAAAGGACAAAATTATGCTTATCCTGAGGTTATCCTGGTTATCCTGAGTCCGCAGGTTCAATTCCTGCCTGAAGTCAAATTTTTATTTCCATTGTTTCTTTAATTTTTAAATTACTGCCAAAAATAAAAATATCACAACCGTTTGTAAATGATTTAATTTTTTTTCATGTCATGAAAGTGACAAACAAGCTAGCAGTTCACATTGATGTTAAGTGATGACAGCCTATAGACACTTACACAAAGACCAGACGTCAAAATGCAGATGCGTTACCACTTCTGAGGCCTAAGGTGTTATGCTTCTGTGCCGGAAATAACAGGACCGTACATTACCACCTGACCGGAACACGTTGCTGAACACTACCATTTAGCAGCAAGTATATTAGGTAATCCGGTGGTGCCTACGTCCGCGAGCTTCTTCACTGGAGCCACCAGTGCAATTTATGTTATGAAGGTGGCAAACAATCATGCAGTTGATGCAACAATAATGCAAAAACAACTTGATTCCTCAACGCCTATCAAAGGAAGCCGTTCAAACCAGAACACCTAGATCTAGTATGTATGTATGTATCTTCACGCCAGGTCCCTAACGGGGTAGGCAGAGAGTGTAGAGCGCCAGACATCCCGGTTCTGACAAACCTCTCGTGCCTCGTCTACCTTCATCATTCTCTTCATACATGCACGCCGATTCCTAAGACTTTTGACCCCACCATCAGACAGAACTCGACCTATTTGGTCATGGTAGGTCAGCCTTGGTCTTCCTGGGCCTCTGCAACCATCCACATTCGCATTGTATATCTGTTTAGTCATTCGCTCATTCGACATTCTTTCTATATGCCCGAACCATCGGAGCATGCCTTTTTTCATTTTTACACCGATACTATCATTCACACAAAGTCTCTTTCTTACATCTTCATTACGAACGCGATCGGTGAGTGATACACCGCAGATCTTGCGCAAAGATCTCATCTCGACCGCGTTCAACTTACTTTCATGCTCTTTCCTGCATACCCAGCTCTCGCTACCTAGATCTAGTAATTGTATCAATCGAGCTCCATAATTATTCATGGCAATTATACGGATTACCCTCATTAAATGCAACTTGATATTATATTGTAACTGTAATTAAAATGTAGATAAAATACACCGCTCCAGTTGAATTGGCTCAAAACTTGTATGACCGATTCTTATTGATTTGGGGTCAATGCACAACGAAACGAGTGCTGATACAGATGTAAATTAAGTTTTTGTTGAGGAAAATTATCAAATGAAAAGAGATGAAAGAATAATACAAAAACCGGTCAAATGCGTGTCGGGCCACGCGCAGTGTAGGGTTTCATATTTAGTGTATTTACAGAGTAAAAAATGTAATGATAAAAAAAAAGAAAACGAATTGAGAACCTCCTCCTTTTTTCGAAGGACTTAAAAATAAATTAATATTTTCTATGGAGTTGTTCGAAATTTTCGAGTAAAATACATTTGGCCGACTATTACTCGCAAACTTGCGAGGCCAATTTAAGTGTGATAGTTTTCGGTTTAATTTCGTTATATGTAGCTCCTATTGCCGTAACGATTGAATTTCTAACAACAACCGTTTAGTTGGTAGCGGGGGGTACACTTGACTCTTACGAAAATTGGCACTTTAAAGCTTAATAAGTCACAAACAGTTAACTGAATCGAGAAATGATGTTTGCACACCCCTAATATTTTTGAAAGACCTATCCAAAAATATCTCACACTATATGGAAAACGAAAAATAAAAAAATATCCGAGCGTTACATGTAGGAGAGGTACTCTATATATATTTTTTTAATGTTTTTGTTCTGTTGTAAATTGTGTACTTATTATTACTTCTCTTAATATTATTCTGCCCGACGATTATGACGTTATGATATTCTTACCTGAAACCAAAAACATTTAAAACTGTGCGTTATTGATATTATCAACAATACAAGATTTTAAAAAAATACAACTAAAGAAAATGTCAATTTTAAACAGCAATTTAAACCTTAGGAAAGCTATATAGAAATAAATAGGCTATGAAATCAGCATTGTTTCAATCACAAAAATATAAAAAAGAAGTAAAATATGAAAAAATAAACTTCATTATTGATCAATTTAAAATGGCCGTTGTCACGATAATAATAGGTTGAGGTTTGTTCTACAGCAATTACCACTTCTAATGGGACTATGACAAATCACTACGAGCGCTTTGCAACAAAAAGTCAAGGTCCTAGGCCGCGCCTATACTCATACTGTAGGCCGCACAATCACTGCAATATAAACGTACGCTATATTAAAATAGTAGATCAGAGATATAACGCTTGTAGGGTAAATAGTAGTTGAGTTAGAACGTGTAATGCAGGTACTTAGAATTATAGTAGAAGAACTTAAATGCATCCGTGAAGTTTATTTTAAGTAAAGGTGGCAAAGAAGCATGCAGTTTACATTCATAAACTGTATAAAAAAATAAGTGATGACTGCAGCCTTTAAGCATCTACACAAAAACCAGAGTCAAAATGCAGAATTATTTTTTTATGTTATGGAAGTGGCAAACAAGCATGCAGTTCACATAGATGTTAAGTGATGACTGCAGCCTATAGACACCCACACAGAGACCGAGGTCAAAATGCAGATGCGTTACCACACCTGAGGCCTAAGGTGTTATGCCTCTGTGCCGGAAATTACAGGGCCGTACATTACCACCTGACCGGAACACGATAGTGCTGAACATTAGCATTTAGCGGCAAGTATATTAGGTAATGCGGTGGTGCCTACGCCCGCGAGCTTCGTCACTGGAGCTCTACCACCAGTAAAAAAGATGCATTGTCAACCCTAAAACCTAAGTTGTTATATCTCTGTGATAGTAATTTTACGGGTTACGCAAAGCCGTAAATGCAGCGGCTTAAAATTTAAAAAACGACTTGTCAAATAAATGTCAGTTCTGATTGCACGCGAAAGTTGATACTACTCCAAAATAAATCATAAAAGAAGTTTAATTTTGTTTAAGTGATGCCCAAATTTTATAGGATATTAAGTTCATATCCATAACAATAAACTCGCTCACATATAGATAGGGGAAGATGGGGTAATGGGAGTCAGCGGGTAATAAGAGTCACCTATATATCCACGAAACTATACACGCAATCAATGTATAAACTACCTCCCCGTCCCTGCCCTGTGTCCCCGCTATTGTGTTAGATGACTCAAGTTTGTAGGCGCACGCGCATTTGAGATATTGTAGTATTTTGTTTTTAGGCCTCGCCGATCTTATTTTTCGTCGGTGAGACAAACGATAAATGTCGAATTCTTCCAATAAACAGTCAATAATTTTACACGTATGCGGACTAACACACAATAATCTGACTTTCCGAGCATTGATCTGCAGTTTTAGACCCTAACAATAATTTCTAGGACATTTTTTTTCATTTTCATATTTGTGGGTAATGAGAGTCAGATGATTGCCATGCCTACGGACCATAGTGTCGATAGCTGGACTAGGCCCTAGATCGTCTAGATTCCATGGAAAGGCGGCTTGGCACTAGTGTAGGGAAAGTTCGGAATATTTATGACAGTTATCAGTCAAATATGCTGAAAAATGGGGTCGTTTTTAATCTGAAATAGAAATAGAAAATATTTTTATTTCGAATAGATCTTTACAGATACTTTCAAAACGTCAATAAATCATAAACTACCTAGAGCGAATAACCATTACATATAGTAAAAGCAAAATCATATATTAATAGTAAATTAAAATTTAAACTATTTGGTTAAAACATAATAATCATAAAATTTTTCAATTCCATCAATGATAATAAATGAAGAAAAAGAAAAACTTATTCGTCAAGATCAATGTTATTCACTTAGCAGAGTTCCAAGTGCAGTCACTACTGAGAAGAACTCCGCTACCCAACAAACTCAGTAAGAGCTCTTTTAAATGAGAGCTTAAATCTAGTACAGATTATCGTGAAAAATCAAATAATGTCAACGTCCATAGCATAGATGCAAATAAACTGCTATCTACTAAATGTGATGTAGCCCCTGCAAACCAGAACAGACCAGTCCCCACCGTTAACCGTTCTATAGGCTCTATCTATCTAGCTGATCCCGTTGTCATCCCCTGGCGACGCCTTTGACCACAGATGTACTTCATGTGGGCTACGTTCTCACATGGACTACTTTAGTTGAAACTTTCCGGAAGTTTATATTTGTCATATGTGCTAAATTTTCTTTGTCCATAAGGTGATCACCATTACCCTCACGTCAGTGCAATGGGAGTCAAAACGATTTTTTTGTAAAACTGTTATAATTCCTAAAGTTGCTTGCCCAATTCATTAAAACTGATCTCAATTGATAGTCAATTAAGTAAAGCTGACGTGTACTCGGTTGAAATAAATATTTTGTTTGAAATCAAGTTTTTATTTCATGTCGCGCTTAGGTGACTCCCATTACCCTATCTTACCCTACCTCTACCAGTTTTAATGAACCAACCATGTCAATTAATTTCATGCAACTTAAAACCTACATTAAACTTTTTACGTAACACTATTCCCACAATACTATCGGTGCGCGGATCTCATTTTTCATACAAAAAATCTGACAGCGCAGATTGGCAAGTACCGTCATAACTGGCTCAAATGACTCACGGGTCTACCTAAGTTTTATCAAATTGAAATAACAAACAAGTCCGGCCTTTGACCCTGGTAAAGCTTAGGCCCACAGCGCAACGGGGTGTTAATAGCGATTTTCATAACACTTCTTACGAAATGTAAGAAATGGGTGGGTTTGGATGCAATATAAACAAATTTAAATGATTTACTGAATGATAATAGCCAGTTACGCCAGTTACAAACGATTAAAACAATATTGTACAACATAATTGCAATATTGTATTGTAGGACAGCGATTCCCAAATAACAGTTCGTTATCCAATATTGATCTGCCGTTTTAATGAATTAGTGAAACAAAATGCCAATTCAGATGCATTAGTAGAGAATTTTGAAGAGTTCTACGGAAAATTAGGTTAAAAAACGGTTTTCAAAAACAGATTTAGATTACAATAGCGTCGAATTTAATAAACTGATGACAAGAGTAATTCTATAAGCGAGATTAAAGTAATGCACTTCCCTGATATGTAAATTATGCTTGATGCTACATACTATCTCGACAAGATTTTAGTATCAATATCAGTTGTGGAGTTTGGAACTACAATTAGTTTTCACTGCAACAGGCAACGGCTTGACGTTCTACACTGATCCTATTCTAATAAAAAACATAATTTATTTTATCATATTCTCAAACAACCCACGCATAAAAAAATACTTTAACGAGCGTTCCTATCATTTGTTTGGATAAGTAATCAAAAACAATTATTTTATTTCTTAGCCTGTTTAAGACATTTTTGTGTTTATTTCATTAACCAGTCAATAGGTCTTATGCTTACCGACTTTAGAAATAGGTAAGCTAAGTCGTCATTCTCGCACGTCGGTAGGTGTTTTTATACTGTCATGATAGTGCTAAAATTAGATAAGTACAATAAATAATAACCCCCTTATTCATAAACGTATTTTAGCTAAAGTTTTGCTAATGTCTCCTTTGTCCTTTTCCTATCCTGCACATTTGACAATGCAACTGACAAAGACAAAGCATTCTATAGCTAAAACGTATCTAATGTACGTTTATGAATAAGGGGGTTCATATATAATACAATTTGTATTGAAAAAAAATTGAGATGTAAGATGTAAACATCGTATCAGTAAGTAAACACTGTGTGATTAAAAACTAGGAAACCGCTTTTAACCAACGTTAAGCGGGAGAATGATTTTCGGGTATTTCCAAAATTCGCTAGCTCTGTGTCGAAGCCTCAGTGGGAATCGAAAAAACTCCAAAGCTTAAGTTGCACTTGTCTGACACGTCAATGTCGAAATGGAAACTATTTTAAAATCTTTTTGCACGAAGCTACCGCCACTCGACTGGACGTAAGCGGTTAAGTTGGGCAATGTTAGCTTTAATTTACTTTTTAGCCATGATGCAATTAATGGGTCATAATAAAAAAAATGTCTTCATACCTGCAATTTTATAGAATAACTGGGGAAATGAGCACACCTACATGAAGCCCAAACACCTGTTATTAAGATTAAGATCAATATACGGCAATAAAACGATTATTGTCCTCAATTCCGTTCGGCTAGTTAACAAAACAGACAATTGATGGAACACACAAGCACGAACCAAACGCTTGAGGCTTTGCTCATTCGAGGCTTGTAAATCAAGTCACACGATTAGAATAGCTACTAAACTATCATACTACTCAACTCATCACTAGTATAGCCAAGCCTTTATGTTTGGAATTATATCAATACACCATGTTGAATTTTTAATGGACTTACGTAGGTGGTTCGTCTTGAGCCGGCACTAGTCTACTTCACCGGGCAATCGGCGGGCGCAATGGACACTCAGTATAAATAAATTTGTACAACTGCGCAAGGAAGACCTCTGTGGGACCTCTGAGCCGATCCTCGGCTGTAGCCAAATTAAGAAAGTCAGTATAATACTTCGGTATTTGACAAAAAGGCAAAAGAGCTTAGTTTGCAGACTTCTGCACTTTGCCACTTGGCAATGCATCTACGCTGAGACGTACGAGTTTTTAGGTCTTGGTCTCTTTTGACAGGTCTATAAGCTGCAGCATTCACTTACCATCAATGTGAACTATAGATTATTTGATTTTCATTAGAAAAACTAACATACAGTACAGTAGCACAGTCGACCCAATCATCCCAAACAGTATTCAAACGCATCATCAAAATAAATATAACCTACATCTCGTTTTCATTTCTTATCATGTACGCATCTGCGACGCTAAACATTTATAAATCTCAATTTATTAATATTTATACCCCGTTCAGTACCACAGGTATTATTTTTTACGTTTACACATATAACTAAACCGCGGGATGCCTGCATTGGGATGCATAAAAAGTCTCCACTAAAGCCCAATAAAAACGTTTCAAACATAATTGAATATCATCTTATGTTTAGAAATCACCTGACGTTAGGACTGCATTTATAAGTACAAACCGATCATAAAATTATAAATAAGGATTCTTTTGTAACACCTGTGATTATACTAGTTGACTTTTTTGATGGCGACAATATAAAGAATAGAGGTCTAAGGTTACATAACTTCAATGCAGTTAAAAGCAATAAGATTTTAGAATATGGAAATTGTGAAGTTATTTAATTAGTTGTATTTAATGAGACTACTGATGTAATTTCCAATAAAAATAATGTTATGAAAGAGATAAACGAAAGAAACGGTGGTGGACCATCACATTTTTATTAGACTATAGTTAATCGTTATCTGCATATTATATGACTTCAAATTTTATGTGTCTGAGAGCGAGTTTAATTTTAAGCGATTGAATTACCTTACTTATAAAGTATCTGACTGATACCTATCTGCAAAAATCCTAGAAGAGTTTTCGTCGTTATTTACTCCTAAAGCTAACAAAAGATGCTTGAATCGCGAACAAGGAAGATCGAGCTTTAGCCATATCATGTTTTAAGAAATATATTATGTACAAAGTGTACAAACGACCATATGATTTCGTATTTCGTAGCTTAATATCGTATTTTAGTTTTAAGCACAATGTTTTTAGATGACAAGTGATGACTGCAGCCTCTCTCGTCAGGGGTCAAAATGCAGATCCGTTGCCACCCCTGAGACCTAAGTGGTTACACCTGTGATAGTTATTACTGGGCCATAGGTACATGGAAGAACATTTTTATATGGAAGCGAGAGCTGGGTATGCAGGAAAGAGCATGAAAGCAAGTTGAACGCGGTCGAGATGAAATCTTTGCGCAAGATCTAAAGAATATAGAAAGAATGTCGAATGAGCGAATTACTAAACAGATATACAATGCGAATGTGGTTGCAGAGGCCCAGGAAGAAAAAGGCTGACCTACCATGACCAAATAGGTCGAGTTCTGTCTGATGGTGGGGTCAAAAGTCTTAGGAATCGGCGTGCATGTATGAAGAGAATGATGAAGGTAGACGAGGCACGAGAGGTGTGTCTGAACCGGGATATCTGGCGCTCTACACTCTCTGCCTACCCCGTTAGGGACCTGGCGTGAAGATACATACATACATACATAGGAACATTATCATCTAACCGGACAGTTAAACAGTACCAATTGGGAGCAGATAGATTAGATAACGCGGTGCCTTTGAGCTCCTACACTGGTACTTTACCACCAGTAAGTTATTTAACAACAATTATTACAACATAATTTTAAAATCCTTACACTACTTTTAAACAAAAAAAAATCTAGCATATAACATTTCAAGTCTCTTTTTATGTTACTGACGATCAATTCATTGACCATTTAAACGATGATCCTATCAAGTTGCACATATCATAATCGATGCAATAAAACGCACCAAATCAAAATGCGTCTGAACTCAAGTGTTATCCACGGCGGTCTGTTACGGAGGGCACATACGCAATGCCAAGTTCCCATCGCACCCTTTCATAAACACTCAAGTGCCAGACATCTGGTGCAAACATCACATGTGTTGGCTCCGTATGTGCGCATGATTCGATTTTCATATTCAGATTAATCAATTACTCTTATATTCAATCAACAGAATTATCACAGATTCTTTTTAATATACCAAAAGAATGCGTTAAAAAAGTTGAGATTAAGAATCCTGTGACCAAACATGCAACATAACAAAATTGAAAGCTTAAACCTTTACCAAATTAACTATAAAACTGAAATATTCCTTTAGATTAAAAAGCATCACTTACCACCAGCGACAGAGTTCATTACTCATACACGACAACAAAACCATAAAGAACTTCATAAAAATATACTCATGATTGTTAAACTTGTATGGAACGTAAATTCTCGCTTGGACATTAAAAGTGGTTAATTAACGACCGAGCGTAGTATTAATAATGTTGATATTGAATTAACTAAACTCCGTTTAATGACTTTAGTTCGACGGTCATCCAATGGCGCCGTACTGTGCCCGGCTAAAGTTATAAAACAAGCGTCGTGATTTTATAAACAAATAAATGAAATCAAAAGAAATGACGGTGAAACAAGAAACAAGGATATTTAGGAAAGTGTTTAGATTTTAATTTTTTTTTATGCAATGATGCTTGAAGTTCAAGCGGACATCAAAATGCAGATGCGTTGCCACCCCTGCAGCCTACGTTATTTCCTAGTGATAGTTATAACAAGGACATATTCGTGACGACACGAAGAAAAGAATAACGAATATATAATAATGGAATAATGAAAGATGGTTCAAAGATGGAGGTGGTAAAATAATTAAAGAGCACGCGATAGGCCCGTTACATACGCATTGCATATTACACTCGCGCCTAATCCCAAAACAATTTCTGGCGGCCATTTGTTACATGTTACGGTTAAAAAAACGACAAAGCAAACAAAAAATCGAACGCGATCAGAAAAAGCCGATTGAAAAAACATCGGATATAGAACACGTGGTGATGTTGAATAGAATGTGTACAATGGCGCACAGTTTCCGACAGCTTTTGAACTTTAATGCCATAGAAATAAAGCAAACTTTTGCCGTCTATCATACAGAATCCGGCCACACACTGATTCTACATCTCAAAAATACGATTTTGATTTTGGAGTATCACACAGTGTATTATGATAAAATAAAAGCATAAATTAATAATATAAACGCAAATAAACTCAACCTTCTCGTTGTTTTATATGTCTATTCAATATCAAAATAATAATATACAATGTATTATTCTTGCGTAGGAGTCTTCAAACAAACAAAATGAATATGATTTTCGTTATCTCTGATGACATTTTACTGCACGAGTTAGGTACTCTTTTTGACGGGGGTTACTAGAATTGATAAATCTGAAGTCTAGTAACATTAATAGGTAGTAGGCAAACATCTTATTAAAAGCAAATACACCATTAGACCAAAAAATTAAAACAATGGTGTTTTTTAAATAAATTATAATTCTTATTTAATATAACTAATGATGTCCACTGAATTATCAAAGAATTTAATGATTTAAGCTAAAGACAACTTAGCTGTGTGCTCTAATAATATAGGCAAAGTTACAACAAGTAAGCTCATCTTCTAACCTTAAACATTCAACAACAAGTAATATTTCATTAAATTAAAGTTCTCGCATTCCCAATTCTTACAATATTTGGATAATGCAATAATTTGATGCAATCCGATTTCTTAGCGGACATGCATGGAGTCGCGTCACAAATTTTAAATTTCCCAGTCACCAACTGACGGTGTGACTCTTTTTGACTAGTATCAATTTTTATTATGCGCATAACATTAAGTGCAAACGAGATTCCGTTCACAACCAGTTCTCTTTCGTTTATCTAGTAGAAATACTAACGGTCCCAATGTCCCCCCTATCTGTAACACTCAAATAAACTAACATTGAAACTGTCATAAAATAACCACTAATTAATTAATAGAAATCATATTTTGAATGTTCCTTTTTCTTGTGGATTAAAATAAAAATGTCGAACATGATCACAGAGACAGGATTAAAACTGTCTGCTACATTAAATGTTGCAGACAGTTTTAATCCTGTCTCTAGATGCATTGTAAGTGAAAATGGACAAAAAATATTATTGGGATTCATATGATCGAAAGGGACACTCGAATCGATAGTTTTACTTCACCGGTACCGCAAACTTGCCGGATGACATTATGCCATCAGATAGGGATGGAGCACAATAATGCTAATGTTAGAGCGGGACAGGCTAATAGCTAGAGTACGTTAGTTGCAGCTGTCGTTATACGTCACAAGGGGTCTAGGGGAATAATTGGACCCGCTCGGCCGTGGACACGAATAAACATTTGTATGTTGCTTTAAAATATTATATACTAGTTGAACAAAACATGAATAATCTGCACAGCTGATCTTGGCAAATTAATTTAATGATAATGCCAAATTAATAATAAGGTTTGAACAGTGTTAAACAGAGTTGCCTATTTTTACTACAGATTTAAAAAAGAAAGGACATCGATACTATATTGCTTCCAATAAGTGCCCAAATACAGTGTTAAACAGAGTTGCCTAATTTTACTACAGATTTATAAAAGAAAGGACATCGAGACTTTATATTGCTTCCAATAGAATTCGGAGTGTTTTCTACAGCTTCATAATAGGTACCATCGATGATAAATGCGATACCGACCCGTGGTACAACTGCGATGTTCAACTGGTTGTACTACGGAGAAGTAGTTACGATAAAAGTATGCTTACTTGTTGTAACTTTGCCTATAAGTCTAAAAACATAAGTTTCCAAGCGTGCATAATAATTTACCTAATTGATAAATGTGCAGATCATTAACATTATCGGGTGAACGTCTACAGACAAACTTCCATCATACATTTTCCATTCAAACGAGCCCATCGTCACCTCCGAGTCACATAGCTCACCTGTCATTACCCGTACACGGTCTCTAATTATGACAAACCTTAGCGTTTTATGGAGCTTTCCATTCTAACTGCCGCGGGCCCTATTTCGATAGCATCGTGTTTCGTTAGATATAGTAGTAAGTAAATAAAGGTTATTTTCAATTTTGAACCGATAAACGCCTTACGTAACGTTTAAATCGTCATATTTAATGGTCTTTAAATCCTACTAAATACAATACGCAAAAGAAAAACAACAATTAAAGGAATATCGAAATTGATTCAAATGGTTATTGAACTCCTTAATTTAGTCAAGGTAATAAACACACAAATTACATTGATTAATACATATGTTTCATGTAAACTATTCTGGTAAGATCTCATTAAAAAAAACTTAACACACATGTAAATGTTTACCACAAATTGGTAGCATGCAAATTAGGTCCATGACTATATATTATATTCCTTCAACTAATATATAATATTAATATACATAAATAGGACATCAATTTAGCAAATCCGATGAAGTCAAGGTTAAAGGCCAATGAATTCTCATGTTTTCGAACTTTACCGAATCTAAAGAATATGAGTTCAATACACTCGATAAAATTATGGCTATCAATAGCAATACTACAATGGGTCCGGTGTTACAAGACAGATGGACATAGTAACGGCCGGTAATACTTATACGGAGAAGCAATCAACACATTAACACCAAACATGCAGAGTAATTGTGGACTGAATTACCGAGGTAGAATAGTTTAAAATCGAACACACGTTTTTCTACGTCGAAGCCTGAACGTTACCGGCATTATTGTATTTATTAGCCACTGACTCTAATAATCCGATTTAGGCGTTATTTCGAGTTTCATGATTAATTAGTCAATCGCCGGTTCCGCCTTTTCCATTCGAAGAGATATTTATTGACTTAATTGGAGGCAGAGACGGTATTTTTGTAACATAAGCACACGCAGTTGTTTTAAACGAAGCCTTTAATGACGTTACCGTGGAATCGGTTTCCAAATTAATAGTAAATGTGGACACTTTAGAAGACGCCGCTTACCTTTGTGAAGTCTGCTGGGTTGCTAATGGCAACAATTTATGAGAATATTAACAACTAGATAAATACATACTTACATTGAAACGGGAAGATTAATACCTGCCTAATACCAGGCAAATAATTAAACTTAAACTATCTATTATAACAACAATATAAAATGACAGAATGATACTCGGAGATTTTGATGACTCAAAACAAATGAAAGGGAATAAAACATAGAACATTTCGTAACCTCTTCAAAATCCAATTGTAATAACATTAAGAAGCCAATAACTGTCTCAAAAGCTCAAAAACCGTTTATGGTCAATCAAAGCTTGGTATTTCGATATTTATTACAATATTTGCAAGTTGCGGAGCGACTGACAATTACAGGGCAATTGAGAGACTAGCCCGGCCTCTATTAGCGTCATGACGAATCGAAATGACTATTCTACAGTGAGATGATTCTCTCGGTTCCTCGATCGATTGTTTGGACCAAGTATTGAGCTTCTGAGACCGGTTTATAAAACTTATTTCCCACTAAACTGAATAAAATACTCGTCATAAATTTAACATATGAAGATAAAAAGTACGTGGAAAAAATATACCATTCGTGTAGTTTCTATTGTATCTAAATTGATGTTATTTTTAAATAAACCGATTAATTTTTAAAATACGTTTATTTCTGTTACTATCTATCAACTTAACTTGTGGCAATTAATATAACTTTATTGATACCAATAGATATTTTCAAAAATATTATGCAATTTGTATAGCATGATACGATATAGGTAAACTTTTTAATACCGCTTCCCTCTCTAACTTGAGGTGCGCCAATAACGGCTTTCAACAAGTCTATTCCTGATGATAGACACCATTGTGAGGAGAATGATCCACAAAGCCTATAGAAACGTTGCTTTATGTTATTGCTTCGAGATCGAACGTCAAGGAACGAAGCGAGTACGGTATGTGAACGGGAGTTAGCCCACGGTTATAATTTCGCATCATTATAACAGACTTTAAACATACAAAGCGAAGAAGCGTGTTGTCAAGCAATAACTATGTACGTTTCCATTCTCGGCCTATGTTCAAATCGTCGTTGAAATATCACTTAGAGAAATATATAAGAAAGAAAAGCTACTTTTTTACAAATTGCGTAACAAACAATTTTTCTTCATAATCTCACTACACCATTGGTAAATATTTTCGAATTATTTGAACTTAAGTATAAAATTTAAATAAGTAAAATATTTTATTATATAACTTCCACGGTAAAATATAGATTACATATCTATACAACCACGAAGGAGGCGAGCTTAGTGACATTATTTGGGAATATTTTGGAATTACAGGCCCATAGAGATAGTAAAACACTGTTCAGATCGATCAATGACAGAGATCTACGATCCAAGCCACCGATTAAGTATTATCAAACAGCTTCCAAAGTATTTCTAGTAAATGTAAACCGAACGTGCCATGCATTGGCATGTCACGGAGGTTAGAATCGATTCCCAGTAACAAATATCCTTGGTGAATTGTTTAGCGCTGATCGTAAGAAAATTTCAAAGTCCAAATGAACAAAGAAGTAATTAGAACTTACTTATAGATACCCTTATCTGCGGCCGCACGAAGCGACTACGGTGTCTAATTGTTTGCTTGCTTGCTCCTTTCTATTGTGGGTGTTGTATTGTATTGGTACATGCTCATTGGAACAATGGTGGTTATAATCAAGATTGCCTTCTACGGACACAAATTAGGTAAATTAGATTTATTTTACGGTTAGTTATTGGTATACAGATCATGACTATGCATTTTGTTTTGTCTTCAAACTTTTTTAACGGCTGCCAACTATTTTGACTACCTCGGTCTGATAATAAATTACAGATAAGAAAAAGATAGTTGCTTCCATGTTTTTAATTTTTTCGAGTTATACGGCGTTTTACTGAGCTACGGATGCTGATCTAATAAAATTGAGATATTAAAATTATCACTCTTAAAAGAAAATCAAATTTAACGTCCACAAACATTTAATTAAATTTTCCTTCATAGCACGAGTTTAAACTCCATCTACGGCAAAGTTAACAGACAGTCATGACAAGAACAGATATAATTGAGCATTCAATAACCACACCTACAGAAGACGTGGCTTATATCTTAACGAAATAGCCCAAATACTCCTTTTAAGTCTTTCACATTGGATTCACGTTTTGCTTTTGCACGAAATTTAGATCAGTAAATGGTACAGTTAGGTCTGAAGATGCTGATTTAGTAGCAAATAAAGGTGCGGCCTTTGTTACACTCATCTTTGAGACTGGAAAGGCGATGGGCCTACATTGTTCTGGAACCAAACTAGGATTTCCTGATCTGTGAGAACTGGTTACTATACTCTCATATATAAAACTGAATAAGGTATTTGTTATAATGCATCGATTGTGCCTTTGTTAGATTTATTGTCGTTCACTTTGCTTTTTGAGAAATAATCATGAGACGTAGTATAACTTTACAAGTAGGTAAATTTTTATGATTTCCAAGTGTTTTATTAAGAATCGCAACCTTTTTATTGCCAAAAATTTAATTAGAGGTCCAGCTGAATTGAGCCCATGATGAAGTTGAAAATAAGCAATGAGATTATTATACAAATTATTTAAACGATACATTTATTATTGAAATAACAATACTAACATTGATAACACAAAATGTATAATAATGCAATAGTAATTTTCTTTCTTAGTAGATAGAATAACAACTTAGAGAACTAATACGAACTATTGGTATAGTAGGTAGGTATATCGTTTTTAATACCTTGCGTGACTAACCACAGTAAGATTCGTTTAAATAGTGAGCTTCAAACTTTATAATATGATTTACCTGCTCTCCTACCCGGCGACCACGCATTATGGAAGGTGGATATTAAAATTAAAAAAGAAAATTAGGTAATAAAATTTATTACAAAGTTTCATTTGTTTCCGGCTAATTGTCAAGATACAAATTATCGACTTAAAGTTAACTTATACGTTTCGTTACAAATGATTATGAAATTATTTAGATCCTAATATGTAATATTGATTTATTTTCATTAATTTATTTAAATCAATGAATATGGAGATCAAAGAAAAAACGGAGAGAAAAATTTGACTTCGGGCAGGAATCGAACCTGCGATCAGGATCAGGATAACCAGTGCGGCCGCTTTACCACTAAGCTACCGAAGTCCCACACCAATGCGTCGAATTTTGCTTTCCCTTTTTGATTTTTAACCGATTTTAGAGTCGGCGAACGACAAATTCAGTCAAAAATAATTCACTCGCATGTGTTATTGCGAAAAATAAATATTACAATCAATATCTTGGTCTTGTATAGAAATTAAACTAATATCTTCTTTCTCCCTCTCTCCCTGATAAAACTGATAAACTTGCTGCAGATGGGACCTATCCCATCCAAGGATCCTAATCCTAATCTTGTCAACAATTAAAGCATAATATACTACATTAATCAATCATTAAAGATAATGTAACCATGTGTATGAGATGCAAGTCCATCATCGATGTAAAATCGAGTGGCTAAGAACAATAACGAGAAAAACAAGATGACTGAAGATAGGAATTAAAGTAACAGTAACACATGCTCATTACAAGCACGTAAGCATGCCACTTTTGAACAATTGCTCCGTAGTAGCATGTGTGTCGAGACATTGCTAATAATAAGCACGCTTACTTCGTCGTATATTAGCATGCTAAGAGCATGTGTGACTGTAGCATTACATTACAAATTTGACGTCATTCGAGTCATGTTAGTATTGTTCTGAGCTTACATTTTATTACATTGTTTCACCAGCACCAGTCTGACATTAATTTTGATAAAACCTTCTTCACTACATTCATAATGAACCTCAAACCACAGTTTCTCATAATCGTCATGAATCACGGTTCCGAGAAAGCGGAAACGGCCGAATTCTCCCGACGAAACTGCATGAAAGAGACAGACGGATGTTCGCCGCGTGGCTAGTGCGCGTGGTGCTTGAACTCGGCTAAGGGTTACCAATACAAATTTTTGTAATAGTAAAAAATATTTTTTTTTACAGCTCTAAAAGTTTTTGATATTTTCGTAAGATTGTCTAAATTCTAAAAAAATATTGTTTGCAATATTTTTAATTTATGTACCTAATGATGGAGGCTGCCTACACTGAGGATGACTGCAGCCTATACCCAGATTTAAACAGTAGAAAATTCAAATCTAGAGATTTCATACCTCATTATAAAGCAACAAGTCGATCGTTTTTATTTAGAAATGAATAAGATGCAAAAATCTATTAAAGGAGCTTTCAGAAGTATCAAAAAGACATATTGTAGTAATTACATAGTTATGCGAAAGAACGAAACAATCTATAAAAAGCAAAAAGAAGATAAGTAATTGGTACGGTTGGCAACCCTAATGGCGGGTTGCTAGGACACCTGCGCGCGCGCACCCGGCGCAAGCGCAAATCTCGGAGGGTGCCAGGGTGCAGGTAAACGGACCCTTTTACTGAAACATTATGGTGTAAAATGTGAACGTTTCGTCCAATTTAAAATATTGATCTTAGTATTTTGTATACGCTGTCGATAGATTGTAAGATAAAGTAAAATTGAAGGAACGAATAAATATTACACACTTGCTTGTAGAATTAATGAGTAACTTAAATAAAAAGAAATTGAAAAGGTACGAACGTTTTAATCATTTGCACTTTTTTTAAATAGGTATGTCCTATTACGTCTACAAACCATACTTTGATAGGCGTTTACTAAACAAAATAATTATGTTCCAAGCAAGAATCTTCTTACTTCGCTGGCCTAACTTGACTAAAAGGTAAAATTGCTACCCAAAATACAGTCGTGAGTGAAGGGCATCTCAATGAACCTGAATCTATCTGGTCCTCAATTTGAGATGTATCAGGTGATCAATCCTAATGCATTACGTGAGACAGATTAAACACAACCAATCCATCAATGCCGCCATCATGGATCAGATTCACGCCCGATCGACTGTTTAACCCGTATTCTGCTTTCCGACAGCAACTTGGAATCGAACCTGAGAAAAATATTTTTAGGTTGGACATGCTAACCATAAACTTAGAGCCGTTAGAATGATGTGTTAGTGCGATTTAATTTATGAACCCAAACTTAATCAATAAGAAAGCTAACGATAGCTGAACATAAAAAAAAACGAATTAATAAGCTAGACAAAAGCCTATAGCCAATAAGGGAGCATACGCCATAATCACCACGCTTGGCATGCGGGTTAGTGGTTATATCGCGGGACTCACTCACTCACTCCTCATTACTGATTTTACTACCTTCTCTATGTATGTATCTTCACGCCAGGTTCCTAACGGGGTAGGCAGATAGTGTAGAGCGCCAGATATCCCGGTCCTGACATACCTGTCGATACATACATACATACTACCTGCTCTATTGGAAATTGTAATGGTTTGACCCCCATTGTTCGGAGGAATGACTGTAATAGCAGCAGAACTCTGCTCCATTAGTGGGTGGTTGGGACGCCACGTCCCTGCGACCTGACTTTAGTGCAATGAGTCTCCTAATTGGTTAACTACATAAAAATATCATCAAAACAGCAATATACCATGTGTTATATTTTTTTTATGTTATGAAAGTGGCAAACAAGCATGCAGCTCACATTGATGTTAAGTGATGACTGCAGCCTATAGGTAGACACCCAGAGAAAGAGCAGAAGTCAAAATACAGATGCGTTACCACTCCTTAGGCCTAAGGTGTTATTTATGCCTCTGTACCGGGAATTACAGGGCCGTACATTACCACCTGACCGGAACACGATAGTGCTGAACACTACCATTTAGCGCCAAGTATATTAGGTAATGCTGTGGTGCCTACGCCCGCGAGCTCACTGGAGCTCTACCACCAGTAAAAACCGAGTTACATTTTAACACGAGTTAAATTTCATAACCGACGACTCCCATCTTTCCACTCGATCATTAGAGACAGATTACCCGCCTATTAACATAGAAACAAGAACTTGCACGCACCTCAATTTCTTAAACCATTACTACAAACGCACTTCCGATTTCTCAACTTACTAAATAAAAAAAAAAGGTCTAAGTTCACTTATTTATTATACCGACTCGATGCGGCACGTCAAGTGATTATATTTCAGAAATAATACCCATAATTACCACCGGCGGTAGAAAGAAAACTTCTATTGCACAACCAACAGCTACAGTTCGCGTAGAAAAGACAACGAATAGAACAGAAAGAGCGGAGAGAAACAAGAATTTATAAATAGAATATGTCACTTGTCAACTTATTTTTACGGTTAAGGTGGGCAACACATTATGCCAAGATTAAAGTAATTTGCACATTATAAATCGTTTTACTACGAATAGGTACGACTATAATCTCTTATAACTTAACAAATAGGAAAAATATGTTAATTAATATCGATAACCAATGGCAATTTTAGGAGCTTTCAATACATAATGATTCTGTTTTGTTATTTAAGTAACCTCATATGGATAAACATACATCTTTTAAAATCCCATAAAAACGATCCATAGAAAATGTCGAATTATAATAATGATTCAAGATATTGTCATGAACTTATATTATAATGATTCAACTTTTTCTAACGTCCTAAAGATCGCAAGAGCTGCTGGTACTTTGAATATTGGAATAACATTCAAAATAAAACAACTTAGGTACAATATTTTGTGCGTAACTCGCTTTTAATTAACACATGATCACGCTTCTGCTATTTAATCATAAATTGAAGCGCCATTTTTGTAAATGCATTTTTAATATAATTATCCTAATTATATATGCATACTTGTGTAGCTTTAATAAGCCGTATCTACATTGCGTGCAATCCCATCGCAGCAGTCACAACACTACGTTAATTTCGAAACGTTATTTTTCGTCATAGAGCAACACGGGCCACCGGCCGCCGCGGCGGACCGGAGGGGAGTAGCCATAGCGTTTATTAGAAATAAGCGCTATGGCGAATTATTGGTAATAAACGCTATGGCTAATAAATTACAACCGATTCAAAACAGTCTGTCATTTATTGCGGGGAGAAATGCGTGTGAAACACACGCAACACTACAAAAATTGTCTATTGCCACGAAACTCACACCTTGACTTTAACAAAATACATTAACAATTTCACGCACACATTTAAACTTCTATGCGATAGGCATAGGCCCACTTGGGCTTTTACTTTGACAGAGGGGAAAGCCTGCATATGGCAACTCCCCTCCGATCCGCCGCGGCCGGTGGCCCGTATTGTTCTGTTTTTCGTAATTAGCCGCTTCTACGGCAGCCTTCATTAGTCGTAGACGTTACGGTTACATCTCACCGGCTTTATATTTAGATGTGACACTTTTATTTTACTCATTAGCTTTACTACGACTCTTTGAACGACAGAAACAGTACCGATTCAGAAGGATTTTTAACTAAGATTTAACATAAGTTCTTTTATCTTCGATTTTGAGATTACTTTGTGAGTTTTTTTACGACAAAGCCGCGTACCAAGGTACGAGTACATATTGCTTGATGGGCTAGTGTTTATTGGATTACTAATCGGAAGAAAGTCTTACAGGTAGTAGCAAATATTGTTTGATAGTAAATATGGCTGTTAAAGATCTCAGCGGTTGTCGTCGATAGTCAAAGTGGACTTACCAAGTCATAACTTATTATGTATGTATCTTCACGCCAGGTCCTTAACGGGGTAGCCAGAGAGTGTAGAGCGCCAGATATACCGGTCCTGACACACCTCTTGTGCCTCATCTACATTTGAATATGAAACTTAACCCAAAATAAAATTACAAAATGAGTTAGTCACTAAAAAATATTGCAGATTTTTTCTTAGTTGATGACAAATAAATATTTTTGAAAAATCGACCAGTTGTGACTGACCAACAATTGCATTGCATTGGTCGCTATAATAAAAAAGGTGATACAAAAATTACTCAACTGAAAGATCAGACCAAACATCTCAGCTGCCATTCCAATTAAATTGAACGCGTTTACAAAAAAGAAGTACCAGGCGAACATAAATTGTGTGGTACATCTAACCCACTTCGCAATTTTCACATACCGATCAAGTTGAAATGTAAATAACAGGGACAGACCCAACCGTGGAAGTTACCCTAATTACAAGGATTACCCTGTACACCGCTGGCTAATCATTGGGTAACAACATATGGTCTTCGGAGGAGATAATTGTTGCAAAGCTACCGTAAGAAATAAGTTAGAGAATTAGTTTTTGGTGTACAAAATGATTAGAGTACGGTGAAACGTAACGTTTTTTTTCTTATACTGTGGCACAGTACAAATATGAACAGTGTGGAAACTACATACAAAACGTTGAAACGTCAGACTCACAAACGTCAATGCGCATTGACGAGGCCTCTAAGCGGTTCTCGCGGTGCTGCAGTACTGAGTCGCTACATCGAGCGTCGATGCGCATGTTTGTATGAGTGTGCCGTTTCGAACGTTTTGTACGTAGTGTAGTTTCCATACTGTTAATATTTGTACTGTGACTGTGGCATAGAAACTTAAAATACTTATTTATTAAAATAACTTAATCTATACTTATAATAAAGTAGTAGTAAGTGTAAATTCTGTACATTGAAACCATTAAAAAAATAAATACCAGGGGATGTTACTAAATCGATACCGAACCCAAATATGTGATTAGAAAAAAATTTGTCTGTCTGTCGGTCTGTCTGTCTGTCTGTCTGTCTGTTTGTTCAAGCATCACACAAAAAGCACCGGTCCGATTACGATGAAACTTGGTATAACTACACTTTAACGTTTGGCGCACGACACTGGGTACTTTTTATCCCGGAAAAATGTCTGTTTGTCTGTGTCTTTGTGTACGCTAATTTCAGAAATGGCTTATCCGATTTGCCGTTTTCGCTAATATATTGTGGCAAGTTTTACTTAACATTAGTGTTTGTTTCATGTTAATCGGTTCAGAAATAAAAAAGTTACAACAATTTAAAGAATCATATCGAATATTTTAAAACTATTCTGTATCTATCTTCTATCTTTTTTAGAGTTCCGTATCTAAATGGTAAAAACGGACCCTATTGCTAATCCTCTGTAATGTCTTTCTGTCTCTCCGTCCATCCGTCTGTCTGTCACCAGGCTGTATCTCATAAACAGTGATAGCTAGAAAGCTAAAATTTTCACCAATTGTGTATTTCTGTTACCACCATAACGACAAAATTAAATACTAAAATAAGAAAATGAAAATATTAAGGGGTCCAAAGGCGGCATACAATAAACGTGTTAATTTTTTTCGTATATTTTTTGCTCGAAATCAATAACGGTAGCAAGTAGACGCTTAAAATTTTCACAGAATGTTTAGGCTTCCAATAAAAGTAATTTTTATGCCATTTTTTTACGGAGCCCTTCGTTCACGAGTTCGACTCGCACTCGGTCGGTTTTTTCTGTGTTAGTAACATTAAGCATACCGCATAGCAGCGTCCCGGCATTAAACAACCGCCGCTATGATCACCATTCAAGCCAAGCATGGCAATTATCATAATTAAATCCTTATGACGCACAACACTTTTAGGAACATCTTCGGGAAAGGCTTTGTCCAGCGGAGACGGATGGACGTCTCTCGGATGTAATTTTGATGGTGGTTGTGGTGGTGGTGGTGGTGGTGGTGGTGGCATTAGTCGTGTTGGTGGCATTGGTCGTGTTGGTAATGGTGGTGGTGGTGGAGGTGGTGGCGTTGGTGCCGTTGGTAGCGTAGGTGTTCTTGGCGACTCTGGTGGTGGTGTTGGTGGCGTTAGTGGTGCTAGCGGTGGTTTTTAGCAGCGATGGTGACGTTGGTGGTTTTGGAAGCGTTTATCTTTCATTCTCTGTTAGAAGCACTAATTGACTGAAACTTTACAAAGCATTATACTAATTTTCTTAAAAAAATATTATGCATAGAAGTTTAAAATGGCCTTTTTGAAAATACGGTTCAGCATATAATGGATGCGCATTTATATATATTAACGTAACGTAAAACGTAACTTCACGCCTGTAATCCCCGAAGGCAGAGGTAAATGCATGCATTCAAGCATACATGCAAACACCCACGATTCGCCGGTTACGTTTTGGCGAGCCTATTGCCATCTCCGGGCACATTACCAAACTTCGAGGTAGTGGGAAATTTCCAGAAAATGGAAAAATCCCAATAGAACCAGAGATAAAGGACTTTACACCATTATCTCTGATAACCCCCTACCCGGGAATCGAACCCAGGACCTCAGCGTAGTAGTAGTGGCCTGCTACCACTAGGCTACCGAGGCAGTTAAATACATAATTAGCAATTTTTCGCAATTCTAGCAGCCTGTGTGCTTTTATCCTCGATGGCCATACGTCTACTATCGTGTACAGAGAAGCAATACTGCGAAGTAGATTAAGCTACCCAAAAGTGTTTATGATCCAAAATTAACCAAAATGTATATCCAAAAGCGCTGCCCAAAGTCCCAAAGCCACTATTCCACGCAAACAAAGTTGCGGGCACAGCTAGTATACTAATATTATTTTAAGAAAATGTATAAGTGTCATATTTAAATCAGACGTACAGTGCTCAACAATTAATATTGCACATCGAGCCTCCAAAAGAGGCAATCTACTAGTTTCGACTTCGTAGAGCGTTATCTCTGGTGCACACTGCCTACGTAAGCACTGATAGTCCGGTATTGGTCGGTCAAAACTTGATCTAAATCAGAAGTACCCAAACTATTTTTTCTTGTAGACCCCCATCGAGTCCCATGGACCCCAGGGGATCTATATGGACCACTTTGGGAATCACTGATCTAAATGGTCAACAAACGTCACATAGGTAAGATGCGAAAGAGATAACGCTCTACAGACCCGAAATAAGCCGAAGTTACCTTTCTATAGTTACTTTACTTTATCAATTGTTTTCAAAATCAAATTTCTTTACATTTACTTTTCTCTAGAACTTTGCACAGAAAACAAATAGGTACTTTTACTGGTGGTAGAGCTCCAGTGAGGGAGCTCGTCGGCGTAGGCACCACCGCATTACCAAATATACTTGCCGCTAAATGGTAGTGTGCAGCACTATCGTGTTCCGGTCAGGTGGTAATGTACGGCCTTGTTATTTCCGGCACAGAGGCATAGAACCTTAGGGCTCAGGAGTGGTAACGCATCTGCATTTTGACCTTGGGCTTTTTGTAAGTGTCTATAGGCTGCAGTCATCACATAACATCAATGTGAACTGCATGCTTGTTTGCCACATTCATTACATAAAAAAAAAACTTGCATTCAACTTTGTTTCATTTAAGTACATACTTAGATCGTAAATCAAAATAAATTTAATTTAATCAGAGTTAGGTAGAAACAAAGAATACTTCAGCTACTGTTTTTAATGCATGTCATTTATCTTTTTATATATTCACAAAAGTTATAACAATTCAGGTTTCTCACGTTTTATTATAACTTATTCCACCATCATACCAGTTTGCCAAATATATTCATTTGGATATTAATGAGGTGCTCTTGAGAACCGTTGAAACGAATATCGTAGACAAGACAAACAATTCTAGACTGTTTAATCGAGAATAGGTGTAAATGATATTACTGAACCGTTTTAAAATGTTTGTTTTGTATTTAATAAGACAGCTAAGAATCCGCAAGGTTCAAATTAATAGTGAGGTTTATAATTGTACATCCACATATAGCCATCTTCAACAACAACGCAACTAACAATGTTGTGAGTTGTCAGTGTGGATATAGAACCAAATAAATTTCTGATTCTGAGTGACTTCTGCAGCCTAGGTATAGAACATCTAAGCGCGGATTTCACCGTTTACTCTGAGAACTTAGTTTAATAAAACGCGTTTTAGCTTGCAATTTGAATCCAATTTCAACCTTATCACGATCAATTTTCGTCGGTGATATCCAAATAGTGTTATTGAACTCGTTTAAGAACATCAAGCGCGTAAAATGTTATTACGACGGTGAAATCGGTCCTTAGACGAAAACCAAAATACAAAGTGTAGACGCATTCTAGGGCCTAAGTTGTTTTGTTTCTATGATAGAAATTGCGGAGCTATATATCGCAGTCTTCGAAGTTCGAGGACATCCTCAAGGTGGACCTCTACCACCAGTGAAATATGCCTTTTTCTATCGAAGAAAGATTACAGTTAGCATATTAAGGATTCGCCGGCCATTTTGATGAGCTCGCTATGATAGAGAATGAACTTATTGTCAAAGAGTGCCATTCAGAACTTCTATCACTCATCACCGATCGAATACTGACAATAATCCTAGTTGAAAATAAGTCTGACGTTAGATTTTGTAATGTATTTGCAGTAATGATTCACAGAAACAGTCAGTGAACTAATTAACTGAATTTCAAATCAGTATCAATTATTTGATACCTTATAATCAATACCACATAATCGATACCTCACCTTAGTCGTTATGTATTCAATTGTAGAATAGCCGTCGAGATAAGCTCTAATGAAAAAAAATCTCAATAACTTGGAGAAAAAATTATCTACTGGGCAACAGTTAATAATATTGAATTTACACAGCACCCTTAAGTGCCTCCTTACTTAAAAACAATAAGGTCCCAACCGACGGTCACTTAACTGATTTTATACAACCCCCTCATATTCTTAACAATGGCGACCGCTAAAAACAATTAGTTAGCAGGTAGTCTAGCCGTAGCTAACTTGAGTGTAGAGCACTTCGGTTTACGACACTCCATTGAATTGGCTGAAAGCGGGACACCTGTTACGACAATCAGTTTCCTGTGTTGCGGATAGTAAAAATTAAGTGGTTGCATATTTGTTCGCTGTTGTCCGTGATTTAATTCAGATTTTAAAATGTCCAAACTGCCGACATTTTGTCAGATGTATAATACATACAAATTTTGAACAATTATCGATCAGTACAAATAAATTATTCGAGTTGAACACATTAAGAAGAACAAAAAAAGTACAGGATAACCAGTTCTATAACGCAACCAATTTAACGACTAGTACTCTTCTCAACTACCCCTAAACTTCCAATATGCTAACTTATTGCGGCGGCTGCGGCCCATGCTGCCCGTGCATCACCATCTACACGGGTTGTACGAAAATCTGTTGATGTATGAACAGACGTCTCTACTACTGTAGACGTTTCATGGTCTCATGCTGTTATGTGCAAAAATAAAAATATGTTATGTAATCATTCAAAATCGTGCAGAAACTATTTATTTATGACTGATTACGATTATTTCCTACAACTTATACGTAGACATCATCTTCCTGTTCAATAGTAGGCAATGTAGAATATATTCTACGAGCTCTTAATTTTATATCTCAGAAACAAAACATCTTTGTCGTGTTGATCTCTTATTTTCATGTAGATGTTATCTATAATTGCCTTATGAAATCCATATGAATCTGAACAAAAAAATACGTTGATTCTACATGAACAACAAATCTCGTATCCTCCGACCGTCACAACAGCCGTGGCCGCGGTCACACGGGTGGACAAATGTTAGGCATTGCAGACAGTTCAATGTCACGGTGCGCTGTTCCCTTTGTTTCCATTTCGATGACGACCTCCACATTTCACGTTGTAATTCAACGTGATATATCTAAAACTGTAACAACAATGAACATACTTCCACAAACTTTTATTTTATGTAATGGAAGTGGCAAACAAGCATGCAGTTCACATTGATGTTAAGTGATGACTGCAGCCTATAGACACCAACACAAAGACCAGACGTCAAAATGCAGATGCGTTACCACTCCTGAGGCCTAAGGTGTTATGCCTCTGTGCCGGATATTACAGGACCGTACATTACCACCTGACTGGAACACGATAGTGCTGAACACTACCATTTAGCGGCAAGTATATAAGGTAATGCGGTGGTGCCTACGCCCGCGAGCTCCATCACAGGACCTCTACCACCAGTAAAATTTACGTTACAGCATTTTTTAACAGTTTCTTAAATATCCTCATTAGCCCGCAGTTGGACCGATATTGGTACACGAAAAAATAGAAATCGATTGTCATATTTTTCTCGCGGCCTGACAGATTACGTAGCGAATTTTGTTATAATGACTTCTTTTCGAATTTGGATATCAGTTTACTCAAATTACAGTAACTCAAGCAAAGATTGCTGTAATTCAAATAAAGCTAAAATGCACATTATCACTGCGAGTAATCGTTATGTTTATAGCCAATTTTCCATTTCAAGTTCACAAAGAAGACATGTTTTCATCATCATCATCATCATCATTTTACTATCATCTAATTAGAAGCGAGCACTAGAGTCAGATCCAGATTTTTGTTCTGGCTTGACCAAGCTTAGGGCAGAAATAAAGATAAGGAAACTTAATAGAATTAGTAAGAGCTTTATACCCTTTTTTTTTTCACCTTGATCTAAGGATTTTTTTATTTCTATGTAGGGAAATTTGGCATTACAATAGTGTCTTCGTATTCACATTACTGGTGCTCTTTTAATTTGTATATTGTTAGAAATATGTAGTATATTCCCATAGCAATTGATAACATTGAATGCGTCATTCAGAGCTTCTAGAAAAATTATAATATTCGAATAGGTATGCATTTTATTTGTTCATGCAATCGCTCATAAACAATCATTCGTGTAACACATATATTAAAGTTGATATTAGTTTTAATGATGCATCAGTTTCAAAAGAACCTTATCACAAACGTGTAAAGTCTCAAATCGTGTATCATTTCCGAAATTGGGTGGCCGAGGATGTGGTTACGCGATACGTGGGAACTGTAAAGGAAAGTTCCATAAAAGTAAATAAATAAAGGCATCGAGATCTATTTAGATATCGGATTTCAGTTGGGCATGTAATGAAGCCGCGAAACCCTCCTAAGGAGTTTTGATGCATTATGTATCTAATTTTTAAGGTAATTAATGATCTTTCAAATTTTTCAACGTAACTTCTTAGGTAGTTTTGTTATCATGTATGATGGAGTATATTTCATAAATACTGTCGTCTATTAGTATGATGCTATAAGATATGACTTGTCAAATGGTTTTTAGATCGTGAATATTCTTAAGAACTACTTCAAGATATAAGGCAACCCAAGCAGAGCGAAGTGATTACTTTGATTTATACGAGTAAACTTATATCTTCAGAGAAAACCCTTCATCGAAAGCTGGTTTAGGTAGGAGACAGCTGTTAATTGGGATCATCGAAATGATGTTCCAGATCAGTGTGATTTTCAAAACCTGATAAAGGCCTTAAGGGGTTGTTGACTACCCTCATGTTCATACTGCTGCTAATGAATCTAAAAAACAAAATCATAGTAGGCAAATATTAGGTAAGTCCTTTCCTTTCAATTGTTATGAAGCCTTCGGTTATATAAAATTGTCATCGAAACCGAGCATTAGGTCACGGCTATCGGAGAGACGTGCCCGATGTCCGGCGGAAGCGGACAAGTCTGGACAAGTCGGCCGCACTATCGGAGCGTGTGAACTAGCGGGTTGGTTTATCGGAACAGATTGCGGTGCGTATATCTTAGTGTATTTTTTAATATGGGAATACTATTGTGATTTTGTGGGCAGTAGCTGAATGTAGATAAGAGCGGATGCTATCGGTAGCACAGATATAATTAACTGTTTATAAAAACAATGTCAAAACTGCAGTGTAAAGCTAGTTGTATGTCTGGATGAGTGCATATACACTGGAGTTTACATGGCTGTTAACTATACAAATTATCTGGTTGTTTACGGGCTAACAGTGCAGGGTTATAAACTAGTTTACTTGACACAGTTTAGGTAAATCTCTCAGGTAAGTTAACTCAAGCGTCTTATATTATCTGTGAATTGGGGCATTAGGTACTACGAGGCTTGATATCTATTTCGGTTTCAATCCCTTAATCTGAATTGAGTGGCTCGGTCCTATGATTGTCCCATGTAGACGTCATAAGGCACGTCAATTCCAAGCAATTAAATTTCGTAATTATTCTTATTATGCATAGGTGATTATACTACTAGGTACATGTGGGGAAATACTGGGATTTCTGTAACTCTTATTATTTGCCAAATGTCAAAAATACTTTCACAAATGGCAAAAGTCAGGGAAACTTGCCGTAATCCAGATTTGGCGCCTCAATCTTTACATGCTCTGCAAAGGAATTCAAGCAATTTATGCAAATTACTGCCAAATTTCTGGGTCACTTTAGTGCGGACTATCGGAACATTTCATTTTTTATTTCATTGGATTCTTACTGGTACACTATTATGATAAATCCCAATTCTAAAAAGAACACCTTTATTAAGACAAATTTTCAGAAATTAACAACAGCATTGTTCAATTACAGTATCGTGCCGATCTACAAGAGAAACATCCTCAATAACATCAAGTACAATAACTTGATTTACAACAGCTTAACAATTAAGTAGCTTTACTGGACTTACGACTTCTTCCTTCCAAGCAGTTTGAACCAGGGACCGGATAAGCGGCTAATTTTAAAAGCGCTTTAAATTTTTATCCTTACGATAGGATATCTTGCGGCCATATTATCCTTTACTTTAAGCGGAAAATTTGGAAAACTAATTCTGTCCGCCATCTTGGATATTAAAAAGATGTCATTTTCGTAATCAGCACCCCTAGAAATCTCAAAATTGATACACATTCCATATTTTAAAAAAACTGTGTCAAATCTTGGATTTGATAAAAACCGCACGTCAAGAAACAGAAAATTGAAATCCATCATATTTCTGGAAAATGATTATGTCCGCCATCTTTGACTAGCAAGGAGGTACCATTTTTGGTATAATAATTATGACCTCATCGTTGAGGTGATAATTATTTTTACCCTGACATTGACACTTACATTGCTTACATATTATTATCGTTAGGTACCTACCTTTTAGGGTAATGTAAATTGGGAAATGCTGTGGTGCTCGTACGTCTTGGAGCTCCATACCACAGTATATAACCTATCCAGAACATGATAACGGTTTACATTGGAGAAAACCGATAACCACATACTGGCAGGTCAAATAGGTCACATGTAAGCACCTTCACGCTTTCGAGCTCGTTCATTGGAGCTCTATCACCGTATATTACCATCGAACACAATAGCGTTACAACCACCATTTTTATGTAAATAAATAATATATTGAATTAAAAATGTATCAAAACTAGGCCGCACGCAACCTCGCTGTAGAATACCAACTGTCGCCCATAAGAGGGAAGGAGGTTGTGTGAGGCGGGGAAAATTGTCGGGACGTCGAAGTGTCCATTCTATATTTTCATATTCCATTATTATTACATATTCTCTGCTATAAGTAAACGAGTAGCATGGCAGTTTATTTACTTAGTTCACGTCACACTGTTTTCGGATCACAACAAGAAAACACAATTTATGTGAATCCAAAAGTTAAAATCAAAATACGCAAAACATGTCGCGACACGTTGAACTGCATCGCCCGCGCTGGTAGCAAACAAACCATTACCCATTTGTTAAATTTGTAACGCAATGGCATTAAAATAGGGCATATTTTCGCGCGCCGCCAAGTCCAGAGAAAGCTATTTAGCCTATGCGATAGGGTACCCTATCAGAAAGGATTCTTGTAAGGGTAAAATAAAATGCACGTTTAAAACAAACCCTATTAAAGGCTTTCCGTATGATAGAGTAAGTCAATCGAAAGGTAACCAAGTTGTAAGGCGTTTTTATAGGGTAAAATATTATATCCTATCAATTTACCCAGTAAAAAAATGGATAAGGGAAAGTGCTTCCACTCCCTGATTTGAACTGCATCTTTACTAAGCCTGGTTGCACCAAAATATTTGTTAATGTTAAAGTTATTGTAACATTTCACATCCCTTTCTAACTTTAACAGATTTATTTAAATTAGAGAACGATGTGGAATGTTACAATTACTTTAACTTTAAAAAATATCTGAATTATATATTTAGCAGTTTTTCGATCGAATTTATAATCATATTTTTTTATTACAATGTCCATTTAATTTTCAACTAGGAACTTAGAAAGCGTATGGTAAATTATAAAACACCTATACATTTTTCTAACTATTTTACTTAGACAATATAGATTTCAAAGGTTATTCGCCATAAAATGTGGAAAAAAATAGAATGATATAGATTTTTCACAATGGAATATACAGAAATATCTTATTCCTTAATTAATTTTAGTGCCAATATGTTGATTACAGATTTTGTACTTTTAATTACTCAACATTTCTTTTTGAGAACTTGCTTACACACTCACACCATAAAACTTGTGAACTCAATAAAGCGAATTTAAGTGAGCTTAATTAAAATCTTAAGCGACAGATCCACAAACAGCGTAGCAACGTTTACTTAAATGTAGATTAATAAAAAAAACCGGCTCGTATCGAGTGCAAAGCGTCCAGTCGAGGCGTTATATGGAAATTGTATTAATTGGCCCTTTCACTGCGGACAAACGCTCCGTTCACACCGCAATAAATGAGTAAACCTCCACAATCCGCCCACGTGCTATCGGGATAAAGGTAAATATTCCCGGTGATATATCATATAGTAATACGACACATTATAGTTTTATCTATTTCAATGGCAGTTATTAAATCTAAAGTGTTGTTTGTTTTGTAATCAAATGTTTATTTAAATTATGGAAGTCACAAACCACAACAAACAACGGCCTTCCTGAGAGTCTAAAATATTTTCTTGGTTTACAGAACCTTGATATTACGAAAATTATCATCTACATAACTGAAACAAGGTAGCGTTGAACACTGTGCTCTCAATTTAAACACCGGAACTCGTCCGGGATACTATCAAATCCGTCTATTGCCGTCCGTTGATAGACGTAAACCTCTCACTAAGCGCACCACCTATCCCGTTCCTGAGCGACCTATAAATAGACTCTAGACCTCTAGCTACCTTTCTTTTATCGTCGCGCTTCTTAAGGATGTCTCACAAAACGATCAACTACCTAGTTGTGATTCTTGGTCCGAGCCTAGACGTCTCTATTCCAGAATTAAGTCTGATCCGGGAACTGTCGACCCATCTACTAACATGACTGATACATTATCACTATACTTTATTTATTCTCCAAACAATGGTTACGTGCTTGATAAACTCATTATGAATCTTATACATATATGTAATTATGTATATCTATTAAATAAACTTCTAACATAGCTCGTTCCATTGCGCGAGATAAAACTTCTGGTCCAATTCTACACTTAGAGTCCTCTTCTCGGCCCTCTATGTCATCAGAGGTCAGATAAACTGGTTAAGTTTTGCCACATTTCGAAATTCAAGCGACGTCGCTGTGAATCATACTAATTAAAAAAATAATATTACCGACGATATTCGTTTGAACTAGGGAGCAGTATCACCTCCTACTACTGATGCAGTTAATTTGACGAATTGATTGAAAATTAAAAATACCAAATACTAGGTACGATTTAAAATAAACACCACGATCAGATAACAATCGTCCAACCATTGTGATGGATTACCGGCTCATTGTTACAATTCGGAGAGTAGCCGGAGGCGGCTAACGGATACGCAATCAACTGCACATTACTTCTCGAATATTCCATCTGCAGGGAATCTAGGAAACTATATAGAATTGAATTATAATGAGTTTGTTATTTCGATATTAAATAGGATACGATGATTTATTGTTATAGAATCCCATCGTAGTTTGGTTTGAATTGATAACACACTTCGTTTCGTGAAATATCGTGGAACGGTACATAGTTATGAACAATAGATTGCAATTGAGAGAAGTTTATCGTAACAGCTTTAAGATTCTTTCAAACTCGAGGAATATGGTGACGTGGTAGTGATTATTTAATTTGATGGGTTTTGTGTTTTAAATCCAGGTCAAGCCCAAAAAAATCTGAAACGTAGTGTGGTACGATCTGTAGGAAATGATTATCCCTTTCCTCTTTCATTAGGTAGTTATATCAAAATAATTTATCAGACAAATCAGCAGACGTGGGAAGCTTTAAAGCAAGAAATAATCAAGAATATGCTCCATAGAAATATTTTATTATGTTGCTTAGATCTACAAACCCCATTTTGGCAACATCACAATTGTATAGTAGTTTAAGCGTCAAAATTATCAAAGCAGTGAAATCAACATGCGCAATCATCATCATCAGCCATCGATAGTCCACTGCTGGACATAGGCCTTTCCCAATTTTCACCACCACACTCGATCTTCGGCTTTTCGCACCCATCCGCTTCCTGCCAACCTCTTTAGGTCGTCAGTCCATCTGGCAGGGGGCCGTCCCACCGGGCGTTTTGTACGGGGTCTCCACTCTAACACACGTCTGCCCCAGCGGCCGTCGGCTCTACGACAAATATGCCCCGCCCACTGCCACTTCAGCCTAGCAATTCTTTGTGCTATGTCGGTCACTCTGGTTCTCCTTCGGATTTCCTCGTTTCGGATTCTATCTTTCAGAGATACACCGAGCATAGCCCGTTCCATAGCTCGCTGAGCCACTTGAAATTTGTGGACGAGGCCTTTCGTAAGAGTCCATGTCTCCGCCCCGTACGTTATTACCGGAAGGACGCACTGGTCGAATACCCGAGATTTTAGGCATTGAGGCAGTGGCAAGTGGGAACATGCGCAATAGCAAAGAACAAATACGAATACGGGTGTAGAATCCACGTTAAATTTTCTTCTAAATCTTAATCTGCAATTACCAATATTGCTTGGTAACAAAGGTTAAAGAGCGAATGAGTACCTACGCTAGTGAGTGAGTACGCTAATTATGTTGTCTGTGGTCTAATTTGCGTGTCACTAGAACCAGGACCTGGTTGTAGTCTGTCACTTAATTGGATTATGAAATATTTCGCAGGCAACTGGGGCGTGATGTCTGGCTGTCGGATCATATTTGTTATTCTTGAATGGTTCCAAGACATAATAAATAATTATTTGCATATGGAATTAGACGTGGGGGTTAAGTTAAGTGTAGAAATGTTAATGATATCTAATTTCAAGAAATTAAAATTAATAATAATTGGTGTTAAAGTTCCGGCGTTGGAGCTCAAGAGCGTAGGCATCAGGTCACCTAATATTTCTACCAAATGATATTGTTTAGCATTATTGAGTTCCGGTAAGATGGTAATACTAGGCTACGTATCACAGAAGGAAAAACATCTTCACTCTCAGGATTTTACTGGTGGTAGAGCTCCAGTGACGAAGATACCACCGCATTACCTAATATACTTGCCGCTAAATGGTAGTGTTCAGCATTATCGTGTTCCGATCAGGTAATGTATGGCCTTGTAATTTCCGGCACAGAGGCATAACACCTTAGGTCTCAGGAGTGGTAACGCATCTGCATTTTGACCTTGGTCTTTGTGTGGGTGTCTATAGGCTGCAGTCATCACTTAACATCAATGTGAACTGCATGCTTGTTTGCTCTTCCAATTTGTCTGCATTTTGATCTCCGGTTTTTATGTAGATGTTTATAGGTTGCAGTATTCACTTGCCATCAATTTGAATTGCATGTAAGTTTGCCACCACCATTGCAATAAAAAGGAGTTCATTCTTAACCCCTCTCCCCTGAGTTGCCATTGCATACAATTGTAATCACGACTACGAAGTTATGTTTTTCGGTCTTGCTCTCATCTTCTGCGTGAAATTCAAACGATATCCATCTTTCCCAATAAAAAAAGCTAAAATCTAAGTCCATATACTCAGGACTGCAACAAAAACCATTGTCCAAACCAGAAACTTTCGAACATCACCCGTTAAATCTTCAATCCTTCCCCCTACATGTAATACTCACCCTTAACCCACTACATTAAAGCTTATTTCTGTTCGCAGTGTCGCATTAAGTGTTTACACAGTATCGTATGCATGTGCAAGTGGTTATCGGTCCGTCCGTCAGTTTGCTGTAATAATAAAGTGCGCTTGCGCCGGTGTCACGAACACCAAACAGCTCGGGGCTAAACTTGAAACGGATGATAAAAAAATATTTCAAATTTCGAAGGGATTAAAGAGAAGCTGGTCTAGGGAGACTTTAAAGAGATGATGGTGGATAAATTTAGGTTTGAAACGATATTGTACAATACTTACAGGAGAAGGAAGAATTTACGTAACATAATGGCGACTCATGGGTTAGAATTAGAGGTAGCTATTTAAGCAATTATAATATGAGCAATTATAACCTTATTTCAATAAATAAAGTCTTCAGGGTATTGTTTTTATTTGTATATTTTTTTAATTTAATATCCCCTTATTCATAAACGTATTTTAGCTACAGTGTTGCTAATCTCTCCTCTGTCCTTTTCTATCCTGCACATTTGACAATGCAACTGACGAAGACAAAGCATTCTATAGCTGAAACGTATCTAATGTACGTTTATGAATAAGGGGGTAAGTTTTTTCTGAGTAATTATAAATTTATCTAATCAAAAACTTTGTACTTTCTATTTCAACTTTGGGCGAACCAAATACTAATATTTTCATATTTTTTTCCCTTTCAATCCATATTAATACTTATTTCCTCTTGCTGTTAAAACATGTATGCTGCATTTCCATTAGTGTTGGTAATTTCGAAAAAGAGTTACTGTAATTACCACCTAAAGAACGTCAATAATATTTATGCTATCAAAATTATAGAAAACACACGTAGTTTTGATGTAAGTACCTGATACTTACTCAATGCAATGCAAAAACTCATAAGTATCTACACTTGAGTTGAATCGCGTCTGAACTGTTGATTGGTCAGTTATCCATGATTTGGTCTGTAGTCACCCTAGAATTCTGTGAGGTAGATTTTGAAACCACCGGAGACTGTTACAGTAAATATTAGAACGTTCGCCTTCCTTCAAACCGATGTTCCTCGAATTTTGGTAGACTCGTCCGTCACCATGGCAACGTTATCGGTATTTACACGAACAATAGCCGATCTCGTGTAAACACGGTGGACCCAAGAGGGACTAGTTTGAGAGGATGTTCAGGCAAACTAAGAAACCGGTTTGGGGATGAGGTTTTTCTAGAAAATTTTGTTACTGGCTAACGTTTTTTAAGCTTCAGGCCTAAAATGCATTCATCTCCTATTGTGTGAATTGAACTTGATTTTTATCGGTCTGGTTTCCTAACGTACATATACAATAGATCCGATACATATTTTATTCCTAATTTTATGCTTATACGGTATTAAAAAATATAACTTAAAATGATTTGAAACACGATTGTTTAGCCGCGTTTCTAAATTGACCATAAATAATAATGACGTCACATTTTTAAACAAGCATCATTAAAAATCTAGGATAAAGTTATCACGAATCTTAAAGAAACAATAATTATTTCGCGTAACAAACATGAATATAAGTATTATAATACAATAGAGAACTTTCGCATGAGAAACCGCCATTTCCCAGGCAATACCGCGTAATAAAAAACTGAATGTCTCAGACGCGTAAAAAGCGTCAATAATTTTACATAATGCACCCGCATGTTTTCCAATAAGTAACAATATGGTTACTTAGATAGATCATCTAGCTTAGAAAAGCCCTTATCCATAAGGATAAGATACATCAACTTAATTAATATTGAAAATAAAACCGCAAAAAAACTAGTTTAAAGATCAAAATGGTGTTTTTTACAAAGAAGAGGATTAAAAGAAAATCCTATAAATACAAAGTTACAAGAAATAGATCTTTAACTATCAAATATAAACAAGGCGGTGAATTTACTGAGTTGAAAAAAAAAAGACAAAACAAAAAAGAAATGAATTTACACCGTTAAGAATAGATAAGGGTACAGAATCCACGATAAGTTTTCTTACAACTTACAATCCGTCCAAAAAAAATATAGAGAAAAGTGTTTTTTTTTACAAAAATAGGCAATAAACAAAATCCTTTTAATAATTTAAAGATACACAAACTAGATTAATTTGTTTGAAATGTTAAATGACAATAATAAAATGACGAAATAAAATCGACTTCAATTGATTAACTTGAAGATCCTATTATTATTATTAATCGTCATATTTTTTATCTACCATATCGGAGATTAAAACACTAAAACCGTTCCAATAAGTTTAAAAAATGTTCTCGAGGCAATCTATGAGTGAAATTTAAAATCTATAGACGAATTGATAACCTAGTAGGTATAAGTATGGAATAAAATTGCAAGGTTCTACAGATCGAAATCGCTAAATACTAAAAACGCTCGAGGCTATAGATACGCCATAAATACTGATACACCAAATTCTAAGAATGCTCATGAATATACAAGTCTATTAATTAACTTTTAAAATGCTTTACAAGACGTTTACAGCCGTCATAAGACGTACCGGGAACTTGAATCTAGATCGTTTATGGAAAGCACTTGCTGAAGTATAAAACGATTAGTCCAGTGGCTAATGAAACTACGGAAATCGGATTGTAATGTTTATGAATTAAGAATGCACAAGAGAGTTTTTGAAGTCATGATAGGAAGCATTCAACTTACGTTGATGGCTATTGCAGCCTAATAGACATTAACACAAAACTCAAGGTCATGTTGTCACTCTTGAGAGATTCACTTTTTAGTCATGTGCTAGATTACCAATTACCTACTACCTAACTGGAGCAAGATAGCGCTAAATATTGCCATAAAACAGCATTTTTTTTAATGTAATGCAGGTGGCAATCAAGCATCCAGTTCACAGAGATGTTAAGTGATGACTGCAATAGACACCTCCACAAAAACCAGAGGTCAAAATACAGATGCTTGGTCACACCCGAAACCTTATTTGTTATGACTCTATGATAGTTATTACTGGGGCATACATGAAACAAATGTACATCCGTGACCTCCGCCATTAGAACTCTAGCAGCAGTTAACAGCGTTCGTTGAGTAACACTTTTAAAAACAGCCTTTCTCATGCTAAAGATGGTGAAAATCTTAGTCGTAGTATAGGAATGGCCACCAACACCAACTAATCATACAGATTTGTCCAGCGTGGGAAACGAAACCGTGACACAAGTCGCAGGAAGCAATCGCCCAACTACTGCGTCGGCCATCAAACTAGTTTCCCATTGCACTTTATCGATAAGAAAACCACACGAAATATAAAAGTCACAAAATAATAAACAAGTGAAACAAATATGCGACAGTTCCATTCCAAAAATTACGAAATTGGAACACGTACAATATAATTAAACAAATTTTATCACACGAAATCAACAAAACTTGATCTCGAGTCGGTTTAGGCAAATCCGGTTCGCTCTTAGTCTCGTTTTTTGCCGCTAATTTCGATATCGTGTCCGTTCAAACCAGATACTTAATCTATAGGACATATAGTATTGAATAGTAACAAAAACATGTCAGCCGCGTTGACGAAAATGGTTAAGTGGTCGGAAAAATTATTGCAACTTGCTTAAGACCGCTCTAGAGTAAAAACTTCGCAACTGTACGCATACTTGTGATACACCTCGACTTCGCACATGTATTTTTGATTGATTGATTGATACATGTAAAAGAATGTTTTGATATAATCAAAATACTTTGGCTCTTGCGGGACTTAAAGGTTAAGTCCTGCAACAGCAAATATATTATTAAACACTTAAATCCTCACATAACCAATTGACATGATTAAAACTGATTTCGTAAACCACGAAACAACAAAAGCAAGTTTTTTTTGTTCCATGGGTTAAATCTAACGTCGAATCCTACTTTTAACAAGATAAAAAAAAGGTAATGTAACCTAACTCCTTAGCCACAGTTTAAAAAAAAGTCGTAATACAGAACAAGACATGCCACTTATGTATTTATGAAACCTTATATGAATCGAATTATATAATAACAACAGTGTTGTTTAAATTGATAGTAATTATGCACTAATATAAAAAAAGGATAAATTTAAAATATGTAAGTTTTATCTGAATTTAATAACGTTATTTTCAAACTAGAGCTATATACCAGCCAACGTTTTACGTAAGGTGTGTGGTCCGAATATTTGGCCGTATAAGGAGGTTTATTGACTCAATAATTGGAGTTACCTTTTATGTAGACGATTTGCACTTTAATGGATGAATGCGAACGATTGAGATATTCGAAGTATGAACAATAGCTATAAACGTCTTTTAGCAATGGATCACCAACATTTTCAGACTTTAAGACCTCAAAAATATTTATAAGTAGCAAAATAATTATAATTGATATCGATACTGTTACCGACAGACGGTTTCAGTAAAAAGTACATAAAGACTTCTACTTCAGACACTTATTCGGTAAGATTATAAGATATGGTTTCAGATTCGAAACCTGTCCAAAGTCGATGTCTTTCTGTTTAATTAAATCTTTAACAAGATTATGGACCAAAGGTGACACTATTCGCTTACAATGTGTAGAAAAAAAGAACTCAGAATTAAAACAGACGTCAGATTATCTTCCTTGCAAAATCACGCCAGGTTATTGAAAACATTATCGAATGCTTGACTGAGTTCAGTGCAAAAATCTGTCCTGCCAAACTAAAAATCAAAATTAGTCTTCAGAGAAAATAAAATTCACGCTTCCAATTGCAAACGCATTCACCAATTTAAAACGAAACCATAAATAACAGAACTTAGAACAATAATTCTGTCAAGTCCAATTGACTAGAGTTAGCAACGCGATGGGTTCATCAGAGTTTGAATCGACTAAGGAATAAGGCTCATGATCACTGTTGATACAGACAAAGCTGCCTGAATATTAATTGTGAAATTGCCACGCCTTAGTTGAGATTTATGCGACAGATAGCAATAGGGTTATCAATGGACGACAAAAATGAAATATATATAATATGAAGAAGTTTGAAGTATACGCGAGAAAAGCCGCAAATATGACTCCTTCTATGTAAAAACCTGTCGTATTAAAGACAGTATGTACATACAAACTGAGATTTTTCATTTTGATACATAAGTATATGACAGTAAAACGGAATCAAATTTAAAGATATCGAAATAAGATTTGTGGACGTAACTAGAAAACTTTGTTTTATAAATAATAGAGAGTAATATTATTGTATTGGTATACGTTCAACGCAATCAAAGAATATACAAAAAAATTCAGTGTCAGAAGTGTTCTCAGTAGCGACATTTATTTAAATAAAACATTTTTTTGCAAAGGCAGCTGAAACGACACCAAGCACCGTATTGGTTTAAAACACGTTTCAGATTACATGTACGCGAGATAAATCCGTAAAAAAATAATTTGATTTCAATCAGCGATAATGTAACTTTAACTTCCTTGTAGGTGGATTGTTATTATCTTGAAATCAGTAAGAAGAAAAACAATGTCGGTCGCTAGTGACTCATTAGAATCAAATGTCAAGTGTCAACATAGCCACTACTTAAGATTTCGAGAGCGCATAATACGCGCCAATGTAAACATGTATCCGAATAGAAAATAAACATCGTGTTACTGTGAAAGTAAACTTCGATGCATTGGTGCATTGATCAACGGTGAACAAAATAAACTGCTAAATAAAGAGAACATTGGTTTGTTCACGATCGAATATCCAGTCCGTGATAATTGATAAGTAATCATTTTCGGTGAAGTGAAGCAGGTGCGTTTTGGAATCGGTATTGGCAGTTTTAAGATATTTCAACAATAACACACCATTTTATGTGTGAATTTAATTTAGTTGGTCCTGTATTAGTAGGTGTACAGTATTTTGAAGGTAGTTTGTGAGTAAACGAAGCTTCGACGTGCCCACCTGAACCTCAGAACACCGAAGTGGACGTTGTAGATTTGAAGCCAGCTCGAAATCGATTGAACGTAGTATATTTATTTCAAATCTTACAGGGCAAAAACATAATGTAAGAATGAAAAGAATAGAAAACGAGGAGTTAAGTAAATTTCAACTTTGCGCCGTTTTAAATATGATTCCTATCAATTTAGCTGAAAAACAAATGTTACTCACATCTCAAGTTACAATCATGTGAATAATGAGTCAGATTTTTTTATATTTACCAAAAATATCAGAGCAATGCAAAATTCGCCATTTGTTATCTAACCTACCCAGATGGTCAAAATAGCAAAAAAAAGGAAAAAAATATTTCGATTATAATGGAAATGGATTTAATTTATTAGATTGTTAGGAAACCGTTACAAAAAATTGGGATGATGCTCCCTACCCTGTGTTTGTCCTGTTTTGTATTTGGAGGGGTTGCATTACTGCGTTTAGATAGGGGATGCGCCATCGCTTTAACACATGGTTCAATCGGTGTAGAATTAACTTTATGCTCGAAAACAGAAATGAATGCTTTGGTTACTTATTTATTATGTACTTATATTTTGTTTTGACTGCTTTTTTTTAATTTGTTATATTGTAAAACATTTTGCTGCATTTGAAGAAAACGAGTGTCTGTCGCTAAATTAACGAATTAGAAATAATTCAAAACGTTTTTCTTTTTTTTTCTTTATAACATTGTATAAGTATACTTAGATATTTATACGCGACATACCTACTGCATTGATAATTTCAACGTAAGCTGTATGCTTGCTTGTCACATTCAGGGCAAAAAAAATAAACATCTTATTACACGATGTTTCAACATACGCAACATCTGCGAAAAACGAATCAATAATAAATAATAACCTTAATTTGAGGATCTCAATCAAGCAGGAGAAAAAAGTTGTCAGTTTACATTACACAAAATCGGACACAATACAAATCGGATACGCCAACCCTGCCGACGCCAATTGGCAAGACTCAATTGACGGTTAATTGCGATTGTTTTTAAAACCGATGGTGCGCCATGTTTGTACAACAAGGTGACATGTGCGAGCGAACTGCGGACGAATGAAAACGTAATTAATGTTCATTATGATAAGAAACATCCTATATAGCGCAAATGTTAACGAGAAAATCGTGTTCTTCAGAAATTTAAACTAGTTAATCTATTCATTGCATAATATTGCATTAAATTGTTCATATCAGTGTTGCAGCCCTTACTGCAACAAGTAGCTAAGATGGGTGCCATTTTCCTGGCTTCACATAACCATACCTTCAATGTTCGTTTTCTTTCCTCTTTTTTTTCTTGTTGTGTGTATTGTCGTGTGGTGTCAAGTTAATAAATATTTTCTTTGTTTCTTTCTTTCTTTGATGGAACTCCTTTTACCGGTTTCTATCGTTTATTTTCTATTTTAACAAGATTAAAGAAAACACAATTAAATGTATTGAACAGAGAACACTTCACGATATTTCCAAAGTGTCGAATTTTGGTAAAGAGAATCGCGTCAAAACATACGATAGGAAACAATTAAGCACCACTGCCCATAATTTAAGCCGTCTATTATCTATCGTGTCACACAAACTAACAATGTGTTTAACTCCAAAAAGAACTTTCCATGTACATTACCATTTTATCTCACGCTTGTAATCCAACGAAGTACGAACATAAGCAACGAATTTGAGGACCAACGCTACAGCCATGAATACGGAACAGATCACACTCTACCCGATATGAATTCGTAAAACCAACTTTCCCTCAAAATACAAGAAAAAACCCTTTCTCTGAATAAAATTACAGTGTTATTGTATTTGATCAATATTCAAAAGTCCAGTCCCGTCCACAGAAATCGTGTGAGAATGTGAGGAATACTAAAGACTTGGGAACAATTTGTATGCAACTATTGGAGTTTAGGCGAACGCATCGTGCTGACTACGTATGGCATTAAACTGTTCTTCTTATCTATAGATCTAGTGTTCAGTGTCCTTGCTCGTACGTTCTAAAAGCCCTTTTGTATTCGCAGCTTTTAATGCGCTTTGAAAGCTCAGCTAATGAGTTACCAATGAAATTAATTAAGTGAGTAGTAAATGACGTACGATTTCGAGTCTCTCTAATATTTAGCAAAATATTAATAGGAGAATACTGTGAGATAAACAAGATACAATGTACACAGAAATGGTCCTTCGTGTTTTTTTTTAGTGATGATCTATGATTTTTTTTTGTTTGAAACAACGATCCAGAAAGAATAAATTCGGAAAAGGATATAGGTATTCCCAATTTACTTTCCTAAATAGAATAATAACAAAACAATGAATTTTTAAAATGTTTAATTGTTTCTGTTGTTGAATCAGAACAGATTGTTTATAGAAAGTCGAAAAAACTAAACCATCTATTGGCTAACGTAGTTACTTTTCTATTGATATCTAATGAGATGTTAACTCGATACAAGAGAGATAGATCTCCAAAGTCTACATGGATAAGTCAAAAGACTAAGCCGTAGCCTTCCTTAAAAACTGCGTAATTTGAAAGAATGTTCATACGTATTTGATCATTTCTCTACAATCTTTGTCTACAAAAGAAACCTTATCTCTTATGGGACTGGAAGCTCTAAACAATGGGATAATTATAAGCTAGGTAATATTATTAACTACAAGCCGTTACCCAGGTAGACATTCAACACCTTTTGCTATATCATCTATCTTGTGTCGAGTTCCAAATAGGTATTTACAGTTTATCATCGTCGTATCAAAACAGATCGTATTACAAGAAATACTAAGAGCAACCTAGCTGTAGCAATGATAAAATGCATTAAAAAACGCGATGAGTCGACTTCACTCCAGTTTTTAAAACGACTAGTTACACAAGTGGTACAAAACTGTGAGAACCGAGGTATAATGCGACCGGTTTTGATAGCGCACCCTGCACGCAAAGCTCGCTGCGCGCGCGCACCCACTTCCCGCGGTCGTGTTACATCCCAGACCGCGCTTTCATAAGCTCCACTCAAATATATATGTAGATAGGTCCACCTACCTTCGACACCATGGATTTTGGTCGCCAGCGTCGATAGAACCACTCCGACGGAGAGCAATACAATCCCATAATCCGGTATAAAGTTTCTGGACCACATTTTGTAACACAACATTCACACATGGATCACACACATTTGTTTTACTCCATCTATGTCGTTTGAACACTGAATTATCAACACTCACGGCACCAAATGTAAAAACGGACACTTCATTTTGTTTTTCAACTGTCGTTACGTGGAATACATTGGTGTTTTTGTCATTTTAGCGGTAAAACACGTCCAAAGTAAAAGCAAAGCCCGGTAGGAACATGCGCAGCGGCGTCCTGCTCGCATCTGACGGCTTTGTCCGTAAATACACAGCGTACAGTAAATCAAAATGGCGGCGCGCGCGCATGTGTGCGTACGCGCACTCCACAATTGCCCATTATTTACTATCTATGGAGCTTTGAAGATTTTAAGCTCTAGTATTTGTTAATTTATTACTAAAAACTTAGTTTTTGTGTCATGAATGTATCTGGTGGACGGTCAAAAGCCGTGAGAACGCCGTCACTCACACATGTAAACGTACGCGAAGGAATGTTGATTCAATGGAGAAATCAAGCGATTCAACACTGCTCTGTGTTCACAGCCAATGGAGAGCTTTCGAACTTTGTCGTTTTGCAGCCACAACATAGATGGCGCTTACAACCAATCATGCGTTACTGGGGGTGAATTGGAATGAGTTATCTCTAGTAGATTTACGATGAGGCAATAAATTAAACATAAAATAAATATCATTAGCATGAGCTAGTTTGAGCGTTATCTCCGAAAATAATTTAAAGGTGTAACTAGGAACTAAGCCACAATGTTTAATCGATAAACAAGTAGCAACGCAAGACTGTAATCACGGCATATGATAACATTCGAAGACATAAAGATTGTAAATTAAATCTTAATCAAAATGGCTATGTGTTATCAGAAGCACCCTTTTGAGATCGAGCCCGAGGACCGACTGACTACAATCAACACGAAAATATTTGAAATCAAAAAGAAAATACAGTTATCAGGTTGGTTGTGCTAGAAACAGAAACATAAGAATTTAATTGCACGTTAATTGCCGCATCTAACTTTTGAAGAAATCTTGTCATCCCAAAACGGGAATAAAGACTACTTAATTGTTTTTTAACAACGCACGTGATAAAGCGTTATAATAAATCAAAATATAACTTTTTACATTGTCCTATAATTTTATCCTGGCAGTTGTATTATAGGCACTTCCTTTTTCTTCATAAATTTATCAGAAGACCCTGATACTGGCCTTCACTGAAATAAGTAAGTTTCTGATAGCATGTTTACTTGTAATGCTTACCAAATTATATTATATTTAAAAATACAGAGGGTCAAAGAAAATCACACTACGAAGAGAACGAAGCTGAGAAGAAGCAAAATAATGATTTAATTGACACGTTAAAAAAAGAGATCAAATTGAGGTTGGAGGAGTTGGCACAAGCTAGGGAATTAATAGCTGACGAGGAGATTCAAGTCAAGAAATATCTGAACGAAGTTTCGCCCATTGGGAATAAGAGTACAGAACAAGTATGATTATTAAACGTTATACAAAAAAACGTCAAGATGTAACTAGTCTAAAAGAGTCATAAAATAATGTATCGTGATGATAGGCGTGTTATGATTCTTGAGTATCATTTTGATATTTAAAATATTACATGTTTTTCCAGTACCAATAGCGCCCAATTAAAGGATTATATTTTTTCCTTTTAAATAATCGTTATTGCATTTCTTATAAAATACCTATTTTTAAGTATAACATAACGATTAGATATCAAAATTTGCTCGAAATCATACCGAAATAGAACTTGATTGTCTAGATAATGCTTGTTTGTAATTTGGTAAAAAATCATAGAAAGTTTATACATACATACATAGATTTTTACAAAAATTGTGAAATAAATTATGTACAAAGAAAAACACCTTAGAAATATTATCTAGGGAACCTAAGAGCATTTCCTGGCATTTAAAATCACCAGAAATTAGGTTCAATAGATAATATATAAAGCTTTTTGATCTTCTGCCTTTTTTTTTCATTTTTTTGTTCCATTTTCATGAACAATCACACTGCACATTTGTTATTTAATTTTTAAAGCATGGATTGTAGTTCATTTCAATGGTGATGTTAACCGACGAATGGATCTCTGTTAATTGCAGATTATCCACAACCTAGACTTGAAAGTAATCGAACAACGCAAAATGCTGGATTTACTCAAATACGACAAAAGAAGTAAAAACAACAGATTGAAAGAATTGGAGAAGGAATACGAGAAGTTACTTATAGAAAATACAAAAAGCGAATTGGTAAAATCCAAAATAACTACCAGAGCTAAGAAGGTAAATATAACCATTACCAGTAAGTTCATAATTATGCAATCTATGAGACACATTGCTATTTCAAATCAAGTAAGTAACTGCCTCAGTAGCGTAGTGGTAGCAGGCCACTACTATTACGCTGGAGGTCCTGGGTTCGATTCCCGGGTCGGGGGATATTAGAGATAACGGTTTAAAATCCTTTATCTCTGCTTCTATTGGGATTTTTCCATTTTCTGGAAGTTTCCCAGTACCCCGGAGTTTGGTAATGTGCCCGGAGATGGCAACAGGTTCGCCACCTGTTACATGGGCCAAAACGTAACCGGCGAGTCGTGGGTGTTTGCATGTATGATTGAATGCATGCATTTGCCTCTGCCTACCCCTTCGGGGATTACAGGCGTGAAGTTACGTTAAGTAACGACTATGAATAAAATATAACTTTTAAGTTTCTATCAAAATTACATACTTCAAAAGTGGATAGAAAAACTTATACTTAATAAAATAATGATGATATTATTTAATTAAATTGCAGCACATATCCCATTTAGAGAATGAAATCCATAAAGTTATGATCCAGTGGACCGAAGCCGAACTAGTGAAAAGGAAATATTTATCAATCAGGTAAAATACAAGCAATAACTATTTCATCATAACACTTTTGAAAAATTGAAACAATGAACTACCTATCCCACTACTCAAGAATCGTTCAAACAAACGTTCTTAACAAAATCAACGCAAAAAAAACAAAAACTAAATTATACAATTTAAATAAAATGAAAATAATAGATGGCGCTGACTTACTTCAGAATTCTTTAGAATTAACTATAAGCAAGTATTATTACATATTATCTGCTATAAGTCTATTATAGGTCTAGATCAGTGATTCCCAAAATGGTCTATATCGACCCCTGGGGGTCTATGACAAAACGAAAGAGGTCGGCGAAAGCGAAAAAAAGTTTGGGGGTCCATGAAATGAAAATGGGGGTCCACGATAATTGATCTCAACACATACACTGATAGCACCAATTTACTTACATTATACCAGTGATTCCCAAAGTGGTCCATGGGAGACTCGATGGGGGTCTACGTAGGCGTGAATAAAAATTGGAAATATGGGAATGTGATATAAATGTAGCAAAGACGGGGGTCCACAGAAACCAGAAAAACTTGTAAAGGGTCTACAAGAAAAAATAGTTTGGGAACCTCTGGTCTAGATAATTGTAGTTTCCACAGGTTACGCGAAAAGCGATTTACACGCGGGCGGAGCTGCGGGCAACAGCTAGTATATATATATAAATAACAGATATCATCATCAATGATGGACAAAAGCCTTCCTTAAAAGATGCTAACAACATTGTTGTGTGTCATTAGGGGAGAATATGCCATGATCCCACGATAGGCGTGCGAATTGGCATCATAGATATGATCAACTTAAGAATTAAGTTGTGATCAGATCCTCATCCTATAAATGGTAATTTCAGGCAAGCACTGATAGAGGACTCCGTGAAATTTGAAAGCTCTCTTTCACGAATAGAAGAGCTTCTTAAGAAACAACGCGAAGAGATTAACAAATTGGAGGTAAGTATAAGATCTACATTTGAAGCGCACATGGCCCCACGGCTGGTGTAGATCGTAAGCGGTTAAGCATTACGGGAGCGGTCGAGTGTGTGATGGGTGACTGCTAGTGGCAAATTAAAAATGCGCGTTTCCGTGCTTCGTAGGGCACGTTAAGCCGTCGGTCCCGGTTGCTATCGATGGAAAACAGTCGTTAAACCTTGTCGGAGGCCTTACGGGCGGTTTGAAAATATCCGACAGCGGGTTGGCCACTAACCCGTATCTCCACCAACCTGCATTGAAGCAGCGTGGTGGAGTAAGCTCCAGGCCTCCTCAAAAAGGGGAGAGACTCGTGCCCAGCAGTGGGACGTATAATGGGTTGCCATTATTATATAAGATCTACATCGTAATCAGAGTGGATATAATAAAGAGCAAGACAGAATGCGTCTCATTTCTCATATACTACTAAGGGGTACCCCCCCATGACTGTGGTGTGCGCTGGACCAAAACGAGTTGAAGACATGTATTTATGATTCAACTAAACGATCACTTAATGCTAGCATTCGAAACTTTGAACACCCCACTACTAATTACGATGCATACAGGTCTGCAGAAGGAAACGCTACAGTAAAATTCAGTTAATTTACTAAGCCTAATATTCTTCAGAATAAAATTACGATCGCACGGAATTATACTGGAACTTAAAATAAGGTTTTAAAAACCTTATTTTTAGTTCCGGCCGCTATGCTACAAGCTGGTCCTAGTTTGGTGAATTAGTAATGGTGTTAAATGATGTCTTAAATGACGCTTTAATATAATTCTTACCTCGAAAATCCTACTAATATTATAAAGGCGAAAGTTTGTAAGTATGGATGTATGGATGTTTGTTACTCTTTCACGTAAAAACTACTGAATGGATTTGAATGAAACTTTACCACAATATAGCTTATACATCAGAATAACACATAGGCTATAGCTTATACATCAGAATAACACATAGGCTACAATTTTTGAGGTTTTTAATGTGAGGTCGTAGAAAAAACACATTTTTTGCGCTTACATTGCAAACGCTGACTGAATCCTACAAGATAGATCAAAACAATTTACTACAGTATTGTACAACTTAAAAAGGTCTACAAAAAAGTCCGTGATGGTATATGTTTATCTCTTAGGAATAACCCACAATAACCATTTTTTATCCTTTACTTTGTACGAGAAATAATGGCTTATTTACGAAGCGATTTTAAGGAATACAGTATTAATCCTTATCCAATTAAGTATCTTAAATACATTGTGCATTTAATAAAGATCAATATGACTTTTTACAGCATGTAAATTAAATAAATATTTTCGAAGATATCACAGATTTAAAATGCAGAGTCATAGCAATTTCGGCGATAAATACCGTTTCGGTGATAAATACCGGAAGCGGCGCCAGGCGAACGGGGCGTGGGGGGAGCGGGGTAGGTGCGGTGGGGAAGAAGTGGCTCATCGCTGAGTGCGCGACCCGAACGCGGGCAGACGCGTGAGGGCAGACGTCGTTGACGGTTGTGTCCGTTTTGCGAATTTTCAAGGCACTAGCGATTTGATAAAAACGTATGGTCGCCTACTTTAAGTAATATAGGCCTAAGGTTAGTTATTGCCAGGTTTCTTTTTGGTTAGGAGTTACACGTACAAATAAGGGCTCTGCAGTGCTTAGTTACCGTATTTCTTACTTATTACTAGACTAGACGGGACGAACCTGAAGTCCACGCGAACGAAGTCGCGGGCAAAAGCTAGTGTGTAATATAACTTTTATGTATTTAAATTGGGTTAAAAGATGCTTAGCTCAAATCCTTTAGGGTGTGTTATTTCTATACAAGAAAACAGATTCAGTTTTATGTTCAACAAAATTAATCTACAACCATTTTGATGTATTTTCGACACCTTCAATGGATGAATGTTCTGTACAGTGGTGGATTTACCAGCAGGCTGAGTAGGCTGGAGCCTAGGGCGGCAAATTTTAAGGGGCGGCAGAATTAGTTCATATTTTTTTTATTTCTATTTGCAAAATGACTATTAAAATTATCAAGGCTCAGATCATAGTTCCCAATGATTCTAAGCATAGAAAAAAAGTTGCTTACATCAACTTCAGGATAGTAAAGCATAAAACATAAAGTTGAAATTTTATTGATAGAAAATATACCTAATTGATATGATTGTAAACTACGATATCAAAATACAGGGGCGGCAAAAAAAAAAAAATATTCTGTACCTGTATTAAGTATTCTTTGACTCAACTCATTTTCCGTAGCATGTTCGCGAGGAAGCAGGCGAGATGCGTATCCGTGCGACAGCGGCGACGGCGGCGGAGGCGGCGCGTGCGCACGACGCAGAGCACGGCCGCGCCGCCGAGCGCGCTTTCTTCGCGCAGCGCTTCGACGAGAGAAAACGGGAACTGGAGAAGCTGGAGAAACGGATATTTCCACCTGTCCGTAAGTAACATCAGTTTAATTGATAGAGAAAATAATGCATGGCGACTCTTTTGAAGGCATGATATCTTGTTTAGGTAACTTTGACTAACGTTCTGTTTGTTTCACTTCATTTCGCTTTGAGTATCGCACTTTTTGCAGACACCATATTGGAAGGAAGTTGATCATTTGTAAATAAAATTCAAATTACAAATACAAAATGAAAGTGAATAACAACTGACAAGGTGAGGTTATCAACATAAGTGTTGAGAATCTCTTAACGCTGCAGTGCCTAACCGATAGAAGCGCATTTCATTTAAGGAGTTAATTCCTTTTTTTTAATGACATCAATCGATAAGAAAAGGAGTAGTCTAGCAAAATGAATCCTTAAATAATACATATTTATAAAGATACTTGAATTTCAGTTCGAGCCGTTCGTCAAGAATCTACACGATCCACAGAGGGCACAGTGGCCACTGAAGAAACATCCGCGGCTGCCCAAATGGAAGAGATCTTCCAGAGGCTCATGAAACTCACCGGTATGTACGTCTTCAAATTCCGCGGTTTTAAAATTAGCAGTAGCCATTTCCTCTTTGTAAAAAAAAGCGGTCAACCATCACACTACCCGCGGTCGGGTAGTGTGATGGTTGACCGCTAGTGGCAAATTAAAATGCGCGTTTCCGTGCTTCGGAGGGCACGTTAAGCCATCGGTCCCGGTTGCTATCGATATATAGCAGTCGTTAAACCTTGTCGGGGGTCTTATGAGCGGTTTGAAAACATCCGACAGCGGGTTGGCCACTAACCCAGCCCAGTGGTGGGACGTATAATGGGTTGCCATTATTATTATGCCTTAATCGCGGAACATTGCTGTTTATCCCACGTTATTGGAATTACTGTTGCCCTGTTAAAATGTTGACTGATTGCATTAGAAGAATTCTCGTCCACTAGTGAGGGTTGTCAAGTCCTAACAACGCGAAAAAGCCCATATACAGCAAGAAAAACTTTAAAATAAAAATAAAAATAAAATAGCCTTTATTTACCCTAAATAACAATAAAAATTACAAAAAAAAAATTACATTAAAAGATATATATATATATATATTGTATTATTCGGGCACCCATGATTGGTAAAAGGCCTCCTCCATGCATAGCCATGTGCTACGATCCTGAGCCATCCGGGTCCAGGTAGCACCTGCTGCCTCCACTATGTCGTCGCTCCATCTTTTTTTTGGTCGCCCTACCGATCGTAATTTGTCGCGGGGGTACCAATGGATGATAATTGCACTCCATCTCTGGTCTTGGGTACGCGCGATATGTCCGGCCCATTTCCATTTTAGTTTGCAGAGCATCTTTACTGCGTCTATTGTTTTCGTTCTCTCCCGTATCTCTGCGTTTTTAACTCTATCTTTAAGTGTGAGTCCTAGCATGGAGCGCTCTACTGCTCTCTGGAATGTAGCTATCTTTCTAATTATATTTTTGGATAGTGCCCACGTTTGGCAACCATATAGTAGAGATGGTAGTATGGTGTTATCCATTAGCCGTTTCTTTAGATGAATTGAAATATTACTTTTAAAGATATCTTTATGCGACCAGTACTTCCTCCACGAGGATGCGATCCTTCGGTCTACTTCTTTAGAGGTAGCATCTATAAATGATATTGTCTGTCCCAAATACACATATTCTTCCACATACTCTATGTTTTTACCGCAGAGATTAATAGGGAGTGCGCTTCCATTAGTCATTATTTTTGTTTTCGAAAGGTTCATGTGGAGCCCTATCTGTTTACTCTCTGTGTCTAAGGTACTTATCATGTGTTGTAGATTGTATTGGGATTCAGCTAGTAGGACGATATCATCGGCGAATCTCAGATGCGTCAGTATCTCGCCATTAATGTTCAGACCATATTCAAACCAATTAAGTTTTCTGAACATGGACTCCAGAATTGCTGTGAACAGTTTAGGAGAGACTGGATCGCCTTGCTTTACTCCTCTATTAATGTTAAAAGGAGAACCGACCTGCTCAGTTCTAACTTGTGCTCTACAATTACTGTAGATTACTCTAAGTAATGCCACATATTTTTCGTGTATGCCTTGTTCTTTTAGGCTTTTCCACAATTGTGTGTGTGATATAGAGTCGAATGCTTTCGAGTAATCGACAAATGCGATATAAACTGTTTTATTGTATTCTTTACATCGTTCGATACATTGCGTTAAAGTGAATATATGGTCTATAGTTGAGTAGCCTTTTCTAAAACCGGCTTGTTCCCGTGGCTGTTGTTCATCTAAGGCTTTTGTTATTCTTGATAGTATTACAGATGAGAATAGTTTGTAGAGAGTAGGGAGTAAGCTTATAGGTCTGTAATTATCAATTAGATTCGGATTGCCTTTTTTGTATAGAAGCGTTATAATTGAGTATTGCCAGTCTACGGGAATTTCTTCGTTATCAATAATAGTGTTAAATAACTCTGTTAGATGTGGCGCCAGAGGCTCTAGCATTGCTATCACTGCATCTGACGATACTCTATCCGCGCCAGGTGCTTTGTCCTTCTTTAGTCGGGATATTGCATGCTCTATTTCGCGAGTCAGAAGAGTAGGAACAGTTTTGGAGCTTTTTTCGAGTGTGTCGGGTTGATTTTCCTGACAGGAGTACAAATTTGAGTAGAATTTTGTGGCAACTCTCAGAATGTCTTTTCTTTTCGTGGTTTTTTGTCCTCTCATGTCATTCATCATCTGAATCCATTCTTTTCTATGGTCAAATTTTTTCCTGCTATATTTAGTAGAGCTTCGACTCTCTAATTCTTTTTCTATACACTGTAGTTTACTCTTTTTCCTGTTATTTATAATTTCCTTTTTGATTTTCTTATGTAGGTATTTAAGTCTTTTCCTCTGTAGTAATGTTCTAGGATATATGTTTTTATTAAGGATTCTCTTTCAGTAATCAATGTTTTTACGTGCTCGCTAATTGTGTTGTTTTTTGTTTTTCCTGACATTTGTGGTAGCTTCGATATACATTGTCTAATTGCAGAAATTGTTTTTTGATAGGTGCTGTTAATATCGCTTTTATCAGTGGTAGGAATATGAAAAGTCATTAAATTTTTCAGTGCCTCCGCTTCTATAGAGGAGTAGTTTTTATGTTTTTGATTAAATCCACGTCGGTTTTTCCTACATATGCTTGTATTATACGTCATTCTTAGCAACCTGTGGTCAGTAGAATGATTGGTGGACATCACTTCGAGATTAAATACTTTACGTTTTTCTTTGACAAGAATAAAGTCTATTTCGTTTAGAGTTTTACCATCAGGTGATTTCCAGGTCCATTTCTTTTTTGTAGGTTTTTTAAACAGTGTGTTCGTGATGGTAAATCCGTATTCATGACAAAAGCTTAACAGTAATTCACCTCTTTCGTTTCTCACACCATAACCATATGAACCACAGATGTCTTTTTCTTCTTGGAGTGGTATGCCTATTTTTGCGTTGAAATCTGCTAATATTATGGTGTCTTTACCTGTATTTGTAAGAGCTTTCAGTAGGTCGTCGTAGAATGTGTGCATTTCAGATTCTTTTGCTTTTTCTGTGGGGGCGTACGCTTGTATTAAGTTAAAAATATTATTATTAATTTGTAAATCCAATCGAACCACTCTGTCGGAGTAGGTTTTGAAATCAATGATATTGTTTTTGATATGTGAACCCACAATGAATCCGACTCCGTTTCGGGCTTTTTTGTCGCCCCTGTACATTAATATATAGTTATTTTTTTCTATTATGCATTGTTCGTTCAATTTTACTTCAGAAATACCGATGATATCATACTTAATTAAACTAAGAGCGTGTTCTAATTCAATTATTCTATTGGGAGCTTTCAAGGAGCGAACGTTGTATGTACATATTTTTAAAAGATTACATCGATTTGTTTTATTGTGCTGTTGAAGATCTGTTTTGTGTTTTTTACTTTGTATTCTTTGTCTATTTATGTTGCATGGAGGGTTGAAGAAAAACTTTACTATCTTAAAAATATAAAAAATAAACCATTTCAGGAGTAACAGAGGCTGAAGAAGTCTTCGACAGGTTTCGTGCCCAACGGGAGACCTCCAAACGGCTGAACTACCTGCAACAGACAACTGAAGAAGAGAAATTAGAGTTGGAGCAAGCGCAGACCACCCTCATTGCTGAATTAGAGGGATACAAGTTCGCTTCCGTGAAAGATAAAGACGAGTAGGGTCTTTAAATAACAAATTTCACGCTCATAAATTCGCGTCGGATAAGATAGGATGTTAAATATTCATGCATTCGAAATTATTTTCGCTACTTTAGCGCATTATATAGTGGTGTGTAGGTTGCGCCAGTAGCAGCACTGAACACTGTAGCTGCCAGCTGAATATCCGTTTAGCTGGCAGAGCGTGGGACACTTAACACTATTAAGCTTGATATATTTTGCAAACGGTTTGTGAAATACTTTTAAAGATCTATCCAATTTTAGTGATCTATCCAACGATATCCCAAACTATATACTGCGCGAGAAAAAAACATACATCCACAAATGTGTATTTTACCACACTATTCTGAATGATGGCGTCCAATAACAGCTTTCTAGTAACCCATAAAAGCCATATTTGAATACTGTTACATCAACTTTTTCATTGAACAGCATCATGCTTCTTCTACTTCTACACAGAAAGATGGGAGTGGAGTCATCTCTTAAGTCTATTTCCAGGAGCCAAGAGCAGATAGGGGAACTAAAAGCACAGATCGTGGACGAAGCAGAGATTTACGAGCAACTAGAGAGGCAGTTGGAGGAATTGGAGACATTTCTGTTGGAAATCAAGAGACTACTGTATGAGTTGTGCAAGCTTTTAGATGTAAGTGGAAAATATTATCTACTAGCTGACCCGTAAACGTCGTTCTGCCATAGAATAAATATTAAAGCCTTACCGCACAAAAAAAACAGGCGGGTGCCGTCGTCGGTGTGAGCATCGTGTTTGAATTAAGTTTACTTTCATGAGTGCCATTCCGTATCCAATTACAGCATTGACCAAGTTGACCAAGTTTTTGGAAGTAAAAGCGCAACAGATTCGATAATTTTCGAGAAATTGACTTACAAAAAATACACAGGTGATACCTGAACCAGCGATGCCTGAGTGGACGGCCGAGGCCAGAGACATCCACGAGATCATCACAGTGCTGACCGCAAGATATGAGAAAGCACGCATCAGAGCAGATACAGCAAGTGAACGACAGAAGGATTCTGCAACTATTGCGGTAAGGGGGTGGAAGACTATTTCTCGTGTTGATCCCAATATTGCAAAAGTCCCCAGTAAAGTCCCCATCGCTTTACTGGACCCATGTCATCATATTCCATTAGGAACCATCTAATCATCGTCATCTTCCATATGGACATTGACGTTTTCTCTTGCAATCTCAGACAACAAGCGGAGCGCCGTCGGTGGCCGGGGTGAGCCTGCACAGCCACAGCACCCAGAAGGAATCAGAAAAAGTCATACCCACTTACAAGGAACTAGTCCAGAAGGAGCCTCCCAAAGTGCCACGTAAGTTAGTTATTATTTTTTCGATTCGAGAAATGAGGAGATCCACATGAGAACCACAGTAGCCGAAATAGTGGCAGAGGGCAGTGCACCCATGGTCCGAGGGCAGAAGAGTTCTCGAGTAGGGACCGCATACCCCAAGACAAAGTTTGGTACAGCCTCCCACGACGTAGATAGACCTAGTAAAGGGAGGCTCACTACAGTTCGTTGTGACTATATTTGGGGATGGCTTTTTCGGGTGAGATGATAAAAACCTACGCTCCGTTGACAATTTGTTAGGCATTATGCAGACCATTGCTATTTTTCAAAATTGATATTAACTATCACGTCACATGATAGTAGCATTATAATAATATAATAGACTACAACCATCGACTAGAAGGAAGGCCGATTGGTCTGTGACTACAACATACCCTAATCATGGACATGAATAGTTCTATGATACTCTTATTTAGTGTATTTATTTTATGTAATGAAGATGGCAAACACACCTGCAGTTCACATTGATGGTAAGTGAATATCTACTGCAGTCTATCTGTAGGAACCAACTAGACGAAAAACGTAGATCAAAATGCAGATACCACTGCAAAGGTCCAAGTTCTGCCTCTGTGATGGTTATTACGGGACCATACATAATAATATGTATTATTATTACAGCATCAGATGAAGAAGACGATATACCATCTCGGTGCTACTTGAAGAGACAAGCGCAACTGATTGTAGATACCAAGTGCAGGAGGAAGGGATTCCGTGCTCCTTTCCCAAGGAAATAATAATAATAAAGAACTTGATTATGCGGCGAAAATTCACAACTACTTAAATCGATTTCAGAAATAGAAATAGAAATAGAAAATATTTTTATTTCGAATAGATCTTTACAGATACTTTCAAAACGTCAATAAATCATAAACTACCTAGAGCGAATAACCATTACATATAGTAAAGAAAAATCATATATTAATAGTAAATTAAAAATTATAATTTAAACTATTTGGTTAGAACATAATAATCATAAAATTTTTCAATTCCTTCAATGATAATAAATGAAGAAAAAGAAAAACTTATTCGTCAAGATCAATGTTATTCACTTAGCAGAGTTCCAAGTGCAGTCACTACAGAGAAGAACTCCGCTACCCAACAAACTCAGTAAGAGCTCTTTTAAATGAAAGCTTAAATCTAGTACAGATTATCGTGAAAAATCAAATAATGTCAACGTCCATAGCATAGATGCAAATAAACTGCTATCTACTAATATCAATACGATATATCGATTATCTAAAGTAATTTAAAAAACAATCTGTATAAATCGGCGAGTTGCTGTATAAATTATATTAATATTTCTAGTAGGTATGTACATACTGGTAAAATAGATGAAACTTCTAGCTGAGACGGTATGTTTATAAATTGTCGCGAAAAAATTTTACTTCAAGAAAAGGATGTCACGGCTGTTGCCAATTTTTTTGCTCGACTAGGCGAGGGCACCTCTGTACCCCCAGATTTTATTATATTATTATTATACATATATGCTAGATTATTTAAACTTTAAAGTGTTAATTAAATAAATTAAGTTCAAATAACAGCAAATTAATTTATTATGGTCGTAGAAGATAGGAAAATAAAAATTAAAAAAATTCCAAGCTTCTTTTATTTTTCCGTCTAAATTAGCAAAGGTGTTACATTAGGGTACTACGTCTGAACGGACCAAAAAGAATGGACCGTAGTTCATTCGGCCGTAATCAAAAATCGTCTACGTCTCAACGGACCGGTCATAAAATATTGTTAGTTATTGCACAAGTTATAAATTGAAATACTTACCTAAGTCTTCATTTTTTCTTTGTAAAAACAATGCTCTACACTCTCTGCCTACTCCGTTAGGGACCTGGCGTGAAGATACATATATATATATATATATACATATATAAAAATAATCAACCACTTAAACATATTGACAAAAAAAATATTTATTTATTTATTTATTTAATAGCTTTTTCACAATAGTACAGCACATTCATCAGAGTATATTGAGATCTTAAATATAATATTGTGACACCCCGTCAGGGCATTGCTATTTGTACAAAGAGGACAAAGAATGCTTTTTTATTACATAATTAAATATAGATACTTTACAAATTATATTAATATGCTTTCATTTTACAAAACTTAGAACTCTAATTACATTAAGTTCTACCTAAAGTTTTTTGAATATTTATTAACATTTAAATATAAGTATAATATTGACTCTCTTACTGAAAAAAAAACCTCGTCAAGTGCGTGTTGGGCCACGCGCAGTGTAGTATTCCGTAATTTTTAGGTTTAATTGATGTAGAAATTAAAGAAAAATCGGCTTCAGTTCGATTTTTTCAGGTTCGATTCCTGCCCGAAGTCAAATTATTCTTTCTGTTTTTTTCTTTAATTTCTAAAGTTCACTCGCATGTGTTATTGCGAGAAATAAATAGTACAATTGATTAATGTCATGAAAAAATATATAAATATTTATTTGGTGGACTATTACTCGCAAACTTGTAAAGCCAACTTAGGTGTGATAATTTTCCTTTTTATTTCGTTATATGTAGCTACTATTGCCGCAACGTTTGAATTTCTAACAACAACTGTTTAGTTGGTAGAGGGGGGACACACTGGACTCTATCGAAAATTGGCACTTTAAAGCTTAATAAGTCACGAACAGTTAACTAAATGATGTAAGCACACCCCTAACATTTTTGAAAGACCTATTCAACGATATCCCACACTACATAGAAAACAAAAACCCTATATAATGTTATTTTTCATGTTTTTATTATACTACTTTGTCGGCGAGATTAAGGTCAAGTCAATTTCAAGTCTCTAGTACTAATAGTTTTTGCGCTAAACCGCAGACGGACGGACAGACAGACAGGCGGACATCGCGAAATTATAAGGGTTCCTTGTTTACTCCGAAACCTTAAAAACACTGAATGCTTATTATTATGAACCTTCTTTTCGCCACACCTCTGACGTGACAGATAAACTGCCTGCTTGTGATTGGTCGATAAGAAAGGGTCATTGTTGAGTTAGGTACCTGAAGTCGTGCCAACTAGAAACGAAGATGTTAACGATTTTGTGTACTAAGATTACAACTATTAGATTAAATACTACTTTAAATATGTAAATATTTTGTAGTGAAAATGTATAAACCATACTACTGTTACGCTTGTATGCGACTGTACTTTTAAATTATTTTATGACCGGGCCGTTGGGACGTAGACGTTTTTTGATTACGGCCGAATGGACTACGGTCTATTCTTTTTGGTCCGTTCAGGCGTAGTACCCAAATAAAATGCGTATTTTACTTATATTCATTTTGCAGTATTGAATCTATTTATTTCATTTTTGTATAAATAATAAAATGCGTTTTCGAATATTCTCAAACAATATTAAAAAAAAAAAAGGTATTAACACTATTCTTAGGCAGATTAAACATGGTTAGGTTCTACATGTATAGCTGTGGCTTGTATAATTTGAACAAGTACTTGTACTCTTTGAATTTGAATGTCAACGTCTAAATATATTTGGAAACATTTTTCTTTGTAGAATTTATTTTATAAAAATATTATTAAATAATCATGTTCAGTCCACATAAGAATTCATATTTACAACTGGTATGCGCCATGAACCCGCGCATCATCAATAAAGCAGTCGACCTAGCTCTGCAGAAAAAACACTTCGATCTTCATACAGGTATGTTTTTTAGCTGATTGTAAAGGCTAATTTGGATAATTACAGGACTTATTCAAACAATATTCAATTTGCGTGCAGTCCACCATCTAACCCTGAGTTAAAAAGTAGCAAAGAAGTTTACATTGATCGTAAATTAATATTGCAGAATAAAGACATCAAGACAAGGAATGGAAAACACCCTGCCGGGTTCTTTGTTTCCGAAAAAGTATAACCTGGGAATTTTCAAGTCTAGAGTGAATAGGTACCTTCTAGTCAAGCGTGCTTCATCTTCAGCTACATTTTCACTTTCCATCCGGTCAAACGTCTTGTCTATAAATGTAAAAAAAAAAAACTGGAGATCTCAAAGCGGTTTCGTTGCCACTATTTGAACATGAGACATACTTTTATGTCATGAAGTTGTAAACAAGCATACAGTTCACATTGATGGTAAGGAAATACTGTAACCTATCAACATTTACTTATAAAAGAGATTTCAATGTCGATGCGTTGTCATTACCTTTACCTCTGGCCTGGAAATTATGGGTCCGGACGTTACTACTTGACCGGAACATGATAGCGCTGAACAGTATCACTGGTAGAGCTCCAGTGACGGAGCTCGCGGGCGTAGGCACCACCGCATTACCTAATATACTTGCCGCTAAATGGCAGTTTTCAGCACTATCGTGTTCCGTGTCAGGTGGTAATGTACGGCCCTGTAATTTCCGGCAGAGAGGCATAACACCTTAGGCCTCAGGAGTGGTAACGCATCTGTATTTTGACCTTTGTCTTTGTGTGGGTGCAATAGGCTGTAGTCATTACTTAACATCAATGTGAACTGCACGCTTGTTTGCCACTTCAATTACATAAAAAAAAGTATGATTAGGCGACGAGTAAATTAGGTTACGCGGTGGTGTCTACGCTTAGAGCTCCGTCGCTGAAGCTCTACCACCAGTAAAAACAGTACATCTTTTTTCTGGCGTTTGTTTCTTTGTTCCAATAGGTAGCTGCTTATATAGTGGAGGCTATTATCAACATGATAACTACAGTGCTCATCAAAAAATATTGCATATCGAGCTTGGGAAATAGACAATCGGCTAGTTTCGAGTTCGTAGAATCTCTGTTGCACATAGTGTTGCCAGGTGTCTCGATTTGCGCGGGACGTCCCGATTTTCAGGGCTCTGGGGACTCGTCCCGAGTAGCACCTGATCGGGACGTTATATGTCCCGATAAATCAATCATCAAAATAACTCAACCGAAAGACGTCCACTGATTGACAAAAGCCAGTCTAAAGATCAACAATCTTTGGATCCCGGGGCTTTGATATATCAATTAATTTATTGGCTTGCTTTTTACTGTCCAGATTTTTACCCCTAGGTCCTTATTTATTTTATCTACATTCCTACAACACTAATTGCACACTGCCTACGTAATCATTCCGGGTATTGGTCAAAACTTGATCAAAATGGGCGACAAACGTCAGAAAGATTGTGTGCGAAAGAGATAACGCTCTACACAACCGAAATTATCCGACGTCTCTTTCCTAAGATCGATGTGCAATATATCTTTCTGCGTACTGCAATTCGTGAAAGCTTGCCTGCTTACATTTCCAACGAATTCATTTTTATTATATTTCAAACTAGAGCAACCAGCAGCTCAGAGGCTGGAGTCGATGCAGCCGTCACTATACGCCCCGCACGTCGACATCACACGCGCTAGGCTTGGCTTCGGTCGAGTGGGCCTCAGGTTGATCAACAGAGATCTCCATTCATCAGACTACCTTGGGCAGCTGCAAGCTTTGCATAGCATTTTGGATCAAGTACGTTCTTTCGTTAAGATTCAAGCGCGCATAGCCCCGCGGATGGTGTAGATCGTAAGCGATCTACTCGGTTAAGCATTACGGGCGCGGTCGGGTGTGTGATGGGTGACCGCTAGTGGCAAATTTAAATGCCCGTTTCTATGCTTCGGAGGGCACGTTAAGCCGTCGGTCCCGGTTGCTGTCGATAGATAGAGGTCGCTAAACCTTGTCGGTGGCTTTATGGGCAGTTTGAAAACATCCGACAGCGGGTTGGCCACTAACCAATCCGCATTGGAGCAGCGTGGTGGAGTAAGCTCCAGGCCTCCCCCCAAAAAGGGGAGACGTGCCCAGCAGTGGGACGTATAATGGGTTGCCATTATACGTGCCCAGCAGTGGGACGTATAATGGGTTGCCATTATTATATTATATAAGTTCTTTCGTTTGTGAAATTAAAATGGCAAACCAATATGCAGTTCACGGTGTTGGTACGTGAATACGCAGTCACATTTATAGATGAAAGTCACAGTGATATAAAAAGAACTGTCGGTGATGCAGACCCATCTAGTCGTGTCATCCAGTCGTTTGGGTAATGAAGGGTATGATTCAAACAGTAAAAATAAAAATAGGGGATTCGGCCGTACCTGATATGGCAAATACAACATTAGTAACATTACGGACATACAAACAGACCGTAAGACAAACTCAGAATCTTATTTTCTTTCCAGGTTCAAATATCAGAAAACGCCCTGTTCCTAATAGACTTGCACGTCGTGTATCGTTTAATAGACTTGATGCACCACCACAATCCAGTCGTCAAAGAAAAGGTTTGCTTAGCCCTAACACATTTGGCAAATTATCACCAAGGCAGACAACAGATTTTCTCCCGCCCTGAAGTAATTGCCAACCTGATATGGTTAATCATGAGGGACAAGCGAGAGATAAGATATGCTGCCGCTTACACACTTAGAACTCTATCCAGGGATAGATGCGCCAGCGAAATCATTTTATCCGTGGCGAAGATCATAGAAAACCTGCTCAAGATGATAATGCATGACTACACGGGTATTGTGGCCATTCATTTGAAAACTTTGGAAAACATTATAGAATGGGACCAAGACGGACCTTTGAAGGCAAACGCGTTTCAAGTTATGCTAACACACTTCCACAACGACCATCCAAAGATAGTTTGCGGCGCTATGGATTGTATGGCGCAGCTATGCAAACACGATGTTGGCAAGAAATTAGCTGACATTCATGACTTGACCTTCGTTTTGAGTCCGTTTTTGAGGTCTTCTTCGATAGAAATAAGAATAAGCGCAGTTGGTCTGATGGCGTACACAACGTTGACGACTCGTTCAAAGTGGCGAGCGAAAGAATTCTGCAGGACACTGACTAACAGTCTAGTCCAATTATGCAATAGTCACAACAAACCACTTTTGCAGTTGCGAGCTATGCAAGTTCTGATCAATTTATGCGACTGTCCAGATATAAGGTACCATATGAAAGAGCATTGGGAAACGAAGGTAAAGGGGATCCGCATTAGGACACACGAAGAATGGGATGGCACAACGGAGACTACTTACGGACTGGAAACTGGTCACAATTACAGGACAATGTGTATTGAAACGAAGGAAAGTATTAAAAATGAATTTGGCGACAACGCCGCGGTTGTGAACGTGCACAGTTATTTGAGTTCTGTGCAGATGATTAAGAAACAGCTTTTGAATGCGATAAATTGGAATTCATATACAAACTAGTCATCATCATCATATCAGCCATAGGACGTCCACTGCTGAACATAGGCCTAACCCAATGACCTCCATGCCGATAGATCGAAGGCGACGTGTATCCAGCGGGTACCTGCAGCCTTGACTAGGTCGTTGGTCCATCTTGCAGGTGGACGTCCTACGCTGCGCTTGCCGATACGTGGTCTCCACTCGAGAACCTTTCTGCCCCAGCGGCTATCAGTTTGCCGCTTGGTACAAACTAGTATCTAAACAGAATGATACAGGGTAATATAGAAATTATGGAAAATCAATCGCTGCGCAATGTATGACAAAATTGGATTGTTTTATGTATTATTTGAAGGAATCTTAATGAAACAATTGCATATTTTTAAAGCATTTATTTAAACTAAATCGTAAATATATAATGAGTTGCAGTAACTAGTTGAGCTATTTTGGCATTTTAATACGCATTTGTGTCTCAACGGCGGAACTTAAAGCTAAAAATCAGTCGTTTACTTCTACGTTAAATGTACACATTTAAATGTGTAGAATATATAAAGGCATTGAATTATGTACAAGTGCAAATATTTACAAATATTTTAACTGCCACTGAATTAATTTTATATATTTCATATATATATTTAAATTTTATTACTATATATAATACGCAGTCATGGTGACTATCTACAACTGGAAGGAAATAGTGATGTGACGCAAACCTACAAGATTTTATAAGTATAATAAATTCTCACTTAATTTATATAGACGGTCATCAAAAGATACTTAATCTTATACAAAAGAGAAAAATGTCCGTTGTCTTGAGCGTATTTTGCCTACACACTACACAAAAACATGTCCAACATTGTATCTGACATAAATGACGTACTTTGAGTTGTCGCAAACGTTTTGTAGTAACGTAACGTAACGTAACTTCACGCCTGTAATCCCCGAAGGGGTAGGCAGAGGTAAATGCATGCATTCAAGCATACATGCAAACACCCACGATTCGCCGGTTACGTTTTGTAGTGTAGGGAAAAATACACACAAGAGCTACGGCTTTACAAAGTATAGAATATCGGCACGGATTTTGAGTCTGGGCGACAGAGTGGAGATCGTATTGCGCATCATAAACTAATCTATACTAATATTACAAAAATGAAGTGTTCTTTCTTTTGATTGAGTGCGCTAATCTCAAGAACACATACACTAGTACATTTATCAAGGAAGACTATAGGCTTATAAGAACTGAGCATCAATGAAAATGTAGCAGATACGGGCAAACATCCCCGTGCGAACCACGGCGGATCGCTATTGACAAAATAGAATGCTCACCAGCGAGAGCAAATAACGAATCACGATTGGCAATTACGACGCGTCGCGCGATGTACCAATCTTTGTATCGATACTCCTCCGCCCCTGCATACCGCCAAACAGACCAGTAATTCACTTCAGAGTGAGTATTATGTAATTCGTTTCGACATCAACTTGAAAGGCACTATGAAGTACATCGCTGTTTTCCTAAAGTATTGGTAATTATCACGTTGCGTCAAAACGGTAATGTGCTGCATAGCGACTATAAAAATGTGTTAATTTAATTAATACGCTGGCAGATGAATTTTACCTCAAGATCCATGCCGATAATTACAACAATGTACACCTAAATAGCATACAGCTGTACCAAGCACTACAACTCAATTCAATAGACATTCCCCTTCAAGCAACACCATAATGCTGGAATATCACACGAAAATACTTTACGTCTTTTACTCGTAAACTTACTAAGTACAAAATCATTTTAGTAACATACGACATCAATAATATTAGGTCGGGGAAAAAGTTTCTTCGCATTTTTTAAGATAATTCAAAACATTTTTTAATATAGTTTATTTAAATTTAACTAAAGTATGTATGTACCATTTTGTTCGATAACCTTTTGCCATCTTGTAGGTAGGGACATGATCCCATTGCTATAAACAATTTGGGACTTCTCATCAAAATACCGCGACAAGTGGATTTGGCAGTCCTCTCGTGATGTTAACCTAACATTGCATAAAGAATTCTGAAGAGACCGAAACAGGTGGAAATCTGAAGGTGCAAGGTCAGGACTATACGGCGGATGCATTAACACCTCCCAGCCAAACTCTCTTAATTTTTGCTGAGTGGCTATAGTTGTGTGAGGTCTAGCGTTATCATGATGAAACACCACACCCCTTCTGTTGATCAATTCCGGCCGCTTTCTCTCAACTTCTTGCTTTAATCTCATCAGTTGTTCGCAGTAGAGTTCAGAATCGATAGTCCTGCCTGGTGGTAATAGCTCATAATGAATAATGCCCTTCAATCCATCACACACACAACATCGCCTTATTGCGAGTTAACCCGGGTTTCGCCACAGTCTGTGAAGCCGGTCAGTCTGTGACCGGCCTTTGACCACGACCTTTTTCGCACGTTCTTGTCGTACGTGATCCACTTTTCATCACCAGTTATCAGCTTCTTCAAAAATGATTCGGTTTCATTACATCGTAATAAAGAATCACAAATGAGTACACGGTTCATTAGGTTTCTTTCAGGGAGCTCGTGAGGTACCCAAATATCGAGCTTTTTTTTGTACCCAGCTTTTTTCAAATGCGCCAAAACTGTTTTGTGATCAATTCTCAGTTCTTCAGCTACGTCGTAACTACTGATATGTCGATCTTGCTCCACTTTTTCAAAAATGGCAACCATTTTATCCGTAATAGGGCGATCAGAGCGAGGTGCATCTTTGACATCAAAATTTCCGGATTGAAAACGCTTAAACCAAATTTGTGCTACTCTCACAGACACTGCACTAGGTCCATAAATATCGCAAAGTTTTTTCGCGGCTTGCTTTGCATTTTTACCTTTTTTGTAGTAAAATTTTAAAATGTATCGAATTTCTTCATTAGATTCACTCATCTTGACAGTACGAAAAACAAATGAAAATCACACATTTGCCTAATTTGAATTTGGAATTATGTTCTTTAAAATTTAAACTTTCAATGATACCAAAACCAGCCAGATACAAATACTACAGCCAAAGAGATTTTATTACAAGTTCATACATACTATAATGCGAAAAGACTTTTTCCCCAACCTATTATATGGCACCTAATCTATGTCTATATTAGAAACGCCAACAAGCCAGTATGGTGGAATAATTGGGATATAGGTATAGAGCAGGAATTAATTTGAACTGGTGGTAGAGCACCAGTGACGGAGCTCGCGGGCGTAGGCACCACCGCATTACCTAATATACTTGCCGCTAAATGGTAGTGTTCAGCACTATCGTGTTCCGGTCAGGTGGTAATGTACGGCCCTGTAATTTCCGGCACAGAGGCTTAACACCTTAGGCCTCAGGAGTGGTAACGCATCTGCATTTTGACCTCGGTCTTTGTGTGGGTGTCTATAGGCTGCAGTCATCACTTAACATCAATGTGAACTGCATGCTTGTTTGCCTCTTCCATAACATAAAAAAAAAAATAATAATAAGTCAATTTTACAATTATTTTAACTATGTGTCAGGACCGGGATATCTGGCACACCGTCCGCATACCCCGTAAAAGACTTTGCGTGAAGATTCATACATACGTATAACATGACTTCAGTTTCGGATGAAATACGAACAATAATATATTTACTTCAGCCATAAATAGCCGGTTGTGATGGAAATATGTGTTGTTATATATTTCCATTACAAACAGCTAATAAATTTAAACGTATAAGTTAAGTGCACTCATTCAAACTATGAATGCTTTGAACGGTACAATCCAGTTTAAAATTATTCTACAATAATTATTCATTGTTTTATATTATTTCGCATTAACACATGCTTGTGAAATATATTTTATTTAAAGAAAAATGGAAAGAAAAATTTGACTTCAGGCGAGACTCGAACTCGCGGCCTACTGAAGTCCTTCAGTAGCTCAATTGGAAGAGCGGGTGGACTAGATTCCCAGTAGGCCGCGAGTTCGAGTCTCGCCTGAAGTGAAATTTTTATTCCATTTTTCTTTAAATAAAAAATAATTATTCAATTATAAACATATCCAGATTGTGCGTTTTGGATTTCTATTCAAACCCTACCGATATCCACTGGCAATGATCATAAATATTTATAAATTAAATCACGATGCTTAATTACTACAATAGTCAATACAATCATACATATTTTAAATAATCACAGCATACTTTGGAATATTGTAACGGGTTAGAATTCACTATTACAATTTTACGTTAGAAAAAATATTACTATTAGCACTATAATTTTCCAATTATACCTTGAAAGAGGGCAACGTAACCAACGCACTGAAAAATTTAATTAAGACACATAAAACTAGGGATGGCGATCCTTTCCGAAGATCGATTATTCAATCGATTCGAATCGAAGTGTGATAAATCGATCCACATACAACGTTTCATGACGTATCAAGAATCGATTCTCGATTAATCAATTCATTTTCGATTTGCTTCCCGAGTGAGTAAAATTACAATACCAATCCAATCATATCACACGATATGGAACAACATCAAAAAAAAAATAACTTGATAATAAAATGGAATCTCGATTTCCTAGTCTGGAATATTCATGCACTGGATTGAAATAATAGAATTTTTGGTTCAAATCGATTTCCCAATTGATTTCATATCGCCATCCCTACTAAAAAAAAACAAATTCACATACACCACGTTTTCCACCGTAATAAGATAATTGGAATAATGTGTATTAGTTGGGAATAGACTACAGTGCACTGTCCAATTGATTCCAATTTAATTTCAACGAAATATCACTAGTGTATCATGATGTAAACAATGTTTTATAGCATTATTGTGATGCCATAACGCATATTTTACTTTTTCCTTCTAGCAAGACAGTAAAATCCTTACATTAGTCCAAATCACATAATCTCACCAAGGAAAAGTATACCAAAGCAACTCTGCACCAATTCATTCCTATTTAAATTCGAGAGTAACGCCGGTCACACACCTTACTGTTTATTTACCCAACTTTAGGTTTTACCAAGCCAACAATGACATATTTGTATGAATTTCTGCAAAAAATAGTGGCCACACACCCTACGTTTAACTTGTGTATACTTCAATTTGCGCGTTAAATATTGCACATCGAGTGCACGAAAAAGACTATCGGCTAGTTTCAACTTCGTAGAGCGTTATCTCTGCTGCACACTGCCTACGTTAGCACTGATATTCCGGTATTGTTTAATACTTGATCAACATGGTCGACGAACGTCACATAGGTAAGGTGCGAAAGAGATAACGCTCTATAGACCCGACCCCTCTTTATCTCCTTAAGATCGATGTAAAATATTCCTTGTTGGATATTGTAAGATGTGTAACCTGCATAAGATATCAGCCGTTCGTCAAAAATCTACGTCCATCTGTCTCACTCACTCGCTGCAGCTGTCCCGCTCGGCCGGCACGTATTTGAATAGCGCTTTGCACAGATCGTGCATGGTCGGGTCTCACCTGGCGCCCCCGCGTTTGTTCAGCGGGTCGTACATCTCCGCTTCAGAGTCTATTTCGTCTTCAGATAGTGAGAGGGAGCCACCGATGCGGCGCCCACGAAGGCCTTCCTGCAATTACGGGATATAACTCATTAGGGATAGATAGGTTTATTTTTGATTGTGATATGCCGTGTACACATTAGACGCTTCGTTGCCGAGTGTGATCTGAAAGGTCTTTTGGAAGTGTACACTATTGTACAAAAAATATGAAAAGCGATCCAAGGTGAAATACAAGGTTTTATTCTAGTGAGATTTTTATTCTCATATCATGAAGTAGCAACAAGCATACAGTTCACATTGATGGTAAGTGATTACTGTAGCCTATAAACATCGACATAAAAACTAGAGTTTACAATGTAGATGCTTGCCACTCTTTGCGTCGAAGTTGTTATACCACTGTGCCAGAAATTACAGTCCTATATTACCACCTAACCGGACCACGATAGCACTGAACGTTCTGAACTTACCGTTAACGGTAGTTCATTGAGCGGAAAGTAGATAAAATGATGCGGTGCCTACTTCCGCGAACTCCATCAATGGAGCACTACTATCAGCAGCTAAAAATGTATTAAATATCGTCAAGTGGTAATTATAACTACGGAATCCTGGGTTCGATCCCCAGGGTATTTTTTTTTATGTAATGGAAGTGGCCAACAAGCATGCAGTTCACATTGATGTTAAGTGATGACTGCAGCCTATAGACACCCACACAAAGACCAAGGTCAAAATGCAGATGCGTTACCACTCCTGAGGCCTAAGGTGTTATGCCTCTGTGCCGGAAATAACAGGGCCTTACATTACCACCTGACCGGAACACGATGGTGCTGAACACTACCATTTAGCGGCAAGTATATTAGGTAATGCGGTGGTGCCTACGCCCGCGAGCTCCGTCACTGGAGCTCTACCCCCTTCAAATAAATGCTAATAACATTTTCAACCTTTCGGAAATTTCTCAAAATAACCCTCGGGCCTCGGAGTTCAGTCGTGTGCCCGGTGCCTTTTACATGACAAAATCGTGGTAAACAGAGGTATGCATACATCTACCCGTTCTGAGAATATAGGCGAAGTTACGGAGTTTTAAGTAGGGTTCTCAATATTTCACAGCTTGGAGTTTTCACCATTATTTCTGTCCAAATCATGTATAAAACTTATCATGATTCTTTATAACGACAGAAGGTGCTCATAGCAACGTCCAACGCCTAATGTGTACCCCGCCAAATTAAATACATACAATAATTTTGAAAGGACAAAAGCAGTTATAAACGTACCTTAAATTAGTGTGACAATAGTAATGTTAGTGCCCGATGTTAATGATCATGCAATTCCCTTATGAGATGCAATTGTCGACGAAAACAGGTAACTTATAGAAGTGATAGGAAAATTAAAAAAGATGGTGCGCTGGAAAAACAATTAGAATAGAATGCACCAAAACATCACTCTAGCCGAAAGACGTCCATCGCTGGAATAAGCCTTCTCCAAAGACGCCGCAACAGTGTTGTGTGTCATTAGGGAAGAATATTCGACAATCATTATATTCATAACTTTATCGAAGCGCGCATGGCGCCGCGGCTGGTGTAGATCATAAGGGATCTACTCGGTTAAGCATTACAGGCGCGGTCGGGTGTGTGATGGGTGACCGCTAGTGGCAAATTTACATGCGCGTTTCCGTGCTTCGGAGGGCACGTTAAGCCGTCGGTCCCGGTTGCTATCGATAGAAAGCAGTCGTTAAGCCTTGTTGGAGGCCTGGGCGGTTTGAAAACATCCGACAGCGGGTTGGCCACTAAACCGTATCTCCACCAATCCGCATTGGAGCAGCCTGGTGGAGTAAGCTCCAGGCCTCCCCCAAAAAAGGGGAGAGACTCGTGCACAGCAGTAGGACGTATAATGGGTGGCCATTATTATTATTCCATAATCGCCACATTCGCCAGTTTTGCAAACGCAATGGCGACAGTTTTATCATGGGACACTGCTGCCCATCCCGCGTTGTTATTCTTACTACTACCCTATTGGAATGGTCCGACCGGTTGACTGAATGCACAGGCGGAAGAATTCTTCTCCACTTGAGGCCCCAGCGCCTTGATGCTCAATTACTACGATAACATCCAAACCGTAATCTGGTTTATTCGTCGACGACAAAGAAACAGACTTTTAAAAAAACAAATTCGTTCATTCGACGCTTACTACTAAAAATAAGCTATGTTAATCTGTCATATTATTATTTGTGTTCCTGAGCATATATAATGTACAAGTGAAATAAAAGGTCCTTTAGGTTCCATCATTCGAGAATGAAGATAAATAGATAAGTTTTTTTTTATTTCACTTTGTTCAATGCAACCATGTTCCAGCGTTACATTAATATATGGACATTGCAATTTCTGCCATACAAGTAAACTATCTTAGCAACCGATCTTCATTGTAACCACAACTTTTAGCTATAGTTTGGTATATTATCTTACCAACAGTGCGAATCGTACGCTGAACATAAAAATAACATCATACCGTTATAGTATGGAGATCGAGAGCGTAGGCACCACCGCATTATAGGTCGCGCCACGTAAAAAGAACGCTGGAAGAAAGTAGAAGGGATGTGTTCGCGCATCGGTACACTCGCGCACGAAAGTACTAGCCCTATTGGTTTATTTTTGATCTAGCTTTCGCTTGCGGTTTCGTGTATTGGTAGGCAGATTGAAAACGCCGCACCTCATACTAACAAATAGATCGATAAATCGTCTACTGCGCAGCTTGACCGCCAGCGTTCTTTTTACCTGGCGCGACCTATACTGCCTATTAACTATCTGCCGCCAAACGCTAGTGTTCAGCACTATCGTGTTGCGGTTAGATGGTAATGTACGTAATAACCGTCACAAAGGCAGAATAACTTAGGCCTCAGGGCTCCGCATCCGCATTTTGACCACCATAATTCGTTATGTGTAGGTGTATATAGGCTGCAGTATTTATATGTTACTAGCTGACCCGGCAAACTTCGTATTGCCTCAGAATGAAATAATGTGTCAACGGTTTGATAGATACGGACTATTTGTATGGGAAAATGAAATTGTGATTTTTACTATTTCCCTTCAATGTCTCCATATTTTCTCTTTTAAACCTTCCCTGGACTTCCGAAAATTCTTTCGACATTCAAAACCAAAATTAGCCAAATCGGTATAGCCGTTCTCAAGTTTTAGCGAGACTAACGAACAGCAATTGATTTTTATATATGTATATGGATTTGTCACCATCAGTACGCAAAAATACAGTTACAAACAGATAAGAGTTAGTGTATATATAGCAAAAGATGTTTTTTTTTCCGATATCCTAGCAAGTACGCGTCGAATGCTTAACAAAGTAATAAAAACAATTGATTACAAAACATACAAGAGTGTAAGCGTATCGAATTTAAGCATAGTAAAATATATACACATATTTTATAGCATTCCTCTGAAACATTTGTGTGTTTTAAAAATAGCACATATAACACAAAACCCCAAGCCCCTATGCTACATAGATTGACAGCAATTGTTCCAACTTCACTGGTGGTACGGCTCCACTGACAGAGCTCGAGAGCGAAATCAGCATTATTCAGTAATTGAGCCTTCGAATCTTTGAATTTGCCAGATAATTTAAACATAATACTTTTGTATAATTCAGGTTTTATAATTAAATATTCCAAGAAAATGCAAAGGGTGCCCAATGAATTATTCAGGACAATAGTTTTTTACTCATTACTTAAGCCTTATAAAAAAATCTAGAATGCCTTTGCTATCTATGCCTCTTCTTCAGCGGTTAAGCTCAATAATAATAATGTATTGCTTTTATTTTATTGCATTTTTCGCAATAACCGCTGCCCCAAGGCGAAACAAAATCAATATTTTGTATCGCCTTGGGGTTAGTTTTACTGGTGGTAGAGCTCCAGTGACGGAGCTCGCGGGCGTAGGCTCCACCGCATTACCTAATATACTTGCCGCTAAAAGGTAGTGTTCAGCACTATCGTGTTCCGGTCAGGTGGTAATGTACGGCCCTGTAATTTCCGGCGTAGAGGCATATCACCTTAGGCCTCAGGAGTAGTAACGCATCTGCATTTTGACGGGTCTTTGTGTAAGTGTCTATAGGCTGCAGTCATCACTTAACATCAATGTGAACTGCATGCTTGTTTGCCACTACCATTACAAAAAAAAACAAATATGAAAGAAATTCGACAGTCGTGTGTGGACTTTGGTAGCTCAATTGGTGGACTGGATTAGACTTGGGTTCAAGTCCCACCTAAAATCATAATTTTCTTTCCAATTTTTATTTTAAATAATAATTTACATAATTTTATTCACTTAATTTAAACCCAATCATACTACAATTGACAGTAAAATACGTGTTTATTCACAGGTTCACTGTCCGAAAACCAGACACAATTGTTTTAACAATTAAACAGACCATATGTTATTATGGGCTGCGATACTGTAGGTTCACAGTCCCACAGCTTACATATGATTACGGTCTGTTGTGTTACTAAAGACGCAAATTAAGCCAACATCAAATTTGGATAGAAAGAAAGGCAAAAACCTCTCATACTACCAATAAGATAACGCATCTTAAAGATAAAAAAAAAGATCATCACCCATCCCCTGCCAGTACCAAGCGGAAAAAACAATTACTGCCAATTCTAAAATCTAGCCCCAGTGCTCCCAAGTGAGAAAAAAAATAAAAAAAACAGTGAAACCCCATCTACTGCATACGCGCGTGCTCAATATGTGCCCACCAGTTCCGTGTCGCTGATCCACGCCGCTCCATCCTCTACACTTGACGACATCTACCAAACACATTGCTGTTACTCCTAGATATATTGGTTTAATTCTGTTGGGTTAGTCCCCAAAGCTGGAGGGAGGCAAGAAAATGTGTTTCAAGCTCCCGAATTGTTATTTTTGGAAGAACTAAGTCAGATTGTGACTTGATCAAGTAAATTTCAGAAATTTCGTCGAAGCAATGATTGCATCGAATGATTCTTAAGCCTGCTCAACCTTGAGAGCGCCAGTAAAACTGAGCTTTAATAAAAAATGTAACTACACTTAAGTTCGGTTGCACCAATATTTGTTAAAGTCATGATTTTTTTCAAATTTGACAATAACAGGAACATTTACTTTATCTGTGACTGCGAAATGCGTTGTACCAGATATTTTTTGGCATTATTTAAGTAATCGTACGTCGTAGTTAAGATGCCGTACGATGGTTTATACCCATTTGATGATAAACTACTATTTTATCAATAAGAAATAATCTACAACCATAAGTTACTAAGACAATAAAATTATCTTATTTTAGATTTTATCTTATTATCAATAGATTACGAGTGAAAAATTTAATCTAATTTTATTATGTCCCATCATAGTTTACACTTAGTAGGGGAGCCCAGGATGCTATTTTTATATTAACTCGAGCGCGTCAGATTAAGATATGGGAGATAGCCTGCACCCCGATGGTTACCTCCACCAAATTCAAAAACCCCTCCTGGGCTCCCCTACTAACTCTGAAATGTAGGAACTGCCAGCATCCAACATACAACAAGATTGAACGTCTTTTTATCATGCCAAATATATTTACGAAACTATATCATGCTATACATAACATCATTATTTAAGCATTCTGTATAAAATACTCAGTGCCACCATTAACCTCTTCAATCAAATAAGTCAGCCAAATTATTAAAATGGCTCTCTTAACTTCGCTTTAACAGTTGATTGTTCTATAATATAACCATTGTAAAAAAAAACAGTACTAAAATATATTCGCAGTGGCTCATGGCATCTACTTAGTACTCGCTGCATAGAATAGAAAGCTGTGCACATCGCTTGCACTCACAATTCTTATTCTATACTCATATGTACTTAGCGTTAATCTCTGCACACTTACGCTCGTTGGTATGTGACAATGCGAGCTATTTGGATTCAAGGTCAAATCAATTGTGGTAGAAAAGCCTCTACCTTTTTTATTAACATTACTACCAGCGGCAATCATAGCTTTTGTCATTTTACAAGAATCCATGAGAGACGCCAGTAAGAGAAGGAATGTTCATCGTAACGGAAAATTGTTAGGAGCAGCGATTCTCAGAGAGGCGATTAAAGCTTAGAGGAGAACAATAAGTCTGAAAATCTTAGCGAGTGTTTACCTTTATAAAGCCTGCCCTCAATTCGGGTATAAACCCCCTCACGCCCAATAGAAATTCTGGGTCCGTGATTACTCACAAGTATTATTGCAATCGTCTTATAATTTTACAAAATATTATTAAACTAGCTGACACCTGACACGTTCCCCGAGAATGACTTATATCTATTCGTGAAAACCGCATGAAAATCCGTGCAGTAAGTAGTCTTTGGGTTTATCGCGAACAGACAGACAGACGCCGTGAGAGACTTTGTTTTATAATTAGTATAGACAATCAACTGTCAAAACACCGCCTGAGATCTCAAATAAGCCCGTAAAAAAGTCCAACCTACCTCTAGTATGCCCGCGCTGGGCTCAGAAGCGTAGCCCTCGAAGTGTCGCTGGTCGTCTTCGTAGTCGGAGGACGAGGACGAGTCGTTGTCCTCGTCGCGCGCCGTGCGCACCGAGCACACCATTTGCGCGAGATCCGTGAACGTGTAGCTGGTGGCAAATGTTAGCACATTAATGGTATGTGTGCGATAAGAATTTGGCATTTGTTACACAATTAAATGTTCAGTAGCGAGCTACACTTGAAATAATACGAACTCGAATTCGTCTCGTTTGTATGGTACTATCGGCCATATACTCAAACGTCACTTAAATCTAAGTGGGACTTAAAAGTTTCCTGTCTTTATAAAACACGTTCAAACGATAGAGTTAGCGCACATTTGAGGGTTGCTTAAAATTGAGTGACGTTTGAGTATTCGGCCATGAGAGTCTTAGGTCTCATTCTGAGACCACGGATAAACGTTAATAATCGTTTAAGATCAATATATAGTACCATTAAGAAATATTTCATATTGAGCCTACGAAAGGGACGATCGGCTTGTTCCGACTACGTAGAGCGTTATCTCTGCTTCACATTGCCTACGTGAGCATTTATAGTCCGGTATTGGTCAAAACTTGATCAAAATGGTCGACAAACGTCTCATACGTAAAGTGCCAAAGAGATAATGCTCTACAGACCCGAAATAAGCCGAAATCTCCTTCCTAAGGTTCATGCGCAATATTTTTTTAGGTACTGAACGCGAGATAGATTTGCAAAAATAAAATTATATGAACAAGCAAATATGTTTTTATGTGGTGACATGGCCATTTTTTGTTGAGATGGCAGCTTTAGGTGAAACGGCAGGTAGTGTATATTCAAACCAACCCCAGAAGTCCTCTCCGGCGTCGGATGAGCCTCACTGGACGAAGCTCATCATCTCATGAATGTGTTCACACTCACTTGCCGTCATTAACGTCAAGTGATCATATCACCCGACCACCCACGGTCATATCCGCTATTCCAATAAACGACAAGGACCGAAATCAAAAAGCCCAAGCTCCTAATCGCTTCTTACTACAGACAGAGGACGCCTTAATTTCATTCCGCATAGGCGTGACTGCGTACTACTCACCGCTAATCCCTTTTTTCCTCTCAATGTATTAGGGATCTTCAGGTATACTGAAACTATAATTAACTCATAAACTCTAACTCTAACACTATTCATAAACTCTTTTCGTATCGTTTCTATCTGGTACTGCTTCCTCGTTGAGCTACTGAAGTGTGGGTAATAGACATAATAATCACTCAGTCAGAGAAGGCTGTGCATCAGATCGTCTGCCCTATGCCGCAGCGCCGCTGACGCCGCCGCCGCCGCCTCTGCGCTGCCCCTCGAAGTATGCGGCGCCGTGACGATATCCTACCTCGCGAATCTCGTCAAAGGTCCCGAATTGCAATCATCTTATGGTATAGTTCGACTATTCAACACTTTTCGTATCGTATCAATCTTGTACTGCTTCCTCCTTGAGCTAGTGAAGAATAAACAAAATACTTATTCAGTCAGAGAAGGCTGTGTCCAGTCGTCTGCCCTCTGCCGCAGCGCCGCTGACGCCGCCGCCGCCGCCTCTGCGCTGCCCCTCGAAATATGATACCCGACCTTTCGGTACTCGTCGAAGGTCCCGAATTGCAATCATCATATAATAATATTATGGTATGCTATGCTGCGACTTTTCATCAAGGTATCGTATAAGTGTGTATTATAAAAAAAATACTCACTCAGTCAGATAAGGCTGTGCATCAGGTCGTCTCAAAGGTTCCGAATTGCAATCATCGTATGGTATAGTTCGACTATTCATAAACGCTTTTCGTATCGTATAAATCTCGTACTGCTTCCTCCTTGAGCTAGTAAAGTGTGGGTAATAAAAAAAAAACTTACTCAGTCAGAGAAGGCTGTGCATCGGGTCGTCTGCCCTCTGCCGCAGCGCCGCTGACGCCGCCGCCGCCGCCTCTGCGCTGCCCCTCGAAGTATGCGGCGCCGTGACGATATCCGACCTCACGGATCTCGTCGAACGATCCGAATTGCAATGTCTTGTATGCGTCGATCGGCGGCCGTATGTACTCGCAGTAGTCGGATTTCTTTACTTCCTGTGAATTATTAGTATTGTTTATGACAAATGGTAAGCCATGGTAATTCGTTGAAAGTATAAGATAGACATTGGTTGGTCCAGGGGTCATACTACTATCTCTTATGTATGTATCTTCACGCCAGGTTCCTAAAGGGGTAGGCAGAGAGTGTGGAGCGCCAGACATCCCGGTCCTGACACACCTCTCGTGCCTCATCTACCTTCATCATTATCTTCATACATGCACGCCCATTCTTAAGACTATTGACCCCACCAAAACATTCAGTTTTAATTTGAGATGGATTGCGATTGTTGAGTAATAACAATAAAACTTTAAAGAAACAAACTAGATCTTACTTCTAGCTGTCGATTGCAGGATACATAAGCCAGTCGGCTCTGGATGTCGGGCAAGTTAGGCACTTTGACGGGTGTCGTGAAGGGATTCCATCTGAAAATATATCGAGAATAATCTTACATTGAATGTTAGGGTCTATGTTTTGGAACATTTCGTAGTCATAAAATCAATCATAAAATAATTTCTCAAAAGTATAAAAAAGATCTAATATCCAGAAAAACAATAAGAGAATGACAATCCATTTATGGAACACGAATGTTGCCAATTCTACAATCTTCATTATGTAAATGTTTTGAGCCCACAAACAAGCAAGCAGTTCACATGAGTACATCTCGTGGCGAATAGGTAAACAGTAAACAGTAAATTTATTTAAAATCATATTATACCTATTACATAAGTACATTTAGTTCGTGAATAACAAAACGACAAAAGCGATACATTATCATTACTTATGAAAAGAAATAATTGATAAGTTGGCGGTACACAGATTATTATTTTTTTACCTTCCGTGCTAGTCGAAACTGTGTTACGGCAAGGTAAGAATCTCGCCCAAGCATATTCAATTATAACCGATAGAACTTAGAAGCTAATTTCCAATGCACTTCATAGTCATAGAATACGATACATGTCGATAACCAGTTTCGATCATGCTTAACGCTGTAGTATACGCAAAACAATCAGATGAACATGAATGTTAAGTGACGACTGCAGCCTATAAACATCTACACAAAAACCAAAAGTCAAAATGCAGATACGTTGCTATCCCTGAGAGCTTAGTTGTTACGTCTCTGTGATAATTATTACGAGGCCATACATCACCACCGATTCGGAACACGATAGTGCTGAACACTGCCATTGGGCGGCTAATAGATTAGGTAATGCGGTGGTACCTACCTTTGAATTTCTACACTCGAACTCACCAGTAAAAATGTGAATGTGAACTTAGAGTTATTTTAATTTTTTCTTTAATTACTGAACATAAATAAAACAAAAATATATGTATTAATTATTATTTAAAATAGTCAAAAACAGTGTCAGTCTTTTGTTTTTCTAATAAAAATAAAAATGTACAGATTTAAATAAAAAAAAAAATGTACAGTTGTTAAAATATAAAGTTTTTGCGTCAAAATACCTCTTCCAAAGAAGCCACCAGCCTGACAAGTCGTCGCCGTAATTAGTGAGATCCGTATCGTCCTGCGAGCCGACGTCTATAGCTAGAATATGTTTGGCACCGAGAGACCGCATCACGTCAGCTGAAATATTTAAAAAGTTATTATAGAAATGGACAGTAAAAAAAATACATTTTGCGGTTAAAGAAGCGATCGGCGTACTTTAATGTTTGGATATATTTGAAACAGTCTGTAAGAGACAGAGCAACACGGAGGGGAGTAGCCATATGCAGGCTTGCCCCTCTGTCAAAGTACAAGTCCAAGTGATCTGCCTGTCACCGAGATGTTTAAAAGTGTTTGTGAAATTGTGTATGTATTTTGTTAAAGTCAAGGTGTGAGGGTGTATTGTGGGCGAATCTTATAAATGTAACGCACATCTTGAGCGCTGTTTGCTTGCTATATGGTGGCATAGTGAAATAGTTATTTTTTCGAATTTTAGTGAAAGCCCACTCCGACCCATCAATATTTTGTGAGCGATGTGGTCGCGAATAGTGATGTCATCTATGACGTCGAACGATCGCTCGCGACGACCACGGGTCTTAGGTGGAACGATACAGCGGGCGTTACGGTTGTTGCGGTCGATTAATGGAACACTCCCAATATATTAACCTCATTGCAATAGAAGCTTATTTCCTGGCTATACACATAGATAAATTGTTGTAAATTAAAAACTAACCTGGCACGTTATTGACGTAACACCCATCCAAAAGAAGATGGCCGTCGTGCGGGTCGCAAATTGGCGGGAATATGCCGGCGATGCTCATCGAAGCGCGGCAATACCTCCATAGCATACCTGGCAACACTAACTACTTTGCGGACTCTAGCTGGGGTTTGTCCGAACAACGCTAGTGTTGCCATCACTTACCTTAAGCTAGACTGAGTGTAAATATGTTAGCTTATGTATGAGGTTATAGTGGTTGACGAAGATCGGAGTCGAGATTGAGATAAAAAATAGTATCAAAACCGATATTGAAAACAAATTTAATCGTATGTTTTGGATTAAGGTATTTCCAGCGTCCTAATTACGAAGCTACAGCATAAAGTTTACTATTGTATTTTGAAATAGACGAATTTTATTCTATCGACCGTACGCACATGAAATAATTTCGATAAATTGTTCTAGACTCAATTACAACCAATTTATTAAAATCATCCTAATTAATATTTACATTTCCGTCTTTGCTTTCACATCCTTTAGTTATACTATGAAATATAAAATTTTGGCTTACAACCAACACCGAATATTTACACTCAGCCTACCGAACGCGATTTACGCACACATACAACGGCGCTCCGTGATTGGTTTACCTGGGAGGTTGTTGACGTAACCGCCGTCCAATAGGAGGTGGCCGTCTACCGGGTCGCAGAGGGGGGGCATGTACCCGCTGAGCGACATCGACGCGCGTATGTAACGCCATAGAGAACCTGTGGCGCGGTGTTGCGTTAGAAATGGTGCGATAGAGAAACTTTTTAGAACGAAACTTTTTAAGCAATTGTTTTTTCTTTTTTTTTTTATAACAAGGCAATGGAATCGTTATAGCACTTTAGAACAGATACAATTTACATTTATAAATTTAAATCTCAGCTACTTCTTAAATTGTCCATAACCAATACCGAATTATGTGCAAACCTATAAGAATCGTGATACAAAAACACAAGTGTGTAAGTTAAAACAACACAGTCCATGGAGAGGAAACGATGAAAAGCAATCCCATAGCTCCGTAAATATAATGGATCCCAAGTTAGATGATGGTGTGATGTATTTACAAGGATTAAAATGAAGAATTAAACTATTACACAACAGCAATCACCAGTTGTGATATTAATACAGTTCATCAATATTTTAATAGATATAAAGGTATCTCTACATACCTAACCTTAAAGAAAGAAAATAAACATTTTATTGCACATAGAGATATTTTTTTTTATGTATTGGTACAGCCTATAGAAACTTACAAAAAGACCAAGGTCAAAATGCAGATGCGTTACCACTCCTGAGGCCTATGGTATTATGCCTCTGTGCCGGAAATTGCAGGGACGTAAATTGGTTCAAACTCATTGTGCTGGTTGTGCGACAACAACCAGAGCTGATCTTCAGCTAGAATTCTATTCATAATGGTTCGTCCGCAAATATAGCTTAGCTGATAATGTCGTTTTGCTTTAAATTACTCAACGTTGGATTATTAAGATTTCAAATTATACATTTCTTCCTGAATTTTCCAGACACATGTCTATTTTACCTGAATATCTGCTACTATTAAGGACCACTTCCAAGTGCAATTCACACCTTCAAAAATGTTCAAAAGAGACACTGTATAAATACTTCATATCTCATTTTCTCCCACGTTAATCTTATGAATTTATGTGTTAGTCTCTTTTTACTGTCGCTTTTTTGTTTCATCAACTCTCAAATCACAACGATACTAAAGTGAAATCGTTCACTGCAAAAACGAATGTTTTGATGAATATCCTTATCTATACATCTTAAATTCTACTTTAATTCAACATGCACTGCACATGTACACATTGTATATTCAACGATCTCAATAGTTTATGTAATTTGATAACAGCGCCATCTAGTGGCTCTTTCAATTATCAGTTTTTACCAGGGGCTTAAAGAGAAGTAAAGATTTGATTTTACATATTTTATCCACATCCCACAAACGCAAAGCGTCTTTGCAACAGATTTTAGTCGATAGTCTGTCAGGCCACGAGAAAAATATGACAATTGATTTCAATTCTGTCTACGCCAATATTGTCCTCCTGATACGTAACGTAACTTCACGCCTGTAATCCCCGAAGGGGTAGACAGAGGTAAATGCATGCATTCAAGCATACATGCAAACACCCACGATTCGCCGGTTACGTTTTGGCCCATGTAACAGGTGGCGGCCTGTTGACATCTCCGGGCACATTACCAAACTTTGAGGTACTGGGAAATTTCCAGAAAATGGAAAAAACCCAATAGAACCAGAGATAAAGGCTTTTTCACCATTATCTCTGATAACCCCCTACCCGGGAATCGAACCCAGGACCTCAGCGTAGTAGTAGTGAAGTCCTCCTGATCCGTGAGATATTTACAAAACGCGACGTGACAGACTTGAAGCAAAAAAAAACAACGAAGGAAATACCAATATAACGTCTCTAGCAAACAAAA